>CM040103.1:23329819-24652319 GCA_022496805.1 Pohlia nutans | reverse complement strand
TATCGAGAATGGAACGTAGCGAAGTGCTTGATCATGGCTAGGTACATCTCAGTCCGTGTTGGTACCCACGGACTTGGTCTATATGCTACACTCCAGGTGTCGAAATATGTGCTACACTCTCCTGAGTAAATGCTAGCCATTTGCGCACTACAACTATGGTGGTAATAAGCACACAAGATTGAGTGAGACGAGCGATCCTGCTTTGGTAATGCGAGCCGTGAATTCGATATATAACTACCATCAACATCCATGCACTTAGGTCATATCCTAGACCTTCAAAGTCAATATTGGTGAGCCCCATTTCAAAACCGCATCTGTGAAGTAGACTCCAATAAATCAACTTCAACTTTCTCTAATTTTGGCATACCTGACACAGCCCCATCAATGATCTAAAAGCGCTGTCCCACATTCTAATCCAAACATACTCTCTGATCTCTAAGATTGACATCCGCCACAGAATTGGCTACCACAATCTCCTATAGTTCCAAATCCTCCATTCAAAAGCGCAATTATTATAATCGCTGATAACTCGATTGTTATCGTTCCATGACTACACCATGTTGATAACATTGGGTCAATTATAATGGGTTCTAATAATAAAAGCCCTTAGTATGCAGATCTCAGAACCATTTACCGTGACAGCCCGGCAGCGCTCGCGCGCCAACCCGGGATGAAGGAAGAAGCTCATCAAAGACCTTCCAATGACCATAATGATGAATGATAAGGGTCGCTATCAGCACGCGTATCAGTACTGTGATCAAGTACAAGGGATGCCTTAGGGCTTTGGGCCACGAGGAACGGGCCCACCTTCCGATCATGCATGAGACTGGCTCCTAAGAAACTGGCGTGATTGCCAAGAGAACGGAACGCTGGGCGTGCCTGCAGCTGTTGCGCTCGGGCTTGCCGATGGAGACGCGGGGCTGCGACGTGAGCGACGACTTCAAGGAACATGGAGGCCATCGACCAAGCGCATCACACGACAAGCAGAGGGCTTCATCAGAGAATGGGGATCGAAATCACAGCGCAAGGTGAGCGAAATCAAAACAAAGGCGAGCGGAATCACAGCGACAATGCGTGGGTAAAATGAGGAAGACGATGAGGGGAGCAGCACATGAGCGGTGCCCGAGAGAGACATCTAACAGATCCACAGCCGTAAGATCGAGTGATGTGATGTGCATTAATCTCCACCGTCAAGAAAATCCAACGGTCGATCGTTGTCTACAAGCTTGGTCAGGACTTCTCTTGTCTGGTCTCGCACGTCATGGAAGCCCAGGTCCAGGCAGCCGCTTTGATTCGTTACGGCCACCATGTTTGCAGACAACATCGCGCTCCTTCTTCAATCTCCATACTCACCACCACGTTCAATTTGATCCCAACCTTGTGAAGAGCTACTTCCGCGCTTCTAATCAAAGCCAATGGCGTAGGAGGGCCTTTGATGAACTTCTTCTTTCCTCTCGTCTGCGCGACCATATGCGTAGCTGCATGCGTTGGCGCGACAGCACGGGCGGCAACGCAGGCAGCACTGTCGGCGCGACAGCGCAGGCAACAGCGTTGGCGCGATAGCACGGGCGCCAACGTGGGCAGGAAAGGAGTTCTTTAAATAGCTGACATCGACAGGACTGGTGGTAAATCTGGACGGAGATCTGCAACATTGGGTAAAATTGTACAACTCGTGTTAAGATCATGCCTGCAGAAACTGATAGGAAACTGAATTTTGTACTTGAAAATTAGAATGGTAAGATTTGGTTTAGTGCGGCCGTCACTGCCCGACTTGTCCGATTTCTATGAACAGACGGTGACTACAAATCCTGTACACCAATGATGCCCGACACCAGGTTCTCGTCGCAAAATGCAAACTGCCTCTGCATGTGCTTCAGCAAATGCAGTAAGAAACTTGGTTCTTTACATCAATCTCGGCAACACCATACGTCCACTGCTACCATATATCTTTTTACATCAATCCGTTGTTGCAGACCGTCTCCCCTCTTCAATTGTACAATGTGGATAACAATTCATGTTTGAAAGATGGGAAATTACATCCACCTCCTAAATGTTGGAAGTCCTAATAGTCTATCTAGCGAGAAGCAAACGGTCTCATCGGAGTATCATCATCTTCCTCAAGATCGGTGCAATTAGCAACAGTGTCAACATTGCACGATTGAAACCGTAGCATGTACTCTTGAATTTCCATCTTCAATGAACGATCACAGACTAACTGCCGAAAGGCTGTCCCGGTAGTTGGTCCCAAGCGGCAGCGCTCTTGCTCAGTGATGACATTGACTCCTGATCCACCGTCGAGGAGAACGTTGTTTATTACGGTTTTTCCAATCATTACCGTGATAATTGGCATGTGTCGATCGACAGCTACCACGGAATGTACGGGTACCGGGGCTTCCTCCGGTACCGGTATCGGTACAAAGGTGTTAGCCTTTTGAAACATGTATCGTTGGATGTGGTCAGAGATGCTTGGAGCAATGGACATCAAGTTTTTTAGAGATACCTGAATAGTGTGTGACTTGATTTGTTGGAGAATGTAGTTGCAGATCTCGTCTGTGTGATTCTTGTCTCCTGTATATGTTGGAGTGTCTGACTCTATTGGTGAAAGTTCTTACAATTCGCGTACTGTTCGTATCATTTCTTCACGAAGTTTTCACTACTAGAAAACTGTGACCACTTTAGCAGATTTTCAGCAGATTTCTGTTAAAGAGGGTACCGGCGATCACTAATTGACTCGTTCAACACTTTTCTGTGAAGGAGTGAGCAGAACCGACGTCATTGCTATTGACCGTGGCGCCCTTCTTTAGAGGTACCTTTGTTCTCAAAATTCATGAATATATACTACTAGAAAATTATGACCAAATCAACAGAAATTCAACAGATTTATGTTGTTCGGGGTACTACAATGACCGATTTCACTGATTTGTAATTTTTTTGTAAAAGTCATTAGTTTGCTCCTTACTTTTCTGTTGATTCAAATAGTACAATGACCAAATCAACAAAATTTTAGTGAAAGTGGAATCTTTTTGGAATCTTTTAGAATCTTTTAGAATCTATCAAAATATTATAGAATCTATTGGAATATTCTAGAATCTTTTAGAATATTCTAGAATCTTTTGAATATTCTAGAATCTTTTGAATATTCTTGAACCATTTGAATCTTTTGCACTTTATATGAGAGTTTTGTAATCATTTAGTACTAGAATGGGTGTTTTATGTAATTGGATTATACAACTGCAATTTTGCAGACTTTCATCATCCCTGACAAACAACAACAGAAGACAAGCAGCTTGATATTCCCTAAATTAAAGCTATTGAGGGTGAATCTTGACACACTTCGGCTGCTGACTAACTTTTAGCTCCATCTGAGACAATCACGGGAACACTCCAAAAAATAAACCCACTTGAATGGGACAATAGTGAGTCATCTGTGAACCTTTTTTTTTCTTTCTTCTTTGAATCTCTCTGTGCTAGAAACTTGGAATCTTCTTTTTGTTTCTATATAGTAATCTGGTTTTTTGAAACATTCAATCAATTGAACTCATTAACCCCTAAGTGACCAATCGACCATATTTTGGTCGCACCTAAATAGCAGTGACTGCCCATGGTTAGGAAATGATATTTTCAAATTTTAATATCTTGTCGAACTTGGGGGGGGGGGGGGGAGAGATCATGTTCTAGTGTTGTTTGATACATTTCATTTGCAATATTGAGGTTTAGTAAGGAATTTTTCAACGACATAGACCTCAATATTGTCTTAGTGTTATAAAACTTACTACTTTGGAAAACTAATGATGTTCTCTCCTTTGAAACTTTTGCTTTTAAAATTTTAGAATAGAATGTTTAGTTTTAATTAATCATATCAAATTCCATATTCTAAATGTAGAATTAGTACGTAATTTTGGTGAATGTCAAATGGTAAATGAATCTAAATTCATTAAAATGAGTATTTAAAACTCTTTTTGGAAGTTTGACCATATAGATAATTACAAAACATCATGCTTTTCATTTTCTCTTTTGGACCAAACTCCATCAAAGTTGCAAAAGTAACATCCTGTAACACATCTAGGTTTTTCCCTTACCCCCTCTGTGATTTAAGGATTAACTTAATCATTCACAATTTTTATTTTTTTTAAAACGCAAATTTTATAGGCCATTTTGTCATAGTAAAACAACTTTTTTCAAAAATCTTTGAACCAAGAAAACTTGCGAAATGAAGTTAAGTTTCATCTCTGAAAAGCCGTTTGTGATTTTGAGCCTCCATTCAAAAGTTTTAGACAAAATTAAGAGTGGGGTAGCAAGGAATATTTTCATTGATATTTTCAAACACCCTCTCTGATTTTTGTCTATAACTTTTGACTGGAGGCTTCAAATCACAAACGGATTTTTGGTGATGAAACTTAACTTGATTTTCCAACTTTTCTTAGTCCAAAGGTTTTTGAAAAAAGTTAATTTACTATGTCAAAATGGCCACCAAAGTCTGCTGAATTCCAAAACATCGAATTGTAAGTGTTTATGTAAGAAAAAAATAGTTCTATGTTCATCAAATTCTAAGTGCGATGGATTGGTTAGAGTGTTGAGTGTTAAATGTAAGGTCACGAGTTCAAACCCGATTGTCAACGGAGTTGTTGAAATTGGGCTGCCCTAAATATCCGGGCAGCTAAAAACATTTTCTTGCCCGAAAATTCCGGGCAGTAAAAAAATGTTTTTTTTTTTTAATTTTTTAATTTTTTTTTCTTATTTTCAGGTGATCAGATCAACAGAAAACTTCAACAGATTTCTGTTGAATAATGACCCGCTCAACGCGACCGATTCAACAGAAACCCTCAACACTTTTCTGTTGATTTGGACGGTGAATTTTCTAGTAGTGTTTTCCTCCGCTTTCCAGTCGAATGCATCCGGAGTTCGGTGTAGTATGTGAGTACTGGTATTATCTGTGGGTAGAGAGGGGTCTTGGCGTTGTGTGCTTGACTTCGAGTTCGAGGGCCGATGTGCGAAACATCAATCGTGTTGATATCGGTAATGACTACCGAGGATACTGTCGAAGTTTGAGGCAACTTCTTGATGATGGCGGTCTTGACATCCTCGTCTAGTAGCAGGGGGCATCGATGACCCGGGTGTTCCATAGAGCCACAGATGTTACAGGGGTACTTTTGTACCGGCATGTTGGTACGCAAAGTTCGTCAATTATCGGTACTTACCGGAGTGTTTGCGGTATGTGGTTGGATTTGGTGGACGGTGGCTGCCTCGGTTTTCTTCCCGTACTCGCTTGCGGGATTTCGAAAACAAGTCGTCCATTCATATCCCATTCTTCCACAACCGGTGCATCTTATGTTTCGCCGGGGGTTGTTGTTGACATTGGTTGGCGGAGTAGGTCGTCCGGTTTTTGGCAAGCCTTCTTCTGGTATACGGGCCAAATCCACTGCCTCGGAAAAAGTTTGGCGTCGTAAGCCTACCGTGGCCACTTGGAGGTACTCAAGTAACCCTGCACGGAAATTACTTAACATAAACATGTCGTCATGAGGTACGGTTAAATTTTTTGCCAATTGTTAAAAACGCTCTGCATAATCATCTACAAATTCATTCGGTAATTGAATCAGTGTGCGAAATTGAATGTATGTCTGATCGTCGATTTTGATGGCTCGGTAACGTCGTTTGAACGTGGTGAAGACATCCTGCAGTGTGTTAGCCGGGTGGATCCTTCTGTGGTAGGCAAACCAGTTGGATTCTTTCTCGGTAAGAGAATTACCGAATAATTCTAACTGGACTAAGGTTTGATTTTCACCGTTTAGTAAAATAGCTGCTTCAAATTTGCGACAGTGAGTTTCGAGACACTTATCTATTTTGTATTCGGGATACGGTACTGCTTTACGGGCCGTATATGTTGTCCGGTGCGCCGGGATGTGAGTAGTATCCATGGTTCTTGGACGTGGTCGGTATGTCGGGGTTGGTACTACCGGATCCGATGTCGATCTAGGAAACGCATAGAGAAAAGTACAAGCAATCGAGGGATGGTCGGTATTACCACAAAATGTGCAAAAATGAAGTGGGGGTCGTATGTTTACCTGATCTGGTTGCTCATGCATTGGATTGAACGGTTGAGGTCCTTCGTGCAGATGATCGGCAGCCTTGGTGTCGCTAGGAAACAATGTATGGTGGACTGCCTGAGTGGGTATCACGGTTTGGCGGTGTTGTTGGAGGCGTAGATGTGGAAGTTGTAGTTGAGGTTCTTCCAATGTAAAATCCGGTGGGTGCTGGGGTTCCAGAGCCGCGAGGAGTTCTTGGTCAGTGGCATCCTCCGGTATAAGTTGTTGGAGTCGTTCTTCGAGTGCGTCTGATTGGAGATATGCTTGCTAGCGAAAATGTTCTCTTTCGGCGGATGTCGGTACTGGGTCGGTGCCGATGTTGGGCGGTATGGGTATTCCTGATACAGATGACGGTCGTTGCCGTGCTGATGAAAGCGGGTGTCGGGCGGTTTGATTTTTGCACGGGTTTGGTAATTCGTCTAGCGTTAACAACTGGTTACGTGGTGCCAAACGATGTGTGGCCGTCGATGGGACCCGGTGCTGTGGGTAGGCCATGAGTTCCCGTACACTCCGGTGAAACTGTGTTTGTGAGCTTGCCAACGCGGTGAGATCCAGTTCCGGGGGTGGTCCCGCCGATCGAGTGTGGGGTCGGGACATGGTGAAGCTGCAAATCCTCAGAATAGATTTGTCTACGCTTAGCAAAACCGAAAATACTGACTCGGTAGTGTACTGAGCCCAGCTATTTAGTGAGTTTTGTAAGAGAGGGATCTGGATCTATCGATCTTAATTGCAGGAATAGTCGAGTAGTTTCCCGTGTTCTATGATGTAATAAGTATTAATACCAGAGACGGTTTGTAACTGGTCTAATAGAAGGAATTTTTTGCTAAGATTCAAAGTTTTGTAACACTAGATGGTCGCCAAATGGTAAGTCCTCTTTCCTACTCGGTAGTTAGTACTGAATTACCAAGGTGACAGGAGTACCAAATACTGAATCACTCAAGAACCTAGGTAGCTCAGTAGAAGTACTCGATCCTAACTACCGAGGAGTCTTTCCTGCAAACAGTCTATAAGATCGGACACACATACCGAAGAAGAATCACTCGGATCAGAGAATGAAAGGACACTCAATGTTAAACACAAGAAAATCTGTATTGGAAAAAGTAGAGTGTGCCAAATGGGTCTGGCTTCCTAGTTTATATACATGTAAAACCCGATCTAACTAGTAACGGTCAGATCGGTAAAAAAGTCTTCCCAGATCTACTTTCTGGGGTAAATCGGAAAATTACCGAGGTAGTAAAAAACCCAGACCGGTAATATCGGGAAGTACTAATTTAGTGTTAACAACTGACCTCATGCGTTCGGAGATCCTAGAACTCAAAGAGGCCGAGTTTCATCTTCAATCCACTAGTACAGCCTTTTCGCTTTGTTGCCTCTTTACAACGTCTAAGATGTTCAAACCAGTGTTGTGGACTCATCCGAGCCCATTGCATGCCGATAGGATTTTATCCTCCCGAAATGGCAAAAACGTGCGTCGAAACAACAAGGCTCCCATGGAAGCTCACCGCAATCAATGGGAGAGTGCAAGAAATGTGAAGGCCAATATTCTCCGCAGCAACCTCCTCTTCTACCCCGGCCTTGGCGCCATCATCGTGCTCTACTCTAGGGTAGAGCTTGACGAACATTTATTTTGTACATTGTCACATTGTGCAATTTCCCATCTTGTACATGCCCGCATTACGCTAGAATCAACTCATCAGTTGTTGGGAGGCGTGGCCAGTACGTCAATTGCAAGCACCTTTACTATATTTTTCGGTTTTTTTGCAAGCTAGACTATAAAGTCGATACGCACATCCATGCTCCTACCCTTAGCTTGGATGAAGTTTAAAAAATTCTTGTCGCTGCCGAGATCATCAAGACCAAGGATTGAAGAATGAATCACAATTGGAGTTTAGAGGGGGAGAGTAGAACTAGAAACAATAGCATCCTATTGTAAATTGCTGCAAGATTAGTATTTTTAATTGGTTCAAGTACTTGCTCGCCAAGTTTTGCTACTATGACTATGTATTAGAAAAAAGAAAAAAATATAATCCTACATATAGGTCCAATTGTCCTCCCTTCCTTTTTTGTCTCTTTTCAAGAGGTTCTCATGTTGGGATTCAATTTCATTCTATGTAGCTCAAAATTTCCCAATTTGTTTTTGGTTGACTATAAACATTATACTCTACTAACTACTAATCCACGGTCATACATCCAGCGGTCATAGGGACCAAAATTTACTATATAAAGAAAAAAAATCTAAAAATAGTGTCTACTTTTAAATTTAGCTAGATTCTAGGCTCTAGGCTCTCCAAATCCCCGCTCTCCGCTCTTGGGCTCTCCATTCTAGGCTCGCACGCTAGCGTCGTTGAATTGTCGCACGTACCATATCTTTGTTAACTGTGACTATTTGATGGCTTAGTATTGCTACTCTGAATGTTTATTAAAAATTCCAAATAATATAATTCTAGATTTGGGTCCAATAAAGCACTTCTATGGCTTCATTGTCACACATGGGCAGATTTTAACTTTGGAATTCAATTTCATTCTAAGTGGCGTAAAAGTTGTCAACCTATTCAAAATGACCCCAAACTTTAAACTATGTCGACTTCTAAACCACGGTCATAGGTCACGTCATCACAGGATATAAAATTTACTTTATCCAGTAAAATTTCAAAAATTAGCAAATGTCTTTGAATTTTTTGAATTTTTTTTTGCTTTTTTCCGCTTTCTGAACTGTAGGCTCTCCAAATTTCAGCTCCTACGCTCTCTACTCTAAACCCTAAACCCTCAATCCCCAAATTCCAATGCCCTAAACCCTAGACCCTAAATCCAAACTCGAGACCCTAAACTCTAAACTGTAAAATTCCAAATCCAAAAACTCTTAATCCTAAACTTTGGACCCTCGAGCCCTGAACCTTGTGCCCCAATTACAGATGCAGGATGAAGTCCTCCATTCACGTTCATGAACTTTGAATATCAGAAAGTGGCTTAAGGTCATTGTTTCTCTTCCCGCCAAAACCACGCAACGTTCTCCCAAACATTTATTTTTCGCTTCCTTGATGTTGCATTGGCATTGGAACTTCTTTTCTCTTGTATAGCTCTGTAGTGATGCCTCTTGAACTCGTTTGTTCACCTTCGAATCCTTGTTGCTTTAATTTGAACTTCTCCGTTTCTCTCTTTCGATGAGAACTGTTGGTTCTGTGTTGGCATTGTGGGAGATATGATGATTGCGTTTCTAAGGGTCCGTAGGTTTTTCACTATATTCGCGAGGCGGGTTGGGTGGCATCAAGATTTCATCATGTTATTACTCGCAATTTCAGGTGTGGTGATTGTAGTGTGGAATGATCGCAACAGAGGATATGGAAGTTGGATGTTAGAAACCTTGAATGTAAGTATTGCTCTCCATTTAGCCTCACGCTAGCGTCGCTACTTAAATTGTAATGAAATTACGTCAATAAAAATTTCACAATATCTTTTGAATGGATCCAGACTTTGTGGATGTGAGTATACTACGATGCACTCTTAAAGAACACTAATTTAGTTGTATTTGATTTTTATAAGACAATAAAATAGTATATTTAGCAAATAAAGCAAATATACTCTATATTGAATGAAATTTGGATTCATTACTGATGTAGATGATAACCAACAAGTACATGAGTGCCAACTTTTTAGCACTTGCTATTTTTGAAGTACAGGTATATAACTTCCAATTACTATAGTATAGGATTTTGGAGTACTATCATCTACAGTACAAGTAGTGAATGTACTGAAGTGTGTAGTAGTATGATCATCTCTAGTCTCCATTCATATTGATCAAAAACAAGATTTCTCACCCTCATGCAAAGCTCCCAATTACACCACTCTGCCTCACTAAGTGTACACTTTCATTGCATTCAATGCAGAGTGACCTAGGAAAACAAGAAGCAGGACTCGAAGGCACAAATTAACCCTTAAAGGACAACCCCAACCCCAAGGGCTTGGTTTAAAGGAATATTGGAGACAGAAGTTTCATTTCTCAACCAAATCAAGCGAGACTTGTTGCTTTGGAAAGCTACTGAAAAAGCGATCTAGATTCCAAATTTTCGCCTCATTTGAGAGATTGTGGAATCGTTGGTAAGCAATTAAAGTTATCAAATTGAACAAGTTTTGAGGTTGGGGCAGCTGAAGTTCAGCAGTGCCGCAGTGCTATAGTGCTACAGTGCTAGCTAGCAGTGCACTGCAGAGCCGTTTTTGAAAAAAAAAAAAAAAAAAAAGAAAGAAAAAAAAAAAGAAAAAAAAAATTTAGATTCTTTCCGGGCTACCCACCCAGGACCCAAATTGTCCTTTAAGGGTTAAGGAACTGGAACAATATTGGATTTGCCCCTTGCTTTATTGAATACGATAATACACTACTCAAGACTAGTACATGGTACCTCTGGTTATCAAGCATAACATTTTCAAGTTAGGGTTTAAGGTTTAGGGTTTAAGCAACTTAAAGTTGGACAACCTCTTCTCCTTTGAATAGCTCCTTACGAAAAGACAAGAAAAAAAACACAACATACAATCAGCAAGCTCTGCTCAAAGAACCATTTCAATTTCCAGTATATGTTATTTCTCAAAGGAATAAACTTCCAACCAACAAACCCGAAAAACCAACTGTAGAAAATAAACATAAACAAAAACAAAACTATCTCATTCAATAATCATTGAGACAATTAATTGCGAACCAACCGATACTATTTAATAAAGAAACTCCAAGAACATGTAAAGATAAAACGAATCGCAAACCATGTAACTAATACCAATGGCGCACTTTCTAGCATCTTGCACATCTCCCGACAACTTTCAGTCTGAAAATTTCCAACCCCGTTACCAATAATCACCACAAGAGCAGACGCCATCTTTGAAGTGGTGAAAGCGATTGGCATCCCTGGCCACAATCTCCTGTCCAGTCACCTTAGAGATGAACTTGGTTGCTGTATGGCAATCTGAACACACCCGAAGATTCTTGTATACACGAATTGGCTTTTCAAGAGGCGTGTGCATCATGCCATAAGCAATAGCTAGCTTTTCACTGTGAGAGCAAAGAGCAAGTTCTTTGTCCTCCTCATCAATATTGCGCAATACAAGCCGAGTATCAGGAATGTAACCTTCAGCCCTTAACTTTTTGGTCAAGTTATCCAGCACAGCATAGATCTGCTTTGCTTCTGGGTGAGAGGTATCTCCTACAACAAAGCGATGAATCTTGTTATTAATCTCAATCCAGCTAATCCCTGGTTCCTTGCGAATACCTCTTTCCTGCATCATACACCGTATTGATGACACCTGATCCCACTGGCCAGCGGCAGCATAGATGTTGGAGAGGACCACATATGGAGCGGCACCCTCCGGTTCCAACTTAAGAACCTCTTTAGCAGCAAGTTCGCCCAACTCCACATTACCATGACTTCTACAAGCACCAAGCAAAGCACCCCAAGTAGCTGCATCTGCTTCAACTGGCATGTTATCAATTAAGAGCTTTGCTTCCTCTAAGTTTCCTGCCCGCCCAAGAAGATCCACCATGCAACCATAATGAAACACAGTAGGTGCCATGCCATAATCCTGCATCATAACCCCAAAGAGCCGACGGCCTTCATCAACAAGGCCTGCATGACTACAGGCCGACAACACTGCCACAAATGAGTAATCGTCAGGTTTCACACCATCAGCAATCAGTCTTCTAAAGACTTCCAGGGCTTCGTGTCCACGTCCATGGTCTGCAAGTCCACCAATCATCATGCTCCATGTGATGACATTACGTTCCTCCATTCTGTCAAAAACTCGTACTGCATCATCGATGCTGCCACTCTTTGCATACATGTGAACAAGCACACTCGCCACGCGCACATCCGACTCCAATCCATCTGCCAGGATATGGCTGTGCACGTCCTTCACCCACTCTAAAGACCCCGCACTTGCACATGCATTCAAAATGCTCACATACGTGATTGCGTTTGGTACACAGCCCTCTCTTCGCATTCGAAGGAAACATTCATATGCCTCATGCCCACGTCCATGGTCTGCAAGTCCACCAATCATCACGTTCCATGTGATGACATCATGCTCCTCCATTCTGTCAAAAACTCGTACAGCATCATCGATGCTGCCACTCTTTGCATACATGTGAATAATCGCATTAGCTACATGCAAATCCGACTCCAATCCATCTGCCAGGATATGGCTGTGCACATCCTTCACCCACTCTAACGCACCCGCACTTGCACGTGCATTCAAAATGCTCACATACGTGATTGCGTTTGGTACACAGCCCTCTCTTCGCATTCGAAGGAAACATTCATATGCCTCACACCCGCGTCCATGGTCTGCAAGTCCACCAATCATCACGTTCCATGTGACCACATCACGTTCCTCCATTCTGTCAAAAACTCGTACAGCATCATCGATGCTGCCACTCTTTGCATACATGTGAACAAGCACACTCGCCACGCGCATATCCGACTCCAATCCATCTGCTAGGATATGGCTGTGCACGTCCTTCACCCACTCTAACGCACCCGCACTTGCACGTGCATTCAAAATGCTCACATACGTGATTGCGTTTGGTACACAGCCCTCTCTTCGCATTCGAAGGAAACATTCATATGCCTCATGCCCACGTCCATGGTCTGCAAGTCCACCAATCATCACGCTCCATGTGATGACATTACGTTCCTCCATTCTGTCAAAAACTCGTACTGCATCATCGATGCTGCCACTCTTTGCATACATGTGAACAAGCACACTCGCCACGCGCACATCCGACTCCAATCCATCTGCCAGGATATGGCTGTGCACGTCCTTCACCCACTCTAAAGCACCCGCACTTGCACATGCATTCAAAATGCTCACATACGTGATTGCGTTTGGTACACAGCCCTCTCTTCGCATTCGAAGAAAACATTCATATGCCTCATGCCCACGTCCATGGTCTGCAAGTCCACCAATCATCACGTTCCATGTGATGACATCACGTTCCTCCATTCTGTCAAAAACTCGTACTGCATCATCGATGCTGCCACTCTTTGCATACATGTGAATAATCGCATTAGCTACACGCAAATCCGACTCCAATCCATCTGCCAGGATATGGCTGTGCACATCCTTCACCCACTCTAACGCACCCGCACTTGCACGTGCATTCAAAATGCTCACATACGTGATTGCGTTTGGTACACAGCCCTCTCTTCGCATTCGAAGGAAACATTCATATGCCTCACACCCGCGTCCATGGTCTGCAAGTCCACCAATCATCACGTTCCATGTGACCACATCACGTTCCTCCATTCTGTCAAAAACTCGTACAGCATCATCGATGCTGCCACTCTTTGCATACATGTGAATAATCGCATTAGCTACATGCAAATCCGACTCCAATCCATCTGCCAGGATATGGCTGTGCACATCCTTCACCCACTCTAACGCACCCGCACTTGCACGTGCATTAAAAATGCTCACATACGTGATTGCGTTTGGTACACAGCCCTCTCTTCGCATTCGAAGGAAACATTCATATGCCTCACACCCGCGTCCATGGTCTGCAAGTCCACCAATCATCACGCTCCATGTGACCACATCACGTTCCTCCATTCTGTCAAAAACTCGTACTGCATCATCGATGCTGCCACTCTTTGCATACATGTGAATAATCGCATTAGCTACACGCAAATCCGACTCCAATCCATCTGCCAGGATATGGCTGTGCACATCCTTCACCCACTCTAACGCACTCGCACTTGCACATGCATTCAAAATGCTCACATACGTGATTGCGTTTGGTACACAGCCCTCTCTTCGCATTCGAAGGAAACATTCATATGCCTCACACCCGCGTCCATGGTCTGCAAGTCCACCAATCATCACGTTCCATGTGACCACATCACGTTCCTCCATTCTGTCAAAAACTCGTACAGCATCATCGATGCTGCCACTCTTTGCATACATGTGAACAAGCACACTCGCCACGCACATATCCGACTCCAATCCATCTGCTAGGATATGGCTGTGCACGTCCTTCACCCACTCTAACGCACCCGCACTTGCACATGCATTCAAAATGCTCACATACGTGATTGCGTTTGGTACACAGCCCTCTCTTCGCATTCGAAGGAAACATTCATATGCCTCACACCCGCGTCCATGGTCTGCAAGTCCACCAATCATAACGTTCCATGTGATGACATCATGCTCCTCCATTCTGTCAAAAACTTGTATGGCATCATCGATGCTGCCACTCTTTGCATACATGTGAATAATCGCATTAGCTACACGCAAATCCGACTCCAATCCATCTGCCAGGATATGGCTGTGCACATCCTTCACCCACTCTAACGCACCCGCACTTGCACATGCATTCAAAATGCTCACATACGTGATTGCGTTTGGTACACAGCCCTCTCTTCGCATTCGAAGGAAACATTCATATGCCTCACACCCGCGTCCATGGTCTGCAAGTCCACCAATCATCACGTTCCATGTGACCACATCACGTTCCTCCATTCTGTCAAAAACTCGTACAGCATCATCGATGCTGCCACTCTTTGCATACATGTGAACAAGCACACTCGCCACGCACATATCCGACTCCAATCCATCTGCTAGGATATGGCTGTGCACGTCCTTCACCCACTCTAAAGCACCCGCACTTGCACATGCATTCAAAATGCTCACATACGTGATTGCGTTTGGTACACAGCCCTCTCTTCGCATTCGAAGGAAACATTCATATGCCTCGCACCCGCGTCCATGGTCTGCAAGTCCACCAATCATAACGTTCCATGTGATGACATCATGCTCCTCCATTCTGTCAAAAACTTGTATGGCATCATCGATGCTGCCACTCTTTGCATACATGTGAATAATCGCATTAGCTACACGCAAATCCGACTCCAATCCATCTGCCAGGATATGGCTGTGCACATCCTTCACCCACTCTAACGCACCCGCACTTGCACGTGCATTCAAAATGCTCACATACGTGATTGCGTTTGGTACACAGCCCTCTCTTCGCATTCGAAGGAAACATTCATATGCCTCACACCCGCGTCCATGGTCTGCAAGTCCACCAATCATCACGTTCCATGTGACCACATCACGTTCCTCCATTCTGTCAAAAACTCGTACAGCATCATCGATGCTGCCACTCTTTGCATACATGTGAACAAGCACACTGGCCAAGCGCAAATCCGACTCCAATCCATCTGCCAGGATATGGCTGTGCACGTCCTTCACCCACTCCAGAGCACCCGCACTTGCACATGCATTCAAAATGCTCACATACGTGATTGCATCTGGCACACAGCCCTCCGTCCGCATTTGAAGGAAACATTCATATGCTTCATGCCCACGTCCATGGCCTGCAAGTCCACCAATCATCACGTTCCATGTCACCACATCACGTTCCTCCATTCTGTCAAAGACTCGAAGGGCAGCATCGATGCAGCCACTCTTTGCATACATGTGAACAAGCGCACTAGCCACACGCAAATCCGACTCCAATCCATCTGCCAGGATATGGCTGTGCACATCCTTCACCCACTCCAGAGCATCCGCACTTGCACATGCATTCAAAATGCTCACATACGTGATTGCACCTGGCACACAGCCCTCCCTTCGCATTTGAAGGAAACATTCATATGCCTCATGCCCACGTCCATGGCCTGCCAGTCCACCAATCATCACGTTCCATGTCACCACATCACGTTCCTCCATTCTGTCAAAGACTCGAAGGGCAGCATCGATGCAGCCACTCTTTGCATACATGTGAACAAGCGCATTAGCCACACGCAAATCCGACTCCAATCCATCTGCCAGGATATGGCTGTGCACATCCTTCACCCACTCCAGAGCACCCGCACTTGCACATGCATTCAAAATGCTCACATACGTGATTGCATCTGGTACACAGCCCTCCCTTCGCATTTGAAGGAAACATTCATATGCTTCATGCCCACGTCCATGGCCTGCAAGTCCACCAATCATCACGTTCCATGTGATGACAACACGTTCCTCCATTCTGTCAAAAACTCGTAAGGCATCATCCATGCTGCCACTCTTTGCATACATGTGAACAAGTGCGTTCCCTACACGAACATCTGATTCAAGACCATCGTGTCTGATGAGCGCATGAAGCTCTTTGCCCCATTTCAAAGCTGCTGGACTCGCAAATGCCTTCAGGATGCTCAAGTAAGTAACTTCATCTGGCTGCACACCTTCTTGGCACATTTGATTGAAAACTTCCCGTGCATCTTTAGCGCAATTGTGCTGAGCATAACCTCCAATCATGATGGTCCAACTATAAACATTCTTGTTCAGAAGTTTATCAAACACTCGGCGTGCATCCTGCAGCCTCCCACATCTGATGTACACACTCAAAAGGTTGTTCGCCACATATACATTTTGCTCCATTCCACTCTTGATGATGCAGTCATGAGCCTGCTTGGCCGCCATAAGGTCTTTCTGCTTCAAGCACCGCTTCAAAACTTCAACATACATGTACGAGTCTATAGTGATGCCTTGTTGCAGTAGATTCCTTATAACAATAAGCGCTTCGCTCGTGGTACTTGTGCTCCAAATGTGCGTCCTACCAACAGCATGAGAATGTGATGTTGCCTGAGTGACCAATTTGAGTCTTGCCTTCACCCAAGTTGGAGTTTTCCAGCCATCTAGCCACAGCGCTTCTCTTTTCACCTTATGTTTAAAGTCAGGTGATCTGGGGTTCCTCTGTAGGCACCACAACCCACCATCAAATATGCAAAACATGTGAACCATATTTAAGCCCGGTTAATCTGCACCCAACACTCAACAATCAAGGGTAACATCTTTTTCAACACTACAGGGATCAGACTCCACTCCAAAATACACAAAGCACAATACCCATGATTGCCTAGTGCCCACATCCTTTGTGCAACTAAGAAATATCCACCTCACGTGTCTCATCCAAGGCTTACATCCACTTCCCAGCATCAACCCACTGGCAGTCCTGGGATACCTTGTCAACTCTGTTGTCCCACCACTGGGAAGGATCCGCAAAGTACTCTTCCCAAAGCTCTTCAGTCCGCTCAGCTCTGTCTGAGGCAAGTGCAACACACTTCATGTCAGTCACATTCTCTCCAGGGAAAACATTTACTATCCACCTCATTCCACGAGACCTGTCACACACCTGGAGCTTCGGCACTCGCGGATGATCTTCTCCAAACCGACGGTGTCGATAAACACCTAATTTGTCCACACCGTCCTCCATGAAAGCACATGCTCGCGGATAACCAAGGGTAGACAGGCCATGGAGACTTCAACAATGTGTTCGCACACACATCCTGCTCACATAAAGCCCAACAGTGCGTCAAAAAGCACACTAGTAGCAGAGCTCAAGCACACCTTCCTATCAATATTGAAAGAATCTTCAACTTTCAACCTGAAGGCGTGACCGGAAAGAGGCCAAACCTGGAGTTGTGGAACAGCTTTATGCACAAGGTCGATCCGTTCCCGGTTTCCACAGGTGCCTCTTATTCGAAAAGAACGTCCACAAGCTTTGGATGCATGTCTTTGCTGACGAGTTGAAATAGGAGGCCCCAAATATTTTGTAGAATAAGAGGTGCTCGCGGTGATGGCATCAAGCGCCGACGCTGCCCGCCAGTCTGAAACCACAACTGAATGCATTTCGTTTTTCTGAAGAAACAAATTGTCAAGCGTGAGAATTCACTGGATTGGGCAGCGACGTTCTACCCGAAGAGCATACTGCAAAAAGAACACAGTCACCAATTCGATAATTGGCTAAAGACAACATCAACCAGCTGTATTACTTTAAGTTGCCCTCTACACAAAGAAGTCAATTGAAAATCCGTTTAGTGATTATTTGCAAACGCCGCTGACAAATCTGCAACAGGGTATGGTCCAAAAAACCATTCAGCTCTTACCAGCAATTCAAAAATGCCGTCACTGTAGCTTCAGGGCGTGAATCTGGTCATCGGAAACGCAAGTCCAGAGAAATGAATCAGCAACGTCACCAGCAAACTCGACAAAAACAGCCCTATCTCTCTACACATTCATGACCGCTTACACCACTTGCAAGAAGCGCAAAGTTCACTGCCACATGAAACTGACACCCTCCACTAGATTACGTCTCATTATGAACCCTACAAACATCAGAAACTCCCCACCAAGCAAAGCCATTCGTTCCCGTGTCTACAAATTCCAATCCACACCTTCTCCTCAACCCTAAACCCTAAACCTTAAAGCATCAAACCCCGCGTTGTCTCGCACCATACAGTGCTACTCTGCACCCTGTGGAAACAAAAGCATCTGAATCAATAGTCTACACAATGACCACAAGTGAGGCCTAATTCTGAACCTTTAATTCGATCTTGGAGTCCCAAGAGGAAACGGGCAACACCAAAGGAGATGCGTACACCCTACGAACTCGATGAAAAGACCCCAACTCTCATTCAACGCTACATAGTAAACTGTATACACAACAATCACTGAAGCACGGAATGCGTTTCTTCGAAGAACATGAAACACAGAGGCGATGTGGGTGAAAATATTGCATCCAAAGAACTAGACGACAGATATCACCATCGGAAGGCAAGAAGTGCAGCTAGAATTCTGAGAAACCCAGCTGAGTTTGCAGAGCTTCAGACCCTACGTAACAACATCTAAATTCGGGGGATCCACTCCTTGTAAAAAATTTGTAGCACCTGAGATACTTAATGGGGTATTTTTCTAGCGGGAGGTACTAATTTTTATTTTGCCATTTTTCTGCACCATATAATTAAATAATTTAGCAACATGCACAATTTTCAGGTAGGCTATATTTTAATAATTGACCAAAGTAATCAAATATTCAGCTCGCTATATTAATAGAAACTGAAAAGTAATGCAAGGTCATAGTTGCGGTGAATGCTTCCACCCAGAGAATTCTCTACCGGTAACACTCCTCTGTCAACCAACCAAAGCTCTACAGCCTGGAGTTCAAAATTTCAAAAATCAGTGACAATGACTGAATTATCAAGGTACTTTGTTGACTGCAAAATGTGCCAATGATTTGCTTCACTATTACACTTAAGCAACAGAAGCCTATTATCTGAACCAAGATCACCGATAAGCGTTATGTTGTAAGTTCTAGAGATGATACACGAAAACTTAGGGCCACTTCACACTATGGTCGTCCAAGTCGAGAGGCCGTGGGATTGAGAGTCTAAACTTTGTTGAGAGTCCAAAGAAATCTACTGAAAATAGGCATAAAATATAGTTTTCATTTTTTATGAAAAGAAATCGACGGCCTCTCGACCCTAGTGACGGGTCTTGCAAAATGTAGGATCCAAACTTCCTCTCGAGAGGCCGTCACCTTGATCAAAAAGTGTTGCCATGTAAGCATTTTGAAGGTTCACGGCCTTTGGACTTTGGACTCTAGTGTGAAGGGTCGAGAGGCCGAAACCATGGTTTCTTGCAATTTGATTGGTGGAAACCGACGGCCTCTCGACCTTTGGCCATAGTGTGAAGCAGCCCTTAGTCACCCACAACCATCCAGGAAAAAGCCATAATTCCAACATTCCAAATATGGGGCAGTAAAAGTAAAGTAGGAAAACCTAAAATCCTAACAATTTGTTCCAACACTGAAGAAGCAAGTCTGAAGGTAATTAATATATGAAAAGCAGCTTCAAATTGTTCATAAAGAACAGCCTCACATTCTAGGGTAAGCCTGGGCAGCAGCTGTTTGGCTATAGGTTCCAAGAGAACCTGAAAACAAAGCAGTGAATGAATACACCATTTGGAGTACCTAAACCGTCGAGCAAAATCAATTGCAAATGGTACCACACAAGAAAGAAAGAAAAAGCAGATGCTTCTCCTAGTAAGTGATTTGTGAGAAGAAACCTACTGAGCTAAGCTACGCATAGATCAGATGCATGCCTCGGTGGCAAAGCCAAATTGGTGATTTTACCGTAACAATCCAGAAGTCTCGTAATTTTACAAAGCCATGTGAAGATTATACAAAAAGAACAACGATGGCAAAACCTGGAGGACGGTGCGCAAATAGTGGGATTCGAAGATAAGGTAGAGACACCTATTCATGACAATATAAGAGATGTGGTACCTTGGAAGTGCAGGCAACATGGAATGAAATCATGATTGTCTTAGCAAATCTAGGAGGAAGTGTTGGGCCTTGGAATTCATTTTTTTGGAAACATGAGCAATTTTACACGAATTTTTGAAGCAAAGGTGTTGGAAACACCTATTCTAAGTTGTAGACTTACCCAAAAGAAACAAAGGATCAATTGTGAAGCAACATTGAATTGGACCAATTGTGAAGCAACAAGTGGGAAACTGTTGGCAACTTTCAAACTTATCATGGTTCATTTTTGGTTCAAAAGTAGCTGGCCACAATGGGTAGCTCTTCATTTTAGGTGTTGCTACCTTAGTACATTTGAAAATTTGAAGACGCATAGGAGGATGGTATCAAACTACTCAACCAGACAAAACACCATGTGTAGTCCTCGATTATGTCATTTGACCATCAAGGTCAATTCACACTTCAAATTTCTCCAATATCATTGCGAGTTGTATAGTACAACGAGATTATTAACCCCTACCCATCAAAGCATCTAGAAATTGTACGATTAACATATTCGAACCCTTCTCAACTTCTCATCAATGCTTGGATGAAAGTCATTCAATTGTTTGGAGATTCTTCACGAAGTTGTTGCCTGATCTAATAGTTGGATTTAGTCATACTTGATTACATCTTTTTTTTAAATTTCAAATGTAGAAGAATGTCGAGTCGTTGACCAAGCCAAAATTACATTGAGTGTAGTTCAAAAGTGGCCTTGCAAAACTGAGGTCGTAGATTTAAGAAACACAAATTTTTTAAAGAATCACCACAATTAAGAGTATCTCATTTCAAATTCTTTCTAACAAATTTTACTCAAAAAATATTAAAACAAAATTGTCATTAAATTTAGAAGGAATTTTTAATTTTAACTTTCAAATTTTATAATCAAATATTGGTGATAGTATTAGTGAATCGAACCGTATGGATAGAATTTAAAATTCAAAATCAAGGCCTTATTCGTTAAAATGAGACAAGTTGTAGTCTCATTTTAATCCCGTTTATATTCAGATCAGAAGAAGTGTTCATTAAATTGAGACATTTTAATAAATTGAGACTTTTAAATGCCAAAACACATTTGAAATTACTATTTTTAGATTCATGGAGTAGGATGCCACAACAATGAACCTTTGAAATATTCCATCTCATTCGAAATCTACATAGACCATAGTAATGCCAATGTCAACAAATCCAACAATTACGAAAACTTAGAATGGCACACGACAATAAACGGAACATCTTAAACAGAAATTCAATTCAAAATAAAGTATGTTGAAAAAAAATAATGAAAACAATCAAGTATGCTATTAATAGTAATCAACAATCAATACATTGCCAAACTATTTTAATAAAATTGATAAAGTATATATATCTAAACACGTGAAAATAAGTAAATGCGAAGTGCATTCATCGCCACACCATACAAGGAAGACAACTTACATACGTATCAACCATTCATCCATCTCAAAAGTCTTGGCCACACCCTACAACGAAGACAACTTACATACGTATCAACCATTCATCCATCTCAAAAGTCTTGGCCACACCCTACAACGAAGACAACTTCTATACCTTTGAATTACTCATCCCTCCAAAATAGATGTGTCATCCCCGGAGTCAACCGTAAAAGCTTCCACTGATGCCTTGATGATGTCAATTTGTGGCTTTGGAATTGCATCCCTCGGATCAGAAGTTCCTTGGTAGCTCCTCCTGGTAAGGACCTATTCGGTAATCAGTACCGGAAGGATTGATAGCTACCGAGGGAAAGGAGTTTAACAGAATAGGCAACAGAACACTCAAAACTAGGTCGGTTACCACAAAACCGAGGGAAGACAAACTGATCAGAGCATACAAATACAAACAGAAACTACTCGGTAAGTATTAGATAAGAAGAGAGTACTTCAAACAAGAAATCAGTTATGTGGGAAAATGTGGCGTGCCAATGAGGTTGGCTCTATTGCTTTCATACCACAGTACAACCAGATCTGATAGTTAGGTCAGATCGGTAGAAAAGTGTTTCCTAGATCTACCTACTAGGGTAACTTGGAAAATTACCCAGGTAAAACTCAGATCGGTAGACCTACCGATAACTCCTAATTTACGGTTAACACTATCCACCCTCTAAACCAAGTTCACACCTAGAACTTGTTCTAAACTGTGAGATACCGGAGGGATATCTACGCCGTGGGACCGGTTTGTCTACTGATGGTGCGAGAAAACCTGATTGCGTTGTCCGCAGATCCGGTAGGCTCCTCGGTATTCGGCGTGTTGTGCCGAGGATGGCTGGGTGTCCCGGTGTCCGGTGCACTGATATTACCTTGCATGGTGGGGCTGAGTAGTTCACGGCCATCAAATGAATTCCTAAGGAAGGATGAGTCAAAGCCCTCCATCGGTAATGGAGGGGCTTGGATGGGGCCGTGGTCCGTCGCGGTGGGGTTCACAATGTTGGTGTCGGTAGAGTCCGGTGATGTGGGTTGCGGAACGAAATCCGGATGTGCTTGTCGGTACTGGTTGAGCATCCGGTAGGTGTTGTCAAGTGCCGTCTTGGTCTCCTGTGCTTGGTTGTGCAGCGTGTCGTATTCGGTAATGAGGTGCTCGAGTTCGGTAGACAGGATTGCGCAGAGGTCCGACTCGGTCTGGAAAGCCAGCCGGAGAGTGTGGATGGCGATCTTGTCTTGCGCTGTATCGGCTCTGAGCTGCTCCCGTTCTGTGGTGACGGCGTTCAAGAGAATTGCCTGGGCTTGAAACCGCTGGGTCAGGTTATCGACTTCGAAGCGGGCACGTTCACGGTCTTCTCGAACTCGAGCGAGGTCGGTAGCATGCTGTTGTGCTTTGGCTTGGGAGGGGTCGAGTTGACCCTCAAGCTCGGTAATACGCTTTTGGGCGTTCTCAAGTTGGCGCTGATGTGCTGCCGAGTCGGAGATGGTGAGTTGTTGAACTTGCGTCTGGACCTCGGTAAGTACTTGAGACAGCGTGTCTGTTGTGCGTTGGAGGAAGCATACATTCTGGAACAAGTTCCAAGGTCCGTAGAGTAGAATATTCGGATGGTCGGCGCGCTCCGTTGCACGAGTAACCGAGGTCAAGGGCGGTGCCATCTGCGCAGATACTCGGACACCGGTAGTACGAGTGACCTCGGTAGTGAGCATACCTGAAGTCTGGAGTGGCGGGTTCACTGGCTGTGGTGGTGGATTTGCACCAATGATCTGTGATGGTGCGAGTGATGGTGGATTTGCACCAATGATCTGTGATGGTGCGAGTGATGGTGTCGAGGATGAGCGATTTGGTGACGGAACCGGTGGTGGAGACGGAGTCCGCTGAGATGATCGGTGCGTAGAGGAGAAACCGCCGCCAAGCTCGGTTCGGGGCCAAGGATTCTTGCCAAATTCGTTTAGGGCGTCGGTAAGGTCGAGTCGGTTCTTGCGTTTGGAAGTCCTGGGTGCCGGTGTGATTCGGCTGCGAAGTCGAGACGAGATCCCTAAGTCGGGGAAAGTAGAGTAGAGGGGCAGCGATGACCGCCGCTGTTAGCCTGGGTAATTGTATGGAGATGACTGAGACTAGACTTAGGCTAGCAGAGCTGCCTAATCAAGGAAGACAAGGGAGAGAGGGCAGATGTTAAGAAGTCAAGTTGAGTTAGTCAGGGATTAGTTCATAGGTACGTGCCCCAAGTTCCATGGTATGCCTTGGTTCCCCAGGAGGGTATACAATAATGTATATCACTTATACACTGGCTCTTCAATGGTATACGGTCCAGGACTTCCTTGGTGTACTTGGACTCCTTGCGAGTTAGACAAAGTCAGAGAAAGATGTGTGATAGAAGAGGTAGACTGTGAGTAACTAAACTAAGTAAGAGTCAGTTCCTAGACGTCTTTGGTGTCCTTGGATAATGAGTGTTTTGAAGACAAAAAGACAGAGTATAATTGAGAATACGCCTGAAGACGGAGTTCAAAGCGAGGACAGCTTGGTACGAGGAGTAGTTAGAGAGGATAGCTATTCAGCCTAAGCATTGGTATTAGAGTTTAGTCAAGCAAGAAAGCACATATTGTCCCAGCCTTCCAAGTAAGACATCATTTAGGTGACATCAGTAGTGAAGACATGGACGTGTCTACTATGCGAGCGGTGAGCGGAGAGAAGAAATAAAGCGAGCGAAGAGCACAAATTTGGGAACATAATTTATAAATAGAATTTTTTATACTAATTTTAGAAGAAATTTTCAGAATTTTCAAATATTCCAGGGAATATTCTTTATTAATAGAATATTTGAATATTCGTATATTTATAGAAAATAATATTGACCTATGACCGTGGGCTGAAACGTGGTAAAATGGCATTTGATTTACACTTTTCTTTCAACCACATGATTTTTTTATTTCCGGGTTTATTGCATATTCCATCAATTTTCGGTTTAGGGTGTCCTCAAAGCTATGAGTGAACACATACATTTGTTTGGAAGTTGATGCAGTAAATACAAAACTTTAACATGTGACAAATTTTTTTGATCTAATAATAGATAGAAGAAACTTTATATTGCTGTAATCTTCAGATAAGCCTGAAACATAAATGGTAGGTCATTGGACTCCATTGAATGTACTATGGGATACTTCTATAGTGACTCCTACTTCTCAGCGAAAGGGTGAGTCAAGGTCCCACTTTCAAGGACCAGTTTGACTTCGTTGAAGCTGAACGTTGGCGCGTGGATGAACATGTCAACCCAGGGATCGAAATGGCAGACCTTCAAGAAGATGAAGTACACATGCTTGCAATATGAGAATTGGCGATTCCCACGGAACTTTGTCATTGTCTTCTTGAATGCAGGGCAGTTGCAGCCTGGTAGGGAGCTTATTGTGATCTGATACTGCTTCACATCTGGTGGCGTTCCCGAGTCTAGAGCGATGATGCAGCCATGGCCAAGGTGAGGAATCATTGTCACAGCATCGAGTCGAGCTTTGAGGGACTCTGAAGAACCCAAAGCCAACCTCTGCTGCGGATTTGGGCGGCCAGTAATTCGCTTGACGATCTTCCCTTCTCTTTTTCCAGGATACCTATCCGCGTCTGCAGGTACAAGCACGGTGTCCAGACTTGCGGGAGGCCTCTCTGTGGAAAATAACCTTTTTGGAGAGACAAGGGCTTTCTGCGGTAGTTGGAACCCAGCAGCTTTGAGGGCAAGGATCTCACTTTGCTTGAGATTTGTTCCAAGCTTCACTGGCCAGACATCAGGGATGGTGGGCCTCTTTTGCTACCTAGAGTACGGAACTACCCACTTCCGCCCTGAACCTTTGACACACCTCTTAATATCATCCGAGCAGAAGTGGAACTCCTCCGACACTTGTAAGTTCTTCCTAGTGTTGTGCCATAGACCGGTGTACGTAGGCGCGGGGGTGGGTTTAGCACCCCTTACGATTCTCTCCGAACACTTCCTCTTGGTAACAGCTCTTTGGGCCCAACAACACTTACCAGAATTCTTTGCCAACCGAGCAATGTGCCACTCCTTCACGTTAACTCTGGTCTCCTGAACACAAGAGACGTGACGAATCTGTCCTTGACTACACGGAGAAGGAACTTTGTCGTCGCCTTGGGGTGAAGAAGGTGCAACTTCGAGGACGTTGGTTTCATCCTCCTCAGCTATCACTGACATGTGAGCGATGCGCACTTTGGTTTTTCTGCCACAACCACGAGGATGCGAGAAATTTACCTTATCCGGCCTGTGTGACTCATGATCAACTCCAAGTGGCAAATCCAGCGTGCGCTTCATGGAGCCAAACACTTCCTCTCCAGCCATGTGAGGATCACGTGTACAGAACTTGTCCGCCCCAGGCATGTCGAGCATGGAGTCCTTCAGGACCTTGGGGTCACCTGTTTTTTGAGCCCTACGCTCAGCCATGCAAAGCTTGAGCTCTTGTTTGCTTGGTCCAGTTCCCCCTACATCGCCCTTCAAATACTGGTAGTAATTGACGACTTGAAGAAAAGCCCGGATGTAGTCATCCATTGTAGCAACATAGAGATCACCACCGTTGTTGCCGGACGCTTGAAGCCACTTGTTATGGACAGACTCTGCAAGATTGCACGACGGCATCTCCGCGAGTTCGTCCTCTGAGGACATCTGAAGAAGTCATGTGAAGAGAAGTTAGCCAAAAATGGTGGTCGGATCCAACTCATGAGTAGACTGCAACGGCATGAAGCCGAAGAAGTCATGTGAAGAGAAGTTAGCTAGAATTGGTGGTCGGATCCGACTCATGAGTAGACTGTAAGGGCATGGAGCTGAAGAAATCATGTGAAGAGAAGTTAGCCAGAATTGGTGGTCGGGTCCAACTTATGAGTAGACTGTAAGGGCATGGAGCATGCAACAAAGGACGTGAGCACTCACCCCGACCATAAATCCTCCCCATTGACAATAACAGAAGTGCCAAAATGCCACCCATAGCTCAAGTTTGCTCAAGGCTGACTCCGTTACAGCCCCGGCGGATACCCACCATGCTTTAAGTCTTTGATACAATCTCTCAGCCTTGGCCATTGTTTGAGGCTTCCTGTATTGGTGACACATCTGCTTGTGTTGGTCTCATAGATCTTCAGCAATGTATTTCTCAGTATGCTTCACCATGGACTGGGTCCAGTGAAATTGACAAGTCCTCTCACGGTCGTCCATACGTTCCTCCTTGTTGCCGGACCCATAGACAACCCGGACAGCGTTCCAGTTGGCCTGGGCACTGTCTGCCATGAAGCCTTTGAAGTTAGGCATGTCAACACCGTGTCGTTTCATCACGGCGTTGAGATTCTTCCAAAAGACCATTTGGGCATCAATGTCCTCCGACTCCATGTCGCAGCAAGCAATAGTCATGACACGGCAGTAAGTGGAGTCATAGACATGGCAAGCCATCGTTGTCCATTGCTTGACTCGTTTCACATGATCGAACATCAACCCTCTGTTCTCAAAATCACCATTGGGTTGCATCCGCTTCACTAGGTCCACCCCACTACCGGGGCCCACTTCAGACATCTTGAAGACGTACACCTTGTCCAGCTCAGAACCTTGGCCAGGGAACATGTTCATTTGAACAAAAGCCCAGTTGCTAAGGCCGCGCAACCTAGTGATGCTGTCCATGACACCGTACCTCTTCAAGTACCTGAAGGTCACAACCTTATTTCGAATATTTGGGGAAGCCATGTCTTTGCATCGATCCAGCACCGGAACTAGTTCCTCAAAGCTCAACGTCTTGGGCGGATCGTCCTCGGACCTCAACAAGTAGCCTCCGATGAAATTCTTGCTTGCCTCTAATACCACTGCACTCTTTGTTGCTTGTGGAGTCTTCTCAACCTGATCTCCAATTAGACTGCTGATTTCGACTTTGGTGTCCCTATAGTCACCAACCTTAACAGGATGCTCGTGAGATCCAAGGTGGATGCAAACACGAGTTCTGTTACGCTTGCCGGACACATAGTAGATCTTTGCTTCACAAGTGGCAAGATAGGAGGGCGGTTCCTTACACACCTTGCACACCACGGTCGAGCCTGTAGGAGGACCTTGGCCCACAACAAATGCTTGCAGTGTGCATCCATCAAACTTAGTCTCGTTCACTTCATAGATGCGATGTTCACGTGTGAGGTAGTCGCACTCTTTATTCTCACATCGCAGGTGCCCTACACAGCTGGAGAATCGAAATGAGAGACCCATGTTATTAGTAATGTTAGATGTGATGGTCTTGGTCCATACATGGCCATCGTAGCGCTTATCCATTCCTTGCATAGCCTTTGCTTGCAAATGAGAGGCGGACGCTTCAGCAGGAGGCAACTCAAACATGACGTCTCCGTTGAACGTCGAGGGCAAGTACGTGACTCTCTCATGTCTAATGGAGCTATAATCGATATTCTTCAGTGCATTCTTCTTCCCTGGCATAAGGGTAAGCTTCTTCAGACATGTAACGACACTATCGCACTCAGTAGAACCCGGTCGTGGGGAAGAAAAAGAACTTGGAAACATTACTGCAGGGGACTTCGACTGTACGAGAGGGTTAGACGATGCAGGGACAAAATGAGTGGTTTTTGGAGGACTACTATCTTCATCTGATGAGAGGGTAATGATGGGAGTAATAGTTCCCGTCTCAAGTTGAATATTATCAGGATGAGGATTCTCTAACCCAGGCTCGACCTTGACCGTTACATTGGAAGGAAGGGGGTTCTGAACGGTGCAAGTTGAGGAACGGCGAGGGGTTAGTATTTCTATAGATGCAGCCATTTAGGAATCCGTCAATCCATAGACTCTATACCGTCCTAGGGCGAGCCTCCAACTTCTACAATTGCTCTCTTCAGAAATTGATAACTGACCAATTGTGTGGCTCAGCTCCAACGTGAGTTCATCGAATATCTCTTCCTCAACACTAATACTGTCTTCCTGGAAATCAAACCGGAGACTCAAACGCAGACACGACACTAAAGCATATCCTTCCGAGTCTACAAGAAATGTGAGTGGGAGACCCACGCCATGAGCTCGGAGCACGACCATATCTGGCGAATCAAGTAGGGTGGAGAGAGGCATTATGAGAGTAGACTACGTGCAACTAGACGAGGCAGATGGTAATTTGATAGTACTGAGGAGACAATGGGATCCTTTTATTGGAGTCCCATGTTATGATGAATGGAAGCATGGTCAACGGGAAATTAGCGGCATTCCAGAATTATTGGACCAGCCGTAAAATTACAGGGCAACTGTCAGTGTTGAACTCGCATGGCTGAAGTAGATAGATCTGAGCCGAAATGTGAAAGACGAGATTAACAATATTCCTATATTAGAGCTCAATAATTACATGGCGCCAAGTTGTGCAACCGTTGGAGGATTGGGACAATGATGCATAAGAAGATGGAAAGAAATCAGAATTCTCAAAATGTGAGTGCAAGTGGTAGCTAGTGAAAGAGGTTGCGTTTCAGATGCACGACGTCTCACCATGTGAAGGTGCGAAACCTTCTATTGCCAAGACAAAGAAAAGGGGGAAGCTGCTTTTCTCCAGTGCAAAGCAGCTCAGGCGTTCTAGGATGAGAAATGCAGAGAGTAGGATTAGATGTTATGCTAACTTGAGGGGCACGATCAAGACCTTAACAGCCGAGTTTGCCAAACTTCCAGTGGAGACCGTGCCTCGCCCTTCAATAGAGCAAGAAGACAGTATACCATCCCATTCGAATTGTGAGACAAAAGTGCACCTATCGGTGGACTTTCGTGTTCCTCACGACAATCAGGTACACTCTTTCGCCACCGTATCACTTCTATCAAACATTTTTTCTACAAGGATACCAAGACATCCATTTGCATTTTTGGGCAAAGGATAGATGTTTGGGCAATGGGGCTAGCAAAGGGTTTAGGGGCAGTGGTCACGGGCAGCGGTTTTGGGATGAGGCAGCACTAGCGGGCATAGGGCAGGGGGACAGCTGTCATAGGCAACGGGCAGAGTCTCAAATTTTCGGTGGAGGCCCTGAACCTTAATGGCCGAGGCTGCCACCTCTCGACCTTGTGTTGCAGTCGTTTCTGCCTCCATCGGGGAGCTCGTGGCATTCCTTCACAGCGCTCGTGGTCGACCAAGTGCGTTCTTGCTCGTGTGTTCTAAGCTCGTGTGTTCTTGCTTGATGATGCTTGACCCGTGGTTCCCTCGTGTGTTCTGATCTCTCACGTGCTTATGTGTTTCCCAGCTGCTGGATTCTCCAACTGATGAGTGTCAGGTTCACACTTGCACCCGTTCCTCACTTGCACGATTGTCCATTCAGGTGCAATCTTTGTCATTGGAATCCTTGTGTGCAAATTGAATGCGCTGAAGTCTACATTAAATGCTCTTCATCACATTTGACCAACTTCATCTTTCCACCTCTGACTGATGTAATTGATATAGAATTCAGTGGCCGAGGTTTCAGTGGCCCAGGTGCTGCGAGTACGAGTGAGCTCTCAATCCACCCACATCATCCCTAGCTGTCTGGTATGTATTTAAATTTTCAAGCACAGTTCCCATTGAATCAATTGTGTGTCAGGTACAATCAGTCTTTGCAAATAAAGTCTGAAGGGTGTACTTAGAGTAGGCAAGTGGCTCGGGGGGATCACATCCCTTTACGTTTTGTAACCACGTGCGATAATGGGGTATTTAATAGAGGGATATTTATGCACCTCTACCTATTTTTTTCCTCCCTATTTGTAGATATAAAGCTACTTTGACATATTTTTTAGCACCCTATATTTATTTGTAATTGTATAGAGAGACTAAATTTTGGCACAATATTTTTTTTATAAATTGTACCAAATAGTGAATGGAATACTATAGTAGTATAGCCATTGCAAACCGACTATGTAAGCAACAAAACATTTCATACCATTCAAATTGTCATTCATAATTTGGTTACAATTAGTAACATTAATCCTAAACCATTCAAAGTACCATATAAATCACAACGAATAGCACTTGGATTTTAGTTGAGGCTTACAAATAAACATGGAGATAACAAAATATACACGCTGAAATTACCAAGTTATAAACACAAATCAAACATAACAAGAAATGCAATCAGCTGTAACAAGACATGAAATTTTGCACAACTACCTACTTCAAAAAAACAAGGTTACATTCAAATACAAAAGAGCTAAATACAATCAATTATAAGCATTTACTTTACTTGTGTTCACAAACACATTCAACTATAGTCCCATTCAAACTAGGGAACAATTATTTACAATGGGAGGGTGTAGGATAAAACTATAAACCTTCCAATACTATCAAGATACATGTTTAGCATCCTTTACAATGTCATGATATGACTAATAAATTGTGAGAAGTTTAGCACTAATGAAGACGAATAACCAAAACTAGCAGACGGCATGACCGGGGCAACCTTTGAAGTCTCCAACCGCTCCATCTTGGCTTCCTTTAAGGCAAAATACAATCCTCCAAGTCTACCACAGTGAGGTTGGCAAATGTTGTAGCCCACCATTGATCAATCAAAAAGGGCTCTTGTAGAAAAAAAAACACAATCAATATAAAGTTGGCATATTGGATACTATTAACAAGACAAGTAAGAGCAACAACAAAAAGGGATGAAGTATTAACCACATGCCACCGGCTTTAATTTTCGTAATTCCGTGATCAAAAAACTAAATTTTCACATTTAGAATGTTGAACATGCTAATTCAATAATCTATACAAGACAAAACAAAAAAGGATGGAAATTCAAGGTTTAAGAAAACATAATACCTAGCTTCCTCCGAATTTGGATTGAGAGTTAATTCATCATCTTCAAGCATTTGAAAAGTCTAATACATGCTTACCACTTCAGCCATCAAGTGCTCATTAATAAACAACATTTTTGAATGAAGCAAGAGAATTTCATAGATTTCATAGGGTCACAAACAATATCCTAGATCAATATCAATCTCATTTAGACTTTTCAACAAACTCATTCAAGGAGTTCCCATCAACCGGATCAAGTTCAAAGACATCCCTCCCTGCATCAAATGATATAGTCACTGTGCAAATTATGCTATCAATATCAACCCAAATAGAATCTGAGTAGTCATATTTGAATTTGAAGTGTCTGGGAACTCTTCTAAAATAATTAAGATAGACCATAAAACCTGATCCGGCAATACCTGGCTTTTTACCTTTGTTCACCTCTCGATTTTGAAGGTCTATAGGCTGCCAGCAACTTCCCCACCTTGGACCTACCTTCCGTTTCATTTTTTGAACTCGTCCTATACACCATGTGCCCCGGTCAACACCATTGAGGACACATGTCGGTTGCAAATTTTTGAAAGGTCTTCTTCTAGTCCTCTTAACAGCTGATTTGACTGTAGATGAGATAGTTGTCGTAGTTCTCTGCATAAAATACACTCCACAATCCATCCCGAGACCCAACAACATTCTTTTTGTAGAAGATGAAGCATTGATGTAATCATCAGAATTGTTAAAATAAATAGAATTTTTCACTCTAGTTAGTCTATCCTTCGACAAAAAAGGGTTAGCATTCAACTGTGACACTAAAGTGGACTTATAAATATTATGTCCACCATATTGAACAAAAGGTATAACCTTATCAGTCGGAAGTGCACTGCTAACTTGAGGCTCCTCCAAGTTCAACATCTCTGTCATTGCATCACGTGTCTCAATTTCTACATCAAAGAGATTTGGGGCCGCATCTTCAACAATGTCTTCTTCTCCTTCAATACAAGGGTTAGAATCACTATTCACGCTATCATGATCTAAAGAATTTTCTTCAAGATCAGCACGAAGAACCTCACCATCACCATCTTCTCCTCTCACTGGTGATTTTGTAGGAACATATGCAAAATTTTGCGGGTCTGCTTTTTCCACCAACCAAGGTGTCACAAACCACACTTTGTTTGCACATCGGATTGAAGGTGACATGTTTAAAACCCTAAGCATAGATTGGGCTTCTTTCAAACCTTCTTGTAGGGCAGCTATAACATCATCATTAGTGGCAATTAGTGTGTAATCTGATAGGTTGCAAGCAAGTTCTCCCTCAGCAAGCGGATGGAGGTCAGCCCATACATTCTTCATTTTATTATGAGCCCTACCAAATTTCAGCCCATTATTTTTGTATTCAGTTGATGTTAAACGATTCAATGTGTTTGCAGTATTAACAAGTTGGTGAAAGTCATATGCTCTCTCATGCCCTTCCATTCCCCCAATTTTAGAAAAAAAAATTCACATGAATCACTTCCAGTAAGATGGAGAGGAACAGCCAATTCAGGATACTTATCTCGAAAGTGACAAATTAGCAACACTACAAAGTGACATGACATTTGCACATCTATAAAGCATTGCTGTGATATAAAATTATTGGCAAGAGTAAGTTTTTGAGAATTCCCACCAATTGAATGATTTCCAAATTGAAACCAGAGTTTCCAAATACAAAAGAAAAAAGACACTTTAGAGGCTAAAACAATCCTTGATCTCAAATTCAGCCTAGGGGACAAAAAGATGTCAATGTAGTTAGAGCAAACCTCCAAATACAACTCGGTGCCAAGTGTGCGCTCTTGGTGAACCTCCTTCGACCTTCGAAGTTCTGCCAAGCAATCTCTAGTTCTCTTTTGGCAAATTCTTTGTCCTGATGCCCAATTCTGTCGGTCCTTTCGATTTGTGTCTTCCAATTTCAACCCATGTTGGTCACAACTAAACTTATTGTAAACCAATCCCACATGAGTCAACGTGACTATATCAGATCCCAACTGCGGTGTTCTTACAGGAGAATCAATGGGATTTATAAGTTTTTTTCCGTTGTGAATGAAATCTTGATCATGCAACCCCATTGCATTACCATTAGAATCTAGTTCAGCGCTAAACACCCACCCTGGCCAATCCACCTTCAAACGCTGCCCATCTGTAGACTTGTAGTCAGCAAGCATGAGCTGCCGCCTCCTTGAATCCCCATCACTTGCATGCCCAATTATCGGTCCAACAACAATTTTGCAATGTTTATCCCATAATTGATCAATTCTATCCCACTGATCTTTAATCCATTGCGAATTAAAACAATTACAAGTGCAAGAAACACATAATACCAACCTTGGCAACTTGTCGTGGAGTGGGCTCACCATCACAACCCTTGCAAAACCTCCCACTTTATCAGATCGAAAACAATTCAAGATTTTATTGTAACCGTCCTCTCCAATGCCTACGTTTGGTTTATAATCTGATACACACATGTGGTTATCTTTGGGCCCACAAAATCCAGCAAGGGTGTCAAAACGTTGTTCATAAGATACTCTAGATCTGACCTTTGTCTCGTCCTCAGCTAGTATGACTAGAATTGGCCCAGTGATCCCGTGTGCAGCTTTAGCATCCTTGTAAATTCCAGCTACAGCTGCAAAGATCTCTCCATGCTCGCCCGACACATGTTGTATGCCCTTTTTATTATCCCTTTTGATAGTACTGTAACTTGGGCCACTATAGTTCAATGCAAATAAGTCACACATCCTCCTACCTCCATAGACCTTCATAGCTTGGGCAAGGGCCTTTGAATTCTCAGAGAACCTAAATCCCTCCTTCTTGCGATTCAAATTAGCTGCTACATCTCGCATGAAGTCCCATAATGCTGGTCTACCTCCAAATGCACCAGACCTATGTGCACTCAAGATGTCTCCACAAAACTTATACAAATTGTGTTCATTGGAGGCAGCAATTGCAAACTCTTTTAGGGTTGGACGCTTCACTTTTAATTGAGTGATCCTTAGCTTCGCTGCCCTATGATGTAAACGCTCAATTTTCAATTGTTTTGACATTGAACTACCATGTGTGATCAATTCAGGTAAGGTCAAATAACCAATTTGTAATCCACCCTTAGTACTTCGTGATCCTCGTTTTTCAATAGATTTATCTTCCCTTACCACCCTTAACCTAAAATCTGTTTCAAATGGGATATTTGCACACATATTGCAAGTTAGACCAACCCAAGGTTCATTACTCATAGACACACGAAGGCAACTATGATGTCTAAATGTTCCATTGATTTTTACACATTTACCATCCACCGTAATAACCTCTTTCAACCAAGGTTCAGCATACCAACTCTGACCAGGCTTTGTATCAAACAACAAACCCTCTACTTCATAGGGTTTCCCGGCATAGACTACGAATGGACCCCTAAAACCCCAACACATAAAAGTTTTGCATTCAGATTGACTCATGGAATGGGAAAAATTTACCTCGGAATGGTCTGCTACATGGCTGAAGAATGCATGCAACTGCTTTTGGCTTGATTGAGAGCTGTCTCCTAAAGACTTTGTTGGTCTCCCCCTCTTGCCAGACCTCAAGGCACTTTTCCAATCTAGCAACCTCCAATACCTTCTCAGCATGTCTACTCCCTCCAACATGGTTCCTCAAAATGGCTTCCAAGTTTTTTTTCGGTGGGCACAAGCTAAAGATGTCATTGCAAGTAACACACTTTGATTTCCACCAAAAGCTTTTCAATTCAGTAGTTTGGGGATCTCCTCCAATAACTTCAAAAGTCTTTTGGGTAGGGTCAATGCTATCATTGACAGCATTCAATATGTCTACACCTTCCAACACCAATTGCCTATGATCAACTGAGGTTAGAATGACAGTTTTCTTTCCTTTTGCAATTGATTGTGGGTGATTGCACCAATCTAAACCCTTCCTCAAGCACGAACTTCTGATGTGTTGATTACTCATTATGTGACTTTTTTTGAAATTGGAAAAGAGATTCGAAATTCTCTCCTTTGTATGCTGCCCATCAATCCCATCAAAGTCCTTCTTGCACTCCCGACAATGGAGAACCACAACACCTTTTCCATGGCAATCGTACGACTTGAGGTTCCATTCATGATCCTCTAAAGAGACATCCTTCAATGCTTTGCGCAGTTTCACTTCTCCCTCCATGTACATTGCAATGACCTCACTTGACACAATTTGTGACTGCAGCAGACATTCTTCACTGGAATCTATAGAGATTTCATGGTTTCCAATGGTCTCAACATTGGGAGGTTGTGGCAGCGTGTCTTCAACTTCATTCCTCTCAATTGCGTCGATGCAGTGGTACTCACCTCCAAGACGTTGGCGTTTACAAGCCAAATCTTCAACTTCCTCATTGAGGGAAGGGATCATGAAAACCTTATCCTCAAGGTCATTAAGGGACTCAAGGCTGGTTGCCACTCTACAACACTCATCTACATCCCAATACTGAAATTCAAACTTTAAAACCTTCTTTTCTTCTAGGCGCACTCTTAGGTCAGCTAAAGATTCTCCATCCTCCCCCTTCATAGTTCCAATGCACTTTGGAGATGCTCCCTCATCAGTGAGTGTATACACCTTGATCTTCTTCATTCCCATGCCAAACTGTAACCCTAATTTCAGACCTTACAAACCCCAAAAATAACTCGTAAGCATTCACATGATTTACATATGTAATGGATGTAATGTAAAACAAGCCAACAAGAAAACAATCAAAGCATTCACATGAGCATTCACACGGGCATTCACACGGGCATTCACGCGGTCAATTCCATCTTCCTCCATATCAACTGGACCAGCTGTCTCAAAGAAGCTCTGGCTGACCAACAACAATAGCCAATTTGGTGACATATTGTGTTGGTCAATGCATCCAAACACGTTGGATCCAATAGCATCTAGCACATGCAAAACCAAAGAGTCGGGCACTCTATCTTCATATTCCACCGAGTCACTTTCAGCAGAAATTGAAGGCGAACTTCTTCATTCCAAAAGAATGGGTGTGCCAAAACATCCTTGGCAACAGGCCTACATGTGCCACAGATGATATTCTCATTAATAACATGGAACTTAACAAGCTAAGAGCTCTGAGTTGATGACTGTGAACAAAAAGGCTAAGTATGATTGAGGCTATATCACACAAAATTCAACAATGGTAAGAATTGATTTACTGTGCAACGCCCAAGTACTAATATGATATGGATATGCAAGGCAATACCTACTAAAAAAAGGTTAAAGATCATCTCCTTAACCCCTAAACGTCCCATGGGGATAGTAGATACGTGGCTGTATAATTGGTATTTGCTACCAACAAGATGCTCTATATTGGGATCTCAATAGCTCACTAGAACCGCATTGATGTAAATTTCAGCTTCTCTGTTGAACTCAAACCTATAAAAGGTCTAGATCCATTCCAAATACTAGAAAAATACACCGTATTCTACTGGCCGCAAAGGCACTTTCAGACGTTTAAGAGTTAACACATAGCCTAAAAGCTTCAATAGAACTTGAGAATTTACCATAGTCAGCACACTTGTATCTGATACACATAATATACGTAGAAGTGTTTTTACTAGTAAAGGTTTTCATGAACATACATGTCCTCTACTTCATTGCTAATGTAACTATTCTACTGTAAGTGTTTGTCCCAAAAGACCTAAAAGCTGAAAGATGAATATTACCTTTTAGAAGGATCATGAGAAAGGAGTGCCTCAATCAGATGAAGAGCCTCTGGCAGATCCTCAATGTAAAAGAACCCTGGAGTCCCGTTTGTAATATTTGCATCTCTGAGAAAGTTCTCGCCATAAGGATGTTGTCCCCCTGTGATGCAAAAGAAGAGACAGCCAAGGCTGAATACATCCAGTGAGTGAGTTTGGCGATCATCTTTAAGCTGCTCTGAAGCTTGCCAACCTTTGCTACCCGATCCACCGCTACCTGCACAGATTCCAAGCTGCAGTTAAGAAGCAGCCCATGGATCAAATTGGCTTTATTTGGAAAAAAATTAAAAACACAAGACATGCTTGTATGCATCACACGCCAAGTGGTTATGAAAGCAAGGACTCAAAGAAAGACAAATAACTTTGACACTTTCTTTCTTGTATGTTATGACAAGCATTGTGGAGATGATTCAAAAGATATTGAAGATTGATTAAAACGAGATGTTTGTTCAGCCCGATTTACTATTCTAGCCCAATTTACTATTCTTCAAAATTGTGAAAACTGTGTTTAAAATAGCACTTTAAAGCTCAAAACCCTAAAATTCCAATGTACACTACAAAAAAAAAAACTATCAAATTTCATGCTATGTAAGCTCAACAAGCATGCCACCTACACCTTATTGTTCATCACTATTATGTACATTTTCCCTAAGCATTTCATACTATTCTAAGCTGATATGTAATTACTATGATTTTTACATGAAGACTTTGAAAAATCTTATAAAATTTTCTTTTATTCTAATAAGTATGAAAAAATCAAGGTAGACTGTTTGACAGTACCTTACATGATAAAATGTGAGGGATTGATGAGGTTTGACCAACTTGTTGTAGTGTGGATACTTAAGGGTTAACTATAGCCAGAACTTCAAACAATGCAACTTGAAACTTAAAATTCATTAGAGAAAACTACTTCACGAGAAATCTATGACACGTTAGAGTTATCTTTAAAGTCACCTTGGGTTTGAATAAGAGACCATGAATTTTGCATTAATGTACTTTTATTGTTCTCCCAAGTAGTTGAAAGGTAGGGAAGAGCTTAGTGGTCTTCAAACTGATGGAAAACTAATTTAGTTGTCATTCTTGACGGCTAAACTAGTTTCCCTTGAGTTTAGAGACCACCAAGCTCTTACACACCTAACAATGATAGACCTCCAAGCTTTTCCATACTTTTTAACTATTTGGGGTCAAGAAATAAGAGTACATTAAAGCAAAATGCACAGTATCAAACACAAGGTGATTTCAAGAATAAGTCTGTTATCATACAAAAAATAACAATCCGGTAAATACGGTCGCACACCTCTGCAAATTTGCGTTGATCTGCTGTTGATTGTTTGGTTGACAACTCCTTCAGGGTTTGATTTAGTACCATATCTTTTCATTGAGTAGTGTGCTGAATCCAGAGACTGCAACTTCTGCTGCAAAGTTGAAAATAGCTCTGGCCTGCAATCCAATGTGGTCTGATTTTCATAAGTCATACAAAAATAAGAGCAATCCATGTGTTCATAAGAACGCCAGTCTCTACTACAATGGTCTCGAGTACTAGGGTTGGATAACCTATTACCACCACCTCCCCCATTTATGACAAGTACAACTTTCTTGGAGCCACCACAATTGAGACCCAAAACCACTAATTTCACTATTCAAGTAGACCAATGGCATGCCAAGAATTGCGAAGAAATAGCTGGTGGTTTTGGGTTAGGTCATGAGCGGATCTAGGAACAACAAAGTGTGAACTTAGGAAATTGGTATGTGATGTATGGGTAAAAGGTTACTTTCCACTTTGAAATTTTGTATAAAATTGACAAATGCGAATTAGATGTTGCAAATTTTTGCAATCCTCATCAAAACCTATTTCAAATGCAGTCATATTTTTTTTGGGAATCTAGCACTGCCAAAAATAGGCCAGATTGCTTAAGTTGGTGGTAATAGGTTATCCAACCTTACATGTGAACTGGATGACATCAGATTGACTTTGATTTTTTTTATAAATACACCACATATTCTCTGAATTTGGCCCCATCTGATCTACAACTTGATTAAAAAGATTGGCCGTTTATAACCATGATTACTTGGTCCTTTCGAGATTGACCTATCTAGATCAGAAACTTACAGGAAAGCACATTCGAAGGCTGAATTTGTTCAAAAGCATCTTCAAACTTATTCAAAAGCATCTTCGACAGGCACGGACAACTGTTCCAACTCTTCCAAGCTCTGGCCTCCATCCTGCACAAAAAGGTAGTCCTTGACATTGAGGTACATACTGGAACATAATTTGTCAGTCTGTTGCTTAACCATAAAACAACAAGGATGCATCACAAATTCAATGGATTATAATTTAAAAGGGATCAAAATTTATTTCACCTAACTAGTGAAGAACATTGCATGTGTTGGTAAAAAAAATTAAACAAAATAAATATACACATGCGACTTGCTAAAAAAACATGAGGACCAATTTGGACTTTCTGGTTGTGTAGGGGTTAAGATGAACCATTTTCTACCGAGGTTACTGGGCAACAAAGCAATATGAAATTTACAAGATGCAAGACTATTTTTGTCCAAAGAGAAATGAGTGGCCAAGAAAGTGCTAACCGTACAGAAATTTTCATTCTTCATAATCGCTTTAAGAGCCTTTGAAGCTGCCGTTCTTGCCTCAGTCCGTGTCAGGCCCTCCAGATCCCCAAGTAGCTCTCAAACATTCTCCTGAACAATGATCTGCAAGCACCGCAGGTGAGAAATGCAGACCCAACAATCAATAGGACAATGGAAATCGACCAAGTCGTACATGAAATCACCGAGGTCAAATAAAAGAATGTTGTGACAACTATCGTAACTACACAAAAAACCTGATGCATTGCAAATACAACAGCCCCATGCCCTAAAAATTTCCAAAACAGAAACCTCACCTCCGATCCAGATCGAGACTGCGATTTGTGAAGAGGACGTCCTCCACAGGTCCATCGTGCTAACGTGATGGCCACCAAGTGCAGTTACTTTGACTTTGCGCTGGAGATCTCCGCAATAGAAAAGATGTTCACCTCAGGCGCCCGTGAAACGCCTCGTATGAATGCCTCGTGTGAATGCTTACAAGTTTTACAGAGGCAATGGGGTAAAGAAGAAAACTCAAAAACATTCGTCTTACCTACAAGAGCAACGAAAGATCTCCTACCCGGACTCCACGCTTCACCAAACCTTCTGTACTTGCCCAAACCCTAAGCTTGCCTTACTTTGAAATTGCTCCAACAAAACCTCAGCAAAATCTTAATCACGAAACCAACGAAACCAACCATGAAGAGACCAACCTTGAAAGCTACAGACGATAAGAAGGACAAAAGTTGTGGAAAAAACAACCGATCACAAAAGCTGACAAAAAACCGATGGCAAAGCTGAAGAAAAAGAACCGATCGTAGAAGCGGAAGAAAAAAAACCGATCGCCGTAGTGGAAGAAAAGAAAACTGATCGCAGAAGCGGAAGGAAAAAAAAACTGATCGCCGAAGCGGAAGAAAAGAAAAATGATCGGAGAAGCTCGTTCTAGGCTAACGGAGAGAACCCTAAACCTATTCGGCGCCGTTGTCAAACCCAACGTCAGTGCCAGCACATTCCTTTTCCCCAAAAAATCCCACCACATTTCCCTCCATACTACAGTACTTAATTTAAAATTGGACAGAAAATACACACTTCTTCATCCAAGTAGTTAAACTTGTAATTATTTTATTGATCCTACTACACACTTTTTGGGGGATCCTATATCTATGATCTTATTTTTTTTCTAATAATTATTAAAATAGATGAATTATCCATCACCATATTTTACATATAATCCTATTGAGACATATTTTCAATGCTATAGTAGATCTAACAAAGTTATAAATTTTACCCTAAACGAATTAAATTGACCCTATTTTTTATCTCACGTGGTTTTCTAAAATTTCGGTAGTCACCTCCCCGAGGCAAGTGGCGAACGTAACTTGGGCTAGGATCAGGGTCGGAACCGACCGGTCAAATAGCTTGTTGGTCCCACGCGTGGTGTGAGTAACGTGATTCGTCTGCTGTGAGTAATGCGAGTGCAGTTGTGTTGTGACTAACGCGAGCTACTGATGGTGTGAACAACGCGAGTCCTGGCGTGGTATGAGTTTCGCGAGATAGTGTTCGTGTGAACTATGCAAGTCATGGCGTAGTGAGTGTATGCCTACTCAGCTGTGGTGTGATCCATGTTCCAGGATTCAGTTGCCCAGGTGCTACCAGTACCTGTGAGATCCCCAATAAGCCACAAGGACCCAAGCAGTCAGGTATGATGTAATTGCGTTGCTCATAATTGTGTTGCTGTTGATTCTCGAGTACTGCTCGTGGTTCGGCTATGGTGTGAGTTATGCATGCCAATCTGGGTTGTGAGCAACGCGAATCAGTGATGGGGTGTGTGCAAATCATAGGGCCAGGCTTTGGTCTCAGTAAATTCGAGTCAGCTTTAATGTGAGTAACTTTGAGTCAGCTGTATTGTAAGGAACGCCAAGTAGTGGTCGGGTCCGAAGGTTGATTGTTGAGAGCAGGAAGAGGATGTTGGCTCCGAAGCTTGAATGCTGTGGGCAGAAGGGTGTCATGCTCGATATGACGTGGGTGCAAGTTTAGGGTCATGGATCTGGAGTGGGTGCATTAGATTTAGGCTATAGTGTGAGTAGCATAGAGTCAAGTGGTGTGAGCAACAATGGTGTGAATTCAGTGTGAGTAACTTAGAGTCAGACTGTGGCGCGAGATACTTGGGTTCAGGTTTTTGTGACAGTTGCTTAGATTCAGGTGGAGTGAGTAACAATGGTGTGAGTCCAGTGTGAGTAACTTAGAGTCAGGCTTTGGCATGAGAGACTTGTGTTCAGGTTTTGGTGTAAGTAGCGTCAAGTGTGATGTGAGTGCTGCCAAGTAGTGGTCGGGTCCGATGCTTGATTGCTTCATGAGATGCTCACTACGACTATCATGCCTGATTGCAATTGAATTTGGTAGAAATATAAGCTGTAGTGTGAGTCAGTTAGAGTCAGACTGTTGTGTGAATAAATGTTAGAATCATACTTGAATGGATATGGCATGTTCTTGGATTTAAGGGGATGGAGTCACGATTTTATCCAGATTGTTGAGATGGGGAGATCCGGAGATGCTGGGATGAACAAGGCCCATGGACCCATGTCCAGCACTACTGTTGGAGACTCCCAGAATCAAGGGATTAGCCGGGAAGACGCTATGGAAATGGAGGTTGTGCATTCAACACCTAATGCTGTAACAGATGGAGCGACTGTCGGCGATAGACGCCAGATCGTTCTACAGAGTGAGTCCAATGAGAGTAGGGACTCTCAGTCGAGTGAAGGACCTGGTTGTTCCGGAGATGGTGAAGGTGGCAGTCCAGCAGGTGGTGATGAAGGAAGTTCGAAAGCTCCAGTTGGTGATGTTGCGATATTATCAAGCGGTGATGGCACTCAAGAGACGCAAAGTGGTGGTTTAGAGTCTCTGCCCCCATCAGAGTCGCAAAGTGGTGGTTTAGAGTCTCTGCCCCCATTAGAGCGAGCGCGTAGACAATTCATTGACCTTACAAAGGCAGGGGATAACGTTCATGTTGGTCTCATTCATGGAGACTTGCACGAGCTCATTGAGAAAATGAGAAAAAAACCCTACTCTAAGACAGTCCTCAAAATCCCACTTTGTCATATGGTTCACATGCCAATGGTAAGACCAACACTTTGTTGTGATGTAGTGAAGCTGATGGGTGCTTTTCGCTATGGCTACAAGCCAAATTCAGCAGCTATGTATGTGTCTATAACGAATGACCAAGGGGAGAATCAGATGGTAAGTGAAGAAGTCAAAGACCAATGGGACCCATGTTGGGTCCTAGAGAACGAAGCATTTGAGCAGAGGCTAAAATCTGATCCTGACCTCGAATGCTTGAGTGGCTCTATGTTCTTTGTATATGATGGGAACCATAGACTTTTGGCGTGGAAGGAGGTGATTGAAACTCTTCATGCCAATGACCAGCAATGGTACACAAAGAACGGAAATCCAGAGTGTGTGGTGCTCGATACCGATGGAGGTCGTGGAAACATTCTGAGTGCCATGCATAACATAAACTCGTAAGCCACGAAACCACTTCGATAGATAGTTTAATTTTCTTGCATAATATTTAATTTGTTGATTCTATGAATTTGGATTAAGGTCACTTATATGGAAAATGTGCAGTGCTAACCAAACCGCTCACGTGAAGACTAGTTTGGTACACATTCTTCACCGAATTCAAAAGTATGGATCATATGATCTAGAGTACTTCAAGCCCATGCTTACTGCAGAGCAATTCAAGTCGTGCCAAACAAAATCAATAAAGACATGGTACCCACTTACAAGGGACTTGATGATCAACTTCATCTTCAGCGTAAGTCATATTCGTCATTACCTTCATGATTTCTCTATTTCTAGCTTGATGTAATAAATGCAAGGCTCTAGTTTTGACTATTGGCATGATTCTACAGGATGAGATTGTCCAGGTTGCTAACGAGGCTGGGCAGATGTATTGGGAGGAAGTGGATGTCAGCAGTCAAAGTGACGTTGGTCTCCAAGAATATGTTAACAAGGCCATCTCTAAAAAGAAAGAGGAGCTCTTCACTAATTTTGTCAAAGCGCAAGCAGTTGCAAATCCATCCTTTGGAGTTGGCTTGTTGGAGCAGGTCAGTGTGGTAACTCGTTTGCAATTATTTAGTTGACGAGTGTGGTTTAAATAACTGAGGATAGAGTGCTACACTGTGCTTGGGATGGTAATGAATAAGGGTTCGGGTCCGATGCTTGATCTGTGTTAGGCTTTTGAAGCTTGCTGTGCTGTGATGATGAATATGAATCTTGCTCTTGTGTGCGTGAGCGTTGAGCTCTCCTTGGTACTCAAGATCTTAATTTCGTGGACGGGTCCGATTTCTCCTAAGACCTTGGTACTAGAGTTCTACGTGATTTTGGGAGTCATGCGAATTATTCGAGTGGGACACATCGTGGGACTTGTGGTATAGGCTGAGTGTGGGTGTCTAGCGAGACTTGTCTTGTGGGCATGCGAGCGTGTGAGGCGCACGAGCGTGGGTTCCAGCAAGAGCTGCGAGTGACAGGCTGAAGCAATTAAACAAGGGTCGGGTCCAAAGCTTCGAATGTCAGAGTAGGTTTAGGGACGGTGGTGCGAGTCACATGGTTAGGCTCCTCGAGTCGCGTCGGGTCAGATGCTTCGAATGGCAGAGTTTTGGAGCCATCAGCTCGTGAGTTACGCCAGTAATGCAAAGCGAATAATGAGTGCTCGGGTCCGACTGATAGTTTATTGCAGCAAAGTGTCGTGGGTGCGTGCCGGTTTCTCAAGGTGCGGGTGGTACACATTTGAATAGTCCGGTCCGACTCATGAGTAGAATCGATGTTGAAGGATGAGAGGAGTGAAATACACTAACATGAGGTGCATTAAAACTGATTGATCGGGTTCAATTGATAGTTTTTTGCTAAATACTATTGTGGGTTTAGAGACGGTTTCTCAAGGTGTGGGTGGGAGATTTTTGAGTGGTCGGGTCCGACCTGTCGTAGCACGTGATACCGAATATTCCCCTAGAGCGCACTTTTTCGTATTAAGAATGCTCGTAGAGGTGATTTCCGGGTTATCGTTCCACGGAGACTCTGTGAAGTGGGAAGTTTCCGGAGATGGTCCCGGACTGGTGACTGCTCTCTTCCGGTCACCAATTGACTCCCTTTTTACCTACTCAAACCGGATCTTCCCTACTAACTGATTCGGTTATGGATAGATCCGGTATCTGTCTGGGTTGGGAGTTTAGCCAACTCTACTTCACCCGGTCTATCCTAACCTTTTAATCCGGTTTCCCTTTAACCTCTGTTTTCCCTCAGAGGGTTTTCCATTTGCATTTTTAAGGATGCTGGATTTAAAGTTACACCCTCCCCTACTGATTTCCGTGACAGGGGTTTCACAACTTCCTGATTATCCAAACTCACTTCCTACTCCGGGTACTTTCCGTATTACCCTTCAACTGTAGATTTATCCCAAACGCCCAGCCGATCACACAAGAGCAATCCGGTTTTCCCCTTCAAAATACTACAACGACTTGCTAACCGGGGTGGACAGTATCCAGGGTGTCCGGAAGAGATGGAATTCCTCACGACTCGTTTTACTCTGGCTTCCCCGTACTCTGCAATTACAAGATCTACCCGGGTGCTGGTACCTCCACCGAACTACCCGTCCAGGAGTTCTGAGAGAACCGGAGTACCCCCTCCTGCTCACTCAGCCACTAACCCAGAGTATTTCCTGCAACCAGTCCCGGAAAACCCCGCATTCAAACATTCCTAATTCTCCCAAATCTTCTACCCGGTCTCGGAACTGACTCTTACACCAGAACCCGGCCAATCCACCCGTTTACCAAGGATCTAATTGAGACACTGTTCCGGGCAATAACACAAGCAAATACACATGCGCCCACACACACACACACACACACACACGCACAGTTGGTGGAAAGAACATGTGCCTCTACTCATTTACACGGAACAATAATACACAAAAAGACCCAAGGAATGAGAAACATTCCTTGATAAAAAGCCAACCCCGAAGCCCAGTCCCGGGAGATCCTCAGATCCTAAAAACCCGGGATCCGGAAATCAGGGGAGCCTCCTCCACGGCCCAATTCCTATCCTAAGCCGCCACTAACATTCAAAGCCCTAAAAGTCCTTTCAACAAAAAGTCTTCTACTCTACCTACACAAAAAGGCCCTACTCTAAATAGTCAGATCCACAAAACCCGGACCACTGCCTCCGGTCCCCCCGACAGTCCCGGACAGCTACTCATCCTCCATTGGCTACCCCTCCTGGACTTCCGGACTATCCACCACGATCAGATCCATAGACCGAGCTCCTCGTAGTTCGTGCTCAGCCGGCTGCTCCACCTGTCGTCCTCCGGTTGGCTCGCCCACTTGCGTACCTCCCGACTGGCTACCCGGGTGACCTCCTGGCCCACCCTGTTGCCTTTCCACCCTGTCCGGCTGAACGCCCATCGCCTCCATAGTGTGCGCCTGACCTCCCGGAGTCCCCGCGCCTCTCTTCCCGGCTGCGCACTTACTCCCCTCCGTAAATTCCGCCGGAAATGGCGGCGCTCGCTGTCCGGGTGCTCACCTCTCCCAAATTCTGACCTCGCACTACTGTTTCTCCCCGGGTGCTCAATTTCCCTCACTCTCGGGTGCTCAAAATCCTCACACACCGGCCGCTCACTGCTCCCTCTCTTCGGGTGCAAAATGGAAACCCTAACACTCTCCGGAGGTGCAAAAACGGGTGTGCACGGAGGGCTGGAGGAACCGGAAAGGAATGAACAGTGAGCCGCCCAGTTTAAGGCGGCCCAGTTCAACTCCCGAATCGTGGCCGGGCTCGGCAGAGGCCCGTTCCCCGACCCCCGGTTTCCCATCCGGTCTCCTGTCCGGTCCGCCGCCATTCTCAGATTCCGTAGTAAACACTTAAGGCGCGCGTGAGAGCACCACTCTCTCCAAATAAATAAAGAGACCACTAGGAGCGCCATTTCTCCCATTTATGACAGCTGGGGTTACCTTTTACTGCCCTACAAACCCTAACTGCCCGTTCTTGAATAAATGAGGTTTGACACGACCCATGAGTCAAAATGATGCTAAAGTATGGGAGGAGTGAGATACCCTAAGGAGAGGTGCTTCAAAACTGATTGGTCGGGTCCGACTGATAGTTTCTTGCTGCATACTATTGTAGGTTAGAGATGGTTTCTCAAGGTGTGGGTGGGAGATTTTTGAGTGGTCGGGTCCGACGCCTTTATGCTCGTGAATCAAGCAATGAGTGTAAGAATTCAATACCCAGTAATGCGAGTGTGTGCCATAGTGGGTGCGGCATTTTAGAATGTATGGTCAGGTCCGACTGGGGTCGAGTCAAGATGACATGCTGTGGATTTGAGTGGCAACTGTGCGGCTGTACGGCATTGAGTGGATGTCAGGTTGTATGCCAGGCCGTGTTGTTTAAGTATACAGTAGCACGTGGTGTGAGTAATGCGAGTAGTTGGGTGTGTGCCACAGAGGCAAGGGCAACGTAGACTGAATGGTCGGGTCCGACTGTTGCTCTCGTGTGCATGACAATGGATGGCAAGCAAGCGAGTTTTGGGCCTATAATGAATGGTCGGGTGTGAAGCTTGAACATGACACTCGGGTCAGGTAGTTAGTTTGGCTGAATGGTGAGACTAATGCGTGGAACCCTAAACCCGATTAGTAGGGTGTGTGCAACGCGCATTCCATAATGTGAATAATTCAAGTCATGTTGTGAAGCGAACCAGGCTATTGGGCGCGAGGGCGAGTTACGTGAGTCAAGATGCGTGGTCCAAGATACATGAATAACGAGTGACTAGTGGTAATTAGTAACGCGTGGTGTGAGTAACGAGTAACGCGTGGTGTGAGTATCGAGTGTTGCGTGGTGTGAGTATCGAGTAACGCGTGGTGTGAGTAACGCGAGTATCGCATGGTGTAAGTAACGAGTATCACAGGGTGTGAGTAACGCGAGTATCGCATGGTGTGAGTAACGAGTATCACAGGGTGTGAGTAACGGGAGTATCCCATGGTGTGAGTAACGAGTAACGCGTGGTGCGAGTAACGCAAGTATCGCATGGTGTGAGTAACGAGTATCACAGGGTGTGAGTAACGCGAGTATTCCATGGTGTGAGTAACGAGTAACGCGTGGTGTGAGTATCGAGTAACGCGTGGTGTGAGTAACGCGTGGTGTGAGTAACCAGTAGTAGCGAGTAACGCGTGGTGTGAGTAACCAGTAGTAACAAGTAACGCGTGGTGTGAGTATCAAGTATCCCATGGTGTGAGTAACGAGTAACGGGTGGTGCGAGTAATGCGAGTATCGCATGGTGTGACTAACGAGTATCACAGGGTGTGAGTAACGCGAGTATCTAATGGTGTGAGTAACAAGTAACGCGTGGTGCGAGTAACGCGAGTATCGCATGGTTTGACTAACGAGTATCACAGGGTGTGAGTAACGCGAGTATCCCATGGTGTGTGTAACGCAAGTATTGCATGGTGTGAGTAACACGAGTATCCCATGGTGTGTGTAACGCGAGTATCGCATGGTGTGAGTAACGCGAGTATCCCATGGTGTGTGTAACGCGAGTATCGCATGGTGTGAGTAACGCGAGTATCCCATGGTGTGTGTAACGCGAGTATCCCAGGGTGTGAGTAACGCGAGTTGTTGAGTGTGTGCCACAGAGGCAAGGGCAACATAGAATGAATGGTCGGGTCCGACTATTGCTCTCGTGTGCGTGACAGAATGGATGGCAAGCAAGCGAGATTAGGGCCTAGAATGAATGGTCGGGTCCAAAGCTTGAACATGACACTCGGGTCAGGTAGTAAGTCTGGCTGTATGGTGAGACCAATGCATGGAACCCTAAACCCGATTAGTAGGGTGTGTGCAACGCGCATCCCATAATGTGAATTATTCAAGTCATGATGTGAATCGAATCAGGCTATTGGGTGCGAGGGCGAGTAACGTTAGTCAAGATGCGTGGTCCGAGATACATGAGTGTCGAGTGACTAGTGGTAGTGAGTAACGCGTGGTGTGAGTAACGAGTAGTAACTAGTAACGCGTGGTGTGAGTATCGAGTAACGCGTGGTGAGTAACGAGTGGTAACGAGTATCGCGTGCTGTGAGTATCGAGTAACGAGTGGTAACGAGTATCGCGTGGTGTGAGTATCGAGTAACGCGTGGTGTGAGTAACGACTGGTAACGAGAATCGCGTGGTGTGAGGATCGACTAACGCGTGGTGTGAGTAACGAGTGGTAACGAGTATCGCGTGCTGTGAGTATCGCGTGCTGTGAGTATCGAGTAACGCGTGGTGTAAGTAACGAGTATCGCATGGTGTGAGTAACACGAGTAGTTGAGTGTGTGCCACAGAGGCAAAGGCAACGTAGAATGAATGGTCGGGTTCGACTGTTGCTCTCGTGAGCATGTTAGAATGGATGGCAAACAAGCAAGTTTTAGGTCTGGAATGAATGGTCGAGTCTGAAGCTTGAACAAGACACTCGGGACAGGTTGTGTGTCTGGCTGTACGGCGAGAGTAATGATTGGCGTGATCAACCCGATCTGTAGGATGTGGTGAGCGCATCCCATAATGTGAATAATGCAAGTCAGGCTCTGTGGCGAATTAGCTGTGTGGCGCGAGGGCGAGTTACGTGAGCCAGTCTGCGTGGTCCGAGAGACGTGAGCCAGGCTGTGTGCTTTGAGTGACAAGTAAGGTGTGAGTCACGAGTAACGCGTGGTGTGAGTAACGCGAGTCATAGCGTGGTGTGAATATCGCGAGTCATAGGGTGTGAGAAACAGGGGTCATGGGTGTGGCGCTACAGACGTGAGTCACGCTCCTTCGATCAGGGAGTGGTCGTGCGTGTCTAGTGCAAGACGTAGTGTGTGAGTAACGCGAGCTTACGTGTGTGTATGAGTAAAGCAAGTAACCACTCATGTGGGTAACGCAATGAGCCTCCTGTGGTGTCAGTGTCTAAGTCATGCTAGTAAAGTGAGTAATGCGTGGCTTCATAACTCCAGTAACACGAGGTGAGAGTAACGGATTTAACAGGATGTAAGTGATGCTTGGGTGGTTGAGTGTACAAGTCATGCTGTGGTGCATGGGTTGCGGAGTCAGTTGGTGCTTTGAAGTCATGTGTGGTGAAAGAATTGTGGATACTAATGAGTTCTTTTCCTATGGACATGCAGATTGTTGAGCACTATAGTGCACATGTTGCTGCAAAGGTCGAGATGACTTTGGAGAAATTGCAATTGGTGACAACAGCAGCCGTGGAGCCAAAGTATAAGATCCGGTGGCTCAAATGGTGGAATAGTCCATCATTTGTTCGATCGGATTTGAGGTTTCCAAAGTCTCCTGCCGGTGAGGACACTTTAAAGAAGTGGTTGGACCGTGCATCGTTTTGGGCAGGAATTGAAGAGACTGCTACTAATGAGCTTGGTGCTTACCTAGCTTTAGCTGGTGGTGTTGATGCTTCCAAGGTAGTTGATAGTTTTGAAGACTACCTGGCGAATTGGCGGATTTGCCTTTGGGACAAGGCATATAACACCCACTTCGGTGGTCCTGATGCATATCATAAATCCTCGAAGTTTGAGATAGTTAAGGACGGCGAGTTCGTTGTGAAGCGGCTCTGTCTGAGGTTAGTAATCCACCCTCATAATTTTTTGTTTTGCGAGGAAGTGAGTAATGCAAGTGTTGACTCATCCATGATGCTTCCGTGATGCTGGTCTTGGTGATTATGCTTGCTTTGGTGCTCTTTATGCGACAAAGAACTCAGCCCTCTTGTGTCTCCGTGTTTGTGACGAGTGATGCTGATTTAGGTGATCACGTCACCATGGTGCTTGTGGTGATCAAGCTTGTAATGGTGGGAGCTTGTGCGCATGTTGGTCTTGCTGGACATGTCTTAATGCTGCTCTTGGTGTTCATGCTAGTTCTGGTGTGCTTGGTGATCATGCTTGTCAGTCATGCTGGATTGGGTGCATCTTACATGTGTTCTTAGTGTTCTATGTTTCAATGCTGGACTTGGGCTAGATTCAGGGGTCGGCCCCGACCAATGCTGGTTTGGGTGCAATTTGAACTTGTAATGCGTGCTCGTGATGAAGGTCCTGGTGTTCATTTCGTGATGCTGGTATACAGGCAACTGTCTTGTGATGCCAGTGTTCGTGTTCGAGACGCATGAGGGTGGTCCTGCTGACCATGGTCGTCGTGGTGCTCGGGGGAGTCAAGCTCGTGATGCAGGTCTTGGTTATCAATCTCGTCTTGGTGATCTAGGTGATCCTCACTCACGTTGTCTTGGTGTTTAGGGCTTGGGTGCAAGTAACGCGAGTCCTGTGGTGTGAGCAACAAAGTCACTCGTGTGGTTTGAGTAACCAAGTCAGGCGTTGTTGGGAGTTTCGCGTGCTGTGGTATTGGGTTAGGGGAATATTGTGAGCATCGCTTGTCACGTTGTGGTGCAAAATTGATTGCATTCGACCATGTTTGTGATGTTGGTCGTGGTGATGAAGCTTGTGATGCTAGCTTAGTGTTCAAGCTGTTCTTGGTGTTCTTGGTTATTGTGATCCTCTTGGTGATCGTGAGTCCAGTGGTGTGAGTAACAAAGTGCGACCCAATGGTGTGAGTAGCCAAGTCAGAAGGTGTTGTGATTCAGGGGTCGACCCCGACTAATACTGGGTTGGATGCATTTTGATCGTGTAATTCGTGCTCGTGATGTTGGTTTAGGGTTCATTTGCTCGTAATGAGGCTGGTCCTAGTGATCATGCTCGTCATGGTGCTTGGGGTGGTTAAGCTCGTGATGCTGTTCTTGGTATTCAATCTGGTACTCGTGTTCTTGGTGATCATACTCCTCACTCACAATGCCTTGGTGTTTAGGGCTTGGATATCGGGTTGGGGGAGTATCATGAGCATTGCGAGTCACGCTGTAGTGCAGAATTGATTGCATTTGACCACGTTCGTGATGTTGGTTGCGGTGATCAAGCTCGTGATGGTAGTCTTATTGTTCAAGCTGTTCTTGGTTTAGGGTTATGGTTTAGGGTTCTTATTGCTCACACTTGTCGTGGTGCTCTTGGTGTTCATGGTGTAGGTACATGAAGCAAGTGCTCCTCAAAGTTGGGGCGATTTCAAAGTTACCACCTTGTGTTCAAGGATAATGCGATTCTTCCTCACCAACATACATCTTCACAAAGACGCAGAAGAGGAACTTCAGCAGGGATCACCTCTTGGAGTGCTGCTGGTACATAGAGTGCCCCCCAAGTTTTGTACCTGACTCGGAGGCTGACCTCAAGAAGTCTTTGAGTCCTGATGTCGAGCTGTCTGATGAGGACGAAGATGATGAGGAGAATGTCGATGAGACTGCAGCTGAAGATGCAGCAAAGTCGAAGAAGAAGGCGCCAGCGAAGGAGAAGGCTACATCAAAGAAGAAGGTGGCAACGAAGGCCGGCAGCTGTGTGACGGAGGTTGCATCGAAGAAGGCCACTTCTAAGGGTAAGGCTTCATCGACTACTACTGGAGGAGACACGGTGATGACGGATGCCAACTCCCTTCCACTTTCTCAAAGCCGGGTGCAGCAACCGAGTCCCCCTACCTTATCTGAGCCTGCACCGAGTGAGTTTATTTCGCAAGCCACGGTCATCAACGCCTCCATTCTCGAGCAGCAGCAACATCTTCGTTAGGTTCAGAAGTTTTCTCTATTATGCTCTCCTTCTCCTTCTCGTAGCTTCCGTGGGTTGCCATCTTTGCGTGGACATGCCGACTTGGTGATTGCGGATCTTCCAGATGGTCTACCGGTGCCAAACGTCTCAGTGCCATCATCTCTGGTACCTACTTGGAATTTGAGGCCTGAGAACTATTTGCATGAGTTGTTCGACTTTGCAGATGAAATTCTTGATGATAATGGAGCACTGTTGCTATTTTATCCATTTGACAATGGCGAGGTCCTTGATGACATAGAGACGTTTTTTGACGCTTTTGGATTTGCAATTTGCAAAGAGTGGATGGGCGTGAACTACTTGCCCATGAGTTCGGCAAGGGTTCCTAACACTACAACGAACAGGTTTAATATTCTTCTACTCAAGCGCGTTTCTCGGGATGAGGACTCTGTCACATGGAGTTCAGCATTTCAGATTCGTGACGTGCCAGAGTTGGTTGCCCACGGTTTGAACGTCGGGCTGAACGACACGTTGATCAACCACTGCACCAACCCTCTCATGAATGGTGCTCGTCCATGGCGAGGCCTAAGGGAGAAGGATGAGTATTTTTATGCTTGTCTCGTGTTGGCGTTGACCACTGTTGGAGACGTTGTAATCGATGTTGCAGCTGGCACTGGTATGAACCATTATACATTTCTTTTCTAGCAAAATCTCATTATTCTTTTCTGCTTTTCATGTTTTTAACATGTACTTATGTCGTGGTTGATGTGGTGGTTTTTTATAGGGAATTCTATCACTGCTTGCAAGAGAATTGATAGACACGTTGTGGGCATGGAGGGTGACAAGAAAATATTTGAGGCTCTTCTTAAGCCCATGATATCTCTAACCCAGTCTCCGCCAATTCCTTCTGCTCCTCTGTGAGGTTGATTTTGATCTAGGGTTTAGGGTTAAACCCTAAACCTCTGAACCTCTGAGGTTGATTTTGATCTAGGATTTTGATTTTAATATATGTCCATAATTTCCGAAAAATTTATAAGTGAGAGGAGGTGTCATCAGGGTTGTTCATCATGTCGTGTCATGCCCATCATGTCGTGTCGGACCCCTCCGGCACAACACGATAGGGTCAACCTAGACTGCAGGTAGGGTCAACCTAGTCTTTTCACCAGGTAGGGTTAAAACAGTTACCTTTCTGCCACCTTGCAAGCTAGACGTGGCTCAAGAATCACATGTGGCATGGCCACGTAGGACCCCTTGGAAGTCGTGTCCTACGTGGCTATGTGGTCCCGGGTAAATGTTTTACCCTCAGTCAGTGTGCCTCACTCCGACTGCCCCTTCCCTCCGACTGCCATGTTGCCCGACTGCCCCCTTCCCAACCGACTGCTCGAATCCGACGATTTAGATCTATCCGCTGCATTTGACTGCCTCAATCCAACGGTGTAGGTCCATCTGCCCAGACCCGACTGCCTCAGCCCAACTGCCTCAGCCCGTCTGCCCCAGCCCGTCTGCCCCAGCCCGTCGGTCTCATCCCGTCTGTCCGTGACCGTCTGTCCCTCATTCCGTCCGCCCCTTACCCCGTCTGCCCCTCAACCCGTCCGCCCCTCACTCCGTCTGCCCCTCATCCCGTCTGCCCCTCATCCCGTCTGCCCCTCACCCCGTCCGCCCCTCACTCCGTCTGCCCCTCATCCCGTCTACCCCTCATTCCGTCTGCCCTCTTTCCCGTCTGTCATGTTCTGAATGGCCCCCTTCTGTCTATCATCCATCCAAAAGATTTTAATTGACAAACAGATATCCAGAAGTCACTAAACTTAGAGTATTACAATTTAACAAATCACTGAAAATTTTATTCAGAAATACTCTATGCCGTATTTATACTGAAAATTTTATTCAGAAATTGCCAATGCTATATTTATACTGAAATTCAGGGTTGGATTTTGGATTTCAGTTTCAAAATTAATTTAAAAATTGTAGGGCATAGCAATTATATATCTAAACGTCTGCCTAGACTCAGAAATTCATAATGTACAACTTTTAGTTGTACATCTAGATCAAATGAAGATTCCAATCATGGATGCAACATGCACAACACGCAAATTCAGAAAACAATATTTATTTACGCATGGAAAAGTTGTCCTTGAAAAGGACTTACATTGTAAAATTCAACTAAATGCAAACTTGTAGGATCCAATGTTGCACTAAGGGGAAAAAACTATGAATTATATATTGTAACGGTAACATTGGGTTGGAGTCATGAGACGGTATGGGTTTGCTTTCAACGAGTTCACTGCATGGGCCACGGTGTGTCGCTCTTTCGGGTCGTCCAAGGTGAGGCCATCCAAAGCCCTATTCCACATGACATGGGTCGTTTCATCTCCTCTAAAGAGCGTTGATGCCATCGCATTGTCAAATATATATCTTGCAAGTTTCCCCGTTGCATACGCCTCCGACTTCATAGTGTGCTTTGTCGGTTTAGTGCTAGGAGATACAACCACCCCATCAACTTCCTGGGGTAGCATATAACACAACTCCGGTGCAACCCACCATCGCGCCGCCTTTTTTGCTTTCAGGTCCGCCTCGTCTCTTGCCCAGTTATTCGAATAAGGTTCTTCACCACTCCAAGATGCCATGCCCCAATCGCACACCCCAATGTACACATCTTCACGTCTCTCTGGTGGAAAATGTATGAGGATGTTGGATGGGCTCAAATCATTGTGTTGCACGCCGCTTTTGTGTAACACATCGATGATGTTCATGAAGGCCCAGTCTAGCCAGGAATGCTGCTTACGATAAGCCGCAATCCTCCGACGGACCTCTGAATCCATCCCTTCCATTCCCAGCATAGTATCAGGATGTATGCTTTTAAAAGGCTGCTCAATCCGCTTCACCGACGCTACTGAATTCCCATTCCACCATATGGTGAACGCAGACATGTTCTCCGCCGATAACGCAAAGAATTTTATCATCCCCGGGTGGTCCACGGGATTCACTAGGGCCTCGCAAGAAAGTTCCTTTCTTGCCTTGGTTTTGTCTTTTCTGGCAATCTTGCTTATCTTCTCAGCAAAAACCATATGACTTGGAATCGGTGCAAAATTATGAATTGATACTTGCCGCACCTTGCCATACGCCCCCTGAAATTGTTCACCACTTTTGCTCACAATATCAGCTGACCTCGGAATCCACATGATTCCGGTTCTACCGTGTGAAGAAAGATGACCCACCAGCAACTTGTCAGCCCATGGAGGCATACGTGTCGCCGCGGCTTTCACCTGTTGGGCGTAAGTCTTCCACCAAAGCAGCTTCTCATATTCTAGGTCTGGTTCAGAGGTAGTTAGGGATTCAATTGCCTTAGGGTGAGTTGGCTCATAGAGTTGCGTCGGATTGTACACGCCTTGCTGCACTTGCTCATGGAACCAATGTCCATAGCCCGCAGCACTGGGAGCATCATGATGCCTTGGATCCTGTTCGATAGCGTCTGCTAAATACATCTTCATGTCCTCGATTACTGCCAAGAGGCTATGCACTCCGTGGTGCAAGTACTTGGTTTCCAAATACTCCTTTGACTTCTTCTTAAAGAACAGCAACGTCAAACGTTGAACTAATAGCAGGCAGCCCCTTGAAGAAATTTTGGGCCGGTTTCTCCTCTCCTCCGGTGTTAGGTGCTTCCTCTTTCTCCCCGAGCATCCAGAGGTAGAACCTGACAGCAAGGTACTCCGCGCTTGGGAACTACTCCCTCCAGTGACTTCAATGCTTCGTGGTGGGTCCATGGGCCTAGTTCCAACAGACGCACTTGCGGTGGGACCAAACTCAAGATCTTGCACGCCTACCGATATACTTGCCACACGTTGCGATGCCTGGCTGTGGTCCCCGCCACCTGATGTACCTGCCACGTGCTGCAACCACTGGCTTTGGTCCCCAGTCGATGTTGTAGCCATCGAGCTCTGTCCTACGATCCTCATTCTCTTCGGAGGTTGCTTGAATCCGCTGTTCCTTTCCATACTTTTTATTAAAAAAATTAAAAACTCCTCCCCCAAAAAAGCCAGAAACTTACCGCTCCGGAAACCCAAACAAATCTGCGAGCGCAGGATTGGTCACGGGTTCCTCTGAGGAGCGGTCGAAACTGGCAGCAGTAAATGAGGGGCGGCCCTCAATATATAGAGGCGGCCGTCGGGTTAGGGTTTCGGCAGTCGGGGCATGGCAGTCGGGGCAGGACAGTCGACGCATGCCGTCGGATAGAGACAACGGGATTAGGGCAGTCGGAGGGGGGCCGTCGGATACAGGCCGACGGGTTTAGGGCCGACGGGTTAAGGGCCGACGGGTTAAGGGCCGTCGGGTTAAGGGCCGACGGGTTTAGGGCCGAGAGGTTTAGGGCCGACGGGTTAAGGGCCGACGGGTTAACCCTTAAACGTACCACTCCTTTGCAGGAAAGTCAAACTACACAATTTACTGAATTTTTGCCTTTAAGATTCATCAAAATATATTTTGTAATATTTTTCATGCGTGGAATTGAATGTTTCCTATCAGTCTTGAAATTTTCAGATTTTTTTGATTTAATACGGCATTTTTAACAAATTTTTAAGTCAAATACTTCAAAAAATATTTTTTATTACACAAAAGCTTTAAAAAATTAATGTTTTTTGGGAGCAGGTACAAATTACAATGGAGAATCAGATGATATGTTTTCCGTAGAAATTTTTTATTTCAATTTTGAAATTCGAAAGCTGAAAATCCCATCATTCCTATATAGTTTAATTCAAACCTTGACCTACAAAGCTTGCACAAGCAATAAAATACTCAATAATTGGAATTGTTAAGATTTGAAAAGTGGAGTACAAACTAGACTTAATAAACTTCATTTTCTTAGTTGGGTATATTAGCAACAAAAGTCATTTTCAAGATCAAAATTGGGTTCGACCAACAAACATCCAGTAACTGGATGCGTGGACGTTTAGGGGTTAAGGGCACACGGGGACAGGCAGTCGGGAATGGGCAGTTGGATTATCTCAATTGAACACTCTATTGCTGGATGGAACTGAAACTGGATTTCGTTTACGAAGCAACGTTGTAACTGTCAAAGTAAAATTTAAATTAGGGTTCAATAGGATTCGATTATTCGTACTTGTTAATGGTTATTAATAATTTCCAAATACTTTTGTAAGGTTTAGGCTGGTAAATCAATTAAAAAAAAAACAATTAACATAATCTAGAAGAAAAATATTGGAGTGCAGTTGGAATATCGTGTAGTACATGATGGTAGGATTCCCATTAACTCGTTGTATTTAATTTGAGAAATCATGTATAACCCCTAAACACCCTCACGTATGTATCATTGGGAAAGTGTTGCAAAGATGTATTATAAAATTCAACTAACATGAATATTTCAAACTTGGTGTATGAACAAAAGTAACACATTTTCAAGTTAGATTCTATCCATACGGTCAGATCTACGATTGCCTTCACTGATAAAAAAATTTATAAATTTTGGAACATAAAGTAAAAAATTGTTTTCTAGTTCGATCATGAATAATACATTGATAGTACGTGGCCAACATTTGTTCAGATGGATTGTTACATAGTACTGCAGATTTTATAACTTTAGAAGATTTTTAAGATGCTGGATTTTATGACTTATTATTTTCAACAACAATGTCAGACTAAAATATTAAAATTTAGGGTTGAAATACTTCAACAAGAAATGAGGCATACTTTATTCCGAAATATTTTCATTATTGATCGGAACACACATACACGAAGCTAACTTCCCATACAAATTTTAGTATACAAATAACGATGACTTTGAAAATCGCATAACGGTTTAGATAGTACGTATTTAATCCGTAGTAGAAGCTAAATTTGCATGCTTGGGCAATTAGTTGTTAAAGTCCCACATTGTACACTAGGAATGAAATTTGAAATCAATACTTGCATACACATGCCAATTAGTTATGGACAAGTATTTGCCATACAATAAATACACACTCACGCACATATAAAAATATATAAAGATATATATATATATATATATATATATATATATATATATATATATATATATATATATATATATATATATATATATATATATATATATATATATATTTTTTTTTTTTTTTTTTTTTTTTTTTTTTTTTATTTATTTATTTTTTTTCAATGTACCACAACAACATAAAAAACCGTAATTAGATGGAAAAAAAAAGATCTCTACCGTGCATTTGTATTCGAGGAAAATGATGCAAACATGCATGACTATTTAAATATAGCTACATTCCCTATTCCTCATCCGATTCTAAACTGATATCGGGGTTAATAGGGACTCCTTCATCCACTGCGCGCTCCGTCAGTGTTCTACCACTTGAACCTTCGCCCTCTTGTATCACTCTTGGTGGCGCATACACAGGTGTTTCGTTTGCAGCCGCCCGATGAATCCGTTGGAGTTTGCCTCTAGTGCGGTAACAAACTGCGTCTTCTGTAATAACCAAATTTGAACGTCGGATTCTACCCTCTTGTCTGGCTTTCAAATACCGTTGTGTCTCTGGAGATACCTGGTGCAACAGTACATAGATCGCCTGCCTCCATAGTCTAGGTTTGTGGTACGACTCCTCGTGAGAGATATTGGTCCCCCTGCTTATGATAGGGGCCTCTATATCGCTCTGCGGACGTATAGTCTCGCCCATGTGATTCACCTTCAATCTAACGGGAAGTTCTCCTTTCACCAACCGCCCCGTTCTCGAGTCCCAATAATACCCGAATACTTGGTAAAAATAGCGTTTCAAGCCGAAGTCTGGAGCTTTGTTCGGGTACATCAAATTAGCGGCCAGAAGTACGTTCTCTGGCCTCTCGTGCCAGTTCCAACCCCGCCTCTCGATGTACATTTGCTGCGTGCTCATGTTGTGCTTCCAGCTCCATTCTACCGTCTTCCCAATTTCTGCGTTGGTTACAAATCCCGCAAAATCTGTTGCGTTGTACCTCCAATGACTTGGCATGAACGGTAGCAATCCGAATGTTTCATACAACCGGCGGTAGAAAGGGCTTAGGCAAACTGGGCACCGTCGGACGGAAATCATTCGTGGTAAAAGGCACTGCACATGGAAGCAATGTCTACAACTTCCTAATGACCAAAAACCCTCCGGTCCAAAATAGTTGTTGCAAATAATGCACTGGGTACCGTCTTGAACTGATTCGTTAGGCGAAGGCCACTTGCGCTGCATTCCTGATGTGATGCTGTCATACTCTTTGAGAGGATTCCAGCGGTGTTGGATTGGTAATTTCGGCCAATCAATCCCTTGAGCCGTCGTTGGCCAGTCATCGTCATACATTGAATCAACTTCGGCCCAAGATGTGAGCATCAGATTCCGCAATCTACCGTCCCTCCCCCATTCCACTTGAACTTGCTCCATCTCCGTCTCCAATGCCCTCACTCATGCTGCTGCAAAAATGGCAACAGTTGCCCAGTCATCAAATTGCGTAGCAAGTTCGCCATACTCCTTTCTAAGACTTTTAGTTTGCTGCTCCAACTCCTCTGAGTTATCGTGTTGGACTTCATACACCATTATGCGGGACCTCAAGTCTGCAAGCTCTTCATGATTCTCAAAGTTACCGCAACTGAGAACACGCTCTATTTTTTTTTTGAACTCCTCGTTTTCATTTTCTAGAGCGAGGTTCTTTGACATGACTTCACCGGCCAAAGACTCCATGGTCACGATGCAATCTAGAGCAGCGTCCCGTTCGTATTGCAGTTTGTCCTCGCGATTCATTGCCGCGACACGTTCCTCGTACTTCCACAACTGCGACGAGGTCATTGGTTCCTTCCCCTTCCCCATACATTCCGGTGGTGGAACACTCGAAATGCTTTGATCAACGGGGACAAAAAAATCGTCGCTCCATACCATGGAATCAGCGTTTGAAGCATCTTCCTTGAAACCCAGCTCAGCAAGTTTGCCTTCTAAAAACGTCACCCTGGCGCGCAGAGCTGCGACCTCTGTCTCATGTTTTCTAATGAGGTCACCAATATCCGTGCCGTGAACGTGGGTCCCATCCAATGTACTCGGTGCGACGTTTATGCCTTGAAATCCTTCCCCTCCCGGTAAAACGGGCGTACTCGGTAACACCGTGTCATCCATAATCACATCCGTTGTTATGGTTTCAAAATCGGGCATCGCCGCATCCGCCTCTTCCGTAGGTGGGGCCCCCGTTGCAACTGCCTCTGTTTCTACTGCACTACCCATGTTCTCGTCCTCTCCGTCAAAGATTTGTACGGGGGGCGTTTGTCGTGGTACCTCTACAAAGGCTCGGATGCTCAAATTTGCAATGACTTCGTCTAACAATTCTTCGTCCACTTGCATATCATCCATTGTACTGGGCCCACTGTAATTCTTTGGCGGATACAGCAAATCATGGTTTTCGATAAACCATTGTGGAATTGGCACCATGGGAATCTCCTTCGGCCTCCTCACTAAATATGCTTGGCGCACATACGACGGAAGCGAGGACAAATCCACTTGCACTTTCAAGACACTCTCCGCATACACCATCGCGACAATACACAACGGAATGTTGTGTTTAGCGTATTTAGGGTCATCCGATATCGCCCTCAACACGCTCAACATCCTCCATTTTATTGGAATGTTGCTGATCTGGGTCCACTTGGCAGAGGCGCTCACACAATTCCGCTCATGGAGATCTCGTGGCCAAAATGCACGGTCCACATGGACCCAATTCACATAGCGGGTCGCTATCAAAGCAGTCCACGGAGTCGTTTGTTCTTCCCAACCCGGTTTCGCAAGAATGTCGAGGTTATTATAAATATCCCACTGAAAGTCCTGAGGTTTGCCTTTCGGTTTACTTTTCTTTGGTTCGTTTACCTCCACCCCTTGAACAAATTCGGATCTAGACCGTCGTCGATTAACACCATCCGCCATCGTCAAATTTGATTGGAGCAGCAACTTCCCGTCCCTTCTAAAGTCTTCGGTACCGTAAAACCTACTTACTGAACCTCGCACTCCAAAATCGTGCAACTTGTATTAAAAACCGTTAAATAGCACTTCAAAATAGTGTTGAATTTGACGGTCATTTCCCTAAACCGATCCACACCCAAATAACAAGTCACAAGTCACAAGTAACAAGTAACAAGTCACAAGTAACAAGTAACATAAATATGATTTTGAACCCCTGAGGTAAAGTTTCCAAAGAAATACTCCGCCTCAGAGGCCACTCAATCACCGACGAGCACGTGGCGGCGGTTGCTAAAAGCAGACCCTGTCAATGTGCTCTAGAAGGTCAATGGGCGTGAAAAAATGAGCCACGTCCTCCACCTTATATACAATTTGCCCCCCCCCCCTCCGACTGCCCTCGTGCGACTGCCCCCCCCCGACTGCCAACCCCGACTGCCCCCATCGAACGGCCATGATCCAACTGCCCGCCCCGACTGTCCCACCCCACTGCCCCCCTTCCCGACTGCCCTTAATGAACGGCTGAGATTCGACGCCCGGAACCCGATTGCCCTCATCGAACGGCCACGATCCGACTGCCCGCCCCGACTGCCCCTCTCGACTGCCCCTCTCCACTGCCCCCCTTCCCGACTGCCCTTACTGAACGGCTGGGATTCGACGCCCGGAACCCGACTGCCCTCATCGAACGGCCTAAAATCCGACTGCCCCCTCCCGACTGCCCGTACTGAACGGCTCGGATTCGAGTGCCATGATCCAACGCCCCAAGATCCGACTGTCCCTCCCCGACTGCCCCTCCCAACTGCCCGTTCACGACGGCCCAAATGCGTCGGCCTGAGTCCGACTGCCCTCATCCAACGGCCCACGATCCGCCTCCCTGACTGCCACTTCCGACTGTCCTTACCTAGGAACCCATGTAGGAAAAAGAAAATTGAAAACACTGTCCCCGGACTTGTGGATTCATTTTTCACCAAAGTCAAAGAACATAGAGTTCGCAAAATACCAGTAACATATGGAATTTCGTTTTTCAGAAATGAAAAAAAAAATTGAGGGTGATTCTAATGATGTTACGCACCCATCTCTGCAAAAGAGTTTCAAATGGGAGTACCGAGACTCATGGGTGCATTTTCCACATATCGTAAATCCTAGTCAAAATACATAAAGTTGCAAAAATACGAATAACAATGGCAAATGATAATATTGGGGGTGAGACTCCATCTCATTAACACTTATAATGGCTAAACAAAATTGAGATCCAAAATTTGCCATTGTATAAGTACACGTATAAAACTAAGGCGTACAATACCGTACACATAATGTCCAACAAAACTATAATACTATAATTATATAGATGTATACGTTACGCCCTCAACATTTAGAATGTTCTCGGTGCGTTCATTGCCTCTTGAACCTCATCCCAAATATTAGGATCATCGTCGTCGTCATCATCATCACTAGGGGCGGGTTTCTCCAGTAGGTCCGGGTTGTCATTAAACCATTGCTGCATGGGCTTAATGGGAATGTTTATGGGCCTCCTCACTAAGTACGATTCCCGAAGGCCCGATGGGAGGGAGGACCAATCCACCTCCACGTTCAACACACTCTCCGCATAGACCATCGCAACTATCGCCAACAGAACGTTGTGCTTCGCGTACGCACGATCATCGAAATTGCCCTCAGCACGCACAACATCCTCCATTTCATAGGGATATTGCTGACCTGGGTCCACTTGCCGTTCGCGTTGATACAATTTCGCTCGTGCCGCTCTCTAGGCCAAAAAGCACGGTCTACGTGGACCCATCCCTCGTACCGAGTGGCTATCAAGGCTGTCCATGGAGTTGGTTCCGATTCCCATCCATCTCTAGCTTGAATGTTGGAATTATCATATATTTCCCAATCTGGCTTTTGCGGTTGACATGTGGGCTTTGTCTACCTTCAATTGCTGCTTTGAAAGGTAAAAAAAAATTGCAACCCATCCCGAAACCGGTAATTTTAAAATCAACCCGTCCATGGAAAGGTTGAAAAAAAAATCAACCCGGCGCAAAGTCGGTTCCAAATTGAAAATACCCGTCCCCTAATGTTTTGAAAATATATATATATATATATATGAAATTCTGAACATGCTTATATAAAATATTAATTATTCAATTTCTAAGTGTACCTTCAATTATAATCTTTGACATTGTGTTACAAAGGTTCTAAATATTGTAGTTCATGAATCATTGTGTGCACGTGAATCGATCTCTTGAAGATTGTTATATTCATTAAGTATGAGTAGTTTGACTCCATTATGCTTACATTCACATGTCCTATATGACAAAATGTAATTGACATTTGCACCAATTATTGTTTTCGGAAATTTTACAATTTTTTTTTTTTTAGAACCCGTCCAAAGTAAATTGAACCCGTCCAAAAACTGATTCATCTTTTTAGAACCCTTCCACAATGTTCTACCATCATCCAAATGCCATGCCACAAGTGATTTATATTAGGAATGGGCTTGAATTAATATTCTAAGCTTACTAGAAATGACTATAACCCTTCCACGATGTTGTACCATCATCCAAATGCCATGCCACATGTGTTTTATATTAGGAATGGGCTTGTATTAAAATTCAGGGCTTACAAGGAATGATTATATGCCTTCCACGATGTTGTACCATCATCCAAATGCCATGCCACAAGTGTTTTATATTAGGAATGGGCTTGTATTAATATTCTGAGCTTACAAGGAACGATTATATGCCTTCCACGATGTTGTACAACCATCCCAATGCCATGCCACATGTGTTTTATATTAAGAATGGGCTTGTATTAATATTCTAGGCTTACAAGGAATGATTATATGCCTTCCACGATGTTCTACCTTCATTCAAATGCTATGCCACATGTGATTTATGTCAGGAATGAGCTTGTACTTATATTCTGGACTTACAAAAAATGATTATATGCCTTCCACGATGTTGTACGACCATCCTAATGCCATGCCACATGTGTTTTATATTACGAATGGGCTTGTATTAATAATCTAGGCTTACTAGAAATGATTATATGCCTTGCACGATGTTCTGCCATCATTCAAATGCCATGCCACATGTGTTTTACATTAGGAATGGACATGTATTAATATTCTGGTCTCACAAGGAATGATTATATATCTTCCACGATGTTGTTCCATCATCCAAATGCCTTGCCACATCTGCTTTATATTTGGAATGGGCTTGTATTAATATTCTGGGCTTACTAGAAATGATTAATTTCCGTGCTCGATGTTGTACCATCATCCAAATGCCATGCCACATGTGTTTTATATTAGGAATGAGCTTGTATTAATATTTTTGGGCTTACTAGAAATGATTCTATGCCTTGCTCGATGTTCTACCATCATCCAAATGCCATGCCACATGTGTTTTATATTAGGAATGGGCTTCTATTTATATTCTGGGCTTACAAGGAATGATTATATGCCTTCCACGATGTTGTACCATCATCCAAATGCCATTCCACAAGTGTTTTATATTAGGAATGGGCTTGTATTTATATTCTGGGCTTACAAGGAATGATTATATGCCTTCCACGATGTTGTACAACCATCCCAATGCCATGCCACATGTGTTTTATATTAAGAATGGGCTTGTATTAATAATCAAGGCTTACAAGGAATGATTATATGCCTTGCACGATGTTGTACCATCATCCCAATGCCATACCACATGTGTTTTATATTAGGAATGGGCCTGTATTAATATTTTGGGCTTACAAGGAATGATTATATGCCTTGCACGATGTTCTACCTACATTCAAATGCCATGCCACATGTGTTTTATATTAGGAATGGGCTTGTATTAATACTTTGGGCTTACAAGGAATGATTATATGCCATCCAGGATGTTGTACCATCATCCCAATGCCATGCCACATGAGTTTTATATTAGAAATGGGCTTGTATTAATATTCTGGGCTTACAAGGAATGAATAGATGCCTTCCACGATGTTGATCCATCATCCAAATGCCATGCCACATGTGCTTTATATTAGGAATGGGCTTCTATTTATATTCTGGGCTTACTAGAAATGATTATATGCCTTGCTCGATGTTCTACCATCATCCAAATGCCATGCCACATGTGTTTTATATTAGGAATGGGCCTGTATTAATATTCTAGGCTTACAAGGAATGATTATATGCCTTTCACGATGTTGTTCCATCATCCAAATGCCTTGCCACATCTGCTTTATATTAGGAATGGGCTTGTATTAATATTCAGGGCTTACAAGGAATGATTATATGCCTTCCACGATGTTGTACTATCATCCGAATGCCATGCCACATGTGTTTTATATTAGGAATGGGCTTGTATTTATATTCTGGGCTTACAAGGAATGATTATATGCCTTCCACGATGTTGTACAACCATCCCAATGCCATGCCACATGTGTTTTATATTAAGAATGGGCTTGTATTAATATTCTGGGCTTACAAGGAATGACTATATGCCTTGCACGATGTTGTACCATCATCCCAATGCCATGCCACATGTGTTTTATATTAGGAATGGGCTTGTATTAATATTTTGGGCTTACAAGGATTGATTATATGCCTTCCACGATGTTGTTCCATAATTCAAATGCCATGCCACATGTGTTTTATACTAGGAATGGGCTTGCATTAATATTCTTGGCTTACTAGAAATGATTATATGCCTTGCTCGATGTTCTACCGTCATCCAAATGCCATGCCACATGTGTTTTATATTAGGAATGGGCTTGTATTAATATTCTGGGCTTACAAGGATTGATTATATGCCTTCCACGATGTTGTTCCATCATCCAAATGCCATGCCACAGGTGCTTTATATTAGCATTGGGCTTGTATAAATATTCAGAGCTTACTAGAAATGATTATATGCCTTGCACGATGTTCTACCATCATTCAAATGCCATGCCACATGTGTTTTATATTAGGAATGGGCTTGTATTAATATTCTCGGCTTACAAGGAATGAATAGATGCCTTCCACGATGTTGTTCCATTATCCAAATGCCATGCCACTTGTGCTTTATATTAGGAATGGGCTTGTATTAATATGTTGGGCTTACTACAAATGATTATATGCCTTGCTCGACGTTCTACCATCATCCAAATGCCATGCCACATGTGTTTCATATTAGGAATGGGCTTGTATTAATATTCTAGGCTTTCAAGGAATGATTATATGCTTTGCACGATGTTGAACCATCATCCCAATGCCATGCCACAAGTGTTTTATATTAGGAATGGGCTTGTATTAATATTCTGAGCTTACAAGGAACGATTATATGCCTTCCACGATGTTGTACCATCATCCAAATGCCATGCCACATGTGTTTTATATTAGGATTGGGCTTGTATTAATATTCTGGGCTTACTAGAAATGATTAATTTCCGTGCTCGACGTTGTTCCATCATCCAAATGCCATGCCACATGTGATTTCTATTAGGAATGGGCTTGTATTTATATTCTGGGCTTACAAGGAATGATTATATGCCTTCCACGATGTTGTACAACCATCCCAATGCCATGCCACATGTGTTTTATATTAAGAATGGGCTTGTATTAATAATCAAGGCTTACAACGAATGATTATATGCCTTGCACGATGTTGTACCATCATCCCAATGCCATACCACATGTGTTTTATATTAGGAATGGGCTTGTATTAATATTTTGGGCTTACAAGGAATGATTATATGCCTTGCACGATGTTCTACCTACATTCAAATGCCATTCCACATGTGTTTTATATTAGGAATGGGCTTGTATTAATATTCTGGGCTTACAAAGAACGATTATATGCCTTCCACGATGTTATACAACCATCCCAATGCCATGCCACATGTGTTTTATATTAAGAATGTGCTTGTATTAATATTCTGGGCTTACAAGGAATGATTATATGCCTTGCTCGATGTTGTACCATCATCCGAATGCCATGCCACACGTGTTTTATATTAGGAATGGGCTTGTATTAATATTCTGGGCTTACTAGAAATGATTATATGCCTTGCTCGATGTTCTACCATCACCCAAATGCCATGCCACATGTGTTTTATATTAGGAATGAGCTTGTATTAATATTCTAGGCTTACAAGGAAAGATTATATGCCTTTCACGATGTTGTTCCATCATCCAAATGCCTTGCCACATCTGCATTATATTAGGAATGGGCTTGTATTAATATTCAGGGCTTACAAGGAATGATTATATGCCTTCCACGATGTTGTACAACCATCCCAATGCCATGCCACATGTGTTTTATATTAAGAATGTGCTTGTATTAATATTCTCGGCTTACAAGGAATGATTATATGCCTTGCACGATGTTGTACCATCATCCGAATGCCATGCCACACGTGTTTTATATTAGGAATGGGCTTGTATTAATATACTGGGCTTACAAGGAATGACTATATGCCTTGCTCGATGTTCTACCATCATTCAAATGCCATGCCACATGGGTTTTATATTAGGAATGGGCTTGTATTAATATTCTAGGCTTACAAGGAATGATTATATGCTGTGCACGATGTTGTACCATCATCCCAATGCCATGCCACATGTGTTTTAAATTATGAATGGGCTTGTATTAATATTCTAGGCTTACAACGAATGATTATATGCCTTCCACGATGTTGTACAACCATCCCAGTGCCATGCCACATGTGTTTTATATTAGGAATGGGCTTGCATTAATATTCTGGGCTTACTAGAAATGATTATATGCCTTGCACGATGTTCTACCATCATTCAAATGCCATGCCACATGTGTTTTATATTAGGAATGGGCATGTATTAATATTCTGGTCTTACAAGGTATGATTATATGCCTTCCACGATGTTGTTCCATCATCCAAATGCCTTGCCACATCTGCTTTATATTTGGAAGGGGTTTGTATTAATATTTTGGGCTTACTAGAAATGATTATATGCCTTGCTTGATGTTGTACCATCATCCAAATGCCATGCCACATGTGTTTTATATTAGGAATGGGCATGTATTAATATTTTGGGCTTACTAGAAATGATTATATGCCTTCCACGATGTTGTAGAACCATCACAATGCCATGCCACATGTGTTTTATATTAAGAATGGGCTTGTATTAATATTCTGGGCTTACAAGGAATGACTATATGCCTTCCACGATGTTGTACCATCATCCAATGCCATGCCACATGTGTTTTATATTAGGAATGGGCTTGTATTTATATTCTGGGCTTACAAGAAATGAATATATGCCTTGCACGATGTTGTACCACCATCCCAATGCCATGCCACATGTGTTTTTTATTAGGAATAGGCTTGTATTAATATTCTAGGCTTTCAAGGAATGATTATATGCCTTCCACGATGTTGTTCCATCAAGCAAATGCCTTGCCACATGTGCTTTATATTAGGAATGGGCTTGTATTAATATTCTGGGCTTACTAGAAATGATTATATACCTTGCAGGATGTTGTACCATCATCCAAATGCTATGCCACATGTGTTTTATATTAGGAATGGGCTTGTACTAATATTCTGGGTTTACAAGGAATGATTATATGCCTTCTACGATGTTCTTCCATCATCCAAATGCCATGCCACATGTGTTTTATATTAGGAATGGGCTTGTATTAATATTCTGGGCTTAGAAGGAATGATTTTATGCCTTGCACGATGTTGTACCATCATCCAAATGCCATGCCACATGTGTTTTATATTAGGATTGGGCTTGTATTAATATTCTGGGCTTAGAAGGAATGATTTTATGCCTTGCACGATGTTGTATTATCATCCAAATGCCATGCCACATGTGTTTTATATTAGGAATGGGCTTGTATTAATATTCTGGGCTTACTAGCAATGATTATATGCCTTCCACGATGTTGTTTGATCATCCCAATACCATGCCACATGTGTTTTATATTAGGAATGGGCATGTATTAATGTTCTGGGCTTATATGGAATGATTATATGCCTTCCACGATGTTGTTCCATCATCGAAATGCCATGCCATATGTGGTTTATATTAGGAATGGAGTTGTATTAATATTCTAGGCTTACTAGAAATGATTATATGCCTTGCACGATGTTCTACCATCATCCAAATGCCATGCCACATGTGTTTTATATTAGGAGTGGGCTTGTATTAATATTCTGGGCTTAGAAGGAATGATTTTATGCCTTGCACGATGTTGTATTATCATCCAAATGCCATGCCACATGTGTTTTATATTAGGAATGGGCTTGTATTAATATTCTGGGCTTACTTGCAATGATTATATGCCTTCCACGATGTTGTTCGATCATCCCAATGCCATGCGACATGTGTTTTATATTAGGAATGGGCATGTATTAATGTTCTGGGCTTATATGGAATGATTATATGCCTTCCACGATGTTGTTCCATCATCGAAATGCCATGCCATATGTGGTTTATATTAGGAATGGAGTTGTATTAATATTCTAGGCTTACTAGAAATGATTATATGCCTTGCACGATGTTCTACCATCATCCAAATGCCATGCCACATGTGTTTTATATTAGGAGTGGGCTTGTATTAATATTCTGGGCTTACAAGGAATGATTATATGCCTTGCACGATGTTGTACCGTCATCCAAATGCCATGCCACATGTGTTTTATATTAGGAATGGGCTTGCTTTAATTTTCTGGGCTTACAAGGAATGATTATATGCCTTGCAGGATGTTGTACCATCATCCGAATGCCATGCCACATGTGTTTTATATTAGGAATGGGCTTGTATTAATATTCTGGGCTTTCAAGGAATGATTTTATGCCTTGCACGATGTTGTACCATCATCTCAACGCCATGCCACATGTGTTTTATATTAGGAATTGGCTTGTATGAATATTGTGGGCTTACTAGAAATGATAATATGCCTTCCACGATGTTCTACCATCATCCAAATGCCATGCCACATGTGTTTTGTATTAGGATTGGACTTGTATTAATATTCTGGGCTTATTGGAAATGATTATATGCCTTTCACGATGTTGTACCATCATTCATATGCCATGCCTCATGTGTTTTATATTAGGATTGGCTTGTATTAATATTCTCGGCTTATTTCGCTTAAGTTGTGAAGTTTTTTTCTTGGTGTGCTCCATGATGGATATGTGGCTTAACAAAAAATCAAGAAAGAAATTAATTCATGATTAATCCAGTGTGGAAATGAACATTAAAAGCTTGAGGTATATAGTTTTGTCATGTTGGATGATTATGGATATTAAAGTTTTCAATTTCCAGCTGGTCTCTTGTCCTGACAAGGTGTGGGAGAATCTTGTTTAGGAATGGATTTTATGGTTTCAGTTTATTGTGTTGCTAGGAGAGATCTGCGGGTTACGGTATTATGGGGCACGCGGAAATAGGGAGCAGTCTGAAATGTGGGCCAATGAGGAGGGTTTAAGAAGAATATGGAGAGGCGTGTAAGGGAGATGGGGCAGTCGGTGGAGGGCAGTCGGAGGAGGGCAGTCGGAGTAAGGGAGCTCAGGATGCGAGAGGGCAGATTAGGCAGTCGGAGGAGGCAGATGAGGCAGTCGGAGGGGGTAGATGAGGCAGGCGGCCCGGCGATGGGCGAGTTGGCGGGCTGAAATTTCAGAATCCAGCTTTGTCAGAGCAATGTTTCACTGTACTGCCTCCTAGTGTAAGGGGTATGAAAATAAGACAACTATAATTTAAGTCAATTTACCATTAATTCGGTCTGACAGAAACATTAAAATCTCGAGGGATGAAGCGTCCTCGTGCAACGTGCCTATGGATATTATAAACTTCATTCTACACCTGTTATTCTCAATTGTCAGTTCAGCAAGGTTTGGGGGGATTGAGTTTGCATGGAGAGGATTTCTGGTTTTCAAATGGACGTTGTTTGGAGACTCAGCCGTCTGAGAGATTGGACAGTCGAAAATTTGGGGCAGTCGGAAATATAGGCCAATTCAAGAAGATTATGGGTGAAGAGTGAAGGGTAGACGGGGCAGTCGGAGTGAGGCAGACGGAGAGGGGGCAGACGGAGTGGGGGCAGATGCAGAGGGGGCAGACGGAGCGGGGGCAGTGGGAATGGGCACACGGGAGAGGGCAGTCGGGTGATGCAGCTCAGGATTACAGAGGCATAGAGGGATCACACAAGGCAGTCGGAAATGGCAGACGGTAGAGGCAGTCGGGGATGGCAGCTGGATAGGGTAGTTAATGGGGATTGCACGGGGAAGAGAGGAATGAAATCTCCTTGGCTTTAGTATAGTATTTAATATCCTGCTTGCATAGTCATCAAGCCACTCACCTTTGTTGGTTGGTTAAGACTATATATTAGGAAATTGAGACCAAGGTTCGATACTAGTCGAGCACGTGTGATCATTAATGTGATATACACAGCCTGGTCGCCAGTGAGTTATCATAGGCAGGAAACCCTAAACAACCAACCCCAACCCTGCATTATGTCAAATGAAAAAGGGATAAAAGAAGAGGTGGGAAATGGAGTGGCGAAGGAGTTTTTGTTTTTTTTTTTGGGAATGGTGCTAGTTTTTTTCATTCCCATTGATAGCATCTTGATATATAAAACTTGTGAATTTGAGAGCCCAATCTCATATTGTTAATAGATTTTGTAGCATTCAATTATTGTGTGAGGTAGTGATTGCTTGGGCACTAAAAGGTTAACGTAGTTTGAAATTGAACTTTTGATACGTAATACTTTGTAGAGAAGGGTTTCAACCAAAGCCACTATTTTTGTCCCTTCTAATGATTTTTTGTCTCTTCTAAAAGTCTCTATAAAAGTCAGAACCGTCTTTTAGCACTTTCATGTAAGCGGGAGTTATTGTTCCTGTTAACTGGTTAAAGTTCAATGATCATACATGTATTTTATCACTTCCACCCAAGATTAGGGATTGAAAAATTCACAATCAAATTTTAACTCTTACAACGAAGGAGGGATTCAAAAGCCGTATAGGAAAGTCAATAGTATTTACATCAAGTACCCTAAATCCCCAAATATTGAAATGTCATGACATATGAAGCCAAAAAATGTATATTAAGCAATGGTAATGAAGATGCCATGTGTACCCAAAAAAATAAAAACAAATGAAAATTAAACAATTATTCAATATTACTGAACCAATTAACCAAATTATAACAAGTAGTAAAGAACAAGATTGCAAAAGTTCAATTACAAATTGCATCCCATGTGATGAAATTTAAATAGTTGAACCTCTAAATGACGGAGGGGGTAAGGGCAAAACATAAATGTGTTATAAAAAATTACTTCAACTTTGATGAAGTTTGGTCCAAAAGAGAAAATGAGGAATTTGATGTTTAGTAATTTTCCATATGGTCAAATATCAAAAAATAGCTTTTTATCATCTTATTTATCTCCAAATATTTATCAGAATCGCAAATTTTATTTTTAGAATTTGAAATCTTGCATGATTTGTTAAAACTAGACATTCTATTATAAAATCAAAAATTGCAAATTTTTCAACGGAGAGAACATCATTTCTTTCCCCAAATAGTAAGTTTTCTAACACTAAACAATGTAGAAGTGTTTTTCTTTGAAAATTTCTCCCGGGTGGAGTTTAACTCAGATTGACATGATTCAAATTGGGTTGGAAAGTAGACTTGATTACCTATTTAAAAATATTTATTATTTTTTATAAAAATGTTTTTTCTATTTAGGGCAGCACATAAAAAAAGGGCAGAGACCATAAAATGGTTGATCCGTCACTTAGGAGTTAACGTCCTTGTGAAGTAGCTCAACACTTGCAATGTTCCCGTAAAACAAAAAATAAATAAAAATAAAGATAAATAAATAAATAAATAAGTATTCTTCTCATTACAAAAGAAAACAAAATGTGCCACTAACACTGCTGATACAAATGGCCATCTAAAACTAGAATTAATATTTGTCCTCCATGATGTCTCCCACTTTGACTCTAATCCATCTGAAACTAGAATTAATTTTCATCCTGCATGGGATCTCCTACTTTGAGAAAGAGCAGATCATCATGGCAGTCGGGGCAGTCGGAGTCGGGGCAGTCGGAATCGGGGCAAAAGGGGCGGTCGGAATGAGGCACTCCAGGCAGATGGGGCAGTTGGAATCGGGGCAGAAGGGGCGGTCGGAATGAGGCACTCCAGGCAGATGGGGCAGTCGGGGCAGTCGGGGCAGACGGGGGCAGCCGGAGCAGACGGGCCAGTATAGGCAGCAGGGGATGGCTGTGAAGTAGTTAACCTTGAAAATCATCATCGTTAGGTGCCTCTGCTCTTGAAGGACTGCTTTCGTTGGAACTGATGTCGTCCTCGGGTTCGGGTGAAACAACACGTAAAATTAAGTTACCGTGGTTGGAAGCGACCAATTTTTTGGTAGGCAGTGACCTTGATGCGTCTCTAATTCCATTGGCATCTAACACTGGTCGCGTGTCATCATGAAGGGCCCCACAAAAGGCCTTGGCGCCCTTGACTTAAACCGCTTGTGGCCTCGGGCTCTAGTGTTGATGTTACCAATACCTTCGGTGGTAAGAGGATTTGGATCATCTAATGAACTGGGTGGTTGTGTATTTCTAGCACGCACCCGTAATCTCGTATTCGGTCGTGCAATTGGAGGTTCACTTGTTCTAATTTGTCCGTTACGCCTAGATTGACTCAGACTCAGAAGTGTGGCTCCAATCCCAGTACTATGAGTTGATGATGCGTTCACAAGGGAGGGAGTCTCTATTTCCATTGGTAACGGTTTACATGGTATCTCAAGAGATCTTTCGTTGTGGGTAATGTCTTCCAAAGATTGGATATTTTCCGTACGAGTTGAACACCCTTCGCCATGTGGCACACTGGGTGGATGGGCTGCTACAGCAATTTCTATTGGTACAGAAACTACATTATTGCTCATGGTAGGAGGAGAAGGTTGTCTGGCAACTATGTTGTCGTTGTTGGCGTTGTTGAAATCATAGACATTCATTCCATCAAGCCCACCATCCAAATTGTGGCCGTCGGAGTCACCAGAGTCAGCGCTACTATTCCTAGAGGAATCGAAATTACGGTCATCGAACTGATCAAATTCCGCCCAGTCAGGTTGTGCACCGAGGGGGTCATCGGGGTCATCGTTTGCGTCGTCATCATCAGGACCTAAACCATCATCATTGTCATCAGGGTTGAATTCCGGATCATCCTCAAAATCTTCATTTGCTGATTCATCGTCAGAGTACATGTGCCGTGCGTACCACTGTGCAGGGGTTGCACCTCTTCTCCGCCGCATGAGCCTCGTGTTTGTGTATATGTAAACCAAATCTTCGGCTCTCGAATGGATTAAACGATTTCTGACTTTGTTATGAACGAATGAGTACATACTCCAATTGCGTTCGCATGATGAGGCCGAGCATACTTGGGCTAATATCCGTCGTGCTATATTAGAGAGTATCGGCGCCTCATGTCCAAAGGCATCCCACCATTCGTGCGGAGGGAAATCGGCCCTTGCTGCAAGAGGTACTCCTTCAAATGCACCCTTGCTTTCAATAAAGTCTTGGAACTCCGTAATAGCCATTAGGTAAGTGGCTTCATCAGGAGTCAAATTCCATAATACCCGGTTCAATGCTGGTCGTGCACGCGGGTTCTTGTGAAGGGTAATTTTGCCTATCAAGAAAGGATTGAGGAGGCGACCAGCCCAGTGGAGGTCAGTCAACATCAAACCCCAACGGGTTTGGAATGAGTTTAAAGCACTCTCTGCAAGTTCACGGTCTAAATTGAAAAGAGGGTCCGCAAATTTTTGAACGTGTTTTTGTAATTCATGCATGACTAGCCACGCCTTCCCCATCGCAGGTTGTTTTCCATCAAAAACACGGAGAACCTTTAAAACAGGCGTAACCATAAACAAGAAATTCTCGCAAGAATTCCAAAACCCATTAGAACGAATCGAACGCCGCACGGCTCCCATTGTTTCGTGAGAATTGCCTCCTCTTGCACGCAATTCTATTAAATATATACCCCATCGATCATCTATGATCATCCTCTCTAAAGCCCCCCTAACTTGAAGAAGTCTTTCAATCATGATGAAATTGGTTGCAAAACGGGTGTCTGCAGGCAAGCGTAGAATGTGGTTGGGCGAGTACACTCGAAACAGGGCTTGTGGAGCATGATGATTTCTTACGAAAACGCAAATCTCTCGAGCCTCTTTCACCAAGCTTTTCACCCATCTTTCCAAACCCCAGTCTTGCAAAAGTAAGTCCATGATGTGGGCACAACATCCTTGAAAATAAAGGTGAGGATGTCTTTGGGTTAATATGCGGCCCGCTGCCACCATACTGCTTGCATTGTCAGTGCAGACTTGAACCACGTTGGCGGGACCTACTCTATTGATATGTGCAGACATTTCTTCAGCAATGTAAGGTGCATCCTTTTTATTGCCCGTCGTATCAATAGATCCGAGGAACGTATCACCAGCAGGGCAACACATCAGTACATTCAAGAGGGGCCGATTCTGAACATTGTCCGATCCATCGGAACAAACCGTTACACCGTACTTGCGGATGGAATCCTTCGTTTTAGCGGTCACCTCAACCTCTATTTGTGCCCGTCTAGCCTTCAAAAGAGAGGTTCGCATGGCGTAGTATGAAGGAGGCTTGTACGTTAACTTCATTGCTGCAGTTTGTTTAACAGCGTTGATAAAAGACGGATGTCTCACAACGTTGAATGGAATGTTGGCTTCATAGAACGCCGTAGACCAAATTCTATCCAAAGTCAACTTTGCAGATGAGTATAGCCCCTCTTGCATAGATAATTGACGGAGACCCCTTCCCGCCGAACTAGCTCGAACTTGTGCAGGAGGAAGGATAATTCCACCATGGGTAGAATTTTGCGACGAAATCAATGGAGGGTTATCATTTGCTACTTCAGTACCCTCTCCTGAACAATTATCAATCTCAGTGGGTACTAGTTCTCTAATGCGACGCTCCTCGTTACCAACATTATCAATGATCTCGAGAGGCTCGGGAAGCACTCCCCCACACGAAGCAAAGAGTGCCCTGATATTTGGTGGAACTCTGGGGCATGCTCCAACGTCCGAAGAGTTATGTCCGTCTCTGTACCCCAAATGACCAAACATCCTATTAGCTATGTATATGTATTGCTTCTGGCAATACACGCATTCAACTCTCCTAGGCTTTGTACCCGCAAGCACACCTAAATCCTTGAACCACTTATCCCATTCCTCTGTACGCTTCGGCATTGCTAAAGTGAACCACCTAAACCTCCAACAGAAATTGGGCCCAACTCAATCAACGGGTCTCATGCAATGGTTCAAGTAGAACCATAGTCTCAAGACAACACTATGATGAGTTGGGCAACGAATGCTCCAAAAGAAACCTTGGACCCAACTCAATCAATGGGTCTCATGCAATAGTTCAATCAAAACTACAGTCTCAAGACAACACTATGATGAGTTGGGCAGGGAATGATGCAAAATGGCTGACATTTATACATTTCACACGAACGGCCTGGCAGACGGGGCAGTCAGGGCAGACGGGGCAGACGGGGCAGTCGGAGTAGATGGGGCAGACGGGGCAGACGGGACTGTCGGGGCAGTCGGGGCAGTCGGGGCAGTCGGGGAAAAGGCCGTCGGAGAATTGGGGCCACGAAGCTAATATATAAGCATTGCAACACAGTGTTGTTTTCATTTTTGCAATGGGGAGTCGTCAGTTGGGGGGAAGAGGTGCAAGAGGGAGGGCTCCTATCCCCAGTGAGGAACGTGATGAATGTCGAGTCTAAGGTTTCATATCGGAAACCATGGCAGCCATCTGTTAAACTACAGCATGGGAGGTTTGGACCCAAGCCTCACCAATTCAAACTAGTTCCGTTCCCAATGAAGGCGTACGGTGAAAATTTCACCAGCAGTAGTACGTACAAGTCATTGCTGGAGCGACCTGTTCTGAAGAGGACAACAAAACCACCCAAGGAAAAACCCTTGAAATTTCAAGTGAATTTGAAATGCAATTGTAGTTCAGAGGTCTCATGTAATCACGAGTTTGAAGAATGCAAGAACCTTGAAGAAGAATCATGACAGTGAGAGAGGGGAATTTTGGGCGGGGTTGGGCAGTCGGTTGGGGGCGGATGGGGCTGGGACAGTCGGCATAGGGCAGTCGGGGCAGGGGCAGATGGGACTGGGACAGTCGGGATAGGGCACACGGGTTGGGGTTCGGGCAGACGGGGAGGGCCGTCGGCGTGGGCAGACGGGGAGGGGGCCGTCAGCGAGGGCAGTCGGCTCGGGTCCGTCGGCGAAGGCAGTCGGCGAGGGCAAACGGGAAGGATGCGGTCGGGGGGGGGGCAGACGGGCACTGGGCAGTCGGGTGGGGATAATGGGTAAAACCATCTGATTTTACTGAATGACTTCATTTCACCAGAAGTCCACGTCATCGAGTAGTCCACGTCAAATCCTGACGTGTCGACATGCGGGGTAAGAGTGAAAAAAAAAATTACCCGGTAAAAAAACAGGCCGGCATGATCCCGACACGATCCGGCATAATGCCGGCATGACATCATGCCGGCATGACACGACATTGTGTCGGGATTTCTCTCCGACACGACACGATGAACAACCCTAGGTGTCATGTGCTGTGAATGTGGAATACATACTGGCAACGGTATAGTTCGGAGTATATCAGGGGGAGACGAGCATCTGCACCCTTAGTCGCCAAAATAAAGTCAGTTGCAAACATTCCGAGACAAAAAGAAATTACATTTGCATAGGAGTCACTTGTACAACAAAGCGTTGCACATACATAATGTACAGTTGTAGTTTAGTTTCTAATACTATAGTCCACACAAAAGGAGAAGACCGTGACACCAAGACAATGGTGAGTCCTCTGAAATGTAGCAGCCTCGGAACTAAATGACAAAATGTACAGCTCAATATACATGAAGCAAGCCAAGGTTGCGGTATTTAGGAGCTCTCTAAAGAACATTGAGAAATACGGACCACGAGTACGTAAGAGGTCGACATAAGCATGAAACTGCAAGTCCAAGAATCCAAGCCCTGCAAATCATCCACAAACAAAAAAACGCCAAACGCCGTCATGCTCCGAGTCCTCCTACTCTGTAATGTCCTGGTCCGAGTCATCCTCCGAGTCATCCGGCTCCGATTCCATCCCCTCCGAGTCAGTCGAAGGCGGCAACACTGAAAGGGGGCGTCCCACCGTGCTTGGTGAAGAAGGTGTGTGCGTAGCAGAAGGGTTCACGGGGGCTTGAACTGGGCACACGCCACGATCCGCCGGATGAACGTGAACAATGCCGGTGAGCGCGGCAACCGCATCGTACTGGCTTGTGCAGACAGGGGTCCAATCAAACACGAGGTCATCGTCAAGGAGGCGGGTCACAGCTCCATAGTCCGGCACTTCGACGTCCCAATTGACCTGCTCAAAAATCTCCACACGGCGAAGCCACTCCCGGACCTCCTCCACATTTCCTGGCCGCCCCGTAGAGACTTGGTTAAATCGACACTTCATCGTCGCAACAGAAGAATTGCAGGACATGAGATACACTTCTATAAAGTGGGGTAGTACTACAGATAAGACACAGTGAAGGCACAGTGAGAGTTTGTGGGAACTAAAAGACAAGTCTCACCTTCTATACAGTGCGGGTCCTCTCGATCGTCGATGATTAGTCACCATCGTCCATGAATGGGATGTCCGTCTACCGCATGCTCCAGTGTGACCTGTTTTGACAACAAAATCTACCACACATACAAAAGATATGCGTATTCTTTGCGTAATGCAGCAATAATTTGCCATATACAGCAAATCCACGTCTATTCTTAGAGTATATGAGATTGGAGACTGCACTTGGGACACATGTCTAGATCTTACAGACCCAAGAGTAATAGGCAATAAAGGGTCGCATGTACTATAAGAACTCCAATGACGGCTGTACAAAATCCACTCACCCCTGGCTGCGCAGAGGCATCATAACCAGCCCAAGGCAATTACTCCACATATATAGTGAAAGCGTCAAATCACATTCTATCACTCAAATGGCCTAAAAAAAAAACCCTCATCATATATCCGAGTGAATTCTAGACTATGCCAAATAGTGGTCTGGACATTGTGGGAAGAAAGAAGAGGAAGATTGTATAACAACAATATCAATTTGATATTGAGAGGGAAGAGGGTACATGAATGAGGTATTTTTTGACCCTAAAAACACATCTTTTATTCGATAGAACGCAAACCTTACAAGTAAAGCTTTAATTGCGTAACATGGTTGGTACAAGTAATCAAAGAGTACGTGATTTTTCCTCAAACATCTCCTTGCACTGAATGTAAGCTCTGTTGGTATCTGAAAATCAACAGACAGACAATGTGATAACAAACTTCTGTTCGACTACATGTTTCTCTAGGTACAAAAGTAATATTGGAGTGAACATTTAGTACAATTAGTACAACAATCAGTACAATTAGGGTTTGTTTGTACAATGCGTACACGGTGGTTTGTTGTACTTGAGATTCACGAAGTCGTACAGATTTCAGAGTTGGTACTCACGTGTGTCAACTGAAATGTATGATCTTCCTCCAAACAATATGATTTTTCATCATCCTATTACACTAACAATAGTTTGTACTGCAGTATAAATAAAATGGTAACAAATTCTATTTCAAAAAATTTTCGTACTGGTCTCTATAGCCATTCAATACGTACAATTCCCGTTGTCTTAGAACTCCTTGTACAACCAGTACACGTAGTAAAACTATAAAGTACAAACTATTTAATCAAGTGATCGAGAACAAGGTGGTTTAGTTTACTTACAGAATGATTGTACACAGAGTACAATTAGAGCCTTTTCTAGTATGAACTCCACTCCTGCCACAGTACACACTCTAAGCACCTTCAATATGGACGCGACCGTATGGAGTGACGACCTGGTGGTACTGACGCGGGTCAACTGAAATGTGCCATATCTATACAAACAATATGATTTATCATCATCCCATTACACTTAGAGTAGTTTGTACTGCAGTGTAAATAGGACGGTATTGAACTCTATTTCAAAGAATTTTCGTACTCGTCTCTGTAGGCATTCAATACATAAAAATCCGATTCTCTCAGTACCCCTTGTACAAGCAGTACAAGTAGTACAAATATATTATACAAACTGTTAAAACAAGTGACGAAGAACAATGTGGTCTAGTTTACTTACAGAATGTGTGTACAGAGATTACAATTAGAGACGATTGCAGTATGGACTCCACTCCTGCCACAGTACACAAGGTAAGCACTTCCAAAATGGACAAGACCGTTGTACAAATCTGAAGTACACAATTTCCTATAGATAATACGCCCTAACCCTGGGTCTACTGGCCTCGTGTACCGAAACTGCAAACTTGTACAAACCTGAAGCATACAATTCCCTATAGATAATACGTCTTTCCTTGGGACTACGGGGTCCATTACCTAAACTGCAAATTGTACCATTATTGTACAAAAAAAGTAACAACTACTGGCAATTTCTTAGATTCTGCTCTCTACTAAGGTGTATTTTCTCTAATCAAGCTTCAACGGAGCTTCATCAAATTCAATACATTCTACTACTGCAATGAAAATACATGGATATGACCATAACCATAAACTTGTAGGATGAAGAGCTGACCCCAATTTTTTTGTCGCCGACGCCCTTAGACCAGAAAATAGAACAGGACAAGATGTCAACTCCTCGACTATGCACTGTGCAGACAAAAACCTTAACAATGCCACATTCAGCTTCGTCCCTCCATCCGAACAAAGTCCCAACGATGCCCTCATGCAGTTCCTCTAAGGAACCCATTTCAGATTCCTAGATTGCAACAGAGCACAAGCGAACCGCTAGTCAGTACTCATGAGGTGGCATTTGATTTGTACGTACAGTAAAGTACATAGTTGAGGAGTTGAGGACTTCTCCTACTCCTGCAAGTTCTTCAATCAGTTTACACATTTTATGGAAAAATGTAATGAAACTATTAGGAAAAAAAAATACAAACCTTCACGCCCTTTGATTGACCGACTCAGAAGAGAGGGTAGGAGAGTGACGAAGGATTTCTGCCTCTTCGGCCCTTGCTTGCTCAAACAATGCCCTACTGCTTCTCACTACTTGACTCGGAGAGTTACTTACAGTGTTGCACAATTCTAGATAGAATGCAACGTTGCCTTGCTTTGACTCTGGAGTTTCTGAGACATATCCATCTGTTGAAGTGAGCAAAGAATCAACAAAGGAAGGAGGTCTATCATGCAATGGGAAGTAAGAAGTGATAAGTCTCTGAACAAGTTTAGAGTTATAAGGTGGACGGTTGGACATTGCCACAGAGGGTAATAGTTTCCAACTGTGGGAGCTCAGTTTCCAACCAAAGGTAGCTCTACCCTCCAACCTCTCTAACACCTCTCACCGTGCACCACAGTCCTCAACTCCCACCTTTCATCTCTCACCAGCAGTCTAGGGAGGAGAAGCATCAACGGTCAGTACTCTAGGGAGGAGAGGAGAAGCATCAACCAGCAACTAGACAGGAGAAGCATCAATTGGCAGTCTAGCCCGGAGGAGAAGCATCAACGAGCAGTCTAGCCGTATAGGGAGGAGAAGACGAGGTGAAGTCTAAGTTTAGCACGACTCTGATCCCTCCACGTGGTGACGTGGGATCTCTATCCTTAATCATCGTATCGTTTCTTCATTTTCCGATATTATTTGGAAAGTACCGTTTGATATCATTTGTATCGTATAAGTATAGATGAATACAACCGTAGTACAACGAGTACAATGAGTACAACTATACTAAAAGAAATATTAATGTGTTATTCCAGGGAATGCTTGGTATACACTGCAGTGAGGCTGAAAAGTTAAGTTCTTTCATGAATGCATAGAATTGCTTCAGCACAAAGCATCGTTGCCGAAACACAAAGTACAATGCATCAAGCACAAAGCACAATGCAAGGAAGTAATGTACGCGTTCCAATCCAATGAAGAAATAATGCAGATGTTCTGATCACAATTTGTTTTACAAAGAAGGTACCAGTGTAAATTCAAAGCAATTGCATAACACATTAAAATGGAAGAACACAATGAAAATGGAAGACCACAACGATTAAAACATCACGTAGATAATGTGAAATCTGCCCCTAATCGTCATCTACCCTACATTTCTCTAAGCCAGCTCGAATAGTGGCAAGGCTATCCTCACTCATGTTGTATGTGACCTCTCCACTTTTACGCCTACCAAGCTTAGGAACCATGGCAAATTTTCCATGCACTACAAGATGTGCGTCATTATAGGCCGGTTGAGAATTACTGAGGAATACGTAGCCGTTGTTCCACTTTTGATAGTAATTGCCACGGATAACAAAGTCGCCAGCTTCAAACTCAGGGCCCCAAGCGCATTTGAATCCAACAATTACCTCGTGTTTTGCCTTGGTGCATTGGAGAACATAAAACTCCACACCCTCACCATTGCCTTCCATAGCAGGGACAGCAAAGTTGTCACCAGGCCGAATTAGATCGCCAAACCCTTCCCCTTCCACACTCTCCTCCTAGTCCTCGTCACGTAGATCTAGGTCCATCATGGACTCCCGCACTACCTGAAGATCATATGGTTTCAGTTTGACGAGTTCCCAATCTTCAACATGGGACTTGTTGACACAATTTAAAGAGTCCCCATCCAAGCAAAACGCACAAAAGCATGACAACTTTCGAACAAAAGGTTGCGTTGGATCAGCAACAGCAAATGAGTACACTGAATGCAAGGCCTGAGAACCTTTAACGGTCTCACATTCATAAGTGCGTTGCCTCATACTATCTTTGGGAATTTCCCAGAAGTATCTGTTGACATCCTTGATGCCCGTCTTCTCAAAGTTCGTGTCCACCCGGCCAGCCATAGTGTCATTGAGAAAACTCACAGCATCATGTGCGTTTTGCATTCTCCTCCATGTGTCGTGCAATTGCGACTGCCGCAAAGCACGCTTCACAACAGCACCTTCACCGTCCCATTCCCCCTTTCCATGACCGGTTCCAAAAAAGTTCCAATTCATAGTGCAACCATTTGTGAGGCCAGGATATCTAGCCACAAAATACAATGCTCGAGCGCCTTTGAACTGGCCAGCACAACCGTCCGACCACACTACATGGTGCTTGGGGAGAATACCTACAAGGAGGTGCACAAAAGTTAATCAATTGAGGCGTACAATGTATGATACAACTGTACAAGTGTTGATTTATGTACAAAAAGTACCATAAAATACATAACATGTACAAAAGGTATCCAACTCTAAACCTAGGATCGTATAGAAATTACTGGCATTGAACACTCTGTGAATTTAAACACAATTTGCAATGGAGCTCTATCGGAATTCAATGCACATATGAGCACATACTTCAAATACTTATGCAGTGAATGTATGAAGGACAAAACAGGAATACAAAATTGAAACTATCTTGCACACCTTGAGACTGTAGCCATCGCCAATGCTGCATCATGCAATGTTGGACAAAGAGAGAATCGTGATGTTCGTCGTCAGTTATGTAGAAATGGGAGTCTTTCACAAGCTCCCCATCTGGCTTCATCCGGTAAGTAATGTGCACAAGGATACTGATCTGCGCACCAATACATGCTCTGGATCTGGTTTTGAATCTCAAAAGTGTAGTTCTCAGCAAAATCAATATGAGACAAAATCACGTCTTCGCCCATACACTCCATCGAGCGCTTGCAGTGATAGTCTTGCCACCTTGCGATGAAGTTATGCCTCACAAATTGAGGCAATTTAGACTTCAAGTATTCAAAAAATACTTCGGAGGAGGTCTCTTTATAGACCTCTACAATCCTCTTCCTAGGCCTCCCATCCCGCGTTTGCCCAATGATTTCATTTTCGAAACACTTCCAGGTGACAGTCGTTGATGTTGCAGACTCCAAAGGGCATATTGGCAGCTTTGAAATACCACATTGAGTACAAGTACCCATGACGCACGACAGAGCATGCCACTCTGCGTTCTCTGGCTTAGGGCACACGATCTCCTGTCAAAGCAATGTTGTGCCAGGGTAGGTCTTGAGGTGGGCATTGCAATTTGACTCTTCTACTCTGAAGAGGCATACAACACACGCGCATTGGCACTTCTCCAAGATATGAAATCCCTTCCTCCCATCTCGAATCCGATTCAACCCTTCTCTGAGCATGTCAATCTCTACATGATATCTACAGCAACAGACGTTCCTTTCGTTGCATGCTCTTACAAAATACGGCTTGAGTGACTCGAAGGCTCTTTGCTTGATTGGAGTGTCTGGGTGCGCCTCAACAAATCTCTTATAGAAAGCGGTCTGCACAAATGGAAAGAACTTTTAAGAAGAGATCGATAGGGGCAACTCGGTCCTCCAAATGATGGAAGCTGTATCTCCAAATATATGAAAACAAATCCCTAAAGTACAACAGTGTCCCCAAGCAATCCCATATGTACAGTCAAGTACAAATTGGCCGGAGTAAACAGTTCATACGTGAGTTTCAAGTAGGTAGTGGGTGCAATGTTGTTCTTTTACATTGCGGCTTATCCACTTTTGACAATCTCCTTTCTATTGGGGCTCACTTGAGTCTGTTCCGTCCACCATTTGGAAACAACCTCCTTTACCTCGTTCGGCACTCCTGGCCTCTTTTTGCATCTTGCAAGTGCCAAAGGCGTAGCACCCAAGCGCACAGTACGTCGGCGGCTTAAAGCTACCCTCAAATTTGTAGGATGAACTTTCAAAATCCTAGATAGATCTTTAGTGCTTGTCACTGAAGTAGAGACAGCCGCATCGAGAAGAACAGCCTTCCTAGCAAGCATATCTGCCGAGTGAACACCCTTCACAACCTCTAACTCGTCTTGGTAATTTTTAAGGAATTCGTATTGGACCTTTGCATCTTGCCCACGAGGATAATACTCTGGAAGAAACACACCAATGCACTCATGCTCTAGAAAGCACTCCATGACCTTCAATCGAGAAGAGGCCTGGGGGCAACATTCCATCTGAGTCATGAAAAAATTCACCAACTCAGACACCACACGCGACACATCACGTGAAGACATGATCTCTTCTCCTTCCTCTGGTTCCTCCTCCGCAACCGCAAGCAACTGAGCGTCCCTTAGTCTCTCCTTTCGCAACTGTCGACTTTTTCGTTGTCTCTCTGCTTCCCCTTCTCGCAATCTCTCCCTCATCGCATTATATTCCTCCACCCTTGCACGAGGTCCCTTCCTCTTCACTCCCGCACGTTCTTGTGCAGCTCTTGCATTCCCCATTGGACCTACAAACGCAAGATGCAAGCAAAGAGAACACGGCAAGAAGCAAGATGGAAGCAAAATTAAAAGATAACACGGCAAAGATAACAACCATTGGCGCTAGGCGCCAGACGCCAACCCAAGAGGCGCAAATAGAACAATTGTCAGTAGAAGCGACAAGAGAAACGCCCCACGTTAGAAAAGCGCACCCTGAAACCGCCGGAATTAAGGGAGTACAGACTCCCGCACAATTTGTACTAATCATACTCCGCGTACACGTTGGTATTCAGCAAAAAAAGAGCGACCGTAGCGTGCGTCTACCCAAATGTTCGGCTCAATTACGTCGGGCTCAAGGCTATCGGCGAGGAATTCCAGGAAGGGATCAATTGCGCCTGCATTTTCGGTCGGCTTAGTCCTCGTAATTGCGCGGGCGTCGAGCACCGCCAGATTCACTGGACGAGAAGTGTAGGAGTAACTGGAGCTGGTCACTAGAGCTTTGACACTCATGTCAACTCCTCTGATTTGGACTCCTCCTGCTCGATCCGGAAGACGGTACTTCAGCATCATGAACCTCGTGTACATATGAAGCACCTCCGGGAACGCCGTCGTGTAGTCCTTTGGACGCTTATGCCATCCTTCGAGGCGGAGCCGCTTGTTAACGGGATTTATCTCCTCCCAGTTGGTAGTCGACCCGGTAGCCGACTAAGTTGTCGACTAGGTAACCGACCAGGTAGTCGACTTGGTAACCGACCGGGTAGTCGACTAGGTAACCGACCAGGTAGTCGACTAGGTAACCGACCCGGTAGTCGACTCGGTAGCCACGAGTCGGTAGCCAGATCCAGATCCAGATCTAGATCTAGATCCAGATCTTGGATCTTTCCATTGTATCTTCTTCTTATATAAGTGAGACCTCCTGGTGTGAGAACACATGGAGTTTGTGGGTGCTTTTCAATGTAGTCTTTTGGTGTCAATCTTCTCTACGGGTAGGTAGAGGACTACTAGATCAGTACCTTTTTCCCCCTCTACCATTTGGCGACCATCTAGTGTTTCGTACTCTAATCTCTTGTTTGTAAAGTGATTTTTGTTGCAATGTGATGTTTCTTGTGCTCTTTCTTATCATCTTGGATCTATAGGTTATTGTTTTGGAAGATTGGTAGCTCTTCAAAAGAGATCTAGATCTAGAGCGACACTCTTGAAGATTTTAGTGAAAGTTTGATGCTTTGATGAACTTAGATGAGGTGAGCCATAGAAGCAAGATACCGAAAAGCTAAGAGAAAGAGCCAAATCTGAAGAACTAAAACTAAAGTGTAGAAATGTTGTGACTCTAGTCTATTTTAAAGCCATAGTCTGCTCTACCGACTCTGTCTAGTACAGTCCAGTGCAGTCTGTCACTACCGATTCTGTCCAACCACTACCGATCCAAGTGTTCAAATGTTTTTCCCTAGTAGAAGTATATAAGTTTGCAGATTTCTATTGAAGTTAAAGAGTTGGAGGAGAAAACACCGGATGGAGATTTCCCAAAGGCTAGTCCACTCGGTAGTCGACCCGGTAGTCTACTAGGTAGTCAACCCGGTAGTCTACTAGGTAGTCGACCCGGTAGTCGCCTAGGTAGTCGACCCGGCAACACTAGATGGAGAGTAACTACAAGCTGGAGGTCAATCGTTCGGATGGCCTTAAAGTAACTACCTACTCAACCCGGTACTTCTTGTGGTGAAGTGACTACCATCAGAAGGAGCATAGTACTCCCATTGGACTCATGAAGAACCCAGAAGGAGTAACCGAGTCAGATTTAGAGGCATGAATACCGAATGGCGAGGATGCTTTCAAGTGGCAGCAAGACTTTTGAAGGAAGGTTCCCAACAAGAAATTCTACCAAATGGCGGCCACTTTTAACTAATTGTAGAATCTGTAAGCTAATGTCTTAGTTGTGTATGGCGTTTACGAGGGCGTAACGCCTTTGGAGGGAGGATGATGTTAACAGGATTTATCTCCTCCCAGTTGGTAGTCGACCCGGTAGCCGACCTGGTAGTCGACTAGGTAACCGACCAGGTAGTCGACTTGGTAATCGACCGGGTAGTCGACTAGGTAACCAACCAGGTAGTCGACTCGGTAGCCACAAGTCGGTAGCCAGATCCAGATCCAGATCTAGATCTAGATCCAGATCTTGGATCTTTCCATTGTATCTTCTTCTTATATAAGTGAGACCTCCTAGTGTGAGAACACATAGAGTTTGTGGGTGTTTTTCAATGTAGTCTTTTGGTGTCAATCTTCTCTACCGGTAGGTAGAGGACTACTAGATCAGTACCTTTTTCCCCCCTCTACCACCGCTTCACAAAGTAGTCCTTATTCGGATGCGAGAACAGGAAATCCCATGTTGCAGACGTCCAGAGGTGCCTCTTCTTCCACGGCCTCCACTTCTCAGGATTGACGTCGCCGCTATTGTCGAGAAATTTTAGGGTTGGCTTTATGGACATAATATCCTGCCGCACAATTTTTTTGCGCTTTCGGCGCTCGGCCCAATCCGCGGCTGACATGTTGTCGGCGACGAGAGTCTTTGTCTTCGGGACTGAGACTTTCGGATATGGCGCACGCTGGCCTGGAGTATCTCCTAGGAGATGCTAGGCCACCACTCCAAAATCCTTATCAGAGAACCAAGCGAAGGATTTGAAGAACTGCTTCTTCAGAGAGGAAGATTTTGGCTTCCATTTCTTCCCATTCTTGTAAGGCGCTAAGGTTACCGGATCTATCAAGTCCCCGTTGGCATGCATGATAAGGAATTTATGCCAATGCGCCCACAGATGGTCCGGAAGGGTGATTATTTGGATTTCATTTTTGAGGTCCGACACGCCCTTCACCGTGGCCCCGTCCTTATCCGGATTTATACTCTGAAATCTTTGTACTACAGCATCTGTAAAGGCCTGCACAACAGAGAAATGGAACATTAGAATTCAAGTGAATGGCTGTATCAGGAGCTGTCGCGATGTATCGTCGACCCGACGATAATGAGAGGGAACAAGAGGATACCTTGTAGCGGATGAAGCTGTAGGTGGCGTTATTCTTTCTCGTCGACGCTTCCTCCTTATTGCTTGTTGGATGTCTGTATGTGGTCCAGATGTTTCTACAATTTATCATCTGCTTACCCCATGTGGGCTGGGCGTGGTCGAGATGGTTTGTGCAGTTGTAGTACTTCGAGATATTCCTTAGTTGATTTGCATCCCGGGAGTACACAATATACGCGTCCCACGTGCGGAGTTCATCTCGACGTTTCTCACCGCATCCTCCATTTTGTAACTCTCTCGATGCGTAAATGCTATGCTGCCCATTGATGATCATGAACTTTCCCTTCATGATCTCTTCCCAGGTCCCAGGTGGCTTCTTCAGCAGTTTATGATTGTCATCTACCGGCGTTAAGCAGACAATTTGCCTCTGCTTTACGTCGATCATCAAAACTAGCTCCTTCTTCACGTCATCGAGAATGTCCCTCTGTAGAGTTCGAATGACGTACTCGTCGTTTGCCAGAATGCACTGATCAATGTGGACCGTTCTTACTGCCATTTCATCTAGAAATAGCTCTTCATGCTCTGTCCAGAATAACTTCTGCATCTGTGCAATCTTCTCCCAATCTGGAATCTTCTCTAGTGTGTCTGAATCGGTTGAGACTGTAGTCAGTGCGGAACCTGAACTTCCACCAGCCGCTGCAGCTCCAGACGCACTTGTCAGGCTTCTCTTTCTCTTTCGGGTGGACCCTTCAGCCTCTGTATCGGGGGCGTCCCTTTTCTTGCTGGACGTTTTTGGCTGACTTGGCTTGGTCTTTCTACCTCCCGGTCCTCCTACGGTATTCTTTCTTTCAGCTCGCGGAGTTGAGGTATTTCTCTGGGATCGATTTGCGCCTCTCCCGACAGTTGGTCTCCGCTCTACGTGCTCCATTGCGTAGTGATCGAGTGTTTGATAGATTCGCATGAGTCGATCGGCATTAGACTTCGCCGTTCCATTCACCCATGGAACGTAGCCAAGTTTAGCGAAGTCTTCGTTGAGACTGGCCATATCAGATCCCGCAAGGAAAGCGATGAGGTTGTCTAGACCAAATTTTCCGTGGCTCTTGTTGACATCGATCACGATTGAGTGACAGTGGTCCAGGACCGTTTCGTCGTCATCGACAGCGCGCAGCACGATGATGACGTAGTCATCTCGCTGACTCTCAATGATGGAGACTTTCTCTAGCACATTCCAATTGAGGTAGAACGTCTTTCCTTCAGCTTTGTAGCGGAGGATCACGTAATTCTTGAATTGGTTGACACTAAAACTCCAGCTGTGGATGTGTTCTTTAAACTCCCAGAGCATCCCGTAGTTTTTCTGCATTTTGGGGATGAATGGCTCATCCGTCACAGGATACACGAACGGTTGCAGGTGAGGTGCCATTGCGGAGTAATCGTAATTGTCTTTGTCTGCCATTCTTTACAATCTGTGTAACAATTCAGGATCATTTGTTAGAAATCACTAACGTTTTCAATTTGAGAATATTGTATTGTTTTATTTATCGTCGATGCGACAATAGGAGTACCTTCTGCGTGCTGTATTGGCTTTGCAGATCTAATGTCGTAGTTCTTATCTGGAATTACGTGCGTGGCATGTAAAGGCATCATCTCTTGACATATGTGATGGTCATCTTTTTTTCTATCCTGTGTTCTCTTGATTTTATCTGATTCACTGTTTAATTGTCAAGTATATTGCAGGAGACGGTATCGTCGACTCGACGATCGCAGCGGTTACTTGAATTTAATCTCTTGTTTTTCGTGGTTCCTGGGTACTTTCGTTAATTGGAGTTGCCGTTTTCATTTTGTTTTGACCCCTTTGTTGAAGTAGGATGATTGCGTGGGCTGAAGTTGCTCATAGCCATGCGCATTAGCTAGAGTAGATGATGCGAATGAGCTAGACTTGCAACTAGAGAAATGGTACTAGTTAGAAGTAATGAGAATTGGGTCTCCCAAGTGATATGGACTGATCCTAGTGTACTAGGAGTGGAGTATGGGTTGATGTTCCATATGGTTTGCCAAGGGGACTCCCTTGGGTGTGCTACTTAAGAGGGGCAGCCCATGCGTAAAGATCATCTCTTTCCTATGGATTCCAAGTGTTTGTGTGAGGCTTTGGCATTCTAATCTAACCTTCAATAGGTTATGGGCCCACTCATGTGTTTTGCGTGAGTCAAAGATTAGATTGCTCATTGTGTGGAGGTCGTGCGTTGGAGCGCTGATTTTGGACTATTGGAGCGCTGATTTGGAACTTTGGAGGGCTGAATTCGAGCTTTGGTGGGCTGATTTCGACATTGGGAGGTATTACAATCTTCCTACCTTTGATCTACGTGTTGGAGGGCTGAATTCGCACTTTGGAGCTATTATTTGTTGATTTGGAGCTTTTGGAGCACTTTGGAGCACTTTTGGAGTTTATACACGTCTACAAGGGCTGAATTGGAGGTTTGGAGCTTATTGGTGCTTGTTGGAGTATATTGGAGCTGATTGGAGCTTATTGGAGCTTATTGGAGCCTATTGGTTCAATTTGTGCTCAATTTGTGCACTTGTGTTGTTGCAAGGCACTTTTATGCTTTGAGGCTCTTGGGGTGAGTCTACAATCTGATTTTGGTATTGCAATTCTTGCACAAGGGTTTGGAATGTGAGTTATGCCCTTGGAGTGCTCAAAATTAGAGTTTGGGTTAGTGAATGCACAACGGGGCTGATTTGATGAATTTCAATGCAATTAGGACTTGAAGGGGCTGAATTTGCATTGATTGAGGGTCCTTGGAAGGCACAAGGGTGTGCATAGGGTGCATTACATGTTGTGAAGCACAAGGGTGCTGATTTGAGTGGATTTGAGCCAACGAGTGCGCAATTCTCCTAGTTAGGGTGTTGTGGTATGATCTTGTGCAAATTCACCAAGAACCATCACGATTGAGTGTTGTGAGGTTGATGTGTAGCACAAAGGTGCTGATTTAGTGTTTGGAATTAGTTTGGAGGCATTAGAAGCACATACGTGTGCAATTTGCTTCACAAATCACAAAATTGTCAAAAAATCATAAAAACAATTTTTCTTAGCTTTCTAGGGGCTGAATTTTGTGAGCGTACGTCCTTCAATCAAGGATATGGCTACATTTGAGGGTGAAGGTGCTAAGGTTGTAGACAAGTTCGATGGCGTCAACTTCCACTTGTGGAAATTCAAGATGGAAATGGTCATGGCCGAAAAAGAATTGTGGGAAATAGTTGAGGGTAGTGAGGAACCGCCTTCGTCCGACGCCGAGGCTAGGGTACGAACTGCGTACACTCGGCGAGAGAAAAAGGCCTTTGCGATTTTGGCTCTTAATCTTTCTGATTCCCAGCTTTCTCATATTCGGTCGTGCAAGACTCCCGCCGAGGCATGGGCCAAGCTTTGCAATATTCATGAGGCAAAGAGCTTGGTCAATATCTTGTTTTTGAGGCGCAAGTTTTTCACCATCAAGATGGAAGAAAACGACGACATGTTGGCGCACATCAACAAAGTGAAGGCTCTTGCGGATCAGCTCAACGGCGCAGACGTCAACATTACCGACGGTGATATCGTTATGACGCTCCTCGAGAGTTTGCCGCCGTCGTACGAGTATCTTATCGTTGCTATGGAGAGTAGGCCCATTAGCGAGCTCACTCTTGATTATGTGACATCACGGTTGTTGCATGAACTCTCGCGGCGCAAAGAGAACGAGACTCGTGGCAATAGCGCGGCGCTTATGGCGAAGCAATCCAAGAGCGGTGCGAGTGGGAGGTATGCTACTATTGTGGTAAGAAGGGTCACTTGGCAAAATTTTGCTAGAAACGCAAGAGAGAGGAAAGTGCCAACAATACAAAGGTCAACGATGCAGGTGATGAGTACGCATTTATGACTAGCGTCTCTTCTTGTAGTGATGACGGGGACGAGTATGCAATGATGGCAAGTGACGTGTCATGCAATGGTAGTGTGATCGATTGGATTGTTGATTCGGGAGCCTCGAGTCACATGGCGCCCATTAGGAGTTGTTTCCAATCATATCACGTCATATCTCCAAAGAATGTCATTTTGGGTGATGATATGGTTCTTCAAGCCGTGGGTAAAGGATCCATCGTCGTAGACACGGAGGTGAAGGGTCGTGTGAAGACAATTACCATCCATGATGTCCTCCACGTTCCCAAGTTGAAGGCAAATCTTTTATCGGTGCGACATTTGGTGATGAAGCATTTGCGAGTGGAATTTAGCGACCAAGGGTGTTTTGTGTTGTCCCCAAGTCGTGAGGAGGTGGCCATTATACACGAAGTCAACGGCTTGTACCAAATCAAGTTTTCCAAGATGCACGCGGCGGAATCCGCAACGTTGGTGCAATCGAGTTCAAACGAAGACAAGTTGGCGTTGTGGCATCGTCGTCTCGGGCATTTGAATGTCAAGAGTGTGAAAGCACTGCGTAGAATGGTAAGTGGCATGGATCTTGCACAATCACACGTCGCGCCTAGTTCATTCACATGTGAGGGTTGTATTGAAGGCAAGCAACAACGCTCACCGTTTCCAGTTGATGGGGCAACTCGTGCAACCAAGGTTCTTGAGATTGTGCATTCCGACGTGTGTGGTCCAATGAAGACCACGTCTATGGGGGGTTGCAAGTATCTTGTGACGTGCATTGATGATTTTTCGAGGAAGATATGGTTGTATCCAATCAAAGCAAAGAGCGAGTGTTTTGAGAAGTTCAAAGAGTTGAAGGCGTTGGTTGAGAACCAATCCGAGCACAAGATCAAGGTGTTTCGATCGGATAACGGCGGCAAGTTCTTGTCCAACCAATTTGGAGAGTTATAGATGAAAGAAGGCATTGCTAGACAAACGACAACGCCATATACACCACAACAAAACGGAGTTGCAGAGCGTGCAAATCGAACAATTGTGGAAATGGCGAGTATGTTGCATGCACAAAATTTGGGTTTGGACCTTTGGGCGGAAGCGGTGGTGACTGCGGTGTACACACGCAACCGATGCCCGACGAGTGCGGTTCAAAACATGACACCAGAGCAAGCGTGGAGTGGGACGCCACCCCGCGTGGAGCACATGCGCACATTTGGATGCATCGCATTTGCAAAGGTACCCGATTCTCAAAGAACCAAACTTGAGGCCAAGGCAACAAAATGTGTGTTTCTTGGATATTGTGAAGGTACCAAGGCGTATAGGCTTATGTCGCTCGAGACCAAGAAGATCATTCGAGCTCGTGATGTGACATTTTGCGAGAATTCCAAGGTTGAAGACAATTTGGACGATGGTCCAAGTGGGAGAAGTGGCGATAAACCGGCCATTGTGGACCAATCTTCCAAATCTCCCGTTATTGATATTGTTGATCAAGACCAGGATGACGAAGATGGTGGTGACGAGGAGCATATTGAGGAGTCACCTTTGAAGACGAAGAATGGCGAGAAAAAGGCACAAGCAACGGCGGTTGAAGACAATGCATCCTCGAGCGATCGTCGTTATCCAGAGAGAAATCGTAGACCACTTGGCGAGTGGTGGAAGAATCATATTCTCCCTCAAGGTGAGGAGGAGCATGCAAACGTTGCACTTTTAGATGCTCCATTGACGATTCGTGAAGCGTTGAGTTGTGATGATGCAAACAAGTGGGAGCAAGCCATGCAAGAGGAGTACAAATCGTTGATGGACAATGGCACTTGGGAATTGACTCCCCTCCCCAAGAATCGCAATGCTATCGGTTGTAAGTGGGTATTTCGTGCAAAGAGAGATGCAACGGGTGATGTGGTTCGTTATAAGGCAAGATTGGTGGCAAAGGGCTTTTCACAAATCGAAGGTGTTGATTTTCATGAGACCTTTGCACCGGTGGCGAAATTCACCACTATTCGATGCATTTTGGCCATCGGGGCTGCCATAAATTTGGAAATGCATCAAATGGATGTGAAGACGGCGTTCTTGAATGGCGAGTTGGACGAGGACATCTACATGGTACAACCCGAAGGATTTGTGCAACGAGGTAATGAGAACCTTGTTTGCAAGTTGAACAAGTCATTGTATGGGTTGAAGCAATCTCCACGCGCATGGTATCAAAAGATTGACACGTTTCTTGTTCATATCGGGTTCACAAGGAGCATCGCTGATCACAGCTTGTATTTCATGCAAAAGGGGCAACATGTGGTCATCGTGATCATATATGTGGATGATTTGATCATCCTTGGAACTTGTATGAGCTCTTTGAAGGCATTGAAGGCAATGCTTGAGAACGAGTACGAAATGAGTGATCTGGGTGAGTTGCACTTTTGTTTAGGAGTTGAGTTTGTGCGAGATAGAGCAACACGCACCATAACAATGAATCAAAGCAAGTATGTTATGGATGTGCTCAAACGCTTTCGCATGGAGGATTGCAAGCCGGTTGGCACTCCATTGGATGTGAATTCCAAGCTCGTGAAGCTCACGGATGAGGAGTATGCATTAGAGGCTCAATCTATGGTGGATGTGCCATACAAGCAAGCTGTAGGGTCGTTGATGTATGCTATGATTGCAACAAGGCCGGACCTTGCGTATCCAATCAGCGTTGTGAGTCAACACATGGCAAGACCGGGTTCAAGTCATTGGGTTGCGGTCAAGAGGATCATGCGGTACTTGAAAGGCACAAGTGATGTGAGGTTATGTCTTGGAGGTGACAACATTGTGTTGAGTGGGTATTGTGATGCGGATTATGCGGGTGATACCAATGATTGTAGATCGACCACGGGGTACATGTTCAAAGTTGGATCGGGGGCCGTTTCATGGAATAGCAAGCGCCAACAAACCACGGCCACGTCAACGGTTGAGGCGGAGTACATGGCGACGAGCCACGGTACGAAGGAGGCCATTTGGTTGAGGCAACTAATGGCGGATGTGAGATGCACTCAAGAGGAGGCTACAACAATCATGTGTGACAACCAAGGGAGTATGTCATTGGCGAAGAATCCAACGCATCACTCACGTACAAAGCACATTGATGTGCAATATCACTTCATTCGAGAGAAGTTAGAGATGAAGGTGATAGAGTTGAAGTATTGTCCAACGGAGCACATGGTGGCGGACGTGCTCACAAAGGCTCTTGCGAGAGATCGACATCAAAGACTAGTGGTGGCATTTGGGCTCCAAAGCTTTGGCTATTCGCAAAGTGGGAGTGTTGAAGTAGGATGATTGCGTGGGCTAAAGTTGCTCATAGCCATGCGCATTAGCTAGAGTAGATGATGCGAATGAGCTAGACTTGCAACTAGAGAAGTGGTACTAGTTAGAAGTAATGAGAATTGGGTCTCCCAAGTGATATGGGCTGATCCTAGTGTACTAGGAGTGGAGTATGGGCTGATGTCCCATATGGTTTGCCAAGGGCACTCCCTTGGGTGTGCTACTTAAGAGGGGCAGCCCATGAGTAAAGATTATCTCTTACCTATGCATTCCAAGTGTTTGTGTGAGGCTTTGGCATTATAATCTAACCTTCAATAGGTTATGGGCCCACTCATGTATTTTGCGTGAGTCAAAGATTAGATTGCTCATTGTGTGGAGGTCGTGCGTTGGAGCGCTGATTTTGGACTATTGGAGCGCTGATTTGGAACTTTGGAGGGCTGAATTCGAGCTTTGGTGGGCTGATTTCGACATTGGGAGGTATTACAATCTTCCTACCTTTGATCTACGTGTTGGAGGGCTGAATTCGCACTTTGGAGCTATTATTTGTTGATTTGGAGCTTTTGGAGCACTTTGGAGCACTTTTGGAGTTTATACACGTCTACAAGGGCTGAATTGGAGGTTTGGAGCTTATTGGTGCTTGTTGGAGTATATTGGAGCTGATTGGAGCTTATTGGAGCTTATTGGAGCCTATTGGTTCAATTTGTGCTCAATTTGTGCACTTGTGTTGTTGCAAGGCACTTTTATGCTTTGAGGCTCTTGGGGTGAGTCTACAATCTGATTTTGGTATTGCAATTCTTGCACAAGGGTTTGGAATGTGAGTTATGCCCTTGGAGTGCTCAAAATTAGAGTTTGGGTTAGTGAATGCACAACGGGGCTGATTTGATGAATTTCAATGCAATTAGGACTTGAAGGGGCTGAATTTGCATTGATTGAGGGTCCTTGGAAGGCACAAGGGTGTGCATAGGGTGCATTACATGTTGTGAAGCACAAGGGTGCTGATTTGAGTGGATTTGAGCCAACGAGTGCGCAATTCTCCTAGTTAGGGTGTTGTGGTATGATCTTGTGCAAATTCACCAAGAACCATCACGATTGAGTGTTGTGAGGTTGATGTGTAGCACAAAGGTGCTGATTTAGTGTTTGGAATTAGTTTGGAGGCATTAGAAGCACATACGTGTGCAATTTGCTTCACAAATCACAAAATTGTCAAAAAATCATAAAAACAATTTTTCTTAGCTTTCTAGGGGCTGAATTTTGTGAGCGTACGTCCTTCAATCAAGGATATGGCTACATTTGAGGGTGAAGGTGCTAAGGTTGTAGACAAGTTCGATGGCGTCAACTTCCACTTGTGGAAATTCAAGATGGAAATGGTCATGGCCGAAAAAGAATTGTGGGAAATAGTTGAGGGTAGTGAGGAACCGCCTTCGTCCGACGCCGAGGCTAGGGTACGAACTGCGTACACTCGGCGAGAGAAAAAGGCCTTTGCGATTTTGGCTCTTAATCTTTCTGATTCCCAGCTTTCTCATATTCGGTCGTGCAAGACTCCCGCCGAGGCATGGGCCAAGCTTTGCAATATTCATGAGGCAAAGAGCTTGGTCAATATCTTGTTTTTGAGGCGCAAGTTTTTCACCATCAAGATGGAAGAAAACGACGACATGTTGGCGCACATCAACAAAGTGAAGGCTCTTGCGGATCAGCTCAACGGCGCAGACGTCAACATTACCGACGGTGATATCGTTATGACGCTCCTCGAGAGTTTGCCGCCGTCGTACGAGTATCTTATCGTTGCTATGGAGAGTAGGCCCATTAGCGAGCTCACTCTTGATTATGTGACATCACGGTTGTTGCATGAACTCTCGCGGCGCAAAGAGAACGAGACTCGTGGCAATAGCGCGGCGCTTATGGCGAAGCAATCCAAGAGCGGTGCGAGTGGGAGGTATGCTACTATTGTGGTAAGAAGGGTCACTTGGCAAAATTTTGCTAGAAACGCAAGAGAGAGGAAAGTGCCAACAATACAAAGGTCAACGATGCAGGTGATGAGTACGCATTTATGACTAGCGTCTCTTCTTGTAGTGATGACGGGGACGAGTATGCAATGATGGCAAGTGACGTGTCATGCAATGGTAGTGTGATCGATTGGATTGTTGATTCGGGAGCCTCGAGTCACATGGCGCCCATTAGGAGTTGTTTCCAATCATATCACGTCATATCTCCAAAGAATGTCATTTTGGGTGATGATATGGTTCTTCAAGCCGTGGGTAAAGGATCCATCGTCGTAGACACGGAGGTGAAGGGTCGTGTGAAGACAATTACCATCCATGATGTCCTCCACGTTCCCAAGTTGAAGGCAAATCTTTTATCGGTGCGACATTTGGTGATGAAGCATTTGCGAGTGGAATTTAGCGACCAAGGGTGTTTTGTGTTGTCCCCAAGTCGTGAGGAGGTGGCCATTATACACGAAGTCAACGGCTTGTACCAAATCAAGTTTTCCAAGATGCACGCGGCGGAATCCGCAACGTTGGTGCAATCGAGTTCAAACGAAGACAAGTTGGCGTTGTGGCATCGTCGTCTCGGGCATTTGAATGTCAAGAGTGTGAAAGCACTGCGTAGAATGGTAAGTGGCATGGATCTTGCACAATCACACGTCGCGCCTAGTTCATTCACATGTGAGGGTTGTATTGAAGGCAAGCAACAACGCTCACCGTTTCCAGTTGATGGGGCAACTCGTGCAACCAAGGTTCTTGAGATTGTGCATTCCGACGTGTGTGGTCCAATGAAGACCACGTCTATGGGGGGTTGCAAGTATCTTGTGACGTGCATTGATGATTTTTCGAGGAAGATATGGTTGTATCCAATCAAAGCAAAGAGCGAGTGTTTTGAGAAGTTCAAAGAGTTGAAGGCGTTGGTTGAGAACCAATCCGAGCACAAGATCAAGGTGTTTCGATCGGATAACGGCGGCAAGTTCTTGTCCAACCAATTTGGAGAGTTATAGATGAAAGAAGGCATTGCTAGACAAACGACAACGCCATATACACCACAACAAAACGGAGTTGCAGAGCGTGCAAATCGAACAATTGTGGAAATGGCGAGTATGTTGCATGCACAAAATTTGGGTTTGGACCTTTGGGCGGAAGCGGTGGTGACTGCGGTGTACACACGCAACCGATGCCCGACGAGTGCGGTTCAAAACATGACACCAGAGCAAGCGTGGAGTGGGACGCCACCCCGCGTGGAGCACATGCGCACATTTGGATGCATCGCATTTGCAAAGGTACCCGATTCTCAAAGAACCAAACTTGAGGCCAAGGCAACAAAATGTGTGTTTCTTGGATATTGTGAAGGTACCAAGGCGTATAGGCTTATGTCGCTCGAGACCAAGAAGATCATTCGAGCTCGTGATGTGACATTTTGCGAGAATTCCAAGGTTGAAGACAATTTGGACGATGGTCCAAGTGGGAGAAGTGGCGATAAACCGGCCATTGTGGACCAATCTTCCAAATCTCCCGTTATTGATATTGTTGATCAAGACCAGGATGACGAAGATGGTGGTGACGAGGAGCATATTGAGGAGTCACCTTTGAAGACGAAGAATGGCGAGAAAAAGGCACAAGCAACGGCGGTTGAAGACAATGCATCCTCGAGCGATCGTCGTTATCCAGAGAGAAATCGTAGACCACTTGGCGAGTGGTGGAAGAATCATATTCTCCCTCAAGGTGAGGAGGAGCATGCAAACGTTGCACTTTTAGATGCTCCATTGACGATTCGTGAAGCGTTGAGTTGTGATGATGCAAACAAGTGGGAGCAAGCCATGCAAGAGGAGTACAAATCGTTGATGGACAATGGCACTTGGGAATTGACTCCCCTCCCCAAGAATCGCAATGCTATCGGTTGTAAGTGGGTATTTCGTGCAAAGAGAGATGCAACGGGTGATGTGGTTCGTTATAAGGCAAGATTGGTGGCAAAGGGCTTTTCACAAATCGAAGGTGTTGATTTTCATGAGACCTTTGCACCGGTGGCGAAATTCACCACTATTCGATGCATTTTGGCCATCGGGGCTGCCATAAATTTGGAAATGCATCAAATGGATGTGAAGACGGCGTTCTTGAATGGCGAGTTGGACGAGGACATCTACATGGTACAACCCGAAGGATTTGTGCAACGAGGTAATGAGAACCTTGTTTGCAAGTTGAACAAGTCATTGTATGGGTTGAAGCAATCTCCACGCGCATGGTATCAAAAGATTGACACGTTTCTTGTTCATATCGGGTTCACAAGGAGCATCGCTGATCACAGCTTGTATTTCATGCAAAAGGGGCAACATGTGGTCATCGTGATCATATATGTGGATGATTTGATCATCCTTGGAACTTGTATGAGCTCTTTGAAGGCATTGAAGGCAATGCTTGAGAACGAGTACGAAATGAGTGATCTGGGTGAGTTGCACTTTTGTTTAGGAGTTGAGTTTGTGCGAGATAGAGCAACACGCACCATAACAATGAATCAAAGCAAGTATGTTATGGATGTGCTCAAACGCTTTCGCATGGAGGATTGCAAGCCGGTTGGCACTCCATTGGATGTGAATTCCAAGCTCGTGAAGCTCACGGATGAGGAGTATGCATTAGAGGCTCAATCTATGGTGGATGTGCCATACAAGCAAGCTGTAGGGTCGTTGATGTATGCTATGATTGCAACAAGGCCGGACCTTGCGTATCCAATCAGCGTTGTGAGTCAACACATGGCAAGACCGGGTTCAAGTCATTGGGTTGCGGTCAAGAGGATCATGCGGTACTTGAAAGGCACAAGTGATGTGAGGTTATGTCTTGGAGGTGACAACATTGTGTTGAGTGGGTATTGTGATGCGGATTATGCGGGTGATACCAATGATTGTAGATCGACCACGGGGTACATGTTCAAAGTTGGATCGGGGGCCGTTTCATGGAATAGCAAGCGCCAACAAACCACGGCCACGTCAACGGTTGAGGCGGAGTACATGGCGACGAGCCACGGTACGAAGGAGGCCATTTGGTTGAGGCAACTAATGGCGGATGTGAGATGCACTCAAGAGGAGGCTACAACAATCATGTGTGACAACCAAGGGAGTATGTCATTGGCGAAGAATCCAACGCATCACTCACGTACAAAGCACATTGATGTGCAATATCACTTCATTCGAGAGAAGTTAGAGATGAAGGTGATAGAGTTGAAGTATTGTCCAACGGAGCACATGGTGGCGGACGTGCTCACAAAGGCTCTTGCGAGAGATCGACATCAAAGACTAGTGGTGGCATTTGGGCTCCAAAGCTTTGGCTATTCGCAAAGTGGGAGTGTTGAAGTAGGATGATTGCGTGGGCTAAAGTTGCTCATAGCCATGCGCATTAGCTAGAGTAGATGATGCGAATGAGCTAGACTTGCAACTAGAGAAGTGGTACTAGTTAGAAGTAATGAGAATTGGGTCTCCCAAGTGATATGGGCTGATCCTAGTGTACTAGGAGTGGAGTATGGGCTGATGTCCCATATGGTTTGCCAAGGGCACTCCCTTGGGTGTGCTACTTAAGAGGGGCAGCCCATGAGTAAAGATTATCTCTTACCTATGCATTCCAAGTGTTTGTGTGAGGCTTTGGCATTCTAATCTAACCTTCAATACTCGTTACTGCATCTGTGCTGGAATCGTCGACTCGACGATATGGTGTGAACACTAAACAAGGACTCGGTATCGTCGATTCGACGATTCAGTAATCCATGTGTGTGTACTACAGGTCTCGTCTACATATAATTATCAAGATAATATGTATTTGCAGTTGAATTGTTTACTAATATTTTCGCGTTGTTTCGGATGATACTTAGAACGTTTCTGAAGCACTATACAGGTTTATCGTCGCCTCGATGATAAGGGGCACTTGAAAAATTCTTATGATGTTTTTTAATAAATGTGTGAGTGGTGATTTGTAGTTTTTCGGAGAGGTCTACTGCATCTATTATCGTCTTCTTAATAGTTACTCCTTTTTTTGGATTTTGGTATTTAGGATTGTGGATTTCTTTGCGGTATTTTTCTTTTGCAATTCGAATTATTTGTATCGTCGTGTTGACGATAAGGCCCAGTGCATTGTAGTATCGTCGACCCGACGATATGGGTCGCTTTTCAACTAAGTGAAGTGATTTGCAGTAGTGTTTGGTTTCTAAAGTGACTTCAATCTGGATATCTACTGCTATTGGGAAGTTGATTTAAATCTGTAAATCTAGTGCTGTATCGTTGAGTCGACGATACATGGACTTTAAACAGACATATGTCCTAATTCGGAATCCTGAATTCATAAACCCTAATTCAGACCATAGACATTGAAAGTTTTACCTTGTATAAGAAGTTGGGCTTGATGTAGTTGCGCTTCACGATGACAAAGATAGAGGAAGTAAGTCCAATACACAACTGCCATGAATAGAAAACAGGGTCAGTGCTTACCAAAAACGACAAGGAACCTAATTTACATGCATGATTGACGTTACAAATCAGGCAAAATTCAACAAATGCATGCATCAAACTTAAAACAAGACCCAGAACAAGCCAAAACCCCAGAAATATGGAAATTGTAGAACTAATACAAACAAACTTAAATTAGAACCCTAAACCCTAAACCAAACCTTAACCAACCTGAATTATGCCATTTAGAGACAAATCAAGTACAACTGCGTTGACATAATTGTTTGAACTCATTTTTGTTCCACTGCCTTGCAAGCAAACAGAACCCTAGGACGCAAGCACATTGATAACTAGCGAACAAGAGTGGAAACCTATGAAGCAAGCTGCAAATGAAAACTGGAACCCTAAACCTATGAAAATGGAAAATTGTTCAGACTAGACTAAAACCCCAGAAACCAGACAAACCCTCCCGAGCTCGCCACATCCAACGAACTACGGAAAATTCAGCGGCTCATTTTGAAGAAATCTAGAGTCTACCTGGTTTAGGATGAGTGCAATACCTCTAGTACAAGCAAAAACAATGGTAACAGTAACCCAGACAAAACCCTACTAAACAATGATAACAAAAAATATAGAAGCGATGCGAAGATGCAGAAGTGGGAGGGTTAGAATTACCTGGCATCAACTACAGGCGCTCCAGTTTGTATCTTCTGAACCGCATGCACTCCTCCTCTAAAGGCGCTCCACACCCAAAATTCAAAACCGCGCCTTTATGTACACAGAAATGAGCACCTAAACTATCCGCAAGCAGAACTGTAAGCAGTGAGACCTGTCCTCGAGCAACAAAACTATCCGCAAGCTAGAAACGAATCAATCCACAAGCTAGAACCCAGCCCTAACAACTAACACCCGCAGCAACAAGAAACAAGCGCAGCAAGAAACCCTAAGCAGCGCGAGCTCCAGCAACGTACAGAAACGGAAATGAGCAAAAACCCAGGAAATCCGGGGCAATGGCGACGGAGACGACCACCCGACCCTATGCCAAACCTGCAGGCTCGGGACCGAAAATTGGCTCGGCTCCTGGCCCGGCTCCGACGCACGCCTCCGAAGCTCAGATCCCAGGCTTGGGTGGGCCGAGCCCAAAAATAGTCTTTTACCAGAAGAGGAGAAAACTCTAAACCCGTTTACCCTTTAACGTCCCGATTCAACACTGTTTTCAAAGATTTGTTATAAAATGGTTGATAGCAGACGGAAATGGAGTTGATGTACAAAACAAAGTTGTAAATGTCAATGTGTAGATAACATCCGTACGGTTGGATTCATCCTATTTATTATTAATATTTTAAAAGTAATTTTGCAAGGTTTTCTCTTGAAATTCAATTAAAAATCCAAAATTAACACAAAAAAATTTAAAAATATTGTAATGAAATTAGAATGACATGCACTACGAGATGGTATGGTTTCCATTATTTGATTCTACTTACTATGGAAAATCATATTTAAGGTCACTCTTTCTTTTTGAACTAAGATTGAAAGTTTGAAACTTGACATTAATCACTTTTGTAAATATTCAAAAATTCACATTATCCTATTTGGAAGATCCATACCGTACAAATGGTATTCAACTAGCAGAAGAATGAAAAAAAATAAAAAATGGATGAAAAAACATCCGATACCACAGAAATTGAGGTGCTGAAATTCATCCGGCGTCCAGAATCTGGACGCCGGCGCGCTAAAGGGTTAAATATATTTTTGTCAATGGGTTTATCAAAACTTATATTTAAGGTTTACGGCAAAGTTATATTTACAAGGAGTAAAAACCTGAAAGTGAAGAAATTAAAAGAGACCTATGATACGAGCATCTTTAGAAATACTTCTGTATTTTGGACACTTTCGAATTTGTTGACGGTGGAAAATCTTCAAATTAAGTCTATTCTCCAATCCCAACGGTGAACACAAATCCACCGATTGCAAATCCTAGTCAAAAACCATAGAGTTAGCAAAATTCCAATAACACATGGAAGAACTATTTTCCAAAATATTAAAGAAAATCGAGGGTGTTTCTAAATTCTAATAACGTTAGGTACCCATGTGTGCAAACAAATTCCAAATTGAAGTCTCGGGACTGATGGCTGCAAAACCCACAAATATCAATGAATATAGAGATAGCAAAATCCCAAAAACAATAAAACATATGGAATTATTTTTTCAACAAAGAAAATGTTTTACTGATAGTCGGACAGAAGTCCACGTGTTCTATACATAAGCACACAACAATAGCCATAGAACAATTCAATACCGTTACTACTACTCTAAAACAAGAAGAACTATATCACTATGTTTTGCCTAATACACATGTCTAAAATGTTCGAACGGTACTGGCCAATGGTACGTCATCCTAAAACGTGTCACTAAATGACCTAAACCTCCAATATTTTCTCGATTCGGGCTGCACAATCGATTCAAATAGCTCTCGAACACATCTGCCAACTCCTGTTGTCTATAAACAACTGAAGTTTCTCCAGGCGTCTGCAACTTCCAGTAATCCTCCGACATGTTGCCCTTGTTGATGCGCAACACAAGTTTTGCAACTCCATATGCCTCAGTTGCCTTCGTCACTAGTGGGCATATCTCCACATCTGCATCTGGCTTACGTACATAAGCAATCGTAGGATCCACCCAGTACCGATCTGCAAGATCCTTCTCCATTTCCTCTGTACTATTGAACCTATATAGTGACTTCATCGGCTCACTCGCAAAGGATAACATGCTCCAGTCACATACCCCGATGTATACACACGTCTCGTCCGCAGGGAAATGAAAAAGGATATTATCAGGAGATAAATCATTGTGCAGGTTGTCGGTCATGTGTACCTCCATTATGATAATCACCAATGCCCACGCCAACTCCGTTCTTTTTTTACGGAACCGCCTCAGATAACTTGCTTTGACGACATTGTCTGCTGACATAGTTGTATGCAACGTACGCGCGTAGATATCGTCTCCGTACGTGTTGTCTAAATTCAGCATCTGTCGCAATGTCCCACCATTCCACCAATATGCATAACCCTCGTATTTCAAAGGATTAATAGCCACATACCGTATAACACCTGGATGGTCAATTCGAACGGCCATCGTTTCATTTTGGTGTTCCAATTTTGCAAGATCCGGTCTTGTCTTCCACTGTTTAGAAAGCTTCGCCGCAAACTCCCAATAAGGTTCAAACCCTGGGGCTACTTCAATTCGAACCCTCTTCACCGTAGCATATGCACCCTTGAGTGATGTGTGCTCCACTTCAATGACATTGGCCGTAGCAGGCAATGCGTGGACCAACTTATTCTTCATTAACTCCTCGGATCCACCAGCAACGTGTCTCCACCAACCGATATTTTGATTGTGCTGGCGTCCAAAGCTCCATGGTTTCATCAATTTCACAAAGCTGTTTGCTTTCATCATCACTTCCTCAATATACGTATTGAATGTCCTGAAGCAGCTCGTGGTCCTTCCCATACTTGGTTAATACTCCCTCGATATTCCACAAAGAATCTTTCACCCTCCACCCCAACCACGTTGAGAAATCACGCTTTTCCATCTCCCGGTACCAAATTCCATCCCGAAGAGCTTGCAACATATTATTCGCCATGTCGTCTTGAAATTTTTGCACACTCTGCTCTTTGTACCGAACAAATTTACTCTCCAACGCCATAAGCGTGTTGTTTCCATAAAAATCCACCGTGAACTGCTGGAGAATATTCTTACACACATTTGACGGCATGTAAGGGCTGTCTTCAAGAGATTTTTGTTCCGTCGTCTTATCTATCTTACGCTTTTTTCCCTTCGGCATGGTGACGGAGCTCCGGATTCGTTTAAAAAATTGGCAAAATATACCCCCCTGCAACGCTGACTTCTTCCTCCCCGAGTGACGAGCCAGAGGATGGGATAACCCTGCCAACAGCAACCCGTAACTACTCTCACAATAATGTGAGTAGGGAGGAAAAAGTGAGCCGTCCGCTCTGGTCGGACGGCTATATAGGCGGACGTGCTGTCCGATTAGGTCGGACACCCGCGGGCCGTCCGCCAACCAATCGGACGGCCCGCACCGTTCGCCACCCGATCGGACACACGTCGTCCGATCGACCGGCTGTCGGCGATCGGACGGGTTGCGTAGTCCGCCAGATCGGACGGCGAGATGGACCGCAGATTGGACGGCCCGCAGATCGGACGGCAGACCGGACCCGACACATTAACCAAATTATCTTTGTTTTAGAATACTATCAAATATTCAGTGCGCATGATCATCAAATCCCATGGTCTTGTTGGTTAATCCCTAGAAGTCCTCACCTATGTCCAGTGTACACAGTTTCGCAAAGATGCATTATAAAATGCAACTAACACGAATATTTGGAACTTGATGTATGAATAAAAGTTATACATTTTTATTTGTAGATTCTATCTATACGGTTAGATCTATGATTGCTATCAATAATCTTTTTCTATAAAATCTGAAACATAAAATACAAAATTATTTTGTAATTCAATTACGAATACGATATAGAGAATATGTGGATGAAATTTTTTGTGATGGGTTATAATGTAGTACTTTAGGTGTAGTGATTTTTGGAGTTTTTTCGGATGCTTCATTTTCATAGTTCTTTTTTCCAATATCACTTTTGGACCAAGATCTTCAACATTTTCGGTGACACACTGCAACACAAAATGAAGCATAATTTTTTCAAACATTAGTTCCTTTTCAATCGAATCACACATACATGAAGCTAACTTCCCATAAATAAATCAGTACAAAAATCTCACCACAAAAAGTGTATGACGGATGAGAAAATACGGATGAAATCTGTACATCTTGCACAATATGCATGGTTCGGCACTTAGGGGTAAATTATGACTATATGTCAGGACTTTGAGACCAAAGTTCGAGATTACTCGAGCACGTGTGATCACTGATGTGATACACGGCCTGGTCCGCCACTAAGTGACCATAGGTACTAAATATTTAACGACAATGCCCTTTGTTTTGAAAGATCCGCACCCTGCAATAACTCAAGGTAATATTGAAAAATCCGTCTCGCAAATTGTAAACCTCCTTAAGTACCTAATCAAGCGTTATTTCCATTGGTCATTGATTAAGTTCGTATCTCATTAAAAGATATATCAATTTCGTTGGTGTTCTCTCCATTTTTTTATCGGACCTTCTATACATGGTTGACTACAAAATGAGTTCACTTTACCTTTAATGAAATTTGGAGGGTCTGAGCTGATCCTATGACTTGGTGGTGCATAGCACAAAGGCCTTTCCAAGAAGGACTCCCACCGCATTCTCATTTCCTCCCCTTCCATAACTACCTTGTACAATGAAAACGTCCATCACGAATAGGGTTATTTCTGAAAAAGAATCTTGCTTCGCTATAGTAAGAAGTTCAATAGGACAATCGAACTACCGAAAGTGCACATTCTTCAACCCCTCTTCATTTTAGTTCCACGTTACATACTCCCCACTTGAATCATGTGGCTTCCCATACATACCTTTGGCCCAGCACTTTCTTCAAACCCTCTTCATCATCAAACAACCTCACGAGCTTCTCTGCTTAAGTGCCGTTCAACAATACCAGATCTCACAAAACCACAATCGTGAAGATCGGAACGCACACCTTTGAAGTGCATGCTATCGTAGCTTGAGATCCACTTTGCCTAACGTCAACTCTAATCTCGATTGAAACGCAGGAGAGGGTATTGCCTTGTTGCCCTTGTGACAACCTCATTCCAAGTGCCATGCCGCAAGATCGATACTTGAATACCTTCCTCGTAGACTTCATCCAAGCCTTAGTGGTGCCTAGTCCTCCCTCATGCACCATGATAGTCTTACAGTATGACACCCTACCATAGTACTACACCCTTTGACTACATAGGGCAATGTTCTCTGTATCGTTCCAAATTCTCAATATGATACTAACACTAGTAGGGTTTAGGGTGTCACGGGACATGGTGTCTAAAGTCAGATTAGAATGTAGTACTATGATACAATCATAGCGCATGAGGGAGGACTAGGCACCACTAAGACTTGGATGAACTCTATGAGGAAGGTATTCAACTGTCAGTCTTGTGACATGGCTCTTGGAGTTTGGTTGTCACTTCCTCTTAACGCCGCATGCTACAAAAGCCTTAGAAACCCTAGAATGTTTATATTTTTCTAGTAGAGCCTTTGGAAGGTGAGTGTGTGCGAGACTAGCTTACCTCTTCGCAAACTACGTGTGTTTATCTTGCTTATGAGTGACTTAATAAATTGTATGCTCATCTTTTTCTAGAAGAAGCAAAGCATGCATCCACAAAGAAGGGGGCGAATAGGCAATATCATCTCAAGTGTTTCAATCGGGACTAAAGTTTAGGGTTTAGACTGGCTGGATCTCAAGTTGCGAGAGTATGCACTTCAAAGGTGTTCGTTACGATCTTCACGATTGCGTTTCTGTGAGATCTGATGTTGCCGAACTGCACTTGAAGCACAGAAGCTCATGAGGTTGTTCGATGATGAAGACGGTTCAAAGAAAGTACTCGGCCAAAAGTAAATACGGGAAGCCACTTAATTCAAGTGGAAAGTGTGTAGCAAGGACCTAACATAAAGAGGGGTTCAATAAAGTGCACTTTTGGTGGTTCGTTCTCCGCCATGGACTTCTCAAGATAGTGAGACAAGATGTTTTTCATGAATAACTTCATTCGTGAAGGAGGTTTTCGTTGCACAAGGTAATTATAAAAGGAGTAGGAAATGAGAATGTCATGGGAGTCCTTCTTGGAAAGTCAACTGTGCTGTGCACAACCAAGTTCTAAGATAAGCTTCTAGCCCCTCCATTGCATGTGAACTAAACTCATATTGTTTTCAATCAGGTATGTAACGTCTGCAATAAAAGTCAAGGCGACACCAAACCAATTTATATATCTTTTTGTAAGTCATGAACTCGATCTCTTGTTAATGGAAATAACGGTGCGTTATGTACTCATGACCAGTTCACTCTTCGCGATTAGATTATATATTTATATATATATAAATATTTATGCCAATAATGTTCACAAAATGAGCCATACATACTTTATAAGCCTAGAGCAATGGCGCTAGCAGCCTACAATATATTCAAAGTTTGTAGCATCCAAACAAAATTCAAACTAAGGACATGTCTTGGTCTATACAAAGCAAAATTGAAGACATTGGATTCTACGGTCTAGGCTAGGATTCAACTTCCACTTGAGCATGGATAGTCCTGTTAAATCCGCCTAGTAATATCGCGGATGTCCCCGAAATGTTCCACGTTCCACGTCCCACTGTTGCTCATAAAAGCGTTGCTCTATCAGCCACCTTTCATTCTCTTCTTCTTCGCTCCGTCTTATTGCTTCTTGAAGATCTCTTTCATACTCATCATCTCGATGGTATTGACTCGATGGCCCAGAAGCATATCCGTCAGGGGGGCCGTCTGCAGCACTATACATATCCCTACCAAAACTCACGGGTGCACCGCTTCCTGAGCTTTCGCCGGGGCCAGAATAAATAGGAGTATGGCTTTGAAACCCATGATGCCCAAAATCGTTGTGAGTCCTCTCGGGAGAATATGCTCGTGGAGTACTGTATCTGTCCGGATATGGAACCCATTCATCATTGTGTACCGCGTATGCATTATCATCGTAGCCATGGCTAGCTCCCCTCTGATATCCCCTGCCTACTGGATCTGAAGTTCCATGATGATTTTCATAGTCATGTTGAGGAGCAGCTTCGAACGTCACGGGATAGTTCTCAACGTCGCGTTCCCGATATGTATTGCGTGGACGTACTTCCCATTGCGAGGTGTCGTCATCAGGAACATCAACGTTTGTCGCATGCGCTGTACGATTAGACCATTGCGGCACACAATCACTCAGTCCAGTCCAATTGGTGGCAATAAAGTTTTGTAAACGATTCAAACGTTCAACATTTTTTCCATTCACCGTACTCCAATCCACATCCTTGTGCAATACAATCTCAGCCCAAACCATTGACATTAGGCCATATTTCATGATGGTTGATTTCGAGTTAGGCAACCCAACGAAATCGTGCACCTCCCAATACCGTTGTCGAAAATGGTTGCTTTGGCACGTCGTAGTTGGGCCTTCCCAACGAGGGCCAGACACTATCATTTGAGCTCGTGGCCAAATTTTGGCTAAATGCGTCATCTTCACGTACTCTTTGCATATTTTTAAACTCCACGTTCTCGCCGGCTCCGTGTCCCATCCCGGCTCCGCAACACAATTGGGGTCAGCGACTTGATCCCAGTTTATAACTTGAGGAGTCCTTTGTGAAGATCTCCTACTACTGCTGCTTTGCTGGGACATCGTGTGAAGTCAAAGCAACGCCAAGAAACCGCGGGAAATGTAGAAGCGCAACGTGGTGCAGACGTCCTCGAATAAAGTCAAACGTGCGTACAGCGTGACGCAGTGACTCAAAAAACACGTGACAGAGTCGATGCAGGTGCACGCGGACGTTCACCATGCCCACCGCCTCTCTGAGCGGACGAAGAAAGCCGTCCGCCATTTATACTGTCCGCCTAGGGCGGACGAAGCGTACAGCGGACGCCTGCCCGATCGGACGGCCTCAATGGGACCGTACCAGATCCATCGAACGGCGTGCGTGTGGACATTCTCATCCGACGGTCGCTGTCCGCGCGTACGTTTCGGCCCTCGAATCGGACGGGCAGGGGCGCACGATGGCGTGGCCAAATCGGACGGCCCTCGCCGGGTCCGCATATCGGACGGACCACGCCGGCCCGACGGATTGATCGGACGGACAGGCGCGCTCGCACGACGCCGATCCATCGGACGGTAGAGCGGACGCCGCATCGGACAGCGGAGCGGACGCTGGATCGGACGGCAGTGCGGACGGCAGGCATCGGACGCCGTGCGCGAGCAGGCCAGGGAGTTTCTCCAAAGTATTGAGTTTTGGTGTTTCTCTCCTTTTTTCCTCCTCCAGCCCAACTCCTTGGGTCTACACGCACTTCAAGAATCCTCGCGGACTTCGAGGACTATTTTGAGTACGGTCAAAGAACGTTCCAACATTTATTGTGCTTCGCATTGAATTCTTGTAGTGCTTCACTTCTAGAAGAGCGGTCCGTCCCACCTCTTTCATGATTGCTCTTACCTCTCCATTGTTAGCTAACTCCCCCCCCCCACCTTGCCCTTCTCCCTTTCCTCCTTTGTTCATTCTCCCTCCCACTTTTGGTCAATTTCATGACTTGAGTTGTAATTACTTACCAATTGAATAAAGAAGCGAAATATTCAAAATATGAATTCCACTTCGAATTCCATAAGTTATCGTGTATGTGTGTGCGTATGTGCATGCAAGTATACATGATGGTAGAACACCGTGCAAGGCATATTATCATCTCTAGTAAGCTTGGAATAATAATATATGCCAATTGGTAATATAAAACACATGTGGCATGCCATTTTCATGATGGTGCAATATCGTGGAAGACATGTTTGTAGTGCATGTATATTCGTAAGTGCTTCCATGTATATGTACATACAAATATCCACCCACATATTTACATATACATACATACATATATCCATACATACATATGTGTATATGTATATATTTATGCTCGTGTATTTCTATGTTTATATAGATTTACATATCCACGATATAAATATATTGTGTACACATGTGCGATTGGATGAATAATATTCTATGGAAAAAATCACAAAATAGGATCTTATTTGTTATCAAGGAAATTGTAAACGTTAGGCATTGGCGGAGAAATCCTGTGATCGATCAAACTACTTCTATCTATCTTAACCCCTAAAGGTCCTCACCTCTTTTCTAAAAGTCGAAGCACTATAATTTGCATACTTGAGATATCACATTGGATGATTTATATTTTTTCATAAACAGTCATTAACAACATGAAGGTATGGCAAAATTTTCAACATGATTCAAAAATATTTTGAACATTTACAAATTTTATTATGTAAACAAGGGAAAAATTCAAAATAAATATAGTTTTGTCAAATTTAATATCAAAAATTATATTTAAGGTACATGAAAGTTATATTTACAAGGAGTAAAAGACTCAAAGTGAAGAAATTAAAAGAGACATATGATAGAAGCATCTTTAGTAATACCTTTGCATTTTGAATACTCGAAATTCAAATTTCACGACAGTGAAATATCTTTAAATGAAGTCTATTCTCCAATCCCAACGATCAAAAGTGTTGAAGTAGGATGATTGCGTGGGCTGAAGTTGCTCATAGCCATGCGCATTAGCTAGAGTAGATGATGCGAATGAGCTGGACTTGCAACTAGAGAAATGGTACTAGTTAGAAGTAATGAGAATTGGGTCTCCCAAGTGATATGGACTGATCCTAGTGTACTAGGAGTGGAGTATGGGTTGATGTTCCATATGGTTTGCCAAGGGGACTCCCTTGGGTGTGCTACTTAAGAGGGGCAGCCCATGCGTAAAGATCATCTCTTTCCTATGGATTCCAAGTGTTTGTGTGAGGCTTTGGCATTCTAATCTAACCTTCAATAGGTTATGGGCCCACTCATGTGTTTTGCGTGAGTCAAAGATTAGATTGCTCATTGTGTGGAGGTCGTGCGTTGGAGCGCTGATTTTGGACTATTGGAGCGCTGATTTGGAACTTTGGAGGGCTGAATTCGAGCTTTGGTGGGCTGATTTCGACATTGGGAGGTATTACAATCTTCCTACCTTTGATCTACGTGTTGGAGGGCTGAATTCGCACTTTGGAGCTATTATTTGTTGATTTGGAGCTTTTGGAGCACTTTGGAGCACTTTTGGAGTTTATACACGTCTACAAGGGCTGAATTGGAGGTTTGGAGCTTATTGGTGCTTGTTGGAGTATATTGGAGCTGATTGGAGCTTATTGGAGCTTATTGGAGCCTATTGGTTCAATTTGTGCTCAATTTGTGCACTTGTGTTGTTGCAAGGCACTTTTATGCTTTGAGGCTCTTGGGGTGAGTCTACAATCTGATTTTGGTATTGCAATTCTTGCACAAGGGTTTGGAATGTGAGTTATGCCCTTGGAGTGCTCAAAATTAGAGTTTGGGTTAGTGAATGCACAACGGGGCTGATTTGATGAATTTCAATGCAATTAGGACTTGAAGGGGCTGAATTTGCATTGATTGAGGGTCCTTGGAAGGCACAAGGGTGTGCATAGGGTGCATTACATGTTGTGAAGCACAAGGGTGCTGATTTGAGTGGATTTGAGCCAACGAGTGCGCAATTCTCCTAGTTAGGGTGTTGTGGTATGATCTTGTGCAAATTCACCAAGAACCATCACGATTGAGTGTTGTGAGGTTGATGTGTAGCACAAAGGTGCTGATTTAGTGTTTGGAATTAGTTTGGAGGCATTAGAAGCACATACGTGTGCAATTTGCTTCACAAATCACAAAATTGTCAAAAAATCATAAAAACAATTTTTCTTAGCTTTCTAGGGGCTGAATTTTGTGAGCGTACGTCCTTCAATCAAGGATATGGCTACATTTGAGGGTGAAGGTGCTAAGGTTGTAGACAAGTTCGATGGCGTCAACTTCCACTTGTGGAAATTCAAAATGGAAATGGTCATGGCCGAAAAAGAATTGTGGGAAATAGTTGAGGGTAGTGAGGAACCGCCTTCGTCCGACGCCGAGGCTAGGGTACGAACTGCGTACACTCGGCGAGAGAAAAAGGCCTTTGCGATTTTGGCTCTTAATCTTTCTGGTTCCCAGCTTTCTCATATTCGGTCGTGCAAGACTCCCGCCGAGGCATGGGCCAAGCTTTGCAATATTCATGAGGCAAAGAGCTTGGTCAATATCTTGTTTTTGAGGCGCAAGTTTTTCACCATCAAGATGGAAGAAAACGACGACATGTTGGCGCACATCAACAAAGTGAAGGCTCTTGCGGATCAGCTCAACGGCGCAGACGTCAACATTACCGACGGTGATATCGTTATGACGCTCCTCGAGAGTTTGCCGCCGTCGTACGAGTATCTTATCGTTGCTATGGAGAGTAGGCCCATTAGCGAGCTCACTCTTGATTATGTGACATCACGGTTGTTGCATGAACTCTCGTGGCGCAAAGAGAACGAGACTCGTGGCAATAGCGCGGCGCTTATGGCGAAGCAATCCAAGAGCGGTGCGAGTGGGAGGTATGCTACTATTGTGGTAAGAAGGGTCACTTGGCAAAATTTTGCTAGAAACGCAAGAGAGAGGAAAGTGCCAACAATACAAAGGTCAACGATGCAGGTGATGAGTACGCATTTATGACTAGCGTCTCTTCTTGTAGTGATGACGGGGACGAGTATGCAATGATGGCAAGTGACGTGTCATGCAATGGTAGTGTGATCGATTGGATTGTTGATTCGGGAGCCTCGAGTCACATGGCGCCCATTAGGAGTTGTTTCCAATCATATCACGTCATATCTCCAAAGAATGTCATTTTGGGTGATGATATGGTTCTTCAAGCCGTGGGTAAAGGATCCATCGTCGTAGACACGGAGGTGAAGGGTCGTGTGAAGACAATTACCATCCATGATGTCCTCCACGTTCCCAAGTTGAAGGCAAATCTTTTATCGGTGCGACATTTGGTGATGAAGCATTTGCGAGTGGAATTTAGCGACCAAGGGTGTTTTGTGTTGTCCCCAAGTCGTGAGGAGGTGGCCATTATACACGAAGTCAACGGCTTGTACCAAATCAAGTTTTCCAAGATGCACGCGGCGGAATCCGCAACGTTGGTGCAATCGAGTTCAAACGAAGACAAGTTGGCGTTGTGGCATCGTCGTCTCGGGCATTTGAATGTCAAGAGTGTGAAAGCACTGCGTAGAATGGTAAGTGGCATGGATCTTGCACAATCACACGTCGCGCCTAGTTCATTCACATGTGAGGGTTGTATTGAAGGCAAGCAACAACGCTCACCGTTTCCAGTTGATGGGGCAACTCGTGCAACCAAGGTTCTTGAGATTGTGCATTCCGACGTGTGTGGTCCAATGAAGACCACGTCTATGGGGGGTTGCAAGTATCTTGTGACGTGCATTGATGATTTTTCGAGGAAGATATGGTTGTATCCAATCAAAGCAAAGAGCGAGTGTTTTGAGAAGTTCAAAGAGTTGAAGGCGTTGGTTGAGAACCAATCCGAGCACAAGATCAAGGTGTTTCGATCGGATAATGGCGGCAAGTTCTTGTCCAACCAATTTGGAGAGTTATAGATGAAAGAAGGCATTGCTAGACAAACGACAACGCCATATACACCACAACAAAACGGAGTTGCAGAGCGTGCAAATCGAACAATTGTGGAAATGGCAAGGAGTATGTTACATGCACAAAATTTGGGTTTGGACCTTTGGGCGGAAGCGGTGGTGACTGCGGTGTACACACGCAACCGATGCCCGACGAGTGCGGTTCAAAACATGACACTAGAGCAAGCGTGGAGTGGGACGCCACCCCGCGTGGAGCACATGCGCACATTTGGATGCATCGCATTTGCAAAGGTACCCGATTCTCAAAGAACCAAACTTGAGGCCAAGGCAACAAAATGTGTGTTTCTTGGATATTGTGAAGGTACCAAGGCGTATAGGCTTATGTCGCTCGAGACCAAGAAGATCATTCGAGCTCGTGATGTGACATTTTGCGAGAATTCCAAGGTTGAAGACAATTTGGACGATGGTCCAAGTGGGAGAAGTGGCGATAAACCGGCCATTGTGGACCAATCTTCCAAATCTCCCGTTATTGATATTGTTGATCAAGACCAGGATGACGAAGATGGTGGTGACGAGGAGCATATTGAGGAGTCACCTTTGAAGACGAAGAATGGCGAGAAAAAGGCACAAGCAACGGCGGTTGAAGACAATGCATCCTCGAGCGATCGTCGTTATCCAGAGAGAAATCGTAGACCACTTGGCGAGTGGTGGAAGAATCATATTCTCCCTCAAGGTGAGGAGGAGCATGCAAACGTTGCACTTTTAGATGCTCCATTGACGATTCGTGAAGCGTTGAGTTGTGATGATGCAAACAAGTGGGAGCAAGCCATGCAAGAGGAGTACAAATCGTTGATGGACAATGGCACTTGGGAATTGACTCCCCTCCCCAAGAATCGCAATGCTATCGGTTGTAAGTGGGTATTTCGTGCAAAGAGAGATGCAACGGGTGATGTGGTTCGTTATAAGGCAAGATTGGTGGCAAAGGGCTTTTCACAAATCGAAGGTGTTGATTTTCATGAGACCTTTGCACCGGTGGCGAAATTCACCACTATTCGATGCATTTTGGCCATCGGGGCTGCCATAAATTTGGAAATGCATCAAATGGATGTGAAGACGGCGTTCTTGAATGGCGAGTTGGACGAGGACATCTACATGGTACAACCCGAAGGATTTGTGCAACGAGGTAATGAGAACCTTGTTTGCAAGTTGAACAAGTCATTGTATGGGTTGAAGCAATCTCCACGCGCATGGTATCAAAAGATTGACACGTTTCTTGTTCATATCGGGTTCACAAGGAGCATCGCTGATCACAGCTTGTATTTCATGCAAAAGGGGCAACATGTGGTCATCGTGATCATATATGTGGATGATTTGATCATCCTTGGAACTTGTATGAGCTCTTTGAAGGCATTGAAGGCAATGCTTGAGAACGAGTACGAAATGAGTGATCTGGGTGAGTTGCACTTTTGTTTAGGAGTTGAGTTTGTGCGAGATAGAGCAACACGCACCATAACAATGAATCAAAGCAAGTATGTTATGGATGTGCTCAAACGCTTTCGCATGGAGGATTGCAAGCCGGTTGGCACTCCATTGGATGTGAATTCCAAGCTCGTGAAGCTCACGGATGAGGAGTATGCATTAGAGGCTCAATCTATGGTGGATGTGCCATACAAGCAAGCTGTAGGGTCGTTGATGTATGCTATGATTGCAACAAGGCCGGACCTTGCGTATCCAATCAGCGTTGTGAGTCAACACATGGCAAGACCGGGTTCAAGTCATTGGGTTGCGGTCAAGAGGATCATGCGGTACTTGAAAGGCACAAGTGATGTGAGGTTATGTCTTGGAGGTGACAACATTGTGTTGAGTGGGTATTGTGATGCGGATTATGCGGGTGATACCAATGATTGTAGATCGACCACGGGGTACATGTTCAAAGTTGGATCGGGGGCCGTTTCATGGAATAGCAAGCGCCAACAAACCACGGCCACGTCAACGGTTGAGGCGGAGTACATGGCGACGAGCCACGGTACGAAGGAGGCCATTTGGTTGAGGCAACTAATGGCGGATGTGAGATGCACTCAAGAGGAGGCTACAACAATCATGTGTGACAACCAAGGGAGTATGTCATTGGCGAAGAATCCAACGCATCACTCACGTACAAAGCACATTGATGTGCAATATCACTTCATTCGAGAGAAGTTAGAGATGAAGGTGATAGAGTTGAAGTATTGTCCAACGGAGCACATGGTGACAAAGGCTCTTGCGAGAGATCGACATCAAAGACTAGTGGTGGCATTTGGGCTCCAAAGCTTTGGCTATTCGCAAAGTGGGAGTGTTGAAGTACGATGATTGCGTGGGCTGAAGTTGCTCATAGCCATGCGCATTAGCTAGAGTAGATGATGCGAATGAGCTGGACTTGCAACTAGAGAAGTGGTACTAGTTAGAAGTAATGAGAATTGGGTCTCCCAAGTGATATGGGCTGATCCTAGTGTACTAGGAGTGGAGTATGGGCTGATGTCCCATATGGTTTGCCAAGGGGACTCCCTTGGGTGTGCTACTTAAGAGGGGCAGCCCATAAGTAAAGATCATCTCTTTCCTATGCATTCCAAGTGTTTGTGTGAGGCTTTGGCATTCTTATCTAACCTTCTATTAAAAGATGTATCATAACTTAACTTAAACATCTAATGATAACATGAACTACAATAAAGTTAAAACACTTGATTTTTGGAGCGTTTGACCAAAAAACAAGCATAATATGGTTGATTGGGCATTTCGGGGTTAATGTTGGTTTAATGTTGCCTTTGACAACAATCAATATACACTTTTATATAAATTTTACCTTTCGGATTGGTTTATTTTTTTAATTAAAGTTTACACACGCAGGAATTTGTATGTATCCAATTAGTCCTAAAGTGTTATGTATTTTCTAATAGAAAGTGAACTTTTTAAAATTATGAAGGTTAAATATTTGAAGGAATTCATATTTTAATGGACCATGGACAATCACAAATTTTTATTATTGTACGAAGTCGCCGTATGTGATGGATGTACGCATGAGCAACCATCCAATATTTAGAATATGAAGGCGAGCGTCAAAGGGTTAACCCCTAAAGGTCCTCACCTCTTTTGAAAAAGTCAAAGCACTATAATTTGCATACTTGAGATATCAAATTGTATGATTTATGATCTTTCATAGAGAGTCATTAAAATTATGAAGGTATGGCAAAATTTTCAAAATGATTCGAAAATATTTTGAATATTTACAAATTTTATTATGTAAACAAGGGAAAAATTCAAAATAAATATAGTTTTGTCAAATTTAATATCAAAAATTATATTTAAGGTAGATAAAAGTCATATTTACAAGGAGTAAAATACTGAAAATGAAGAAATTAAAAGAGACCTATGATATGAGCATGTTTAGAAATCCCTTTGTATTTTGGACACTGAAAATTCAAATTTCTCGACGGTGGAAAATCTACAAATGAAGTCTATTCTCCAATCCCAACGGTGAAAAGATGTATCATAACTTAACTTAAACATCTAATGAAATCACCAACTACAATAAAGTTAAAACACTTAATTTTTGGGGCGTTTGACCAAAAAACAAGCATTACATGGTTGATTGGTCCTTTAGGGGTTAAGGGTCATCTGCAGAAGCACCTCGAACGGCGGTTTTAGACGACAAGATCGGACGAACTGAATGAAATGGAGCGCGCTGATCGGACGGACAGGATCCATCGGACGAAACCCTCGGATCGGACGACAGAGCGGACGCCTGATCGGACGGCAGAGAGGACGTCGGATCGGACGGCAGGCATCGGACGGCGTGCGCGAGCAGCCCAGGGGGTTCTCCAAAGTATTGAGTTTTGGTGTTTCATTGCTCTCCCTTCCTCCTCCTCCAGCCCAACTCCTTGAGTCTACACGCACTTCAAGAATCCTCGCGGACTTCGAGGACTATTTTGAGTACGGTCAAAGAATGTTCCAACATTTATTGTCCTTCGCATTGAATTCTTGTAGTGCTTCACTTCTAGGAGAGCGGTCCGGACCACCTCTTTCATGATGTCTCTTACCTCTCCATTGTTAACTAACTCCGCCCCCCTCCCCCCTCCACCTTACCCTTCTCCCTTTCTTCCTTTGTTCATTCTCCCTCTCACTTTTGGTCAATTTCATGACTTGACTTGTAATTACTTTCCAATTGAATAAATAGGCAAAATATTCAAATGTAAAGGCAATACAATGAAGCATTGCGTTCCAATTTGAATTCCATAAGAGTTAGCAATTTTTTATGCATACATTACTTCGAACCTACTAGAGTGACTTCATTCAATGAATTCACAAACATAATTTAAGAGGGAAAGACCACGTCAATTTTCATAAACAAATTATCACACAATATATGTAAGAATTTATATTTTACAAACCTAGTTAGAGGGGAAAACTTGAAATTAAATTAGATTTGAACCTATTGTATGCATGTTCATATGAATAGTATATATGAAATTAAATTATACTTGAACATATTGAATGCACATGTATGTACCTTTATATTTACATACATATAAATAAATCTTATTGTATGCGTATGTGCATGCATGTTTAGGGTTTATATTAATATGTACATCTATAAATGGTCGACACATCCATCTATATATCTATATATATATATATATAGATATACGTATATATGCACATGTATTTTTATGTATACATAAATTTATATGAACAGAATATAAATATATTGTGTACGCATGTGCGAATGTCTGAATCATCTTCTTTGAATAATGGAGCCCGTAATATCCTCTGAAATTTGTTATCAGCAAAAATGAAATAGTTCCAAAATGGAACGATCTTGGTGCCATGTTATTGTTTATTGTGTAAAAGGTTGGTGGATTTACATTTTGGGACTTCTAACAAGAAGTGATGCATGTTATATTGTTGTGTGGCAACATTTGTTAAAATGACTTCACTTAGTGACTATTCATATATGATCTCAACCATTGAAATTCACTCTTTTTTGAATCCCAAGTCATTTTATATTCATACAACTAAATTGGTATTCGTAACCGTTGATCTTAAAGTATGGATTGAATCTAAAATTCATATGTGTAACCTAAGTGCCCAATCAAGCATATTATGCTTGATTTTTGGTCCAACATCCTTAAAATCTAGCGTTTTAGCTTTTATGTAGTTGGAGTTTTCATTAGATGTTTAAGTTAAGTTATGATACATCTTTTGACCGTTGGGATTGGAAAGTAAAAAATCTATTGAAGTTATTCCAACGTTGAGAAATTTGAAATTGGAGTGTCCTAAATACAAAGGGCTTTCTAATAATGCTCGAATCATAGGACTCTTTTATATCTTTTGCTTTCATACCTATACTACATGTAAATGTAACTTTTATCTACCTTAAATAAAAAACTTGATATTAAATTTGACAAAAGTATATTTATTTTGAAATTTTGTCGTGTTTACATAATAAAATTTGTAAATATTCAAAATATCTTCCAATCATGTTGAAACTTTTATTATACCTTCATACTGCTAATGACTAGGAATGCAAAATTATAAATCACCCAATGTGATATTTCAAATATGCAAATCCTGTGATCGATTTCACCATACCAACATGTTGCGTTGTCCTCAAAGGGTTAACCCCTAACGGCCCAATCATGCATAATTTGCATGATGTACGGATTTGAACTCCGATTTTTCATCCATCATGCACTTTTTGCAGTGTGGATCTTTTACTTAAACTTTTATGGGAAGTTAGCTTTGTGCATGTGTGATCCGATTAGAGAGGGGATGATTTGTGAAATTTTTATGCCTCATGTCATGTTGTAGTGTTGCACCCAAAATTTCGAAGATTTTAGTCTAAAAGTGCTCTTGAGAAAGTGAAGTACTAATATTAAGTAACCAAAAAATCTCCAAAAATCACTACACTTAAAGCATTACATTTCAACCCATCACCAAAGATTTCATTATTAGATTGCCAATATCTTATTCGTAATCATATTCCAAAAGAGCTCTACATTTGAAGTTTGAAAATTAATACACAAAAATTGGTGATAGCAATTGCTAATCCAACCGTATGGATAGAATCTAACATTCATGATGTACAACTTTTATTCATTCATCGAGTTGAAAATATCCCTCTTAGTTGCATTTTATAATGCATTTCTGAAAAACGGCCAAATTTGAAAAGGGTTCGAACGTTTAGGGATTAATAGGAGTCTTTGGCTCACTTAATCACGATCATTGGATTCCTCATGGCATTTAATCCGTTCTGGGAAGTAGTTGAGTTGAACAACTTCATGAAATCTGACTATCGGCGGTCCCAACGGACGAATCGGACGGCTGTATCGGACACCGTCAAGCGGACGACATTTTGGGCCCCGGAGCGGACGGCGAGAAGCGGACGGCAGGCATCGGACGGCGGCAGTGAAAAAAAAAATTCTTGGAGGAAGAGTCCTTTCTTTATTACGTCTTCTGATCAGCTACTTTGACTAGGTAAACCTCTAAATGCCTACACGGCTGTCCCAGTTTCTTTTTTAAAATTATAACACGATAAAAAATAAATTGCATTTGTGGGAGTCCTTGAAATGAAAAAATTGTCATGCCACATCTCTATTATTATGATTTTTGTAAAAAGTATAGATAGAGAAGTGAAAGAAAACCAAGTGTGCAAAAAGTATTCTACGTGGAAGTCAACAAGAATGGAAATGTGAATAGAGTTATATATATTCATATAGTAGCCAAATGGCTAAAAAACAGTCATGCAATATCAATATTCATCGAACGAGTACGTCTACGCTGACTGTCATGAGTGATTGTACCGCCTGCCTCAACCTCTGAATCTATCGCAAGTTTCTTTTCAACGTTGTCTTGAGATGGTTCCCAATTGTCATCCTCGTCGGCCTTTCGTTTCCCCTTGCGAGAACGATCCATATCCACCTCTCTTGCCTTAAAAACCTCCATGTACTTCTCCACACGACCGACAACAAGAGTTACAGTTTGCTCAGTTTCTCCAAATGTCGTTGTCCAGTTCGATGTCAACATATGACGTCGCCACATTTTGATGATGTCATTGATCCTCCTATCAAATGCACCTGCAACATCCGCATAGGAATTCTCCTCATCAATGAACATGTCCTCGGTCGTTGTGGCACGAAGCCTAGCCGCCTCCTCCAACTTTGAAAGGACCAGAGCTCTGCCAATCAACGTACGGTCATACGTTCCGTGTTGTTCTCCTAAGACGGGACCGAATGCCTCGTACCACGTGTGATCATCTCTCTTTTTTACTTCATTCTTTGGGAATCGGAAGAACTTTTTGTGATGTACGCTCCAATGTCCTCCAAAGTTGCGGCAAAACACCTCCCGGTCCGCCTCGTTCACAATTGCACGTGCTCGCACTTCGATCTCGTAATCTCGGGTCATCCAGAAAAGTTCGTCCTTGTCCATAAAATCTTCTACCTCAGACCCTTCTGCGTGCAAATGGTACAAGTCATGGCAGTCGAAGTTAACATCCCATACCAATGGTTGACCCCAGTTTTTGTAATTTAGAAACTTCTTCGGTTTTTAGTCCAGAGGAAGGTTCCACTAGTTGTATTCATGACCAGATGGCATAAAGGCGCGAAGGCCCATCATTTCGTAGAATCTGACATGTATAGGAGCATTGCACAGGGGACACCAAGAGCGTCGTAAGCAATGTTCCGCAACGCACTTAATATGAAAGGTATGCTGACATTGTCCTAGTTGGATCGCTCCTTCTGGACCAAACCCATATTGACACAAGCAACATGTCTCTTTCAGAAAGTCGGGAGCTGGATTATATGTATGAACCACCGTCTTCTCCTTCTCGAACAAATGCGAGGAAAACACGTTATATGGCATCCACCCTTCTTCGATCGCCGAAGCCCAATCCATGTTGTTTGTTTCCAGAGAACCACAAATCCCATGTGCTCGTGTCATCATCACGTCAACATCACCCCCACATGGTAAACGTAGTCATTGTATGTGCTCCAGACAGCGCGGCTTGTCGATCAAATAATTCTTGCACCCTCCTCAAACTTCCTAGCATACAAGAGAGATTCCCACTTTTTGTCTCCTCGTACTGGAACATCAAATACAACTCACGCGCGACCAATTCATCCACATCCTTTAATTGGTGGACATAACTCAACCAAGGCAGGCTTTGCTCACGAGGTGGTATGGGCATCTCCTTGTCACTTTTCCAGAAAAGTAATTCACACCTCGCTATATCCCTGTCAAACTCTGCTTAATGCAATCGTTGTCTCAACGTCTCGATCTCACGGTTAATGGCTTCACCGGCTTCGGTTGGTGGCCTTTTCCAAGGTTCTTCCTGCATCCTATCAACCGCCACGAATACCTCCGCTACACCTGGCCGCTCTAACGAATTCGAAGGATTCTGTTCATTGTGGAGGTCACCGTCGGAGGTTTGGGCATCCAAAGGAAGGAGCAACTGCTCCGATGGCGGTACAGTATCTTTAACCACTGTTTCGTCTGAAGTTTGGACATCCAAAGGAAAGGGCAACTGGTGCGATGGAGCGAGAGTATCTTCAACCATTGTCTCGTCCGAAGTATGGGCATCAAATGGAAGAGACAATTGGTCTGATGGGGAAAGAGTTTCTTCAAGTACTACTCCGTCCAAAACCTGCGCATCCAATGGAAGAGACAACTTGTCCGATGGGGCAAGAGTTTCTTCAAGTACTGCTGCGTTCGAAGTGTTGGCATTCAACGGAATAGCGAGCTGCTCCAAAGGGACGTGAGATTCTTGAGGTAATGCTTCTTTCTTTGTAGTTTCTTCTCGCAGCTTCTCTACTTCTATCAACTGCCAATTCATCATCTAGAGATGCAGGGTCTTTAAATGGTTCTTTATGATGGTCGACTGCAGTTGCTTTATGGTTTCTCTCGCCAAGCGCTCAAATCCCCTTGCACATTCCGTTGTTTCTTTTAGTCTCTTCGTGAGCTCATCAACACACTTCGCCTTTTTGATGACTGGCCCCCAACGGCCCAATTTTTTCTCAATTGATTGGACATCTCTAGCGAGCTGTGGTGCGATTGTACGAAGGAAAGTTGTTACGTCCATGGCTTTTACCAAGTTCACGTACGCGTTTTTCGAAAGAAGTTTCAATGAACCTAGATCACTTTCCAAGTTGGGGAACTCGTCGGATAGTTCCCACTGCTTTGCTTCTGCAATTTCACCCACCTTGGGAACTTTCTCCGCCAACTGCCCGTACGAAATCATTAGATCCTCAATAGGCATTCTCTTTGCCTCACAAGTCCCGCAATTTCCCCAACGTCCATTTGGATCCCGAATTAGTGTATCCGTGTCATCTGGACATGCGAGTTTCTCGCTCAGAGTCGAGGAACTTGGATTGCTTGGACCGCCCTTTTCCACCTCAACCGCCCAGTCCGTTCCAAAGTTATACTTTTCTTGGCGGCCCTCTGTGGTAATTGTATCAGACCTCAACTTCTGTTTCCTCTTTGATTTCGTAGTTGCCTGAATTAGCGTGGATGGGTTATGCGGCAACAGTTCCTCGCCCTCCTTGCACGGTACCGATCGAGACGGAGAAGTTGCAATATCTTCGACTTTGTCTTCTAAGTCCCATTCAACTTTGACTTCTATTTCCTCCCGTTCAGCATTGACTTCGGTTTCCACACTTGCATCCAAATTGTCCAAAGCGGCCATAGGCGGTACTGGTAATTTAGCGGTCTTTGGTTTGACTTCCACTCGAGTGACTCGACTTGAGCTGCTTGTAGTCGACGTGCCCGGTTTCTTTAAAGAGACCAACATCTCTTTTGTGCTTGTAGATGCTGGATCATACAAATCAGCAATATCTTGCTGCCCGTCTGCCAACTGAATTGGCATCGATTTAATTGTAGGGTATGTACTCCAATCCACCTTGCGCTCCAACCTTAATTCCACATAGACCATTGCCAGTGTGTTGTAGTTGAATGTTCCCTTTGACTTCGAACGACCTCCAAACAATGCCCTCCATACCTCTTCCGCTCGGTGAAGGAAATGATCATCTTTGCACAAGTTTGGTTTGGCAATAAAGGTTTTTGCCATCAATGGTAATTGATCCCTCGGCCACAGTTTACCAATGTGGGACAGTTTGACATAATTTTTGCATTCCGCGGTAGACCAATATTCGTTCTTAACTTCTTCCCATCGTGGTGCGGCTAGAATAGTTGGGTCGTCCAATACGGCGTAATCGATCGCATGCGGGGCCCCCTTAGGCTTGTTCCTCCTAGACCCAGCATTAGCATTCGGAACGTGACCCTCACGTTGGTCATCGGCCATTGCTTAGCGATGTGTGAATGAACCGTGTGCAATTACCGAGACAGAATGCCGCGACGAGGTGAATCGATCGTGTACCCTAAAGCGTGAGGTAATCCCGCGATAATGTGAATCAACCGTTTGCGTAAAAACCCCGCGAAAATGTGTAAGAACCGTCTGTGTAAGAAAACCGCGATAATGTGAGTGACCCGTCCGTGTGAAAATACCGCGAAGATATGAATAAAGTGTGTAAGATGCTTATTGTGACCAACCGGTGATTGGTCACAATAAGCATATGACCTCTCACCCCTGTAGTAAATAAGGCCAGGAAGTCCACAAAGGGAATTGCCAGCAACCTGATTTAGGAGTGAGAAGTGAGAGGAAATGGGGCCGGACGGGCCTTCTATACTGCCGTCCGCCCGAACCAGCCCGTTCGCCCGTCCGAACTGGGCCTGCCGTCCGATCTGTCGTCTGGAGCGTGCTGCCCGTCCGATCATCGTCGTTCGATGGGGTGGCGGCGGCGGACCATAAATCCTAAACCGAAACCCTAAGGCGTCCGCTGTTTTGGTGCGTCCGATGCATCGCGTCGGATTCTGCCGTCCGATTCTGCCGTCCGATTCTGCCGTTCGATCCAGGCCGTCCTATCCAGCGCGTCCGGTCGAGCCCGTCCGATGCACCCCGGCCGATCCGGACCGTCCCTCCAGTGCGTCCGATCCAGCCCGAATCGATCGGACGGCATATTGGACGGCACAGCAGACGGCATAACGGAGCAGCCAGGCTGTCCAACTATGTCCAACATTCGAACTCACCAGTTGTCAAGAGTTGTGGGCAACCTTTTGGTATCCCTTGCTTGACCATTACCGAGTTTGAATGCGCGGTTGTCAAATTCCGTTCGGAATTTGACAACTACCGTATTTTATATACAGGATACATTTTTTCGTCGCGCGATCACGAGGTACTGCACGCCGTCACTTCAAACTATTGGGTAGCGGAACCTAAACCCGCTTGAACCTTTCAAGATGCCCAGCGATTGGGAAGATTGGTATGTGGATATAGCCCCCGGAAAAGTGAAGTGCTTACTATGTGCAGCACTTTTTGCAAGGAAGGCGGCGAGGATGTTGAGTCACCTTGGATACCGAAACGCATCAGGAAACCGTGACACTGGCGTCGGTATATGCAAGAGACTCACACCGCAGATTAAAGGGCTCTTTCTTAATTGCAGAGGAGATCCTCCTAAGCGTCCAAATCCAGATCTATCCGATGAATGTCGCACTACGAGAGCGGGAAATATGGACATGATGGAGCTTTGCACACCGCAATCGCTAGATCCAGAGTCACGCGATGGACCACAAGAGATTCCAAATCAGAGGTCACGTTCTAATACAAATGAAACTACCGCGAGCAAACCACCATCCACGGAACGTGACAGTGCAGCTGGCAGGGCCGCCCGTCCATTGCGACAAGCAGGAATACCAGAGGGTTTTCAAGAAGACAAACGAAGGGAGTTAGACAAGATATGGGCAAGGTTCTTTTACGAGGCGAATATCCCTTTTGCGATAGCACGGAATTCAACTTTCAAAGAGGCCGTATGGAGGACTTCTGCTTTTCGGGGACCATACACACCACCCTCTTACAATGACTTACGGAAGAAACTCTTGATGCAAGCCAAGAATGAGCTAGGGGTGGTCTTGGAAGGTAAAATGGCAGATAGCATTCGCAAGTTTGGAGCCACGTTGACATTTGATGGATGGAGCTCGTGCACAAACCAACTGTTATTCAATGCAATGATAGTCTCTGTAGTAGGAGAACATTTTCTTGGATCGGTAGACACTTCGGGACATTCGAAGACAGCAACGTACCAAGCGACCATCATAGAGAAGTTCATCGAAGGCGTTGGATCGCAGAACGTGGTGCAAATTGCAACGGACAACGCATCTGTCATGAAGGCAGCAGCGGATCTCGTGACGAACAAATATGACCATATATACTTCCAAGGATGTGCTGTTCACGCAATGAACCTGTTATTGGGGGACATCGCGAAGGCAAACTGGATAGCTCACGTGTTGAAGAAGGCCCGGACGATCGTGACGTTTATAAAGAAGAGACACATGCCTCTTGCAGTATTTCGAAAGCACGAGAAGAAGTTCTGCCTAGTATTGGCAGGGAAAACTAGATTTGGATCAAATTTCATGATGGTGGATCGATTACTCGAGGTCAGACAGGCCTTAGAGCAGTCAGTTGTGGACGAACAGTGGACGTCCTATGTCGTCACACTCCGAGACAAGCGGGGGGGGATCAAAGCGCGCACTATCTCTCGAGATGTGAGAAGGTATATACTGGATGATCACTTTTGGCAAAGATGCACTAACTTTCAGGAGGTGGTTGCACCGTTGATGTATGCACTGCGGGATTTTGACAGTGGGGAACCTGGTATGGGCAAAATTCGACACATCTTTCACAATGTGGAGAAACACATTGAAAGGGTGAAGGATGAGTTCTTTCCATTGGACGGTGGAGAAAGCATTGATGTGGAGAAGCACTTCCGCGACCGATGGGCATTGGTCAGAATGGATTTACACAATGCGGGTGCACTTTTGAATCCGTATTTGCTACACGATAAGGAACTCGCAGACGATTTAGATGCCATCACAGCATGCAAGCGTGTGCTTGGGAAATTATGTTCTCCAGAAACATATCCGGATGTGGTGCTAGAGTTTTTGGCATTCCGTCACAAGGAACCGCCATTCCACAATATGTTGGATCCGAAACAACAGAAGTGTTCGCCTCATGCATGGTGGGATTTTGAAGGGGCATGCGGAAAGCTCATCGCACCAATAGCACGGAGAATCCTAGCCCAAACCGTGTCATCGTCATCATGCGAACGCAATTGGAGTAGTTATTCTTTCGTGCACAACAGGTCTCGGAATCGCCTCCAACAAAAGAGGGCTGAAGATTTAGTGTACGTGTACACAAATTCAAAGCTCCTCGCAAAGGCTAAGAGAAAGGATGAGAAGAAGTGGTACAACGAAAATGTATCATCAGAGGATTCGGATTCCGCTTCAGAAGAATCGGATGGAGATGATGAAGGCGATTGGGTGGGTAATCATGCATCAGACGATGATCGCTGGGCTCATGTGCCTCTTGACGATTGGAGTGATCAACTCTCTCCACGAAGGCCGGATTCCTCTCCAGCAAGATCTGGTCGATCAAGCCATGATGTATACGAGTTTGCTGAGGATAGAGAGGAGGGCAATCACGTGCAAGCATCAAATGCCGACGATACCGGTGTGAATGTCAGAGAAGAGGACAATTCAATTCCGGCGTTGGGTGAAGAAGAGGGGGACAAACGTGGTGAAGATGGTGGCACAAGGATTGACACCGTGCAAGAGGGTGTTTTGAAGGACCCCAAAGATTCTGAGTTGGAGCTTTCTCCTGGACGAAAGGCCACAACGGTGAACAATGGCCACTCCAAATGGAAAGGCATAGAGGAAGATTTTGGTCCAATCAGTAAGAGTCCGTTGAAGTTTGGAGAGAGAGATTCTCCTCGTGGACCCCGTCTTGAGGACCAAATGCAGAGGACCGCCCTTGCATCTAGAGCCTTATTTGATAATTCTAAAACACCAACAACCCGAGTTCCACTTGCATCTTCAATGGGATTGGTATCCCTTTCCAAAGCGGTGAATAAACGTGTGAGCTAGAGAATCAGATGGAGATTCGGAAAGCGACGGAAATTTGCCTTTATCAGTAGCTATAATAAAGAAGCCATCAGGTGTGCCCCCAAGGCACAATCAACGGCCAATGCAGAAGATGACGGTGAAGGAGACACTTGTGGGCCCGAAACATATATCATCGAGTGGAGAGAAATTTGGCGCAACAGGAAACGGCAACGCTAAACGAAAAAGGCTCACGGAACCATTTGCTGCTTCTCCGCCAAAGCCAGGACGAGTTAAAACACCCCTTGACGCAAGTGGATCTACATGGAAAATGAAGAGCATCCAACCAGTAAAGAAGGAGAGAAAGGAGAACGAGTATTACTCTCACAGTGACGACGAGTCATATGATCCAGAGGACAGTAGCGGAGCAGAGCTGAAAGGAGATTCTGATTACAAGGCAGATTGAAAACTCAATAGCATTTATGTATTTTCGTAGAGTTTTTTTTATAAGATATTCTAGTATTCAGTAATTGTAGTTGTTTGGACAGGAGATAGATTTTATAAGTATATATTTCTGTAGTGATATGTATGACGTACATGAATAGATGGCAATATTTTGTTGACGTTCCCTTTATTGAATGTTTGTTTACCTGCGAAATATAATATATGACACTATTTTTATGTTTTATGTTGTTGGAACGAGAGTGGCTATAACTCTAAAGAAGGTCACTATATTTTTATTACAATGAGGCTCCAGTGACTTACTGAGACTTTAATTTATATTTTCCACCATTACAATCACCCTAGAACGGCCTGAAGTGTTCAAGGTTTAGTCCTTGAGAACCCCTAAACCGGCCTGGCCGTCCTCTAGTTGTCCGCGTGCCGTCCGCCCGCCTTGTCGTCCGTCCCGCCGTCCGCCAAGCCGTCCGCTCTACCGTCCGCCATCAAACTCCGTCCGCCACGCTGTCCGCTACGCTGTCCGCTAAGCCGTCCGCTAAGCCGTCCGCAGGGTAAAAACGGCAGCGGATAAAGTAAATCACAGTTTACCCAGTGGACGCTGGCGTCCGGACGTCCTGACGTCAAACCGGACGCGATTTGCTCCAAAGACGTCCAAAGTGACAACCCTGGTTTAGAGGTTAACAAACTACAAAATTAATTTATGTCAAGTTCAGTTATATAAGTTCACGGGTGTTACGAAAATTAACGATTCTAAATATTATCATCATAAAGTAATATAGGTTATTATCATCATCACGATTCTATATATTATCTTCATAATTTTGAAGAATATTTTGGAATTGATATAGAAAATTGCAGCTGCAAATATTTAACGATATATTTACTCTAATTAGTAGAAGATTTAATAGGCTTGAAAAAGTGACTTGGATGATACTGATTTTAGATTGTACGAGACAATTTCAAGGCTTGAAATATGTTTATGATTTTGATTTTAGATGCTGGGATGTTTAGGAGTTAACCCCTAACTGCCCAACTATATATGCATGATTTGCATGATGTAAAAGTTTCATCCGCAAATTCTCATTCGTCAAGCACTTTTTGTACTGTGATGTTTTTATTGATTTTTTTGTGGGAAGGTAGCTTCATGTATGTGTGATCCGATCGTAGAGGAAAACAATACTTGAAAAATTTATGCCTCATTTGTATAGCAGTGTTTCATCAAAAATTCTAAAGATTTTAGTATAAAAGTGGTTTTGAAAAAATAAACTCTTGAAATCAAGCATCCAAAAAATCTCCAAAAATCACTACACCTAGAGTACTACATTATAAGCCACCACAAAAAATTTCATCCCCATATTGTCAATATCTTATGCATAATCTAATCACAAAATAATTTTTTTAATTTTCTGTTTCAAAATTTATAGAAAAATATTAGTAATAGCAATCAGAGATCTAACCGTATAAATTGAATCCAAATTTTTAAATGTATAACTTTTATTCATGCATCAAGTTTCAAATATTCATGTTAGTTGCATTTTAATATGCATCTTTGCGAAACTTCCCAAATTCGACAAAGGTGAGGATATTTAGGGGTTAACAAAATACAAAATATGTGAATGTCAAGCTCATTCCTAAACGTTTCTTAGCGTTAGGAAAATTAACGATTCTTAAAAAATCATCCTAAAGTACTTGTAGAAGAATATTTTGGACTTGATATACCAAATCGCAGCTTAAACTATCTAAAACCTGAAACCAGCTTTCCCATTTCGGCTCTCCGCTCGGCTTATCAGCAACGTAACTGATCCTATGAACATAATACTATATCATGCCAGATTTAAATATATATTGGCATGACTATTAAAGTTAAGTATCTATTAAAATTGATACTACATATAATTTTCTATTAAAATAGATACTAAATTGTAGTATCTATCAAAATAGATTCTAAATTTAATTATGTATTAAAATAGATATTAAAATAGATATTAAAATAGATACTACATTTAAATATCTATTAACATAGATATTAAAATAGATACTACATGAAATAAATATTAAAATAGATACTAAAGTTAAGTATCTATTAAAATAGATATTAAATTTAGAGAGACTGTATGATCAATGTCCAATTAGAATCAAAACATGATGTAGGAATGAGGTCTATGGAATGTAAGGTAATCACGATAGCTTGTTCAGTAGGAATTCAAAAATTCAAAGTCTAATCAAAAAGAAAAAAAAGTTTGATTGCACGAGTTCTTCAACGTACTTACATAACATATCTCGGTTCATACTTTCACAGTGACATCAGGAAAACAAAAGGCTGGAAGCCCTAATATTATCCAAAGTTAATTTTGCAACGCATTACAGTGTCATCACCTGGCTGTTTGTGAATCACGAGTTGGTCACCTAGTTGCATGCTGGACGTGGATACAGAGTTGACGGAGTATGTCTGCTCTTCACTGATTTTCACGTGAAGTTGATACTTTCTCTTACAAGACTCTGTCAGAGATGTAATTTGAAGCCTATCTTCCATTTATTCAGACGACTCCATCTCCGCCTATGTCTTGCGGATCCAAAAAAAATCCAAGACACACTCCAATTGATCATAATATGGAAAACACAATTCAAAACTGTACTATACATCACTAGAAGAACATTGCATGTGTGGCTCTAAAACGGAAAGAAAATTGAACAAGTGAAAAGACCGCATATAACTTGCATACAATTTCTTGAAAATAAACACATCAGGCTCCAATTCTGATGATCACTAGAAGCTTAGCTACAAACTCTAGGACGTGTACCTAGAGAGAAATATCAAGAAGCCCAAACTTACATTGGAGAGGCAGACTTTCGTCATACTGTAGTCTCTTTTGCAGACCAGTGGGCTCCGATCAGGTTGCAGTTAAGCCAACGTACTGTACTCACAAACCAGCAAGTCACTCTTTCTGCTACTAGTATTTAGTATTTTCTACCAACTAGTGACTTTCATAACAATTTTTGCGTGACTTTACTATTATAATCATCCATTTCACTTTTTACTTTGTGTAAGTAGTTTAAATAAGAGAGATGTTTGAGAACATTAATGTCAAGCAAAGATTAATATAAATTATAGGTAATGTCATCAACAACAATATGAATTGTTTATATGTTCAGAGTACTTAAAAAATGAACGTAAAGACTTACGCTCACCATGGTTATAAAGATATGTAGAAGCCAAGCGACGTAGAGAAGCATCAAAGGTATTTTGATTACAACCCTCTCTTTGTCCACTATTAGATAAGATTACGAGGTCATCATCTCTTTAACTGACATTTAACAGACTGAAAAGTATCCGTTACTAAAGTAAAGTGACCCTTATTTCGTTTCAACTATGAAGTGGAAGAGACTGGATACACCATTCATGAAGAATAAATGCAAACCTAGTGAAGTCCTGCACTAAAACATATTGTTAATAAGTATAGAAATACTAACTGCTAATACATGATATGACTGCTGATTGTGTTGAGTTGAATCACAGCTGTTGAGATCACTTGATCGTTATGACTATTTAGTTCACTTACCATTGAGTTTACTAGCTTGAAATGACTGCTTAATTTTGTACCTCAACTACTCGAATAGCCTCAGTCACTGAACTTGTTAAATGAATTCCAGGTTTTTTAACGCCTGAAAAAAGAGCCTGGAGAATTTGCAATTTCATTCTAGTAGGCATACGTTGAGTAAGATCAGATTTGCAGAGCTCGCATTGCTTGTTCCGAATTTTGTTGAAAAGTTAGCTAGCCATTAAAGATCGGTTCGACTAAACACGTGCAAAGACACGCTTCAGCAACTCCTCTTGCGTGTCACTCTATATTGCGGGGTTCATCAATGCTGCGTGATGTGCACATTCATGTTCACAGTGAGCTACTCGTTTCTTATATCCGGTGAGTCTTTGTCGAACGACGTAAGAGCTTTTAAATCTAAGAATTTTAGATGTAGGGCTCCAAGTTCAACATCCTCCATCCCTACAATAAGACCCTCAAGAGCGACTCACACTGCATATGCCTCCTGAAAAGAGTCACTTCTAACGTTGATAGTTTAATATCCAGCATAAAATCCTTTATCGCAGCGACTTGGACTGAAAATGACAGCATGGGCATCAGACTGTGTAAAAACTATGAATCAAATTAAATAGAGAGACAATGAAAATTATGAGCCCTGATGTTGACATGAAGTGACAATCAAAGTCTTCTACATGAATTACTTAATACCTGTGATGTAATTAGAAATTATATTGATGTTTTATGTAGTAACATAATCTTTTACAATTAGCAAAAATTCATAATTAATATTTCTTAACACTTATAATCATGATTATTTATATGCTACAGTGTGAATTTTACACTCGGGTCTTGTGACCTATAATCTTGGGTCTTGTGGAGGAGTCGACATGATTAAACACGTTTGTAATGAATATGGCCAAATTCCCTCTAAGTCATGAAGTCATTGAGAAGTTCGTTTATTTAAAAGGTTATCCACCTCACACAGGGCCCCTATCGTCTTGTTAAAACCTACAAACCTCATAACGCTCAGTTACTATCGCTATCAAAATCTTATAGATTGTCTGGATTTAAAAAAACAAAAATAAATGTAAGTGATATTATTTTAAAATATTAAATCGAATGTATTTTTCAAATCACTTTCAATTCTCTCAATGATAAAGAGTTCAACTAATCTCAGGAGATTGTTCCAAGGTAAACTAATTTAACATTGTCTTAGAGTTAAGTGACTTTGAAATAATTTTCGAGAAACTACTAATCTACCTTTCAATATTCAACTTGCCTTCTTCAATTTTACAGTGGAAAAACAAATGTTATCAATCATAGTAAAAATTTAAATCATACTAAATACTAATCATTATTACTAAAAGTGAAAATTATAATTTATACAAATTTTCAAAGGTTAAATCTAATAAACACTTTAATAGATTTTCTCAAAATAACATTTAAAAGTTTCAATGTAACGAAAATATGTAGAGTTGTGCACTACATTTTGTTTATTAAATCAAACTTCATTTGACATATGAAATTGTGCACCTGGAATCATCATCTTCACTAATATAAAGGGTAAAAAAATTGGTCAACAGTAAACACTTAAAACATGTTTGTGTAAATTAGTGTATCTAACACTAATTTACCTATGTAGCATACCAAGATAATATATCACTTTAATACATATATTCGAGTTATATAATATAATATATGTATATGTTCAATGAGAATCCCTAAACCCTAAAGTCAAGAATTTAAACTCTAAAATCCAAAAATTGACTCCTACCATATCTCTTGAATAGTAATGTTTGTTTTCATGCTAAAGCTTATTCTGACCCCTAAAATCTAACTTCAAACCCTCTGCCCTAACTCTAACGAATAGACGCGGAGAAGGACAACGAATTTGTGAAATTAAGGTTTTTTAATAGTGAAGATAATATATGGAATCTCATGCAGAAGTCAACCACAAGCATAATGCCTGTGACGAAAAGCTGAAAATAACACAGTTGTCGAATTAAATTATATCTAGACGAGATCTTTTCGGTCTGCTTTATTACACCCGCATCTTTTGATGAAGAATCTGTCAAAAAGACACACAGAAATCGGCTGTCCAGTGCTGGCAGGGAATATCAGCATTCAATGTTCATTCGCGCCAAAGATTCCAAAGAATATGAAATGCAGAATTCGCACCCCATTTCTTTTCCCGCCCAAACTTTTCTGAAGGATGTGCTTGGTCTCGACGTCGACATTTTCCTCTTTATGCACATTCGTGTTGCTAGGTTCTTCTTGACTCTCTACTGCTCATCTCAGATCCGCACGGTGTCGGGTAGAGAGGAGCGCGCTCTGAGAATTCGCGGGGAATCTGGCTGCGACTCGACGACCAGATAGCTTGGGAGATCGGTCTTGTCTTCAATTATTGTACTCTTCAAATCTTCAAATCTCTTCCCAGTCCTATCCTGCAATGGCTCTAAAAGGTTTAAGGGTAAGGGTGGGGTAATAAGAAACCACGGGCCTCGGACAGGTAAAACGGGACGGCCAGACCACGAGCTGAAACCGTCCGAAAGATGGCTCCTAAATTTCAAACCCACATGACCAGCAAACGTGCCTCACCGGTGGGAACAACATAAACACGACCGTGTCGGTGATCAATCCCACTTCGCTGCAACAAAGTTTACAAAACAAAATTGAAAACAACTAGCCTCCAAAACCGGCTGGGAATAACAATAAAAAACAACGAGCCTCCAAAACCGGCTAGAAACAACAATAAAAGACAACGAGCCACAAGCCACAACACACAAATGTTCTCGTCTTCTTGTCTTGAAGTCTTCAAATCTTCTTCCTTTAAAGTCTCAAAGTGTTTAAAAACACAAAGAAACCTTCAAGGCAATCTTCTATTGTGGCTGCGAGCTTCTAATTGATGCTACAGATGGCTCAAGTCTCCAAAAGCTAAGTATAATAGCTTTTTGAAAAGCTAAAACAACAAACTAACACTCCTCAAAAATTCAATTGAATCTAAGTTACTGTCCAAAAGTTATAAGAGAGCAAAGTGGAAGCTTTATTTTTCTTTTGACAACCAACCTCCGCCTCTTTATATCTTCATAACTTTTGATCTAAAGCTCTTACATACAAGTGCAATAGCATTTTGGAAAGCTTATGCAAACTACTACAATATGTATAATTTTTATAGAAACCCTAAACTCTGTCCATAAGTTATGGCTAATCAAAGTTTTGGTCTCTTTATTTTTAGAGAGTTTCAACCTCTCAACTTCAACACACAACAACTCCTTGAATAAAACTCCAAATAGATTGAGTGATAGCAATCTGAAGAGCTAATCTCATAGGCTATCACTCCTGTATATTTCAAAAGAAATTATCACAGTGACCAAAAGTTATGGTCCTCGAAGTCTTAGCTTCCTTCTTTCCAAAGGCAGTCAACCTCCAAGCCTTCACACCTTCATAACTTCCTCCTCGGAACTCCAAATCATAAAAGTAATAACTTTTTGGAAATCTATTACAATGATACATACACTCTCAAAATTGCAAAGCAAATTGATACTCACAACAAAAGTTGTGGCTCGTCGAAACCTCTGCCCTCTCAATGGACGGCCAAGGGTTTCCACAAACTTCCAACCTTCACAACTTTTGCAATACAATTCCAAATTCAACTTATAAGATCAATTCGGAAAAGTCTCATTACAAGGAACAATCTCTCAAAATTTCAATTTAAACAAAGTCTTTCTCAATGAGCTACATCAAGTCGAAATTCTGCCTCAAAAGCTCTCACTATTCACACACAAAAAAAACTCTCGACAATTTTCAAAACCCCAAGACCTCACTAAATCTCATCGAATCAAAGGTGGCGGTGGGGCACATATGCCCATGATCCCCTTTGAAGCTTCAAAGAAGGTACTTTTTCCCCCCCTTCCTATTCACACCTTTCAAACTACCTAATCCCTTGATGATTTAATTAAAACGATATACAAACTATATGTACTATTTTCATTCCGCTACTCCATTCATTGAAAATACAAAGCTTAGAGCATATATGTACACGATGGAAGCATTTTCATCACGACATCGTGTCTGTAGAAGTGCGGAAAAGCCTAGATGACGACTACAGTTTGTTTGCACCCGTAGATCTAGATGATCCACCCGTGACCTTGGTAGGACAAGCAATAGGGCATTTTGTACTGTGGCCCACTGAGTTCATGGACATTGATCTGTCCTTCTCCCAAGTAGTTTAGACTGATCGAGTTCCAGTTGCAGTGCATCCTGTTTCAGCACCAAATTTTCTATTTCAATGAAATGTGTGAAAATCATTTGCATGACCTGACGTAGTGCTCACAACCGCACGGTTGACTTGTAATAGTCAACAGATCTCATTATCACCCTAATCTGAAACTGAAATCTATAACTACGCACCGTAAGAATGGCAGATTCGACTGCATGGCATACGTTTGCATTAGACTACGGACAGTCAAGTCCTAGTCAGATGCTTTCGGACGATTTAATATTGAAATTTGACTCCCAGTAGTGAAAAAAACGAGTATACAAGGACTCCATGCAGTCATCAGATGATATGGGTGACTATGTGTAGTGAAGCATATTTGACTTTACAGCGTCGTATTATCTCACGTGTGTGTATGATGCAATACAGTCACAACCACATCACTATACGTAGTGATCAAACCATTGCTATATTCTCTAATACCTCACTATAATTAGTCATGTCAATCTCATGATTTCAGCATTGGAGACTATGTATAGTCACTTCGATGTGGCTCTACAGAGTCGTATTATCCCAAGTCTATGTGTGACTTAATGCAGTCACCACCACAGTACTATGCATAGTGATAAAATCGTTGATGCAGTCACTAATATCTCACTACAATTCGTCATATCATTCAGAAGCTATTTCAGTATTTGTGACTATGGGGTGTCAAATAGATGTGACTCCAAAGAGTCGTATTCTCCCAACTCAATGTATGACTCAATTTAGTCACCATCTCACTACTATGCGTAGTGATAAAACCTCTCATGTATTGACTCATACCTCACTAAAAATAGTCATGCCAATCAGTCGCTATTTGCATATAAATGACTACGTGTAGTCATAAATGTATGACTATATAGAGTCATATGGTCCCAAGTCCTACTGCAAGTCCCGTTTTGAGGTCCCAAAACACTGTGGGAACGCAGCATTGGGAACAAGAAGTGTCCGATATGACCCCCAGTCAGATTGTCCGAAGCGACTAAGTCGAAATGACTACAAACAGTGCTAGTCACATTTTGGTTTATGCCCTATTGTAGTTATAAAACCTAGTCACATTGGGCTGGTTTTCTTGTAGTGTAAGTCTACAGAAGAAGCATGTACTAGTATCCTTTGATAACTAAGGCCGTTGACAGCAAATACCCTAAAGCCTTACCTGGGGCGTGCGATAGGCATCAGGTGGGTCTGGTGTTGGTGCTCCCGCCGATGAAGCTCTAGTCTTCCGCATTTCCGCGTGAAGAGTCAAGTGACGCCGCGATGCAGGTGAGCGACCTATTGTCTAGATCTATAGTTTCCCCAAACCTAGCTTCAGATCTAGTGTCCCATCTCGTAATTACATCTTCACCGATACACATGAGCGGAGTGAAAGACCAAGCAAGCGAGTGAAAATGGGACTAAGCCAATGCGCTAATGCTTGGAGAGAATGAGCTCGTGCACGATCACGAGCTATACCCGTGGCAAGTCACAGCCTCAGACAATGAGCTCGTGCAAGGAGACAATGAGCTTGTTCAAGGAGACAGCCAACTCGTGCAAGCTCATAGGACGTACTCATGCCGAGTCAGAGCGCCTGAGAGAACGAGCTCGTGCAAGGAGACAATGACCTCGTGGCCAGCGGCGCAGCTCAAAGCCATGCATCAATTGCCAGAACCCTAGTTCGTTTCCCGCAGTCCTAACCCGATGTCTGACTAGTACGCGTGTAACTTTAATTTGACCCCTTGCCCAACTCTGATCGTGACCCTACTACGAATCTTTGTGTACATATCAACCTAGTACTATAATAAAACTACCTCTGGTCGTCTCATGACCCATCCTAAGTTTCTAATTATGTCTAACCCAATTCTTATGATGAGATGCTATGGCAAACTATGAATTTTAAATACAAGTTGTATTCTCATTAGTTTTTATTTTGTGACACGCCTTAGGAGACACGCGTCGAAGGATATGAAATGATTACTTCAAACTAAAACTCATTTATACTGAATCACTAGGAAGCATGTGGCTTAATTCATGATGGTTGCGTACTCTACTAAAATAAAGATGTTCGTAAACTTACGCTAGAGTCATTATAGTTTCTAATGACTCTAGGCCGTGAAGGAAATATGCCATTTAATAGTCCTATAATCTTGAATCAATGTACAAATATCTTACAGATGGTTGCGAAGCGGCGTCGTCGTCAAGTTTGACGTTGTCTTCGATAAAAGCTTGCGTCGCTTCTGTCACCTTGACCACTTCTTGCAGACTCCCCAAATTGGTCACTTCTTCTCCACTAAAATCAATTTTCATTCCCACAATCTTCTCAATAGCAGTCAGTCGTGATACGTGTTTGGACGATCTCATCCTTGAACGTGCCAATTCACGTCTGCTAGAATAAAGGAGCCTCCCTCGTCTTCTTCTATTTGTCTGCCCGCTAGAACTCTGTGTGTTACTTGAACTTCCATTCAGCATTTGCCTAGTTGTTAGTCTAACATACTAGAGCTTCCTATCAATACACTATCTAGATTACCAGGCAAGTTGAGCAGAGACTGAGCTCAAATACATTCTATATAATGTGTCCGTCGTCACTTCATAGTATATCGAGCGGTAGCTGTGTGTATCATGACTATTGATGCTATATATGATTGCTCGTGCCTACCACGAAATACGCTGTCACTGTCATATAAACGACCTGTAAGAATCTTTAAATTACGGTTGCTTGCTTTAGAGAGATCTCGTTGCCCACATGATAATATCTATTATGATTCACTCACTTTATACTCCGCCGCCTAAGACCTCCCTATATAAGGCTAAGTACACCATATTCTACTAGGTCTTATCAAAACATACTTTTCATCTGTCAGTCATGTACAACGCAACCCACGTGTACGCTGGAAGAAGTTGAAATCCAATATTGATTACAATGCGTGAATTTAAACGAAGGGTGAGAACTAGATTATCTCTTTCTAGTCTAGATCAAGCTTTGTCTAAATCTAAACACCAGTGATGGATGCTTCGGAAGTTCGTTGTGAAGAGGAAATGCTCGACTTCGAAACCATTGAGAGATTGATGATGGGAAACGAAGAAGACTATCCCATAGTGTCAAGGAATGGGTGTCAGGTGCAGATGATGAATGCCATCAACAGCTTGGAGGGTGCAGTGGAACTCTGGATGGGCGAATTTCCAGACATTCAGGACTCTAAGATTGACCTCGCCACGACTTTGCTAGACAAAGATGTTCTTCGATTCTACCGAGTCCCGTGTGGAATTTGGGACTCCCGCCCTCGACATCCTGTTGTCTAGAGGCTCATGTGGTCTCATTATGTTTGTCAACTGATGGGACTCCCCGATCCTTGCAACCTCGAAAGCGAGGGTGTTCCAATTGTGCCAGAAGACATTGCAGTTGCCGTCCAAGACTTCTTTGACGATGAACCCAAGCCTCCGTTTTGGGGTTCCGTTCCAAATACAATGCCCATCTAATCTCTGGGCCATGGAAATGACTTCTAAGCTACTTTTCTAGAAGCTGCATCTTAGACTTTCACGATTAAAATCAAAATATCCTTGCACTAAAGAGAAAGATATAGAATATAAATTACTTAGCCGTATCTAGGATTATTATATGTTTTATTACTTTGTTATTATTACACGAATGCCATAGAAGCTTCATCTATGGTGCATATAGATTAGTACTACAATAAGCTGCACTTTCATAAAGAGTTTTTGGTTTTCGTGACAGTATAAATATAAGCGAACGACAAATTCTTCACTTGAATACTGTATCTGTTTATGTGGTATGACTCAGCCAATGCCCTTTTAGATTCTTCCCAGTCTCTTTACATCCACTCGTGAACTTTGAACTGCGAGATGATGTATGTGACAGTCTGCATTCGTTTATCTATTTTAATACGCAAGCGCCGTATAACACTCTAACATTGTTTATATTAGTCATTCTCATAAAGTAAAATTGATGCTTGTTGCAGTGCTGCTCCAATCTTAGACCTATCCCACAGTCCTCTTTTTAATTTCTACTGCTAAAATGAATATACTCACTCCCTAGCAAACGACATCATGATATATACTGAATCAAATTCAATGCCCCTCACAATTCATTTTACCGTGTCTTCGTTGCAGATTTGTTTCTCGTTCTGAAAGCAACAGTTCCTTTGTACCCAGTTCTTTTCCATGGCCAGCATTTCTGTTAGAGGTGACGAGGTCCCACTAGTTCTACCAGTAGGGGAATCTGGCTTTGTCAAGGTCACCTCTAACCTTCTCTACATTAGGTTCAGTCTAGGAGAAGGCTCCATCATGGTCGAAGAAGAGGTCCTTGAGAAGTATGGAATGGTCAAAGAAGGCATTCTACAGTCTAGGTTTACGGAGGACGAGGGACACTACTGGCTCCTCAGTCCTAGTCAGTACAGGGCATATGGTCTCACCCCGCAGCAACTGGCTACATCTACTGAAATTATTGCCCCTGCCTCGGATACTTCCACTGTTGAGATGCCCCACGCACGTCGTGATAGAAGGCATTTTGCAGATCCAACTCGTTCCGTCGCAGATATTATGGTCAATCTACGTAATGTGAAACGCGAATCTTTAGACCCTATCATTGAGTTGTCTAGTGAATCTAAGGGGGAAACACCTTCACTACCTTCCCAACTTCCAAACTTGAATGAACCAGCTCCTTTGTTGCGACTCAACCTACTGCCCGCACCCCCGCTAATAGTCCATCTTCCTCCTCGTTCTCCCTCCCTCCTCTGTATCCTAGTAGTTCACAGGATTGTCCTAGTGTTATGCAATGTCTCCGAAAGTTGTCTAGTGTTCCTGGCTCTCGTACTGAACTTGCTCAAATAGATTTTGATCGCATCGAATAACACAAGGTGCAGTTCCTTCCCTCGCAGTTTGACGGGGATGTGGTCTTTGAGTTGCCTCCGATTTGTGGACGTGTGCACTACTCCGAAGCCCAGAGCATGGAGGGAATGGACAAGCGTTATGATGGCCACACATGGTGCCGCACCACGACGTCTAACATCCACAATAGCTTTGGTTTGAAGTTCAGGAGGTCAACTTGCATTGGCCACTTGCATTGTGACAACAAAGACTGTGACTATCTTGCTAGAACGTCTAGGAAGAATGAGACAGAGTGGACAGGTACAACTAACTTCCCCTTCACTATTCGTGAACCCCCTCCTCGAGATTCATCTATTATATGTAAAGTCTGCAAGAACACCCCATCGTGTCGCGACTCTTGCACAGCGCGAGTGTATTACGTGGTCAACGTCAACGATAGGTCCCGTGCATGTATCCACTTAGGCTTTCATCGACATCCGTTTGCCGAGGGACAGTGCAGGGAGTCTATGGAGACCATCACCGGCTTGATTGCATCAGAGGTGGCGAAGACTCCCACCGCCAAAAACTCGGCCATCGCTCTTGCAGCTAGCAAGGAGTTCCTCGAGACGTTTCTTGTTCACAGTGGGCCTAACCCAAAAAAAATGCTCCAAGGACAAGAATTGGACAAGGTGATGGACAAGTTTCACATGCTCAGTTCTCCGAGTGTTAGAAACATGATCGCCACCTTTCGCGCGCAAGGGAAAGGCAAAGGCAAAATCGATCAAATCCTGGAGATGAAGCGGCATGCAAAGATTGAGTTCATACACGACAGTGTATTCCCGGGCCAAGGACAGGAAAAGGTATATCTCTTCAAGATGCTCGTTCATGGCCTCGGGAGTGGTGTAGACCTCGTCAGAAGAAGGCAACCCGGGGGAGACCTCCAAAATTGCTTCGTCATGTTCAATCACGTCAAGAGAGTGAAGCCATGGACCACCATTGCTTGCCATGTTTATGACTCCACCTACTGCAAGGTGATGACCATCGCTGTGTGCGATATGAAAACTGAAGGCACTGAGGGACAACTTATATTTTGGCGTTGTCTAAACAAAATAAAGGACAATAACGGCGTACCAAATCCAAGTTTCAAAGGTTTCATGTGTGACAGCGCACAAGCAAACTTCAATGCAGTTCGCATTGTCTACGGGTCGGGCAATCCTTCCGTACCCATGGTAGACCGTGAAAGAACTTGTCTGTTCCACTGGGCGACAAGTATGCACAAGCACACTGAGAAGCTGATTGCCAAGAACTTTGAAAATCAACACATCAGGCTTTGCAAGCAATATAAGGACGCTCAAACAATGGACGAAGCTGACAGGATGTACCTTGAGCTGAGAGCGTGGTGGTATTCTTCTGGTGCTGCTTCAGAGAATGCGATTCGCGAGCTGGAAGACTGGCTGGCCTTTTGGCATTTTTGCTATCGTCAATGGGGCGGTTTCATGGAAACGGTAAAGTATCAAATACATTATTTCGCTTCACGTGCACGTTTGGAATATGTTGTGGTCCCTCGGATACTATGGTCCTCCGTCCGAGGTTGTCTATATTTTGACGAAGTCAAGTGCTGAACTCTCGGGCCCGACATTTGTTTGGATATCTTCCAGTACACATAAAATCTGATCAACAAAGAGTACAGAGAAAGTAGCAGTCGGCCCCGACGGCTCTTTTTTCATGAAAACAGTGGATCTAATTTTTCTGAGATTACAAAAAAAATAACAAAAATTTGAATTTTTTTTTCAGTCCTACGTGATTATTATATCTATGACCCCAACGTAATTAGTATGACATGTTTAGGTACTGGTCAAATTTATGTTATGGCGTGTAATAATATAATTTGTGTGATGCAATTTCTGCAGAATCTTACCGCAGATGAACTTGCAGACATCCCAACCTGCAACCTTGCAGAGACCATTCACAACAAGTGGATGCAAGCCTCCGGGAAGCGAGGCTCGGACCTCTTTGTGGCCACCACCGATGATTGGGCCCGTGCTTTCATGTAGATGACCAACTGTAGAACATTTTTATGTGGAGGTCCGTCTAGAACTAGTCCGTCGCAGCACGATCTAAAACTGAAGAGCGCTATGGCATCCCATGACGGCAAGAAGATCGCCGATGCAATTAACAGCATGCCTGGGGCTGCGGAGGTTTCAACACCAGTTCTCCACTTGGAAGGAGAAGAGGTGTTTGGCTGGTCAAGAGAAAGCTCGACATGCCGGTGGGTTGCAAGGGAGATTCTCATCGCCCCGACAAGGTGAACTTCTCGCATCCACGTGTCCAAACACGATCAGCCGCTGATCGAATGAACTCTGAGCATTCACCAAGATCTTCTTCTCCGGTTCCATTTACAGCTAGGGTGTTGGAGACTGACTGTGACACCTCAAAATGGCACATTGCAAGGATGTCACACAAGTCCAGAAAGCACTGTCACGCAGTGCAAGCGGGGAATGGCAACAAGTGTAAGATGTTGATAGCGAAGGGCGGCAAGGCCACAGCTGCCCCAACCTACCGAGGCACTAGGACGGAGTTCAAAGGGACTAAACCTCAGACGGATGATTTTTGGTTTTGTCCTGACCAAATCGCACGATGTGTCATTGGACTGAAGCGCTTCTTTGTCATAGACCGCCCGGAACTCCCAGAAGTGTGGCCCGTCCTCTCTAGTACAAATCTCACGCGTTCGGAGATCCTAGAGCTCCAAGAGGCCGGGTTTCGTCTTTAGTCCACAACAGCCCTTTCACCTCGACGCCTCTTTACGACGTCTAAAGTGTTTGAGCCGGTGCTTTGGACTCACCCAAGGCCATTGCATGCTGACAGAGTCCCATCATCTCAAAACGGCAAGAACGTGCGTCGAAACACTAAGGCTCCAACGGAAGCTCACCGCAATCAATGGGAGAGTGCCCGAAACGTTAAGGCGAATATTCTCCGCGTCAACCTACTCCCCTATCCCAGGCTTGGTGCCATCATCGTGCTCCAGTCCGAGGTGGAGCCCGATGATAAGTTGTACAATATCACATTGTGCAATTTTCCGTCATGTACGTGCCCCCATTACGCGAGCATGAACTCTGCAGCTGTTGGGAGGCGTGGCCAGTACGTCAACTGCAAACACCTCTACTATATCTTTCGATTCTTTTGCAAGTTGGACTATAAAGTTGATACGTACATCCATGCTTCTACTCTCAGCTTGGATGAGGTTAAAAAGATTCTTCTGGCTGCTGGGATCATCAAGACTGAGGAATGAGGACCAATCGGTGTTGAGACGGGGAGACTAGAACCATAATCAATAGCTTACTACTTTGACTAGCTGATGCCCTATTTCGAATTGGTTGAAATAATTGCATGATAAGTTTGACCAGTAGAACTATGTATTACAAAAAAAGAAAAAAAGAAAATACTACATATAGATCCACATCTTCTCTTTCCGTTCTTTGTCTCTTTTCAAGAAGCTTACCGGATGGGGTTGAATTTCACCCATGTACCCTATAGTTTTCCATTTATTTATCCTAAACCTTAAACATTAAACTACACTAAGTACTAACCCACGGTTATAGGTCCAGCGGTCATAGGGTGCCAAAATTTACTATTATTAGTAATAAATCTAAAAATAGTATTTTATTTTCTAAAATTAGAGGCATTTTCTAAATTCAGATAGAGCCTAGGCTCTAGGCTCCTCAAATCCCCGCTCTCCGCTCTTGGGCTCTCCTTCCTAGGCTTGCACGCTAGCGTCGTTGCTAAGGGTGGCACCTTGCGAGTCACGAGAGTGTCCAGCGCTCAGTCAAAGATGTTTTTTATTATATAGAATTCATGCGGTTCACCAGTGTGTGTAGAGCTCGTGTACGAGCTCATGTTCTGTCAAGTGCCAGGCCTTTTGGGGTTGGATCCAATTTATATTTTGGTCACCCGTTTAGCGTTTTGGTCACCCGTTTCCCGTTTCACGAGCTTGAGTTTGTGCTAGGCATCCGGGGTAGGATCCCAATTTCCTTTAGGTCAACATTGGATCAAGGGCTCCAAGAAATGATCAAATATTTATAAGAAAATTCTACCGAGTGGAGGCTGTGAGTCGAGCTCCTGTACGAGCCTTTGACAAAGGGCTCGCCACTTAATATGGGAAAGGATCCAATGTTCAATTTCATCATCTTTGTGTTCTGTATTAATTCATTTCCATATACATCAACTTAGTGTTACTCGAAGGGTAGTGCTCGTGCACGAGCGCGACTCTTGCGATGTGACGATAAAATTTCATGGTTCAAGTCGACTTCTTGTTTTAAGACAAGCGGTAAAAGCCGGTCAATACCATTACGAAAAGGAGCCTGATTTTAGTTTTTAATCATAGATCCGTGTTGCAATAGCTCCGTCTTGAATTTATTATGTCCTTCTACTCTCCGACAGCCGTTGCCAGTGGCTATATGCTGTTTCGCCTAGATTACACGACGGTAAATCCGCCTCCACGCAGATGTTCAGATCTTGATCGCAACATTAGAAAGGGTCAATGACATCGATAATCATAATATTGACCTCTGTTTCAGCACTATATTTTCACAACATCGATTCGAGATATTACCAGGTCAAAGAAGCCGCCCCATTGACGGTATCTGAAGTGCCAAAACCTTAACCAAACATCCAGCTCTCGCACTCCATCTTCGCTGGCAGCTCCTGAAAACAACTACATATCTCTTATGTAGTGGTACAGCTTTTCAGACTTCCAAGCGGTCTTGGCCTCTTTGTAATCTTTACAGAGTTTCTTGTGCAACTCTTGACTGTTTGGCTCAATATTCTCCAGTGTCACCCGTTCCAATGAACTGGTCCATTCCATATCAAGACATCTCTCTCTACCAACCAACTTACAGTTTGGATCCCCATTCCCGTATACGACCCTCACAGACTCCTAGTTAGCTTCATGTGGGTCCGCTATAAATCCTTTGAAGTAGGGATTGGGAACCCCATTTCTTTCCATTACCTGATTCAAAGCTACCCACATGTGCTTTTGCGACTCCGCATCGTTGTTGCTAATCTCACATGTGGCTATGGTCATCAAGTGACCAAATTCTGCATCAAAAACATGACAAGACATTGTTGTCCATCCAACCACTCTCTTGATATGGTCAAACATGATCCAGCAACTCGCTAGATCTCCTCCTGGCTGCATTGTCTCACAAGATCAACCCCACAGCCCGATCCATCTTCCGACATCTTGAACAAGTACGTCCGCTTAGTGCAATCATCAACGATGTCGCTCTGCTGAATGAACGAGTAAGGGCACTCGATTCTCAACCGTTCAACATCATTGTCTACACCTAGGTCAGCCTCCACAGCCGAGTCGACGCTTACAGCATCCCAGCTGTATCGAGAATGGAACGTAGCAAAGTGCTTGATCATGGCTAGGTACATCTCAGTCTGTGTTGGTACCCACAGACTTCGTCTATGTGCTACACTCCAGGTGTCGAAATCTGTGCTACACTCTCCTGAGTAAATGCTAGCCATTTGCGCACTACAACTATGGTGGTAATAAGCACACAAGATTGAGTGAGACAAGCGATCCTGCTTTGGTAATGCGAACCGTGAATTCGATATATAACTACCATCAACATCCATGCACTTAGGTCATATCCTAGACCTTCAAAGTCAATATTGGTGAGCCCCATTTCAAAACCGCATGTGTGAAGTAGACTCTAATAATTCAAGTTCAACTTTCTCTAATTTTGGCATACCTGACACAGCCCCATCAATGATCTAAAAGCGCTGTCCCACATTCTAATCCAGACATACTCTCTGATCTCTAAGATTGACATCCGCTGTAGAATTGGCTACCACAATCTCCTATAGTTCCAAATCTTCCATTCCAAAGCGCAATTATTATAATCGTTGATAACTCAATTGTTATCGTTCCATGACTACACCATGTTGATAACATTGGGTCAATTATAATGGGTTCTAATAATTAAAGCCCTTCGTACGCAGATCTCAGAACCATTTACCGTGACAGCCCGGCAGCGCTCGCGCGCCAACCCGGGATGAAGGAAGAAGCTCATCAAAGACCTTCCAATGACCATAATGATGAATGATAAGGGTCGCTATCAGCACGCGTATCAGTGCTGTGATCAAGTACAAGGGATGCCTTAGGGTTCTGGGCCACGAGCAGCAAGCCCAACTTCCGATCATGCATGAGACTGGCTCCTAAGAAACTGGCGTGATTGCCAAGAGAACGGAACGCTGGTCGTACCTGCAGCTGTTGCGCTCGGGCTTGGCGATGGAGACGCGGGGCTGCGACGTGAGCGACGACTTCAAGGAACATGGAGGCCATGGACCAGGCGCATCACACGACAAGCACAGGGCTTCATTAGAGAATGGGGATCGAAATCACAGCGCAAGGCGAGCGGAATCAAAACAAAGGCGAGCAGAATCACAGCGACAATGCGTGGGTAAAATGAGAAAGAGGATGAGGGGAGCAGCACATGAGTAGTGCCCGAGAGAGACATCTAAGAGATCCACAGCCGTAAGATCGAGTGATGTGATCTGCATTAATCTCCACCGTCAAGAAAATCCAACGGTCGATCGTTGTCTACAAGCTTGGTCAGGACTTCTCTTGTCTGGTCTCGCACATCATGGAAGCCCAGGTCCAGGCAGCCGCTTTGATTCGTTACGGCCCACCATGTTTGCAGACAACGTCGCGCTCTTTCTTCAATCTCGATACTCACCACCACGTTCAATTTGATCCCCACCTTGTCAAGAGCTACTTCCGCGCTTCCAATAAAAGCCAATGGCGTAGGAGGGCCTTTGATGAACTTCTTCTTTCCTCCCGTCCGCGCGGCCATATGCATAGCTGCATGCGTTGGCGCGACAGCACGGGCGACCCTGCGGGCAACACCGTCGGTGCGACAGCGCGGGCAATAGGCCAACAGCGTTGGCGCGATAGCACGGGCGACAGTGCGGGCAGCAGCGTTGGCGCGAAAGCACGGGCGCCAACGTGGGCAGGAAAGGAGTTATTTAAATAGCTGACATCGACAGGACTCGTGGTAAATCTGGACGGAGATCTGCAACATTGGGTAAAATTGTACAACTCGTGTTAAGATCATGCCTGCAGAAACTGATGGGAAACTGAATTTTGCACTTGAAAATTGGAATGGTAAGATTTGGTTTAGTGCGGCCGTCACTGCCCAACTTGTCCGATTTCTATGAACAGACGGTGACTACAAATCTTGTACACCAATGATGCCCAACACCAGGTTCTCGTCGCAAAATGCAAACTGCCTCTGCATGTGCTTCAGCAGATGCAGTAAGAAACTTAGTTCTTTACATCAATCTCGGCAACACCATACATCCACTGCTACCATATATCTTTTTACATCAATCCGTTGTTGCAGACCGTCTCCACTCTTCAATTGTACAATGTGGATAACAATTCATGTTTGAAAGATGGGAAATTACATCCACCTCCTAAATGTTGGAAGTCCTAATAGTTTGTCTAGCGAGAAGCAAACGGTCTCATCGGAGTATCATCATCTTCCTCAAGATCGGTGCAATTAGCAACAGTGTCAACATTGCACGATTGAAACCGTAGCATGTACTCTTGAATTTCCATCTTCAATGAACGATCACAGACTAACTGCCGAAGGGCTGTCCCGGTGGTTGGTCCCGGAACTGCCCGGCACTACCCAAGGGCTGTCCCGGTGGTTGGTCGCAGGCGACTTCTAGTCCCAGGCGGCAGCGCTCTTGCTCAGTGATGACATTGACTCCTGATCCACCCTCGAGGAGAACGTTGTTTATTACGGTTTTTCCAATCATTACCGTGATAATTGGCATGTGTCGATCGACAGCTACCACGGAATGTACGGGTACCGGGGCTTCCTCCGGTACCGATATCGGTACAAAGGTGTTAGCCTTCTGAAACATGTATCGTTGGATGTGGTCAGAGATGCTTGGAGCAATGGACATCAAGTTTTTTAGAGATACCTGTATAGTGTGTGACTCGATTTGTTGGAGAATGTAGTTGCAGATCTCGTCTGTGTGATTCTTGTCTCCCGTATATGTTGGAGTGTCTGACTCTATTGGTGAGAGTTCTTACAATTCGCGTACTATTCGTATCATTTCTTCACGAAGTTATTCCTCCGCTTTCCAGTCGAATGCATCCGGAGTTCGGTGTAGTATGTGAGTACTAGTATTATCTGTGGGCCGGTAGAGAGGGGTCTTGGCGTTGTGGTTGACTTCGAGTTCGTGGGCCGATGTGCAAACATCAATCGTGTTGATATCGGTAATGACTACCGAGGATACTGTCGAAGTTTGAGGCAACTTCTTGTTGATGGCGGTCTTGACGTCCTCGTCTAGTAGCAGGGGGCATCGATGACCCAGGTGTTCCATAGAGCCACAGATGTTAGAGGGGTACTTTTGTACCGGCATGTTGGTATGCAAAGTTTGTCAATTATCGGTACTTACCGGAGTGTTTGCGGTATGTGGTTAGATTTGGTGGACGGTGGCTGCCTTGGTTTTCTTCCCGTACTCGCTTGCCAGATTTCGAAAACAAGTCGTCCATCCATATCCCATTCTTCCACAACCGGTGCATCTCAGGAAAGCTTGTATGCGGGCGGAGAGCAGAAAGTGGAGAGCGGAGAGCGGAAAACTCAAATTCAATTATTCAAACTTGGAAAAAAAGGGACCCCTATGACCACGGAATTTTGAAAATTGGATTAAAAAAATTTGAACTTATTCCAAATTTAGGCGTATAAATTAGTCTAGATTTAGGATTTAAAACCTATTACCGTGTAGCCATGTGACCTTGTGACCGTGTGACCTTGTTACCCGCAACCGAGCGACCACGTGACCTTGTGACCGAGTAATCATGTGACCGTGTAACTATCGGTTCTTGTGACCGTGTGAGTTACAAACCGTATAACCGAGGGAATTGGAAACATTATACCGTGTACTTATTAGCCGCATTGCTGAGTTTACCATGTGATAGTTACCAGCTGCAGGAACTCATTACCTATAAGGTAACTAGTGAATTGATCACATCAAATTTGATATTTTAAATCTCTTCACATGATTAATATAGCGTAAATCGTTGACTGTCACTTCAACTAAAATTAGCTACGGTACATGGCTATACCTCTCGCCCTTCGCCCCTGTCCTTCACCTCTCCAAATTCAATGCGTCAGTCCGCCCTCCTCACATTTGCACTCGATCCTGTGTTTTTTGGCATTTTGGCATTTCATCAATTTAGGATGGCTCCCTATTTCGCAGAGTTGATGGAGTTGTTTTCTGAAGTGTGGGTGACACCGGAGGTCGCAATGAACGTAGTATTCTCTGACATAATGCCTGAGACGCATCCGGAGCGAATGGAGAACAGCGATTGGTGTATCGCGTACATTGAGGTCCTGGAGAACCTGAAGCAGCGTGGATCGAATTGGGCTGCGTTGATTGAAACCATGCCAACGTGGTCCGTATATTTAGTGGCCCATAGAGAGATGAACTTGGCAAGGAAAGAGAAAAGTGAGCACGAAACAGGGATGTTTTTCACCTACTGGGCAGAGGCGCTGACAATGTTTATGACTAGTCGAGACATTCCATTTGAGATTGATGAACAACTTGTGCAGACGGATTTGCACTTGCTGTCACTGCAGCAGAAAGTTCTGCTCCGCGACCATCTGAAAGCAACTGCTGAGTTTGAGCTAATGGGACCGACTGAAGGATTCAGCATGGGCGCAAGTTCATCCAGCAGCGCGAAACGTGGAAGACAATGTAGGTATTGGGCACCTCGAAGAGTCTACGTTGGCGACCTGGAGTGGCCAATGGGAGCAAAAGTGTGCCTCGACGCAATCTTCGGAAGACCCTCGGACACCTGGCGTGATAGTTTCTTTGGCTAGCGAGGAGTCGAAACAGGGATTTGAGATGGACAATAACTAGTAAGACAGCAAGCTCTCGTTGTGCAGGAATAGGAGGAACGTATGAGGCAGATAAGGGCTTCAGATTTTAGTATTGCGAAACTGCCTAATCCAGTATGACAATTTTGAGACTCTAGCGCGTTAACAATTGTAAAGTATTTTGTGGCTTAAACATGGATGTGCAAGTTCTATTGTGACTAAATCACGTGTGTCTCATATTGAACATGCATACATAAGCGCGAGCGTAAGCTCTCGGCACCTACAGGATATAGAGATGTACACGAGCCCGAGAATACATAGCTCGTTCCCCAGCACGCACTCCAAGAACCTGACCCCGACTATCTCCCCGAGCCTGTCGCAACACGGCACCTCTCGGCTCCGACAGGCTACAACTACGCATCGACCGGGCACGTCGCACACTTCGACGGTTCGACCTCGTACCTCTCGGCTCCGACAAGGTACATCGACGCCATCCCATGCCACGATGGGCACATTGCCCTTTAGGGTTCCGCTCCGACAGAGCATCGCGTCGGAATTGACCAGGTATCATCACGCTACGTTGCCATAGAAACACAAAAGCATGATACAATCAAGAGGCAAGAATAATACGGTTTAGGGTAAAACAAACATGACTCAGCCTCAAACAACTATCAAACATGGAATTCAAGTAAGCCTAGTGAAGTGAAATGAAATTGAACTTGAAATTCCAAGATTGTGCCTTCATCTCAAAGAGGTCTCTCAGCCCTTATACATGCAGGTTCAAGAGCACCAGACTTGGAGATCACTATTGCAGGAAACAACATGAGCTAATAGTCTTTAATCCAGCATGGCTTGTAATTGCCCGAGTCAGTGTCGGAGTCAGCACCACAACCAGCGTCCCATTCATAGCACTCCGGATTTGGATAAGCTTCTGCAGGCTCCATGCAACGAGAACAATTGCCGCACTCCTTTCATTCATAACAAGCTTCCACGTCGCCGACTGGATCGACCTCATCCTCAAATGGATATGCGTCAGCCCCAGAGCTGTCGTCGTCTTCAGATCCGTCAACATCAACTTCGTCATCTGCAAATTCAACACACTCTGGAGCATCGTCTCCCTCCAAAGAACATTCATCTGGATCCTCTGAAACTGGGGGACTGCTACATCCGGCTCCGAACATGACTGTGGACACACTCATGGAAGAATAGGATGAAGCGGATGCGTGAGGAAGTGCATCATCTCTCTTTCGTTTCTTCCCACGCGCCTTGTCTGGAGTCTCAATTAACTCAGTCACCCACGAAACACTACTAAACTCTTCCACAATTGTCGCCATGGCCGAGAGTGAGGAGAAATGCAAAGGAAGGAGAGCCGGTGAACTCATATAAGTGGCGATGGTATAAATGAAGGTAGCTGATCATGATAAAATCCACCATGAGTAGGAGTACAATAAGGAAGAGAAAATAATAGAAATTTTCATGATTAGCAACCGTCATAAAGTCTAAGTACAGATCCGCAGCCGTCAATCTTGGAATTATAATGAAAATAGGGTCTGATGAACTCAATGAAATTTAAAACGGCAATGATTAAGAATATAATGATATAGATCTCAGGGCTATTGTACAACCTAGGGGAGAAAGTAATGCTAGGTAGCAAGGACAGCAGGCTGACATGGAGTACGTAAGGACAGTTAATAGCGGAGTACCCAATAAATAATAGAAATGAGATTAGAATTAACATACCTTAGGTATAAATTAGAAATAAGGTCTTTGGGATGCGGGTTGGCAGAACCTAGAGTAATCAATGTGAGTGCTTCAGACTCTCAGGTACTCACATTGGCCCCAATACCCTGGTCTCAATTGGCACCAGATCTGAACATCCACGAATAATAGATCATTGACACAAGAGGGGATGACAAGGTGACAGGCGGGTATATGAAAAACAAGTCATTAATTCAATAAACGAGACGGGTGAGTAAAATCAACGACCCGTAATGCGGCTAGCCGGAGTATTCTGAGTCGCTAGAATTGCCGGTAACACAATTTAACACATGGCAATGCTCAACAAAGTCATACGAGGTGTCTAGAACTGCGGAATGATCTATGAATCGCTCCACGGCCCGGGACCATAAAGACGGCTGCTTCACTAGCGGGAGCAGAGTGATATGCATCGCAAGTAGACGAGCAATCCGCTCCGCGTAATCCGGCAAAAAGAAGGCGCGACCTGGAGACCTGAAGGTGATTCAATTATTAGAATCTGATGCACGTAGTATCCATACAGATAGTTGGAAATCAAAATGCCATAAGCCACAGAATGGAAATGAATGAGAAATACTCACTTACGCATCGGTGAGACGCTGGCGCTTCCTGACGGGCGACGCCGGCCGAAACTGAAGAGACGACTCGAGCTCTTCATTCCTTGTCGAAGTAGATGAAACAGGTTGAACGGGGCTAAGGAATATGTCTTTAGCTTTGGACTCCAGAACTTTATTGACAAGGGGCTCCAATACACCGATGAAGATGTCTGAGTCGGCCTCCAAGGCAACGATGTGCCTTCCCGAAGTAACACAGGCATGGATCGAGCATCCTGCGCAATGTCAGAACACAATATCAGAATCAGAGGCATAGGATGTGCTGATGCTAGCGCTGATAGCGATTGAACTCACCTGTTGCAACGGCAATGTCAACCACGATATTCTCCTCGTCGGTGGCAGAGAGAATGAGACTCGAGAAGAACGTTGGGTCCTTCTCTTTCGGACCACGCCACGGACCATCTGCGTTTACTGTAAGCGTCTCCGCGACCGTAAAATTTACAATCGCGTCCTGTTTGCACAAATCGATGGATAGACTCTGCAGCTCTTGGGAAGCTTTGAAATCAAATTTGGAATGCCTCGGCGTCTTGTCTGCTCGCGGGTGGGTGCAGGCAGTGCGCACCAGTAGGGCCACTTTGAACATGCTCGTGGTGGAGCCTCGAATCCTTGCAGACTTCAAGCACATTCGGTTAACGCCAGTCCAGTCCTTAAACACTTTGAAGCCGAACGCGGGGAAATACGACTCAATCTCCTTACGAGTTTGATCATTATCATTACTATAGATGAAGAACACGGCCCCGTCGTCGTGAAGGTACTCGTCAGCGAATTGGAATAGGTTTTTGAAGTAGTCGCAAGGTCGAGTGTTCCACTCCGGCACATTGTCCTCGGGATGTGAGACACCCGGCACCGGCAGATTGTCCGGGACATCTGCAATCACAAGGTCCACGTATGTGGTCTTCGCAGCATCCTTCCCAAGAACAGTGCAGCGCTTGCCCCGGTTAATTTCCGTGGAGAATTCAGAAATCTCGTCAAACATGTTGACATGCAGCTCCTTATTCAGGACAAGCTGTCTACACCAACGTCTCTGTCGAAGCTTCGTTTGCGACATGGGTGCGGAAGGAGCACGGATCGGGTAGGACAGCGATGGGTGAGTCGAGAACACCGACTGCGAAGGCTGAGCGGACATCTGGGTCGAGAGCATCGGCCGTCCCCTCTCACGTTCGCCAGTTATATCCTCAATGTCGGGGTCATCCTGTCGTTGCATCACACAAACAGGTGGCTCTGATGCAGCAGGAGCATCGGAAGGTGCCGCTGCCAAGGGTGCTGACGGTGTGGAGGTGACAGTTGTCTGTGTTGCCTCTTGCTTCTTCTTCTCGCGCCTCAACTTCGCAGCCTCTTCTTCTCCTTAACTGCCTTCTCCTTCTCTTCTCTCGACAGCTCCTTTGCGGGTGTTTGGGCTACAGGCTCATCGCTATCCGCCGCCATCGGAACTCCGCCGTTGAGCCGCAGCTTAGTGGCCTCCTCTTCTGGACTGCAGAAGTTCTTCGGGCACTCGAGGTACCAGCAATTCTCCTCTAGATGTGCATAGCTGTAGGTCTTCTTCTAGTGATTGGTGAAAATATAGTTCTAGTTAGTTGAGTCACACCATGCAGTCGCCTACGGCGGCATATCCTTCAGAGCCCCTTTACGAAGAAGCTCGTGTCTCAAGTATCTGCACAATGTCAAATATATATTCATCATTCAGAATTCTCATGGCACATTAAGAAATCGAAACTAGAATGCTATGTTGCGGAGTGAGTTGTCCAGTACCGATGAACAAGCCGCATGGCAAATCTTTTGTGGGCTGGCCAATCCTCCTACTTCGTTGCTTGACTGAACTGCACCGAGCCGGTGAAGTTACCGAGGTACGCCTTCTCCCAAACCTTGCACCGCCACTTAAGCAAGTACGTTGGCAGCGTGTCAAATTTTACCGGCTCGAGATCCAATGACGGTTTAAGGTCATCCAGTACCTTTACCGCCTCATCTTCTAACTGCAAATTACAAGAAACAGGACGAAGTAAGTCGATACAAGAAGAAATGATGCCAGATGAGTTACATCGAATTAGAGAATTTGAATACAATTGGGGATGAATGTTTACCCCCGCATAGAAGGAGGCGCGGTTCAACCACGCAACGAGCTGACTCTCAGGACATAGAGGCCTTGGAAAGAAGTACGTGTCTCGAATCGCCGGTCCACTGTTCCACCACTTGAGCCACATAATCTTGAGCTTGGCGGCAACAGGAGTAGTTGATAGCACCTGGAGTTTGTCCAGGTGCATCTCGATCCGTTCGGAGTGCGTTGACCCATAATGCTTTCAAATCGGCCAAACACCTCAATCAGTAAAATGATATACATGTGACGAGTCCCAAGGGAGTGACGGGCACAAGTGCTATGACACCGAGCAGCCGGCCGTGGACACGCAGGGGTAGCCCGTCGGCTCCGACACTCTACTATGGGACGTGGCGAGGGCGTGACGGGCAGGCGTGACGGGTCCCAAGGGCGTGACAGGCACGAGCGCCACAACACCGAGCACCTGCCCGTCGACACGCACGGGTAGCCCGTTGGCTCACAGAGGGTACTATGGGGCCTGGCCAGGGCGCAATCGAACATCCACTGACCTGATTACACGCACCACTAACCCATAGAATCTCTCCTGAATCCTAACTTTATGACAAATGCTCTACAAATATTCGAATATCGACGAATGAGGTCACTACGTATCACATCAACACTCAATATCTTTACTTTCGGTAAGGTTTGAGATGCGAATACGTAACCTGTCGGCATCGAAGGGCTACAGAGGTAGAATATTCGTATTCAGACCCCTGAGCGAATTAGACATCGACTGCTTAGACTCACAAAGATTCCACGGAAACAAGCAAGGACTGAGACAAGCAAGCAGTCACCTGTCGGCACCGACGGGCGACAAACCAATGTCACTCGCTCACAAATACCGCTTCGAGCACACTCAGTGGATTGACCAAGGAATCACCTCTCGGCACCGAGGGGCTACAAGCCCATGTCACTCGATCACAAATACCGCTCCGAGCACACTCAGTGGATTGACCTAGGAATCACCTGTCCGCACCGAGGGGCTACAAGCCTATGTCACTCGATCACAAATACCGCTCCGAACACACTTAGTGGATTAACCTAGGAATCACCTGTGGGCACCGAGGGGCTACAAGCCCATGTCACTCGATCACAAATACCGCTCCGAGCACACTCAGTGGATTGACCTAGGAATCACCTGTCGGCACCGAGGGGCTACAAACCCATGTCACTCGATCACAAATACCGCTCCGAGCACAATGAGTGGATTGACCTAGGAATCACCTCTCGGCACCGAGGGGCTACAAACCCATGTCACTCAATTACAAATACCGCTCCGAGCACACTTAGTGGATTGACCTAGGAATCACCTGTCGGCACCGAGGGGCTACAAACCCATGTCACTCGATCACAAATACCGCTCCGAGCACAATGAGTGGATTGACATAGGAATCACCTGTTGGCACCGAGGGGCTACAAATCCATGTCACTCGATCACAATAACCGCTCTAATCACATTAAGTGGATTGACCTAGGAATCACCTCTCGGCACCGAGGGGCTACAAACCCATGTCACTCAATTACAAATACCGCTCCGAGCACACTTAGTGGATTGACCTAGGAATCACCTGTCGGCACCGAGGGGCTACAAACCCATGTCACTCGATCACAAATACCACTCCGAGCACACTGAGTGGATGGACCTAGGAATCACCTGTTGGCACCGAGGGGCTACAAATCCATGTCACTCGATCACAATAACCGCTCCAATCACATTAAGTGGATTGACCTAGGAATCACCTCTCGGCAACGAGGGGCTACAAGCCCATGTCACGCGATCACAAATACAGCTCCGAGCACACTCCTTGGACCGACCTAGGAATCACCTGTGGGCACCGAGGGGCTACAAACCCATGTCACTCGATCACAAATACCGCTCCGAGCACACTCAGTGGATAGACCTAGGAATCACCTCTCGGCACCGAGGGGCTACAAGCCCATGTCACTCGATCACAAATACCGCTCCAAGCACACTCAGTGGATTGACCTAGGAATCACCTGTGGGCACGGAGGGGCTACAAACCCATGTGACTCGATCACAAATACCGCTACGAGCACACTCAGTGGATTGACCTAGGAATCACCTCTCGCGACCGAGGGGCTACAAACCCATGTCACTCGATCATAAATACCGCTCCAAGCACACTCAGTGCATTGCCCTAGGAATCACCTGTGGGCACCGAGGGGCTACAAACCCATGTCACTCGATCACAGATACCGCTCTGAGCACACTCAGTGGATTGACCAAGGAATCAACTGTTGGCACCGAGGGGCTACAAACCCATGTCACTCGATCACAAATACCGCTCCGAGCACACTAAGTGGATTGACCTAGCAATAACCTGTTGGCACCTACGGACTTCAAACCCATGTCACTCGATCACAATAACCGCTCCGAGCACATTGAGTGGATTGACCTAGGAATAACCTCTCCGCACCGAGGGGCTACAAACCCATGTCACTCGATCACAATAACCGCTCCGAGCACATTGAGTGGATTGACCTAGGAATCACCTCTCGGCACCCAGGGGCTACAAACCCATGTCACTCGATCACAAATACTGCTCCGAGCACACTAAGTGGATTGACCTAGGAATCACCTGTCGGCACCGACTGGCTACAAACCCATGTCACTCAATCACAAATACCGCTCCGAGCACACTTAGTGGATGGACCTACGAATCACCTCTCGCGACCTAGGGGCTAAAAGCCCATGTCACTCGATCACAAATACCGCTCCGAGCACACTAAGTGGATTGACCTAGGAATCACCTCTCGCGACCGAGGGGCTACAAGCCCATGTCTCTCGATCACAAATACCGCTCTGGGCACACTCAGTGGATTGACCTAGGAATCACCTGTCGGCATCGAGGGGCTACAAACCCATGTCATACGATCACAAATACCGCTCCGAGCACAATCAGTGGATTGACCTAGGAATCGCCTGTCGGCACGGAGGGGCTACAAACACATGTCACTCGGTCACAAATACCGCTCCGAGCACACTTAGTGGATTGACCTAGGAATCACCTCTCGGGACCGAGGGGCTACAAGCCCATGACACTCGATCACAAATACCGCTCCGAGCACACTGAGTGGATTGACCTAAGAATCACCTGTCGGCACCGAGAGGCTACAAACCCATGTCACTCGATCACAAATACCGCTCTGAGCACACTAAGTGGATTGACCTAGGAATCACCTCTCGGGACCGAGGAGCTACAAGCCCATCTCACTCGATCACAAATACCGCTCCAAGCACACTTAGTGGATTGACCTAGGAATAACCTGATGGCAGCGAGGGGCTACAAACCCATGTCACTCGATCACAAATACCGCTACGAGCACACTCAGTGGATTGACCAAGGAATCACCTGTCGGCACCGAGGGGCTACAAACCCATGTCACTCAGGCACAAATACCGCTCCGAGCACACTTAGTGGATTGACCTAGGAATCACCTCTCGGGACCGAGGGGCTACAAATCCATAACACTGGATCACAAATACCGCTCCGAGCACACTGCGTGGATTGACCTAAGAATCACCTGTCGGCACCGAGAGGCTACAAACCCATGTCACTCGATCACAAATACCGCTCTGAGCACACTAAGTGGATTGACCTAGGAATCACCTCTCGGGACCGAGGAGCTACAAGCCCATGTCACTCGATCACAAATACCGCTCCAAGCACACTTAGTGGATTGACCTAGGAATAACCTGATGGCAGCGAGGGGCTACAAACCCATGTCACTCGATCACAAATACCGCTACGAGCACACTCAGTGGATTGACCAAGGAATCACCTGTCGGCACCGAGGGGCTACAAACCCATGTCACTCGATCACAAACACCGCTCCGAGCACACTATGAGGATTGACCTAGGAATTACCTGTGGGCACCGAGGGGCTATAAACCCATGTCACTCGATCACAAATACCGCTCCAAGCACACTTAGTGGATTGACCTAGAAATAACCTGATGGCACCGAGGGGCTACAAACCGATGTCACTCGATCACAAATACCACTCCGAGCACACATTGAGGATTGCCCTAGGAATCACCTGTGGGCACCGAGGGGCTACAAACCCATGTCACTCGATGACAAATACCGCTCCGAGCACACTCAGTGAGTTGACCTTGGAATAACCTGCTGGCACCGAGGGGCTACAAACCCATGTCACTCGATCACAAATACCGCTACCAGCACACTCAGTGGATTGACCAAGGAATCACCTGTCGGCACCGAGGGGCTACAAACCCATGTCACTCGATCACAAACAACGCTCCGAGCACACTATGAGGATTGACCTAGGAATTAGCTGTGGGCACCGAGGGGCTATAAACCCATGTCACTCGATCACAAATACCGCTCCAAGCACACTTAGTGGATTGACCTAGGAATAACCTGTTGTCAGCGAGGGGCTACAAACCCATGTCACTCGATCACAAATACCGCTACGAGCACACTCAGTGGATTGACCTAGGAATCACCAATGGGCACCGAGGGGCTAAAAACCCATGTTACTCGATCACAAATACCGCTCTGAGCACACTGAGTGGATTGACCTAGGAATAACCTGATCGCAGCGAGGGGCTACAAACCCATGTCACTCGATCACAAATACCGCTACGTGATCACTCACTGGATTGACGAAGGAATCAACTGTTGGCACCGAAGGGCAACAAACACATGTCACTCGATCACAAATACCGCTCCGAGCACACTACCTGGATTGACCTAGGAATCACCTCTCGGCACCGAAGGGCTACAAGCCCATGTCACTCGATCACAAATACCGCTTCGAGCACACTCAGTGGATTGACCAAGAAATCACCTGTCGGCACCGATGGGCTACAAACCCATGTCACTCGATCACAAATACCGCTCCGAGCACATTGAGTGGATTGACCTAAGAATCACCTGTCGGCACCGAGAGTCTACAAACCCATGTCACTCGATCACAAATACCGCTCTGAGCACACTAAGTGGATTGACCTAGGAATCACCTCTCGGGACCGAGGAGCTACAAGCCCATGTCACTCGATCACAAATACCGCTCCGAGCACACTTAGAGGATTGACCTAGGAATAACATGTTGGCAGCGAGGGGCTACAAACCCACGTCACTTGATCACAAATACCGCTCCGAGCACACTCAGTGGATTGACGAAGGAATAACCTGATCGCAGCGAGGGGCTACAAACCCATGTCACTCGATCACAAATACCGCTCCGAGATCACTCAGTGGATTGACGAAGGAATCAACTGTTGGCACCGAAGGGCTACAAACACATGTCACTCGATCACAAATACCGCTCCGAGCACACTAACTGGATTGACCTAGGAATCACCTCTCGGCACCGAAGGGCTACAAGCCCATGTCACTCGATCACAAATACCGCTCCGAGCACACTCAGTGGATTGACCAAGGAATCACCTGTCGGCACCGATGGGCTACAAACCCATGTCACTCGATCACAAATACCGCTCCGAGCACACTCAGTGGAGTGACCTAGGAATCACCTCTCGCGACCGAGGGGCTACAAACCCATGTCACTCGATCACAAATACCACTCCGAGCACACATTGAGGATTGCCCTAGGAATCACCTGTGGGCACCGAGGGGCTACAAACACATGTCACTCGATGACAAATACCGCTCCGAGCACACTCAGTGAGTTGACCTTGGAATAACCTGCTGGCACCGAGGGGCTACAAACCCATGTCACTCGATCACAAATACCGCTACGAGCACACTCAGTGGATTGACCAAGGAATCACCCGTCGGCACCGAGGGGCTACAAACCCATGTCACTCGATCACAAACACCGCTCCGAGCACACTATGAGGATTGACCTAGGAATTACCTGTGGGCACCGAGGGGCTAAAAACCCATGTCACTCGATCACAAATACCGCTCCAAGCACACCTAGTGGATTGACCTAGGAATAACCTGTTGGCAACGAGGGGCTTCAAACCCATGTCACTCGATCACATATACCGCTACGAGCACACTCAGTGGATTGACCTAGGAATCAACAATGGGCACCGAGGGGCTAAAAACCTATGTCACTCGATCACAAATACCGCTCTGAGCACACTCAGTGGATTGACCTAGGAATAACCTGATGGCAACGAGGGGCTACAAACCCTTGTCACTCGATCACAAATACCGCTACGAGCACACTCAGTGGATTGACGAAGGAATCAACTGTTGGCACCGAAGGGCTACAAACACATGTCACTCGATCACAAATACCGCTCCGAGCACACTCCATGGATTGACCTAGGAATCACCTCTCGGCACCTAGGGGCTACAAACCCATGTCATTCGATCACAAATACCGCTCCGAGCACACTCACTGGATTGACCAAGGAATCACCTGTCGGCACCGAAGGGCTACAAGCCCGTGTCACTGGATCACAAATACCGCTCCGAGTATACTCAGTGGATTGACCAAGGAATCACCTGTCGGCACCGATGGGCTACAAACCCATGTCACTCGATCACAAATACCGCTCCGAGCACACTCAGTGGATTGACCTAGGAATCACCTCTCGCGACCGAGGGGCTACAAACCCATGTCACTCGATCACAAATACCACTCCGAGCACACATTGAGGATTGCCCTAGGAATCACCTGTGGGCACCGAGGGGCTACAAACCCATGTCACTCGATGACAAATACCGCTCCGAGCAAACTCAGTGAGTTGACCTTGGAATAACCTGTTGGCACCGAGGGGCTACAAACCCATGTCACTCGATCACAAATACCGCTACGAGCACACTCAGTGGATTGACCTAGCAATCACCAATGGGCACCGAGGGGCTACAAACCCATGTCAATCGATCACAAATACCGCTCTGAGCACACTCAGTGGATTGACCTAGGAATAACCTGATGGCACCGAGGGGCTACAAACCCATGTCACTCAATCACAAATACCGCTACGAACACACTCAATGGATTGACCAAGGAATCACCTGTTGGAACCGAGGGGCTACAAACCCATGTCACTCGGTCACAAATACTGCTCCGAGCACACTTAGTGGATTGACCTAGGAATCACCTCTCGGGACCGAGGGGCTACGAGCCCATAACACTTGATCACAAATACCGCTCCGAGCACAGTGAGTGGATTGACCTAAGAATCACCTGTCGGCACCGAGAGGCTACAAACCCATGTCACTCGATCACAAATACCGCTACGAGCAGACTCAGTGGATTGACCAAGGAATCACCTGTCGGCACCGAGGAGCTACAAACCCATGTCACTCGATCACAAACACCGCTTCGAGCACACTATGAGGATTGACCTAGGAATTACCTGTGGGCACCGAGGGGCTAAAAACCCATGTCACTCGATCACAAATACCGCTCCAAGCACACTTAGTGGATTGACCCAGGAATAACCTGTTGGCAGCGAGGGGCTTCAAACCCATGTCACTCGATCACAAATACCGCTACGAGCACACTCAGTGGATTGACCTAGGAATCACCAATGGGCAGCGAGGGGCTAAAAACCCATGTCACTCGATCACAAATACCGCTCAGAGCACACTCAATGGATTGACCTAGGAATAACCTGATGGCAGCGAGGGGCTACAAACCCATGTCACTCAATCACAAATACCGCTACGAGCACACTCAGTGGATTGATCAAGGAATCACCGGTTGGAACCGAGGGGCTACAAACCCATGTCACTCGGTCACAAATACTGCTCCGAGCACACTTAGTGGATTGACCTAGGAATCACCTCTCGGGACCGAGGGGCTACGAGCCCATAACACTCGATCACAAATACCGCTCCGAGCACACTGAGTGGATTGACCTAAGAATCACCTGTCGGCACCGAGAGGCTACAAACCCATGTCACTCGATCACAAATACCGCTACGAGCACACTCAGTGGATTGACCAAGGAATCACCTGTCGGCACCGAGGAGCTACAAACCCATGTCACTCGATCACAAACACCGCTCCGAGCACACTATGAGGATTGACCTAGGAATTACCTGTGGGCACCGAGGGGCTAAAAACCCATGTCACTCGATTACAAATACCGCTCCAAGCACACTTAGTGGATTGACCCAGGAATAACCTGTTGGCAGCGAGGGGCTTCAAACCCATGTCACTCGATCACAAATACCGCTACGAGCACACTCAGTGGATTGACCTAGGAATCACCAATGGGCACCGAGGGGCTAAAAACCCGTGTCACTCGATCACAAATACCGCTCTGAGCACACTCAGTGGATTGACCTAGGAATAACCTGATGGCAACGAGGGGCTACAAACCCTTGTCACTCGATCACAAATACCGCTACGAGCACACTCAGTGGATTGACGAAGGAATCAACTGTTGGCACCGAAGGGCTACAAACACATGTCACTCGATCACAAATACCGCTCCGAGCACACTAAGTGGATTGACCTAGGAATCACCTCTCGGCACCCAGGGGCTACAAACCCATGTCATTCGATCACAAATACCGCTCCGAGCACACTCACTGGATTGAGCAAGGAATCACCTGTCGGCACCGAAGGGCTACAAGCCCGTGTCACTGGATCACAAATACCGCTCCGAGTATACTCAGTGGATTGACCAAGGAATCACCTGTCGGCACCGATGGGCTACAAACCCATGTCACTCGATCACAAATACCGCTCCGAGCACACTCAGTGGATTAACCTAGGAATCACCTCTCGCGACCTAGGGGCTACAAACCCATGTCACTCGATCACAAATACCACTCCGAGCACACATTGAGGATTGCCCTAGGAATCACCTGTGGGCACCGAGGGGCTACAAACCCATGTCACTCGATGACAAATACCGCTCCGAGCACACTCAGTGAGTTGACGTTGGAATAACCTGTTGGGACCGAGGGGCTACAAACCCATGTCACTCGATCACAAATACCGCTACGATCACACTCAGAAGATTGACCTAGGAATCACCAATGGGCACCGAGGGGCTAAAAACCCGTGTCACTCGATCACAAATACCGCTCTGAGCACACTCAGTGGATTGACCTAGGAATAACCTGATGGCAACGAGGGGCTACAAACCCTTGTCACTCGATCACAAATACCGCTACGAGCACACTCAGTGGATTGACGAAGGAATCAACTGTTGGCACCGAAGGGCTACAAACACATGTCACTCGATCACAAATACCGCTCCGAGCACACTAAGTGGATTGACCTAGGAATCACCTCTCGGCACCCAGGGGCTACAAACCCATGTCATTCGATCACAAATACCGCTCCGAGCACACTCACTGGATTGAGCAAGGAATCACCTGTCGGCACCGAAGGGCTACAAGCCCGTGTCACTGGATCACAAATACCGCTCCGAGTATACTCAGTGGATTGACCAAGGAATCACCTGTCGGCACCGATGGGCTACAAACCCATGTCACTCGATCACAAATACCGCTCCGAGCACACTCAGTGGATTAACCTAGGAATCACCTCTCGCGACCTAGGGGCTACAAACCCATGTCACTCGATCACAAATACCACTCCGAGCACACATTGAGGATTGCCCTAGGAATCACCTGTGGGCACCGAGGGGCTACAAACCCATGTCACTCGATGACAAATACCGCTCCGAGCACACTCAGTGAGTTGACGTTGGAATAACCTGTTGGGACCGAGGGGCTACAAACCCATGTCACTCGATCACAAATACCGCTACGATCACACTCAGAAGATTGACCTAGGAATCACCAATGGGCACCGAGGGGCTAAAAACCCGTGTCACTCGATCACAAATACCGCTCTGAGCACACTCAGTGGATTGACCTAGGAATAACCTGATGGCAACGAGGGGCTACAAACCCTTGTCACTCGATCACAAATACCGCTACGAGCACACTCAGTGGATTGACGAAGGAATCAACTGTTGGCACCGAAGGGCTACAAACACATGTCACTCGATCACAAATACCGCTCCGAGCACACTAAGTGGATTGACCTAGGAATCACCTCTCGGCACCCAGGGGCTACAAACCCATGTCATTCGATCACAAATACCGCTCCGAGCACACTCACTGGATTGAGCAAGGAATCACCTGTCGGCACCGAAGGGCTACAAGCCCGTGTCACTGGATCACAAATACCGCTCCGAGTATACTCAGTGGATTGACCAAGGAATCACCTGTCGGCACCGATGGGCTACAAACCCATGTCACTCGATCACAAATACCGCTCCGAGCACACTCAGTGGATTAACCTAGGAATCACCTCTCGCGACCTAGGGGCTACAAACCCATGTCACTCGATCACAAATACCACTCCGAGCACACATTGAGGATTGCCCTAGGAATCACCTGTGGGCACCGAGGGGCTACAAACCCATGTCACTCGATGACAAATACCGCTCCGAGCACACTCAGTGAGTTGACGTTGGAATAACCTGTTGGGACCGAGGGGCTACAAACCCATGTCACTCGATCACAAATACCGCTACGATCACACTCAGAAGATTGACCTAGGAATCACCAATGGGCACCGAGGGGCTAAAAACCCGTGTCACTCGATCACAAATACCGCTCTGAGCACACTCAGTGGATTGACCTAGGAATAACCTGATGGCAACGAGGGGCTACAAACCCTTGTCACTCGATCACAAATACCGCTACGAGCACACTCAGTGGATTGACGAAGGAATCAACTGTTGGCACCGAAGGGCTACAAACACATGTCACTCGATCACAAATACCGCTCCGAGCACACTAAGTGGATTGACCTAGGAATCACCTCTCGGCACCCAGGGGCTACAAACCCATGTCATTCGATCACAAATACCGCTCCGAGCACACTCACTGGATTGAGCAAGGAATCACCTGTCGGCACCGAAGGGCTACAAGCCCGTGTCACTGGATCACAAATACCGCTCCGAGTATACTCAGTGGATTGACCAAGGAATCACCTGTCGGCACCGATGGGCTACAAACCCATGTCACTCGATCACAAATACCGCTCCGAGCACACTCAGTGGAGTGACCTAGGAATCACCTCTCGGCACCGAAGGGCTACAAGCCCATGTCACTCGATCACAAATACCGCTTCGAGCACACTCAGTGGATTGACCAAGAAATCACCTGTCGGCACCGATGGGCTACAAACCCATGTCACTCGATCACAAATACCGCTCCGAGCACATTGAGTGGATTGACCTAAGAATCACCTGTCGGCACCGAGAGTCTACAAACCCATGTCACTCGATCACAAATACCGCTCTGAGCACACTAAGTGGATTGACCTAGGAATCACCTCTCGGGACCGAGGAGCTACAAGCCCATGTCACTCGATCACAAATACCGCTCCGAGCACACTTAGAGGATTGACCTAGGAATAACATGTTGGCAGCGAGGGGCTACAAACCCACGTCACTTGATCACAAATACCGCTCCGAGCACACTCAGTGGATTGACGAAGGAATAACCTGATCGCAGCGAGGGGCTACAAACCCATGTCACTCGATCACAAATACCGCTCCGAGATCACTCAGTGGATTGACGAAGGAATCAACTGTTGGCACCGAAGGGCTACAAACACATGTCACTCGATCACAAATACCGCTCCGAGCACACTAACTGGATTGACCTAGGAATCACCTCTCGGCACCGAAGGGCTACAAGCCCATGTCACTCGATCACAAATACCGCTCCGAGCACACTCAGTGGATTGACCAAGGAATCACCTGTCGGCACCGATGGGCTACAAACCCATGTCACTCGATCACAAATACCGCTCCGAGCACACTCAGTGGAGTGACCTAGGAATCACCTCTCGCGACCGAGGGGCTACAAACCCATGTCACTCGATCACAAATACCACTCCGAGCACACATTGAGGATTGCCCTAGGAATCACCTGTGGGCACCGAGGGGCTACAAACACATGTCACTCGATGACAAATACCGCTCCGAGCACACTCAGTGAGTTGACCTTGGAATAACCTGCTGGCACCGAGGGGCTACAAACCCATGTCACTCGATCACAAATACCGCTACGAGCACACTCAGTGGATTGACCAAGGAATCACCCGTCGGCACCGAGGGGCTACAAACCCATGTCACTCGATCACAAACACCGCTCCGAGCACACTATGAGGATTGACCTAGGAATTACCTGTGGGCACCGAGGGGCTAAAAACCCATGTCACTCGATCACAAATACCGCTCCAAGCACACCTAGTGGATTGACCTAGGAATAACCTGTTGGCAACGAGGGGCTTCAAACCCATGTCACTCGATCACATATACCGCTACGAGCACACTCAGTGGATTGACCTAGGAATCAACAATGGGCACCGAGGGGCTAAAAACCTATGTCACTCGATCACAAATACCGCTCTGAGCACACTCAGTGGATTGACCTAGGAATAACCTGATGGCAACGAGGGGCTACAAACCCTTGTCACTCGATCACAAATACCGCTACGAGCACACTCAGTGGATTGACGAAGGAATCAACTGTTGGCACCGAAGGGCTACAAACACATGTCACTCGATCACAAATACCGCTCCGAGCACACTCCATGGATTGACCTAGGAATCACCTCTCGGCACCTAGGGGCTACAAACCCATGTCATTCGATCACAAATACCGCTCCGAGCACACTCACTGGATTGACCAAGGAATCACCTGTCGGCACCGAAGGGCTACAAGCCCGTGTCACTGGATCACAAATACCGCTCCGAGTATACTCAGTGGATTGACCAAGGAATCACCTGTCGGCACCGATGGGCTACAAACCCATGTCACTCGATCACAAATACCGCTCCGAGCACACTCAGTGGATTGACCTAGGAATCACCTCTCGCGACCGAGGGGCTACAAACCCATGTCACTCGATCACAAATACCACTCCGAGCACACATTGAGGATTGCCCTAGGAATCACCTGTGGGCACCGAGGGGCTACAAACCCATGTCACTCGATGACAAATACCGCTCCGAGCAAACTCAGTGAGTTGACCTTGGAATAACCTGTTGGCACCGAGGGGCTACAAACCCATGTCACTCGATCACAAATACCGCTACGAGCACACTCAGTGGATTGACCTAGCAATCACCAATGGGCACCGAGGGGCTACAAACCCATGTCAATCGATCACAAATACCGCTCTGAGCACACTCAGTGGATTGACCTAGGAATAACCTGATGGCACCGAGGGGCTACAAACCCATGTCACTCAATCACAAATACCGCTACGAACACACTCAATGGATTGACCAAGGAATCACCTGTTGGAACCGAGGGGCTACAAACCCATGTCACTCGGTCACAAATACTGCTCCGAGCACACTTAGTGGATTGACCTAGGAATCACCTCTCGGGACCGAGGGGCTACGAGCCCATAACACTTGATCACAAATACCGCTCCGAGCACAGTGAGTGGATTGACCTAAGAATCACCTGTCGGCACCGAGAGGCTACAAACCCATGTCACTCGATCACAAATACCGCTACGAGCAGACTCAGTGGATTGACCAAGGAATCACCTGTCGGCACCGAGGAGCTACAAACCCATGTCACTCGATCACAAACACCGCTTCGAGCACACTATGAGGATTGACCTAGGAATTACCTGTGGGCACCGAGGGGCTAAAAACCCATGTCACTCGATCACAAATACCGCTCCAAGCACACTTAGTGGATTGACCCAGGAATAACCTGTTGGCAGCGAGGGGCTTCAAACCCATGTCACTCGATCACAAATACCGCTACGAGCACACTCAGTGGATTGACCTAGGAATCACCAATGGGCAGCGAGGGGCTAAAAACCCATGTCACTCGATCACAAATACCGCTCAGAGCACACTCAATGGATTGACCTAGGAATAACCTGATGGCAGCGAGGGGCTACAAACCCATGTCACTCAATCACAAATACCGCTACGAGCACACTCAGTGGATTGATCAAGGAATCACCGGTTGGAACCGAGGGGCTACAAACCCATGTCACTCGGTCACAAATACTGCTCCGAGCACACTTAGTGGATTGACCTAGGAATCACCTCTCGGGACCGAGGGGCTACGAGCCCATAACACTCGATCACAAATACCGCTCCGAGCACACTGAGTGGATTGACCTAAGAATCACCTGTCGGCACCGAGAGGCTACAAACCCATGTCACTCGATCACAAATACCGCTACGAGCACACTCAGTGGATTGACCAAGGAATCACCTGTCGGCACCGAGGAGCTACAAACCCATGTCACTCGATCACAAACACCGCTCCGAGCACACTATGAGGATTGACCTAGGAATTACCTGTGGGCACCGAGGGGCTAAAAACCCATGTCACTCGATTACAAATACCGCTCCAAGCACACTTAGTGGATTGACCCAGGAATAACCTGTTGGCAGCGAGGGGCTTCAAACCCATGTCACTCGATCACAAATACCGCTACGAGCACACTCAGTGGATTGACCTAGGAATCACCAATGGGCACCGAGGGGCTAAAAACCCGTGTCACTCGATCACAAATACCGCTCTGAGCACACTCAGTGGATTGACCTAGGAATAACCTGATGGCAACGAGGGGCTACAAACCCTTGTCACTCGATCACAAATACCGCTACGAGCACACTCAGTGGATTGACGAAGGAATCAACTGTTGGCACCGAAGGGCTACAAACACATGTCACTCGATCACAAATACCGCTCCGAGCACACTAAGTGGATTGACCTAGGAATCACCTCTCGGCACCCAGGGGCTACAAACCCATGTCATTCGATCACAAATACCGCTCCGAGCACACTCACTGGATTGAGCAAGGAATCACCTGTCGGCACCGAAGGGCTACAAGCCCGTGTCACTGGATCACAAATACCGCTCCGAGTATACTCAGTGGATTGACCAAGGAATCACCTGTCGGCACCGATGGGCTACAAACCCATGTCACTCGATCACAAATACCGCTCCGAGCACACTCAGTGGATTAACCTAGGAATCACCTCTCGCGACCTAGGGGCTACAAACCCATGTCACTCGATCACAAATACCACTCCGAGCACACATTGAGGATTGCCCTAGGAATCACCTGTGGGCACCGAGGGGCTACAAACCCATGTCACTCGATGACAAATACCGCTCCGAGCACACTCAGTGAGTTGACGTTGGAATAACCTGTTGGGACCGAGGGGCTACAAACCCATGTCACTCGATCACAAATACCGCTACGATCACACTCAGAAGATTGACCTAGGAATCACCAATGGGCACCGAGGGGCTAAAAACCCGTGTCACTCGATCACAAATACCGCTCTGAGCACACTCAGTGGATTGACCTAGGAATAACCTGATGGCAACGAGGGGCTACAAACCCTTGTCACTCGATCACAAATACCGCTACGAGCACACTCAGTGGATTGACGAAGGAATCAACTGTTGGCACCGAAGGGCTACAAACACATGTCACTCGATCACAAATACCGCTCCGAGCACACTAAGTGGATTGACCTAGGAATCACCTCTCGGCACCCAGGGGCTACAAACCCATGTCATTCGATCACAAATACCGCTCCGAGCACACTCACTGGATTGAGCAAGGAATCACCTGTCGGCACCGAAGGGCTACAAGCCCGTGTCACTGGATCACAAATACCGCTCCGAGTATACTCAGTGGATTGACCAAGGAATCACCTGTCGGCACCGATGGGCTACAAACCCATGTCACTCGATCACAAATACCGCTCCGAGCACACTCAGTGGATTAACCTAGGAATCACCTCTCGCGACCTAGGGGCTACAAACCCATGTCACTCGATCACAAATACCACTCCGAGCACACATTGAGGATTGCCCTAGGAATCACCTGTGGGCACCGAGGGGCTACAAACCCATGTCACTCGATGACAAATACCGCTCCGAGCACACTCAGTGAGTTGACGTTGGAATAACCTGTTGGGACCGAGGGGCTACAAACCCATGTCACTCGATCACAAATACCGCTACGAGCACACTCAGTGGATTGACCTAGGAATCACCAATGGGCACCGAGGGGCTACAAACCCATGTCACTCGATCACAAATACCGCTCTGAGGACACTCAGTGGATTGACCTAGGAATAACCTGATGGCAGCGAGGGGCTACAAACCGATGTCACTCAATCACAAATACCCCTACGAGCACATTCAGTGGATTGACCAAGGAATCACCTGTTGGAAACGAGGGGCTACAAACCCATGTCACTCGGTCACAAATACTGCTCCGAGCACACTTAGTGGATTGACCTAGGAATCACCTCTCGGGACCGAGGGGCTACGAGCCCAAAACACTCGATCACAAATACCGCTCCGAGCACACTCCATGGATTGACCTAGGAATCACCTGTGGGCACCGAGGGGCTACAAACCCATGTCACTCTAACACAAATACCGCTCCGAGCACACTCAGTGGATTGACCTAGGATTAACCTGTTGGCAGCGAGGGGCTACAAACCCATGTCACTCGATCACAAATACCGCTCCGAGCACACTCAGTGGTTTGACCTAGGAATCACCTCTCGGCACCGAGGGCCTACAAGCCCATGTCACTCGATCACAAATACCGCTCCGAGCACACTCAGTGGATTGACCTAGGAATCACCCGTGGGCAGCGAGGGGCTACAAACCCATGTCACTCGATCACAAATACCGCTCCGAGTCCACTCCTTGGATTGACCTAGGAATCACCCGTGGGCACCAAGGGGCTACAAGCCCATGTCACTCGAACACAAATACCGCTCGGAGCACACTGAGTGGATTGACCCAGGAATCACCTCTCGGCACAGAGGGGCTACAAGCCCATGTCACTCAATCACAAATACCACTCCGAGCACACTCTGAGGATTGACCAAGGAATCACCTGTGGGTAGCGAGGGCCTACAAACCCATGTCACTCGATCACAAATACCGCTCCGAGCACACTCCATGGATTGACCTAGGAATCACCTGTGGGCACCGAGGGACTGCAAACCCATGTCAGCCTATCACAAATACCGCTCCGAGCACACTCTGTGGATTGACCTAGGAATAACCTGTTGGCAGCGAGGGGCTACAAACCAATGTCATTCGATCACAAATACCACTCCGAGCACACTCCTTGGATTGACCTAGGAATCACCTGTGGGCACCGAGGGGCTACAAACACATGTCACTCGATGACAAATACCGCTCCGAGCACACTAAGTGGATTGACCTAGGAATCACCTCTCGGCAGCGAGGGGCTACAAACCCATGTCAATCGATCACAAATACCGCTCTGAGCACACTAAGTGGATTGACCTAGGAATCACCTGTGGGCACCGAGGGGCTACAAACCCATGTCACTCGATCACAAATACCACTCCGAGCACACTCCTAGGATTGACCTAGGAATCACCTGTGGGCACCAAGGGGCTACAAACCCATGTCAGTCGAACACAAATAGCGCTCGGAGCACACTGAGTGGATTGACCTAGGAATAACCTCTTGCCACCGAGGGGCTACAAACCTATGTCATTCGATCACAAATTCCGCTCTGAGCACACTAAGTGGATTGACCTAGGAATCACCTCTCGGGACCGAGGGGCTACAAACCCATGTCCTTCGATCACAAATACCGCTCCGAGTCCACTCCTTGGATTGACCTAGGAATCACCTGTGGGCACCAAGGGGCTACAAACCCATGTCACTCAATCACAAATACCACTCCGAGCTCACATTGAGGATTGACCTAGGAATCACCTGTGGGCACCGAGGGGCTACATACCCATGTCACTCGATGACAAATACCGCTCCGAGCACACTCAGTGAGTTGACCTTGGAATAACCTCTCGGCACCGATGGGCTACAAGCCCATGTCACTCGATCACAAATACAGCTCCGAGCACACTCAGTGGATTGACCAAGGAATCACCTGTCGGCACTGAGGGGCTACAAACCCATGTCATTCGATCACAAATACCGCTCCGAGCACACTAAGTGGATTGACCTAGGAATCACCTGTGGGCACCAAGGGGCTACAAGCCCATGTCACTCGATCACAAATACCAATCCGAGCACACTCTGAGGATTGACCTAGGAATCACCTGTCGGCACCGAAGGGCTACAAACCCATGTCACTCGATCACAAATACTGCTCCAAGCACCCTCACTGGATTGACCTAGGAATAACCTGTTGGCAGCGAGGGGCTACAAACCCATGTCATTCGATCACAAATATCGCTCTGAGCACACTAAGTGGATTGACCTAGGAATCACCTCTCGCGACCGAGGGGCTACAAGCCCATGTCACTCGATCACAAATACCGCTCCGAGCACACTCAGTGGATTGACCTAGGAATCACCTGTGGGCACCGAGGGGCTACAAACCCATGTTATTCGATCACAAATACCGCTCTGAGCACACTAAGTGGATTGACGTAGGAATCACCTCTCGCGACCGCGGGGCTACAAGCCCATGTCACTCGATCACAAATACCGCTCCGAGCACACTCAGTGGATTGACCTAGGAATCACCTGTGGGCAGCGAGGGGCTACAAACCCATGTCACTCGATCACAAATACCGCTCCGAGCACACTCCTTGGATTGACCTAGGAATCACCTGTGGGCACCAAGGGGCTACAAACCCATGTCACTCGAACACAAATACCGCTCGGAGCACACAAAGTGGATGGACATAGGAATCACCTCTCGGCACCGATGGGCTACAAGCCTATGTCACTCGATCACAAATACAGCTCCGAGCTCACTCAGTGGATTGACCAAGGAATCACCTGTCGGCACCGAGGGGCTACAAACCCATGTCACTCGAGCTCAAATACCGCTCCGAGCACACTGAGTGGATGGACCTAGGAATCACCTCTCGGCACCGATGGGCTACAACCCCATGTCACTCGATCACAAATACCGCTCCGAACACACTAAGTGGATTGACCTAGGAATCACCTCTCGGCACCCAGGGGCTACAAACCCATGTCACTCGATGACAAATACCGCTCCGAGCACACTCAGTGGATTGACCTAGGAATCACCTGTAGGCACCGAGGGGCTACAAACCCATGTCACTCGATCACAAATACCACTCCGAGCACACTCTGAGGATTGACATAGGAATCACGTGTCGGCACCGAGGGGCTACAAACCCATGTCACTCTATGACAAATACTGCTCCGAGCACACTCCTTGGATTGACCTAGGAATGACCTGTCGGCAGCGAGGGGCTACAAACCCATGTCACTCGATCACAAATACCGCTCCGAGCACATTGAGTGGATTGACCTAGGAATCACCTCTCGGCAACGAGAGGCTACAAACCTATGTCACTCGATCACGAATACCTCTCCCAGCACACTCATTGGCTTGACCTAGGAATCACCTCTCGGCACCGAGGAGCTACAAGCCCATGTCACTCGATCAAAAATACCGCTCCGAGCACAATCAGTGGATTGACCTAGGAATCACCTCTCGACACCGAGGGGCTACAAACCCATGTCACTCGATCACAAATACCGCTCCGAGCACACTCCTTGGATTGACCTAGGAATGACCTGTCGGCAGCGAGGGGCTACAAACCCATGTCACTCGATCACAAATACCGCTCCGAGCACATTGAGTGGAATGACCTAGGAATCATCTGTCGTTACCGCGTCATCCACAACATCTCGGTGGCCCTTCACCGTCTGATCCTTCAATGGTGTGTCGGCTTTGTACAAGGCAGACACCTCCTCCGCCTTCGCTGCGATTTGGTCCTGTTCACAACGCAACGTTGCATGATTACTCTTTACCACTCAGCATGACTGCAATCAGTTCATTGGAAGCAGATCATCATGTCCCCGGTCAGCGGGTACCACGTCTGCCTGTGCGCCTTCTTGCTCACGCAGTCCTTATACTTCGCCTCGCTGATGAGGGGCTTGTAGTACTCTACAGTCTGGCTTCCAAATCAGTTTACACGGTCTAGCTCCTGCCACAAGTTTGTCTTCACGTGCGCGACCTCATTTGCCCTGTATTCAAACGAGTGGTTATAAGCTGCAATGCATTAGCATGTGATCTGACAATTTCTCAGGGAAAGAAATCCGTCAGGAATAATGAGAAATGTGAACTCACAAATTTAGATCGTGCATCGCGGTCTGAATTTGGGACACGCCGTGAGGTGGAATGTCCAGTACCACACAGTCGTGGTTTCCACTCTCGCCATACCACCTGTCGTAGTTCTCGTGTTGGGCGGCAATCACTCGTTTCCAAGCTTCCAGTCGATGTTTTACATCCCACACGAAGAACATGCGACCACTCACCTACTTGAGATCGGAGTCTTGATTGAGGAATGACTCAAACTTTTTGTTCTCGGCTTTCCATTCCTCGTTCCAGGTTTCCGCGATCTCGGGAGATACACTCCTCCTGCTCCCATCAGCGTTTGTCAAGCCTACGTAGAAGCACGCGGATCCCTGTCGGTATCCGAACTGAAACTCCCGCATCAATCGCTTGATCTCCCTCTCCAACGTTACCCTTACCGCAGGCATTGAAACCATCCTGCACAGCGGAATCTTCAACTTGCTAAATTTCTCAATGTCGTAGCACGTGATACCGGATATTCACCTAGAACGCACTTTTTCGTATTAAGAACGCTCGTAGAGGTGATTTCCGGGTTATCGTTCCGCAGAGATTCTGTGAAGTGGAAAGCTTCCGGAGATGGTTCCGGACTGGTGATCTCTCTCTCTCTGTCACCAGCTGAATTCCTCTTTCCTACCAAACCGGGCCTCCTCCTACTGACTGACCCGGTTACGACTAGATCTGGTTTTCGTCCGAGTTGGAAATTTATCCAACCGTACTGTGTCTGGTCTATCAAAACAACTCAAACCGGTTAACATTAACCTCTGTTTTCCTTCAGAGGGTTCTCCATTCACAATAGTGGTGCTGGATTGAAAGACACACCCTTCCTGCTGATTCAAGTGATAGGAACTTCACTACCTTCCGGTTATCCTAACTCCGTTCCTCTATCCGGGTAATCCCCGTACTGCGCTTCAGCTGCAGATTCATCCCAAACCCACAGCCGGTCACTTAAGCGTAACCCGGGTTTCCCCCTCTTCCAAATTACTACAACGACTTGATAACCGGGATGGACATTTACCCGGGGTATCCGGAATTGGTTCGACTCCTAACAGTTCATTTTACTCTAATCATTCCGACTCTCTTTATCACATGGCCTACCCAGGTGCTGGCACCTCAACCGGACTACCCGTCCAGGAGTTCTGAAAGAACCGGAGTACCCCTTCCTATTCACTCAGCCATTTTCCCGGATTATACCTTGCAACCGAGCACAAAACAACCCACCTTCAAACATTCTACGAGTTTGCCCAATACCCAGACTCTTAACTGGATCTACAACAGAACCCGATCACTCTAGCTATTGCGTACCTTCCTGTCACATGATCTACTTGGGTGCTGGCACCTCAACCGGACCACCCGTCCAGGAGTTCTGAGAGGACTGGAGTACCCCCTCCCATCCACTCAGCCACTACCTCGGATCACACCTTGCAACCGGGCGCAGAATAACTAGATCTACAACAGAATCCAATCAACTCTTCCGGTTACCAAGGGACTTAATTGGACTACCATCTCAATCAATAACCACACACACACACACACACACACAGCCGCTCCGGTCGTAGAAGAGTATGCATATGATCATTTACAAAGAGAAAATGGTACACAAAAGAAGACCCCAGGAATGAGGAACATCCCTGGATAAAAAGAAAACACAAAGCCGACCAGATCCGCGAAACCCGCAGATCCGGAAAAACCAGGGGGGGGCAACCCCACGATTTAGTTCTCTTCCTACGCTGCAACTAACATTAGAATCCTAAAAACTAACTTCCAAACAGAGTCCTACCCTACTAACTTCAAAAAGGGCCCCGTTCAAAGTGGTCGGATCCACTAAGTCCGGGCCACCAATTCCGAGACTCCGATGATTCCGGACAGCTACAGGTCTACTTGCGGCTGCTATTCCTCATAATCCGGGCTCCCTACCACGATTGGATCCGCCGGCCTATCTCCCTGAGTTCCGCGCCTCGCCGACTGTCCCTCCTGTTGCTTTTCCGCCCTGTCCAGAGCAGCTCTTTTCGAACCGCGCGGGTGAGAGTAGTTTACTGTATCCGGCCTGTGCGACTCACCATCGGCCCCAAGCGGCACGTCCGGCTTTCTCTTGAGTGAGCCAAAAACCTCCTCTCCTTCGAGGTGAGGGTCGCGGATGCAGAAATCATCAGCACCTGGCATGCCTAACATGGCGTCCCTAAGCACTCTAGGATCACCGGTGACTCTGGCCCGACGCTGTGCATTTCTTAATTTGAGCTCCTCTTTACTCGGGCCGGTGCCACCAACGTCTCCCTTCAAGAATTGGTAATAAGCCACGACCTGCATGAATGCCCGAATGTAGTCGTCTACTGTGGCAGTGTATAGGTCGTTCCCTTTGTTGCTCGAGGATTGAAGCCACTTGTTGTGCACAGTCTCTGCAAGGTTGCACGACGGCATTTCTGCTAGTTTGTCCTCATCTAGGTTCTGTCGAAGTTCAACCCCAGGAGTGTCAAAAGGTGCTTTCTACGACAATGCAAGTGCATAGTATAGAAAAATAAGGATTGTAGTAGGTACTTACCAATTGCATGAAGCCACCCCACTGCCGATATCAAAAGTGCCAGAAGGCAAGCCACAAGTCAAGGCTCCTCAACGACGTTTCCGAAGCAGCTCCGGAAGACACCCACCAGGCGCGGATGGCTAAGTATCTCGTCTCCGCCTCAGCCATCGTAGTGGAGTCCCTGTACTGCATACATAGGCGTTTGTGTTGATCTCGAAATTCTGCGGCTATGTATTGTTTATTATGCTTTTCTAAGGATTGTGACCAATGAAAGAAGCACGTCCTCTCTCGGTCCTCCATACGGTCAGCAGGATTACCGTTTCCGTAGATGATCCTTACCGCATTCCAATTTGCTTGAGCACTATCCGCCATGAAACCCATGAATTGAGGGTGTGGGACGTCGTGTCGCTCCATCACCGCGTTCAGATTCTTCTAGAAGACAACCTGAGCATCCTTATCCTCCGATTGCATGTCGCAGCATGCAATGGTCATCACCCGGCAATACGTTGAATCGTATACATGGCAAGCCATGATTGTCCAATGCTTGACACGCTTGACATGATCAAACATTATCCAAGAGCTCTCGAGATCACCACCGGGCTGCATTCTTTTAACAAGAACCACCCCACTAGCAGGACCAATCTCGGACATCTTAAAAACAAAGACCTTATCTGAATCCTCTCCCTGCCCAGGGAACATGTTCTTTTGAACGAATGCCCAATTACTAAGTCCTCTGAGCTTCGTGATACTGTCCATAACACCGTACCTCCTGAGATATCTAAAGGTGACTACCTTGTTTCTAATGCTGGGAGAGCCCATGTCCTTGAACCTATCAAGAACAGGAAGGAGCTCTTCGAGATTGAATGGTTTGGGCGGTTCATTTTCATCACCTAAGAGATACTCACCTACGAGTTCCTTGCTGGCCTCAAGTACAATTGCACTTTTTGTAGCCGATGGTGTCTTCTCAATCTGCTCTCCGATGAGTGTGTTAATTCTCAACTTCGTGTCCCGGTAGTCTCCGACCTTCACCGGGTGCCGATGGTGTCCGAGGTGGATGCACGCCCTCGTCATGTTTGCCCCGCCGTGCACGTAGAAAATTCTGCCACAACAATCCTTTACACACTGGGGGGGCTCTTTGCACACTCTGCACACCAAGGTGGAGTCCTTTGGAGGTTGCTGACCCACAGAAAACGGCTTCCATGTAGAGCCTTCGAACTCCGTATCGTTAACCGAAGACGTCCGGTGGGCACGCTTCAAATAGTCACAATCCTTGTTTGCACACCGCAGGTGCCCTACACACAAAGACGATCGAAATGCGAGCCCCATGTCATTCAAAATGTTAGTGGTCATGGTCTTGGTCCACACGTGGCCATCATATCTCTTATCCATGCCTTGCATGGATTTGGCGGATGAGTGAGCTGTGGCTATACTAACTGGAGGGAACTCGAACAAGATATCACCATCAAACACTGGCGGGAGATGGTCAACCCGCACAGACTTGACAACCTCGTAATTGAGCTTCTTAAGAATGTTCTTATTCCCGGGTCAAGCAGTTAATTTCTTTAAGCATTCAAGAATACTGCCACCAACCATCTTCCCAATGGATGGTGCAGATGGCTCGCTCAGTGTTAGTGAATCTAGATGAGTGGCCGCAGACGAGGGCTCACAATGAGACATCGACACAAAGGACTGACCAGGAATCCGAACAGTAACCACATCGTCATCAGAAGAGTCGCTGGAGAGAGCAATGAAAGAGGCCGATCTAGACTGAAGGTGTTGTGTAGACGAAGAGCTGAGCACCTTCTCCGTCCCTGGCTCGATCTTAACCTTCGGAAGCGGCGGCGTTTGAATCGTGCAATTGGAAGACTCACGAGGTGTAACGTATCCTGCTGTACCAGGAACATGAGATTCAAACAGGCCGTAGACACAATACTTTCCTGCCTCAAGTTTCCAAACGCTACTAATACCAGTGGTTTCAAATGGCTCCTGAATGACGGTGTGAGAAGGATCTGAAGTTGTAAGGTCATCGAATATCTTTTTCTCTACGTAAAGACTGGACTCGGAAAAGTGAAACCGCATGCTGAGATGCAAACTGGAGACTAGTGCCAAACCATCATCAGTCACTGGGATTGACAGAGGAGTAGCAACGCCGTAGCCAGAAAGGGTGGCCATCCCCGTCGGGGGTATCAAAGACGAAGGACCTGCCATAAAAAAGGAGAAGAAAACCAAAGCGGAAAATGGTGACTTGGTGACTAAAAGATATATGAAGGTGGGCGTTGATACAAGGCACATTGAAAGTGCAATATTATATAGGGCGCGATGTAATGAGCCGTGGAACTACAAAATTAGAGAGTCTATACTTCGGGCTATGGATCCGTTTTGAATCTGTCAGCACTGACAGAGTCTATATTATCACGATTGACAACCAGAAGGGCAAAATTGGCGATGAGCTGAGTGATTCACAGTCGTCTAATTTTTAGCACACCGTCGGCACGATGCAAGTAATTCAAATCTCCTCTGAAGCAAGCAGCCGCAATCCTCCGACCAAAAAAACTGAGCACAAGAGAAAAGTATTTTCACATGTGCTAATGAGAGAGCAGGTGTTGAGATTACGCTACATCTCCCAGACTGTGGACATGCAGTTGAACTCTCAGATTGTTGAGTCTGTGAGAGGCAGTGTAGGATGCTAGACAGTTCACCGACTCAAGGTGGAGACCCACCCGACATACCGAAGAAGAAACGGAGGAAGAAAGCCGTGTATAGTTCTGCGAAACAGATCAAGCGATCTAGAATGAGAGACGATCAGAGAGGCAAACCCCGATATGGTAGTATGAGGTACACAACAAATTCACTTGAAACAGAATTTGTAAAGCTGCCAGTATTTACAGAGAGCAAGGGAACTCGATTAGCAGTGCCGATTAGCGACCTGCACACATCAACTACAAGCATAAATCTCGACTTCGAGGAGATTGCCGTACCCCTAAGCAAGATCGAGGAGACACAGGTACGTATTGAAGCATTCACAAAGAAATGTGGTTGATGTGATTTATTGATATCACGATATATGTGAAAGCCTGTAAGGTCTTCAGCGCATTCCGATTCGGCCCCGCATCGTATTGAGCCCTTCATCTGGACGTTTAGGGTTTCGTATTACGTATAGCTTCTCCGCTCCAAATCTGCTCCCGCACCGCCGCCATATTTCTGATTGGTTCACCGAGCGTTCGGAGTTTCGGAGAGGATTGTGTCTTATCGTGAGCATCCTTTTGGAGAGCCGCTGCCGACTGTGCGCAGTGGAGCGCATTGTAGTGGGGTGCCGCAGCGGACTTCGCTCTACTGCGCCGCCGAGGACTACGTTTTAGGGTGCGCATCAGGATCAAGGGCCGCCGCCGCGTTGTGTGTTCGCCGCCGCGTTGTGTGATCGCCGCCGCCGTTAAAGTTGGGTGTCATTTTAATTTGATTGTTGCGCCGGATAGGGTTTGAGTGATCCACTTAACGTCACTCACAGGAGATGGACAGCTCGCACGTTCATGATTCTCGAGAGTCGGTGGAAGAGGGAGCTGAGATGGTTTCAGAGAGCGCAGCGGATGTCGGGGAGAAGAGCACGAGTTCAGGTAAGGGTCGAGGAAAGAAGACGGTGGTCGCAGCGAAGGGCAATTGAGGCGGAAAAAGCGGTCGAGGAGGTCGGGAGTCGATGGAGGCCTCCGAGCAGCGGACCGGGACACCCTCAAAGGCACCTGCGGCGGTGGCTTTTGGCGAGAGTGCGGTCGACGAAGGCGGTGTCAGGCGCAGTCAGCGTTTGATCTCATCGACCGTGGCAACGTCGCGTAGTGAGGGCGGGCGTAGTGACCTTGAGCTCGTGCAAGAAGGCGACGGAGACAGTGAAGGCGAGGGTGACGACAGAGGTGATGACGGAGGCGATAGTGATGACAAAGGTGTCGGCAAAACTGCAAATGAGGAAGGTGGTGCGGCTGGGAGCATCGCTCGGGATACTGTGAACGATGCCGGAGCTGAAGACCGTGACGCCGAATCAGACAGCGAGGAGGGCGACGATACTGACGGCGAGGCGATGAGCGACGAGGAGTCGGAATCGGAGCTCCCCGAGAGCATCCCGGCAGCGGAGGAACTAATGAAGAGGGAGTACCGACGAGATTCGTTTGCTTGTGTGAATTTGATGCGCCGTACACCTATTGAGTGTCAAACCTCGTTTTACCGAAAGCGGCTAGTTAGGGTTTCTAGGGCAACTAGGAGTAGTCTTTCCGCCATAAATAAAAGGAGTAGTGGCCATAATGGCCCAGTTATTTATTTGGAGAGAGAGTACCATCGGGGCGCAGCCAAGAGGAATTATTACAGGACTAGACTCACAGCAGGTTCTGGTGGAAAACCGGATGGGAGACCAGAAAGGAGAGGACGGGTCTCCGATGGACCCGGTCACGGTCCGAGCATTGAAGTGGGCCGCTCTAAACTGGGCGACCCACTGTTCATTCACTCTCTACAGCTCCAGTGGTCCGCGCCAGTAAAATTTTGAGCTTCCGGATAGCCGTAGAATTGATAGTGTGGGACCGGAAGAAGAGAGCATTGAGCGACCGTATTGTGCAGATTCTGAGCGTCCGGGAGTGAGGGAAACTGAACACCCGGTGAGAGACAGCGACGCAAGGTTAGAATTTGAAATAGGCGAGCCTCCGGACAGTGCGCACCTCCATTTCCGGCAGAGTTTGAGGAAGAAAGGAAGTGCGCAGTCAGGAAAAGGGGCGCGGGGTCTCCGGGAGGTTAGAAGAACACCCTGGAAGTGGAAAAGGAAGCGCCCGGAGCAAGAGGCGCGAGGTTTACCGAGGAAGGAGAGGGCACATCTGGAGAAAGAGCTGTGTCACATCCGGAGGAGTGAAGAATTCCAACCGGAGTCCGCAGCCATGGCACGCAGGGGAGCCGGGGCCAAGATTCCGGAGAAACGTATTTGCCCGGACATCCCGCAACAAGAACAAGACTTCGACGACCTATGCAGGACCTCCAGAAGATGGGGTGTTTGGGATTGTTTGGGAGAGTGTGGGATGTGCAGGACTCCCGGATGGTGGAGGAAATCGAGGGCGGGTCGATGGTGAATGCCTTCCGGACAACTATCCGGGAGAAGTATGGCAGTTGGACCCGGGAGATGTGGCGGGAACTGTACGACTTCCCGGACACCAACAAAGACCTGGAAACGGGAGGCAAGGGCGACACGGACTGGGTGAAGATGCGGTTCAGTCATCTCTCGGACAAGGACGGATTCAAAGTGGCAGATTGTATACTGCCCCGAGATCAACGGCTGCTCCAGTACGTAGTGCCCATCCTCAGTCCGGAGAAGCCCACCACCCTCACTGTGACGCTAGCCGGAGGTATCTACTCCGCACTTTTCCGGAAGAAACGGATCAACTGGGCGATCCTGATCCACCAGAACACGCAGAAGTGGGCGGGTAACTTCGACAACAGGAAGGGATGCCCATTAGCCCCATTTCTCTACCACTTGTACGAGAAACATGGGTGCCTCACGGCAGAAGAGAAGAAGAGGTTGGAGGTAGTGCCTATTCCGGGGGTGAGAAGCCCGGCCAAGAAGAAGACGGCGCTTCCGGGAGGAGGAGCGGGGACCAGCAGAACCGGTTCGTTGTCCCGACCGGAGGAGAGAAGGATGGCTCCACCTGCAACCCAACCGGATAGGAGCAGAATCCGGAGAGAGGAGCTCCGGAAGGAGAAGGAAGACCAACTGGTAAGAAGGCCACTGGGCGATTCCAGCCCCAATCCGGAGACCAAGACCAAGTGGAGAGAAGACGGCCCGGAGGGAGGCCGACCGGGTGGCACCAGGCCGCAACAGGAGGAGCGGCAGGAAGGGAGAAGGAACCCGGGACTAGAACGACCGGGTGGAGCGAGACATCAGCCGGAGCAAAGAACAGGGGCCTGGGAGGGGAATCCGGATGAGGAGGAGGATTCTCCATAGCCGAAGCTAACCCGGAAGAATCCGGCGAGAGGACAAGAGGCAATTCCTCAACCGGAGGAGGGCGGTCCTTCCCAGACACAACCTCGGGTGGATCTGATCGAGGAGTCCAGGCCAGAGGGGGAGACAAGGCCTTCTCCACCCCAGCCCCAAGAGCAACCGGTAGAGGGACCCGGACCAATGGAGGAGGATTCTACTCCGGCGGCTCCACAGGAACTTATAGAAGAAGAGAACCGGACAGACCGGGACGGAGGTCAGTCTCAGCCGCGATCCCAGGGACGGAAGAGGAAGCTAGTCTTCCTGGTTGAAGGAGAGGAAGAACCGGAAGGACCAGATACCACGCCTGGAAAGAAGAAGGGACCGGCCCGGAGGAAGGTGACCCCACTCAACAAACGTCCCAAGGAAGCAGGGGAGGACGAAGAAGAAACCGGAGATGAGGGGGACCAGGAGCAGGGAATGCCAGCGGAAGCAGAACCGATCCAGGAAGCAGGCCCATCCGGAAATGTGCCAGCGGAACAAAGAGAACCGCTCCGGATGGACGACATGTTACTGCAGACACGGGTGGCACTGGACATGGTTACGGAGCAGTACAACCCCACGTTCGCTGCTCTCCGGGAGACAGGGACTCTTCTCCGGACAAACGACGTTCTGGAGTATCTAGCGCGGATTCGGAAGCTCCAGAGGAAGCTCATCCGGAGCAGGGAAAGGGAGAATGATCTAACCGGACAACTGCAGGGTATCCGGGAGGCAGAGAGCAAATCGGCGGCTCTCTTTAAGGGAATTGAGGAGGAGCTGCAACGAAAGGTAGCCTACATTAACAAGATGGAGGCCCACGTACAGAAGAAGGAGTTGCAGATCCGGGAGCAAGAGGATACCATCCGGAATGTAGCAGAGACAAGCCGGCAGTGCGTCTCCAAGCTGTCCGGATTGTTCCAATTGAATGGGGAGGCCCAAACAAAGGCCCGGTTGTACGACGAGCGGGTGCTTCAACCAGGATTGGAGGGAGCGGCCCGGATGAAGAATGTAGTCCGGGAGTACTCGGACAAGGTAGAAGCGTTTTTGGTGGAGTTCCGGGTACTAGCGGAATGCATCCGGGAGAGTTCTTCGGAGGAGGAGTCGGACCAGGAGGAACCTACCTCCAGGACCGTGGTGGATGTGGAGCCCATCCTCATGGCCCGACCCGCAGGAGTAAGCCCAAAAGAAGTCCCGGATTTGAGTGAAGGTATGGAGGCAATGGATGTAGACCCGGACAGGGCGGAAAAGCAACAGGAGGGACAGTCGGCGGGGCGCGGAACTCAGGGAGATAGGCCGGCGGATCCGATCATGGTAGGGAGCCCGGATTATGAGGAATAGCAGCCGCAAGTAGACCTGTAGCTGTCCGGAATCATCGGAGTCTCGGAATTGGTGGCCCGGACTTAGTGGATCCGACCACTTTGAACGGGGCCCTTTTTGAAGTTAGTAGGGTAGGACTCTGTTTGGAAGTTAGTTTTTAGGATTCTAATGTTAGTTGCAGCGTAGGAAGAGAACTAAATCGTGGGGTTGCCCCCCCCTGGTTTTTCCGGATCTGCGGGTTTCGCGGATCTGGTCGGCTTTGTGTTTTCTTTTTATCCAGGGATGTTCCTCATTCCTGGGGTCTTCTTTTGTGTACCATTTTCTCTTTGTAAATGATCATATGCATACTCTTCTACGACCGGAGCGGCTGTGTGTGTGTGTGTGTGTGTGTGGTTATTGATTGAGATGGTAGTCCAATTAAGTCCCTTGGTAACCGGAAGAGTTGATTGGATTCTGTTGTAGATCTAGTTATTCTGCGCCCGGTTGCAAGGTGTGATCCGAGGTAGTGGCTGAGTGGATGGGAGGGGGTACTCCAGTCCTCTCAGAACTCCTGGACGGGTGGTCCGGTTGAGGTGCCAGCACCCAAGTAGATCATGTGACAGGAAGGTACGCAATAGCTAGAGTGATCGGGTTCTGTTGTAGATCCAGTTAAGAGTCTGGGTATTGGGCAAACTCGTAGAATGTTTGAAGGTGGGTTGTTTTGTGCTCGGTTGCAAGGTATAATCCGGGAAAATGGCTGAGTGAATAGGAAGGGGTACTCCGGTTCTTTCAGAACTCCTGGACGGGTAGTCCGGTTGAGGTGCCAGCACCTGGGTAGGCCATGTGATAAAGAGAGTCGGAATGATTAGAGTAAAATGAACTGTTAGGAGTCGAACCAATTCCGGATACCCCGGGTAAATGTCCATCCCGGTTATCAAGTCGTTGTAGTAATTTGGAAGAGGGGGAAACCCGGGTTACGCTTAAGTGACCGGCTGTGGGTTTGGGATGAATCTGCAGCTGAAGCGCAGTACGGGGATTACCCGGATAGAGGAACGGAGTTAGGATAACCGGAAGGTAGTGAAGTTCCTATCACTTGAATCAGCAGGAAGGGTGTGTCTTTCAATCCAGCACCACTATTGTGAATGGAGAACCCTCTGAAGGAAAACAGAGGTTAATGTTAACCGGTTTGAGTTGTTTTGATAGACCAGACACAGTACGGTTGGATAAATTTCCAACTCGGACGAAAACCAGATCTAGTCGTAACCGGGTCAGTCAGTAGGAGGAGGCCCGGTTTGGTAGGAAAGAGGAATTCAGCTGGTGACAGAGAGAGAGAGATCACCAGTCCGGAACCATCTCCGGAAGCTTTCCACTTCACAGAATCTCTGCGGAACGATAACCCGGAAATCACCTCTACGAGCGTTCTTAATACGAAAAAGTGCGTTCTAGGTGAATATCCGGTATCACGTGCTACGACATTGAGAAATTTAGCAAGTTGAAGATTCCGCTGTGCAGGATGGTTTCAATGCCTGCGGTAAGGGTAACGTTGGAGAGGGAGATCAAGCGATTGATGCGGGAGTTTCAGTTCGGATACCGACAGGGATCCGCGTGCTTCTACGTAGGCTTGACAAACGCTGATGGGAGCAGGAGGAGTGTATCTCCCGAGATCGCGGAAACCTGGAACGAGGAATGGAAAGCCGAGAACAAAAAGTTTGAGTCATTCCTCAATCAAGACTCCGATCTCAAGCAGGTGAGTGGTCGCATGTTCTTCGTGTGGGATGTAAAACATCGACTGGAAGCTTGGAAACGAGTGATTGCCGCCCAACACGAGAACTACGACAGGTGGTATGGCGAGAGTGGAAACCACGACTGTGTGGTACTGGACATTCCACCTCACGGCGTGTCCCAAATTCAGACCGCGATGCACGATCTAAATTTGTGAGTTCACATTTCTCATTATTCCTGACGGATTTCTTTCCCTGAGAAATTGTCAGATCACATGCTAATGCATTGCAGCTTATAACCACTCGTTTGAATACAGGGCAAATGAGGTCGCGCACGTGAAGACAAACTTGTGGCAGGAGCTAGACCGTGTAAACTGATTTGGAAGCCAGACTGTAGAGTACTACAAGCCCCTCATCAGCGAGGCGAAGTATAAGGACTGCGTGAGCAAGAAGGCGCACAGGCAGACGTGGTACCCGCTGACCGGGGACATGATGATCTGCTTCCAATGAACTGATTGCAGTCATGCTGAGTGGTAAAGAGTAATCATGCAACGTTGCGTTGTGAACAGGACCAAATCGCAGCGAAGGCGGAGGAGGTGTCCGCCTTGTACAAAGCCGACACACCATTGAAGGATCAGACGGTGAGGGGCCACCGAGATGTTGTGGATGACGCGGTAACGACAGATGATTCCTAGGTCATTCCACTCAATGTGCTCGGAGCGGTATTTGTGATCGAGTGACATGGGTTTGTAGCCCCTCGCTGCCGACAGGTCATTCCTAGGTCAATCCAAGGAGTGTGCTCGGAGCGGTATTTGTGATCGAGTGACATGGGTTTGTAGCCCCTCGGTGTCGAGAGGTGATTCCTAGGTCAATCCACTGATTGTGCTCGGAGCGGTATTTTTGATCGAGTGACATGGGCTTGTAGCTCCTCGGTGCCGAGAGGTGATTCCTAGGTCAAGCCAATGAGTGTGCTGGGAGAGGTATTCGTGATCGAGTGACATAGGTTTGTAGCCTCTCGTTGCCGAGAGGTGATTCCTAGGTCAATCCACTCAATGTGCTCGGAGCGGTATTTGTGATCGAGTGACATGGGTTTGTAGCCCCTCGCTGCCGACAGGTCATTCCTAGGTCAATCCAAGGAGTGTGCTCGGAGCAGTATTTGTCATAGAGTGACATGGGTTTGTAGCCCCTCGGTGCCGACACGTGATTCCTATGTCAATCCTCAGAGTGTGCTCGGAGTGGTATTTGTGATCGAGTGACATGGGTTTGTAGCCCCTCGGTGCCTACAGGTGATTCCTAGGTCAATCCACTGAGTGTGCTCGGAGCGGTATTTGTCATCGAGTGACATGGGTTTGTAGCCCCTGGGTGCCGAGAGGTGATTCCTAGGTCAATCCACTTAGTGTGCTCGGAGCGGTATTTGTGATCGAGTGACATGGGCTTTTAGCCCCTAGGTCGCGAGAGGTGATTCGTAGGTCCATCCACTTAGTGTGTTCGGAGCGGTATTTGTGATCGAGTGACATGGGGTTGTAGCCCATCGGTGCCGAGAGGTGATTCCTAGGTCCATCCACTCAGTGTGCTCGGAGCGGTATTTGAGCTCGAGTGACATGGGTTTGTAGCCCCTCGGTGCCGACAGGTGATTCCTTGGTCAATCCACTGAGTGAGCTCGGAGCTGTATTTGTGATCGAGTGACATGGGCTTGTAGCCCATCGGTGCCGAGAGGTGATTCCTATGTCCATCCACTTTGTGTGCTCCGAGCGGTATTTGTGTTCGAGTGACATGGGTTTGTAGCCCCTTGGTGCCCACAGGTGATTCCTAGGTCAATCCAAGGAGTGTGCTCGGAGCGGTATTTGTGATCGAGTGACATGGGTTTGTAGCCCCTCGCTGCCCACAGGTGATTCCTAGGTCAATCCACTGAGTGTGCTCGGAGCGGTATTTGTGATCGAGTGACATGGGCTTGTAGCCCCGCGGTCGCGAGAGGTGATTCCTACGTCAATCCACTTAGTGTGCTCAGAGCGGTATTTGTGATCGAATGACATGGGTTTGTAGCCCCTCGCTGCCAACAGGTTATTCCTAGGTCAATCCAGTGAGGGTGCTTGGAGCGGTATTTGTGATCGAGTGACATGGGCTTGTAGCCCATCGGTGCCGAGAGGTGATTCCTATGTCCATCCACTTTGTGTGCTCCGAGCGGTATTTGTGTTCGAGTGACATGGGTTTGTAGCCCCTTGGTGCCCACAGGTGATTCCTAGGTCAATCCAAGGAGTGTGCTCGGAGCGGTATTTGTGATCGAGTGACATGGGTTTGTAGCCCCTCGCTGCCCACAGGTGATTCCTAGGTCAATCCACTGAGTGTGCTCGGAGCGGTATTTGTGATCGAGTGACATGGGCTTGTAGCCCCGCGGTCGCTAGAGGTGATTCCTACGTCAATCCACTTAGTGTGCTCAGAGCGGTATTTGTGATCGAGTGACATGGGTTTGTAGCCCCTCGGCGCCGACAGGTGACTCCCTTCTAGTCTCAATCCTTGCTTGTTTCCATGGAACCATTCTGAGTCTAAGCTGTCGATGTGGAATTCGCTCAGGGGACTGCGAACGAATATCATACATGCGTAGCCTGTCGGTGCCGTGAGGATACATACTTGCATCTCAAAACCTCACGGGAGTAAACATATTGACTGTTGATGTGATACGTAGTGCCCTCATTCATCGATATTCGAATATTTGTAGAACATTTGTCATAAAGTTAGCATTCATGAGAAATCCTAAGGGTTAGTAGTGCGTCCTCGGCGTGCTGCTCCGTCACGCCCTTGGGGCCGGTCACGCCCTCGCCACGCCCCATAGTACCCTGTCGGAGCCGACAGGCGACCTCGGAGTGTCCACGGTCCGCTGCTCGGTGTCGCGGCACTCGTGCCCGTCACGCCCTTGGCAGCCGTCACGCCTGCCTGTCACGCCCTCGCCACGCCTCATAGTACCCTGTCGGAGCTGACGGGCTAACCCTGCGTGTCCACGGCCCGCTGCTCGGTGTCGCGGCACTCGTGCCCGTCATGCCCTTGGCACCCGTAACGCCTTCCTGTCACGCCCTCGCCACGCCCATAGTACCCTGTCGGAGCCGACGGGCTACCTGTCGTAGCACGTGATACCGGATATTCCCCTAGAACGCACTTTTTCGTATTAAGAGCGCTCGTAGAGGTGATTTCCGGGCTATCGTTCCGCGGAGATTCTGTGAAGTGGAAAGCTTCCGGAGATGGTCCCGGACTGGTGATCTCACTCTCTCTATCACCAGCTGAATTCCTCTTTCCTACCAAACCGGGTCTCCTCCCACTGACTGACCTGGTTACAACTAGATCCGGTTTTCGTCCGAGTTGGGAATTTATCCAACCGTACTTTGTCCGGTCTATCAAGACAACTCAAACCGGTTTATATTTAACCTCTGTTTTCCTTCAGAGGGTTCTCCATTCACATTAGTGGTGCTGGATTGAAAGACACACCCCTCCCTACTGATTTAAGTGATGGGAAATTCACTACCTTCCGGTTATCTTAACAGAAACTCCTAATCCCCAATCTGGGTAATTTCCCGTACTGCACTTCAGCTGCAGATTCATCCCAAACCCACAGCCGGTCACTTAAGTGCAACTCGGGTTTCCCCCTTCTAAAGATTACTACAACAACTTGATAACCGGGATGGACCTGTGTCCGAGGTATCCGGAATTGGTTGGACTCCTAATTTGTTCGTTTTACTCTGATCCTCCCGGCTCTCCTTATCACCTGGTCTACCCAAGTACTGGCACCTCAACTGGACTACCCATCCAGGAGTTCTGAGAGAACCGGAGTACCCCCTCCTATTCACTCAGCCATTAATCCAGATTATACCTGGTAACCAAGCACGAAACAACCCACCTTCAAACAATCTCTGAGTTTTCCCAATACCCAAACTCTTAACTGGATCTACAACAGAACCCGGTTACTCTAGCCATTCCGGACTCATCTGTCACATGATCTACCCAGGTGTTGGCACCTCAACCGGACTACCCGTCCAGGAGTTCTGAGAGAACTGGAGTACCCCCTCCTATCCTCTCAGCCACTAATCCGGATCACACCTTGCAACTGAGCATGAAATGACTAGATCCACAACAGAATCCTATCAACCCTTCCGATTGCCAAGGGACTAATTGGACCACGATCTCAAGCAGCAACCACACACACACACACACACACACACACACTGGTCTGTAGAAGAGTATGTCTATGATTATTTACAAAGAGAAAATGGTACACAAAAGGACCCCAGGAATGAAGAACATCCCTGGATAAAAAGAAAACACAAAGCCGACCAGATCCAGGAAACCCGCAGATCCGGAAAAACCGGGGGACTACCCCACGATTTAATTCTCATCCTACGCTGCAACCTAAAATCAGAATCCTAAAAACTAACTCCCAAACAGATTCCTACTCTACTGCTCAAAAAGTCCCGTTCCAAACAGCCGGACCCACGAAGACCGGGCCACTAATTCCGGGCCTCCGATGACTCCTGGGCAGCCACTGGTCCTCCGGCGGCTACTCTTCCCCACCTTCCGGACTTCCTACCACGATTGGATCAGCTGGCCTGTCTCCCCGAATTCCGCGCCCCGCCGACTGTCCCTCCTGTTGCTTTTCCGCCCTGTCCGGGTGGACAACCATTGCCTCCATGCCTTCGCTCAGATCCCGGACTTCTTCTGGGCTTACTCCTGCGGGTCGGGCCATGTGGATGGGTTCCACATCCAACACAGTCCGGGAGGTAGGTCCCTTCTGTTCCGACTCCTCCTCCGAAGAGCTCTCCCGGATGCATTCCGCCAGTACCCGGAACTCCACCAAAAACGCTTCTACCTTGTCCGAGTACTCCCGGACTACATTCTTCATCCGAGCTGCTCCCTCCAATCCCGGTTGAAGGACCCGCTCGTCATACAACCGGGCCTTCGTTTGGGCCTCCCCATTCGATTGGAACAATCCGGATAGCCTGGAGACACACTTCCGGCTTGTCTCTGCTACACTCCGGATGGTATCCTCTTGCTCCCGGATCTGCCGCTCCTTCTGCTGTACGTGGGCCTCCATCTTGTTAATGTAGGCTACCTTTCGTTGCAGCTCCTCCTCAAATCCCTTCAAGAGAGCCGCCGATTCGCTCTCTGCCTCCCGGATGCCCTGCAGTTGTCCGGTTAGCTCGTTCTCCCTCTCCCTGCTCCGGATGAGATTCCTCTGGAGCTTCCTTATTCGCGCCGGATACTCCAGAATGTCGTTCGTCCGGAGAAGGGTCCCTGTCTCCCGGAGAGCAGCAAACAGGGGGTTGTACTGCTCCGTAACCAGGTCCAGTGCCACCCGTGTCTGCAGTAACATGTCCTCCATCCGGAGCAGTTCTCTTCGTTCCGCTGGCACATTTCCGGATGGTCCTGCCTCCTGGACCGGTTCTGCTCCTGCTGGCCTTTCCTGCTCCTGTTCCCCCTCATCTCCCGTTTCCTCTTCGTCTTCCCCTGCTTCCTTGGGATGTTTGTTGAGTGGGATTACCTTCCTCCGGACCGGTCCTTTCTTCTTTCCAGGTGTGGTATCCGGTCCTTCCGGTTCTTCCTCTCCTTCAGCCGGGAGGACTAACTTCCTCTTCCGTCCCTGGAGTCGTGGCTGAGACGGACCTCCCTCCTGATCTGTCCGGTTCTCTTCTCCCGTGCGCTCCTGTGGAGCCGCCGGAGTATAATCCTCCTCCATTGGTCCGGGTCCCTCTACCGGTTGCTCCTGGGGCTGGGGTGGAGAAGGCCTCGTCTCCTCCTCTGGCCTGGGCTCCTCGATCTGATCCCCCCGAGGTTGTGTCCGGGAAGGACCGCCTACCTCCGGTTGAGGAATTGCCTCTCGGCCTCCCACCGGCTTCTTCCGGGTTAGCTTCGGCTGTGGAGAATCCTCCTCCTCATCCGGACTCCCCTTCCGGTCTCTTGTTCTCAGCTCCGGCTGATGTCTCGCTCCACCCGGTCGTTCTAGTTCCGGGTTCCTTCTTCCTTCCTGCCGCTCCTCCTGCTGCGTGTTCCGGTGGATCAGGATCGCCCAGTTGATCCGTTTCTTCCGGATAAGGGCGGAGTAGAATCCCCGGGCCAGCGTCACAGTGAAGGTGGTGGGCTTCTCCGGACTAAGGATGGCTACTACGTACTGGAGCAGCTTTTGCTCCCGGGGCAGTATGCAATCCGCCACCTTGAATCCGTCCTTGTCCGAGAGATGACTAAACCGCATCTTCACCCAGTCCGTGTCGCCCTTGCCTCCCGGTTCCAGGTCCTCGTTGGTGTCCGGAAAGTCGTACAGTTCCCGCCACATCTCCCGGGTCCAACTGCCATACTTCGCGCGGATGGTCGTCCGGAAAGCGCTCACCATTGGCCCGCCTACGATTTCTTCCAACATCCGGGAGTCCTGCACATCACACACTCTCCCAAACAATCCCAAACACCCCATCTTCTGGAGGTCCTGCATTAGCTCGTCAAAGTCTTGCTCGTGCTAAGGAATCTCCGGGCAGATGCGTTTCTCCGGAATCTTGGCCCCGGCTTCCCTGCGTGCCATAGCTGCGGACTCTGGGCGGGCTTCTTCCCTCCTCCTGATGTGACGCAGCTCCTTCTCCGGATGCGCCTTCTCTTTCCTCAGTAAACCTCGCGCCTCGCGCTCCGGGCGCTTCCCTTTCCGCTTCCGGGGTGTTCTTCTAACCTCACGGAGACCCCGCGACCCTTTTCCTGACTGCGCACTTCCTTTCTTCCTCAAACTCCGCCGGAAATGGCGGTGCGCGCTGTCCGGAGGCTCGCCTACTTCGAACTCTAACCTTGCGTCACTATCTATCACCGGGTATTCAGTTTCCCTCACTCCCGGACTCTCAGAATCTGCACAATACGGTCGCTCAACGCTCTCTTCTTCCGGTCCCACACTATCAATTCTACGGCTATCCGGAAGCTCAAAATTCTGTTGGCGCGGACAACTGGAACTGTAGAGAGTGAATGAACAGTGGGTCGCCCAATTTAGGGCGGCCCACTTCAATGCTCGGACCGTGACCGGGTCCATCGGAGACCCGTCCTCTCCCATCCGGTTCCCCACCGGAACTTGCTGTCAGTCTAGTCCTGTAATAATTCCCCTAGGCTGCGCCCGGATGGTACTCTCTCTCTAAATAATTAACTGGACCATTATGGCCACTACTCCTCTTATTTATGGAGGAAAGACTACTCCTAGTTGCCCTAGAAACCCTAACTAGCCGCTTTTGGTAAAACGAGGTTTGACACTACCCCTGAGTGTCCACGGCCCGCTGCTCGGTGTCGCGGCACTCGTGCTCGTCACGCGCTTGGCACCCTTCACACCTGCCCGTCACGCCCTCGCCACGCCCCATAGTACCCTGTCGGAGTCGACGGGCTACCCCTGAGTGTCCACGGCCCGCTGCTCGGTGTCGCAGCACTCGTGCCCGTCACGCCCTTGGCACCCATCACGCCTGCCCGTCACGCCCAACGACGCTACCGTGCGAGCGTAGAATGGAGAGCGTAAGAGCGGAGAGCATAAAATCTTAATAAATTAAAGTTTAGACAATATTTTTAGATAAAATAATACTAAAAATAGGATTTTTACTATTTATAGTAAATTTTTGTGACCTATGACCGCTGCCCCTAAGACCGTGTGTTTGCAGCAAATAATGTAAAATTTGCAGTCAATCTGGAAAACGATGGGCAAAATAGTATAAATGGATATAATTGGTCTAACATATAGTAGAATTTTATTTAAGTATTTTTGCGAACAAATGACGAATCTGTTAAAATAAGTAGGCAATAACTCCAATCAACCACAACTTATACTGTTGTACTCTGTAATAGAGATCTGGGATTATACTATCCCCCTAGACAGCAAAACAACCCCAGCAGTCCATTAACCAGTCTTCGGTTTGGGGTTCCTGGGCCACGATAAACATGGCATCTGGCACTAAGGAATCTTGATAATCCCAGCAACTACGAGAATCTGCTGGACCTCGTCCATGCTTAGAGTGGGGGCATGGATGAAAGTGTCCACTTTGTAGTCTAGCTTGCAAAGGAAGCAAAAGACATAGTAAAGGTGCTTGCAGTTGACGTACATACCACGCCTTCCAATTGCAGAAGAAGTCATGCTGTGATAATGCGGGCATGTACAAGCTGGAAAATTGCAGAGAGTGATGTTGTAAGTGTTCGTAGTCGGCTCGACTCCAGATTGTAGGACAACGATCGCTCCTAGACCCGGATACGGAAGGAGGTTCACTCCGACAATTGTTGCCTTGACGTTGCGGGCGCTCTCCCATTGGTTTCTGTGAGCTTCTCCGGGCGCTTTGGGGTTGCGGCGCACGCTCTTGCCGCTCCGAATGGTGGGGACACGATCATAATTCGGAGGTTTCGGATGAGTCCACAACACCGCCTCAAAGAGCTTAGATCCTGCGAAGAGGCGCCGTGGCGAGAGCGGAGTCGTAGATTGAAGGTGGAAACCAGCCTCTTGGAGCTCCAGGATTTCGTGACGGGACAGATCGGTCCCAGTTAGGACTGGCCAAACATCAGGGATCTCCGGACGCGTTATAACAAACCCACGCTTAGGACCCATTACGCACCTTGCAATTTGGTCCGGACAGAACCAGAAGTCTTCTATGTAGCTTCCCTCAGCGCGAAACTTTTGTTTGAGGCCTCTGTAGGTAGGAGCTGCAGTTGCTTTGCCTCCCCTGACGATGAGCATCTGGCACTTGGAATTGTTATTTGCCTGTACTGCATGACATCGTTTTTTGGACTTCTGCGTTATCCTCGCAATGTGCCATTTGGTCACATCGCAGTCTGTTTCCAAAACGTGTGACGTGAAGGGCACAAGAGCTTCAGAATCAAGTGTCTCCTGTGCAGTTTGGCGGGCAGCAGCTGAACGAGTCTGGACACGCGGGTGCGAGAAGTTTACCTTGTCTGGACGATGGGAGTCACCTTCTGAACCAATAGGCATGTCCAACTTCCTCTTCGTGGAACCAAAAACCTCCTCGCCCTCTAGATGCGGTTCACAGTTGCAGAAATCTTCACCCCCGGGCATTTCAGCAAGTGCATCAGCTATCTTCTTTCCATCCTGTGATTGCAAAGTTCGCTTAAGTTTCAAGTCATGTTTAGAAGGTCCTTTTCCAGACGCCCCACCACACAAGTACGAACGATAGTTGGTCATTTGCATGAAGGCGCGGGCCCAGTCGTCGGTGGTTGCTACGAAGAGGTCAGATCCGCGATTGCCCGAAGAGTGCAGCCATCTATTGTGAACAGTTTGCAAGTTGGGATGTCCGCGATTTTCTGCCAGATTGCAAGTTGGGATGTCCGCGAGTTCTTCTGGAGTAAGGTTCTGGACAGAAAAGAGGAAGACAAACATCAGAGAGAATAAACACAATATAAATCCTATGCCAAGATCACACGGTATTGAGATAGTTGTAGCCAAAGGAAAAGTAGAATGTGAGAGTTGAAGACAATAGAAGGCCATACCGTTTCCATAAATCCTCCCCACTGGCGATAGCGGAAATGCCAAAAGGCCAACCAATCCTCTAGTTCCCAGATTGCATCTACAGTTGCAGCTCCTGAAGAATACCACCAAGCCCAAAGCTTTTGATACATCAAATCCGCCTCAGCCATCGAGGTAGCATCCTTGTACTCTCTGCACAACCTGATGTGCTGGTTCCGAAAGCTTTTTGCAATTAGCTTCTCCGTATGCTTGTGCATGCTAGTAGACCAGTGAAACAAGCACGTCCTCTCCCGGTCCACCATAACCACGGATGGGTCTCCAGATCCATAAACAATGCGTACCGCATTGAAATTAGCTTGTGCACTATTGCACATGAATCCTTTGAAATTTGGGTTAGGAACACCATTTCTAGCCATCACTTTGTTTAGGCAATTCCAGAAAATGACTTGGCCATCCGTACCTTCGGTCTGCATGTCACAAACCACAATTGTCATGACTGTGCAGTACGTAGAATCGTAGACGTGACAAGCCAGTGTTGTCCAAGGCTTTACTCGCTTCACGTGGTCGAACATAATAAAGCAATTCTGAAGGTCTCCTCCCGGCTGCATTCGGCGCACGAGGTCAACTCCACTACCGGGACCGTCCACAAGCATCTTGAACAGGTACACTTTGTCTTGTCCTTGGCCAGGGAAGATGCTATCGTGGATGTACTCCATCTTTGCCACCTTCTTCATTTCTAGAATCCTGTCAATTTCGCCTTTACCTTTGGCAGATGCGCGGAAGGATGCGATGATGTTTCGAACGTTTGGAGAGCTGAGCATGCGAAACTTGTCCATGACCTCATCCAATTCCGCCCCGCGAAGCATTTCCTTTCGACCCGGTCTAGCATGGACTAAGAAGGTATCCATGAACTCCTTCCCTGCTGCTAATGCAATAGCAGAGTTCTTTGCCGTTGGTGTCTTCTGAACTTCTGATGCAATCAAGCCAGTGATAGTCTCCATAGATTCTCGGCACTGGCCAGTTGCTACGGAGTGGCGAAGGTGTCCTAAATGGATGCATGCTCTCGGCCTATCTACAACATTGAGCACATAATAGATACGTGCGGGGCACAAAGCAAAACAAGATGGAACCGATTTGCAGACCTTGCAAACTTGAGACGAATCTAACTGCGGGCCCAGACCTACATAGAATGGGTTTATGGATGTACCCGTCCATTCAGTCTCGTTCTTCTTAGAAGTGCGTTTTAGATAATCACAGACAGTGTTTTCACAACAGAGATGGCCCACGCACGCTGACCTTCTGAACTTAAGCCCCAAATTATTGTTAATATTAGAAGTGAGAGTGCGCGTCCAAGCATGACCATCATACCGTTTGTCCATTCCTTCCATGCTCTTTGCACTCGAGGAATGAACACTCCCTCTTCACGCAGGCAATTCAAAAACAACATCCCCATCAAACGTGGGCGGCAGGAACTGAACCTTTTGATATTCAATGGCGTCGAAATCAATCTGGGCCAATTCGTTCCAACAGCCAGGAATGCCATGCATTGGTTTTAGAAATTGCATGATACTGAGAGAATCAGAAGAAGGAGGATAGAGAGGAGGACGGGACAAAGAGGATGAAGATGGACTTGTACATGGTGTGCGATAAGTGGACTGATGAGGAAGCGGGAATGGATTCAATGTCTTTCCCTCGTTAGATCTACACAGGGCAGGTGTCTCTCCTTCCGATTCGCTAGAGAGTTCTACAATCGCAGGGAGATGCTCTTGTTTCACTTTGCGAAGCTTAAGCATGATCTCGGCAGCGGATCGAGTAGTATGGGGGGTTTGAGAACACTGCGTGGCAAGAACCGGAGCTTCTACAGTAGAAGTATCAGAGTTGTTAACTAGGATCTCGGTGGAGGCCGCTAATTGAGACGGTGTCATACCATACGCTCTATACTGACCAGGGTGAAGGAGCCAGTAATAGCCATCGCGATCCTCACATCTAGCCTCCAGGACAGCCTCTTTCACTATTCCGTAATTCTCTAAAACTTCCTCAGTCAGCATGGTAGAGGTTTCTGCGATTCCAAAACGGATGGTGAGGAGATTGGCGGGGACCTTCACAAAACCCTCATCGCCTATGGGAACAACTAGAGGGACTTCATCACCTTCGAAATGAATCGAAGCCATACTGCACTGCATGGGATGTTTGTACTGTCACGGAAAGAAGTGAGAAGGAAATGAGAGTTGTTGTATTTATTCTCTCATCAGGGACAACGATGTAAAAAGCAATTGTTGACCATTTTGACGTACTAGTAAAGTAATTGTTTTTTGAATTATATCGCAGGATCAAATAAACGTGGACGTTGAAGGACCGAATTTCAAAGACGGCGGCCATAGTATACTAAAAAACATTTGTGACAGGTAAGGTGATGCTAATGTATTGCTGGAATGGCCAAAATTGCACGCTGTCTGAAAATGACGGCTGCATGAACATTGTGGAAGCTAATGCACTGACAGTTAAGCATCGTGTTGAGAAAGTTGGTAGCCTGTACTGAATCCATAATGAACCAAGAATGAAACTTGATACTTAATTAATCTTTATAATCTATAAATGGTGAACATGTTTAAAGATACTACGTAAACAAAAACGACAACATCACAAAATGTGTAGTCAGCCGAGGCAAAATGGAGGCTACATTCATGCACGTAGCAAGCGATGCCTAAGTTAATAACATGGATTATAGTAGTTTGAAATATACATTATAGCCCCCTATATATATGCTCCAGATATTCCTTATGCTAAAGATTGCTACTGACAACGTCAATTGAGTTGTACGAGTTGCCTCCTGAGAACGCTACGTCTAAATTACTCCTTGCACCGGGGAGGAACTGAAAGACTCGCCGTCATCAGATTCTGAGTTGCTCGTGGCGTCAAGAATGGAATCCCAAAACGGAGGTTCGGGATCGTCATCGAAGTGCTCTTGGACAGCATCAAAGATGGCCTGGGGAATGATTTGAACGTCCGGGCACTGGATATTGCACGGATCTGGAAGTCCAAGCATGTCGCAAACATAATGACACCATATCAACGTCCACAAAACAGGAGGCCGAGGATAGAAATCCCAAATTCCACACGGGATATCATGTCGTCCAAGAACCCCTTTTTCCCAAGCGCAGGATGGAGATGTCGACGCGCCAGTCATCAGAACACTGCATCTCGCTCATCCACATTTCGATTGCCCCCTGCAAAGTGTCAACACGGTATCTCATTTGGAGGAACCTATCATTCTTCCAAAGCATAGGGTAGTCGTCGATACTTCGAGCCGACCCGAGTCTCCAGGTGAATTCTTCAAACCCTCGAGGAGTATGACCTTCCATCACAAGATTAAAGATATTGGGCAGAAACTGAAGCGAACATTTGAGAAGGGAAAGCGAAGCGACAAGAACTTTGTTCTGAAGTTGATAGAACTCTAGCAAGGTATTATATAAAGATCAGTGACATTTTCTATAAAGTGGACGAATGGAAAACTGTTTAGGTCTAATGAATGCAATTGGAGAGTTCATGAAATGCGAAGGTAGTCCAAAGTGACATGGTTTAATCGAATCAAACAATTTCTGTGGACATCATTAGGTGAAACACTTGATTGGATATTCAGAATTAGATATTTTCAAAATTCATGATATCTTATAGACAACTGTGGACAACGAAATGAGAAGACAATGTCAGAGTGATTGATTTATAAAGAAATTGGATATAAAAAACTAAATTTGAATCTTCGGCTGACAACTTATTATAGTTGGGGAGCCCGCCGGCAAGCCTTCAAATGCTGTCAGCGAAAGTTGGGGAGACGACTATGATAGACTTGATGAAGGTGAGGATGGATGAACGGACAGTTGTAGAGTTTGGACACATCGTTGAAATATTCTTAGCGACTCTTACAAGACACTGAGTCAGTGGGGTTCAACAATTCATTTGTGAATCACAGTTCCTCCTAGAACGTTTTGTTTGTCATAATAGAGTTACTTGTAGTTCAGATTATAGTATGGAGGGCTGATGCCGGTAGAGAATGTTGCGATGAATATCTTAGTGCTGGAGTTGAATAATTGCATGAAGTAATGTGGGCTGGTAGTGGGTCTTAGAGTTAGGATGTGTCTATGCAAGTATAGGACAGATGCAACCTGAAGATCGTGTTAGAGAGCAAAAGAGTCAGAATGTGCAAAACAGGAAAAGAAAGAAACCAAAGGTTGTATACTCAAGTAGGAAGGAGATAGAGGCAAGCCGAATGAGGCAAACGAGGACAAGATCAAGGGTAGCTGAAGTAGATTGTGCGGTCTCAAAGGCCATCCAATTTTGTGCCGTCGACGTGGTGGAATTTGCGAGCGATATCAGAAGCAAAAACGAGAATGCACTGAACACTGCAGGAGCGCCTTCAACTGAGACACTGAATTCCAAAATCGAGAGCGAACTCCACGTAAGTGAATTTTGTTTTCATCTCATTTACGCTATGAACTATTGGACGCAAGGATTCTAAAGTTTAAATAGGCTATTCTTCTAATATTGCTTTAAGGCATACATAAATGCAGAGAAATCACATTGGGGTACAAATTATTCTTACGTCCCCCCCATCCACAGAGGGACCTTCTCCAGAATACAATTTTCACGCTGGGCACTCTACGGTACGCTTGCCGTTACTAGTGAAATCCTGGTTAGTTTTCTCCTTTCCGCGCAGTGACATGCTTAAACTCAGCGGGGGGTCTTTTCCAATTAGAGGTTTGATGCGTGACATAAAATCCTCCGATTCATGGCGCGAGCTTGGATTCACGAAAATTTCCCCATTATTTCTTCAAGTCCCGGCGCGTGCAGTTGTCTCTGTGGTAACTTTTCTGACACCTCTAGCATCAAATTTCGAAAGACGGAAGGATCGATAAGCCATGCTCTCACAGTTTGTATTCGTAATGAAAATCAAAATGAGATGAGTTTTTACCCTTTTGATCCACACGAGATTTCTGTTCTCGTTGAGCTCATCTTAGGACACCTGCATTATCTGTTAATAGATGTGCCGCCCCAGCCGAAGTCCCCACCTGTAAATGTCTTCCACCTGGATCGGTGCACGCGTTAAGGGACAGAGTTTCATAAGGGACAGAGTCTCATAAATGCAGGCTCGAGATACACGCCGCCACGCTCCCGAATTCGCCGCCATGTCCTTGTGCTGCATCCATTTCGCCGACATTATCCCCTGAAAGCGCTGCCACGTCCCTCCACGATCTGCGCCCTCCCCCCGCCGCCTCACCGCCCCTGATCACCAGTTCCCAGCCCCTGATCTCCTCGAGGATCTCTCCCGCCACGCCATTGGCTCCAGAAATTTTCGAAATCCACAGCAAGTCCAAAATAGCGTGGCACGAAACGCAATAACAATAGTGCCTTGAGTTTGTGAATAGCCAGTGTGACCAAATTTCTCAAATGTAAGTCCACCGCCGCGTGTGTAGTGTTTGTGAGTACTCGTGTTGTTGAACTTGTGGTCCATGAGAACTCGTGGGTTGTAGCGTCACTGTGAATGTGTGGGCGCTCGAAGTCCATGAGGGGGTCATGCTAGCTTGAGAGTGTTGTGGGAGAAACAGTGAAGAGTGTTGTGGGAGAAACAGTGGTCATGCTAGTGGGAGAAACAGTCCATGGAAATGCAAGCAGGGTCTGCGGCGTGACGGGGCGTGACGGAGCCAGCATCCGGGCGTGCGGCGTGACGGAGCTGTGAGCGCATGGCGTGGCGCGGGTCCGGGGCGTCACGGCGTCGCGCGGCGCGTCCGTCACGGCGTGGCGTGGCATGGCGCGTCCGTCATGGCGTAGCGTGGCGCGGCGCCTCCGTCACAGCGTTGCGAGGCGCGGGTCCGGAGCGTCACGGCGCTGTCACGGCGTGGCGCTGGCGCGCGGCGCGGCTCCGCGGCGTGACCGCGCCGTCATGACGTGGCACGACGGGGTTCACTCGCATTCCCATTCTCGTAGTGTCGGAGAAACAGGGTGACGAGACCCGGGAGTGGCGTGGCAATAGGACTACGAATGGGAGTCCCAGCGTCGCGTTGCAATGGGCGCCTCGGGACTGCCTTATGGCGAGGTTTCTCGAAGTGAGGAGAGTACGGCCTCACCAGCCTCGGGAGTGTGTAGGAAGAGTGACAAGTCCCACTGCAGTGAACACAGTGCGTGATGAATGGCGCGAGTACCGAGACTGGCACGAGTGCGTGATGTCCCGGGAGTGGTGCGAGTGGTCCAATGTGTTGACAGTGCGTGATGTCAAGACCTAGGAGTGTTGCGAGTCCTGTGAATATGACTGTGGGAGTGCGAGTGTGCGAGTCCCCTGAGTGTAGGAGACCCGTCCCACGGCCAATTCGAGATGAGTCCCGGGAGTGTGGGAGTCCCTGAAGTTTAAGTCAAAGCATTCCAAATAATAACTTTTGATGTTTGATGATGCAGTGCGCGAAAATGGTGAGTGGCAATGGAGCACCCGTGTCGAGCGTGTCGGGAGGACCACCTAGAGGCACAGCGCGTTCAGCAAGCTCCAGCGGCACGAAAGGAATGCGTCGCAGTAAGCGCAATGCAGCGCAAAGTGGCTTGGTAGGCTCCCATCAACCATCATACTTAGTTTGAAATATTAACAAAGATTAAAATATATTCTTTTGACTACGGCCTCAAGGCGTGACGCGTCGCGCCAAAACCAGAGGGCCTCAAGGCGTGACGCGTGGCGCCAAAACTTATGATAGAAAACTTGACGCCACAGCTTCACGGCATCACGCCGTCGCGCCATGGCGCGAAAACCCGAGGGGTCCCAGGGGGGGCGTCGCCGGCGACGCCCCCCCATGGACCCCTCGGGTTTTCAAGTTTTCGCAAAGAAAATTTGACGCCACGGCGTCACGGCCTCACGCCGTGGCGCCATGGCGTGAAAAACCGAGGGGCCCCAGGGGGGGCGTCGCCGGCGACGCCCCCCACGGGGCCCCTCGGTTTTTCAAGTTTTCTCTCAGAAAACTTTCTGAGAGAAAGTTCTCAGAGAAGAAAACTTTCTGAGAGAAAGTTTTCAGAGAAGAAAACTTGAAAACCTGCGGGGACCCTAGGGGGGGCGTCGCCGGCGACGCCCCCCCAGGGACCCCTCGGGTTTTCAAGTTTTCGCTGAGAAAACTTGACGCCACGGTGTAACGGCCTCACGCCGTGGCGCCATGGCATGAAAAACCGAGGGGCCCCAGGGGGGGCGTCGCCGGCGACGCCCCCCCCCCCCGGGGCCCCTCGGTTTTTCAAGTTTTCTCTCAGAAAACTTTTTGAGAGAAATTTTTCTAAGAAGAAAACTTGAAAACCTGGGGGGCCCCTGGGGGGGCGTCGCCGGCGACGCCCCCCCTGGGACCCCTCGGGTTTTCAAGTTTTCGCTGAGAAAACTTGACGCGACGGCGTCATGGCCTCACGCCGTGGCGCCATGGCGTGAAAAACCGAGGGGCCCCAGGGGGAGCATCGCCGGCGACGCCCCCCCTAGGGCCCCCCAGGTTTTCAAGTTTTCTTCTCAAAAAACTTTCTCTCAGAATGTTTTCTGAGAGAAAACTTGAAAACCTGGGGGACCCTAGGGGGGGAGTCGCCGGCGACGCCCCCCCTGGGACCCTTCGGGTTTTCAAGTTTTTGCTGAGAAAACTTGACGCGACGGCGTCATGGCCTCACGCCGTGGCGCCATGGTGTGAAAAATCGAGGGGCCCCAAGGGGGGCGTCGCCGGCGACACCCCCCACGGGCCCCTCGGTTTTTCAAGTTTTCTCTCAGAAAACTTTCTGAGAGAAAGTTTTCTGAGAAGAAAACTTGAAAACCTGGGGGGCCCCTAGGGGGGCGTCGCCGGCGACGCCCCCCCTGGGACCCCTCGGGTTTTCAAGTTTTCGCTGAGAAAACTTGACGCGACGGCGTCATGGCCTCACGCCGTGGCGCCATGGCGTGAAAAACCGAGGGGCCCCAGGGGGGGCGTCGCCGGCGACACCCCCCACGGGCCCCTCGGTTTTTCAAGTTTTCTCTCAGAAAACTTTCTGAGAGAAAGTTTTCTGAGAAGAAAACTTGACGCCACGGCGTCATGGCGTCACGCCGTGGCGCCATGGCGTGAAAAACCGAGGGGCCCGAGGGGGGGCGTCGCCGGCGACGCCCCCCTAGGACCCCCTGGGTTTTCAAGTTTTCGTTGAGAAAACTTGACGCCATGACGCCTCCCCCGGGGCCCCTCGGTTTTTCAAGTTTTCGTTGAGAAAATTTCTTTTAGAAAATGATTTCTAGGAATACTTTTCGATTTCATCGCAGAAATGGTTGAATGTTCGTTTCATATGTCTATGTTTAAATATGTCTGTGTTTGGATTTGTGTGTTTTCGCAGAATGTCGTTGCTGAGACCCAAGATGTCATGCATGATCAGGAGACGCCGCAGACTCCGCTGTTATCTCCCGTTCTGGAGGTATTCATTCTCTTGTTTGCATTGTTGTGTTTTGAGTTATGTTATTTCTACGTTATTAGAGTTCTTCATGAGTATATGTTTATAATTCTGTTTGTTATCATTGCAATAGGACTGTGCTCTGGAGAATGCAGCATTCTAGGTAGAGATTATTGATCTGAGCTCTGATGATAGTGCAGATCATCTTTACAGTATGTGCGAGCACCCTTTCATCGATCTCGATAGTTTTGATGATTTTCGGTCTACGCGTCTTCCAGTGCCTCAGTCATTGTCTCCTCTTCTCCGCTCTCTGTCTTCTCCGGATTCTTCTTCTGATGATAGTGTCCCTCCTCCGCTATCACTCCCCGTTTCCCCATTAGGATTCTGTCCCACCTCCTCCGATGAGTTTGTTCCCTCCTCTCCCCCGCTGTGTGCTCCTATTTCTTCCACTGCCTTCACTCCTATTTGCCCTCGGGATTCTGTTTCCTCTTTCCCTCCCCAGTTTTTTTCCCCCCTATTCGCCTGAGTGGGTTCCCTACTCTCCGCCGGAGTTTGTCCCCTCCTCTCCGCCGGAGTACGTCCCCTCTTCTTCGCCGGAGTACGATCCCTCTTCTACTCCCGATTATGTTGCCTCTTCTCCTCCAGTGTATGTTCTCTCTTCTCCGCCGGAGTATGTTCCTACTTCTCCCGCGGAGAATGTCCCAGTTGCTTTATCTGCTCCTTCTGGGTATATCCCTGTCATTCCAGTTCAGTCAGTCCCTACAGTGTCTCCCCTATTGCTTCTTCAGGACTCTATTCTTCCATTCTCACATTATCCGCTACTTGGAGTTGACAGTCGTGGCCATCGAGGTCATCGGGCTTTCTCGCGTGGACGGCGCATTTGTAGACGCTTAGCCTAGCTATATGTGCACACATTTGCTATGAGCAAATCCTTGTTACTTCTTCATTCTTCATATATTTTTTATTCTATGTTTGCAAAATGCACATACTTCATTTGTCGTTGTATCTGACACTGACGATCCTCAACCAAATCTCGGAGAATCGGATGGTGATAATAGCGACGACGAGGACCATGATACTACTAATTTGACAACTGTTCAGCTTCGAGCGATCAACACGCTGAATTTGGTGACAACGATTGAACAGCTTCGTCTTCTGCCAATTGAGGACTCTCGAATTCTGATTCCCCTTTGTCGAATGACTATCATGCCGATTGTGAGACCGACTTTGTCATGTGATTTGACGTTACTTGAAGCTGATTTTGTGCATGGATACCGCGAAGGAGCAGCCGTTTTCTACTTGTCCACGACTGATGAGCACGGCCTTATCCATACCTTCTCTGATGAAGAAAAGCAAACTTGGAATGCGCACTGGAGAGCTGCGGATGCCCGCTTTGAGGAATTCCTGCGGACCAAGCCGTCCCTTCAACATCTCAGCAACGCCAAGTTTTTTGTATGTGATGGCAACCACCGTCTGCAAGCTTGGATGAAAGTCATCTCTCGCGACCACCCGCTAGAGATGAAATGGCATTACTCTGTTGACGCCATTGTTTTGGATACAAAAGGGCGTATTGGAGAGGTTATGCAGGTTATGCACGACATTAACAAGTTAGTATATCTAAAACCAACTCTAGTGCTATTTTGTTATATCAGTTTGCCATTTACAACAAATTCTAAGTCCAATATCTGTTGATGTTACAGATCAACAGAGAACTCACATGTGAAGACGAACTTGGTACACGATCTGTATCAAGTTCGTAAGTATGGAATGATGACAGTGGAGCAGTTGAAAGGTATTATCAGTCCCGCTGAGTACGAACGTGCCAAGGCCTATGTTCCTCAATCGTGGTTTACTCTTCCGGCTGATACTTTAACCACTCTTATATTTCGTGTGAGTCAATCTATCCAACTATTCCCATTGTATCCTTCCTCTCAATTTATTTGTATTTAGTCATTCATTTAGTGACTTTCATTTGCGGTGCAACATGACATTGCCAAGGCTGGCGATGCCGAGCTTCGAAAGTACTGTGAACACACCCTTGACGAAGACATCACAGAGGATGGCATGAGGGATGCCATGAGGGGCGTCAAAGACAAGACGGAGAAGTTGAAGGTCAAACTGCGCAAAATGACTGCAGTTGCAAATCCTGTGTATGGAGACAAATTCCTGCACAAGGTATTTACTTTTTATTTCTTTCATTGTTGCATTTACTTTATTAATGCTCAATCCTAATAATTGCGAATTCTGCAGATCGAAAGACACTATGCTTGGAATTCCCTCGAACCTGACATGCAACTTGACAAGCTGCAAGCCATTGCGACTTCTATCGCAAGCCCGGATAGCAAGGTTCAGTGGTTGATGTGGTGGAACAGTTCAGAACAAACTCGGGCTGCGAGAAAGTTCCCCTCATAAACCACCAAGGACATACTGAGTAATTGGCTAGACAAGGCTTGCTGGTATGCAGGGGTGAGTCTATATGCACTTCCTCTGCCTGTTGATTTTGGAAATTCAATCTTTCTTGTGCTTATTCTCTTCACATTGATCACCGCAGTTCATGGACGCGGTTATCGACACCTTTAGGACCATCGCAGAGAAAGATGGGCTTGTGATTGATTATGAGGTTGCAGATAAAATTGACGTGTACCTCGAGATTTGGAGAATGAAGCTCTGGGACATTGGCTTCCCAGATGTCTTCAAGAGAAACGGCTTCAAAAAGGACGACGACTTCGCCAAACACGCGGATTCAACTTCCTTAGTCAATTGTGTCATATACCGGTTCGTTTACGAAATATCCTTCAACTCCAACACTTTGATTTACTTTGAATTACTTCATTGATTTCATGTATTTGATCATTACCATTTCTTATGCAGGTACTTCATGTTTGAGCTGGTACCGAAAAAGGCTATCACAAAGGATGTTGTACCTCCTTTCTTGGCGACATGGAGTGATCTCTTTAGTGACACCTGTATGTTCAGCCCTCATCAGATGAAGATGTGGACATCGTCTCATCTCCGTAGCGCTGGGTGGTACTTGGAGTGCGGTGTCAACGCCGTACCGGACGTGGAACGGGCACTTTTTGACTACGCGGAGAATGCGAAGGAAATCATCCTCCTTGACACTGTCGAAGGGTCCATGGACGAGGCCGAGAAAGCCAAAGCGATTGCAAAGATACAGGCTCAAGATCTCAAGAAGAAGGAGCAGATGGCGGCCACTGCTGAGAAACAACTTGCTAAAGAAGAAGCAAAACGGATAAAAGAGGCCGAGAAGAAACAAGCAAAGAATGAGAAGACAAGATTGAAACGAGCGGAAAAGAACAAGGTTGGCATCACAAACGACTCGACGGTGGTGGATGAGGCTCAAAGCAATCGGGCACCAAAGGTCGCTGGCCAAACTTTGAAAGTACCCGTGATCTCGTCTACACAGGAACGACTCACCCAAGGTCCCGTTGTTGATGAAGTTGCATCAGCCTCTCACGCTACAAACGATGAGTTCTTTCTGAATTTGTCCTTCTCATCACTCTTGCCAAAGGACAACCCGCCGCTTCCTGCCTTCAAAGACCTTGTGGCATTTTTGGAGAAGGTACCCTAAACCCTTCAACATTTCCATCTTCTCATGTCAACTTAAATTTCGTTGCATAAATCATCCCCGTGTTTTTCTAACTCAACCATCTCTATATCTTAAATTTTGTTGCAGCATCGTGGAGATCGGGACCGAGTGTTTAAGGGTCGCCGTAATGCAAAAGCCACCGTTGACCTGATGTTGGTGGACTACCCGGAGAATCTGCGCGTCCCAACTGTATCGGACCCCTCCCACGACATACCACGTTGGAACAAGTTGGATCCTGCTACTTTGGATGCCATATTTGACTTTGCAGATCATCACATTCATGACGGTGGGGCGATGGTCGTCATCCACCCTTACAACGTGGTGGTGAAGTCTTCTGTACTCGGGTATGCGAAGAGTTACGGGTTCGTGGAGAGGAAAAACTGGGTTTGCATGAATCGCTTGCACTTGTGTCATCCGAGTAAGAAGGATTTGACGGTAGGTTCTGCTTAGACCTTTCTCTCAACTTGTCCATGCGATATAAATCATTCCATAAAACCCTAAACCTTATGTGTTTCTTCCTTTGATTGTCTTCTGATGTCACAGACGCAAAGATTCGGTGCCTACCTTCTGGTGAGATCGGAGGATTCTTCCTTCGAGTTCAATCCGGTGTCGTCCATGAACGAGTTCGGAGTGGACCCTGGTTCGGACGAGTGGCTGCAAAACTACACCACCAAAATTGACCAAGCTATGAACGGCTCCAAGCCCTGGCGTGGACCTCGAGAGAAGAGCAAAGGCTTTTGGCAAGTTCTAATTGAGGCTTGTTCCAAGCCCGGAGACATTGTTCTAGACTGCCATGCCATGACTGGTGAATCCCTAATCTCTTACTAGCTTTGAAGTTTTTACATTTAATCGACGAAGTTCTATCTATCTATTCATAGTACTTGCTTTCATTGACATTGTATGTGTATTCCAGGCGCTTCCATTCATGCTTGCAGGAATGTCAATCGCCACATTGTGGCTTTAGAGGAAGACAAGGCCATCTTTGATGTTCTCATCGCTCCTTTGGCGCGTGCGAAGGCTACCCTACCATCGCCACAGCCTTCCGGATCGAAGCGTTTTGAGGACCCAGACAATATGGAGGTCGTACCATTGCAAGTCAAGAGAAGAAAAACGAGTAAGTAAGTCTGTTTTAATTCAAATTCCCTAGCTCTTTGATTCTGAACTCATTTCAGGAAGCTGAATGTACTAACGTTATCCATATGTGTTATAGCTTCTCAATTGGAATGAGCCCTCCTCGACACAAGCCACTTTTTGCTGCTCGGATGTTCTTTCCAAGTCCTCCGAAACCGTTTGAGCTCCCGGTGTACGTAGAGCCACTAGCTAGGGCATTTGCAGAGAATAGCCTGGATGACGTGGACATGACTGAGGGAGTACCTGATACCGGCGTTTCACAGTACTTGGACTTAGAGGCTGCGGAGTCATCTCGCACCCAAAGTTCTAGCTCTTTTTCTAGAACATCCTCTTCTACACATGAGGACTCCTGTGATGACTCCTCGTAGTGTAATGTACTTTGCATTCCTATGTTATTTTATGATTGGTAGTGAGACTGAAACGTCCACTTCACTTTAGTTCTCGTTGCAGCATTATATTTTCACATCACTGTCTTCTGTGGTCGTTGATGCATTCATGAATTGATATACCCTTTCTACAACATTCACCTACATCACGACTGAGCTCACCCCTGAACCCTAAACACTGATCTAAAATTCAACCTAAGTTTGCATGGATACATCATTTCTGATCCTAAATCCCTCAATCCCTATTCCTGATGGGCCCACGGTCATAGATCCTCATCCCACGGTCATAGGTTCTTTTCTTAACTGCGCGAAAAAAATCTCAAAAAATCCTACGCTCTCCGCTCTCGGCTCTCCGCTCATGTGCTCACATACTAGCACCCTCGCCGTCACGCCCTCGCCACGCCCCATAATACCCTGTCGGAGCCGACGGTCTACCCCTGCGTGTCCACTCGTGCCCTTCACATGCTCGTCACACGTATATCATTTTACTGATTGAGTGCTCCGACAGTACGCCCCATAAAACGCCTGCCCGTCACACGTATATCATTTAGTGATTGAGGTGTTTGGCAGATTCGAAAGCATTATGGGTCAACGCACTCCGAACGGATCGAGATGCACCTGGACAAACTCCAGGTGCTATCAACTACTCCTGTTGCCGCCAAGCACAAGATTATGTGGCTCAAGTGGTGGAACAGTGGACCGGCGATTCGAGACACGTACTTCTTTCCAAGGCCTCTATGTCCTGAGAGTCAGCTCGTTGCGTGGTTGAACCGCGCCTCCTTCTATGCGGGGGTAAACATTCATCCCCAATCGTATTCAAATTCTCTAATTCGATGTAACTCATCTGGCATCATTTCTTCTTGTATCGACTTACTTCGTCCTGTTTCTTGTAATTTGCAGTTAGAAGATGAGGCGGTAAAGGTACTGGATGACCTTAAACCGTCATTGGATCTCGAGCCGGTAAAATTTGACACGCTGCCAACGTACTTGCTTAAGTGGCGGTGCAAGGTTTGGGAGAAGGCGTACCTCGGTAACTTCACCGGCTCGGTGCAGTTCAGTCAAGCAACGAAGTAGGAGGATTGGCCAGCCCACAAAAGATTTGCCATGCGGCTTGTTCATCGGTACTGGACAACTCACTCCGCAACATAGCATTCTAGTTTCGATTTCTTAATGTGCCATGAGAATTCTGAATGATGAATATATATTTGACATTGTGCAGATACTTGAGACACGAGCTTCTTCGTAAAGGGGCTCTGAAGGATATGCCGCCGTGGGCGACTGCATGGTGTGACTCAACTAACTAGAACTATATTTTCACCAATCACTAGAAGAAGACCTACAGCTATGCACATCTAGAGGAGAATTGCTGGTACCTCGAGTGCCCGAAGAACTTCTGCAGTCCAGAAGAGGAGGCCACTAAGCTGCGGCTCAACGGCGGAGTTCCGATGGCGGCGGATAGCGATGAGCCTGTAGCCCAAACACCCGCAAAGGAGCTGTCGAGAGAAGAGAAGGAGAAGGCAGTTAAGGAGAAGAAGAGGCTGCGAAGTTGAGGCGCGAGAAGAAGAAGCAAGAGGCAACACAGACAACTGTCACCTCCACACCGTCAGCACCCTTGGCAGCGGCACCTTCCGATGCTCCTGCTGCATCAGAGCCACCTGTTTGTGTGATGCAACGACAGGATGACCCCGACATTGAGGATATAACTGGCGAACGTGAGAGGGGACGGCCGATGCTCTCGACCCAGATGTCCACTCAGCCTTCGCAGTCGGTGTTCTCGACTCACCCATCGCTGTCCTACCCGATCCGTGCTCCTTCCGCACCCATGTCGCAAACGAAGCTTCGACAGAGACGTTGGTGTAGACAGCTTGTCCTGAATAAGGAGCTGCATGTCAACATGTTTGACGAGATTTCTGAATTCTCCACGGAAATTAACCGGGGCAAGCGCTGCACTGTTCTTGGGAAGGATGCTGCGAAGACCACATACGTGGACCTTGTGATTGCAGATGTCCCGGACAATCTGCCGGTGCCGGGTGTCTCACATCCCGAGGACAATGTGCCGGAGTGGAACACTCGACCTTGCGACTACTTCAAAAACCTATTCCAATTCGCTGACGAGTACCTTCACGACGACGGGGCCGTGTTCTTCATCTATAGTAATGATAATGATCAAACTCGTAAGGAGATTGAGTCGTATTTCCCCGCGTTCGGCTTCAAAGTGTTTAAGGACTGGACTGGCGTTAACCGAATGTGCTTGAAGTCTGCAAGGATTCGAGGCTCCACCACGAGCATGTTCAAAGTGGCCCTACTGGTGCGCACTGCCTGCACCCACCCGCGAGCAGACAAGACGCCGAGGCATTCCAAATTTGATTTCAAAGCTTCCCAAGAGCTGCAGAGTCTATCCATCGATTTGTGCAAACAGGACGCGATTGTAAATTTTACGGTCGCGGAGACGCTTACAGTAAACGCAGATGGTCCGTGGCGTGGTCCGAAAGAGAAGGACCCGACGTTCTTCTCGAGTCTCATTCTCTCTGCCACCGACGAGGAGAATATCGTGGTTGACATTGCCGTTGCAACAGGTGAGTTCAATCGCTATCAGCGCTAGCATCAGCACATCCTATGCCTCTGATTCTGATATTGTGTTCTGACATTGCGCAGGATGCTCGATCCATGCCTGTGTTACTTCGGGAAGGCACATCGTTGCCTTGGAGGCCGACTCAGACATCTTCATCGGTGTATTGGAGCCCCTTGTCAATAAAGTTCTGGAGTCCAAAGCTAAAGACATATTCCTTAGCCCCATTCAACCTGTTTCATCTACTTCGAGAAGGAATGAAGAGCTCGAGTCGTCTCTTCAGTTTCGGCCGGCGTCGCCCGTCAGGAAGCGCCAGCGTCTCACCGATGCGTAAGTGAGTATTTCTCATTCATTTCCATTCTGTGGCTTATGGCATTTTGATTTCCAACTATCTGTATGGATACTACGTGCATCAGATTCTAATAATTGAATCACCTTCAGGTCTCCAGGTCGCGCCTTCTTTTTGCCGGATTACGCGGAGCGGATTGCTCGTCTACTTGCGATGCATATCACTCTGCTCCCGCTAGTGAAGCAGCCGTCTTTATGGTCCCGGGCCGTGGAGCGATTCATAGATCATTCCGCAGTTCTAGACACCTCGTATGACTTTGTTGAGCATTGCCATGTGTTAAATTGTGTTACCGGCAATTCTAGCGACTCAGAATACTCCGGCTAGCCGCATTACGGGTCGTTGATTTTACTCACCCGTCTCGTTTATTGAATTAATGACTTGTTTTTCATATACCCGCCTGTCACCTTGTCATCCCCTCTTGTGTCAATGATCTATTATTCGTGGATGTTCAGATCTGGTGCCAGTCAGACCAGGGTATTGGGGCCAATGTGAGTACCTGAGAGTCTGAAGCACTCACATTGATTACTCTAGGTTCTGCCAACCCGCATCCCAAAGACCTTATTTCTAATTTATACCTAAGGTATGTTAATTCTAATCTCATTTCTATTATTTATTGGGTACTCCGCTATTAACTGTCCTTACGTACTCCATGTCAGCCTGCTGTCCTTGCTACCTAGCATTACTTTCTCCCCTAGGTTGTACAACAGCCCTGAGATCTATATCATTATATTCTTAATCATTGCCGTTTTAAATTTCATTGAGTTCATCAGACCCTATTTTCATTATAATTCCAAGATTGACGGCTGCGGATCTGTACTTAGACTTTATGACGGCTGCTAATCATGAAAATTTCTATTATTTTCTCTTCCTTATTGTATTCCTACTCATGGTGGATTTTATCATGATCAGCTACCTTCATTTATACCATCGCCACTTATATGAGTTCACCGGCTCTCCTTCCTTTGCATTTCTCCTCACTCTCGGCCATGGCGACAATTGTGGAAGAGTTTAGTAGTGTTTCGTGGGTGACTGAGTTAATTGAGACTCCAGACAAGGCGCGTGGGAAGAAACGAAAGAGAGATGATGCACTTCCTCACGCATCCGCTTCATCCTATTCTTCCATGAGTGTGTCCACAGTCATGTTCGGAGCCGGATGTAGCAGTCCCCCAGTTTCAGAGGATCCAGATGAATGTTCTTTGGAGGGAGACGATGCTCCAGAGTGTGTTGAATTTGCAGATGACGAAGTTGATGTTGACGGATCTGAAGACGACGACAGCTCTGGGGCTGACGCATATCCATTTGAGGATGAGGTCGATCCAGTCGGCGACGTGGAAGCTTGTTATGAATGAAAGGAGTGCGGCAATTGTTCTTGTTGCATGGAGCCTGCAGAAGCTTATCCAAATCCGGAGTGCTATGAATGGGACGCTGGTTGTGGTGCTGACTCCGACACTGACTCGGGCAATTACAAGCCATGCTGGATTAAAGACTATTAGCTCATGTTGTTTCCTGCAATAGTGATCTCCAAGTCTGGTGCTCTTGAACCTGCATGTATAAGGGCTGAGAGACCTCTTTGAGATGAAGGCACAATCTTGGAATTTCAAGTTCAATTTCATTTCACTTCACTAGGCTTACTTGAATTCCATGTTTGATAGTTGTTTGAGGCTGAGTCATGTTTGTTTTACCCTAAACCGTATTATTCTTGCCTCTTGATTGTATCATGCTTTTGTGTTTCTATGGCAACGTAGCGTGATGATACCTGGTCAATTCCGACGCGATGCTCTATCAGAGCGGAACCCTAAAGGGCAATGTGCCCATCGTGGCATGGGATGGCGTCGATGTACCTTGTCGGAGCCGAGAGGTACGAGGTCGAACCGTCGAAGTGTGCGACGTGCCCGATTGATGCGTAGTTGTAGCCTGTCGGAGCGGAGAGGTGCCGTGTTGCGACAGGCTCGGGGAGATAGTCGGGGTCAGGTTCTTGGAGTGCGTGCTGGGGAACGAGCTATGTATTCTCGGGCTCGTGTACATCTCTATATCCTGTAGGTACCGAGAGCTTACGCTCGCGCTTATGTATGCATGTTCAATATGAGACACACGTGATTTAGTCACAATAGAACTCGCACATCCATGTTTAAGCCACAAAATACTTTATAATTGTTAACGCGCTAGAGTCTCAAAATTGTCATACTGGATTATGCAGTTTCGCAATACTAAAATCTGAAGCCCTTATCTGCCTTATACGTTCCTCCTATTCCTGCACAACGAGAGCTTGCTGTCTTACTAGTTATTGTCCATCTCAAATCCTTGTTTCGACTCCTCGCTAGCCAAAGAAACTATCACGCCAGGTGTCCGAAGGTCTTCCGAAGATTGCGTCGAGGCACACTTTTGCTCCCATTGGCCACTCCAGGTCGCCAACGTAGACTCTTCGAGGTGCCCAATACCTACATTGTCTTCCACGTTTCGCGCTGCTGGATGAACTTGCGCCCATGCTGAATCCTTCAGTCGGTCCCATTAGCTCAAACTCAGCAGTTGCTTTCAAATGGTTGCGGAGCAGAACTTTCTGCTGCAGTGACAGCAAGTGCAAATCCGTCTGCACAAGTTGTTCATCAATCTCAAATGGAATGTCTCGACTAGTCATAAATATTGTCAGCGCCTCTGCCCAGTAGGTGAAAAACATCCCTGTTTCGTGCTCACTTTTCTCTTTCCTTGCCAAGTTCATCTCTCTATGGGCCACTAAATATACGGACCACGTTGGCATGGTTTCAATCAACGCAGCCCAATTCGATCCACGCTGCTTCAGGTTCTCCAGGACCTCAATGTACGCGATACACCAATCGCTGTTCTCCATTCGCTCCAGATGCGTCTCAGGCATTATGTCAGAGAATACTACGTTCATTGCGACCTCCGGTGTCACCCACACTTCAGAAAACAACTCCATCAACTCTGCGAAATAGGGAGCCATCCTAAATTGATGAAATGCCAAAATGCCAAAAAACACAGGATCGAGTGCAAATGTGAGGAGGGCGGACTGACGCATTGAATTTGGAGAGGTGAAGGACAGGGGCGAAGGGCGAGAGGTATAGCCATGTACCGTAGCTAATTTTAGTTGAAGTGACAGTCAACGATTTACGCTATATTAATCATGTGAAGAGATTTAAAATATCAAATTTGATGTGATCAATTCACTAGTTACCTTATAGGTAATGAGTTCCTGCAGCTGGTAACTATCACATGGTAAACTCAGCAATGCGGCTAATAAGTACACGGTATAATGTTTCCAATTCCCTCGGTTATACGGTTTGTAACTCACACGGTCACAAGAACCGATAGTTACACGGTCACATGATTACTCGGTCACAAGGTCACGTGGTCGCTCGGTTGCGGGTAACAAGGTCACACGGTCACAAGGTCACATGGCTACACGGTAATAGGTTTTAAATCCTAAATCTAGACTAATTTATACGCCTAAATTTGGAATAAGTTCAAATTTTTTTAATCCAATTTTCAAAATTCCGTGGTCATAGGGGTCCCTTTTTTTCCAAGTTTGAATAATTGAATTTGAGTTTTCCGCTCTCCGCTCTCCACTTTTTGCTCTCCGCTCTCCGCTCTCTGCTCGCATACAAGCTTTCCTGAGCCTCAAGCGCCGGAATAGATCGAAATGCAAACTGTACGGGAGCACCCTCGGGCAACACACGAACTAGAAGATAAATACCAAAACGTTGAGTCTCTTCATATAGAACCAAAAGAGTAAGCTAATAGTAATAGGAAAACAATAATGAATTTTGAAATACTAGGTAGTGCACGAGCGTTTACCGTCTTCAGATGGTTGACTCGTGATGCCAAATGGAGCCGATTCATGCAAGTCCAATCCTTGTTCAAGGTAAAACCCGTTGTATTACCATAACCAAGTATGTTAGCCTTGGTTGATTGCCTATATGGATGCACAATGATGATAGCGCCATCATCAACCAAGTAATTGTTTGCAAAATCAAATATTGGATCAAGCCAATCGTCCTCAGCTGAATTCCATGGTGGAGTCTGTCCCGGCGGATCAGAGATGGTGGGAACGGGTAGGTTCTCGGGCATGTCTACAAGAATTAAATCTACACATGGCTCCTTGCACGACTACCCTTTGAATACTCGTGGGCGGTCCGCTTTGTGCTACCAAAAAAAAAAAACCTACACATGTTAGTAAATTAAAACTGCAAGGCAAACTTCAACAAAATAAATTGAAGTACAAAGAGTCCAAGAAGTATGTCTAACAGTATTCCTCATCCAAAAACCTCTGAATCTCCTCAATCATCTTTGGAATAGGGTCATCTTCATTCTGTGGAAGAGCAGCTACAACTGATGTGTTGAGTACCAACTCATCGATGTCCTGGTCCTCTCCTGAGTCCACCACATCACGAATTTGGCCACAGAAGGCCTTATCTTGTGATAGCTCCCTCTTAGTACCCCGCTGCTCCTGGCTCTGGTGCTGAGATTCTGCATCAACAACACTAGAAGAAGAAGGCTTTGGGACTTCTTGTACCTTTGGATTCTTCTTCTTCTCTTCCTTCTTGGCAATCTTCTCCGCTTGTTTCTCAATCTTGGCTTGCTCCCGGGCGGCCACCTTCTCTTTATGTTGAATAATCTTCAACTCCTTCTTCTTGTCTTCAGCTTCAACCTTGGCAATGAGTTTAAGCCGCGCCTCCTCATCAAGCTTCTCCAACTCACCAACCAACAAGGCAGGTGTACCGGCAGTCTCAACTGAGGATTTGAGATCCTTCTCCTCTGCATGTACATAACCCAACAGACAGTCCAAATACCACCCAACCCCCTTGAGATGTGTGCTTGTCCACGTCTTCAACTATTGCGGAGGGAACATGCAATACTCAGAAGAACGATCCATCCAACTCTCAAGGAACACGGGAAGATCAAACTTGGCAATTGCCTTCTTCTCCAGTAACTCATGCTTGAAATACCTGTAGCGATACAGTAATAAGCAATTAATATTATCATTTGATCCAATATTATGTGTAACTTTACAAAAGAAACGTCTACCTCAAAACCAAGTTAGATAAAAAGAATAAATACCTGTAGACCACATGTTTGACCACAAGGTCAGAACCCTTGAAATCCTTGAAGGCAAGCGATTTCTTGAAGGCTTCAACCCCCTTGAAAACGTGAACAAATGCCTTGTCCCAAATCTTCACTCGCCAATACTCTATGAATTGGGAAAGTGTCTTGGGCTCTTCTGGGACATCCATGTTCAAAAGAACATTGTCTTTGTGGACAATGGTTTCAAACAACTCCACGGGGCAATCTTCAATCTACGGAATATATAGTGATGAAATTAAAACAATGAAATTACAAAGTATGAGAGTAGAGAAAGAATGTAAACAAACTAAATCAATATTGATAGAGAAACTCACCCCTCCCCACCAGGCGGCCTTCAGAATAAAAGAATTGAGGTCCACAGCGTTAACTAGCCTCAAAGGAAAACGAACTGCCTCTCGTGTATGCACAGAGGAGTTCCACCACTTCAGCCATCGGAGCTTGTGGTGAGGAGGACCAACCGTTGAAGCAATGATTAGAAACATGTCCAAAGTGAGCTCCAACTGCGAGGCATTCATAGTCCAATGCCTCTCAATCTGAAAAAAAGTGATATTCAAACCGTGAGCAACAGAAATGCAATGAACTTGAAGTAAAAATGAAAGAAATAAATTGATTAATACCTCTTGCAGAAACTCTGGACCATGCGCTGGATTCGCCACAACTGTCATCTTCCCTAACTTAACAATCAATTTTGAAGTCCTTTCCTTGATGCCCATCTTCATTGCTGCCGCAATGCCTTCCCGAGTCACATTTTCTAGTTTGGTCTCCTCACGATAAACAAGCACAGCTAAGTCACCAGCAGCAGCAATGTCTTGCTGAAACAAGGTCCCAAATTAAAGGATATTAGGAGTACAAATTTTAATACCAAAATGCACACATTCACGTAAACGAAAAATGCAGTAGAAGAGTGAAAGCAGAAATATTACCCTAAACATGAGAGAAGTAAAAAGGTCTTGTTGTAAATTTGTCCATCCTCTTTTCACTGAACCACGACATCTTTCCAATTCGTGGCCGAGGGCTATCCCCACCCCCCAGCATTTTTGATTTCTAGCGTGCACCTCAGTGCGTCTCGCACACATCCTAGGGCCATGAACTCAGCCCTCGTGGCCGAGGGCTATCCCCACCTCCCAGCATTTTTGATTTCTAGCGCGCACCTCAGAGCCTAACGCACACATCCCATGGCCATGAACTCAGCCCTCGTCGCCGAGGGCTATCCCCATCCCCCACCATTTCCAATTTCTAACGCGCACCTTAGTGCGTCACGCACACATCCGAGGGCCATTAACTCAGCCCTCGTGGCCGAGGGCTATCCCCACCCCCAATATTTTTTATTTCTAGCGCGCATCTCTGTGCGTCACGGACACATCCTAGGGCCATCAACTCAGCCCACCTGGCCGAGGGCTATCCTCCCCCCCCTAGCATTTCCAATTTCAAGCGCGCACCTCAATGCGTCACGCACACATCCCAGGGCCATGAACTCAGCCCTCGTGGCCGAGGGCTATTCCCACCCCCCAGCATTTGCAATTTCTAACGCGCACCTTGTGAAAGGTAACAGAGGAATGCACAAAGCACACACACAAACACAAGGAATGCGTAGAAAGAGATATCTTTACTCAAGGGCTCCCCCGCTTAAGTAGTGTACAGGTGACGTGCCCCTTGGCAACCCATATGGGATAACTCAATACCACAGGTTTCCAAAGTACCTGAAACCCCTTTGGCTTCTAGCAACACTATCCTTCATCTTCTACTTCAACACTCCCACTTTGCGTAGAGCCAAAGCCTTTAAGTCCATATGCCTTTACAAACCTGTCGTATCGATCTCGTGCAAGTCCCTTTGTCAACACATCCGCCATCATGTGCTCGGTTGGACAATACTCCAAGTGTATAACTCCCATCTATAACTTCTCCCGGATGAAGTGGTATTGCACATCAATGTGCTTTGTGCGTGAATGATGTGTCGGGTTCTTTGCAAGCGAAATGCTCCCTTGGTTGTCACACATGATTGTTGTAGCCTCCCCTTGTGCACAACCCACATCCGCCATTAGTTGTCTCAACCAAATACCCTCCTTCGTTGCGTGACTTGTCGCCATGTACTCCGCCTCCATGGTGGACGTGGCTGTAGTTTGTTGTCGCTTGCTGTTCCACGATGCTGTTGATCGCTTGCTGTCCCAGCATTTCCAATTCTGGCGTGCACCTCAGTGCGTCACTCACACATCTCCATGGCCAGGACTCAGCCCTCGTGGTTGAGGGCTATCCCCACCCCCCAGCATTTTTGATTTCTAGCGCGCACCTCAGAGCCTAACGCACACATCCCATGGCCATGAACTCAGCCCTCGTCGCCGAGGGCTATCCCCACCCCCCACCATTTCCAATTTCTAACGCGCACCTTAGTGCGTCACGCACACATCCGAGGGCCATTAACTCAGCCCTCGTGGCCGAGGGCTATCCCCACCCCCAACATTTTTTATTTCTAGCGCGCATCTCTGTGCGTCACGGACACATCCTAGGGCCATCAACTCAGCCCACCTGGCCGAGGGCTATCCTCCCCCCCCTAGCATTTCCAATTTCAAGCGCGCACCTCAATGCATCACGCACACATCCCTGGGCCATTAACTCAGCCCTCGTGGCCAACGGCTATCCCCACCCCCAGCATTTCCAGTTTCTAACGCGCACCTCAATGCGTCACGCACACATCCAAGGGCCATGAACTCAGCCCTCGTGGCCGAGGGCTATCCCCACCCCCCACCACTTTCAATTTCTAGCGCACACCTCAGTGCGTCACGCACACATCCCAGGGCCATGAACTCAGCCCTCGTGGCCGAGGGCTATCCCCACCCCCCAGCATTTCCAATTTCTAACGCGCACCTTAGTGCGTCACGCACACATCCGAGGGCCATTAAGTCAGCCCTCGTGGCTGAGGGCTATCCCCACCCCCAACATTTTTGATTTCTAGCGCGCATCTCTGTGCGTCACGGACACATCCTAGGGCCATCAACTCAGCCCACCTGGCCGAGGGCTATCCTCCCCCCCCCCTAGCATTTCCAATTTCAAGCGCGCACCTCAGTGCGTCATGCACACATCCCAGGGCCATGAACTCAGCCCTCGTGGTCGAGGGCTATCCCCACCCCCCAGCATTTCCAATTTCTAACGCGCACCTCAGAGCCTCACGCACACATCCTAGGGCCATTAAATCAGCCCTCATGGCCGAGGGCTATCCCCACTCCCCGCATTTCCAATCTCTAAACCGCACCTCAGTGCATCACGCACACATCCCAGGGCCATTAACTGAGCCCTCGTGGCCGAGGGCTATCCCCACCCCCAGCATTTTTTATTTCTAGCGCGCACCTCACTGCGTCACGCACACATGTCCAGGGCTTGGACTCAGCCCTCGTGGCCGAGGGCTATCCCCACCCCCCAACATTTCCAATTTCTAGCGAGCACCTCACTATGTCACGCACACATGTCCAAGGCCTAGACTCAGCCCTCGTCGCCGAGGGCTGTCCCCACCCTTCGGCATTTCCAATTTCTAACGCACACCTCAGAGCCTCACGCACACATCCCAGGGCCATGAACTCAGCCCTCGTGGCCGAGGGCTATCCCGACCCCCAGCATTTCCAATTTCTAGAGCGCACCTCAGTGCGTCACGCACACATGTCCAGGGCCTTGACTCAGCCGTCGTCGCCGAGGGCTATCCCCACCCTCCAGCATTTCCAATTTCTAACGCGCACCTCAGAGCCTCACGCACACATCCCAGGGCTATGAACTCAGCCCTCGTGGCCAAGGGATATCCCTACCCCGAGCATTTCCAATTTCTAACGCGCACCTCAGTGCGTCACGCACACATGTCTAGGGCCTGGACTCAGCCCTCGTGGCCGAGGGCTATCCCCACCCTCCAGCATTTCCAATTTTTAGCGCGCACCTCAGTGCGTCACGCACACATGTCGAGGGCCTGGACTCTGCCCTCGTGGCCGAAGGCTATCCCCACCCCCCAGCATTTCCAATTTCTAACGCGCACCTCAGAGCCTCACGCATACATCCCAGGGCTATGAACTCAGCCCTCGTGGCCAAGGGATATCCCCACCCCAAGCATTTCCAATTTCTAACGCGCACCTCAGTGCGTCACGTACACATGTCCAGGGCCTGGACTCAGCCCTCGTGGCCGAGGGCAATCCCCACCCTCCAGCGTTTCCAATTTTTAGCGCGCACCTTAGTGCGTCACGCACACATGTTGAGGGCCTGGACTCTGCCCTCGTGGCCGAAGGCTATCCCCACCCCCTAGCATTTCCAATTTCTAACGCGCATCTTAGTGCGGCACGCACACATCCTAGGGCCATGAACTCAGCCTTCGTGGCCGAGGGCTATCCCCACCCCCCAGCATTTCCAATTTCTAACGCGCACCTCTGAGCCTCACGCACACATCCGAGGGCCATAAACTCAGCCCTCGTGGCCGAGGGCTAACCCCATCCCCCAGCATTTTTGATTTCTAGCGTGCACCTCAGTGCGTCACACACACATCCCAGGGCCATGAACTCAGCCCTCGTGGTCGAGGGCTATCCCCACCCCAAGCATTCCCAATTTCTAACGCGCACCTCAGTGCGTCACGCACACACTCCAGGGCCATTAATTCAGCCCTCGTGGCCGAGGGCTATCCCCACCCCCCAGCATTTCCAATTTCTAACGCGCACCTTAGTGCGTCACGCACACATCCCAAGGCCAAACTAGAACTCGTGACGCCTAGAATAGCACTCGAGAACCTTCTTCAGACGTTTTTTTTTTAAGTATGCCTTGTCATATGTTTTTGGAAAGCTCTTGTCAAGAGCGATTCATCAGTGTATAGCAAATTCAATTTGGACATAAACTTCCAAAGTTATGCTCAATTGAAATAGTCAACTTGATATTCCATGTTGTGAAGATTTCAATAGACCATAACTTACGGAGTTTTTGTCCAAACTCAATGAGTCTTATACCATTGAAACGCCCTTTGCAAGAGCTTTCCAAAAACATATGACAAGGCATACTTCCAAAAAAACGTCTTGAGAAGGTTTTCGAGTGCTATTTTGGGCATCACGAGTTACAGTTGGGCGAGTGATGGGATAGCTGTCGGGGCCGACGGCTAAATGGGAGGGCCCAGGGTTTGCTTGCAATATCAATGTTGGGGTGCGAAATTTGTGGTGGACAGCCCGGGACCATTGGCGTCACGAGTTCTCTACATGATTGTGTAAGGGCTGAAATGCAAACCTTGGGCCTTCCCACATTGCCGTCGGCCCTGACGGCTCACCCATCACTCCCCTGATCAGAACTAGTGACGCCCTGAATAGCACTCGAAAAGCTTCTTCAGACGTTTTTTTTGGAAGTATGCCTTGTCATATGTTTTTGGAAAGCTCTCGCAAAGGGCGTATGATAAGTATGAGACTCATTGAGTTTGGACAGATATTCCATAAGTTGTGTTCTATTTAAAGTTTTACCGCCCTTATTATCAGCTTGACTATTTAAATTGATCATAACTTTTGAAGTTTATGTTCAAATTGAATGTTCTATGAACCGCTGAAAATCCTTTTACACGAGCTTTCGAGAAACATATTATAAGGCATACTTCCAAAAAAAGTCTGGAGAAGGTTCTCGAGTGCTATTTTGGGCGTGACAAGGTCTGGTTTGGCGAGCGATGGGTGAGCCGTCGGGGCCGAGGACTATGTAGGAGGGCCCTGGGTTTGCACGCAAGGGCAACGGGCGAGTTGTGGAATTTGTGCTTGCGCGTCACCTTCCAACTAAATGATGTAGCTATAATGTTATATATGATCTACCCTCTCAAGTACATTGGGCTACCCTATATACCTACAACATGCCCCCAAGGCGGAGGGTAGATTTGAGTCCTCACTTGAAGCCAAAAGTTTCAACTAAAACCTTGATTTGACGGTTGTTTCGGATTTGAGTTTCGGGGTTGTGGTGGCAATTCTAGCGATTGATGTCAACCATCACGAGCAATTTGAGCTACGACCTGTAAATTGCGGTCCTTCATTTATTATGAGATGGCGTTTGGAGAATCCTAAAATTTTCCACCTTGTAATTATTATTTCAATTATACTCAAAGTGAATGTGAAGTGTATCGTCTGACACTTCCTGTCTTAGACCTAGTTTGACTAATATTTATTTTTTACTAATTATGTGTATGAATATATATATATATATATGTATATATATATATATCTATGAGACGGGAAAATACCATGATATATGCACCACCTTCTTCTATGAGCCTTACAACAGTTCTTCTCACATATCCATTGTTGTAGTTATGGTCTTTATGATTCACTCTATCATCTATCTAGATATCATTATCTTTTCATCGGGCACCGTCTCTGTGAGTAGGCAGGAAGTTCCATTAGTTCTATCGGTGGGAGATAGTGGCTAGTTGAAGGTCAATAGATCACTTTGAATCTTCTAGTCTTACGATTTAGACTAACTAAGGGCTTCATCATGGTTGAGGAAGAGATCTTGTCTGAGGAGTTTGGGGTGATCAAAGAGGGGATTTTGCAAACAAGGTAAAGAGAAGACAAAGCGTACTACTAGCTCCTATATCCAAGTCAATATACAATGTTTGGCCTGACGATGCAACAAATGGCTGCATCTTCTAAGATTTTGGCACCTTCAGCTGATACATCCACTGTAGAGCTGCTACCTTTATGTCCTAAAACCTTATAGTCTCTTGAGCCTCAATGGTATGTTACAAGTTTTAGAGCTATTATGATCAACCTTCTTAATGTGAAACGTGAGGCTCTAGATCCTATCATTGAACTGTTTAGTGAATTTGAGAAGAAAACCCCATCTTAGTTTTGTCAAAGTCCCCTCTTGAATGAACCGATTTTTTTTGCTTCAACTCCACGTGTTGTTTTTGCCCCGGCCAAGAGTCCATCTTCCTCTTTTTCCTTTCGTCTTCGTTGTCTAACTTCACAAGACTGTCCTAGTGTCATGCAATGTTTGCGAAAGCTCTCAAGTGTTCCTTAATCTTGGAATGAACTTGCTCACATAAATTTTGATTGCGTAGAGAATCATAAGGTGCAGTTCTTCCCTCTACAATTTGACGGGGATGTAGTTTTTGAGTTGCCATGATGTTGTGGAATCGTACATCCTTCAGGATCCCGGAGCAAACAGGAAATAGACAAACATTATAACAGTCTCACTTAGTCCCACACGAAAACGTTAAAGATACACAACAACCTTGGTTTGAAGTTTAGAAGGTTGACGTGTGTTGGTACTTTGCGCTGTGAGAACGAAGATTGTGACTTCTTGCTAGAACGCCCCAAAAAAATGAGATGGAATGGATACTTAGGTACAACTAATTTTCCATTCAACATTTGGTTTAACCCACCTCATGATTCTTCACTTGTTTGGAAAGTTTGCAAGAAGCTCCCGTTATGCCAAGACTTTTGCTCAGCGCCGGTGTATTACGTGCTCAACATTGGCAACATGTCTCGTGCTTGTATCCACTTGGATTATCATCGACACCCAGTTGCAAAAGGAAAATGCAGAGAATCTTTGAAGACCATCGCTGGATTGATTGCAATTGAAGTAGCTAATACAACCACTGCCAAGAACTTGGACATTGCGATGGTGGCGATGATGACATTGCGATGGCGGCGGACTAAACCTCAAACAGTTGATTTCTGGTTTTGACTAGACCAAATCGCACAATGTATCATGGGACCAAAGTGCTTCTTTGTCATAGACCGCTCGAAAATCCTAGACATTTAGCCCGTTCTCTCAGGTACGGACCTCACGTGTTCAAAGATCCTAGAGCTCCAGGAGGTCGGGTTTCGTCTTGAGTTCACTACAGCCCTTTCGCCTCCACCCCTCTTTACGACGTCGAAGGTGTTTGAGCCCATCTTGTGGACTCACCCGAGGCCATTGCATGCTGACAGGATCCCATCCTCCCGAAACGACTGAAACGTGCGACGGAACACCAAGGCTCCCACAGAAGCTCATAACAATCAATGGGAGAGTGCAAAAAACGTGAAGGCAAATATTCTCCGCATCAACCTCCTCCCCTACCCTAGCCTTGGTGCCATCATCGTGCTCCAGTCCGAGGTGGAGCCGGACGAAAATTTGTACAATATTCCATTGTGCAATTTTCCGTTATGTAGACATGTACGTGCCCACATTATGCTAGCATGAACTCTGCAGCTGTTGGAAGGCGTGGCCAGTACGTCAACTGCAAACACCTTTACTATATCTTTCGTTACTTTTGCAAACTAGACTATAAAGCTGACACCATTAGGAGTAATCTGTAGTCACAAAGGGGCCTTTGCCTTTGGCACGTGCTGAAAATTTTAAGCAAAACCGTGCACTTTACACGAGGGCACCAATGGTGCCACCGTGGTTGCCAGTAGTGCAGTTCCGTGGGTCTCGCCAATCGACGTTGCCAACACTGCAGACACTGTCAACACTGCGGCTTCCGACGCTGTCAGCGGGCAGCGACTGCACCTATAGGTTTACATAAAAAGGGGTACTTGGGCAGCCGGTTCACCTAACACGGGTTGTCTTACAGGGCCCCTTTGGGTCTCCATTTTTCTCCTAATGGTACATCAATGCTCTTACTCTCAACTTGGATGAGGTTAAAAAAAATCTTGTGGCGGCCGGGATCATCAAGACCGAGGATTGAAGAGTGAGTCACAATTGGTGTTTAGACAGGGAGACTAGAACTAGAAGCAATAGCTTCCTATTTTGAATGGCTGAAGTCCTATTTTGAATTGGCTGAAGTACTAGCTTGCTTGATAAGTTTGAATACTGTAACTATGTATTAGACAAAAAGAAAAAAAGAAAATCCTACATATAGGTCCACTTGTTCTCTTTCTGTTCTTTGTCTCTTTTCAAAAAGCTCTCTTCATTGGGTTCAATTTCATACTCTAAACCCTATAAATATCCAATTTTTCAGGCTGACTATAAACATTGTAGTCTACTAAGTACTAACCCACGATTATAGGTCCAACGGTCATAGGGTACCAAAATTTACTATAAATAGTATATAATCTAAAAATAGAGTTTTATTTTCTAAAATTAGTGTCATTTTTAAAATTCAGATGGGTCCTATGCTCAAGGCTCTCCAAATCCCCGCTCTCCGCACTTGGGCTCTCCTCTCTAGAACTCTAGTTTGCTAAACCTATGGTTCTAACATGGTATAGAACTCTAGTTTGCTAAACCTATGGTTCTAACTTGGTCATATTTATATGTAGGGGTTGCCTCTGGAATTGTGTCATTCTTGTGTCGTCATATCTTCATATGATTCCCAATGACTGGGTCCAGTTCATGCGCTCCAGTTGATATCTATATCTTTAATAAACTCGACTGTATTTGCTACAATTATCCTAGGGTTGTACTGGTCAGCGACCCGGCAAACCGGTTGCGTACTCCCGCGCCACCGGCTACGACGGAGTCACTGGTGGTAGCCTCTCGGCGCCGACAGGCTACGCCCGGCCACGCAGCGGCCAAGACCATGTCGCCCCGATCCCCTTCTTCCTCCCGCATCATCCTCTCGCGCAGCGACCTGTCGTCCGCGATTCGCCATCGCGTCGTTTCATCCACTTTTTGTCCACATCCCGTCCTCATCTCGTCCGCTCCGTTTCTGTGTTGATCACTGCATTTCCAATCGCAAATGTTTCACCAATCCACCAATCCACCAGGGTGACTATTTTTTGATTATTTTCATAACTGAAAAATACATTGAACATACTCGACTTGCGAGTGTATATTAGATTCAACCATATGGCCTATAAGTCCCTCCCCTATCTGGATTGTAGGAACCCGTGTGCTTAGCCGACTTGTTTTGAATAGAAAGTCCTCGCCGAGGCAGCCTTAACACTCTTGGACCAGGTTGAGGTTGTAATGTAGCGCCCGAGTATGTTCCCGGAAGGAGGTTTCCAACCTTCGAGTATGCATGGGGGACCGAGCACGATGTATCGTTCCGATCTTCAGGATGCTCAACTTCCTTCTCTCCTAATTCTTCTGATTCAAGTCTAGCTCTATGCGTTTCTTCGTCAATTCGGTTGTAGCAATCTTCGCTACGCTCATTGAGCCCCATATCCAAGAACGGCTCAAACGGCCAAGTATCCTCGCTCAAAGAAGCGACGTCGGCATGCCTATCCCGTCTACGTGACACTTTCGCACTTGAGTTGTCCCTTTCTGGTCTCTCCATATCGCCTCTCAATCTATCACTAATCCACTCAAACCATAGAGGACCATACCCTCCGAGTCACCCCATTTATGTGTGAGTGATGAAGTCTTGGCTCAGCCTTGTCTGACACCTTTTCGTGTTGCGTGGGACCCGTCGATATCATCTCATACTCGTCATCTCATAGTTGTAGCCAGCTAAATATGCTCCATTTCGAGGTGACCCTAAACCCTAAAAGTTAATCCAAAAACGGTAATAGGTCCCGCGGAAATAGGTCAAAAAAATTTCTAAAAATATATAATATTTGAATATTCCACAGAATATTCGAATTTTCTAAATTTATTTTCTAGATTTGGTAAAAAATTTGTATATTTTTAGACTCTAACTTTTTCTTCCGCTCTCCGCTCTCCAATTCTCTGCTCTCCGCTCTCTGCTCTCCGCTCACCGCTCGCACGGTAGCTTCGTTGCGATGCATCTTATGTTTCGCCGGGGGTTGTTATTGACATTGGTTGGCGGAGTAGGTCGTCCGGTTTTTGGCAAGCCTTCTTCTGCTATACGGGCCAAATCCACTGCCTCGGCAAAAGTTTGGCGTCGTAAGCCTACCGTGGCCACTTGGAGGTACTCAACAAACCTTGCACGGAAATTACTTAACATAAACATGTCGTCAGGAGGTATGGTTAAATTTTTTGCCAATTGTTGAAGACGCTCTGCATAATCATCTACAGATTCATTCGGTAATTGAATCAGTGTGCGAAATTGAATGTATGTCTGATCGTCGATTTTGATGGCTCGGTAACGTCGTTTGAACGCGGTGAAGACATCCTGCAGTGTGTTAGCCGGGTGGATCCTTCTGTGGTAGGCAAACCAGTTGGATTCTTTCTCGGTAAGAGAATTACCGAATAATTCTAACTGGACTAAGGTTTGATTTTCACCGTTTAGTAAAATAGCTGCTTCAAATTTGCGACAGTGAGTTTCGGGACACTTATCAGTTTTGTATTCGGGATACGGTTCTGCTTTACGGGCCGTATATGTTGTCCGGTGCGCCGGGATGTGAGTAGTATCCATGGTTCTTGGACGTGGTCGGTATGTCGGGGTTGGTACTACCGGATCCGATGTCGATCTAGGAAATGCATAGGAAAAAGTACAAGCAATCGAGGGATGGTCGGTATTACCACAATATGTGCAAAAATGAAGCGGGGGTCGTATGTTTACCTGATCCGGTTGCTCATGGATTGGATTGAACGGTTGAGGTCCTTTGTGCAGATGATCGGCAGCCTCGGTGTCGCTAGGAAACAATGTATGGTGGACTGCCTGAGTGGGTATCACGGTTTGGCGATGTTGTTGGAGGCGTAGATGTGGAAGTTGTAGTTGAGGTTCTTCCAATGTAAAATCCACTGGGTGCTGGGGTTCGAGAGCCGCGAGGAGTTCTTGGTCGGTGGCATCCTCCGGTATAAGTTGTTGGAGTCGTTCTTCGAGTGCATCTGATTGGAGTTATGTTTGCCAGCAAAAATGTTCTCTTTCGACGGATGTTGGTACAGGGTCGGTGCCTGTTAAGGGGGTTTTCTAGGAAACTGACCTTGAACGAATGAAGCTACTCCGCCCAAGACTATTCCACTCTAGACTAGTTTCTAGAGATTGAGAGGAGTAGTAAGAGATTCCTACTAAGAAGAATGGACTGTCGGCTAAAGAAAAGCACCAGTATGCTAGTAAGTCGACCCCTGCATACTCACAGACTATTGCAACTGATCAAGATACAACCACAAGGAATGATTCAAGAGCAGAAAACAGCTGTAGTCTAACGGCAGTAGTCTAACATACTAGTGCGCACAAGAAGGGGTTAAGACAAGATCGAAGTACAACTGAGGCTGCCAAAAAGATGTACAAATGGTATAGCAACAACTCTCTCAAAGAGAGTGAAGGTACATATAGGAGACTGGTCTGACAGTGTGTCAGACTGGTCGACCGGAAAAGTCCGGTCAACCAGTCTGTACCAGCCTGTACTGCCACGTGTCGCCTGCCGGGTCTATTCCTGCCGGGTATAGACTAGCCTACTCTTAGCCTAAGGGAATATCAACTAATATTCGGTTAACATTGGCCTGCCTCTGAGCTAAGTACACTCCTGTGGACTTTAGACTTCTCCTGTAGGTGACTAGGGAAAAATGTTCACGAGAAATGACAAAATTACCCGCGGTCGAGTAACCGACCCGGCTAAGGTCGACTCCTCAGTCGTGGACGTCGCTAGAATCCTGGGTCATGCCTGGTGAGCGAATGTCTGGAGGCATTCCTGAGAAGTCGAACCCCAGAGAGTGTGGTGAAGAGATTACTGGTAAGCCGACTGGAGTGTTGTCGACCGATGGTGTGGGTGCTGTCGTCATCTGGTCGGGTACTAGGGGCTGGTGATCCTGCTGCTGCTGTGGAGGGGGAGGGTGTGGAGTTGCTGCCTGCTGTTGCACCGTGTCTTGAAGGTTGACTAGCGATTGCTGCTGGTTTTGTTGCTGCTGATCGCGATCCACGTCTTCATTGGTCGACTCGCTGTCTTTTTCGTCTTCGTCCTCGATTAACTTGACGTCGGTAGTCAATACCTCGTCTTCGTCAGTCGACTGGTTCTCCCTAAGCGAATGGTCGGGTTCCAGGTGGCTCGTATCCTTCTCTTCGTCTTCGTCGACTGCTGGAATCTCCAAGTCCGGGTGGTCGAGTTGAAGTTGGTCGAGTTGCCTGCGGTACATGTTGAGCTGGTGACGGTCGGTGCTGAGGGTGTGCTTGAGAACCTTGATACGGTTTCTTGCCTTGAGTCGGAGTCGGTACTTGCGTGCTCGAAGTTTGTGGAACTGCAGTTCCCGGCTTGCAAATTGGCGGGACTTCTCCTCGTCTTGGAGTAGTAGGTCGAGTCGGTTGTTGGAGTCGACTATGTCCCTCCGGGCTTGCTGGAGACTGAGCTGGGTTGTTGCGACCTCGGCTCGTGCCACTCCGAGTTCGTTTCGTGCTACCACGAGCTCGCTCTGGTGTTTCTGTTCCTGCTGTTGACTGCTGTGGAGTTCGGCTTCTAGCTGGGCCAATCTGTTGTCGGTCTGAGCCTTCTCCTCAGTGACGGTGGTGAGAGTAGTACGGAGTCTTGCCTGTTCGTTAGTGAGGTTGTCGACCTGTTGCTTGTATGTTGTGGAGTCCTTGGTCAGTCGACTACTCTCCAATCGGTGGCGGTCGAGCTCAGCTTGAAGGGTGGTTTTTGCTTGAACCACTTCAAACAAGAGGAGGTTTACCCGGGAGCCGACATCCTCGAGTCGTCTTACTGCTCCTTCGACGTCCTCCAGGCGCTGGCGCCAATTCATCGCTAATGTCGTGGCTCGCGATGTTGGTGAGTCGGGTGCGGGTTGGTTGACCCCGGGTGATGGCGGAGGTCGAGTCGTGGGGGAGACGGGCGGTGGCTGGAAAAATTCGCCGGTTGGTGCTGCTCCATATGGCGCTTTGAGGTTGGGCGGCACGAAATCGGATAGAGGGGGCGGGGGTGTGTGCGGGATGGGGGTCTCACTTGGCGCTTGTGGTGGAGTCGACTGGGCCTCGCTGTCGGATGAGGTCAGGTCGACGTGTCGAGGTACAAACTGACTCAATGGGGTGAGTTTGCCTCGCTTGGCACGCTTCTCTTGTCGCTCTTGGTCCCGCTTGCGTGCGTGTGAGGAGCGTGTCTCCCTTCGCTCTACGGTCGGTTGACTCCCGGTAGTGGCTGTCGGTGCTACTGGGTCGGGTGGGGTTTGTCGACTAGGAGGTCGAGCACTCGATGTTTGGCCTAAGTCGACTGGTCGGGGCGGTCGAACATGGTCCTTTGAGGTGCGGTCAGCTCCAAGCCCACCTTGAAAAACGATGTAGTCGGGTCCTCGGGAGCTCTTTTCCGAGTTCTCCGACTGTCGACGTCGGTCTTTGGTGTTCTGCTAGGCGACTGTTTGGTGTGCATACTCTTCATCAGTGCTAGGAAAATAAGATTCAAAGACGAAGTCCAATACCTGGGCTGAAGGGCAGATCGTGGTCTTCGTGGTCTGCATCGCCTTGATGTCGATGGCGATCGAGTTGAACATCCATGTCGCCCAGTCCCATTGCATGGCGCGGTAGATCAGGGCCTCAATTGTGCACACTACGTCGAGCATTTCCTTGCTGATGTAGGTCGTCTTGCGTTAGAATCTGAGGCCTTGAATGAATGCCGTCAGTCGCCTGTGGTGTTTGGGTTTGCAGTATTGAAGGTTAGATTAGAATGCCAAAGCCTCACACAAACACTTGGAATGCATAGGAAAGAGATGATCTTTACTCATGGGCTGCCCCTCTTAAGTAGCACACCCAAGGGAGTCCCCTTGGCAAACCATATGGGACATCAGCCCATACTCCACTCCTAGTACACTAGGATCAGCCCATATCACTTGGGAGACCCAATTCTCATTACTTCTAACTAGTACCACTTCTCTAGTTGCAAGTCCAGCTCATTCGCATCATCTACTCTAGCTAATGCGCATGGCTATGAGCAACTTCAGCCCACGCAATCATCGTACTTCAACACTCCCACTTTGCGAATAGCCAAAGCCTTGGAGCCCAAATGCGACCACTAGTCTTTGATGTCGATCTCTCGCAAGAGCCTTTGTCACCATGTGCTCCGTTGGACAATACTTCAACTCTATCACCTTCATCTCTAACTTCTCTCGAATGAAGTGATATTGCACATCAATGTGCTTTGTACGTGAGTGATGCGTTGGATTCTTCGCCAATGACATACTCCCTTGGTTGTCACACATGATTGTTGTAGCCTCCTCTTGAGTGCATCTCACATCCGCCATTAGTTGCCTCAACCAAATGGCCTCCTTCGTACCGTGGCTCGTCGCCATGTACTCCGCCTCAACCGTTGACGTGGCCGTGGTTTGTTGGCGCTTGCTATTCCATGAAACGGCCCCCGATCCAACTTTGAACATGTACCCCGTGGTGGATCTACGATCATTGGTATCACCCGCATAATCCGCATCACAATACCCACTCAACACAATGTTGTCACCTCCAAGACATAACCTCACATCACTTGTGCCTTTCAAGTACCGCATGATCCTCTTGACCGCAACCCAATGACTTGAACCCGGTCTTGCCATGTGTTGACTCACAACGCTGATTGGATACGCAAGGTCCGGCCTTGTTGCAATCATAGCATACATCAATGACCCTACAGCTTGCTTGTATGGCACATCCACCATAGATTGAGCCTCTAATGCATACTCCTCATCCGTGAGCTTCACGAGTTTGGAATTCACATCCAATGGAGTGCCAACCGGTTTGCAATCCTCCATGCCAAAGCGTTTGAGCACATCCATAACATACTTGCTTTGATTCATTGTTATGGTGCGTGTTGCTCTATCTCGCACAAACTCAACTCCTAAACAAAAGTGCAACTCACCCAGATCACTCATCTCGTACTCGTTCTCAAGCATTGCCTTCAATGCCTTCAAAGAGCTCATACAACTTGCAAGGATGATCAAATCATCCACATATATGATCACGATGACCACATGTTGCCCCTTTTGCATGAAATACAAGCTGTGATCAGCGATGCTCCTTGTGAACCCGATATGAACAAGAAACGTGTCAATCTTTTGATACCATGCGCGTGGAGATTGCTTCAACCCATACAATGACTTGTTCAACTTACAAACAAGGTTCTCATTACCTCGTTGCACAAATCCTTTGGGTTGTACCATGTAGATGTCCTCGTCCAACTTGCCGTTCAAGAACGCCGTCTTCACATCCATTTGATGCATTTCCAAATTTATGGCAGCCCCGATGGCCAAAATGCATCGAATAGTGGTGAATTTCGCCACCGGTGCAAAGGTCTCATGAAAATCAACACCTTCGATTTGTGAAAAGCCCTTTGCCACCAATCTTGCCTTATAACGAACCACATCACCCGTTGCATCTCTCTTTGCACGAAATACCCACTTACAACCGATAGCGTTGCGATTCTTGGGGAGGGGAGTCAATTCCCAAGTGCCATTGTCCATCAACGATTTGTACTCCTCTTGCATGGCTTGCTCCCACTTGTTTGCATCATCACAACTCAACGCTTCACGAATCGTCAATGGAGCATCTAAAAGTGCAACGTTTGCATGCTCCTCCTCACCTTGAGGGAGAATATGATTCTTCCACCACTCGCCAAGTGGTCTACGATTTCTCTCTGGATAACGACGATCGCTCGAGGATGCATTGTCTTCAACCGCCGTTGCTTGTGCCTTTTTCTCGCCATTCTTCGTCTTCAAAGGTCGCTCCTCAATATGTTCCTCATCACCACCATCTTCGTCATCTTCGTCTTCATCAACAATATCAATAACGGGAGATTTGGAAGATTGGTCCACAATGGCCGGTTTATCGCCACTTCTCCCACTTGGACCATCGTCCAAATTGTCTTCAACCTTGGAATTCTCGCAAAATGTCACATCACGAGCTCGAATGATCTTCTTGGTCTCGAGCGACATGAGCCTGTACGCCTTGGTACCTTCACAATATTCAAGAAACACACATTTTGTTGCCTTGGCCTCAAGTTTGGTTCTTTGAGAATCGGGTACCTTTGCAAATGCGATGCATCCAAATGTGCGCATGTGCTCCACGCAAGGTGGCGTCCCACTCCACGCTTGCTCTGGTGTCATGTTTTGAACCGCACTCGTCGGGCATCGGTTGCGTGTGTACACCGTAGTCACCACCGCTTCCGCCCAAAGGTCCAAACCCAAATTTTGTGCATGCAACATACTCCTTGCCATTTCCACAATTGTTCGATTTGCACGCTCTGCAACTCCGTTTTGTTGTGGTGTATATGGCGTTGTCGTTTGTCTAGCAATGCCTTCTTTCATCTATAACTCTCCAAATTGGTTGGACAAGAACTCGCCGCCATTATCCGATCGAAACACCTTGATCTTGTGCTCGGATTGGTTCTCAACCAACGCCTTCAACTCTTTGAACTTCTCAAAACACTCGCTCTTTGCTTTGATTGGATACAACCATATCTTCCTCGAAAAATCATCAATGCACGTCACAAGATACTTGCAACCCCCCATAGACGTGGTCTTCATTGGACCACACACGTCGGAATGCACAATCTCAAGAACCTTGGTTGCACGAGTTGCCCCATCAACTGGAAACGGTGAGCGTTGTTGCTTGCCTTCAATACAACCCTCACATGTGAATGAACTAGGCGCGACGTGTGATTGTGCAAGATCCATGCCACTTACCATTCTACGCAGTGCTTTCACACTCTTGACATTCAAATGCCCGAGACGACGATGCCACAACGCCAACTTGTCTTCGTTTGAACTCGATTGCACCAACGTTGCGGATTCCGCCGCGTGCATCTTGGAAAACTTGATTTGGTACAAGCCGTTGACTTCGTGTATAATGGCCACCTCCTCACGACTTGGGGACAACACAAAACACCCTTGGTCGCTAAATTCCACTCGCAAATGCTTCATCACCAAATGTCGCACCGATAAAAGATTTGCCTTCAACTTGGGAACGTGGAGGACATCATGGATGGTAATTGTCTTCACACGACCCTTCACCTCGGTGTCTACGACGATGGATCCTTTACCCACGGCTTGAAGAACCGTATCATCACCCAAAATGACATTCTTTGGAGATATGACGTGATATGATTGGAAACAACTCCTAATGGGCGCCATGTGACTCGAGGCTCCCGAATCAACAATCCAATCGATCACACTACCATTGCATGACACGTCACTTGCCATCATTGCATACTCGTCCCCGTCATCACTACAAGAAGAGACGCTAGTCATAAATGCGTACTCATCACCTGCATCGTTGACCTTTGTATTGTTGGCACTTTCCTCTCTCTTGCGTTTCTAGCAAAATTTTGCCAAGTGACCCTTCTTACCACAATAGTAGCATACCTCCCACTCGCACCGCTCTTGGATTGCTTCGCCATAAGCGCCGCCCTATTGCCACGAGTCTCGTTCTCTTTGCGCCGCGAGAGTTCATGCAACAACCGTGATGTCACATAATCAAGAGTGAGCTCGCTAATGGGCCTACTCTCCATAGCAACGATAAGATACTCGTACGACGGCGGCAAACTCTCGAGGAGCGTCATAACGATATCACCGTCGGTAATGTTGACGTCTGCGCCGTTGAGCTGATCCGCAAGAGCCTTCACTTTGTTGATGTGCGCCAACATGTCGTCGTTTTCTTCCATCTTGATGGTGAAAAACTTGCGCCTCAAAAACAAGATATTGACCAAGCTCTTTGCCTCATGAATATTGCAAAGCTTGGCCCATGCCTCGGCGGGAGTCTTGCACGACCGAATATGAGAAAGCTGGGAATCAGAAAGATTAAGAGCCAAAATCGCAAAGGCCTTTTTCTCTCGCCGAGTGTACGCAGTTCGTACCCTAGCCTCGGCGTCGGACGAAGGCGGTTCCTCACTACCCTCAACTATTTCCCACAATTCTTTTTCGGCCATGACCATTTCCATTTTGAATTTCCACAAGTGGAAGTTGACGCCATCGAACTTGTCTACAACCTTAGCACCTTCACCCTCAAATGTAGCCATATCCTTGATTGAAGGACGTACGCTCACAAAATTCAGCCCCTAGAAAGCTAAGAAAAATTGTTTTTATGATTTTTGACAATTTTGTGATTTGTGAAGCAAATTGCACACGTATGTGCTTCTAATGCCTCCAAACTAATTCCAAACACTAAATCAGCACCTTTGTGCTACACATCAACCTCACAACACTCAATCGTAATGGTTCTTAGTGAATTTGCACAAGATCATACCACAACACCCTAACTAGGAGAATTGCGCACTCGTTGGCTCAAATCCACTCAAATCAGCACCCTTGTGCTTCACAACATGTAATGCACCCTATGCACACCCTTGTGCCTTCCAAGGACCCTCAATCAATGCAAATTCAACCCCTTCAAGTCCTAATTGCATTGAAATTCATCAAATCAGCCCCGTTGTGCATTCACTAACCCAAACTCTAATTTTGAGCACTCCAAGGGCATAACTCACATTCCAAACCCTTGTGCAAGAATTGCAATACCAAAATCAGATTGTAGACTCACCCCAAGAGCCTCAAAGCATAAAAGTGCCTTGCAACAACACAAGTGCACAAATTGAGCACAAATTGAGCCAATAAGCTCCAATAAGCTCCAATAAGCTCCAATCAGCTCCAATATACTCCAACAAGCACCAATAAGCTCCAAAGCTCCAATTCAACCCTTGTAGACGTGTATAAACTCCAAAAGTGCTCCAAAGTGCTCCAAAAGCTCCAAATCAACAAATGATAGCTCCAAAGTGCGAATTCAGCCCTCCAACACGTAGATCAAAGGTAGGAAGATTGTAATACCTCCCAATGTCGAAATCAGCCCACCAAAGCTCGAATTCAGCCCTCCAAAGTTCCAAATCAGCGCTCCAATACTCCAAAATCAGCGCTCCAATACTGCAAAATCAGCGCTCCAACGCACGACCTCCACACAATGAGCAATCTAATCTTTGACTCACGCAAAACACATGAGTGGGCCCATAACCTATTGAAGGTTAGATTAGAATGCCAAAGCCTCACACAAACACTTGGAATGCATAGGAAAGAGATGATCTTTACTCATGGGCTGCCCCTCTTAAGTAGCACACCCAAGGGAGTCCCCTTGGCAAACCATATGGGACATCAGCCCATACTCCACTCCTAGTACACTAGGATCAGCCCATATCACTTAGGAGACCCAATTCTCATTACTTCTAACTAGTACCACTTCTCTAGTTGCAAGTCTAGCTCATTCGCATCATCTACTCTAGCTAATGCGCATGGCTATGAGCAACTTCAGTCCACGCAATCATCCTACTTCAACATGCAGTGGCAGATGCTGTATCCCTCGGCAGGCTTGCCGGCTGCAGAATATTCTTCTAACCGACCCGGTGGGAACTCCGCAGGGTCGATTGGCTGGATAGTAATGCCAAATGGCAGTTTGAAAACCTCGTGAATCACAGTCGGGTCGACTATGACTGTATGTGTGCGGACTCGTGCGGTGATCGACTTGTTGGGGAGGTCGACTACCGCAGCGTTGACGAACTCCTCAATCAGCTCCATGCGTGGCGCGCATTGAGGGTTGTCTCAGTCGAGTGCTACAAAGTCGGAAATGACAATCGCCTTGATGAAGTCAGCCTCGGTCGTGTATTCAGCAACGTACTCGCGCCATTCCCGGATCGGCCGCATCGACTGAAAGGCGAGAGTTTTGTAGAGTCCTTCCTTAGTGCGGATCGGAATTTCGTAAGTCGGTGGTGCAAAGGACCAGAGGCGTCGGGGGCCGCGATCAGTCGACCTGCCTTTCGCCATCGGTCGGTCGGCTGCAAATCTGCGCACAAGGAGACAAGAGAAAGGCCGGCGTAGTCCCGAAGTTGGCTCGCACACAGTCGGCTGCAGTGGCGATGGGCGCGGTCGTTTCCTACTCAGTCTACTCTCGATTATCTCTCGCACAGTCGGACTACGGAGTCGCTTGACTACTCGTCGCCGTTCTACTCGTGATTTTCTAAAGCGCTTGCTAAGAATACATAAGGCAAGAGCCGCGGAGTGGCAGTCGGCCGGAGGAGAAGGGAAGGAGGGAGGAGAGTGAGAAATAGGAGATAGAAGGCGCGCGGCCTGTGGGTCGGTTGGAGAGGAAGCTAATGGCAAGGAAGCAAGAGGAGGAAGAAGGGGTGCGGCCATGGTGCTAAATACCTGCCCTATAGGTCTTGCATTCAAACTGAGAGGATAGGTGAGGGCGGCGGCCATAAATATGGCAGCTCTTCTAGGGTTTGACCGGTCAAATTGACCAGTCGGGTCGACCAGTCAAGTCGACCAGTCGAGTCGACCAACGGTAGCTAGGTCGGGTCGCGTCCGTTGCCGTCGGTTGAGCTCATCTTCGTTCTGTTCTAGTGTTGACCTAATCGCGGATTTGCTAGTGAGTGGGCTAGTCAATTTGGTTGGAGGTTGATCACCTAGAACTCGGTAGGGTTTGAGTTTGTTGATGTTGACTACTACCGGGTCGGGGTCAAAGTGTTGAATGCTGACTAGGAGGACAGTGTTGTTGGGGAGGGTATACTGGACACGATACGGGCCGAACCATTTGCTACAAAGTTTACCGGCATGGACATTTGTCCCCTTCCGATGCCAGAGGACGTAGTCGCCTACGTTGTATAGAGTCGACTGGCTTTAGGTCTGGGCCCAATGTGCTCGGTTGCACTGTTGTGCGCCGTGGTGGGTAGCTGCTGTCAGTCGGGTCTCGTCTAACTTCTCGAGTTCGGCAGCTTGGGTTGCTAGTACTCGCCTGGGAGTGAAGTCGGTAGTCGATGTCGACCGTTGGGTCGGGATGATGTACTCGGTTGGCATCAACGGCGTCAGACCATACACCAATTGGAAAGGTGTGTGGCCTGTGCCAACTTTGTACGACGTTCGGTAAGCAAATAGGACCGTGTGGAGCTGTAAGTCCCAGTCGGTTCGATTCTCGTTGACTAGCTTCTAGAGCATTTGGACTATGACCTTGTTGGTCGACTCGGCTTGGCCGTTGCCTTGCGGATAGTATGTCGTTGAAGTCGTGTGTCGGAGTAAAAAATGCTCGGTGAGAGTGTGCATCGTGCTATTGATAAAATGGATACCTTGGTCGCTTACTAGGTGGAGTGGACATCTAAACCGGGTGAGAATTGCCTCGTACAGGAACTGTGCGATCTCCCTGGCGGTGTTTACTCGGAGAGCTCTAGCCTCGACCCATTTGGTGGCATAGTCGGTAGCCACCAAAATGTATTGACAGGCTGTATGTCGGGTCATCTTGACGGGGCCTATGAAGTCAAGTTCCCATTTTATAAACGGTTCTGCGGGTAGTTGGGTGACGAGCTTTGAGGAGACTGTTTTGGGTAGTCCGCCTGTTATCTGGCATTCATGACACGACTGGCAGTACTGGACAGCGTTTTGGTGTAGAGTCGGCCACCAGTAGCCTGCGTCTAGTATTTTACGGACAGTGATGTCGTGAGAAAAATTTCCTCCCGCGTTGCCTTTGTGTAATTCTTGGAGGATTGTTGTCGGCTGACTGCCGGTCAGGACTAGTCGGAGCTGGTGGTCCTTGCCGAGTCGGTACAGTTGTCCATCGAGAACTTGGTACGGAATGGCTTTGTGAGCGATTCGCTTGCGAGCCTCCTTTGTCATGTGGGTTGGAAAAGTACCGGTTGTCAAGTAGTCGACTATCGGGTGTAGCCAGTCGGGTTCGGTGCAAAAGAGTTGTGCGTCGACTGTTTGGTCGGGTATGCCTATGGCTGGCTCGGCCCCTTCATATCTTGATAGTGCGTCGGCTACTCCATGTGTTTTGCCTGGTTTATAAACCACAGTGAAGTCCAATTCAAGAAACAGTAGTAGCCAGCGTGCCAGTCGACCTGATACCTGCGGTTTGTTGATCAAATACTGGAGCGCCAGGTGGTCGACATAGAAGACGAACTTATTACCTAGGAGTTAATGGCGGAATTTGTTGATGGCGTACACCATTGCGAGGGCTTCCTTCTCGGTTGTTGTATAGTTCTTCTCTGCTTTGTTGAGTAGTCGAGAAGCGTAAGCTATCGGCTGGTCGATGTTGCCGGTCGGGTTTTGTGCTAGCATCGCCCCGACTGCTATATCGGATGCGTCTGTGTGTATGTGGAAGTCGAGTGACCAGTCGACTCCGATCAGGATTGGTGCAGTCTGCTATCGATCCTTGATGGTCTAGTATGCTGTTGGGCACGCCGGTGTCCAGTCAAACGATTCGCCTTTCCTGGTCAGTTTGGTGATGGGTTCCATGATGGCAGCATAATTTTTGATGAAGCATCGGTTGAACTGGGCTAGTCCGTTGAACGTCTGAATGGCTTTGACGTCCTTCGGTGATGGCATGTCGACTAGGGCCTCAATTTTCTTAGGATCCGGAAACTTCCCTTCCCGTCCTACAATGTAGCTCAAAATTACACCAGAAGGAACATAGAAGATACACTTTTCTGGATTGAGGCTTACCCCGTACTGTCGACATCGGTCGAAGACTAGTCTGAGCTTCGATAGGTGGGAGTCGATGTCGCTGTAGACACTGAAATCGTCTAGGAATAGCTTCATGAAGTCGTCCAGGTACTCTTTGAAGATCTGGTTGACGATGCGCTGGTAGGTAGGCTGGGCGTTCTTCAATCCAAACGGCATCACGACCCATACATACGCGCCCCACTCGGTAATGAACAATGTTTTGGGGCAGTCGGTCGGGTCGATCCGTACCTGGTGGTAGCCTGACAAACAGTCGATGAAGGAGTAGGCTTCATAGTCTATGACTGCGTCGAGTACCTCGTCCGTGAATGGAAGGGGGTACGGGTCTTTCTTGGTTGCTGCGTTAAGTCGACGGAAATCTACGCATATCCGTAGTTTCCCATTCTTTTTGGGGACCACAACTATTGGGGATAGCCATGTCGCCTGGTCGACTGGTGCGATGAACCGTGCTTTTAGAAGCCGTTCCAAGTCGTCCTTCACGGCTTGTGCAAAGTTCGGGTTTATCCGGTATCGTGCCTGGTGACTAGGCGAGATGCTCGGGTCGAGCTCAATCCGATGAGTCGCTATGTGTTCCGGTATACCTCGCAGATCTTCGTAAGAGAAGGCGAAAATGTCGATGTATTCCTTAAACAGGGATTCTGCGCTAGCTCTGAGACTAGGGCTCAGATTCGCGTTCAGCTTTAACAGCTTGGGGTCGGTAGAGGTACCGACGTTGACATGGTCGAGTTGATCCTCCTCATTGTGATTCCAATTGGCAATGTCCATGAATCGCAGCTTGTCTCGTATTGGTGTCTCGTCTACCAGCATTGTTCCTGGTGTATGTTGAATACCTTGGTGCCGAGGGGTACTGGTCGTCGTAGTGGGTTCCGTGCGAGGCTGGTCGACTATCGACTCGGTAGCTAGGAGGTTCCAGTCGATTGTGCTGATTGTGTGGAAGGTTGGGTCGGATGCCATCAAGATTTCCTCCTCTTCATCGGTGATACCTTCTGCGAAGTTGTAACAGACTAGAGCATGTGGTGTAACTGCCTCGTATCCTAACTGTCGATTTATCTTGACGGTCTTCACGGTGCCATTGCCCATGATCTGCACCTCATTTTTGCCCCAGTCGTGTATGACCTTGGCATGGCGAAGCCAGGGTCGACCGAGTAATAACCGGTAGTCTGACTTGGCTGTCGAGCAGTCGATGACTATAAGCGTGGCTATGTAGTGGATACCATGAATGTGAATTTTGACATCCCTGATCAATCCTTTGGGTCGTGCTATGGTTATTGAGGTAATTGATGTACGGTAGTATTGCTAGGAGCCAAAGAGGTTCGGGTGCTAAATAATGGTGTGTGGGAAGAGGGGTTAGGCATGGGCTGATCTCTAGAGTGTCCTTGTGATGAGTTATCCCATATGGTTTGTCCATCGTGACCTCCTAGTGTACACTACTTAAGGTGGAAGGCCTTTGAGTAAAGATCATCTCTTTCAACGCATTCCTTGTGTGTGTGTGTGCCTTGTGCTCTCATCTCTTACCTTCAATAGGTTATGGGCCCACTCATGTGTGTTGCATGAGTCTTTGATTGCATTGAGGCAATTAGTTCGAGGTCGTTGCGGAAGGGCTTGATTTGGAGCTTTTGGGAGCATTTTGGAGCGTTTTGGAGGAGTCTTCTCTCTTGGAGGTGTGCACGGGCTGACTTTACACGTGGGAGCACTCTTTTTGGTGGATCTCTTCCTTTGGACCTCCAAGTTCTTCATTCCAAGCCTCTTTTGTAAGTGGAACGTCGTTTCGTTCAATTTGATGCAGTTGTGGTCATACAAGTGATTTGTGAGGTGTTGAGGCTCTAAGGGAGGGTCTATGGTCTGATCTAAGTGATTGGGCACTTGCATTGAGGCGTTGCATGTGTTTCATAGCCTTGGAGTGCTCAAATTTTCATTTGGGGTTACTTTATGCACTTGGGCGCACAAAGGTGCGGTTTTGAGCAATTTCAATGCATTTGGGGTTTCAAGGGGCTTCTGTGAGTCCATGAGCATTGATATAGTGCTATTGAGGGACACAAAGGTGTCAATTACGTGCATTGAGTGATTGGGAACACTAAGGTGTTGATTTGGGTCAATCGGAGTAGTGGGAGCTCCATTGAGTGATTTGAGGTGTTTTGGTTAACATCTTTGCAATTTGGGTGAGCTACCTTCGCATTTGAGTGATGGAAGGTGTGTGTGGAGCACAAAGGTGCTGATTTGTTGTTTAGGGTTGAACTAGAGGCATCGGAAGCACAAAGGTGCTACTTTCTATCAAAAAATCATAAAAACGAGTGTGGTTATTGAGTTTGAGGGTTTAATTGAGTGAGGAGGCATTCGTGAGTGAGGATCATGGCATCTTATGAGGGTGAGGGTCCCAAAGTGGTGGACAAGTTCGATGGCGTGAATTTCCACTTGTGGAAGTACAAAATGGAGATGGTCATGATGGAGAAGGAGTTGTGGGACATTGTCGATGGTAGTGAGGAGCCCCCTCAATCTACTACCGACCCGGGCGTGATGCAAGCATATTTGAGGCGCGAGAAGAAGGCATTTGCCATCTTGGCTCTCAATCTTTCGGATTCCTAACTCGCGCACATTCGTTCGTGCAAGACACCCCGCGAGGCATGGGCCAAGCTTTGCAACATTCACGAAGCAAAGAGTTTGGCCAACATATTGTTTTTGCGGCGCAAGTTCTTCACCATCAAGATGGAGGAAGAAGACGACATGTTGGCGCACATCAATAAAGTCAAGGCACTCGCGGATCAACTCAACGGTGCGGACGTGACCATTTCCGATGGGGATGTTGTGATGACCCTTTTGGAAAGCCTACCACCCTCGTACGAGTATCTCATCGTGGCCATGGAGTCAAGGCCCATTTCGGAGCTCACATTGGACTATGTGACCTCGCGGTTGTTGCACGAGCGCTCGCGGCGAAAGTAGAATGAGTCTCGTGGAGATAGTGCGGCTCTCATGGCAAAGCAATCCAAGAATGGAGGCGGTGGGAGCTCTAGCGACAAGGCGTGCTTCTATTGCGGTAAGAAGGGCCACATTGCCAAGTTTTGTTACAAACGCAAGAGGGATGAGAAGGGGGAGAGTGCAAACAACACTAAAACTCGTGATGATGATGATGAGTATGCGTTTACTACGCGGTATGTCTCTTGGGATGCAAGCATCAGTGATGGCAAAGACGAGTAGGCAATGATGGTAAGCAATGTATCGTGCAATGGTAGTACGAGTGATTGGATTGTTGATTCGGGGGCTACAAGCCACATGTCACCGCATAAAACTTGTTTTCATTCGTATGCTCTCATTAACCCAAGGAGGGTGATTTTGGGAGATGATACGGTATTGAAGGTAGAGAAGATTGCACAAGGCACACACACAAACACAAGGAATGCGTAGAAAGAGATGATCTTTACTCAAAGGCCTTCCACCTTAAGTAGTGTACACTAGGAGGTCACCATGGACAAACCATATGGGATAACTCATCACAAGGACACTCTAGAGATCAGCCCATGCCTAACCCCTCCTCCCACACACCATTATTTAGCACCCGTACGTCTTTGGCTTCTAGCAATACTACGTTGCATCAATTACCTCAATACTCCCACTTTGCGTAGAGCCAAAGCCTCTAAGTCCAAATGCTATTACTAATCGTTGGTGTCGGTCTCTACAAAGACCCTTTGTGAGCACATCCGCCACCATGTGCTCCATTGGGCAATACTCCAAATGTATAACTCCCAATTCCAACTTCTCCCGAATGAAGTGGTATTGCACATCAATGTGCTTCGTGCGTGAATGATGTGTAGGGTTCTTTGCAAGTGAAATGCACCCTTGGTTGTCACACATAATCGTTGTAGCCTCACCTTGTGTGCAACCCACATCCACCATTAGTTGCCTCAACCAAATGGCCTCCTTCGTAGCATGGCTCGTAGCCATGTACTCGGCCTCCACCGTTGATGTCGCCGTGGTTTGTTGCCGCTTGCTATTCCACGACACCGCTCCCGATCCGACCTTGAACATGTAGCCCGTTGTCGATCTTCGATCGCTCGTGTCTCCCGCGTAGTCCGCGTCACAATAGCCGCTCAACACAATGTCTTTGCCTCCAAGACACAACTTCACATCGCTTGTGCCCCTCAAATAACGCATGATCCTCTTGACCGTCATCCAATGCATCGAGCCCGGTCTCGCCATGTGTTGACTCACCACGCTAATTGGATACGCAAGGTCGGGCCGTGTCGCAATCATCGCATACATCAACGACCCCACCGCTTGCTTGTATGGCACCTCCGCCATCGATTTAGCCTCCATCGCATACTCCTCCTCCGAAAGCTTGACGAGCTTGGAGTTTGCATCCAATGGTGTTGCCACGGGCTTACAATCCTCCATCCCGAATCTCTTGAGCACGTCCATCACATACTTGCCTTGACTCATGGTGATAGTGCGTGTAGCCCTATCACGCACAAACTCAACACCAAGACAAAAGTGCAATTCTCCAAGATCACTCATCTCGTACTCTCTCTCAAGCATGCCTTTTAATGCATTCATTGAACTCATGAGGCTTGCAAGAATGATCAAATCATCAACATATATGATCACAATCACCACATGTTGCCCCTCTTGCATGAAGTAGAGACTATGATCCGCAATGCTCCTAGTAAACCCGTGTGCAACCAAGAACGTGTCAATCTTTTGGTACCACGCTCTTGGAGATTGTTTCAACCCATACAATGATTTTTGCAACTTACAAACAAGGTGCTCATTACCTTGTTGCACAAACCCCTCAGGTTGCACCATGTAGATGTCCTCCTCCAAATCGCCATTCAAAAATGCGGTCTTCACATCCATTTGTTGCATCTCCAAGTCCAAGGCCGCTCCAATGGCAAGAATGCATCGAATGGTGGTGAACTTGGCCACGGGAGCAAATGTCTCGTGAAATTCCACCCCATGCACTTGCGCGAACCCCTTGGCAACTAATCTTGCCTTGTGACGCACAACAATACCCGAAACATCCCTCTTTGTCCGAAACACCCATTTGCAACCAATGGGGTTGCGATCCTTTGGAATGGGAGTTAATTGCCACGTACCGTTAGCAATTAGAGAGTCGTACTCCTCTTGCATGGCGCGCTCCCACTTGACCGCATCCTCACCTTGCATGGCTTCTCGAATGGTCAATGGACCATCCGATAATGCCACATTCGCATGCTCGTCCTCCACTTGAGGGAAGATGTGGTTCTTCCACCATTCTCCAGGTGGCTTGCGCGATCTCTCAGGGTACCGCCGCTCGCATGAAGAAACTTGCTCCTCTTGCGTGCCCTTTGCGCTATTCTTGGCCTTTGAGCTCGATGGCGCTTCAACAACCTCCATGTCGCCAGCTTCGTCATCACCGTCATCATCACCTACATCAACAACACTAGGAGACTTGGAGGGTGTGTCCACCAAAACGTCTCCACTACTCCCACTTGGACCAACCTCCAAAGGAGCCTCCATCGTAGACTCCTCACAAAATGTCACATCACGTGACCGAATGATCTTCCTCGTGTCCACCGACATGAGTCTATACGCCTTGGTACCTTCACAATACCCAAGAAACACACATTTCAAGGCCTTAGCCTCGAGTTTCGTCCTCCGTTCGTCGGGAACCTTCGCATATGCAATGCATCCGAAGATGCGCATGTGTGCAACACATGGTTGCCTCCCACTCCACGCTTGCTCCGGCGTCATGCCTTCAACCGCGTTTGTTGGACACCGATTGCGTGTGTATACCGCATTCACCACCGCTTCCGCCCAAAGGTCCAACTTCAAGTTTTGAGCGTGCAACATGCTCCTCGCCATCTCTACAATGGTGCGATTTGCGCGCTCCGCAACTCCATTTTGTTGAGGCGTGTACGGGGCCGAAGTTTGGCGTGCGATGCCTTCATTCTTCAAAAGCTCGTCAAATTTCTTGGACATGTACTCGCCGCCATTGTCCGACCGAAACACCTTGATCTTCAACTCGGATTGGTTCTCCACCAATGTCTTGAACTCCTTGAACTTCTCAAAGCACTCACTCTTGGCTTTGATAGGGTAGAGCCATATCTTCCTTGAAAAATCATCGATGAAGGTCACAAAGTACTTGCAACCTCCCATCGATGTGGTCTTCATGGGGTCACACACATTCGAATGCACGATCTCCAAAACTTTTGTGGCCCGTGTCGCCCCTTCACCCGCAAATGGCAACCGTTGTTGCTTGCCTTCAATGCAACCTTCACACGTGAATGTAGAAGCATCCACTTTCAATTGATGAAGATCCATACCGCTTACCATGCCGCGTAGTGTCTTCACACTCTTGATGTTCAAATGGCCAAGTCGACGATGCCACAACGCCAACTTGTCGTCCTTCAAGTTTGAATGCGCCAACGCCGCCGATTCCTTCGAATGCACCTTGGAGAACTTGATGTGGTACAAGCCCTCGTGTTCTTCAATGATGGCCACCTCATCTCGACTCGGTGACAACACATAACACCCCTTATCACTAAACTCTACTCTCAAGTGCTTTGCCACTAGTTGCCTCACCGATAGTAAATTTGCCGTTAGTTTGGGAACGTGGAGGACATCTTTGATAGTGATTGTCTTCACACGACCCCTCACCTCGGTGTCTACAACAATTTGGCCCTTGCCAACGGCCTCAAGCACCGTATCATCTCCCAAAATCACTCTCCTTGGATTAATGAGAGCATACGAATGAAAACAAGTTTTATGTGGTGACATGTGGCTTGTAGCCCCCGAATCAACAATCCAATCACTCGTACTACCATTGCACGATACATTGCTTGCCATGTTTGCATACTCATCACCAACCTCAATCCAATCACTCATGCTTGCATCACCCTCGATACCATCACTCATGCTTGCATCACCCTTGATGCCATCGCTCATGCTTGCCTCATATCTAGCCGTAAATGCGTACTCATCATCGTCACGAGTTTTAGTGTTGTTTGCACTCTCCCCTTTCTCATCCCTCTTGCGTTTGAAGCAAAATTTGGCAATGTGGCCCTTCTTACCACAATAGAAGCACACCTTGTCGCTTGAGCTCCCACCGCCTCCATTCTTGGATTGCTTCGCCACGAGTGCCGCTCCATCTTCTCGAGACTCGTTCTCCTTTCGCCGCGAAAGCTCGTGCAACAACCGTGAGGTCACATAGTCCAATGTGAGCTCCGTAATGGGTCTTGACTCCATCGCCACGATGAGGTACTCGTATGATGATGGAAGGCTCTCCAAAAGTGTCATCACGATGTCACCATCCGTAACCGACACGTCGCAACCGTTGAGTTGATCCGCGAGAGCTTTGACCTTGTTGATGTGCGCCAACATGTCATCTTCTTCGCCCATCTTGATGGTGAAGAACTTGCGCCTCAAAAACAAAATGTTGGCCAATGTTTTCGCTTCGTGAATGTTGCAAAGCTTGGACCATGCTTCCGCGGGTGTCTTGCACGAACGAATGTGCGCAAGTTGCGAATCCGCGAGGTTGAGTGCCAAAATGGCAAATGCCTTCTTCTCCCTCCTCGTGTACGCTTGCATGATCCTAGGATCCGTAGAAGAGAAAGGAGGTTCCTCACTACCCTCGACAATCTCCCACAACTCCTTCTCGGCCATCACCATCTCCATTTTGAACTTCCACAAGTGGAAATTCACCCCATCGAACTTGTCCACGACCTTGGGACCCTCACCCTCAAAAGATGCCATGATCCTCACTTACGTATGCCTCCCCACACAAATGAAACCTCAAACTCAAACACACAACTTTGTTTTTGTGATTTTTTTTTGCTTTGATATTGCACCTTTGTGCACCCAATGGGTTTAAAACAACCCCAAACACTAGATCAGCACTTTTGTGCTCCACACACGCCTCCCAACACTCAAATGTGAGAACCCTCACCCAAAAATGCAAAGAGGCTCACCAAAACCCCTCAAATCACTCAATGGAGCTCAAAACAACTCCAAATGCTTCAATACGACGCCTTAGTGTCCCCAAACACTCAATGCACGTCAATGACACCTTTGTGTCCTTCAAGAGCACTCACTCAATGCACATGAACTCACACAAGTCCCTCAAAACCCCAATCGCATTGAAATTGCTCAAAACCGCACCTTTGTGCACAAACTAGCTCCAAATGAAAATTTGAGCACCCCAAGAGCATGAAACACATGCAACACCTCAAAGCAAGTGCCTAATCACTAGGATCAGATGGTAGACCCTCCACGAGAGTCTTCACACCTCACAAATCACTTGCATTTACTCAAATGCTCACAATTGAACCAAACGAAGTTCCACTCGCAACGAAGAGATAGAAGAAAGAAAAGAAGGAGATCAAGGGAAGAAATTGACCAAAGAGAGTGCTCCAACATGTAACTTCAGCCCATGCACACCTCCAAGAAACACCAACGCTTCAACAAGCTCCAAAACCTCCAACAATGCTCCAAAACCGCCCGTTGCGCACCGACCTCAAAATACTTGCACAAATGCAATCTAATACTCATGAAACACACATGAGTGGGCCCATAACCTATTGAAGGTAGAGAAGATTGCACAAGGCACACACACAAACACAAGGAATGCGTAGAAAGAGATGATCTTTACTCAAAGGCCTTCCACCTTAAGTAGTGTACACTAGGAGGTCACCATGGACAAACCATATGGGATAACTCATCACAAGGACACTCTAGAGATCAGCCCATGCCTAACCCCTCCTCCCACACACCATTATTTAGCACCCGTACGTCTTTGGCTTCTAGCAATACTACGTTGCATCAATTACCTCAATATACGGTGCTTGAGGCCATTGGCAAAGGCCAACTTGTTGTAGACACCGAAGTGAGGGGTCGTGTGAAGACAATCACTATCAAAGATGTCCTCCACGTTCCGAAATTAACGGCAAATTTACTATCGGTGCGGCAATTAGTGGCAAAGCACTTGAGGGTTGAGTTTAGTGATAAGGGGTGTTATGTGTTGTCACCGAGTCGAGATGAGGTGGCCATCATTGAAGAACACGAGGGCTTGTACCACATCAAGTTCTCAAAGGTGCATTCCAAGGAATCGGCGGTGTTAGCGCATTCAAACTTGAAGGACGACAAGTTGGCGTTGTGGCATCGTCGACTCGGCCATTTGAACATCGTCGACAACGGTTGTCATTTGCGGGTGAAGTGGCGACTCGGGCCACAAAGGTTTTGGAGATCGTGCATTCGGATGTGTGTGGCCCAATGAAGACCTTGTCGGTGGGAGGTTGCAAGTACTTTGTGACCTTCATCGATGACTTTTCAAGGAAGATTTGGCTCTACCCAATCAAGGCCAAGAGTGAGTGCTTCGACAAGTTCAAGGAGTTCAAGACATTGGTGGAGAACCAATCCGAGATGAAGATCAAGGTGTTTCGATCGGACAATGGCAACGAGTACATGTCCAAGAAGTTTGACGAGCTATTGAAGAAAGAAGGCATCGCACGCCAAACTTCGGCCCCGTACACGCCTCAATAAAATGGAGTTGCGGAGCGCGCAAATCGCACCATTGTAGAGATGGCGAGGAGCATGTTGCACGCTCAAAACTTGAAGTTGGACCTTTAGGCGGAAGCGGTGGTGAATGCAGTGTACACTCGCAATCGGTGTCCAACAAGCGCGGTTGAAGGCATGACACCGGAACAAGCGTGGAGTGGGAGGCAACCATGTGTTGCACACATACGCATCTTTGGATGCATTGCATACGCAAAGGTTCCCGACAAACGGAGGACTAAACTCGAAGCTAAGGCCTTAAAGTGTGTGTTTCTTGGTTATTGTGAAGGTACCAAGGCGTATAGACTCATGTCGGTGGACACGAGGAAGATCATTCGGTCACGTGATGTGACGTTTTGTGAGGAGTCTACGATGGAGGCTAATTTGGAGGTTGGTCCAAGTGGGAGTAGTGGAGACGTGTTGGTGGACACACCCTCCAAGTCCCCTAGTGTTGTTGATGTAGGTGACGAGGACGGTGATGACGAAGGTGGTGACACGGAGGTTGTTGAAGCGCCATCGAGCTCAAAGGCCAAGAATGGCGCAAAGGACGCGCAAGAGGAGCAAATTTCTTCAAGCGAGCGGCAGTACCCCGAGAGATTGCGCAAGCCACCTGGAGAATGGTGGAAGAATCACATCTTTCCTCAAGAAGATGACGAGCATGCGAATGTCGCATTATCGGATGGTCCATTGACCATTCGTGAAGCCATGCAAGGTGAGGATGCGGTCAAGTGGGAGCGCGCCATGCAAGAGGAATATGACTCTCTAATTGCTAATGGTACGTGGCAATTAACTCCCATTCCAAAGGATCACAACTCCATTGGTTGCAAATGAGTGTTTCGGACAAAGAGGGATGTTTCGGGTAATGTGGTGCGTCACAAGGCAAGACTAGTAGCCAAGGGGTTTGCGCAAGTGCATGGGGTAGACTTTCACGAGACGTTTGCTCCTGTGGCCAAGTTCACCACCATTCGATGCATTCTTGCGATTGGAGCGGCCATGGACTTGGAAATGCATCAAATGGATGTGAAAACCGCATTTTTGAATGGCGATTTGGAGGAGGACATCTACGTGGTGCAACCCGAGGGCTTTGTGCAACAAGGTAAAGAGCACCTTGTTTGTAAGTTGAAAAAATCATTGTATGGGTTGAAACAATCTCCAAGAGCGTGGTACCAAAAAATTGACACGTTCTTGCTTGCACACGGGTTCACTAGGAACATTGCGGATCATAGTCTCTACTTCATGCAAGAGGGACAACATGTGGTGATTGTGATCATATATGTTGATGATTTGATCATTCTTGCAAGCTTCATGAGTTCAATGAATGCATTAAAAGGCATGCTTGAGAGAGAGTACGAGATGAGTGATCTTAGAGAGTTGCACTTTTGTCTTGGTGTTGAGTTTGTGCGAGACAGGGCTACACGCACTATCACCATGAGTCAAGGCAAGTATGTGATGGACGTGCTCAAGAGATTCGGGATGGAGGATTGTAAGCTTGTGGCAACACCATTGGATGCAAACTCCAAGCTCGTCAAGCTTTCGGAGGAGGAGTATGCGGCGGAGGCGAAATCGATGGCGGAAGTGCCATATAAGCAAGCGGTGGGGTCGTTGATGTATGCGATGATTGCGACACGGCCCGACCTCGCGTATCCAATTAGCATGGTGAGTCAACACATGGCAAGACCTGGCTCAATGCATTGGATGGCGGTCAAGAGGATCATGCGCTACTTGAAGGGCACAAGCGATGTCAAGTTGTGTCTTGGCGGCAAAGACATTGTGTTGAGCGGCTATTGCGATGCGGACTACGCGGGAGACACGAGCAATCGAAGATCGACAACGGGCTACATGTTCAAGGTCGGATCGGGAGCGGTGTCGTGGAATAGCAAGCGGCAACAAACCACGGCGACATCAACGGTGGAGGCCGAGTACATGGCTACGAGCCATGCCACGAAGGAGGCCATTTGGTTGAGGCAACTAATGGTCGATGTGGGTTGCACACAAGGTGAGGCTACAACGATCATGTGTGACAACCAAGGGTGCATTTCACTTGCAAAGAACCCTACACATCATTCACGCACGAAGCACATTGATGTGCAATACCACTTCATTCGGGAGAAGTTGGAATTGGGAGTTATACATTTGGAGTATTGCCCAACGGAGCACATGGTGGCGGATGTGCTCACAAAAGGTCTTTGTAGAGACCGACACCAATGATTAGTAATAGCATTTGGACTTAGAGGCTTTGGCTCTACGCAAAGTGGGAGTATTGAGGTAATTGATGTACGGTAGTATTTCTAGGAGCCAAAGGGGTTCGGGTGCTAAATAATGGTGTGTGGGAAGAGGGGTTAGGCATGGGCTGATCTCTAGAGTGTCCTTGTGATGAGTTATCCCATATGGTTTGTCCATGGTGACCTCCTAGTGTACACTACTTAAGGTGGAAGGCCTTTGAGTAAAGATCATCTCTTTCAACGCATTCCTTGTGTGTGTGTGTGCCTTGTGCTCTCATCTCTTACCTTCAATAATGGTGCCATTGGCCATCTTGAGGTTGAATGGTGCGGGTGACGGTTTGGCTAGTCCCAACCGTCGGCGTTCCTCTTCGGTGATCACATTGACGCCGGAACCGCCATCGATCAGAACGTCGTCGACCATGTTTTTACCAACTGGGACTGTGATGACTGGCATGTGTTTGTCGATGACTGCTGTAGCGGCGATCGTCACCTCCTCTGTAGTCGACTAGGGTAATTCTGGAGTTGACTCTGGGTAGGGATGAGTCAGTTGATCCCGAACCAGTTTGGTGAGGGTCGGTGATAACTATAGTAAGTTACGGATGGAAACCTGCAATTTGCAGTCTTAGAGTTGATCGAATTTGCTGTTGGACGGCACCGAATGCGATGCTGCCTTGGTCGAGTGTGGCCAAAGTCGGTTGGTCTGGGTTGTCTTGAGGGGTGATCGTTTGTTGCGGTAATGCCTCCGCGTCCCAGTCGAGTGAGGGCGAGTCGTCAGTCGACTTTGGGTCTTTAGTGGAAGTTGTTGTTTCCAACTCGGCTTGGAGTAGACGAACTTCCTGCATCATTTGATCACGTAGTAGTTCTTGAGCAATCCAGTCAGTCTTCTCCGTGGTTTCGTCAGAAGTCGGCTGGTCGGTAGTCGACTGGCTTTTGGTAATCACTGCGACCGTTAGGACACCAACCGTAGTGTTCGGTAGTTCTTCAATGACTACTGACGACCTGTGGGGCTTGGTCTCGATCTCCTGATTAAGGAATTTGATGACCTTTGGATCCTTCAGTAAGGGACACATGTGTGTCGGGTGGTCCAAGGTTTTGCACAAAGAGCAAGGGAATATCCGTCATGGTGTGCTATCGCGGAGCGGTCGACTCCTTGATTCGGCGGTAGTTGACACTGGTGTGGCTGCTGCTATTGGGGCTGTCCTATTAGCCGACGCACGCCTTTTTCCAATCTCGCTTTCTAAATTGAGCTAGCAATCGCGTTCAAAATCGCCTCACTTCTTGCATCGATTACAAAATGCTCGTTTGGTAGTCTCGGTCCGCTCGGTAGTGGTCGAGTCGGGTTCCTTTGGTAGTCCGCTTTCTGCAAGCTTAGCCGATTTCTTGGCTTGGGCTAGTGTCGATCTTGGTAGTCCGACTGTGGCTACCTGCAGATACTTCAACAAACCAGCTCGGAAATTGCTTAGTAGGAAATTATCAGCCGGAAGGACCTCAAACTGGCTGGCTAGTTTCATCATTCGTTCATAGTAATCGTCAACCGACTCTTTGGCATCTTGTCTCATACTGCGGAAACGTAGGTAGGCCTGGTCATCATTGTCGATATCCTGGTAGCGGTGTTTAAAGGCATCGAGGATTCCATGTAAATCTTGGTGTGGGTATGACGTTCGATGAGTCGAAAACCAATTATAGTTAGCAGCATCGACTAGGGAATTTCCAAATAATGCTATAGTAATAGCCGAATCGGTTTTGCCATTCATCGTAAGGGCATTGAGAAATCGATGGACATGCGTAATGGCACACTTACCTTCCTTGTAGGTAGGCATCGCTACCGGTATCCGAGCAGTCGTCCGAGTCGGGAGTGTAGCTGCTGGGTAGGAAGGCTGCTGCTGCGTCTGAGCTGGAGATACCGAATAGCCTATCGACCGAGGGTTGTATAGTGCGCATTGTTCGAGAAGGTGCGCATTAATCGCCACAAGATGCACACATAGATACGGTAGGCTGGTACTGGGTCACAGTCGGTAGGACTGGTGGCTGGGAAACTACCGGGCGGTTGTATGGGTTTTGTCACATGGGCCTATTATGCGTCTGTGAAAGCGATGGTTGATTGATAGGTTGAATCATAGGAATGTCTATCGCATGTTGAGTTTGGTAAGCAGGTGGTAGACTAGTCCGAGGGGTCAACACTCTGGGGTTGTAGTGTGGGCTACCCTCGGCTGATCTATGTATAGAATATTCGGCTCATAAATATGAGTGCCGATATTCGGGAGACTGGGTCGAGTAACAACCTGGTCGACTTGTTGATTAGAGTGATAGATCTGTCTGATCCTATCGACTAGTTCATTATCAAAGCCGTCTATGCCAGTCGGGTATGGGTTGTCGGTACTCGGTGGTCCGGGTCGACTATTCATTTGACCAGGAGAACTGGGTTCCTGGCGAAATATAAGCGACTGGTCCAGTCGACCTGGTTGAGATTCCAAGTGTAGTTGCTCAGATGTCGGGTTCTGGCTGGATAAAAGACCGGCCAGTTGGGAGTCCAATTCATCCCTATTACGACGTAGTTGTTCTATTTCAAACTGTCGTTGATACGAAATGATGGGAGGTTCGGTAGCGTACCTTACTAGTCGTTGATGCACACTGGAAGGTCGTTCCGGTAAGTCGAGCGGGTCGTCCAGGACCCTTCGTGGAGAAGTCGGGTTTGACCTTGTTTGGAACGCCACAGTCGGGTGGGTTTGATGATTCGTGGTTTACATGGTCGGTAGAATCGCTAGGGGTCGGGTTGGCATATTAGGGATGCCTCGTCCCATTGGTACCGAAGTTTCGTGAAAAATGGTACCTTCTGGGGTATTCATCCTTCCCTGTGTGAACTCCATGTAGTGTTGTAAAGACGGGTCGGTAGAGGTCGATGCTGCGACTTGCCGCCGAATCTCGTATGTTGGTCGGGGATCTATTCCCGTGGTAGTCTCATGGACTACTGTCGGTGGAACGGTCTCCGACTGTAAATTTCGCCATTCTCTGTGAAAACGTGGGTTAGAGAGCTGGTCGGCAGTTACTTCAATTGCTAAGGGAGAACCGGTAGCTCGTGTACGCGGTCGTTCCATACTAGCGACGCGGCAGTTATCGGATCTAGATCTAGATCTGAGATTTAGATCTGACTCTGCTAGGTAGGTCGGGCTCTGAGATCTGTTTGGCTAGTCTTTTGTGCTGGCCTAGTCGGTTGCTCTTTGGCACCGTAAGCCTTGTTCACAGACTGCTCTTACAGATTCTTGGTCAGTAGCATTATCGACTGTTGACTACCCTGGTCGACTGTTACACAGAATGATCTCTGAGGCTCTTTTCGCTACTCGGGCTCTGGATTTTTATCAAGACATATGATTTTTGTGTAGGAAGCAGATGGCTGCTGTTTCCCAGGGACGTATAACGCCTTAGCGATAGTCGACAGGATCGACTAGGATCTAGATCTGGATCGACCAGGATCTGGATCTGGATCTAGATCTAGATCTCGATGTGACTAGCCCAACAGAAAGACTAGCGTCTGAGCTGAACTTTGCATGGTCGCCAAATGTTAAGGGGGTTTTCTAGGAACCGACCTTAAACGAATGAAGCTACTCCGCCCAAGACTATTCCACTCAAGACTAGTTTCTAGAGATTGAGATGAGTAGTAGGAGGATTCTACTAAGAAGAATGGACTGTCGCCTAAGGAAAAGCACCAGTATGCCAGTAAGTCGACTCCTGCATACCCATAGACTACTGCAACTAACCAGGATACAACCACAAAGAATGATTCAAGAGCAGAAAACAGCAGTAGTCTAACATACTAGTGCGCACAAGAAGGGGTTAAGACAAGAACGAAGTACAACTGAGGCTGCCAAAAAGATGTACAAATGGTATAGCAACACCTCTCTCAAAGAGAGTGAAGGTACATATAGGAGACTGGTCTGACAGTGTGTCAGACTGGTCGACCGGAAAAGTCGGGTCGACCAGTCTGTACCAGCCTGTACTGCCACGTGTCGCCTGCCGAGTCTATTCCTGCCGGGTATAGACTAGCCTACTCTTAGCCTAAGGGAATATCAACTAATATTCGGTTAACAGTGCCGATGTTGGGCAGTATGTGTATTCCTGATACAGATGACGGTCGTTGCTGTGCTGATGAAAGCGGGTGTCGGGCGGTTTGATTTTCGCACGGGTTTTGTAATTCGTCTGGCGTTAACAACTGGTTACGTGGTGCCAAACGATGTGTGGCCGTCGATGGGACCCGGTGCTGTGGGTAGGCCATGAGTTCTCGTACACTCTGGTGAAACTGTGTTTGTGAGCTTGCCAACGCGGTGAGATCCAATTCCGGGAGTTGTCCCGCCGATCGAGTGTGGGGTCGGGTCATGGTGAAGCTGTAAATCAGCAGAGCAGATCTATCTACGCTTAGCAGAACCGAAAATACTGACTCGGTAGTGTACTGAGCCCAGCTATTTAGTGAGTTTTGTAAGAGATGGATCTGGATCTACCGATCTTAATTGCAGGAATAGTCAAGTAGTTTCCCATGTTCTATAATGTAATAAGTATTAATACCAGAGACGGTTTGTAACTGGTCTAATAGAAGGAATTTTTTGCTAAGATTCAAAGATTCGTAACACTAGATGGTCGTCAAATGGTAAGTCCTCTTTTTTACTCGGTAGTTAGTACTGAATTACCGAGGTGACAGAAGTACCAAATACTGAATCAGTCAAGAACCTAGGTAGCTCAGTAGAAGTACTCGATCCTAACTACCGAGGAGTCTTTCCTGCAAACAGTCTATAAGATCGGACACACATACCGAAGAAGAATCACTGGAATCAGAGAATGAAAGGACAGTCAATGTTAAACACAAGAAAATCTGTATTGGAAAAAGTAGAGTGTGCCAAATGAGTCTGGCTTCCTTGTCTATATACATGTAAAACCCGATCTAACTAGTAACGGTCAGATCGGTAAAAAAGTCTTCCCAGATCTACTTTCTGGGGTAAATCGGAAAATTACCAAGGTAGTAAAAAACCCAGACCGGTAATATCGGGAAGTACTAATTTAGTGTTAACAACTGACCTCATGCGTTCGGAGATCCTAGAACTCCAAGAGGCCGAGTTTCATCTTCAATCCACTAGTACAGCCTTTTCGCTTTGTTGCCTCTTTACAACGTCTAAGATGTTCAAACCAGTGTTGTGGACTCATCCGAGCCCATTGCACGCTAGCGTCGTTGAATTGTGGCACGTACCATATCTTTGTTAACTGTGACTATTTGATGGCTTAGTATTGCTACTCTGAATGTTTATTAAAAATTCCAAATAATATAATTCTAGATTTGGGTCCAATAAAGCACTTCTATGGCTTCATTGTCACACATGGGCAGATTTTAACTTTGGAATTCAATTTCATTCTAAGTGGCGTAAAAGTTGTCAACCTATTCAAAATGACCCCAAACTTTAAACTATGTCGACTTCTAAACCACGGTCATAGGTCACGCCGTCACAGGATATAAAATTTACTTTATCTAGTAAAATTTCAAAAATTTGCAAATGTCTTTGAATTTTTTGAATTTTCTTTTGCTTTTTTCCGCTTTCTGAACTGTAGGCTCTCCAAATTTCAGCTCCTACGCTCTCTACTCTAGGCTTACACGCTAGCGTCATTGCCCTAAACTCTAAACCCTAAACCCTAAATCCCCTAAAATTCCAATGCCTTAAACCCTAGACCCTAAAATCCAAACCCGAGACCCTAAACTCTAAACCATAAAATTCCAAATCCAAAAACTCTTAATCCTAAACTTTGGACCCTCGAGCCCTGAACCTCGTGCCCCAATTACGGATGCAGGATGAAGTCCTCCATCCACGTTCATGAACTTTGAATATCATAAAGTGGCTTAAGGTCATCGTTTCTCTTCCCGCCAAAACCACGCAACGTTCTCCCAAACATTTATTTTTCGCTTCCTCGATGTTGCATTGGCATTGGAACTTCTTTTCTCTTGTATAGCTCTGTAGTGATGCCTCTTGAACTCGTTTGTTCACCTTCGAATCCTTGTTGCTTTTGAACTTCTCCGTTTCTCTCTTTCGATAAGGAGAACTGTTGGTTCTGTGTTGGCATTGTGGGAGATATGATAATTGCGTTTCTAAGGGTCCGTAGGTTTTTCACTATATTCGCGAGGCGGGTTGGGTGGCATCAAGATTTCATCATGTTATTACTCGCAATTTCAGGTGTGGTGATTGTAGTGTGGAATGGTCGCAACAGAGGACATGGAAGTTGGATGTTAGAAACCTTGAATGTAAGTATTGCTCTCCATTTAGCCTCACGCTAGCGTCGCTACTTAAATTGTAATGAAATTACGTCAATAAAAATTTCACAATATCTTTTGAATGGATCCAGACTTTGTGGATGTGAGCATACTACGATGCACTCTTAAAGAACAATAATTTAGTTGTATTTGATTTTCATAAGACAATAAAATAGTAGATTTAGCAAATAAAGCAAATATACTCTTTATTGAATGAAATTTGGATTCATTACTGATGTAGATGATAACCAACAAGTACATGAGTGCCAACTTTTTAGCACTTGCTATTTTTGAAGTACTGGTATATAACTTCCAATTACTATAGTATAGGATTTTGGAGTACTATCATCTACAGTACAAGTAGTGAATGCACTGAAGTGTGTAGTAGTATGATCATCTCTAGTCTCCATTCATATTGATCAAAAACAAGATTTCTCACCCTCATGCATAGCTCCCAATTTCACCACTCTGCCTCACTAGGTGTACACTTTCATTGCATTCAATGCAGAGTGACCTAGGAAAACAAGAAGCGGGACTCGAGGGCACAGATTAAGGAGCTGGAACAATATTGGATTTGCCCCTTGCTTTGTTGAATACGATAATACACTACTCAAGACTAGTACATGGTACCTCTAGTTATCAAGCATAACATTTTCAAGTTAGGGTTTAAGGTTTAGGGTTTAAGCAACTTAAAGTTGGAGAACCTCTTCTCCTTTGAATAGCTCCTTCCGAAAAGACGAAAAAAAAAACACACCATACAATCAGCAAGCTCTGCTCAAAGAACCATTTCAATTTCCAGTATATGTTATTTCACAAAGGAATAAACTTCCAACCAACAAACCCGAAAAACCAACTGTAGAAAATAAACATAAACAAAAACAAAACTATCTCATTCAATAATCATTGAGACAATTAATTGCGAACCAACCGATACTATTTAATAAAGAAACTCCAAGAACATGCAAAGATAAAACGAATGGCAAACCATGTAACTAATACCAATGGCGCACTTTCTAGCATCTTGCACATCTCCCGACAACTTTCAGTCTCAAAATTTCCAACCCCGTTACCAATAATCACCACAAGAGCAGACGCCATCTTTGAAGTGGTGAAAGCGATTGGCATCCCTGGCCACAATCTCCTGTCCAGTCACCTTAGAGATGAACTTGGTTGCTGTATGGCAATCTGAACACACCCGAAGATTCTTGTATACACGAATTGGCTTTTCAAGAGGCGTGTGCATCATGCCATAAGCAATAGCTAGCTTTTCACTGTGAGAGCAAAGAGCAAGTTCTTTGTCGTCCTCATCAATATTGTGCAATACAAGCCGAGTATCAGGAATGTAACCTTCAGCCCTTAACTTTCTGGTCAAGTTATCCAGCACAGCATAGATCTGCTTTGCTTCTGGGTGAGAGGTATCTCCTACAACAAAGCGATGAATCTTGTTATTAATCTCAATCCAGCTAATCCCTGGTTCCTTGCGAATACCTCTTTCCTGCATCATACACCGTATTGATGACACCTGATCCCACTGGCCAGCGGCAGCATAGATGTTGGAGAGGACCACATATGGACCGGCACCCTCCGGTTCCAACTTAAGAACCTCTTTAGCAGCAAGTTCGCCCAACTCCACATTACCATGACTTCTACAAGCACCAAGCAAAGCTCCCCAAGTAGCTGCACCTGCTTCAACTGGCATGGTATCAATAAAGAGCTTTGCTTCCTCTAAGTTTCCTGCCCGCCCGAAAAGATCCACCATGCAACCATAATGAAACACAGTAGGTTCCATGCCATAATCCTGCATCATAACCCGAAAGAGCCGACGGCCTTCATCAACAAGGCCTGCATGACTACAGGCCGACAACACTGCCACAAATGAGTAATCGTCAGGTTTCACACCATCAGCAATCAGTCTTCTAAAGACTTCCAGGGCTTCGTGTCCACGTCCATGGTCTGCAAGTCCACCAATCATCACGTTCCATGTGACCACATCACGTTCCTCCATTCTGTCAAAAATTCGTACAGCATCATCGATGCTGCCACTCTTTGCATACATGTGAACGAGCGCACTAGCCACGCGCAAATCCAACTCCAATCCATCTGCCAGGATATGGCTGTGGACGTCCTTCACCCACTCTAAAGCACCCGCACTTGCACATGCATTCAAAATGCTCACATACGTGAATGAGTCTGGTACACAGCCCTCTCTTCGCATTTGAAGGAAACATTCATATGCCTCATGCCCACGTCCATGGTCTGCAAGTCCACCAATCATCACGTTCCATGTGACCACATCACGTTCCTCCATTCTGTCAAAAACTCGTACAGCATCATCGATGCTGCCACTCTTTGCATACATGTGAACGAGCGCACTGGCCAAGCGCAAATCCGACTCCAATCCATCTGCCAGGATATGGCTGTGCACGTCCTTCACCCACTCTAAAGCACCCGCACTTGCACATGCATTCAAAATGCTCACATACATGATTGAGTCTGGTACACAGCCCTCTCTTCGCATTCGAAGGAAACATTCATATGCCTCATGCCCACGTCCATGGTCTGCAAGTCCACCAATCATCACGCTCCATGTGACCACATCACGTTCCTCCATTCTGTCAAAAACTCGTATGGCATCATCAATGCTGGCACTCTTTGCATACATTCGAAGAAGCGCAGTCCCTACACGCACATCTGATTCAAGGCCATCGTGTCTGATGAGGGCATGAAGCTCTTGACCCCATTTCAAAGCTGCTGGACTGGCAAATGCCTTCAGGATGCTCACGTAAGTAACTTCATTTGGCTGCACACCTTCTTGGCGCATTTGATTGAAAACTTCCAGTGCATCTTTAGCACAATTGTGCTGAGCATAACCTCCAACCATGATGGTCCAACTATAAACATTCTTGTTCAGAAGTTTATCAAACACTTGGCGTGCATCCTGCAGCCTCCCACATCTGATGTACACACTCAAAAGGTTGTTCGCCACATATACATTTTGCTCCATTCCACTCTTGATGATGCAGTCATGAGCCTGCTTGGCCGCCATAAGGTCTTTCTGCTTCAAGCACCGCTTCAAAACTTCAACAAACATGGACGAGTCTATGGTGATGCCTTGTTGGAGTAGATTCTCCATAACAGCAAGCGCTTTGCTCGTGGTACTTGTGCTCCAAATGTGCTTACTACCAACAGCATGAGAATGAGATGTGCCCTGAGTGACCGATTTGAGTCTTGCCTTCACCCAAGTTGGATTTTTCCAGCCATCTAGCCACAGCGCTTCTCTTTTCACCTTATGTTTGAAGTCAGGTGATCTGGGGTTCCTCTGTAGGCACCACAACCCACCATCAAATATGCAACATGTGACGCATATTTAAGCCCGGTTAATCTGCACCCAACACTCAACAATCAAGGACAACATTTTTTTCAACACTCCAGTGATCAGACTCCACTCCAAAATACACAAAGCACAATACCTATGCTTGCCTAGTGCCCACATCCTTTGTACAACTAAGAAATATCCACCTCACGTGTCTGATCCAAGGCTCACATCCACTTTCTAGCATCAACCCACTGGCAGTCCTGGGATACCTTGTCAACTCTGTTGTCCCACCACTGGGAAGGATCCGCAAAGTACTCTTCCCAAAGTTCTTCAGTCCGCTCAGCTTTGTCTGAGGCAAATGCAACACACTTCATGTCAGTCACGTTCTCTCCGGGGAAGACAAATCCCATCCACCTCATTCCACGAGAGCCTGTCACACACCTGGAGCTTCGGCACGCGTGGATGATCTTCTCCAAATCGATGATGTCGATAAACACCTAATTTGTCCACTACGTCCTCCATGAGGGCACAAGAGCACGGATAACAAAGGGTAGACAGGCCATGGAGACTTGAACAGTGTGTTCGCACGCACATCCTGCTCACAAAAAGCCCAACAGTTTTTCAAAAAGCACACTAGTAGCAGAGCTCAAGCACACCTTCCTATCAATACTGGGGTCAGGGTTCGGGGTTCAGTCGACCAAGTTCACGTGCTGCTACTTCGGGGAAAATGTAACAACCTAGATATCAAGCATTGCCTTCCGAGCAAGTGCTCACCCGTGATCACCACCTTAATTGTACACAAGGCAATTTAATCAAGAAGCTGACTGACAAATCTTTCTTTCCGCCCGCAAAGGTGTATATCCAACATAAGAAATGAGCCTCATCTGGATGCTCCGACGGTCTTTATGGCTCGCTAAGAATTTGAAAGAATCCTCAACTTTCAACCTGAAGGCGTGACCGGAAAGAGGCCAAACCTGGAGTTGTGGAACAGCTTTTTGCACAAGGTTGATCCGTTGCCAGTTTCCACAGGCGCCTCTTATTCGAAAAGAACGTCCACAAGCTTTGGCTGCATGTCCTTGCTGACGAGTTGAAATAGAAGGAGGCCCCAAATATTTTGTAGAATACGAGGTGCTCGCGGTGATGGCATCAAGCGCCGACGCTGCCCGCCAGTCTGAAACCACAACTGAATGCATTTCGTTTTTCTGAAGAAACAAATCGTCAAGCGTGAGAATCCACTACATTGGGCATCGACGTTCTACCCGAAGAGCGTACTGCAAAAAGAACACAATCACCAATTCGATAATTAGCTAAAGACAACATAAACCAGCTGTACTACTCTGAGTTGCCATCTACAGAAACAACCAGTCAATTCAAAATCCGTTTGGTGATTACTTGATCCAAAACACCATTCAGCTCTTACCAGCAATTCAAAAATACCGACACTGTAGCCTTAGCGCGAGAATCTGATCATTGGAAACGGAAGTCCAGAGAAATGAATCAGCAACGTCACCAGCAAAGTCGACAAAAACAAACCCTATCTCTCTACACGTTCACGACCGCTTACACCGCTTGCAAGAAGCGCAAAGTTCACTGCCACACGAAACTGACACTCTCGACTAGATTACGTCTCATCATGAACCCTAAAAACACCAGAAACTCCCCACCAGGCAAAGCCATTCGTTGCCATTTCTACAAATTCCAATCCACACCTTCTCCTCAACAACCACCTTAAAGCATCAAACCCCTCGCTTTCTCGCATTCAAGTCCTCGTGTCTCGCACCATAGAGTGCTCCTCTGAACCCTGTGGAATGAAAAGCATATGAATCAATAGTCTACACAGTGACCACCAAGTGACCGATGTGAGGTCTAATTCTGAACCTTTAATTCGAGCTTGTAGTCCCAAGAGGAAATGAGCAACACCAAAGGAGATGCGTACACATGGTCTATTCTCCTGAAATTTTCAAAACCGGGTACATAATCAAAACTTGGTATTGCCACACATTTACAATTACTCAATATGCACACCAAGTCCTCTAGCGGTCGACTACTAATTTGTATTAAATCGATTTCCCGATGGGCGCTTCCTTCCACCTGTGATGATGAAAAAAAATTTAATTGTCTAGTGTACGATAGATTATGGTGGAAGCGGCCTAGTCAACATAATAATCTACAACTAAAGTCTTTGTGGTGTCCGAATCTTCAACTCGATGCGCCCTACGAAGAGACTCAATTTTCCTGTACAGACCGGGCACCATTTCATTCAAAAATGACGCTCACATCCACGAATCAGAAACAACTTCAATGCAATAATACGACAGTACACTGACCTTGTTTGTCCTTGCTGCTTCCATGGCTGCATGCTCCTCAATAACATCACATTCCTGCGATTACCAGTAGGCGTGGTCAGCATTTCACGACTTTCTTGAATAAAGCATACAACATCTAGCAGAACTTTTAAATCATCGAGGGAAATCTGTTCCTATGTGGCCGGAATACAGTCTTGTACGGGACCTTTAGAAATCTCCGTCTCATGGTCCAAAATTTCTCGTGCTGATGCAATCGAGGTTGTTTGATGGGTTATGTGCGTGGAAGGGGAGTCTGTGAACTCACCCGCACTCACTACCTGACTCATACGAATTGCCTCCTCCAACTTCAATTCCCTCAGCCTTGCTTCCTCACGGACCTTCTGCAACTCCAACTTCAATTTGTTTTGCATTTCCAGCTCTCGGCTCACTCGCACTGCAGCTCGATTCACGTTCAACTTCTTCTTCAAGGTGGTCTCCAGTTGTACTCTCAAAGGTCTTCTTTGAGAGACCTTCTTCTTTGATCTGTCGGTTGACTCCACGTCTTTGGAACCATTTGACAGGTCGGACTCCACATCGGATGGGAAATTTAACAAGGATGCTCTGTACGCATTATCATCAAAGTTGCTGTCAATCTCGATGGGTTATCCTTATTAGAAGTGTTAAGGGGTTTTCTAGGAACCGACCTTAAACGAATGAAGCTACTCCGCCCAAGACTATTCCACTCTAGACTAGTTTCTAGAGATTGAGAGGAGTAGTAAGAGGTTTCTATTATGAAGAATGAACTGTCGGCTAAGGAAAAGCACCAGTATGCTAGTAAGTCGACTCCTGCATACCCACAGACTACTGCAACTATCCAAGATACAACCACCAGGAATGATTCAAGAGTAGGAAACAGCAGTAGTCTAACAGCAGTAGTCTAACATACTAGTGCGCACAAGAAGAGCTTAAGACAAGAATGAAGTACAATTGAGGCTGCCAAAAAGATGCACAAATGGTATAGCAACAACTCTCTCGAAGAGAGTGCAGGTACATATAAGAGACTGGTCTGACAGTGTGTCAGACTGGTCAACCGGAAAAGTCGGGTCGACCAGTCTGTACCAGCCTGTACTGCCACGTGTCAGCTGCCGGGTCTTTTCCTGCCGGGTATAGACTAGCCTACTCTTAGCCTAAGGGAATATCAACTAATATTCGGTTAACATTACCCTCCCTCTGAGCTAAGTACTCTCCTGTGGACTTTAGACTACCCTGGTCGGTGACTAGGAAAAATTGTGCACGAGGAATGACAAAATTACCCGTAGTCAAGTAATCGACCAAGCTAAGGTCGACTCATCAGTTGTGGACGTCGCTAGAGTCCTGGGTCATGCCTGGCGAGCGGATATCGGGAGGCATTCCTGAGAAGTCGAACCCCAGAGAGTGTGGTGAAGAGATTACTGGTAAGTCGACTGAGGTGTTGTCGACTGATGGTGTAGGTGCTGTCATCATCTGGTCGGGTGCTAGGGGCTGCTGATCCTGCTGCTGCTGTGGAGAAGGAGGGTGTGGAGTGGCTGGCTGCAGTTGCACCGTGTCTTGAAGGTTAACTGGCGGTAGCTGCTGGTCTTGTTGCTGCTGATCGCGATCTTCGTCTTCATTGGTCGACTCGCTGTCGTCTTCGTCGTCGTCCTCACTTAACTTGACGTCGGTAGTCAAGACCTCGTCTTCGTCAGTCGACTGGTTCTCCCAGAGCGAATGGTCGGGTTCGAGGTGGCTCGTATCCTTCTCTTTGTCTTCGTCGACTGCTGGAATCTCCAAGTCCGGGTGGTCGAGCTGAAGTTGGTCGAGTTTCCTGCGGTACATGTTGAGCTGGTGGCGGTCGGTGCTGAGGGTGTACTTGAGAACCTTGATACGGTTTCTTGCCTTGAGTCAGAGTCAGTACTTGCGCGCTCAAAGTTTGTGGAACTGCAGCTCCCGACTTGCGAATTGGCGGGACTTTTCCTCGTTGTCCTGGAGTATTAGGTCGAGTCAGTTATTGGAGTCGACTATCTCCCTCCGAGCTTGCTGAAGATTGAGCTGGGTTGCTGCTACCTTGGCTCGTGCCGCTCCGAGTTTGTTTCGTGCTACCACGAGCTCGCTCTGGTGTTTCTGTTCCTGCTGTCGACTGCTGTGGAGGTCGGCTTCTAGCTGGGCCAATCTGTTGTCGGTCTGACTCTTCTCCTCCGTGACGGTGGTGAGAGTAGTACGGAGTCTTGCTAGTTCGTTAGTGAGGTTGTCGACCTGTTGCTTGTATGTTGTGGAGTCCTTGGTCAGTCGACTACTCTCCAATCGGTGGCGGTCGAGCTCAGCTTGAAGGGTGGTTTTTGCTTGAACCGCCTCGAACAAGAGGAGGTTCACTCGGGAGCCGACATCCTCGAGTCGACCTACTGCTCCTTGGACGTCCTCCAGGCTCTGGCGCCAATGCATTGCTAGTGTCGTGGCTCGTGATGTTGGTGAGTCGGGTGCGGGTCGATTGACCCGAGGTGATGGCGGAGGTCGAGTCGTGGGGGAGACGGGTGGTGGCTGGCAAAATTCGTCGGTTGGTGCCGCTTCGAGGTTGAGCGGCGCGAAGTCGGATAAAGAAGGCGGAGGTGTGTCCGGGATGGGAGTCTCACTTGGTGTTGGTGGTGGAGTCGACTGGGCCTCGCTGTCGGATGAAGTCAGGTCGACCTGTCGAGGTACGAACTGACTCAATGGTGTAAGTTTCCCTCGTTTGGCACGCTTCTCTAGTCGCTCCTGGTCCCGCTTGCGTGCGAGTGAGGAGCGTGTCTCCCTTCGTTCTGTGGTCGGTTGGCTCCCGGTAGTGGCTGTCGGTGCTACTGGGTCGGGTGTGGTTTGTCGACTAGGGGGTCGAGCAGTCGATGTTTGGCCTAAGGTCGACTAGTCGGGTCGGCCGAACATGGTCCTTCGAGGTGTGTTCGGCTCCAAGCCCGCCTTGAAAAACGATGTAGTCGGGTCCTCGGGAGCTGTTTTCCGAGTTCTCCGACTATCGACGTCGGTCTTTGGTGTTCTGCTAGGCAACTGTTTGATGTGCATACTCCTCGTCCGTGCTAGGAAAATAAGACTCAAGAAGGAAGTCCAATACCTCGGCTGAAGGGCAGATCGTGGTCTTCGTGGTCTGCATCGCCTTGATGTTGATGGCGATCGAGTTGAACATCCATGTCGCCCAGTCCCATTGCATGGCGCGGTCGATCAGGGCCTGGACTGTGCACACTACGCCGAGCATTTCCTTGCTGATGTAGGTCGTCTTGCGTTTGAACCCGAGGCCTTGAATGAATGCCGTCAGTCGCCTGTGGTGTTCGGGTTTGCAGTGGCAGATGCTGTAGCCCTCAGCAGTCTTGCCGGCTGCAGAATATTCTTCTAACCGACCCGGTGGGTACTCCGCAGGGTCGATTGGCTCGATAGTAATGCCAAATGGCAGTTTGAGAACCTCGTGAATCACAGTCGGGTCGACTGTGACTGTATGTGTGCGGACTCGCGCGGTGATCGACTTGTTGGGGAGGTCGACTACCGCAGCGTTGACGAACTCCTCAATCAGCTCCATGCGTGGCGCGCGTTGAGGGTTGTCTCAGTCAAGTGCTACAAAGTCTTAAACGCCGATCGCCTTGATGAAGTCGGCCTCGGTTGTGTGTTCAGCGGCGTACTTGCGCCATTCCCGGATCGGCCGCATCGATTGAAAGGCGAGGGTTTTGTAGAGTCCCTCCCTAGTGCGGATCGGAATTTCGTAAGTCAGTGGTGCGGAGGACCAGAGGCGTCGGGGGCCGCGATCAGTCGACTTGCCTTTCGCCATCGATCGGTCGGCTGCAAATCTGCGCACAAGGAGACAAGAGAAAGGCCGGCGTAGTCCCGAAGTCGGCTCGCACACAATCGGCTGCAGTGTCGATGGGCGCAGTCGTTTCCTACTCAATCTACTCTCGATTATCTCTCGCACAGTCGGGCTACGGGGTCGCTTGACTACTCGTCGCCGTTCTACTCGTGATTGTCTAAATCGCTTGGTAAGAATGCATAAGGCAAGAGCCGCGGAGTGGCGGTCGGCCGGAGGAGAAGGGAAAGAGGGAGGAGAGTGAGCAATGGGAGATAGGAGGCGTGCGGCCTGTGGGTCGGCTGGAGAGGAAACTAATGGCGAGGAAGCAAGAGGAGGAAGAAGGGGTGCGGCCATGGTGCTAAATACCTGCCCTATGGGCCTTGCATTCAAAACTGAGAAGATAGGTGAGGGCGGCGGCCATAAATATGGCGGCTCTTCTAGGGTTTGACCGGTCGGGTTGACCAGTTGGGTCGACCAGTCGAGTCGACCCACGGTAACTAGGTCGGGTCGGGTCCGTTGGTGTCGGTTAGGCTCATCTTCGTTCTGTTCTAGTGTTGACCTTATTATGAGCGTTTTGACCATCGCCGGTCAAAGGCCCATATGTCCGGCCGGAAAGTGGGTGAAATGTGGACGCAAGCAATGGACTTCTAAATAAGATTGGCATTTGTGTCGGGAAATTCTAGCCAAAATGGTGAAAAAGTAGAGAAAAGGGAACAAACGGTTAAAAAGCCTAAAAATTACAGCGCATAACCCTACTCTCACAAGGACATTGAATTCTCACAAGTGAGAGTTTTGGTGATTTCCGATCATTGCATAACATTCTAAGGAACAATAAGCACCTTTATGCCCTAACAAACCAATGGCAATTAGTTAGGGTTTTGTGGGAAAAATTGGGCAGCGCTTCCGCGTCGTGCCCAAAAACCCTTTCCAAACCCTAATTTACACGAAGACTCTCAATTGACCCGGTGAAATTGGGCAGCGCTTCCGCGCTAAAACCCTCACCGGACCAACTCAATACAACAACCACACGAGTACGATACCCAAATACAATCAACCCACAACAATTGAGAGAATTCAAGAAATACACACAATTAGGTTTTTTGGCAATTAAAACTACCACATTCAATAATAATAAAGTTCTATTTACTCCTCTAAGGTTACTCAACCTACTTCGTTCAATCAATAGCCTAAAATGTAGATGAGATGGAGAGAGGAGCTCTCCCTCCTTTATATCACCCTGGCCTTCCTCCGTATTGTCACACGGGGAGGGAGACAGGGAGCGATGGTAGCCGTGCTCCTCGTCACCTTCGTTTCTCTCGGTTCTTGCTTGCGGTGGTCGCCGATTCGCCTTGTGATCTCGTCTTGGGATTCGTCACCGTCTTTGTGTTGCTCACGACCCTTGTTGCTCTTGTGATCGCCTCCGCCTTGCTGCGGCTGGTGATCGTCGCTCGTCGTCAATGCTGCTTCGGCCGCAGCTCCGACCGCCCTCGTGAATTCGTCGTCTTCTTCGCGAGGTCGCAGCTCCTTGGTCGCCATCTCTTTCGCGACCCCAGCGCCGGTGTCGCCCTGCTGTCCTTCCCCAGGATCGTCGCCGTCCTTCGGAGATTCACCGTCGCCTTCGCGACCCGCACCCCAGCACCGTCGCCCTGGAGACGTCCGGACTCTGGACCCTTTCAGCTGCTGCCGAATTGTCGTCCGTGGTTTCGTCTTGTTCGTCGTCGTCTCTTGATCCTTGAACTGCCGGGCTGCTCCTCGCGCTGATCTCTGCCCTGCCTACGTCGCCGTGAATTCCGGCTGCAGTCGCCGTCGTCCTCCTTGAAACTGCTCCGACCTGCCCTGCCCTGCCGGTTCTGCAATCCGGAAACCACACAAAGATTCCCTACCTCCCAGTGCTCTCCAATCTCCCAACCCTCAAGTCTCACACTCCCTTCTCTTCCGTGTTACCAAAACCCCCACACACAAAACATCCATGTCCCAATCTCTTATTTTTTTCCAATCAAAACAATAGAGTCTTTTTCACTAATATTTCCTACAATTCTCCCTAACAATTCCAATACCAAAACACGATCTAGATCTAGCATTCTACCGTCTCTCCCAAACTCTCACCGTGCAGACACAATCAACTGTCTCAAGCAGAAGCGACCGGGTGGAACTTTACATCCCACCAAAACTACATCCATCCACTTCCATCTAAATCCTAAACTACCACCTCACTCTCACTCAACTGGGAGCACAATACGCACTCACTCTACTAATCAATTAACGAACAATAAACCTTATCTAATCAACCAAAGAATAAACTCAACAATAGCCTACAAGATAGAATTAAACCGATAAGGATTTAAAAGACCAAAATAACCGACCAAAAGGAATAACTAGGATAACTCATAGAATAATCTAGTAAACTAGACTAAACTCACGAACTAAAATGATAATCAACCACCATAGAATAAAATCATAGAGTAAAATAAAGGGCAAACGGCCCAATTGCACGTAATCGCAAAATTAAATCGGTAAACGTAACTAAACACACTAATTTATCTAGATAAAAAGGAATCTAATAATTGTCGATCAAAACCAGACACAAAGGTACATAAAACCGGGAATTTGTCTAACCGGCTAAAATGCCCCGGTTAGACAAATATAAATCACTAAACATCCAAAAACTATCGAGCTAAAAATTCAATGCTAAGTGAGCCGTTTCAACGGTTCACAGTTATCTCTGATTTGCTAATGAGTGGGCTAGTCAATTCGGTTGGAGGTTGATCACCTAGAACTCGGTAGGGTTTGAGTTTGTTGATGTTGACTACTACCGGGTCGGGGTCAAAGTGTTGAATGCTGACTAGGATGACAGTGTTGTTAGGGAGGGTATATTGGACACGATACGGGCCGAACCATTTGCTACGAAGTTTACCGGCATGGACATTTGTCCCTTTCGGGTGCCAGAGGACGTAGTCTCCTACATTGTATAGAGTCGATTGGCCTTGGGTCTGGGTCCACTGTGCTCGGTTCCACTGTTGTGCGCCGTGGTGGGTAGCTGCTGTCAGTCGGGTCTCGTCTAACTTCTCGAGTTCGGCGGCTCGGGCTGCCAGTACTCGCCTGGGAGTGAAGTCGGTAGTCAATGTCGACCGTTGGGTCGGGATGATGTATTCGGTTGGCATCAACGGCGTCAGACCATACACCAATTGGAAAGGTGTGTGGCCCGTCCCAACTTTGTATGCCGTTCGGTAAGCAAATAGGACCGTGTGGAGCTGTAAGTCCCAGTCGATTCGATTCTCGTTGACTAGCTTCTGGAGCATTCGGACTATGACCTTGTTGGTCGACTCGGCTTGGCCGTTGCCTTGCGGATAGTATGTTGTTGAAGTCGTGTGTCGGAGTAAAAAATGCTCGGTGAGAGTGTGCACCGTGCTATTGATAAAATGGGTACCTTGGTCGCTTACTAGGTGAAGTGGATATCCAAACCGGGTGAGAATTGCCTCGTACAGGAACTGTGCGGTCTCCCTGGCAGTGTTTCCTCGGAGAGCTCTAGCCTCGACCCATTTGGTGGCATAGTCCGTAGCCACCAAAATGTATCGACAGGCTGTATGTCGGGTCTTCTTGACGGGGCCTATGAAGTCAAGTCCCCATTTCATAAACGGTTCTGCGGGTAGTTGGGTGACGAGCTTTGAGGAGACTGTTTTGGGTAGTCCGCCTGTTATCTGGCATTCATGACACGACTGGCAGTACTGGACAGCGTTTTGGTGTAGAGTCGGCCACCAGTAGCCTGCGTCTAGTATTTTACGGACAGTGATGTCGTGAGAAAAATTTCCTCCCGCGTTGCCTTTGTGTAATTCTTGGAGGATTGTTGTCGGCTGACTGCCGGTCAGGACTAGTCGGAGCTGGTGGTCCTTGCCGAGTCGGTACAGTTGTCCATCGAGAACTTGGTACGGAATGGCTTTGTGAGCGATTCGCTTGCGAGCCTCCTTTGTCATGTGGGTTGGAAAAGTACCGGTTGTCAAGTAGTCGACTATCGGGTGTAGCCAGTCGGGTTCGGTGCAAAAGAGTTGTGCGTCGACTGTTTGGTCGGGTATGCCTATGGCTGGCTCGGCCCCTTCATATCTTGATAGTGCGTCGGCTACTCCATGTGTTTTGCCTGGTTTATAAACCACAGTGAAGTCCAATTCAAGAAACAGTAGTAGCCAGCGTGCCAGTCGACCTGATACCTGCGGTTTGTTGATCAAATACTGGAGCGCCAGGTGGTCGACATAGAAGACGAACTTATTACCTAGGAGTTAATGGCGGAATTTGTTGATGGCGTACACCATTGCGAGGGCTTCCTTCTCGGTTGTTGTATAGTTCTTCTCTGCTTTGTTGAGTAGTCGAGAAGCGTAAGCTATCGGCTGGTCGATGTTGCCAGTCGGGTTTTGTGCTAGCATCGCCTCGACTGCTATGTCGGATGCGTCTGTGTGTATGTGGAAGTCGAGTGACCAGTCGACTCCGATCAGGATTGGTGCAGTCTGCTATCGATCCTTGATGGTCTAGTATGCTGTTGGGCACGCCGGTGTCCAGTCAAACGATTCGCCTTTCCTGGTCAGTTTGGTGATGGGTTCCATGATGGCAGCATAATTTTTGATGAATCATCGGTTGAACTGGGCTAGGCAGTTGAACGTCTGAATGGCTTTGACGTCCTTTGGTGATGGCATGTCGACTGGGGCCTGGATTTTCTTTGGATCCGGAAACTTGCCTTCCCGTCCTACAATGTAGCCCAAAATTACACCAGAAGGAACATAGAAGATACACTTTTCTGGATTGAGGCTTACCCCGTACTGTTGACATCGGTCGAAGACTAGTCTGAGCTTCGATAGGTGGGAGTCGATGTCGCTGTAGACACTGAAATCGTCTAGGAATAGCTTCATGAAGTCGCCCAGGTACTCTTTGAAGATCTGGTTGACGATGCGCTGGTAGGTAGGCTGGGCGTTCTTCAATCCAAACGGCATCACGACCCATACATACGCGCCCCACTCGGTAATGAACGTTGTTTTGGGGCGGTCGGTCGGGTCGATCCGTACCTAGTGGTAGCCTGACAAACAGTCGATGAAGGAGTAGGCTTCATAGTCTATGACTGCGTCAAGTACCTCGTCCGTGAACGGAAGGGGGTACGGGTCTTTCTTGGTTGCTGCATTCAGTCGACGGAAATCTACGCATATCCGTAGTTTCCCATTCGTTTTGGGGACTACAACTATTGGGGATAGCCATGTCGCTTGGTCGACTGGTGCGGTGAAGCCTGCTTTTAGAAGTCGTCCTTGACGGCTTGTGCATAGTTTGGGTTCATCCGGTATCGTGCCTAGTGACTACGCGAGATGCTCGGGTCGAGCTCGATCCGGTGAGTCGCTATGTGTTCTGGTATACCTCGCAGATCTTCGTAAGAGAAGGCAAAAATGTCGATGTATTCTTTAAACAGGGATTCTGCGCTAGTTCTGAGACTAGGGCTCAGATTCGCGTTCAGCTTCAACAGCTTGGGGTCGGTAGATGTGCCGACGTTGACATGGTCGAGTCGATCCTCCTCATTGTGATTCCAATGGGCAATGTCCATGAATCGCAGCTTGTCTTGTATTGGTGTCTTGTCTACCAACATTGTTCCTGGTGTATGTTGAATACCTTGGTGCCTAGGGGTACTGGCCGTCGTAGTCAGTTCCGTGCCAGGCTGGTCGACTGTCGACTCGGTCTCAAGGAGGTTCCAGTCGATTGTGCCCATTGTGTGGAGGGTCGGGTCGGATGCCATCAAGATTTCCTCCTCTTCATCGGTGATACCTTCCGCGAAGTTGTAACAGACTAGAGCATGTGGTGTAATCACCTCGTATCCTAACTGTCCGTTTATCTTGACGGTCTTGACGGTGCCGTTGCCCATGATCTGTACTCCATTGTTGCCCCAGTCGTGTATGACCTTGGCATATCGAAGCCAGGGTCGACCTAGTAATAACCGGTAGTCTGACTTGACTGTCGAGCAGTCGATAACTATAAGCGTGACTATGTAGGGAATGCCATGAATATGAATTTTGACATCCCTGATCAATCCTTTGGGTCGTGCTATTGTGCCATTAGCCATCTTGAGGTTGAATGGTGCGGGTGACGGTTTGGCTAGTCCCAACCTTCGGCGTTCCTCTTCGGTGATCACATTGACGTCGGAACCGCCATCGATCAGAACGTCGTCGACCATGTTTTTACCGACCGAGACTGTGATGGCTTGCATGTGTTTGTCAATGACTGCTGCAGCGGCGATCGTCACCTCCTCTGTAGTCAAGTAGGGTAACTCTAGAGTTGACCATAGGTCTGGATGAGTCAGTCGATCCCGAACCAGTTTGGTGAGGGTCGGTGATAACTGTAGTAAGTTACGGATGGAAACCTGCAATTTGCAGTCTTGGAGTTGATCGAGGATCTGCTGTTGGACGGCACCGAATGCGATGTTGCCTTGGTCGACTGTGGCCAGAGTCGGTTGGTCTGCATTTTCTTGGAGGGTGATCGTTTGTTGCGGTAATGCATCCGCGTCCCAATCGTGTGAGGGTGAGTCCTCAGTCGACTTTGGGTCTTTAGTGGAAGTTGTTGTTTCCAACTCGGCTTGGAGTTGACGGACTTCCTGCCTCATTTGATCACGTAGTAGTTCTTGGGCAATCCAGTCGGTCTTCTCCGTGGTTTCGGCAGGAGTCGGCTGGTTGGTAGACAACTGGTAATCGCTGCGACCGTTAGCACACCAACTGTAGTGTTCGGTAGTTCTTCAATAACTACTGACAACGTGTGGGGCTTGGTCTCGATCTACTGATTAAGGAATTTGACGGCCTTCGGATCCTTCAGTAAGGGACACATGTGTGTCGGGTGGTCCAAGGTTTTGCACAGAGAGCAAGGGAATATCTGTCGTGGTGTGCTATCGCGGGGTGGTCGACTCCTTGATTCGGCGGTAATCGTCACTGGTGTGGCTGCTGCTACGGGCGCTGCCCTATTGACCGCCGCGCGCTTTTTTCCGATTTTGCTCTCTGGATTGAGCCAGCAATCGCGTTCGAAATGGCCTCGCTTCTTGCATCGGTTGCAAAATGCTCATTTTGTAGTCTCGGGCCGCTGGGTAGTAGTCGAGTCGGGTTCCTTAGGTAGTCCGCTTTCTGCAAGCTTAGCCGATTTCTTGGCCTGGGCTAGTGTCGATCTTGGTAGTCCGACTGTGGCTACCTGCAGATACTTCAACAAACCAGCTCGAAAATTGCTTAGTAGGAAATTATCAGCCGGAAGGACCTCAAACTGGCTGGCTAGTTTCATCATCCGTTCGTAGTAATCGTCAACCGACTCTTTGGCATCTTGTTTCATACTGCGGAAACGTAGGTAAGCCTGGTCATCATTGTCGATATCCTGGTAGCGGTGTTTGAAGGTATCGAGGATTTCATGTAAGTTTTGGTATGGGTATGAAGTTCGTTGAGTCGAGAACCAATTATAGTTAGCAGCATCGACTAGGGAATTTCCAAATAACGCAATAGTAATAGTCGAGTCGAGTTCGCCATTCAACGTAAGGGCATTGAGAAATCGATGGACATGCGTAATGGCACACTTACCTTCCTTGTAGGTAGGCATCGCTACAGGTTTCCGAGCAGTCGTCCGAGTCGGGAGTGTAGCTGCTGGGTAGGAAGGCTGCTGCTGCGTCTGAGCTGAAGGTACCAAATAGCCTATCGACCGAGGGTTGTATAGTGCGCACTGGTCGAGAAGATGACCATAGTCGCCACAAGATGTACACATAGGTACGGTGGGCTGGTACTGGGTCACAGTCGGTAGGACTGGTGGCTGGGAAGCTACCGGTCAATTGTATGGGTTTTGTGGCATGGGCCTATTATGCGTCTGTGAAAACGATGGTTGATTGATAGGTTGCATCATAGGAACGCGTATCGCATGTTGAGTTTGGTAACCAGGTGGTAGACTAGTCCGAGGGGTCGACACTCTGGGGTTGTAGTTTGGGCTACCCTCGGCTGATCTATGTATAGAATATTCGGCTCATGAATATGAGTGCGGATATTTGGGAGACTGGGTCGAGTAACAACTTGGTCGACTGGTTGGTTAGAGTGATAGATCTGTCTGATTCTATCGACTAGGTCATTATCAAAGCCGTCTATGCCGGTCGGGTATGGGTTGTCGGTACTTGGTGATCCAGGTCGACTATTCATTTGACCAGGAGAACTGGGTTCCTGGCGAAATGTAAGGGACTGGTCCAGTCGACCTGGTTGAGATTCCGAGTGTAGTTGCTCAGATGTCGGGTTCTGGCTGGATAACAGATCGGCCAGTTGGGAGTCCAACACATCCCTATTACGACGTAGTTGTTCTATTTCTAACTATCGTTGATATGAAATGATGGGAGGTTCGGTAGCATACCTTACTAGTCGTTGATGCGCACTGGAAGGTCGTTCCGGTAAGTCGAGCGGGTCGTCCAGGTCCCTTCGTGGAGAAGTCGGGTTTGACCTTGTCTGGAACGCCACAGTCGGGCGGGTCTGATGATTCGTGGTGTACATGGTCGGTAGAATCGCCAGGGGTCGGGTTGGCATATTTGGGATGCCTCGTCCCATTGGTACCGAGGTTTCGTGAAAAATGGTACCTTCCGGGGTATTCATCTTTCCCTGTGTGAACTCCATGTAGTGTTGTAAAGACGGGTCGGTAAAGGTCAATGCTGCGACTTGCCGCCGAATCTCGTATGTTGGTCGGGGATCTATTCCCGTGGTAGTCTCATGGACTACTATCGGTGGAACGGTCTCCGACTGTAAATTTCGCCATTCTTTGTGAAATCGTGGATTAGAGAGCTGGTCGGCAGTTACTTCGACTGCTAAGGGAGAACCGGTAGCTCGTGTACGCGGTCGTTCCATACTATCGACGCGGCAGTTATCGGATCTAGATCTGGATCTGAGATTTAGATCTGACTCTGCTAGGTAGGTCGGGCTCTGAGATCTGTTTGGCTAGTCTTTTGTGCTGGCCTAGTCGGTTATTCTTTGGCACCGTAAGCCTTGTTCACAGACTGCTCTTACAGACTCTTGGTCAGTAGCATTATCGACTGTTGACTACCCTGGTCGACTGTTACACCGAATGATCTCCGAGGCTCTTTTCGGCTACTCGGGCTCTGGATTTTTCTCAAGACATATGATTTTCGTATAGGAAGCAGATGGTTGCTGTTTCCCAGAGACGTATAGCGCCTTAGCGATAGTCGACAGGATCGACTAGGATCTAGATCTGGATCGACCAGGATTTGGATCTAGATCTAGATCTGGATCAAACTAGCCCAACAGAATGACTAGCGTCTGAGCTGAACTTTGCATGGTCGCCAAATGTTAAGGGGGTTTTCTAGGAACCGACCTTAAATGAATGAAGCTACTCCGTCCAAGACTATTCCACTCTAGACTAGTTTCTAGAGTTTGAGAGGAGTAGTAAGAGGTTTCTACTATGAAGAATGAACTGTCGGCTAAGGAAAAGCACCAGTATGCTAGTAAGTCGACTCCTGCATACCCACAGACTACTGCAACTATCCAAGATACAACCACCAGGAATGATTCAAGAGTAGGAAACAGCAGTAGTCTAACAGCAGTTGTCTAACATACTAGTGCGCACAAGAAGAGCTTAAGACAAGAATGAAGTACAACTGAGGCTGCCAAAAAGATGTACAAATGGTATAGCAACAACTCTCTCGAAGAGAGTGAAGGTACATATAGGAGACTGGTCTGACAGTGTGTCAGACTGGTCGACCGGAAAAGTCGGGTCGACTAGTCTGTACCAGCCTGTACTGTCACGTGTCAGCTGCCGGGTCTATTCCTGCCGGGTATAGACTAGCCTACTCTTAGCCTAAGGGAATATCAACTAATATTCGGTTAACAAGAAGGCACGGAGACCTCCGTGACCTCCTTCTTTACGATCAACAGAGATGGAATGGCAAGGGCTTGTGGTAGAGGCATAGTAGAAGCCTCAGAAGTCGAACCCGGAACCACAGCAAGCACAAGTCTCTCATCTGCAGCAGCGTCGTTTTCGATGGTAACTAGTGGACAATTGACCACTGGCACCAGAGAGGGAGTGAACTCCAACATGTCTTCTGTCTCAGGGGCCGTTGATGAATCATGGATTTCCACAAGAACCATGCGTGTATCGTCCGCACCTTGTGAAGGAAATCTCTTTTGGGGAACGGAGACTTCCTCAATGGTTGCCACTGGGCAATTGACCACTGGCACTACATAGGAAGTCCAGACCAAGACGACATCTGTTGAAGGTGAAGGAGGTGTTTCATAGATATGCACTAGGGCCATGCGTGCCTCGTGCACTCAAACTCCATGCGAAACCGCGAACTGTTGGGCGGAATTAACCTCTGCGCAATTGCCCGCTACTCCGGAATCAGTTTCCAGTCCATCCTCGATGTCTGCTAGAGGTGCACTCTCATCATGATGGATTTCCAAATCACTGTAAAATTCATAGGCAGGGATACTGTCTTCACTATCCACATCTCAAACACCTTTATTCTCAGATAAATTCTCTCACACGGTGGGCAATTGACTGCTGGAATTTCGTCACTACCACTAGTCAGCTCTTTAGGTGGAGGCACTTTGTATTGAAGAACCAAATCGAGGTCAGGTTCGGCGACACCATGAACAGAGTCGTTGTCGACTCCGTCGCACGCATCCACCGGCAACTTCTTTTGCTCAACATTGACCAGTGGGCAATTGACTACTGGCGATTGTGCATCACATCGAGGCTCTCCAAGTGTAAGTGGCGAGAGTTTGCGGACCCTCGAATCTGTAGGGGGAGGAGGCCCAAGTGTGAGGTCCTCAACATATTCCCCAATAAAGGCCATTGCTTCGTTCATATTCCTAGAATGAACAACCGAGCTCATCGGTTGAGGCGAACCATGATCGCCACTTGCTTACAAGGGAGGGCTGCACGGAGTTAAGGGTACTGGAGTACAGTGCTCTATAGTTTGCGCTGGTGCATCCCCTGGAGGCGAAAAGTGATAGGGATTCTCGACGTCCATGTCATTGCCTCTTGCCAAGGCCTCTACATCTTTTGCTTTGGTCAGAGTCTCGGCCCTCGTCTCAATGGCGTCGTCTCCAATGCTCGCTGCAGCTGCAACTATTGGGCCCGTGGCATCATTCATTCCCTCTTCATTATCAAATTGCAAGGCAGTTCCGGAAGGCTCATCTGCGTCGCTGTCCTGGGACGACAGAAACCGTTTGCGTTTCCTGACAGAATTTGGCCACTCCCCTTCGGTCCCTGCCCCTTCATCACTACGGTCACCGTCACGGTCGTCGCCAGATTCTACGCCGCTTGCGCCAGATACCACGTCCTCTATGTTTATAACAGTCTTACTCCGGTCTGCACATTTCTTGGACTGGAATTCCCGCCGCTGGACACCTGAACTATGTGGTTCTTCAGATGGCCCACTAGGCTTCAATGAAAATCACGAGCCATATTTCTTTGGCTCATCCAATGTGTGCAAGGACGTGTGAAAGATGTGCTCAAAATTCTGGAGTTGGCAGCCGAGTTGGTGACTGCTGACCAACACTCGGAAGTTATCCTCCGGTATACCCACGGTGACGGGTCGGAGATCAAACATTTGCACATCACCTTAGAAGGTTAGCAATTGTCAATAATGGTGAGATTCAGTGGCTGATAATTGTAGACGATGCCAGTGGTCAATTGACTACTGGCAAGAGCAAACGAGCGTACCATGGCCGCGATCATGCACTTCAGCCCGGCAACCACACATAGCACAGTTCGTGGGTCTTTGGTCTCATGATCAATGTGTGGAAGTTGTATGAGGAAATGCATGTACACCTCCATCCTAAGTTCGTCGTCAAGCAAGTCGACCTCCCTTACAGATCCTACACGCTTTGTCGACTCCGATGCACAAACTTCATTCTTCCAATTTATGGCATTTGCCATCTCAGGATTCCAGAAGTAGAAGATGGTGACACCCTTACCTTTTTCATGATTTGGGAGGAGAAGAAGTACGTCTCTACTGCCGTTGGCACATATCGGCTCTCCATATATACGAATACCCCTTCAAATGCCCATCCACCGCCTGAACGGTCTCATTTTCATTTGTGCAGTGGCGAATTACCAGCCAATGCGGTGGCCACCTGCCATAGCGGCTCTGGTTCAGCATCTTGGAAAGAATGAACTGGTAACACGGATCAATACTCAAATCGTCGCGCTCTAGCCATCAGTCGATTGCATGCAAATCCATGATGGCCGCATCAAAATTAAGATCTTCCGAATTAACAATGCACCATGCAGAAGGGTCGGTTAAATTCATCATCGTGTCGGGTACAAGATGACGCGTTGGAAATTTTGCAAATCTTGAGAGTGTCTCGTCTGCTAGGATCTTGTTCAGTACCGGAGTTATGTTGGAGTTCAAGATGTGCTCTTTCTCCAAAATTCTCTCCATCTCCGCCAAGAATGCATCCGAGGGGGGGCCTTGCGCTCTTCTAGGATTCTCGCTTACTTTCAAAGACCTCAAGAAGAAGAGTTTTGTCGCTCGCTTGATGAACTCGTCCATGTGGGCTGAGTTGAACCCATGCTTGCATTTGAATTTGCCCCAAGTCACTCGATCTACGTCGTCGTTGACCCAGATACTCTTGGGCGACTTCTTATTGAGCCAACGCATGATGGAATTTTTCACCTTTTTTCTGTCCGTCCAGTCCTTCAAGCTACAGCAGTGTTTGCTTCTCGGCCGAGTACTCCGCAAATACACTTTGGGAACTGCATTGTCTTCCTTCAGTAGCTCCCCTTTGACTGTCAAGCCAGCAGTAATTTTCTGCACCAGCTCGAGGAGTGAGTTAGTCCCTAAGCCACGCAAACACTTGAATGCGAATGCCTTGGTCAGTTTTCGAACCCACTTGTCTTTGCAGTCGACCTTCATTTTTCTTCCAGTGTCGGAGTTCACGAGGTCGCCTGTCTCATACCACTCAAATGCCTTGTGAATGCCATTGTACAAGTCGTCCGATCCACAAATGACCAAGAACTCACCCTGGTACTCCATGGCGGTCTTGTTGGCATTTTTGAAAGTCATAGCGTTCAAAGTCTCCAGTGCTTTTTCTTGAAATTCCTGCAAAACTCCATCGTGCCAGTAGTCAATTGACCACTGGTTCAAGTGACATGCAATCTAATAATGAAAAGTTGAGATGAATAGATGGCACAATGCTAGTATTCAATTGTACTATGCCAGCGCACCTTGAAGATCTTCCTCGCTTCAGACCTTGGTTTGCCGGGGTTCTTTGGATCTGGTCTCCCATAGGTGATCTACAGATCTCGGCAATACTTCACGTGCAGAAGATACTCCGGCGAATCCCACTTGTGTTGATTGGTGTTATTTGTGCGCCGTGACAGCTCTGACAGCAGCATCTTATTCTCGGTCGACACGAAGTCACACTGCCAAGTCTTGTACGTTTTCTGGCGCTCGGGATCAACTCAATCAAGAGCCAACAGTTTCTATGCGTTATTTAACTAAATATGGACAGTCCAGAGTCCAGGAATAACAAGCAGCCATAATATATCGATGAATCCTCCGATGTAATGGGATTGAAGGAGTTTGCGCTTACTAAACCTTGAAAATTCAGAGTAAATTTTTTCAAAATATCTAAAATTTTTCAATTCAGTATGGGCACCAAGATCTTCTAGCCGATACATTGATTTCTGAAATACTTTAGTAAGTGTGTGCTTAACTTAAAGATAATGATATAACATTCAGAGAATTATGGGGAGATCCCCCGATGATTGATTATACTTGGAGGAGAGTGTCTCGAAATAGAGAGAGTCTAAAACAGCGAGACTATAATGAAGTGCGCTTGCTTATCTTACGTGTGAAAGTGGAGAATGTAAAGTATCGATTCCAATAACAGGATTAAAAAATAAAACGCCCCAGCACATCTGTCGAGCTCCCTGTAAACATGGGGCGACCCCCCGATCTGGTGCACTGATACTCTGCGAAATATCAAATGGAAATATTACACATAGGTCGATTCCCCGGTCCTAAGTAGGACACTTAGTGCATGAAGTATACAGAAGTCCAGCATCCAGATCACATGGGGGGATCCACCGATCCTCTGCAGAGCATCATATGCACGAAGATAATAGAATTCCTGAGAACGAAAACACAGACACCAGTCACCATGCACCAGCTTCATTGACACGGTAAGAGAAAATGACTTCTTACTAGAAGATCTCCTTAAAGAGTAATGAACTAAAAAAACAACCGCCACAACAGGTCGATGGTTCCCATGGGTCGATCCCCCGATCCGAAGTAGGAAATTTAGTCCATTACGAATACAAAACTCAACTATCCTGTCAACATGGGGCGATCCACCGATACTCATAAGAACATCAGATGCAGGATAGAATAAGAACGCCTAAAAAGAAGAACACAAAGTTCTCATCACACACCGGGCGATCCCCCGACACGACGTGGGATATATGAATCATAAGATAAAAACGGTGGCTTTCCCCTATATACATCATTGTGCGGGTAGCCATGGCAGTAATTACAGAGTATTCCTAGAACCTCAAGAAACACAACACTGATCGCTGTAAGTTCTCCCGGAGACACATGAGCTCTTGTGGGGTCATTTCCTCCAACAGCTTGTGAAGGTATAATATATATTCATAAAACAAATGTACATGCTCCTGACCAGTGAGCAAAGGCCTCCAAGTTGGGCAACAAAAAACATACACTACTTCACAACAGCAAAATTAAAATACCTCGGTGCCTCAAAATTCGCAATACTGGTATGAGCAGGGCAAAAGTCTTGCACGCGCAATCCCGAAACCAGCCGGTCGAATCCCAAAAGCAAACGGCGGACGAGTAATCCGGGAGGTGCTGGCAATGCAAATTCTAAGCTTGGCGGTTGCTCCCCACCGATGCGGTATCCAAAGCTCCTGATGTATCCGATGATATCTCAATGACTTCGTTCCTCATGCTTTCGGGCGCTGATGTCCAAGAACCATCGCAGAAATCAAGGAGCACGCACCCGCAAGCCTGGTATATCACCGGCACGACCCGAAGCATATCCGACGATGAACAATTCACAAGGTCGGAAACATCATCCCATGCAATGTCAGAATGAGCCTCCAAACGTGCCATCTCTAGAGTATAGTTGTAGTTCCAGTTCCAGGGCTCGCCACTAACAAGCCCATGCAACAATGGATGAGGAGGAAGACGATCAACTGCATCAGAATTGTAGACTAACCACAGGTATCCAGTCAATGCACCCCGAGTCCCTGGATGCAAAGGGAGAGGTGGCTCAGCTTGGGGAGGGAGTCTTGAGTCCATGGAGATGGCAACGCAGATGATGCAAAGATATGGTGGAGGCCAGATGATGAACAACAGAAGCAAGGGAGGTGACTGAGGAAGGGAATGCAGTGAATGGTGAAGGAGGAGCTCACACATCCAGATATAAAAATGTTGGAAGAGGGGAGCTCACACTTCAAATGAATTGCACTCTCATGAGAGCCGCCATTCTACACAAAGTACGTAGATTACCCTACAGTAGGCTATGTATGTAGCCCTCTCAATTGCATGCATTCACAAAGACGGCTAATAATTGTCCCCAACTGAATTCAATTGCAGATCTAATTCCCAAAATTTATGATAGACAATTATACATATGAAATCTCAGTACTACACATGCATAATTATGCATAATTGTCTATCATGAATTGTCTACACATCCATAACTTATCTTTGATTCTAGTAAGACTGGCTAATAGACAAGGTTAATATCAGTGGACAATAATGGGCCACTATTTTATTCAATTCCAAATCCAATTATACATTTTGGAATGCCCGATTAAATCCCAAAGTTCTTCGAAGACAATTGTTTACATAATACATAAGATATGAGGGAAATTAGATGATTAAAATGATCGAATAATGCAGAACAAATCGCTCTTGAAAGAGTGGTTCAAAACAACTCTAACTTGAAAGAGGTGGATACCTAAAAGCTACATTTAAGTGGTACTTCTAGACGCCAAATTACCTGATATATCTTGGAGAAGCCCTCGTTCGCAAGACAGAACAATATTGTAGTAGTGAACCACGATGAGAAGCACCCACAGTAGACAACTCTATGCAGGTGCAACTTGAGAAATCTATTCCGCGCGAGCAAAGCAATGCACAACAGAATTAGAAACATTATTTAAAAGCAGCAACCAGTAAACATCGGGTGATCGCCCAATCCTTTAGCGCTTTAGGGATATTGAAACACCCACTGGCGCTAGCCTGAAGCTTCAGAAAGCAATTCATTTTGGAGCAGCATACAGAGACGATCCGGCGATTGCCCTATCCTTTGACAGAATTCAAATCCAGACACAGAACTGTATCCCCCAGGTTGACAGTACCCAAAGAAAATGCGATTCTTCTAAATCATTGCACATAACATCTCCCAGCGAGGAAAAAAACAAAAAGTTCAATAATAAAACATCGCATGGATATATCGTCGAGATAAAATTACATTCTCCACAATATGTAATACGGTGGGGGTGCAAAAGTAGTGGAGTCCGTAAAACTACCTTCTGCCAAATAGTAAAATTCAAAATGAAACCACACTAAACCCCGCAAAGTGAACCCAAGTACACGACATCTCGGCGTGAACGACGCTAGTAGGTCGCCTTAAAATTGAATAATGCCAAAAGCCCTCCACAAGGCGCGCCGGTGTTGGGGGGAGAGGCTTTTGTAGCTCATCGAGGACTCGAGACCAGTATTGCACATAAGGTTCGAATGCAGTAGCAAACTTCGAGCACCTTCTCCAACCACTCTCCCAGTACTCAATGTACTTGCGGATTCCGAGCATCATGAAAGTCCGCCTCTCTGTCGCTTTCGCTGCAGACTCTCTTGCCTTCTCCTGATTCCCCGTTGCTGATGGAACTTTGCTGCCCCACATGTGCTTGAAAGGGACTGGATTTAACGGACCAGACGGTAGTAATGGGCGCCCGTTGTCGTCCTCTTTCCAAAGTCGAATTGCTGGCTTGTTCTGCGGTTGCCACTCGGTATCCACCTCAGATTTCTTCCATCTCATGACCGGCGAACCGTCAGAGTCATTATAGAATTTGAAGAGGTGCATGTCGCCAAGGCCAATTAATCGAGTTGCCCCATCGCATTGGTAGCCCTTGATATAGGATTTGAAATCAGCAATCTCCTGCACAAACTCAGGCATGAATGACAATTCCTGGGACTGCATGAATGCCTTCATGAGGTCCGCTAGCACAAAAGTATTTGTGTTCTTGAGTGCCTTCGATAGATGGCTGAAGTACGCATCAATATCTTCATGGGTATGTCCCACTAAAAGAAACCCCACCTGGATTTCCTTGAACACCCCCTGTGCCGTAAGCAATGCACTAGTAGAAATCTTGTCTTATGTGACAAGTCTTTAATGACTCAATGTCGGGAATGACAAGTCCGTAATGACACAAAGTCCCACTTTGTGTCATTACGGACATGTCATTCCCGACATTGAGTCATTAAAGACTTGTCACATAAGACAAGATTTCTACTAGTGATGATAGGAAGGCCATCAGGAACTAGTTCTTGTTGTCCTTCGCGGAATTATCTAACTGAAGATACAAGTTCGGAGGAAGCCGGGATCGGCCAGTACATTTGCTTGGATCCATCACCGTCAAAGCATCGATGCACCTGGACTTTCCGCGTAACAATGCTTCAAACAGAGAATTAGTTGGGGGATGGGGAAAAAACGCCCGTGATTCTCGGAGAAGTGGCTCTAAAAGCTGCCTGAATAATCTTGCAAGCAAAGAGATGGTGGCATTGGAATCACACGGCCAGCAATCGGGTGAGTAATGCACATACACGCCGTCGCAGTGGCCATGAGCAACCATTCCAGTAATGTTCATGGGAAGCTGGCCCAAGTCGGAGGTTGCCTTTGTTGTAGTCCGCATCCTTGGAAGAGATGTCTTGGCTGTATCCATTTTGTCGTGAATTACGCAAAGAAATTCCTAGGGATTTTGCTTCGATTCACTACTAGAGAAATGGGGTTCCGGTGTAAGAGAAAATCAACAGAAATTCTGCTGGTTCGTGTGCGGGTTAGGAACAGTTGATTCCGGATCACAATCAACAGAAATGTCTTGGTTCGTTGTTGCTTCAATGTCCAAGTATACATATAAAGAATGTTTCTAATCTAGCATTCATTTTTTCTGGCCTGCCCGAGGAAAAGTAGCTGTCCGGAAATTTTGGGCTGCCCGGAAAAAAAATTGACAGCCACGGTCAAGAACCCCGACCCACCACCGTAGGGCCCACCATGGCTAACCGAAGACCAATTCTCAATGGCCGGATTCGAACACAAGACCTTCTAACCCCCAACCACTTACTAAACCACCACACCACATACACACGCTCATGCAAGTATGAGAATTATCTTGTTAATTATAAGAGAACTTAACCATTGGCGATTCGTTTGCCATGTACAAAAACCTTTTTTTTTCAATTTTTTTTTTGCACTATTTCATACAGCGATTTTTCTGTATGTACAAAAAATTTCAGATTTAAATTTTTTTTTTTTTTTTTGGACAAAATCTTGAAGGCTGGAGCTGTTTTTTTTCCCCAGCAGTCTTTGAATATTTTTAACGATGTAAAAAAAACTTTTTTTTCAAATTTTTTTTCTGCAGTATTATATGCAGGAATTTTTCTGTACATAGAAAAAATTTCAAATTTTTTTGAATTTTTTTTTTTTTGACAAAATCTTGAAGGCTGGAGCTGTGTTTTTTTCTAAGAGAGAACCTGTTGGTTCTGTACAGTTTTTTTTTCCAAGAGAAAACTTGTTGGTTCCAAGAGAGAATCTATTGGTTTTGTGCAGTGAATTCGGTTTTGCAACGTTAAACCCAATCTCTATTGGTTCCAAGAGATGTGTCTTGGTTCTGTCTTGTTTTGACGCACTCTCTAGTAGTGAATCAACAGGAACTTGTTGGTTCCAAGAGGAAAATCAACAGGAACTTGTTGGTTCCAACAGAAATCAACAAGAACTTGTTGGTTCTGTGCAGATGACTAAATGTTTGCTACGTTAAACCCATTCTCTGTTGGTTTCAACAGATGTGTGTTGGTTTTGTCTTGGTTTTTACGCACTCTCTAGTAGTGATTCTTCTCGCCAAGTAGCGTAGAGTCGACAGCATGATGCCTGATGATTCAAATGCGAAGTTCGTTGTTTCAGAAATGAAACATACTCGGGGCTGCCCTTGGGACACCTTAGAAGAAACTGCTGAAGTGTGTCGCACTCGGTACATTTGGCAAAACTGATTCCAACAGGTTTGATAGCAACGTTGTTGAACATGCCTTTCTTGATCCGGCTAATTGCAGACTGACTGACCGGCGGAAGGCCGTAAGACACGTTTGTGTGTGTGTCATCAAAGTGTATAAGTTAGCTTACAAAACAAATGAATGGCAATTATCGTAATCAGGGACACAATTCCATGGAAGCATCGGGGGATCCCTCGATACAGAAAAAAAAACAGCACATGAGATGCACCTCATTTGCATCAGCGTGGACTCGAGTCAAATTGTTTCCAGACGGAAGGTACTTCAAGGTATCCATTCGCCTGTGCTTTCCTGTTCCACGCATCTGGTTAGGCATTTGATCAGCGTTCTCAACGACGATCGCAGCAATTGTGCCCATGGCCTGAACTGTCTCAATCCGGGGCCGCTTGCAGCCTTTATTTCCATGCTGACCAGAGAGTACGCCTTCATTGTACTTCTCCATATACGAATGGAATGTGGACTTGGCAATACCATGAATTTTATACCAAGCCGTTGCGCAAACCTCACTTCCCATGAGCGTAATATACTTAACTCTCATCCCCTCCTTTGCGTGCATCTGTCCTCCAGCAGCGATGGCATACTCACAACGATCCTCATAATTCTTCAGATAGAACAACTGTCTGACTGAGCGAGTATCAGCCCAAGGGAATACCTAGCAGCATCGTAAACTGCAACACTTCTCAGCGCTGACCAGTCTAATCTCAGCCTCTTTCGTCTTCTTGGTATACAGGGATACCTTGGGATCTTCACAGCGCTTTTTGTTGAGAAATCGATAAGGAGCTTTCTGAACTCCTCCAAGATATGCGTCAGGGTCGACTACTTCAGGAAGTGAAGCAAAGTGAAGAAGAGTGGCATTCAGACTGCGACCACCGAAAGCGAAAAAGCATTATGAAATTGGCCACTTCTGATGCGTTATGATCGTCATTACGTCACCGTCCATTACTTGAAGGACAGTAACCCCAACAAACCCATCGCACAAAGTATTGTCCTGGAAATGATCCGTGGGAAAGCAGCAATTGATTCTTCCCGACGCCACAACCCGTCCGTTCTCCGCCTTCTTCAGGATTTCATGCCCCACCCACTGCGATCTTGCAAGGAAGGGACAATCCGCGTTGGCGACATCCTCATCGATCGGGGGATTGCCCGATGGTATGATCAAATCGTCAACTTTCCAGAGAACAGTCTTATCTAAGGCTTGGCCAATCACACTGATGCCAAGCTGTCGAGGATGTAATGGCAGAGTAAAAAACTCTGGATAAATCCCAGACGGCCGTAGCAGAACATATTCTTGAATATCGTCCGGATAACAAACTCCAAGCCAGATCCCAGCTGGTTGAGCTTCAAGGATAAATCCGGAACCAACTTCACCGATATCGGGATATAGGAGTGTGACGTCCATCCCATTGCGGAGCTGAATTCCACGTGCAGACCTGGCATTGGTTGATTTAGAATTCGAGCCGCTCCTAGAGGCCATGCCTCGACGTCAGAAGTTATCGGGGGATCGCCCGATAGTGATCTCCTACCTGCGGCGTGGAGGTATATCGGGGGATTGCCCGATGCTTGTGTGCAACAAGTAGTCGTATGCAGGACGGGGGGATCTCCCGATGCTGCTACGTAACCTGCGGCGCTGAGTAGTATCGGGGGATCGCCCGATGCTGGTCTGTAACCCGCAGGGCTCAGGTGTGATGGGGGATCTCCCGATGCAAATATGCAACCCGTAGTCCAGAGTAGGATCGGGGGGTCACCCAATCGTGGTCGGCAGACAGAGGATCCCAGGTGTATAGGGGGATCGCCCGATGCAGGTCTTGAACACATAGTGCTACGGTGTATGGGGGGATCGCCCGATAATGGTCTCCAGCCTGACGTCCTGGTCTGCAGCTGCCTCAATAACTGATTCGTGGATGGGGGGATCTCCCGATGCTAATCTGCAAGCTTTACTTCTGACTTGCATCGAGGGGTCGCCCGATGTTCAGGTTGGTCGTGCTACACTTCCTGCACATAGTGTATGGGGCGGTCGCCCGATGTCTTAGTACGGAAACAATACCACTTTAATTTGGTGAATCGGGGGATCGCTCGATGTATCACTACTACAAGTATTCCTAGTCTGAGAGTTATCATCGGGCGATCCCCCGATGATATGATCTCGGGATGGCATCCGTACATGTCCACGTCGTCACAGCTCTATAATTTTGACATCGCAAACTCTTGATTCATACAACCGCTTGGACGAACGACACAATTCACTGTTGATTGAATGGTTCAGAGGCTACTATTTCTAAATAGACGAGGATGTATTATGATTCCATGAATCCTATCATAATAATCCAAGCTGTTGGATATATAGGGCTACAATTACTTGAACAGTATTGGAGTTTTACTAGCGCTCAAGGTTGACAATTCTGCTATGAATCCTGGAGCTGGATAAATTCTTGCTATACTACTGCTGCATAAATTTCTGCCATACTGAAACTGCATAAATATTAAACTGAATGTTTTTACATGTCAGTGAAGACAATGGGACTTGTGAATTGCCCGATATATGCTACGGTAAACAGCTATCACATTTCTTCAGCGGTGCGGTTGAAACAACTTAGATTTCACTAAGTCCAGAATATGTAATTGATGTAATGCAATTCAGAGAGTGACTCTTACCTCGTTATATCAGAATGTGGAATGAACGCCTCCAAACTCAGCAGCAACAACAGCAACACAAGCGACTTACAGTAGCAACAGCTGCAACTCCACCAACAGCAGCACCAGCAGTAACAGCAGCAACAGCAACAATAGCAACAACAGCAACAACAACAGCAAACGACGATGGTGGCAACGGAACGAAATTGGATGAGCGACTATCACTGGAAACTCGACTCTGAAAGTGAAGTGAATCAAGAAGACAACCTGAAGTTTTGAAGAAGTAATGACAAATTTAGCGGGAGAGAGTGTGATTTTTATATTCATTTCCGCTTTTAAAAAAAGGAGGGGGCCGTATCTAATGGCTAGGACATTGGGAGATAAATTAAATAAGCATAATTACTAGACATGGGAGTCGCCGTCAACCGCACTTCGGTTTAGTTCATGAGTGTCATGTACGAGTACTAGTACCATGGCTCATATTTCAACTCCAGCCTCATAGTCATTGCACCTAGGTAGTAGTCTCCTTTGCAAGGATAATTCAGAAATGGAGGGTACTTCTGAAATGGACCGAGGGACATTCTGTAAAGTCCATTGTATGCCTTTTCTAATACTTGATTGTGTATGAGTGTACTAAATTTCCTGAGGTTCGCCACCTGCCGAACGAATAGTTATTTATTTTGGTAAAATTATGTTCACCTCTCAAAAACTGATTTTCTCAATTTCCGGTTTCTCGCAAAAAAATGAGTAAAAATGACCTTAAATAGCTTAGAAATAACAAAATATTTCAAAAACTAATTTATCCTATTTTTGTTTTCATGTCTTCAGGATTTTTTAATTTTTAAGTTTTTTAATTTTTAGAATTATTTTAGGTCGAACCTGCTTTGGTACTACGGTAGTGTATGTTATGAACTGTATGACCATTTTGCAGGGTGTAAGTAAAGTAGATCTAATTCAAAATTCAGGACTCCTGAATTTGGGGTATTTGAAGTGGAATTTAGGGTTTAGAATTTCGGGTTTAGGAGAAGTTAGGACGTTTGAAAATTAATCTAAAAACTTACAACATGACACTGCCAAGGAACATGCGAATTGCTTGAATTTCCTTTGGTTACATGCAAATCGCTACAAATTTCTCTAAAGAAGCATAAGAATGAATTTGATAGCTTGAGGTGCTTTGCATCGCAATGAGGCTTCCAAGGAGGTGATTGATATTTCTTAGCTTACGCAAATTATGATGATTTGTTATTTAGGGATCATTCGACATGATTGTCAATCATGATATATCAATTATGAGTATCATGTTTGATAAATTATTATTTTCTAAATTGAATCATGACATAAATGGAATATTCCACAATTAATATGTATGAATTTTCGCTGCTAAAAATATTTCACAATTATAAATGGGATATTATTTCACAATTATAAATGGAATATTCGCTTTAGTTAATTCCATAATATTTAATTAATAAATAGAATATTTGCTTTACTGAACATAAATGGAATATTCCACAATTAATACGATCCTTTGAAATGAATCATGACATAAATGAAATATTTCACGATTATAAATTGAATATTCCACAATTAATATATATGAATTCCACAATAATTAATATTCACTCCATGACATGAAAGACTTCATTAGTAAATGATTCTAGTAAGAATGTTCATTATATCTACAGTCAACTTACAAGAAAGTTGTGTTTTCAATTTTTGCATGGCAAATTTAAGCTTTACTGACAAGTTTGCTTAAAAGCAACAACATCACTCAATGGTCCAAGCTATTTGCAACTTGTGGACTCAATTACTGCCCCTAGATTCATAGATAATTGTGCAATCATCATCCATAATTTATGTCATGATTCATGAAACTCATCACTCATGTAAAATTATCATGACAGATACTCATCATTCTTATATAGTCTACTTATATATCCAATTTTTCGTGAAACAACTTCTAAATTGAATCATGACATAAATGGAATAATCCAAAATTAATATGTATGAATTTTCGCTGCTAAAAATATTTCACAATTATAAATGGAATATTTGCTTGAGTTAATTCCATAATATTTAATTAATAAATGGAATATTTGCTTTACAAAACATAAATGGAATATTCCACAATTAATACGATCCTTTGAAATGAATCATGACATAAATGAAATATTTCACGATTATAAATTGAATATTCCACAATTAATATATATGAATTCCACAATAATTAATATTCCACAATTAATAGAACTTAGAAGATCACAAGTTAGCATTTCACATTGTACTTCGAAGCTGTTATTTCCTTCTCTATTGATGAAAGACAATGTTAGTATCATTGTTGAGACTTTTTGCTATATGGTGCTTGTCTTTTCGCAAACGTTGCCCTCTAGGAGATTCCTTTGGCCTCTATGAATTTACACGGCAATCAAATTCAGTCTGTGGTCAAGCTGCAAGGAATGCATGACCAGTCTCCAGTGCAGAGCATGAAATGCTGTAAAATCCGTGGTCGGCTAGAGCGACATACCCTGAGAGCTGACTGGAGAGTTTTCGCTGCTAAGAACCATCTTCAAGTTGGGGAGGAGCTTCTCTTTACTCTCTGAGCAGTGTCATCGAGTTTGGTCAGCAGCTCGAGTGACAGGAGGATGGGGAACTTGCACGCAATTGCGCGTCTGTTACGTGCAGTAGTGTACGCCATACTCGGCCCTAGACCCCACCATAGGGTTTCGGGTCTAAACCCTAAACCCCCACCAAGATGATCGTGTGGACCGAGACGACAGTCATGATTCAAATTAGAAAACAATGATTATTAATCAAACATAATACTCATAATTGTGATTCATGACAATTCACTCCATGACATGAAAGACTTCATATTTAGTGAATGATTCTAGTAAGAATGTTCATTATATCTACAGTCAACTTACAAGAAAGTTGTGTTTTCAATATTTGCATGGCAAATTTAAGCTTTACTGACAAGTTTGCTTAAAAGCAACAACATCACTCAATGGTCCAAGCTATTTGCAACTTGTGGACTCAATTATTGCCCCTAGATTCATAGATAATTGTGCAATCATCATCCATAATTTATGTCATGATTCATGAAACTCATCACTCATGTAAAATTATCATGACAGATACTCATCATTCTTATATAGTCTACTTATATCCAATTTTTCGTGAAACAACTTCTGACTACATACTTCTAATGCCGTTTTAATTGAATGTTCATCATATCTACAGTCAACTTATAACAGAATTGTGTTTTTAATTTTTGCATGACAACTTTAAGCAATAGTGACAAGTTTGCCTAAAAGCAACAACAAAATCCAAAGGTTCAAACTATTTGCAACTTGTGGACCCAATTATTGCCCCTTGATTCATACATAATTGTGCAATCATCATCAATAATTTATGTCAAGGTCCGGGTCAGATCAAGGTACCCCTTCCCGGACTCAGGGTTGTTCATCGTGTCGTGTCAGAGAGAAATCCCGACACAATGTCGTGTCATGCCGGCATTATGCCGGATCGGGTCAGGATCATGCCGGCTTGTTTTTTTACCGGGTAATTTTTTTTCACTTTTACCCCGCATGTCGACACGTCAGGATTTGACGTCGACTACTCCATGACGTGGACTTCTGGTGAAATGAAAGTCCTTCAGTAAAGTCAGATCGTTTTACCCATTATCCCCACCCGACTGCCCAGTGCCCGTCTGCCCCCCCCTCCCGACTGCATCCTTCCCGTATGCCCTCGCCGACTGCTGTTAACCAAATATCAGTTAATATTCCCTTAGGCTAAGAGTAGGCTAGTCTATACCCGGCAGGAATAGACCCGGCAGGCGACACGTGGCAGTACAGGCTGGTACAAAATGGTCGACCCGACTTTTCCGGTCAACCAGTCTGACACACAATCAGACCAGTCTCCTATATGTACCTTCACTCTCTTCGAGAGAGTTGTTGCTATACCATTTGTACATCTTTTTGGCAGCCTCAACTGTACTTCATTCTTGTCTTAAGCTCTTCTTGAGCGCACTAGTATGTTAGACTACTGCTGTTAGACTACTGCTGCTTCCTACTCTTGAATCATTCCTTGTGGTTGTATCTTGGATAGTTGCAGTAGTCTGTGGGTATGCTGGAGTCGACTTACTAGCATACTGGTGCTTTTCCTTAGCCGAGAGTCCATTCTTCTTAGTAGAAACCTCTTACTACTCCTCTCAATCTCTAGAAACTAGTCTAGAGTGGAATAGTCTTAGGCGGAGTAGCTTCATTCGTTTAAGGTCGGTTCCTAGAAAACCCCCTTAACATTTGGCGACCATGCAAAGTTCAGCTCAGACGCTAGTCTTTCTGTTGGGCTAGTCACATCCAGATCTAGATCTAGATCCAGATCCAGATCCTCGTTGATCCAGATCTAGATCCTAGTGGATCCTGTCGACTATCGCTAAAGCGCTATACATCCCTGGGAAACAGCAGCCATCTGCTTCCTACACAAAAATCATATGTCTTGAGAAAAATCCAGAGCCCGAGTAGCGAAAAGAGCCTCGGAGATCATTCTGTGAAACAGTCGACCAGGGTAGTCAACAGTCGATAATGCTACTGACCAAGAATCTGTAAGAGCAGTCTATGAACAAGGCTTACGGTGCCAAAGAGCAACCGACTAGGCCAGCACAAAAGACTAGCCCAACAGATCTCAAAGCCCGACCTACCTAGCAGAGTCAGATCTAAATCCCAGATCTAGATCTAGATCCGATAACTGCCGCGTCGCTAGTATGGAACGACCGCGTACACGAGCTACCGGTTCTTCCTTACCAGTCGAAGTAACTGCTGACCAGCTCTCTAACCCACGTTTTCACAGAGAATGGCGAAATTTACAGTCGGAGACCGTTCCACCGATAGTAGTCCATGAGACTACCACGGGAATAGATCCTCGACCAACATACGAGATTCGGCGGCAAGTCGCAGCATCAACCTGTACCGACCTGTCTTTACAACACTACATGGAGTTCACACAGGGAAGGATGAATACCCCGGAAGGTACCATTTTTCACGAAACTTCGGTACCAATGGGACGAGGCATCCCTAATATGCCAACCCGACCCCTAGCGATTCTACCGACCATGTAAACCACGAATCATCAAACCCACCCGACTGTGGCATTCCAGACAAGGTCGAACCCGACTTCTCCACGAAGGGTCCTGGACGACCCGCTCGACTTACCGGAACGACCTTCCAGTGCGCATCAACAACTAGTAAGGTACGCTACCGAACCTCCCATCATTTCGTATCAACGACAGTTAGAAATAGAACAACTACGTCGTAATAGGGATGAATTGGACTCCCAACTAGCTGATCTTTTGTCCAGCTAGAACCCGACATCTGAGCAACTACACTCGGAATCTCAACCAGGTCGACCGGACCAGTCCCTTACATTTCACCAGGAACCCAGTTCTCCTGGTCAAATGAATAGTCGACCCGGATCACCGAATACCGACAACCCATACCCGACCGGCATAGACGGCTTTGATAATGACCTAGTCGATAGGATCAGATAGATCTATCAATCTAACCAACCAGTCGACCAGGTTGTTACTCGACCCAGTCTCCCGAATATCCGCACTCATATTCATGAGCCGAATATTCTATACATAGATCAGCCGAGGGTAGCCCACACTACAACCCCAGAGTGTTGACCCCTCGGACTAGTCTACCACCTGCTTACCAAACTCAACATGCGATAGACATTCCTATGATTCAACCTATCAATCAACCATCGTTTTCAAAGACGCATAATAGGCCCATGCCACAAAACCCATACAATCGACCGGTAGCTTCCCAGCCACCAGTCCTACCGACTGTGACCCAGTACCAGCCCACCGTACCTATGTGTGCATCTTGTGGCGACTATGGTCACCTTCTCGAACAATGCGCACTATACAACCCTCGGTCGATAGGCTATTTGGTACCCACAGCTCAGATGCAGCAGCAGCCTTCCTACCCAGCAGCTACACTCCCGACTCGGACGACTGCTCGGAAACTGGTAGCGTTGCCTACCTACAAGGAAGGTAAGTGTGCCATTACGCATGTCCATCGATTTCTCAATGCCCTTACGTTGAATGGCGAAACCGACTCGACTATTACTATTGCGTTATTTGGAAATTCAATAGTCGATGCTGCTAACTATAATTGGTTCTCGACTCAACGAACATCATACCCACACCAAGACTTAAACGGAATCCTCGATGCCTTCAAACACCGCTACCAGGATATCAACAATGATGACCAGGCCTACCTACGTTTCCGCAGTATGAAACAGGATGCCAAAGAGTCGGTTGACGATTACTATGAACGAATGATGAAACTAGCCAGCCAGTTTGAGGTCCTTCCGGCTGATAATTTCCTACTAAGCAATTTCCGAGCTGGTTTGTTGAAGTATCTGCAGGTAGCCACAGCCAGACTACCAAGATCGACACTAGCCCAGACCAAGAAATCGGCTAAGCATGCAGAAAGCGGACTACCTAAGGAACCCGACTCGACCTCTACCGAGCGAGCCAAGACTACCAAACGAGCATTTTGCAACCGATGCAAGAAGCCATGCAATTTCGAACGTGATTGCTGGCTCAATCCAGAAAGCGAGATCGGAAAAAGGCTTGCGGCGGCTAATAGGACAGCCTCAGTAGCAACAGCCACACCAGTGTCAACTACTGCCGTATCAAGGAGTCGACCACACCGCGATGGAACACCACAACGGATATTCCCTTGCTCTCTGTGCAAAACCTTGGACCATCCGACACACTTGTGTCCCCTACTAAAGGATCCGAAGGTCGTCAACTCCCGCATTAATCGCTCGATCTCCCTCTTCAACGTTACCCTCACCGCAGCATTGAAACCATCCTGTACAGCGGAATGTTCAACTTGCTAAATTTCTCAATAGGTGTACGGCGCATCAAATTCATACAAGCAAACGAATCCCGTCGGTACTCCCTCTTCATTAGTTCCTCCGTTGCCGGGATGCTCTCGGGGAGCTCCGATTCCGACTCCTCGTCGCTCATCGCCTCGCCGTCAGTCTCGTCGCCCTTCTCGCTGTCTGATTTGGCGTCACGGTCTTCAGCTCCGGCATCGTTCACAGTATCCCCAGCAACGCTCCCGGCCGCACTACCTTCCTCATTTGCAGTTCTGCCGACACCTTTGTCATCACTATCGCCTCAGTCATCACCTCCGTCGTCACCCTCGCCTTCACTGTCTCCGTCGCCTTCTTGCACGAGCTCAAGGTCACTGCGCCCGCCCTCACTACGCGACGTTGCCACGGTCGATGATATCAAACGCCGACTGTGCCTGACACCGCCTTCGTTGACCGCACTCTCGCCAAAAGCCACCGCCCCAGGTGCCTTCGAGGCGGGAATGCTAGGATGTGAGCCTAGAGAGGAGAGCGTGAGGGCCTGAGAGCCTGAGAGCCTAGAAAATTTTAAATTTTTTTTGCTTTTTTTTCTGTAAGGGACCTATAACCGTGGATTCAGTATGTATTGCATTTGGAGTATAATTGAACTACAAATTTAAAATTTACATACATGTATGCAAATAGTGTATGAAAAATGTAGGGTTTAGGGATTTAGGGTGTATCGTTTGAACATTGAAACATTGTACATGAACAAGAGAGTATACAAATCAATGAGGTTGGATAGTAAAGTTTAGGATTTTAGCAAAGTGAAGGACATCACGGATGGCATTATATTGATTGGTTTAGGGTTTAGGTGTGAAATCGGTATAATTCACATTCTACATCTATGCAAATTAATAATGAAAACCTGAGGGTTTAGGGTTTAGGGTGTAGAGATTGAACATTCAAAATTGCAACATGAACAATGGAATGAACAAATCAATGAGGTAGGAGAATAGAATGGTTAGCAATGTGAAGTACAACACAGATGTAAAAATCCAAAGTAGTGGCCCTTTTAGTCTCACTACAAATATCAAATAGAAAGTAGTACAAATATGTGGAGAGAACATCAGAGTTCCTCTCAATCATCAGTAGAATTACCAGTAGCAGTAGACCCTGAGCAAGAGCTAGATGTAGAGCGGCTCGGTGAACTAATACCATCACAATCTGACTCCTCAGCCTCATCATCAAAGTATACAAGTGCGTCAGAATTCAACACCTTTGGCTTTGGAATGTGATCCCTAATACCATGTACTGCAAGAGCCTGTGCAACAGGCTCAATGTAGCATGGCAACTGAAAAGGTTTGGGTGGGCTCTCAAGAAACTCTGACCTTGCAAAAAATGGCCTCTGCACAGTAGAATACTTGGTCTTCATTTTTCTGCACAAACAAAAATGAACATGAGACCAAAGTGATCAGGAAATCATCAAACAATACTACATCAATTGGAATGATTTAATTCAAACTTACTTACTGAATCGAGATTTCTTCAACACTCGAACGACCGCAGATGGAACTGCATCAGGATCCTCTGGTGTAGATGATGATACAACGACTGGCGCGGGTTTGGGTTTGCGGATACGTCGCATAGACAAAAGCAGTCCATCATATAGCTCTTGGTCCTGGTCGTGTCGAGAAATGTTGACAGGCTGCAAACGAAGTGCAGCAAGTGCTGCAACTGTATTGATCTTCTGAGAGCGCCGTATAATGTCTTCGCTAATTCCATCCACTGTCTGGACAATAGGACTGTCCTCATCGTCTTCATCTCCATCTTCACCAATCCCGGGTTGAGGAGTGAGACTGTCGTCTCCATTGTCTGAATTGTACGTTGGTGTCTGCGTATCCTACATGCGTAAAGGAAACATGACCACCGATATTTGAGATTAGGATACATCAAGTTACTTGCTAAACCATTGCATTCAAACCAGTCAACCAGAAGTGATGACGAGCACAATTGAAATGGACAAGGCTAAATGCCCTGCCAAAGGACCACATGGCTAATATCAGCATCTGATCACAAGCCAGCTCAACACGAATATTCTAGACCATCTCAGCTCGAACAGCAAGGACCATGCATTTCGACCAAAATAGCCCCCTCATCTCTACCGTCAGCGCTAAGGGCACACCACGTTGACGATGCATTCACCCAAAGCACGCATCAAAGTAACATGGAACTAGAACGAAGCAACCCAAGAGGGGACTCCAAAAGGCCATAGGATTTTATACGCGAGCATGAAATCATCTAACAATCCGACCATTTAAAGCTTAAGGAACTCCGACAAACTCCCATGGCTAAAACTGTGCTGAACCCCCAGCCTTTGCCCAAATGTGGCACATAAAGCAGCATCCGTCCGGCTCAGGCTGCACCAAGATAGGGCACGCGCATGGACATCTGTTCGCAACTTTGCACAACAGTTAACTTGAGCATTGTCCAACACCAACAAGATATCTTCTACCCGTCCCACCATATCTGCCTGAACCACTCGCGTGACGGCCGCGGCAATTGCACACATCTCGCACACAACGGAACTGGACAAGGTCACATCATGTCGAGTGTGGCGCACATTGGCGTCCCCCAAGGTTGGTGGAGCTCTCAACCTGGTTGCTAGGCCGAAACCAGCTTGCATTCAAATATCAGAATCGTCCCGTGGCGCCACCCGTGGCCTACCCCACCACCCTCTAATGAACCGTAGGCCCGAAGGGACTCCACAACCTCGTAGCCTTAGCCAACAATCTCGCTTATAGCGCAATTACCCATAGCTCAAGTCATGGCGAGTGTTGCTCACGCTGCCATGCACAATGCGTGGAAGACCACTCAACCGGAGGGCTTATTCGACAGCAGCACGCATTCCAATATCACAGTATCCATTTCAAGAGTTTAAGGCCTCAAAAACACACCATGGTCCCTCACACCCTTTCCAGCACTCATCAATGAACGACGCGCAAATGCACACATGGAATGAACAATCTTTCGACAATTCCACACTGCTCGGAAGTTAGAGCCAGGACTGGCCAATGGCGCGATACGAGACGCCCATCACGTCGCGCCACTCGTGGGCAAACCCAGACCCCCAACCCGACCCTCCCGACTTTGCTCATATATGGCACACGAAGCAGCCTAAGCCCCGGCTCATAATACGTCTAGACAGGGCTCCAGCGTGGCAAGCTCTACTCATTGCCCAAATTCAGAGCACCCACTGCTAACTAGACGCTCACACCATGACCCCCAGCCTTTGCACATACTGGGCAATCCATGCAAAGCACAACTGGCTCAAATTCCACCAAGACACGGCTCACGCGTGGCAAGCTACACACACTGCCAATTCACGAACGAGATGCGCACTCTTGTGGTGCAATGATCACGAGTACTCAGCACACCACGAGCACCCACTAACACGAGGAACCAGGAGAGGAAACTTAATCCTTAGCAGGGCTCGCATCATGGCGAGCGTTTCTCAATGCTGCACTCACCTCCAAGGTGGTGCAAGCTCCACCAAGGTACCAATTCCCACACCACGCTTGTACGTATCACGCATACATGGACTCTCATCCACGGACCCTAAACCAGAAAACACCAGAAAGTAAGAACCACATTGCCACTCACTCGCGTGACGGCCGTGGCACGTCACGACGCGCCACCCGAGGCCAAACCCTACCACCACGAATCCACCGTCGGCCCGAAGGCACTCCATAACCCCCAGCCCTTGCACATATTGGGCATTCCATAGAAGTGAGGGGTGGCTCGTGTCAGGGGTCGCGTGGTGGAATGTTGGGGAAGGCTGGGCCTCAGGGCTACTCACGTGACGGCCAAGGCACGTCACGACGCACCACCCAAGGCCAAACCCCACCTCCACGAATCCACCATCGGCCCCGAGGGCACTCCATAACCCCTAGCCCTTGCACATATTGGACATTCCATACAAGTGAGGGGTGGCTCGTGTCAGGGGTCGCGTGGTGGAATGTTGGGGAAGGCTGGGCCTCACAGCCACTCGCGTGACAGCCGTGGCACGTCACGACGCGCCACCCGAGGCCAAACCCCACCACCACGAATCCACCGTCGGCCCCGAGGGCACTCCATAACCCCCAGCCCTTGCACATATTAGGCATTCCATACAAGTGAGGGGTGGCTCGTGTCACGGGTCGCGTGGTGGAATTTTGGGGAAGGCTGGGCCTCACAGCCACTCGTGTGACGGCCGTGGCACGTCACGACGCGCCAGCCGAGGCCAAATCCCACCACCACAAATCCACCGTCGGCCCCGACGGCACTCCATAACCCCCAGCCCTTGCACATATTGGGCATTCCATACAAGTGAGGGGTGGCTCGTGTCAGGGGTCGCGTGGTGGAATGTTGGGGAAGGCTGGGCCTCAGGGCCACTTGCGTGACGGCCGTGGCACGTCACGATGCGCCACTCGAGGCCAAACCCCACCACCACAAATCCACCATCGGCCCCGAGGGCACTCCATAACCCCCAGCCCTTGCACATATTGGGCATTCCATACAAGTGAGGGGTGGCTCGTGTCAGGGGTCGCGTGGTGGAATGTTGGGGAAGGCTGGGCCTCAAGGCACTCGCGTGACGGCCGTGGCACGTCACGACGCGCCAGCCGAGGCCAAACCCCACCACCACGAATCCACCGTCGGCCCCGAGGGTACTCCATGACCCCCAGCCCTTGGACATATTGGACATTTCATACAAGTGCGACGTGGCTCGTGTCAGGGGTCGCGTGGTGGAATTTTCGGGAAGGCTGGGCCTCAGGGCCACTCGGGTGACGGCCGTTGAAACGCCTTTTGCAAGAGCTTTCCAAAAACATATGACAAGGCATACTTCCAAAAAAACGTCTGGAGAAGGTTTTCGAGTGCTTTTTTGGGCATCATGAGTTACACTTTGGCGAGTCATAGGATAGCCGTCGGGGCTAACGGCAATGTGGGAGGGCCCAACGTTTGCATTTCCGCCCCTACACAATCATAAAGAGAACTCGTGACGTCAAGAGTCTCGGGCTGTCCACCACAAATTTCGCACCCCAACATTGACATTGCAAGCAAACCCTGGGCCCTCCCACATTGCTGTCGGCCCCGACGGCTATCCCTTGACTCCCCAAAGTGTAACTCGTGATGCCCAAAATAGCACTCGAAAACCTTCTCCAAACGTTTTTTTGGAAATATGCCTTGTCAAATTGTTTTGGAAAGCGCTTGCAAAGGGCGTTTCAATGGTATAAGACTCATTCAGTTTGGACAAAAACTCCATAAGTTATGGTCTATTGAAATCTTCACATCCTAGAATATTAGCCTGACTATTTCAATTGAGCATAACTTTTGAAGTTTATGTCCAAATTGGATGTGCTATACACCGATGAAACGCCCTTTGCAAGAGCTTTCCAAAAACATATGACAAGACATACTTCCAAGAAAACGTCTGGAGAAGGTTTTTGAGTGCTTTTTTGAGCATCACGAGTTACACATTGGGGAGTCATGTGATAGCCGTCGGGGCCGACGGCAATGTGGGAGGGCCCAAGATTTGCATTTCCGCCCCTACACAATCATGTAGAGAACTCGTGACGCCAAAAGTCTCGGGCTGTCCACCACAAATTTCGCACATCAACATTGACATTGCAAGCAAACCCTGGGCCCACCCACATTGCCGTCGGCCCCGACGGCTATCCCTTGACTCTCCAAAGTGTAACTCGTGATGCCCAAAATAGCACTCGAAAACCTTCTCCAAACGTTTTTTTGGAAGTATGCCTTGTCATATGTTTTTGGAAAGCTCTTGCAAAGGGCGTTTCAGTGGTATAAGACTCATTCAGTTTGGACAAAAACTCCATAAGTTATGGTCTATTAAAATCTTCACAGCCTAGAATATTAGTCTGACTATTTCAATTGAGCATAACTTGTGAAGTTTATGTCCAAATTGGATGTGCTATACACCGATGAAACGCCCTTTGCATGAGCTTTCCAAAAACATATGACAAGGCATACTTCCAAAAAAACGTCTGGAGAAGGTTTTCGAGTGTTTTTTTGGGCATCACGAGTTACACTTTGGGGAGTCATGTGATAGCCGTCGGGGCCGACGGCAATGTGGGAGGGCCCAAGGTTTGCATTTTCGCCCCTACACAATCATGTAGAGAACTCGTGACGCCAAGAGTCTCGGGCTGCCCACCACAAATTTCGCACCCCACCATGGACACTGCAAGCAAATCCTGGGCCCTCCCTCATTGCCGTCGGCCCCGACGGCTATGTGGGAGGGTCCAGGGTTTGCATTCCAGCCCCTACACAATCACGGAGAGAACTCGTGACGCTTATAGTCTCGGGTTGCCCAACACAAATTCCACACCACAACATTGACATTGCAAGCAAACCCTGGGCCCTCCCACACACTAATCTAGAACTCGTGACGCCTAAAATTAGCACTCAAGAAGCTTCTTCAGAATTTTTTTGGAAGTATGTTTTGTCATATGTTTTTGGAAAGCTCTCGCAAAGGGCGTATCAAGAGTATAAGACTCATTGAGTTTGGACAGAAACTCCATAAGTTATGGTCTATTGAAAGGTTTACCTCCCCGATTATCAGCGTGACTATTTAAATTGAGCATAACTTTTGAAGGTTATGTCCAAATTGAATGTGCTATGCACCGCTAAAAATCCCTTTACTCAAGCTTCCAAAAACATATTACAAGGCATACTTCTAAAAACAAAGTCTGAAGAAGGTTCTAGAGTGCTATTTTGGGCGTGACGACGTCTGGTTTGGCGAGTGATGGGTGAGCTGTTGGGGCCGAGGGCCATGTGGGAGGGCCCTGGGTTTGCATGAAAGGGCAGCGGGCAAGTTGTGCAATTTGTGCTTGCGCGTCACGTTCCAACTAAATGATGTAGCCATAATGTTATATATGACCAACTTTCACAAGTACATTGGGCTACCCCATATACCTACAACATGCCCTCGGGGCGGAGGGCACATTTGAGTCCTTACTTGAAGTCAAAAGTTTCAACTAAAACCTTGATTTGACGGCTTTTTTGGATGCAAGTACGCGGGACAATAGCGACTTCACGAGCGCATGATACCAAGCCTCACGAGCACATTAGGCTACTCCATGTACCTTCAATATGCCCTCGGGGCCGAGGGCACATTTGAGCCCTCACTTGAAGCCAAAAGTTTCAACTCAAACCTTGATTTGACGGCACATCCACTGTAGAGCTGCTACCTTATGTCCTAAAACCTTACAGTCTCTTGAGCTTCAATGGTATGTTACAAGCCTCAGAGCTATTATGATCAACATTCGTAATGGGAAGCGTGAGGCTTTAGATCCTATCATTGAACTGTTTAGTGAATCTGAGAGGAAAACCCCATCTTAGTTTTGTCTAAGTCCCCTCTTGAATAAACCGATTTTCTTTGCTTCAACTCCACCTTTTTTTTTTGCCCCGGCCAAGAGTCAATCTTCCTCTTTTTCCTTTTGTCTTCGTTGTCCAACTTCACAAGCAGGTCCTAGTGTCATGCAATGTTTGCGAAAGCTCTCAAGTGTTCCTTAATCTTGGAATGAACTTGCTCACATAGATTTTGATTGCGTAGAGAATCATAAGGTGCAGTTTTTCCCTCTACAATTTGACGGGGATGTAGTTTTTGAGTTGCCATGATATTGGACGATAGTGTGCGCGCGGGGAGCGGGGAGCGGTGAGCAGTGAGCGGAGAAATGTGGGATTACGAGAAATAATTTCAGGTCAACCTTAATCAACGACACTATAATTAGCTATTATTCGAATATTCGTCTATTTTTAGTAAATTTTTGGACCTATAACCGTGGAAGATTTGGTACCTATTACCCTGGTTTAGGGTCAAGGTTTAGGGATAAAGGCACATTAAAGTCACACTTTGTCTCTATAACCGTGGTAATTAGGGTTTAATTCGGGGTTTAGGGTAGAAAGAGATTGTTATTTGAGCGTCTTATTAGGGGCCAATCCACTCGTTTAGGCATAATTATTTGAAATGCATAGCAAGTTCAGCGTTTAGACCAGTCTGGGTACAAGATAGAAAAAATACCAGAGTTTAGGGTTTAGGGTTTCGTAAATAATACAACATGATTTTCAAATCTGCAGTAGTGGCCCTTTTAGTCTCACTACAATTTCATTGATTTGGAGAGTGAACATGTCAACAATGGAACCAACAACATTTTTGTATCCTAGGGTGTTGGATGAGTCAACAATCCGCTCTCAAGAACTAGCTTAACTTCGTTGAAGCTAAGAGTGGGTGCATGAATGAAGGCATCTACATCAGCATCAAACCCACAAACGACCATGAAGACAAAATATAGATGTTTGCAGTGAGCCCATTGGTTGCGTCCTCTTTTTGCCTTGGTCACCATCTCCTTGAAATAAGGGCAGGAGCAGTCTAGAAACTGGGAAATTGTGAGAAGGTACTGCTGATTTGTCGAAGGCGTGCCCGAATCCAACGTGACGATGCAACCCAGGGCAGGGACTGGAACCATGTCCACCTTCCTTATGTAACCCTTGAATGCTGCAGCGCTAGCACAGTTGTTGGCTTGCTTGATGGATGGGCTCTTCTTGTTGCGGCGGACATTCTTGCCATGACGTTGCTTGGGAACTTCAGCTGGGAAAGCTGGAGTTACATATGTTGACAAGTCGACGGGGAGAGGGTGGTCTTGGAAGAGCCTTCGCGGCGATATGACCTCGCGCTGTGGAAGTCAAAAACCAGCGTTTTCTAGGGCAAGTATCTCCTTGCGTGTTAGGTTAGTACCGTTCTTGATGGGCCAGATGTCGGGGACCTCAGGGCGGGACATAACCCACTTTCTGCGAGTTCCTTTGACACACCTCTCGATGTCGTCGTTGCAGAAGAAGAATTGCATGCGCTCCTTGCGATTCTTCTTGTAGTTGTCCATCATGCCCGTGTACGTAGGAGCAGCGGTAGATTTCCCGTCTTGTATGATTCGAGCGATGCACTTCCTCTTAGTCACAGCTTGCTGCGCGAAACAAGCCTTCGCAGATGGGTGTTTTAGCCTAGCTATGTGCCACTGACTCTCGTCGCAAGCCGTTTCTTGCATGGAAGTAACGTGGTGTAGAGCTGTAGCTGGGGTTGCATCCTGAACTTGCACTGGTACATCAGACTTCTCTAGTTCTTGGGGAGAGACTAACAGCTCTACAGGAGAAGCATTTAGGTTTAGGGCGTTGTTCCTTGCACACCTAGTCTGGACTCGAGGACGAGAGATGCTGATCTTGTCAGGTCTATGAGAGTCATACTCCGAACCGATGGGAACGTCTGCTTTTCGCTTCAACGACAGGAAGACTTCTTCTCCATCGAGTTGAGGCTTTCGAGTGCAAAACTCCTCCGCTCCAGGCCTCTTTGCTAAAGCATCGTGTAGGGATTTCGAGTTCCCCGTGCGCTCTGTAGACTTTTGTGCAATCCGGAGTTTCAGTTCTTCTTTGGTAGGGCCAGTTCCGGCTCTATCCCCCTTGAGGTATTGATAGTACGCGACGCTCTGCATGAAGGATCTGACGAAGTCATCCACAGTAGCGACAAACAAGTCTGACCCTCGATCACCAGATTGCTGTTTCCATTTGTTGTGGATACTTTCGGCTAAGTTGCAAGAGGGCATTTCGGCCAACTCGTCCTCCGTGAGGTCCTATTATATAAAAAGTAATGCACATTTAGAGTTAGGGTTGTAGAGAGAAGAACAAGCAATGGCATGGACTTAGGGTTATAGTTTAGGGTTTTGGAGCTTACAAGTTGCATGAAGCCTCCCCACTGGCGGTATCGAAAATGCCAGAAGGCTAGCCATAGGTCGAGATGCCTCAATCCATCTTCAGTAGTAGCTCCGGAGGAGTGCCACCAAGCTCGGATACCAAGATAGCGGGAATCTGCCTCCGCTTGTGTCGAGGCGTTCTTGTATTGCTTGCAGAGCATGCGATGTTGGTCTTGGAGGTCAGCTCTGATGTCAGCCTTCGTGTGCTTCTCCAATGACTGCACCCAATGGAAGACACATGTTCGCTCTTTACTATTCATTGGGATTGAAGCATCTCCACTCCCGTACACAATGCGTACAGTATTCCAGTTTGCTTGCGCGCTATCTGCCATGAAGCCCTTGAAGTTTGGATCTTGAAGTCCGTGGCGAGCGACGACGGCATTGAGATTCTTCCAAACGACCATTTGAGCTGCGACGTCTTCCGACTGCATATCGCACAACGCAATGGTCATAACACGGCAATAAGTGGGGTCGTAAACATGGCAGCCCATGGTTGTCCACTGTTTCACCCTCTTCACATGATCGAACATGAGCCATGCGTTCTGCAGGTCTCCACCAAGCTGCATTCGCTTCACAAGGTCAACTCCGCTACCGGGACCAATTTCTGGCATTTTGAAGACGAAGACCTTGTCCGACTCCGATCCTTGACCAGGGAACTTGTTCTCCTGGACAAATGGCCAGTTGCTGGAGCCGCGGAGCTTGGTGATGCTATCCATGATACCGAACTTTCGGAAGTACTTAAAGCCCGTCACCTTGTTGCGAATGTTGGGGGAGGTCAACTCCTTGCATCTGTCAAAGAGCGGCAAGAAGTCATCGAGTTCAAGAGTTTTTGATTCCGCGCCTTCGACTGCCACAAGCATATCCCCTACCATCTCTTTTGTTGCTTCTAGGACAATCGCAAACTTCGTTGCAGAAGGAGTTCGGTGCACGTGCTCTTCCACCAAACTCTCGCCTTTGGCAATATCGTCTCGGTAAGCCCCGACCTTGACAGGGTGGTCGTGAGTTCCAAAATGAACACAAGCTCGAGTCATGCTGTTTTTACCTAGGACGTAATATATTTTAGCATCGCAGGTTGCAAGACAGGAGGGAGGAACTTTACAGCATTTGCAAACAAGGGTGGAGCCCTTGGGAGGATTAGTTCCCACGTTAAAAACAAATGAGGATACGCCATCCCATTCAGTTTCGTTAACAGCAGTCGTGCGGTGAACGCGGGTTAGAAAATCGCAGTCGACATTTTCACATCGTAAATGACCACAACAATAGGAGGTGCGGAATATCATCCCAAAATCATTGACAATGTTGGACGTGTGAGTACGAGTCCACACATGCCCATCATAGTGTTTGTCCATGCCACGGAGTTGCTTTGCTCTGTTGGATCCTGAAGAGGATCCCAAGGGAGGGAACTCAAAGATGACATCGCCATTGTACTGGGGTGGCAAGAACTCGACTCGTTTGACAGAGGTAGAGTTGTAGTCACATTTTTTGAATATATTCCTAGATCCCTTCCTAGCACATAGCAATTCAGGCACTCTACGACACTTTGTTTTGGTGACAGATAAGACGGTGTAGGCTGCTTACTAGTGGATGGAGAACTGCCTGCAGAAGTTTGTGGATTAGGCTGAGAAGGAGGAAGGTGGGGATCGTGTTCTACATTCTCTGGGACGTCATCATCACTAAGTTCATTGATTGTATCTAAACCTGGCTCAATTTTCACTCGGCCTGGCATGGTGGTTTGCACAGTGCAAGCGGATGACTCCCTTGGAGTCAAGAGTTTGGTAGATGCACCCATAAGGCAATCGGATAGACCGTAAGCTCTATACCTACTTGCCTTAAGTAACCACACTCTTCCATCATCAGTAGTGGTTGGGAGCTGCCTAACGGTGTACGTAAGCAAACCAGATTCAGTATCGAATACCCCCTCGTCAACGTGCACCGTTGCTGCGAGAAATTGAAACGTTAGACTAAGACTGAATGCAGAAACAACTGCTACTCCATCGTCCCCTAGCGGGAAGGAAGTAGGGACGCCTGCTCCTTCGACACAAACGACTGCCATGCTCTATTCTTGGGGAAGTGTAAATTCAAGACATTCAATGCAATCCGGAATGAGAGTGAGCATCTGGGAAATTAGCGCTTAAATCTACATGTGTGTTTCTGGATCTCTATATCCTAAACCTAGATGTCCGTTTCTGTAGATAGATATAGTTGTAAGATGCAGCTGTTGCCTTCGGAAAACCACTGTGATTGGAAGTAGCCGTCCAAACTCTGACAGATATCTAAAAACATTTGCACAGATGCTGCACGAGGAGCACGATGGCAAGTTGATACTAAAGTCTGCACTCAGGATTAGACTCTCTTAAAGAATGAATGATTCTTACTTCAATATTAGGCGCTCGTATATTTGAATTCCCTGTGTTAGTCTAACGCACCCTAAACCAAGCTGACATGTTCTAATCATTCTGTCAATAGTAATTATTCAAAACAAAAGTCAGAAATGGCTAGTGCCAGTTCAAAGCTGTTAACTGCATGAACGATGGGAGTTATTCATTATGCATAGAGGAGCCCAGAAGAGAAGACGAAAGAGTAGTCTCAGGTTTAGTAGTAGAAAGCAACTGATGCGAAGCAAGATGAAGTTGAGGAGTGGAAGTACTAAGGAACCTGCAGAGGTGGACACGCAAAGAGTTTTGGATTATGGCAACATTGTGTCTGAGCGGGAGCTAGAGACAATTGTAGAGACAAACTTTGAGACGCCCAGACAACAGCTTCCACAACAAAGCGATCAACCAGACATCTGTGAGGACGAGGAAGGTGATTCGGAGGAAGAGTGGCATGATGTCGAGGTAATATTGTGTTGTTTATGTAAGCAGTCGGAGCTATCATTTTGCGTCTTACAGTAAACTCCAATGACACTAAGTTTTGTATGCTATCTATGGACCATTTTTTTAAGAGAACAATGTTTACTATCGATTAGCGCCTCGACGACTACATTGTCCAAAAATCATAATATACATATTTTTTGGCCCCTGGACTTTATCTTAGCCTTTACATTTCAGCCCCTGGCCTAGCCTGAGTCTTCAAGTTCTAGAACACCGGCTTGCTTGCCATCGAAACCATGGTGTTGGTCCTCGTGAGGTGGGCCCTAGCCCTCTTAGGGTTTTCGAGTCGCCCTCGTCTATTGCACTGACCCATGGCAGTGCTCACTTGGGCTTGTCCATACGAGCTTTCCGTCGTGGTTGCTCCTGGCCCTTGCCGACTGCCACAGATCTCTATCCAGGCCCTCGTCTCCATCTTCTGGGTCTCGATCTTCTTGTGTTTTCCGCAGCGTTTGTTTGTCTCTCTCCTCGACAATCAGTATCCTCACTGCCGTAGACACGCTCAGGGTTTGCTCTCTTCCCTCAACACTAGAATTACACCTCCTCTACATTCAATGCTTTTGATTAATTACTTAGAAGAACACCGCCCATTAATTGATAAACTAGTTGGTACTAGTGTCTCAGCATTTTGTATATTGTATTCAGCAGATGGAGAGCGCACCAAAAGGTGATGGTCAAGGGAATGAGGAAAATGCTGGTGGACAAATTCAGGAGGACTCAATCACGGAGGAATTGGAGACGGGGGCCTCAGTGGAGAATGAGATCACGGCCATCGGTACTCAGCGTGTGCAACCAGGTATGAATGCTCACCCATCTGCATGACTGCAAAATGCCCTTAGAGTACGTGTTTTTTTTTCTAGAACTCGCTGACCTTAAGTCTGAAAGCCCTAAACCTAACCAAACCTTTAGCACCGGCTGACTCTAAGCATCATTTCATGCACCCTAACTCAAAGACACTGGACAGTGGGTTGTGAATTTTCTTTCTCGATGAGGCTAAGGCTGAGGCTGAGGCATAAAGTTGTCTTGTAATCCCAACCTTGACCTGGGTTGTGAACTTGCCTTGTGGAAGAGTTGAGGCTTGAGTTTGAGGCTGAGGCCTGAGACTCTCCCCTAGCCTCAAGAAATTCAGTGTAACCTCTCAAAGTTATCTTATCACTGTGGAAGCCCTGTCCATACCCAGCCGGTGCCGGCCTCCATTTGGAGGTCATTTTTTGATTTTTTGTAACACTAAACTTGGGCTTTTTGTGTGAGCTCTCAAAGTTATCTTATCACTGTGGAAGCCCTGTCCATACCCAGCCGGTGCCGGCCTCCATTTGAAGGTCATTTTCTGATTTTTTGTAACACTAAACTTGGGCTTTTTGTGTGAGCTCTCAAAGTTATCTTATCACTGTGGAAGCCCTGTCCATACCCAGCCAGTGCCGGCCTCTATTTGGAGGTCATTTTTTGATTTTTTGTAACACTAAACTTGGGCATTTTGTGTGAGCTCTCAAAGTAATCTAAACAAAGTGGAAGCCCTGTCCTTACCCAGCCAGTACCGGCCTCTATTTTGGAGGTCATTTTTTGATTTTTTGTAACACTAAACTTGGGCATTTTGTGTGAGCTCTCAAAGTAATCTAAACAAAGTGGAAGCCCTGTCCTTACCCAGCCAGTACCGGCCTCTATTTTGGAGGTCATTTTTTGATTTTTTTCACACTAAACTTGGGCTTTTTGTGTGAGCTCTGAAAGCAATCTAATCACTCTGTAAGCCCTCGCTAGACCCAGCCGGTGCCGGCCTCCATTTGAAGGTCATTTTCTGATTTTTTGTAACACTAAACTTGGGCAGTTTGTGTGAGCTCCCAAAGTAATCTAAACACAGTGGAACCCTGTCCTTACCCAGCCGGTGCCGGCCTCTATTTTGGAGGTCATTTTTTGATTTTTTGTAACACTAAACTTGGGCATTTTGTGTGAGCTCTCAAAGAAATCTAATCACAGTGGAAGCCCTGGCTAGACCCAGCCGGTGTTGGCCTCCATTTGGAAGTCAATTTTTGATTTTTTGTAACACTAAACTTGGGTATTTCGTGTGAGCTCTCAAAGTAATCTAAACACAGTGGAAGGCGTGTCCTTACCCAGCCGATGCTGGCCTCAATTTTGGAGGTCATTTTTTGATTATTTGTAACACTAAACTTGGGCATTTTGTGTGAGCTTTCAAAGTAATGTAGACACAGTGGAAGCCCTGTCCTTACCCAGCCTGTGCCGGCCTCAATTTGGAGGTCATTTTTTGCTTTTTTTTTTTACACTAAACTTGGGCTTTTTGTGTGAGCTCTCAAAGCAATCTTATCACTGTGGAAGCCCTGTCTAGATCCAGCCGGTGCCAGCCTCCATTTGGAGGTCATTTTTTGATATTTTGTAACACTAAACTTGGGCTTTGTGTGTGAACTCTCAAGGTATTCTAAACACTTTGGAAGCCCTGTCCTTACCGAGGCGGTGCCGGCCTCGCTTTGGATGTCATTTTTTATTTTATTTGAACACTAGAGTGCTGGAACTACAATATGTCAGAGCCCAACTTATATTGAACCATGGAGTTTATTTTGATCTCAATGAAGTTGGCGACCAAAACTTTGATTTGTCGCAGAGCTATGGATTTAGGGTTTAGTACTCAATGGGTAGTGGTTACAGCTTTGAACGAAGTGTTAAGATGCAACGATCTTGTTTCTCTTGTGAGGAACTTTCTCAATATTGTATGTACACTACGGTTTTCATGCCGATTAATTATGGACCTACGCGGTTTAATGTGTCATGCTGGTCTTTTCATGGTGGTTTACTCGGAATATTGTGTATTGTAGATCACACGTGGTATGGATTCAATGGGGATTTTGTGTAAGAGGTTACATATTGAATACATGTGGATTTCGTGTAAGGAAGATCATACGTGGTATGGAATAATTGGGGATTTTGTGTACCATAATTCACACGTTTTATTAATTCAATGGCGATTTTGTGTACTAGAGATTACACGTGATATTGATTCAATGTGGATATCGTGTACCATAGATTACACGTGGTATTGAGTTCATATGTAGTCAGTGCTCAAATGCTAACATCGTTTTGGTGTCTATAGATCAATCTCCATTCGATACAGAGGGTGAAATTCAAGAAAATGAAGGAGGAGACCTTGAAGGTGCTAATCTATCATGATGATGATTCACATTGCCTGTTTATTATTTACCTTTGAAGTACTAAATTTTGGATCTTCATTATTTTGAAGGTGATTCTGGCGACCTTGGTGATCCCGTTGACCTTGGTGACCGTACGCAAGATGGGCGGTTGAGTGAGAGGGACGTTCATTCACAGCTAAACTCTATTCTCTTGAATGAGACCCCTAATACACGATCTCGAATTGAACGACTGCGGTTCCAACCTCGTCACAAGTCCCGCTTGCTAATTCCTCTCTGTAGAATGGTATGTCTTCCTATTGTGAGACCTTTTCTCAAAAACGATGTCATGAAGCTGGCATCCCATTTTATCAAAAATGGATACATGGAAGGTAACGGTGTATTCTATGTGGCCACTGAGGACAACGACGGTAAGACCAAACTTGTCACTCCAGAAATTAAATCATCTTGGAGTCACCATTGGGTTCGTGTCAACGATGATTTCGAATCCATGCTTGCTGCAAATCCCATCCTCAATGTGTTCTGTGGGAAGATGTTCCATGTTTGGGATGGAAACCATAGAGTCCAAGCTTGGATGCCAATCATAAATCAGGACCATTCAAATGATCCTGGATGGCATTACTCAGTTGATAGCATCATCCTAGAGGTGAAAGGAGATGTACCCACGATGCTCACTGCTCTACACGAAGTCAATTGGTACGATTTCTATTACTGATTAACTTTGCTTTAATGTAGTTTTTGTGTATGATTTCATAACTAGACTAATTCAAATGTAATTGATTTAACAGGAGAAATGAAAAGTCGCATGTGACTTCCAACCTTGTCCATAAACTCTATCGAGTTCGAACCATTGGGGCTCAACCTCTCTCATATTTTAAATCATTGGTGCCACCTGAGGACCTTCGACTCTCTGATCAGAAACAAAAGGGTGACAAGAGCCAGTCATGGTTTTCATTGACTGTTGATTCTCTCAGTGCTCTTCTCAATTAGGTATAACCGTCACTTAACTGCTGAAGTTTGTGTATAATGTTGGCAATTAGTTCTTTCATAATGTCTGTTTAATTGTTGTCTTCCTATTGCAGCAAGAGATTGCTGAAGCAACCGCCGTTGCTCAAAGGAGATTTTATGAGAGATATCCTAATCCAGAAGATTGGACTGCTAAGAGACTTGAGGAACTGGTGCACAAGGCTGTGAAGAAAACCAAAGTTCATTACAAGGGTGAGTTGAAGAAGATGCTGTCTGTTGCTGATCCCAGCAATACCATACCTTTTCTTGAGGAAGTGAAGTATCACTATGAGTCTCATGATGAAGATCCAGAGATGAAGCTTGAGAAGCTTTGGATGCTTGGCACCAGCGTTATGGATCCTATAATGAAGGTTCTTTGGCTTGAACGTTGGAATCAGCTTGCAAATCTCCTAGTGCAACTCAGGTTTCCTAAACCTAACTTTAGTGATGACACCTTCTTAATCTGGCTTCACAAGGCTACTTGGTGGTCCCAGGTACATTTCAAGTTTTGTTTACCAAGTTCTTTATGTTTTCTATCAGTGCTCTCACAATTTGACATTGGATTCCTATATCACATTGTTATCATTTCATTACATCTTTCTCAAATGTTAAATTTTTTGCAGTTGACCATGGAAGCGGGGTCATTTTCGAGTGCATTGTTCGAGATCAGAAGGTCACCATCGATTACCACCCAGACGGTAGAGACCCAATACCCACCATCTATGATTACATTGAAGAAATGCGAATTTCACTCTGGGACACTGCTTTCTACAGAGAATTTGCTGTTGATAAAGGCATCCACAAGAACAATACAGTTGACAAGCAATATCTGTTCAAACCTGCATTGCATCCTGTCTTGTACCGATACTTTAAGTATATTTTGTTTCCCACAAAGGCCATGTCTAGGTCCCCTCCATTATTTGTGAACTATCTTGATGAAGAAAGTGATGAGTTCATGCTCACAGAAGGGCTTATGAAGCAGTGGGATATTGTGCACTGGGACCGCTGTGGGTGGTACTTAGATTGTCCACTTACCAAGCCTCCTTCATTTGACATTGCCCTGCGAGACTCCCTCGAGCCTATTCTGATTGCAATAAGTACACAGAAGGACACAGCAACGCCTGAGAAGGAAGCTGCTTCGACGCAGAAGGCAACCGCGACATCCAAGCGTGGTTCAAAACGCAAGGCTGATGCTGTTGAGACTTCTGCACCAACGGCTGCAGTTCCATCTACTCCCACTGTGGCCAATACCGCAGCACCACCACCAGCACAAAGTCGACCTCCACCGGTGGAGACCCCAACAGTGACAGTAGCGGAGCCTGCAACGAAGAGGGTGAAGTTGTCCAATGCAGGCCCTTCTACTCCAACGGTGTTCCATTCTCCTCCGAAACGAGCACCCATGTTGAGCAAGCCCGGTGTTAGCGATGCAGAGTACACTTCTCTTGACCTTCTTGTCAATGATTCTTTCTTGCGAATGGCAGATGAAAAGAAGAAAACCGGTCAATTCTGCCCAGAGTATAATCAGATCGTGGAGTTTTTGAAGAAGGTAAAAACTACTTCTATATTTTTTTGGTCTATTGTTTGCCAATTGTTATTAGTTTGTGTATTGTAGTCTCAATATTTAATTCTCCATGTTTCTTCATTGTAACACAGGTTTCTGGCTCTAGACAGCTATTCTTTGACGGTAAGGCTGTACAGAAACCGGGGGTTGATCTACTTATTGCAGAGTATCCAGATGGCTTGAGGGTCCCCGGTGTTTCAGACCCTCCATCTCAGGTTCCTAATTGGAATGAGAGTCTTGAGGGTTTTTTGAAGGTCACCATGGGATTTGCGAATGCTTATCTCCATGACGATGGTGCATTTCTCCTTTTTTACCCTGACAGTCCCATTGTCAAAAAAGAAGTAATGTCCTATTTTAAAAACTATAAGATGAAAGTAGTTGATGAGTGGACAATCATCAACTACCTCCATCTAGCGAATCCGCTCCATCCATCTACAAATGTGAGCTCCTCTAACTTTTAAACTTTCTTCAAATTGTATTTCTAGGACATGTTATGTAATATGACACCGTATGTATTAATATTGATTGTTTTTTTTGTAGACTTTGAAGTTCAAGGCGGTTCTTCTTGCCCGTGATGTTCCCATTACTGCTGCCCGTCAGCCCCCACCTCTAGTTATTGTAAAAGACCCGTCCATTCCGCAGGTCGACCTAGCGTGCGATGACGTTCTTTTCAACGCTGTGACGCTAGAGTCACAGCTGTTGAGGAAGGATACAGGGACACCATGGCGTGGTCCCAAAGAGAAGTCAGAGGTGTTGATGAAACTGTTTGTGTATGGTTTAACTCCAGAGAACGGTATCGTAGCAGACCTAACGGCATCCACAGGTAATTTCATTCTCCTTCATTGAATGCTAGAATTAATATCATGTGACCTTAAACCCTTTGTTTCTAATAAACCTTTTCTACTCTATTGTGCAGGTGCATCTGTCCGTGCAGCACGGGCTTGCAACCGTCACATTGTCGCACTTGAAAGCGACTCAAAGCTATTTGCTGAGGTCTTGAAGCCCTTCATTGCTCCTCAGCCACGGACAGCGCCACCTGAGACCACTCACATCACCCTTCCTGATTCTGATGATGAGACCGTTCCTGACGAGCCCCTTGACTGTCCATGTGAGTAAGTTTCAATGTTTATTTAATGCACCTTGCAAATACTGATTAATACATCTTCATCTGAATACGTTTTCTAATACTTTTACACTTCTCTTGTTTGCGGTTTGACAAAGAATAGACCACTACAGTGGTGCCGTTTTAACCTTAGAAAGTCCTTGCAGAGTTTGGTAAGCCCTGATAGTTCCCCTCAAGGACTTCCACTGTACGCAGAAGCATTGGGAACAGCATTTGCCGATGCTAGTCCTAGCCCTAGTGGTTCTTCATGCTATTCTACACCGCATCGACATTATGATCCTCGTGTGCTTTCATATGTCGATGTAAATGCTATCGAATCTGATACAGATTCACTTTGATTGTTTCCATTTCAGTATTTATTTATTTCCATATCATTTCTTGATACCCTAACTAGTTTGAATGCATTTCTGTTAGTTTCAGGAACGAGCGATTGCTATTTGAAGCTAATAAATTCCAGTACTTACTCTAAAAATACACACTAAATTCCACGGCTATAGGTACTCACCTTAAATCAATGTTTCATAAATACTCACTAATTACACCTAAATCCGCGGTAATAGGAGGTCCTTTAAAATCCAACCGCCTGAGATTTTTCCAAAAATCTCTGCTCACTGCTCACTGATCACTGCTCACTGCTCATGTAATAGCATTTCCCCCATGATGTTGTGGAATTGTACATCCTTCAGGTGCCCGGAGCATACAGGAAATAGACAAACGTTATAACACTCTCACATAGTCCCACACGACAACGTTAAAGATACACAACAACCTTGGCTTGAAGTTTAGGAGGTTGACGTGTGTTGGTGCTTTGCGCTGTGAGAACGAAGATTGTGACTTCTTGCTAGAGCGCCCAAAAAAAATGAGATGGAATGGACAGGTACAACTAATTTTCCATTCAACATTTGGTTTAACCCTCCTCATGATTCTTCACTTGTTTGGAAAGTTTGCAAGAAGCTCCCGTTACGCCAAGACTTTTGCTCAGCGCCAGTGTATTACGTGCTCAACATTGGCAATATGTCTCGTGCTTGTATCCACTTGGGTTATCATCGACACCTAGTTGCAAAAGAAAAATGGAGAGAATTTTTGAAGGCCACCACTGGATTGATTGCAATAGAAGTAGCTAATACAACCACTTCCAAGAACTTGGACATTGCGATGGTGGAGATGATGACATTGCGATGGCGGCGGACTAAACTTCAAACAGTTGATTTCTGGTTTTGTCTAGACCAAATCGCACGATGTATCATGGGACCAAAGTGCTTCTTTGTCATAGACCGCTCGGAAATCCCAGATGTTTAGCCCGTTCTCTCGGGTACGGACCTCACGTGTTCAAAGATCCTAGAGCTCCAGGAGGCCGGGTTTCATCTAGTGTTCACTACAGCCCTTTTGCCTCCACGCCTCTTTACGACGTCGAAGGTGTTTGAGCCCATCTTGTGGACTCACCCGAGGCCATTGCATGCTGATAGGATCCCATCCTCCCAAAACGACAAAAACGTGCAACGGAACACCAAGGCTTCCACGGAAGCTCACCGCAATCAATGGGAGAGTGCAAGAAACGTGAAGGCGAATATTCTTCGCATCAACCTCCTCTCCTACCCCAGCCTTGGTGCCATCATCGTGCTCCAATCCGGGGTGGAGCCCGATGATAATTTGTACAATATCACATTGTGCAATTTTCCGTCATGTACGTGCCCTCATTACGCCGGCATGAACTCTGCAGTTGTTGGGAGGCGTGGCCAGTACGTCAACTGCAAACACCTTTACTATATCTTTCGTTTCTTTTGCAAGCTGGACTATAAAGTTGACACGTACATCCATGCCCCTACTCTCAGCTTGGATGAGGTTAAAAATATTCTGCTGGCAGCTAGGATCATCAAGACCGAGGAATGAAGAATGAGGACCACTCTATGTTTAGACGTGGAGACTAGAACTAGCTGCAATATCTTCCTACTTAGAATAGCTGATGCCCTACATTGAATTGGTTGAAGTACTTGCATGATAACTTTGTCCACTATAACTATGTATTAGAAAAAAATAAAAAACAAAATACTACATATAGATCCACACGTTGTCTTTGAGTTCTTTGTCTCTTTTAAAAAAGCTCACGTGATGGGGTTCAGTTTCACCCATATACCCTATAATTTTCCACTTCTTTACCCTAAAACGTTAATACTGAACTACTCTAAGTGGTAACCCACGGTTATAGGTGCAGCGGTCATACGGTACCAAAATTTACTATTATTAGTAATAATCCTAAAAATAAAATTTTATTTTCTAACATTAGTGTCATTTTTAAAGTTCAGATGGATCCTATGCTCTAGGCTCTCCAAATCCCCGCTCTCCGGACTTGGGCTCTTCTCTCTAGGCTCGCACGGTAGCGTCGTTGCTCGCACAGAACCCGACCGGCAACATCGACCAACCGATAGCCTACGCTTCCCGACTACTCAACAAAGCAGAGAAGAACTATACAACAACCGAGAAGGACGCCCTCGCAATGGTGTACGCCATCAACAAATTCCGCCATTACCTCCTAGGTAATAAGTTCGTCTTCTATGTCGACCACCTGGCGCTCCAGTACTTGATCAACAAACCTCAGGTATCGGGTCGACTGGCACGCTGGCTACTACTGTTTCTTGAATTCGACTTCACTGTGGTTTATAAACCAGGCAAAACACATGGAGTAGCTGACGCACTATCAAAAAATGAAGGGGCCGAGCCAGCCATAGGCATACCCGACCAAACAGTCGACGCACAAATCTTTTCCACCAAACCTGACTGGCTACACCCGATAGTCGACTACTTGACTACCGGGACTTTTCCAACCCACATGACGAAGGAGACTCGCAAGCGAATTGCTCACAAAGCCATTCCGTACCAAGTACTCAACGGACAACTGTACCGACTCGGCAAGGACCACCAGCTCCGACTAGTCCTCACCGGCGGTCAGCCGACAACAATCCTCCAAGAATTACACAAAGGCAACGCGGGAGGACATTTTTCTCATGACATCACTGTCCGGAAAATACTAGACGCAGGCTACTGTTGGCCGACTCTACACCAAGACGCTGTCCAATACTGCGAGTTGTGTCATGAATGCCAGATGACAGGCGGACTACCCAAGACAGATTCCTCGAAGCTCGTCATCCAACTACCCGCAGAACCATTTATGAAATGGGGACTCGACTTCATAGGCCCCGTCAAGAAGACCCGACATACAGCCTGTCGATACATTTTGGTGGCTACCGACTATGCCACCAAATGGGTCGAGGCTAGAGCTCTCCGAGGAAACACCGCCAGGGAGACCGCACAGTTCCTGTACGAGGCAATTCTCACCCGGTTTGGATATCCACTTCACCTAGTAAGCGACCAAGGTACCCATTTTATCAATAGCACGGTGCACACTCTCACCGAGCATTTTTTACTCCGACACACGACTTCAACAACATACTATCCGCAAGGCAACGGCCAAGCCGAGTCGACCAACAAGGTCATAGTCCGAATGCTCCAGAAGCTAGTCAACGAGAATCGAACCGACTGGGACTTACAGCTCCACACGGTCCTATTTGCTTACCGAACGTCGTACAAAGTTGGCAGAGGCCACACACCTTTCCAATTGGTGTATGGTCTGACGCCGTTGATGCCAACCGAGTACATCATCCCGACCCAATGGTCGACATCGACTACCAACTTCACTCCCAGGCGAGTACTAGCAGCCCGAGCCGCCGAACTCGAGAAGTTAGACGAGACCCGACTGACAGCAGCCACCCACCACGGCGCACAACAGTGGAACCGAGCACAGTGGGCCCAGACCCAAGGTCAGTCGACTCTATATAACGTAGGCGACTACGTCCTCTGGCACCTGAAAGGGACAAATGTCCATACCGGTAAACTTCGTAGCAAATGGTTCGGCCTGTATCGTGTCCAGTATACCCTCCCCAACAACACTGTCCTCCTAGTCAACATTCAACACTTTGACCCCGACCCGGTAGTAATCAACGTCAACAAACTCAAACCCTACCGAGTTCTAGGTGATCAACTTCCAACCGAATTGACTAGCCCACTCACAAGCAAATCAGAGATTAGGTCAACACTAGAACAGAACGAAGATGAGCCCAACCGACACCAACAGACCCGACCCTACCTAGTTACCGTCGGTCGACTCGACTGGTCGACCCGACTGGTCAAACCCTAGAAGAGCCGCCATATTTATGGCCGCCGCCCTCACCTATCCTCTCAGTTTTGAATGCAAGGCCCATAGGGCAGGTATTTAGCACCATGGCCGCACCCCTTCTTCCTCCTCTTGATTCCTCGCCATTAGCTTCCTCTCCAGCCGACCCACAGGCCGCGCGCCTCCTACCTCCCAGTGCTCACTCTCCTTCCTCCTTTCCTTCTCGGGCCGACCGCCACTCCGCGGCTCTTGCCTTATGTATTCTTATCAAGCGCTTTAGAAAATCACGAGTAGAACCGCGAAGAGAAGTCAAGCGACCCCGTAGTCCGACTGTGCGAGAGATAATCGAGAGTAGACTGAGTAGGAAACGACCGCGCCCATCGCCACTGCAGCCGACTGTGAGCAAACCGACTTCGGGACTACGCTGGCCTTTCTCTTGTCTCCTTGTGCGCAGATTTGCAGCCGACCGATCGATGGCAAAAGGCAAGTCGACAAATCGCGGCCCCCGACGCCTCTGGTCCTCCGCACCACCGACTTACGAAATTCCGATCCGCACTAGGGAGGGACTCTACAAAACCCTCGCCTTTCAGTCGATGCGGCCGATGAGGGAATGGCGCGAGTACGCCGCTGAACACACCACCGAGGCCGATTTCATCAAGGCGATCGGCGTTTCAGACTTTGTAGCACTCGACTAGGACAACCCTCAACGCGCGCCACGCATGGAGCAAATCGAGGAGTTCGTCAACGCTGCGATAGTCGACCTCCCCAACAAGTCGATCACTGCTCGAGTCCGCACACATACAATCACAGTCCACCCGACTGTAATTTACGAGGTTCTCAAACTGCCATTTGGCATTACTATCCAGGCAATCGACCCTGCGAAGTACCCACCGGGTCGGTTAGAAGAATATTCTGCAGCCGGCAAGACTGCCGAGGGCTACAGCATCTGCCACTACAAACACGAACGCCACAGGCGACTGACGGCATTCATTCAAGGCCTTGGGTTCAAACGCAAGACGACCTACATCAGCAAGGAAATGCTCGACGTAGTCTGCACAGTCGAGGCCATGATCGACCGCGCCATGCAATGGGACTGGGCGACATGGATGTTCAACTCGATCGCCATCGACATCAAGACGATGCAGACCACGAAGACCACAATCTGCCCTTCAGCCGAGGTATTGGACTTCCTCCTTGAGTCTTATTTTCCTAGCACTAACGAGGAGTATGCACACCAAATAGTTGCCTACCAGAACACCAAAGACCGACGTCGACAGTCGGAGAACTCGGAAAACAGCTCCCAAGGACCCGACTACATCATTTTCCAAGGCGGGGTTAGAGCCGACCGCACCTTGAAGGACCATGTTCGGCCGCCCCGACCAGTCGACCTAGGCCAAACATCGACTGCTCGACCCCCTAGTCGACAAACCACACCAGCCCAGTAGCACCGACAGCCACTACCGCGAGTCAACCGACCGCAGAGCGAAGGGAGACACGCTCCTCACACGCACGCAAGCGGGATCAGGAGCGACAAGAGAAGCGTGCCAAACGAGGCAAACTCACACCATTGACTCAGTTTGTACCTCGACAGGTCGACCTGACTTCATCCGACAGCGAGGCCCAGTCGACTCCACCACCAACGCCAAGTGAGACCCCCATCCCGGACACACCTCCGCCTTCATTATCCGACTTCACGCCGCTCAACCTTGAAGCGGCATATGGAGCAGTACCAATCGGCAAATTTTGCCAGCCACCACCCGTCTCCCCCACGACTCGACCTCCGCCATCACCTCGGGTCAATCGACCCGCACCCGACTCACTAACATCACGAGCCACGACACTAGCAATGCATTGGCGCCAGAGCCTGGAGGACGTCCAAGGAGCAGTAGGTCGACTCGAGGATGTCGGCTCCCGAGTGAACCTCCTCTTGTTCGAGGCGGTTCAAGCAAAAACCACCCTTCAAGCTGAGCTCGACTGCCACCGATTGGAGAGTAGTCGACTGACCAAGGACTCCACAACATACAAGCAACAGGTCGACAACCTCACTAACGAACTGGCAAGACTCCGTACTACTCTCACCACCGTCACGGAAGAGAAGAGTCAGACCGACAACAGACTGGCCCAGCTAGAAGCCGAACTCCAGAGCAGTCGACAGCAGGAACAGAAACACCAGAGCGAGCTCGTGGTAGCACGAAACGAACTCGGAGTGGCACAAGCCGAGGTCGCAGCAACCCAGCTCAGTCTCCTGCAAGCCCGGAGGGACATAGTCGACTCCAACAACCGACTCGACCTACTACTCCAAGACAACAAGGAGAAGTCCCGCCAATTCGCAAGCCGGGAGCTGCAGTTCCACAAACTTCGAGCGCGCAAGTACCGACTCCGACTCAAGGCAAGAAACCATATCAAGGTTCAGAAACACACCCTCAGCACCGACCACCACCTGCTCAACACGTACCGCACGCAACTCGACCAACTTCAGCTCGACCACCCGGACTAAGAGATTCCAGCAGTCGACGAAGACAAAGAGAAGGATACAAGCCACCTCGAACCCGACCATTCGCTTTGGGAGAACCAGTCGACTGACGACAACGAGGTCTTGACTACAGACGTCAAGTTAAGTGAGGACGACGACGAAGACGACAGCGAGTCGACCAATGAAGACGAGGATCGCGATCAACAGCAACAAGACCAGCAGCCACCGCCAGTCAATCTTCAAGACACAGTGCAACAGCAGCAAGCAGCTCCACACCCTCCTTCTCCACAGCAACAACAGGATCAGCAGCCCCTAGCGCCCGACCAGATGCCGACAGCACCTACACCATCGGTCGACAACACCTCAGTCGACTTACCAGTAATCTCTTCACCACACTCTCTGGGGTTCGACTTCTCAGGAATGCCTCCAGACATTCGCTCACCAGGCATGACCCAGGATTCTAGCGACGTCCACGACTGACGAGTCGACCTTAGCCGGGTCGGTTACTCGACCGCGGGTAATTTTGTCATTTCTCGTGAACATTTTTCCCTAGTCACCTACAGGAGAAGTCTAAAGTCCACAGGAGTGTACTTAGCTCAGAGGCAGGCCAATGTTAACCGAATATTAGTTGATATTCCCTTAGGCTAAGAGTAGGCTAGTCTATACCCGGCAGGAATAGACCCGGCAGGCGACACGTGGTAGTACAGGCTGGTACAGACTGGTCGACCCGACTTTTCCGGTCGACCAGTCTGACACACTGTCAGACCAGTCTCCTATATGTACCTTCACTCTCTTCAAGGGAGTTGTTGCTATACCATTTGTACATCTTTTTGGCAGCCTCAGTTGTACTTCATTCTTGTCTTAAGCTCTTCTTGTGCGCACTAGTATGTTAGACTACTGCTGTTTGACTACTGTTGTTTCCAGCTCTTGAATCATTCTTTGTGGTTGTATCTTGGATAGTTGCAGTAGTCTGTGGGTATGCAGGAGTCGACTTACTAGCATACTGGTGCTTTTCCTTAGCCGACAGTCCATTCTTCTTAGTAGAAACCTCCTACTACTCCTCTCAATCTCTAGAAACTAGTCTAGAGTGGAATAGTCTTGGGCGGAGTAGCTTCATTCGTTTAAGGTCGGTTCCTAGAAAACCCCCTTAACAATTGCCTTCGCCGACGGACCCTCGCCGACTGCCCTCGCCGATGGCCCCCTCCCCGTCTGCCCGAACCCCAACCCATGTGCCCTATGCCGACTGTCCCAGCCCCATCCGCCCCCAACCGACTGCCCAACCCCGCCCAAAATTCCCCTCTTTCACTGTCATGATTCTTCTTCAAGGTTCTTGCATTCTTCAAACTCGTGATTACATGAGACCTGTGAACTACAATTGCATTTCAAATTCACTTGAAATTTCAAGGGTTTTTCCTTGGGTGGTTTTGTTGTCCTTTTCAGAATAGGTCGCTCTAGCAATGACTTGTACGTACTACTGCTGGTGAAATTTTCACCGTACGCCTTCATTGGGAACGGAACTAGTTTGAATTGGTGAGGCTTGGGTCCAAACCTCCCATGCTGTAGTTTAACAGATGGCTGCCATGGTTTCCGATATGAAACCTTAGACTCGACATTCATCACGTTCCTCACTGGGGATAGGAGCCCTCCCTCTTGCACCTCTTCCCCCCAACTGACGACTCCCCATTGCAAAAATGAAAACAACACTGTGTTGCAATGCTTATATATTAGCTTCGTGGCCCCAATTCTCCGACGGCCTTTTCCCCGACTGCCCCGACTGCCCCGACTGCCCCGACAGTCCCGTCTGCCCCGTCTGCCCCATCTACTCCGACTGCCCCGTCTGCCCCGACTGCCCCGTCTGCCAGGCCGTTCGTGTGAAATGTATAAATGTCAGCCATTTTGCATCATTCCCTGCCCAATTCATCATAGTGTTGTTTTGAGACTGTAGTTCTGATTGAACTATTGCATGAGACCCATTGATTGAGTTGTGTCCAAGGTTTCTTTTGGAGCATTTGTTGCCCAATTCATCATAGTGTTGTCTTGAGACTATGGTTCTACTTGAACCATTGCATGAGACCCGTTGATTGAGTTGGGCCCAATTTCTGTTGGAGGTTTAGGTGGTTCACTTTAGCAATGCCGAAGCGTACAGAGGAATGGGATAAGTGGTTCAAGGATTTAGGTGTGCTTGCGGGTATAAAGCCTAGGAGAGTTGAATGCGTGTATTGCCAGAAGCAATACCTATACAGAGCTGATAGGATGTTTGCTCATTTGGGGTACAGAGAGGGACATAACTCCTCGGATATTGGAGCATGCCCCAGAGTTCCACCAAATATCAGGGCACTCTTTGCTTCGTGTGGGGGAGTGCTTCCCGAGCCTCTCGAGATCATTGATAATGTTGGTCAAGAGGAGCATCGCATTAGAGAACTAGTACCCTCTGAGATTGATAATTGTTCAGGAGAGGGTACTGAAGTAACAAATGATAACCCTTCATTGATTTCGTCGCAAAATTCTACCCATGGTGGAATTATCCTTCCTCCTGCACAAGTTCGAGCTAGTTCGGCGGGAAGGGGTCTGCGTCAATTATCTATGCAAGAGGGGCTACAATCATCTGCAAAGTTGACTTTGGATAGAATTTGGTCAACGGCGTTCTATAAAGCCAACATTCCATTCAACATTGTGAGACATCCGTCTTTTATCAACGCTGTTAAACAAACTGCAACAATGAAGTTAACGTACAAGCCTCCTTCATACTACGCCATGCGAACCTCTCTTTTGAAGGCTAGACGGGCACAAATAGAGGTTGAGGTGACCGCTAAAACGATGGATTCCATCCGCAAGTACGGTGTAACGGTTTGTTCCGATGGATGGGACAATGTTCAGAATCGGCCCCTCTTGAATGTACTGATGTGTTGCCCTGTTGGTGATACGTTCCTCGGATCTATTGATACGACGGGCAATAAAAAGGATGCACCTTACATTGCTGAAGAAATGTCTGCACATATCAATAGAGTAGGTCCCGCCAACGTGGTTCAAGTCTGCACTGACAATGCTAGCAGTATGGTGGCAGCGGGCCGCATATTAATCCAAAGACATCCTCACCTTTATTTTCAAGGATGTTGTGCCCACATCATGGACTTACTTTTGCAAGACTGGGTTTGGAAAGATGGGTAAAAAGCTTGGTGAAAAAGGCTCAAAAGATTTGCGTTTTTGTAAGAAATCACCATGCTCCACAAGCTCTGTTTCGAGTGTACTCGCCCAACCACATTCTACGCTTGCCTGCAGACACCCGTTTTGCAACCAATTTCATCATGATTGAAAGACTTCTTCAAGTTAGGGGGGCTTTAGAGAGGATGATCATAGATGATCGATGGGGTATATATTTAATAGAATTGCGTGCAAGAGGAGGTAATTCTCACGAAACAATGGGAGCCGTGCGGCGTTCGATTCGTTCTAATGGGTTTTGGAATTCTTGCGAGAATTTCTTGTTTATGGTTACACCTGTTTTAGAGGTTCTCCGTGTTTTTGATGGAAAACAACCTGCGATGGAGAAGGCGTGGCTAGTCATGCATGAATTACAAAAACACGTTCAAAAATTTGCGGACCCTCTTTCCAATTTAGACCGTGAACTTGCAGAGAGTGCTTTAAACTCATTCCAAACCCGTTGGGGTTTGATGTTAACTGACCTCCACTGAGCTAGTCGCCTCCTCAATCCTTTCTTGATAGGCAAAATTACCCTTCACGAGAACCCGCGTGCACGACCAGCATTGAACCGGGTATTATGGAATTTGACTCCTGATGAAGCCACTTACCTAATGGCTATTACGGAGTTCCAAGACTTTATTGAAAGCAGGGGTGCATTTGAAGGAGTACCTCTTGCAGCAAGGGCCGATTTCCCTCCGCACGAATGGTGGGATGCCTTTGTACATGGGGCGTCGATACTCTCTAATATAGCACGACGGATATTAGCCCAAGTATGCTCGGCCTCATCATGCGAACGCAATTGGAGTATGTACTCATTCGTCCATAACAAAGTCAGAAATCGTTTAATCCATTCGAGAGCCGAAGATTTGGTTTACATATACACGAACACGAGGCTCATGCGGCGGAGAAGAGGTGCAACCCCTGCACAGTGGTACGCACGGCACATGTACTCTGACGATGAATCAGCAAATGAAGATTTTGAGGATGATCCGGAATTCAACCTTGATGACAATGATGATGGTTTAGGTCCTGATGATGACGACGCAAACAATGACCCCGATGACCCCCTTGGTGCACAACCTGACTGGGCGGAATTTGATCAGTTCGATGACCGTAATTCCGATTCCTCTAGGAATAGTAGCGCTGACTCTGGTGACTCCGACGGCCACAATTTGGATGGTGGGCTTGATGGGATGAATGTCTATGATTTCAACAACGCCAACAACGACAACATAGTTGCCAGACAACCTTCTCCTCCTACCATGAGCAATAATGTAGTTTCTGTACCAATAGAAATTGCTGTAGCAGCCCATCCACCCAGTGTGCCACATGGCGAAGGGTGTTCAACTCGTACGGAAAATATCCAACCTTTGGAAGACATTACCCACAACGAAAGATCTCTTGAGATACCATGTAAACCATTACCAATGGAAATAGAGACTCCCTCCCTTGTGAACGCATCATCGACTCATAGTACTGGGATTGGAGCCACACTTCTGAGTCTAAGTCAATCTAGGCGTAACGGACAAATTAGAACAACTGAACCTCCAATTGTACAACCGAATACAAGATTACGGATGCGTGCTGGAAATACACAACCACCCAGTTCATTAGATGATCCAAATCCTCTTACCACCCAAGGTATTGGTAACATCAACACTAGAGCACGAGGCCACAAACGGTTTAAGTCTAGGGCGCCAAGGCCTTTTGTGGGGCTTCATGATGACACGCGACCAGTGTTAGATGCTAATGGAATTAGAGACGTATCAAGGTCACGGCCTACCAAAAAATTGGTCACTTCCAACCACGGTAACTTAATTTTACGTGTTGTTTCACCCGAACCCGAGGACGACATCAGTTCCAACGAAAGCAGTCCTTCAAGAGCAGAGGCACCTAACGATGATGATTTTCAAGGTTAACTACTCCCCTGCTGCCTGTACTGGCCCGACTGCCCCGTCTGCTCCAACTGCCCCCGTCTGCCCCGACTGCCCCGACTGCCCCATATGCCTGGAGTGCCTTGTTTGTCTACATTCCGACCGCCCCTTCTGCCCCGATTCCGACTGCCCCGACTCCGACTGCCCCGACTGCCATGATGATCTGCCCTTTCTCAAAGTAGGAGATCCCATGCAGGATGAAAATTAATTATAGTTTCATATCTATTAGGGTCAAAGTGGGAGACATCATGGAGGACAAATATTAATTCTAGTTTTAGATGGCCATTTGTATCAGCAGTGTTAGTGGCGCATTTTGTTTTCTTTTGTAATGAGAGGAATACTTATTTATTTTTTTATTTATCTTTATTTTTTTATTTTTTTTTGTTTTATAGGAACATTGCAAGTGTTGAGCTACTTCACAAGGACGGTAACCCCTATGTGACGGATCAACCATTTATGGTCTCTGCCCTTTTTTTATGGGCTGCCCGAAATAGAAAAAAAAATTTATAGAAAATAACAAATATTTTTAAATAGGTAATCAAGTCTACTTTCCAACCCAATTTGAATCATGTCAATCTGAGTTAAACTCCACCCGGGAGAAATTTTCAAAGAAAAACACTTCTACATTGTTTAGTGTTAGAAAACTTACTATTTGGGGAAAGAAATGATGTTCTCTCCGTTGAAAAATTTGCAATTTTTGATTTTAGAATAGAATGTCTAGTTTTAACAAATCATGCAAGATTTCTGAAGGTTATATACATTCATAATACCCAGTCAGGTTTAGAGTTTCAAATTCTAAAAATAAAATTTAAGATTCTGATAAATATTTGGAGTTAAGTGCTTCTAAATTCATTATGAGATGATAAAAAGCTATTTTTTGATATTTTGACCGTATGGAAAATTACTAAACATCAAGTTCCTCATTTTCTCTTTTGGACCAAACTTCATCAAAGTTGAAGAAGTAATTTTTTATAACACATTTATGTTTTGCCCTTACCCCCTCCGTCATTTAGGGGTTAAACTATTTAAATTTCATCACATGGGATGCAATTTGTAATTGAACTTTTGCAATCTTGTTCTTTAGTACTTGTTATAATTTGGTTAATTGGTTCAGTAATATTGAATAATTGTTTAATTTTCATTTTTTAATTTTTTTTTGGGTACACATGGCATCTTCATTACCATTGCTTAATATACATTTTTTGGCTTCATATGTCATGACATTTCAATATTTGGGGATTTAGGGTACTTGATGTAAATACTATTGACTTTCCTATATGGCTTTTGAATCCCTCCTTCCTTGTAAGAGTTAAAATTTGATTGTGAATTTTTCAAGCCCTAATCTTGGGTGGAAGTGATAAAATACATGTATGATCATTGAACTTTAACCAGTTAACAGGAACAATAACTCCTGCTTACATGAAAGTGCTAAAAGACGGTTCTGACTTTTATAGAGACTTTTGGAAGAGACAAAAATTAATTAGAAGGGACAAAAATAGTGGCTTCGGTTGAAACCCTTCTCTACAAAGTATTACGTATCAAAAGTTCAATTTCAAACTACGTTAACCTTTTAGTGCCCAAGTAATCACTACCTCACACAATAATTGAATGCTACAAAATCTATTAATAATATGAGATTGGGCTCTGAAGTTCACAAGTTTAATATATCAAGATGCACCAAAAAATAAAACAAAAACTCCTTTGCCACTCCATTTCCCACCTCTTCTTTTATCCCTTTTTCACTTTACATAACGCAGGGTTGGGGTTGGTTGTTTAGGGTTTCCTGCCTATGATAACTCACTGGCGACCAGGCCGTGTATATCACATTAATGATCACACGTGCTCGACTAGTATCGAACCTTGGTCTCAATTTCCTAATATATAGTCTTAACCAACCAACAAAGGTGAGTGGCTTGATGACTATGCACGCAGGATATTAAATACTATACTAAAGCCAAGGAGATTTCATTCCTCTCTTCCCCGTGCAATCCCCATTAACTACCCTATCCAGCTGCCATCCCCGACTGCCTCTACCGTCTGCCATCTCTGACTGCCTTGTGTGATCCCTCTATGCCTCTGTAATCCTGAGCTGCATCACCCGACTGCCCTCTCCCGTCTGCCCATTCCGACTGCCCCAAATTTCCGACTGTCCCATCTCTCCGACGGCCGAGTCTCAAAACAACATCAATTTGAGAACCAGAAATCCTCTCCATACAAACTCCTTCCCCCCAGACCTTGCTGAAGTGAGAGTTGAGAATAACAGGTGTAGAATTAAGTTTATAATATCCATAGGCACGTTGCACTAGGAAGCTTAATCCCTCGAGATTTAATGTTACTGTCAGACCGAATTAATGATGGATTTACTTAAATTATATTTAGGTACTTCCATGACACCCAAACTGGGAGGCTCGCGGAGGGAAACATTGTTCTTACAAAGCTGGATTCTGAAATTTGAACCCCACAAAGCGCCAACCGCCCGACCGCCTGCCTCTCCCGTCTGCCCCCTCCGACTGCCTCATCTGCACCCTCTCTTCCTCTATAATCCTGAGCTGCCTCACCCGACTGCCCTCTCCCGTCGGCCCATTCCGACTGCCCCCACTCCGTCTGCCTCCTCTCCGTCTGCCCCACTCCAACTGCCCCGTCTGCCCTTCACTCTTTTTCCATAATCTTCCAAATTGGCCTATATTTTCGACTGCCCCAAATTTCCGACTGTCCCATCTCTCGGACGGCCGAGTCTCCAAACAACATCCATTTGAAAACCAGAAATCCTCTCCATGCAAACTCGTTCCCCCAAAACCTTGCTGAACTGAGAGTTGAGAATAACAGGTGTAGAATTAAGTTTATAATATCCATAGGCACGTTGCACTAGGAAGCCTAATCCCTCGAGATTTTAATGTTTCTGTCTGACCGAATTAATGATGAATTGACTTAAATTATAGTTGTCTTATTTTCATACCACCTACACTAGGAGGTAGTACAGTGAAACATTGCTCTTACAAAGCTGGATTCTGAAATTTCAGCCCGCCAAGTCGCCCATCGCTGGGCCGCCTGCCTCTCCCGTCTGCCTCATCTGCCCCCGCCGACTGCCTCATCTGCCTCCTCCGACTGCCTAAACTGCCCTCTCGCATCTTGAGCTCCCTTACTCCGACTGCCCTAAACCGACTGCCCTCCTCCGACTGCCCTTCACCGACTACCCCATCTGCCTTTCACGCCTCTCCATATTCATCTTAAACCCCTCCTCAACGGCCCACCTTTCCGACTACTCCCTATTTCCGACTGCCCCACATTTTCGTAACCCGTAGGTCTCTCCTAGGAACACCATAAACTGAAACCATGAAATCCATTCCTAAACAAGATTCTCCCACACCTTGTCAGGACAGGAGACCACTTGGAAATTGAAGACTTTAATATCCATAATCATCCTACATGACAAAACTAAATACCTCAAGCTTTTAATGTTTTATTCCAAACTAGATTAATCATGAATTAATTTATTCTTGATTTCTTGTTAAGCCACATATCCATCATGGAGCACACCAAGAAAAAAGTATCACAACTTAAGGAAAATAAGCCGAGAATATTAATACAAGCCGAATCCTAATATAAAACAAATGTGGCATAGCATTTGGATGATGGTAGAACATCGTGGAAGGCATATAACCATTTCCAGTAAACCGTGAATATTAATACAAGCCCATTTCTAATATAAAACACATGTGGCATGGCATTTGGATGATGGTAGAACATCGTGGAAGGCATATTATCATTTCCAGTAAGCCCACAATATTCATACAAGCCAATTCCTAATATAAAACACATGTGGCATGGCGTTTAGATGATAGTTGGACATCGTGGAAGGCATATAATCATTGGTAGTAAGCCCAGAATATTAATACAAGCCCATTCCTAATATAGAACACGTCTGGCATGGCATTTAGATGATGGTAGAACATCGTGGAAGGCATATAATTATTGGTAGTAAGCCCAGAATAGTAATACAAGCCCATTCCTAATAAAAATCACACGTGGCATGGCCTTTGATTGATGGTAGAACATCGTGGAAGGCATATAATCATTTCTAGTAAGCCCAGAGTATCAACACAACTCGAATCCGAATATAAAACACATGTGCCATGGCATTTGCATGATGGTAGAACATCGTGGAAGGCATATTATCATTTGAAGTAAGCCTTGAATATTAATACAAGCCCATTGCTAATATATAACACATGTGCCATGGCATTTGCATGATGGTAGAACTCCGTGACAGGCATATGATCATTTCTAGTAAACCAAGAATATTATTACAAGTCGAATCGAAACATAAAACACATGTGCCATGGCATTTGCATGATGGTAGAACATCGTGGAAGGCATATAATCTTTTCTAGTGAGCCCAAAATATTATTGCAAACCCTTTCCTAATATAAAACACATGTGCCATGGCATTTGGATGATGGTAGAACATCGTGGAAGGCATAAAATCATTTCTAGTAAGCCCACAATATTCATACAAGTCAATTCCTAATATAAAACACATGTGGCATGGCGTTTGCATGATGGTTGGACATTGTAGAAGGCATATAATCATATGTAGTAAGCCCAGAATATTAATACAAGCCCAATCCTAATATAAAACACATGTGGCATGGCAATGGGATGATGGTTGGACATCGTGGAAGGCATACTATCATTTGTAGTAAGCCGAGAATATTAATACAAGCCCATTCCTAATATAAAACACATGTGGCTTGGCATTTGGATGGTAGTAGATCATCATGGAAGGCATATAATCATTTCTAGTAAGCCCAGAATATTAATACAAGCCCACACCTAAAATAAAACACATGTGCCATGGCATTTGGCTGATGGTAGAACATCGTGGAAAGCATATAATCATTTCCAGTAAGGCCAAAATATTCATACAAGCCAATTCCTAATATAAAACACATGTGGCATGTCGTTTGGATGATGGCTAGACATCGTGGAAGGCATATAATCATTTGTAGTAAGCCCAGAGTATTAATACATGCCCATTCATAATATAAAACACATGTGGCATGGCATTTGGATGATAGTAGAACATTGTGGAAGGCATATAACACTATAAGAAACCCGTGCTTTTTGTCATGTTTTAAACACAACGTGTAGACATGGTGTAAGAGATCTTCTAGCATGCAAGATCTGGAGAACATCTTGTCATGTCTGCAACAACCCGTAGACATCCGTGGATGTCTATCAAATTTCGGAGGCTGAAAGGTGTGACACGTCGGCGCCACGTCAACGCCACATCAGCGCCAAGAGGACGGGCAGTGCCACGTCGGGATGGAATTCATCCTCCCTGTGAGTGACGTGGAAGAGAACGTGGTCCTGCCACTTTCCGACGTGGCGGCGGGAAAATCCGAAGTGGACCCGGGAAATTCTGACGTGACACCCGGGAAAATCTGACGTGGCATGCCACGTCAGTAGATGCCCGGGTGTCTTTCATTTCCGCCACATGTTGCCCTGGACGTCTCCCGGGACATGACTGTGTTTCAATAGACATTCGCGCATAGACGCGGACGTGTCCTGCGAGAGCTCCGCGACGACATCGTTCTGTCTTTGAGGATGTTCACGATGACATGCGCCTTCTTATTCAAGACGTGGCAATTTGTTTAGCTTCTCGTGGCAGATGTCCTGCGAGACATCACTATGCAATCGTGCTAATGTTCTCCACGACGTCTTACATAACATCCATTGCGGTGACGTGGATGTTTTTGGAAGACATCATCATGATAAGAGAGTCGTCCCAGAGAACATCCCGAGGTCATCTCATACGTGTCACGGAAGACATCATCGTCATCGCAAAGACGTGGTCTGTAATATGTTGCGCAAGACATGAACATGTTCTAAAAGACATGAGCATAGACATCCTTCAGTCGACACAGAAAACATCCTGACGTCTTGTAGCATGTGCTGTGAGATACAACCGCGCTAATTGTAGACGTCTCACGAAGCATGGTCATGTCATTCGGCAATCGTGCCCATGCTCTCGAAGACGGCTTAGAGAACATGCACTGCGTCACGAATTTCGTTTCTGGAAGACATCATCGTGATAAGAGAGTCGTCCCACCTAACATCCCCAAATCTCGTAACACGTGTCACGGAAGACATCATCGTCATCACAAAGGCGTTCCATCAAACATTTGACGTCACTCACAAACATCTTATACAAGACAGAATCATCATCACATAGTCGACCCATAAAACATGCTGACGTACTTTACCGTGTTTTATGAAAGACAGCTGCCGCTATATGTAGACGTCGCACGCCATATATTAACGTCACCAGTCGAACATGCACCGAGTCATCCTTCTCGACCACTCCAACATCCCCACGTCATGATCAACATGCACAACAATACATCTCCCGTAACATGCACTAGTCTCGGTGAGCATCCATACGTCACATTGCAAAGCAGTTGTACTGTACCATGGGAGTGATGCCTGCCAGTCACAAATACGTACTCGCATTGCATATGCATAAAATGTTTCAATTGCACAGTTCGATTGTGATAACTACTCAGTCCGTGACATAAATTGGCGCTGAGTCCACATCTACAGGCCCGTCCACCACACATCGCTCTACTATGCATCCACTAGCTGCACACGCTCCAATGTCATCGGTTGCTTTCGGTGCTCCCAAAATTATCAGTACTCTCCTCGGCGCTTGTCTGAGACTGCACATGAACATATGCCAACATCCATTGCGGTTAAGCAATGCCCACGACAATGGCCGTAAACTACGGAAATCCTCATACTTGGGACGTTCTACATATGCATGGAATGTTGTACACGTGCCTGACAGCTGGACCCTCATCCAATACGATAAACAACGTTCTATACGTCTCCCAGCAAATACTGCAAGCTACATCACAGGTTAAGACATCTCCTGGGATATTCTATGAAACAAGCGGCTAAGCTGCTGCAGACGCGACAGCGTCTGCGAAGACGTCGTGCCCATACTCTAACACTTGAGTACCGTTGCGTTCAGTCCGGGTTGCTGTGGCTCACCTGCGTCTCATTTGTGGTGCATGTTCATTTCTTCTTGGCCGCCTCCGCTCTTGTTGACGTGCCACGCTGCACTTGTGCAATGACATCATGTCATGGACTCTTTCTATGCAATGTCCCAGTTAATTATGAATGACAACCTAAATACCACTTAGACATTGCATTTTTTGCCGTATTCAACGCGAATCACTGAATTCCAGACATTCACAGGACGCATACATGCACGTCCAAACATGACAGTGGATCATTATTTCCCAACCTTCTCAGTCGCACTCTCCGGTTTCGACAGGCCCGCTTGCTTCGTGGAATCAACCTTGGTCGTTTTGGATGCCCCCGTCGACTTTGTTGTGTCACGACTCCCAGCTTTAGACAATCCTGCAGGCTTCGGAGCCTTCGCAGGTGCCTTTGTTACGCTGTCAGGCTTATTACTGCGCCTGACACTAGCTGTGGAACCCCCGAGTGTGTCGACAACCTCCTGCACTTAGAATTCAGCGGTACTACTTGTAATGCACGCATTCATGGTATACATCTACGCAGACAATGCACAGCAGAGCGTGTTCACCTCCCCTCCCCACCCATGTCCAGACATTAAGTGTACTTCCCGTGCTTATCAGCACCCAATCTTTCATTCACACACAGTACAACTTCAGTTCCATACACTTCACAGTCATGACGTCTGTAGAGGAAAACATACATCGCATTCAAGAAAAACCATGCCGAATTGCCTAGACAAAGTACCATAAAAAACATCGTCAGAAAAACATCACAATGTTCCAAAACATGTCTGATAGGACGTCTCACGTGGCGCGGGGGTGTTTCTTAAGACGTTCGTGCGCTTCCTAAGACGTGATCACAGACGTGGTTACGCCTCACTGCTCTAGCATATCTACGCTGGGCTCATTACCTGCTCGGTCTGGACCGCAGGCTGTGTCTGCTCAGCGGACGGCTCTGTTTGGTCCACCGCATATGGATCATCTTGGTGAACCGGCTCCGCGACAGGTGTGGTGACAGCTGCCTCTCCCTCCACCGTGCTCCCTCCTTTGGCCTGCTCCATCGATTGCCCTCTCCCCACCTCCGCCGCACCATCGACGTCGTCATCCCTGGGCAATGAAGTCTCTGTCACAGCCGATGCTCCGTGGTTCGGTGACGGTGCCCTACACGCCTTAGTGATGCCCGGCGGCGTCGGAGTCACCTGCAACGACATCGGGGTAGCTGGCGCCGCCGCATGCTTTGTCTTCGGGACAGTGGAGTCCGTGCCCGACGCCTTCCCGGACATGAGCTCCCGGAACATGCCCTCGATCTGCGACTTCAGCGCATTGTTCGATGACGTCATCTTCGCCTCCAGCCGCGCCTCGAGGTCTTCCATCCTAGTGTCGATATTATCCTCCTCTAAGTCCGCATCTGATCCGGACTTATCCGCATTGTTCAGCCAATCGTATTCATCCTCGATCTCGTCGTTGATCTCGGACTCCCATGGTGCTCGACCTTTCTCGAGAGTCTGCCACAATCCAACTAAAAAACCATATCGACACAGCAGGGGGTACACCAGTCAGCACACAGTGAATGAAGTGGCTTATGCAGATCTGAAATATGTTAGAACACGCGTACCTCGGGCAAAAGAAACCTTCGCCTTCTCCCTGCAGCCAGTATCAGAAAAAACAGCGGTTTTCCACGTAGAGTTTGCAAAAGATGTCGCACTGAACATCTCCTAAGACATCTTATAAGACAGCTCGTAAGACAGCTCGTCTGGCATCTCGTAAGGAATCGATGAAGACATATTCTAAGGCATCGCGTAAGGCATCTCCTAAGACATCTGAATTCAATATTTCTACATACTTGTGCTGGAAATGATAGACGCAGTCAATTCCAAGTATCTCAGTGTTGTAACAAATGTGCTAAAAAAAGTTAAAGTTCTACATCATTGCATTTAATAAATCTCAATACTGTGCTCAATAAGATGAGAACCCAAACAAGTCAAGATACGAATTTTCGGGTCATACTTACTGACCTTCCAAACTTACAATTCAATTTCTTATCCAAAAGCCAAACAAGTGCCAAATAATCATAACGACATCAAGGTGCAAACACAACAACAAGAACCTCAACCTTCTTCCATTGCTCCTTGCACATTGCAATACATTTAAATCTATTTGTGACATAATACAAATTTCAATATTTATATGAAATCTCGTTGGCTACTGAGAGGAACGAAAAATATATAAATTACAGATTTCGATGTTCTCGATTGCATAGAACTTGACATTCTGCATACCATGCACTAGTAGTCTTCAAGAAGGGTGCCTTTTTGTTTCATCCACCTCAGGCATGTTCGAAGACATCTCCTAAGACATCGCTTAAGTCATCTCCTAAGACATGTGAATAAGGCATCACCTAAGACATCTCCTAAGGCATCGCGTAAGGAACCATTACGTCTTCTTAAACATCTTCACGTACAGAAAGATATTGACGGACGTCACCTACTGTGCTGACGACGCCATTGCAAACACATGGATGTCCCTAGAGGCACTGTGACTGACATGAACTTCTACAAAACAGCTCTACACACTCCCCAAACATCCAAACAGCAAGCTCCAATGACCATCGTACATTGCAAAAGCTGTGACTCACCAGTTTCACTATAGCAGCCTCTCGAAGTGCGGCCCTCTGCGTTGACCGTGTGCCCTTGCCCTTGGATACGTTCCGCATCCGCGCCGATTTCTTTTTTGATGCCTCAGTCGCCCTCTTCGTCACAAGATAGTTCCACTGCTTGTCGGAGATTTCGGGTGGCTTCTGTTCTTTCTGGTCGATCATGCGGTTGAGCCTGAACCGTCTGTTCGTGAGCGCCTTGTTCACTTTTTGGCTAATCCACCCTTCTCGTACGGTCTTCCGGCCGTGATCGCCCCTAACCTCCCATACTGCAAAATCCAACATCAAAAACGTAGCACCATAGTCATTCACTAGGCAAAAATACGTACAAACATCAACATTCATTCAACATACATTCACGTGGACAACACGAACTGGTCAGACGAGTCAGCAGTGGCAATTCATAGATCCTACGCGATCTAATAGAATACGTCCCAGACGTTACATTCGGCGTTTTTCCATGCGCATACGCAGACGTCTCTGAAGACATCCTTCCACGTCTTCATGGACATCCGCCCACGTCTCCCGACACGTCTCCATGGACATCAATTCAGACATCCTTACACGTCTCCATGGACATCCGTCCAGTACGATATCTGCACATGTCTTCTTTAGAATGTAATGTACAATCAGTACATCCCCTGAGATAGGCAACAGAGAAAATGCGCATACAGATGTTGTTTGCATACTGTAATAAGGCTTCGTAGTCTTTGCGACAAATAAAATGGTTGTACCTGACAACAAGCGCTGCATGAATTTTTCGCACGCTTCTAGCTGCTGTTCTTGCCAATTGTGACCGGGATCCAAGTCCTTGGACAGGCGCCGCAACTCCGTCTCGAACGCCTCCACCAATGACCCGCACGGAGTTCCTCTTCCATCCACATAAATCACCTTCCTCTCCCAGTCCCGCATCACAGAGCCGCGCCGCCGTTGAGCAGGAGGCGGTGTCTCCTCCTCTTCTGACTCCTCATTGTCATCCTCTTGGTCCTCTTCGCCCTCTTCATCGTCTTCATCGTCGTCCTCTTCCTCGGAGTCATTGGGGTACCCTGCGCTGTACAACAAAAATCCTTGCCTAATTCATTGTTAATATCAGATAACTTAACCATGTCTTCTGAGATGTAACTATGTCATGCTAATCCTTGCCTAATGTCGTGTGAGACGCCACCATGTCTTCTCAGACATGGTTTGTGCATTTTAAAAAAAACACAGCGATTCTTTGGCCAATTCTGTTCCATCCACAAATGCATTACTTACATGCAAGAGGACTTCATGTCCTCAGTACATAAACTTGTTAATCCTATTACTATAGACACTAACTTTTACTCATACATAGTCCACACACAATAACATGAATCCAAAAAGAAAAAGACAACTTTAAAAATAGCTGCATACGGGAGGAATAAATAGACGATTGTCTGTCACATTTCCTTGTGAATCACGGACAAGCAAAGTAACGCAACATCGTTCATAACATCGTTCAACCTGCATGTGTGCCACGGCCATTGTGGATGACAGCCTCACCTCAAGTCTTGCTGCATCTGCAGGTCTCGCATGGCCGCTTTGCCCTTGCCTTTCGTGCTTGCACTAGTGCCCACGCGACCTTCTTGCTTACGCTTGCTCAAACACTTCGTTCGGTTCTGCTTCATCTCTGTAAGTGTTGACACTTTGCCTTCGCGATTGTGGCGACCGCGGCCGCTTCTTCAGGTTCCCGCTCTTAGGACTGAGGGCGTATGTCCCCTTCCCCTTCGGCATCCTGACGCGTCGGCCGGGCCACTCCAAGAACAACTCCACGTTCTTGTTCTATGAATATCACAGAAACACCCCACATCCATCAGGATGACAGCAGAGACGCAACCTCCCATTAGCCCAAACACAAACACAACCTGGTAATTGAATTCTGATTCAAGTATTTTTACACGCCGAGCAAGAAAATCGTGGACAAATCGAATTAACCGCAACACCAAAAAGGACGGCTGCGTAATCAAGTATTCACCCCCGTCGCTGGAACCGAATCTGTGCATGGAAGTCCAGGCAGCGCGCGCCAGTGCTAGAGACGTGGTGACGTCTCTCATGACGTCTCGGGTGACGTCTCTCATGACGTCTCGGGTGACGTCTCTCATGACGTCTCGGGTGACGTCTCTGACAACATGTCACGATGTGTTCCGAGACATGGTTCGTGCATTACAGTGACCAACACACTGGTTCCTTAAATTCATACAGTGTACCATCACTACTACAACATGAACCACTTCAGAGCAGCACTGGAACAATTGAAAATCCCATCATTCCTATGACAAGGGTGTCTAACCTCAAAGCAGCATCCAGGAGGACGTCGGTGCAAAAGACGTGGAGATGTCTTGCATGACATCTCGAACAACATCTACAGCATGAAGGATACAGAGGGCAGCATACAACATACACACAGACACGCACACAGGACCACACATAGTATGTATGGCACGGACGCAGTCACTTAGGCACGCACAGTCACTTAGGCACGCACAGTCGTCAAAAATTTCAACAGCATATGAAACCCTGAAACAAGCAAGATGGGCAGAAAACGTGGAGACGTCTCTGATGACGTCTCTGCCAACGTCTCGGACAACATGTGTCGAAGGATACATACAGACAGGCACGCATGGACAAGCACACAGGCCCCCACAAAGGCACGCAGGGATGCACACAGAAAGCAAACTGTAACGACAAAGTGCAGAGCTTCCAAACCCTGAAACCCTGAGCAGCAGTATCGCGTGCAATGACGGCCAGCGCTCCAGCAGCGTACGTGGAATTGACGACGAGATGTGCAATGATCACCGTGCTCCAGCAGCGTACGACAGCGCTCCAGCACAAGCGGCGGCCTCTCCGGCGAGCGATGACAGCATCCAAACACCAGAATGTCTCCCAAAACCTCTGGAGGACTCACTTATACGCCGGGCCCTATAACCGCGCGCGATACCCTATGACCGTGGAGCGCCGGACCCTATCACCGCGCAAGTGTGACGCACGGAAGGAGGTCGGAACTCACCCTTGTTGCTTTCGCGATCGCAGCAGGCGGTGGAGTGGCGATGGGGTTTGGAGCAGGCGCTTGAGTCGTACCAGCAAATTCTGCGTGCAAGGGTTTGATGAAGCGCTGGCTCCGCCGCACCTGCGTCGGATTTTGGCGTGTGCCCTTTATTGTGTGAGTTGGAGGCGTGACCCTCGCAATTTATTCAACAAAGTTGTTGAACACGTGGAGCGCGGCCTCTGTGACGTCGACGTCTCGCACCTGTGCTGGTATACTCTCTCTCTCTACTACAATCCTATCATGCAGTGAGGACTGTGTACGTACTGCCATGTTTGAATGATCTCCTTTGTGTCAGATGCCCTACAGTAGGGTTTCGAACGACCCCCGGCATAATGTGCTACAGGTACCCGCGCCGGCTCCTTCTGTATTTACTGTGTTTATCGCACTAGGTTAGACACGTGGACTATTTATGCTGGACAGTGCTTGAGACGAATTAGTGCGTACAGACAGCCGCCAAGACGTCCTCACGTTGACATGGATGTCTGTTAAGACATCTCCAATGACATCCATGTACACATCACAGAAGACAGAGACAATTATACTGCGAATGTCCAAAGAGACATCGCCGATGACGTCTTTCATAACGCAGTCATGTCCACGTAGACATCCATGTCTAGAAATCTGCGTAACTGTACAGGACCCTGGACATATATATCGTATCTGCTTAGATATATATATTAATATTCATATGTGACCTATTTGCAGTGACTGGAATACATTTTACATCCGCGTACGCCTGGACCAGAAGTGCAGTAGAAGAGCATCAGGAGAACAAACAAAGCCAGTCAACATGCAGGGCACGAGGGACATGGATCACAAAGGTATCGACTGTCATGCTATTGTGGATGCAAAGGCAGTAGAGAATCATGCCCAAAAGAAAGCCCAGCTATGTCGTGAAACCCGTAAATTTCTGAAACAATATGACACAGAAGGGTCCCAGAAAAAGCGATTAAAAAGAGAGAAAAATAAAAAGGTCATGCACGACATGCAGCGACGGTCGGAAGAGATGTTGCGACAGACAACAGAAATGTTTCGAGTGTCAGAAGCAATCCGCCGAAAGGCATTGCGACTACGGGAACAGTCCGGATTACTCATAGAACAAATCGAAGATGACCTCCGTAGTTTGGCTGAGGACACGCATGAAGCGCCTCCGTAGAATGTTGTACGGATTGGTGATGGACGCATATGGGTACTATGGCAAATATATTTGAAGTTGTTATATTTGTTACACTGTGTCCTGTGCGTGAAAACGTAATGCGTATGGGTTTATGTGTACATTGATGGATGATCTTGGTCATCTGGCCTTACTCACGGTTTAGGTGATTTCTAACGATGTCATGTCCTCTTCAGAATCATGATGGGGCAGAGACAACATGTGTGGCGAACCCGTACTGTTAGTCCCGTGTGCAATATTTGAGGTATGTTATGAAATCAGTACAGTTTGTTGTCAACCACTGCTGTCGACACTCGTGTTATTTCTACATGAGAACTGTGCTTAACGTGTGGACGTTTCTGAGGATGTCCTCGTAGACGTCACTGTAGACATATGTCGTGATATCCGTGGACATTCTCGGAAACGTCGTTGGTGGTATTCCTATACAGTCCAGCACTCTGACATTGACGTGTACATGCACGGAACGTTCAATGAACCAGAATCAGAGGGCCTATAGATCGTGCCTTTGTCGTCCGCATGGCGTCGCATGCCGATGCATGTTCAGATGTGGAATCCGTGGGGGAATGCGATCCGCCATATGAACACTATCCATTCGAAGATTACGATGCCCAACATGCTGCGTACTTGCAGCGGCTAGCGCTTCTACATAGCGAACACATGTTTTTCAACAAGCATGGTTTGTTATGCAACGAGGATTTCATGACTGAGTCCGTGGACGATGTCTACCACAAGAACATGTACAGCATGTCATGGTTCTATGAGGGTTGCTATCCTTTTGACACTTGGGAGGAGCACTACAAGCAGTGGCTCTATGACCAAGTTCTGCTTGCCATGATAGATGGAGAGCATGTACTGTCACCTTAATTACAGGCATTGTATGCAGATGTCATTACGGAAAATAAACATATGTTTTTTTTGAAACTGCAGTCCTGGTGCTCTCACGACAATGTGCACGATGAATGAAGAGTTACATAGGCCCGATAGTGCATGTGCTATGGCTATGGAAACGTGTGGCCTCAACAACTTCTCTCCATTATTGTATATGTTATGATATTGCACTGCCACATATCGGTGTGGGAACGTATGAACGATGCGTGTTTAGAGAAGCATCCCCACTGCCTAAAACACGGTGATATCATGGATGTTTATGTGCAGAGCGCGCTACATGTTCAAGTGGGGTGTACCCCACCGTGCACGGTTGGAATTATCGACGGAGATGTGTTCCGTACAGTGCTACTGAAGGAGTAACCACAAAAATCCATTCCATACAACGTTCACGGCTGTCGACAACAGCCACCGTACATACGTAGTGGTGAATTAGCAGGACATGGTGCAGACAACGGGTCATGTCCGTCGGGACATCAGTGGCTTGTCTGAGACGTGGTCACAGACGTGTTGTACAACATGATGCCGTTGCACAGCACTTTGCATTCCTGCAGTTCATATCCCATTTCTGTTATCGGTGAGTGCTGAATTAATTACGTTCGCTCATTCAATCTGGATTCCTTCGCAGAAACAGTGGTGCAATGAGTACGAACACGCGTCATCGCGGCGCAAGAATACGAATCGATGGTAACGGCAGGACAATGCGTCACATCCCTCTCGATGACCTTATCCTACAAACGGAGCTACGGGTCGCAACGACTGAGAACCTCACAATGTATTCGTGCCCTTGCCGCACCTGTCATGGGGGGATACGGAAGCGAATCTCTGTCATCCGAGAGCACCACGCCTTAGTGGGCAGAGACCCACATCTCACGAAGTCCATCATTGGTGGAGATCCACCGGACGGGTATCCAGCCGACGGTCTGTGGGTGCAGGATGTTGCATACGACGACGACGTTGTAGATGATGGACTTATGCGTGGCGCTGAAAATGTCCTACCGGACGTCGTGGACGACGTTCCTGAACATGAGCAGCATCCTACAGACACCCTTGCACTCGATGAGTATCACGACGTCCAGAGGCAGGTCATGGAGGCTCTCGACCGCGGTGATGCGCTGCACAAGGATGCAGACGGCGAACCTACTACGGGCTTCAATGATGAGCTCGACAACGACACCGTGGATGGCCTCCACCGCTTGTACGACGAAGCCACTACTCCGTTGTACCCGGGATCGAAGACCAGCGTCGTCTCTGCTACCATTGTCCTCATGAACATGTGCGTAGTGTTTGGTGTGCCGAACACATTCACCACTGAGTTGTTGCGGTACTTGGCGTAAGACTTACTTCCGGACGCCAACAAGCTTCCAAACAGTCATTATGCTGCTGCGAAGACAATCCGTCAGTTGGGCTTGGACTACAACAACATCCACGCATGTCCAGATGGTTGTGTTCTGTACGAGGACGAAAACGCGGAGTTGCATTCATGCCCTAAGTGTTCGAAGTCCCGGTGGTTGGAGGGCACAAATTCTATCCCGGCGAAGGAGATCCGTCACTTTCCTCTCATACCCCGCCTCAAACGGATGTGGCGATCGACTGAGATTTCCGGCATGTTGACAGGTCACACGAAGCATGTTAGTGACGACGGCATAATGCGTTCCGTGGTTGACAGCCCTGCTTGGAAGCACATCAACACAGACGCTGCGTTTGACAACTTCGGAACTGAGGACCGCAACATGCGACTCGCTTTAGCTCTCGACGGCGTCAACTCGTTTAAGTTGAGCAACACGACCTGGTCAACGTGGCCAGTGCTTGTCTTGATATACAATTTGGAGCCCTGGTTCGTCACGAAGAAATTCTTCATTTCGTTGTGCATCTTGATATCGGGGAAGCGGTCGCCAACGGCGACAAACATAGATGTCTTCTTGCGGCCCCTTTTGAAAGAGCTACATCAATTGTGGCATGGTGTCGCGGCCCAAGATTTCACCCAACCACTCGGGTCTTGACGCTTCAACCTACGTGGTTTGCTGATGTGGACTATTTCCGATTTTCCAGCGTACGGCCTCATCTCAGGCCTATGTGTACATGGATATAAAGGATGTCCGTGTTGTGGTCCAGAGACGGACGCTCGATCTGCAAAGACAGGGGATCTGCATGCAGACCGCACGACGCGAGGTTACAAGATAGTGTTCGGAGGAATACGGAGGTATCTCGCACGTCAGCATCCCTACCGTCGCAACACTCGGTTTACTGGCAATCGTGAGAACCGGACGGCGCCTCCAACCATGTCAGGGCAAGACGTCATTCGGTACGCAGCGATGCGGCAGTCATACCTAGATCTCGGTGGCAGAAAAGACGGCAAACATGACCCTGTGCACCGAACGGGCGTGAAACGTCTGAGCGCATTCTTTGAACTTCCATACTGGCAGGTAAACATATCCTCCCTGTGCTCTTTGGTCAGATATACTCGGCACTGTATGGCAGTAGTGGACATTGCAGACGTTACATCAGTGCTTCTGAATGTCTTCGGACGTCTATATAGACATCCAGCAGACGTCTGCGTAGACATGTACGAGGCGTCTTAGTAGACATCTAGCACAACTCTCTGTAGACATGTAGCAGTAGTTTGTGTAGTCATGTAGCAAACGTCTATGTAGGTAGACATGTTGCAGACGTCTATCTAGGTAGAGAAGTTGCAGACGTCTCGGACAACATGTAGCAGACATGTACGTAGACATCCACACAAAGAGACAGGCGTTGCCAGCAGCGCACGCCTGCATTTTGTGAGACTGCGCATACAGAGTATCGTCCTAATCATTTGACGTGGTACATTCCAGCAGCATCTGAAGGTTCGACATGTATTGGACGTCATGCACTGCGAGAAGAATCTATGCAAGAACATTTTGAAGACTTTGTTTGGAATGAACGACAGCCCAGGAAGTCGTCAAGATGTGCAGGACCTGAACATACGGGAGGAGCTATGGTTGCAGCCCCCACGTCGCCGAGGTGACGAATACTACATGCCGCACGCCCCGTACATCTTGAAGGCGAATGAGAAACAACAGTTTGTCAACATAGTTTCGAACATCCGCACTCCCACGAACTCCGTGGGGGCAATTCATAAGCGGCTGAAGGACGGAAAATTGCAATACATGAAGACTCACGACTACCACGTCCTCATGCAACAGGTATGCGTGTAGACGTGTAAGACTGCCTGCAGTAGACGTGCGGCCGAAACAGGAAGATGCTCAGTTGAAGACATCTTGTAAAACATACACTACTCTTGCACAACTGTCAGGTGTCCGAGGACATCTTACTGTTCGCGCAGACAGTGCTCATGTTATCCGAGACATCGCCTGATGTGTTAGCCGAATGAGATCCTGTTATTGCAAGCATGATTCGTAGCGCGTACGGGCATTTCTGAGTTGGACGTGGGAACCTGATTATTGTATCTGTGCTTGTAGATCCTCCCGGTGGCCGTTCGAGACTTGCTGGACGAAGAGGTGCGCGTCGCTATCATCAAAATGTGCAGAGTTTTCCAGCGTATTTGCGAGAAAGAGGTTCGCGAGGACAGCAGCGATGATCTCATGCGAGACGTGATAATGGCCACGTGCGTGCTAGAGAAGGAGTTCCCGCCAACGTTTTTGAACGTCATGGCGCACCTTCCAGTACATCTTGTGCAACAACTGTTCATATGTGGACCGGTCCATTGCAGGTGGATGTATCCGATCGAGAGATACATGAAAACGCTGAAAGATTACGTGCGGACGTACGCACATCCAGAAGGGAGTATCGCGAAAGGGTATTGACAGGAGGACACACTCGGGTTTTGCACAGAGTATATGCAACGACATAGAGCATCAACGTACCGTGTGTGGGACCCCAACGAAGATGCACGCATGAACGACGAGATTGTGCGGCTCAATGAACACACCAAGCGACGAATGTCCGATGTAGTACGCGGCTACGCACATGGGTTCGTCATCGACAACGCACCATGCTTCGAACCATGGCGAGAGTAAGTTCTTGTACCAACGTCAGGCCCCTCCTATGATCACCTTCAAATTTATGCACGTGCACATGGCCCTGTTCATATCTATGATTGAGTCACAGTAGGAGACACATCCGCGTTACGGGTGATGTCCATTGGGACATCGTTCAGAACATGACGGCGTTGTCCGAGATGTTTCGGCATGCACAGCTCATGTCTATGGGGACGTCAGCACGGACGTGCGACTGTCAGTACCGACGTCTCAGAGGAGACGTGCGCAGTCTCAGCTGCTGCAGGCGTTTACCATGCATGTCCATAGTCTAACAACAGAGCTGGGTGTGGTGTCAAGGGAGTACATAACCGCAAAGGGACGCCGATGGGAAGAGCGAGAGGCGTTTCGAGTGCAGTCGCGACGGTGTCGACCTGGTAGATCAGTGTCGTACCCTCCCGAACTCAGCGATGTAGCATGCTTTGCTGATTGGCTAAAGGAACGTGTGCTGGAAGCGGAAGAGGCTGATGTTCGACTCGACGAGGACGTCGTACAGTACTCATGTCCTCCTGAGCGTTATGCAACCTCCCATCGGCAAATGCACGCATTCGGTATGCATTTGCGTGTTCGGACGGCCGAGGGGGGCCTCGTCACACGAGATTCGTGTGTAGTGGCCGCCTATACACAACAACTGCGTTGGGAGATTCGCAATGGGAGGCCCATTGACCATACCGCTGATCATGTGGTGTACATCGAGGAAATACTCGAGTTGGATTATCGTAATCACTGCACCATGGTGTTGCTATGCAATTGGGTGAAACACTCACGGGATGTGCGAGTTCCCAGCATAGAACGTGACAAGTACGGATTCAGCGTGGCAAATTTCAACCACATGGATAATAGAGTACATCAGGATTCGTTTGCATTCCCATTGCATTGTCAGCAGGTGTTTTACTCCGATGACCCCACGAGAAGCGGGTGGAAGATCATTTGCCGAACAGATGTCAGAGGTAGGCATACATCACTTCTTGCTCGGAATCCGGTGCCCGATGGAATCACTGTCCGTAACGACGATGACTTCGAAGGCTTGCAACCACAAATTCGGGAAACGGAACCAATTCGAACAGCAGCTCCGACGGAAGGGAGCTTTGTTACAGCCGCAACAGAAACAAACAACCGGGCTCAAATCGAACAGGACTAGCGATTGATGACCTTCGTATTGCTTGTACTACCGTTCTGTAGCGCTGCATTCCATGATCCTACGCGAACACTCTTGTACTCCTTGTGTTTGCCAACATATGTACATAAGAATATTGTAATTTTAGGCTTTATAGGGGGCAATGCCTGTGCAGTATTTACTGAACCAATGTCTGAAATAGTGACTGAAACAGAGCAGTGAATGGAAGATGGACGTCCGCAAAGACATCCTCGTAGACGTTTCGGCTAACATTCCCAGGTCTCGAATGCGGCGCAGGACGACTTCACGGATGTTTACAGAGACACCGATGTGGACCTCTTCAAAAGCATCACAGACGTCTTGGACCACGCCATATCCCTATACTACGGAAGACATCCAGAAGTTCTGGTGGACGGTGTCCACAATGACCGGTGTTGTGACTTCTCAGACGGTGCTACGTCCTCCCCTACGTCGAACGACGTCGTCGACCGTCTCACAGTGGACGTCTCTGCTAAGACGCCCTACAGCAGGAGAGATGTATGCGGCGATGTCGAATGGTACATCGCTGTGAACATCTTAAAAGAGAATGATGAAGACGCGGGCACGTCTGTTACGGATCTCATTGGTGACACATCACGAACAACGTGCAAATGTCCGCAGGGATGTTCCAGCCGACGTTCGGAGCGCGACATCGGACATGAGTGCGGAGACACCGCGCACATCGAGTGAGACGTTCGTGCAATACCAGGTCCCTGATGTCGCGCCTGATGTCTTCACGGGAGTTTATAGAGACACCCGTGACGACGTCTGTAGAAGCATCCCATACGTCTTACACCACGCCATACTGCTATGTTCCGCAAGACATCCCAAGCGTTTTAGTGGACATTGTCCACAATGTCCATTTCTTTGTCTTCCGTCACAGTGCCATGACATCCATGACGTCTGAAGACGTCTTGGACAGTGTCACAGTGGAGGTATCCGCCAAGACCCCCTACTGCGTGACGGATGTATGCGGACATGTCTGATGGGTCATGCTCATGGACATCCTAGAAGACATTGATGAAGACGCGGGCGCGTCTGTTACGGATGTCATCGCTGACACATCAGGAACAACGTGCAAATGTCCGCTGGGATGTTGCACCCCACGTTCGGAGCGCGACATCACAGATGACCGCGGAGACGACGCGCACATCGAGTGAGACGTTCCGTGCAATACTAAGTCACTGATGTTGCGCCCTATGTCTTCACGGGTGTTTAGAGAGATACCCATCATGACATTTAAAGAAGCATGTCGGACGTCTTAGACCACACCAGTTCCCTATGTTCCGGAAGACGATTCCGATTGTTTCGGTAGACGTTGTCCACATTGTCCGGTTCTGTGACTGCTGTGACGGTACCATGTCGTCGTTGACGTCTGTAGATGTCCTCGACCGTGTCGCAGTGGACGTCTCCGCAAAGACGTCATACTGCGGGACGGATGTATGCGGTCATGTCTGATGGGACATGTCTATGGACATCGTCAAAGACAATGATGAAGACGCGGGCGCGTCTGTTACGGATGTCACTGCGGAGACATCAGGAACAACGTGCGAATGTCCGCCGGGATGTTACAGCCCACGTTCGGAGCGCGACATCACAGATGACCGCGGAGACACCGCGCACATTGAGTGAGACGTTGTGTGCAATAACAGGTCACTGATGTCGCGCCCGATGTCTTCACGGGTGTTTAGAGAGATACCCATCATGACGTTTGAAGAAGCATGTCGGACGTCTTAGACCACGCCATTTGCCTATGTTGCGGAAGACGATTCTGATTGTTTCGGTAGACGTTGTCCACAATGTCCGGTTCTGTGACTGTTGTCATGGTGCCATGTCATCCTTGACGTCTGTAGATGTCCTCAACCGTGTAGCAATGGACGTCTCCGCCAAGACGCCATACTGCGGGACGGATGTATGCGGCCATGTCTGATGGGACATCTCCATGGACATCGTCATAGACAATGATGAAGACGCGGGCGCGTCTGAAACAGATGTCATCTCTGAGACATCAGGAACAACGTGCAAATGTTCGGCGGGATGTTGCAGCCGACGTTCGGAGCGCGACATCAGAGATGACCGCGGAGACACCGCGCACATCCAGTGAGACGTTTCGTGCAATACCAAGTCACTGATGTCGCGGCCGATGTCTTCAGGGGTGTTTACAGAGACACCCATCATGACGTCTGACAAAGCATGTCGGACGTCTTCGACAACGCAAATTTGGTATGTTGCGGAAGACGATTCCGAATGTTTCGGTGCACGTTGTTCACAATGTCCGGTTCTCTGACTCCTGTCACAGTGCCATGTCATACTTCACGTCTGTAGATGTCCTCGACTGTGTCGCAGTGGACGTCTCCGCGAAGAAGCCATACTCCGTGACGGATGTATGCGGCCATGTCTGACAGGACATCGCCATGGACATCCTCGAAGACAGTGATGAAGACGCAGGCGCCGCTGGTACAGATGTTATCGCTGACACATCACGAACAACGTGCCAATGTCCGGCGGGATGTTGCAGCCAACGTTCGGAGCGCGACATCAGAGATGACCGCGGAGACACCTTGCACATTGAGTGAGACGTTCCGTGCAATCCCAGGTATCTGATGTCGCGCCCGATGTCGTCAGTGTTGTTTAGAGAGACACCCATACTGACGTCTGCAGAAGCATCCTGTACGTCTTAAACCGCGCCATATTGCTATGTTCCGGAAGACGACACCGAATGTTTAGTTGGATGTTCTCCAGAATGTCCGATTTGGTGACTTCTAGGACGTTGCAATGTCATATCCGACGTCTTTTGACGTCGTATACCGTGTCGCGGTGGACGTCTGTGCCAAGACGCCCTACTGCATGACGGATGTATGCGGCGTTGCTTGATGGGACATCCCCTTGGACATCCTAGAAGACAATGATGGAGACGCGGGCCCGTCTGTCACGCATGTCTTCGCGGACATGTTATGAACAGCATGCGGACGTCCGCGGGATGTCCCAGCTGACGTTCGGAGAGCGACATCACGGGCAACTCCTCACACATCTTTGATGTCAGCGCAGACATAGTCTACGTGAACTAAAGCATCCATGGGAGGACGTTGTATCTCATGTCGCCAACTATGTCTCAGTGGATGTTTATGTAGACATCCGCTGCGACGTGCTCAGAAGTATCCCACATGTTTTGTAGGGTGACGAGACTACAATGTTTCGGGAGACGTGTAGCTGTTTGATGGGACGCTGTCTGAGACGTCTCCGACCGTGACTTACGTGCTTGTGCGATGTCTTCCAGGACGTCGGCTATGTGAGCATTCAATGTTGCACAGTAAATGATAATGGTGATGTACCATGGGACATTGCAGTTCACCACCGTAGACACCATTGCGCTTCGAGGACGTCGTTGCAGACATCCCAATGGATGTCCACGAAAACATCCCTACGTCATCGAAGTCATCGTGAATCAGATGTCTTGCGGACGATGGCCTAAACACAGTATGTCGTGGCAGCTCGTCCAACGTGGATTTTTCCGTGCCATGTAGGTTAAGTTTAGAAAATTTGGAAATTCCAAATTATATCCACGTATATTTTCCACCATAAATGTTGAAAAATCCGCCTATATTATGAAAAGCTATTTTTGTCCAACGTGGTTTTTTAATATTATAATACTAATAAATTTTAATATTTTTAATATTTTACTATTAAAAATCAATATATATATATATATATTTTATATTATATAATATGAAATTTATTAAAATGTTATTATTTTAATATTATTATATTCTTATGATATTGTTATAATATTATAATATTATAATTTACAATTATTTTAAAGTACGGACGAATCAGAAATATTGCGAGTACAAGATACCGAATATGAAATCACTATTCCAAATTATGTGGTGATTTTAAACAAAAGTATATTGGACAAAAAGGAAATAGAATTTAATAGTGTGAACCGGTTTTTTTTCCGCTCTTGCAAACCGCTGCCCATTATGCTGAATTTTTTACATCGGGTAGCATTTCACATTGCATTCCAGTAAATTTCAAACACTTACCCTCGGTGAAACCGTAATCCCATGCCAGCGTGGCAAAGTTGCATCTTTCCAAATGTCTGGCGTCATGTCTTCAGAAAAGCGCAGATGCACGCAGACATCTACGCGTTTTTTCCGAGACACGCAACTCGCCGAACCATCTAATCCCAAAATTATCTTCAACAACGTACAGACATCCCTCTGTTGTGCGAGACATCCGTACCAATGGGAAAGACATGACAGGGATGTCTCCCTGTCTTCTGAAGACATGACAAAAAACAGGGGTTTCTTATATTGTAATCATTTGTAGTAAGCCCACAGTATTAATACATGCCCATTCCTCATATAAAACACATGTGGCATGGCATTCGCATGATGGTACAACATCATGGAAGGCATATAGTCATTTCAAGTAAACCCAGAATATTAAGACAAGCCCATTCCTAATATAAAACACATGTGGCATGGCATTTGGATGATGGTACAATATCGTGGAAGGCATATAATCATTCCTAGTAAGCCAAGAATATTAATACAAGCCCATTCCTAATATAAAACACATGTGCCATGGCATTTGGATGATGGTAGAACATCGTGGAAGGCATATAATCATTTCTAGTAACCCCAGAATATGAAAACAAGCCCATTCCTAATTTAAAACACATGTGGCATGCCATCTGGATGATGGTAGAACATCTTGGAAGGCATATAATCATTTCTAATATGTTCAAAATATTAATACATGCCCATTCCTAATATAAAACACATGTGCCATGGCATTTGGATGATGGTAGAACATCGTGGAAGGCATAGAATCATTTCTAGTAAGCCCAGAATATTAAAGCAAGCCCTTTCCTAATATAACACACATGTGGCATGGCATTTGGATGATGGTTGGACATCGTGGAAGAATATTATCATTTGTAGTAAGCCGAGAATATTAATACAAGCCCAATCCTAATATAAAACACATGTGGCATGGCATTTGGTTGATCGTAGAACATCGTGGAAGGCATATAGTCATTTCCTCTAAGCCCAAAATATTAATGCAAGCCCATTCGTAATATAAAACACATGTGGCATGGCACTTGGATGATGGTAGGACATCGTGGAAGGCATATAATCATTTCTAGTAAGCCCACAATATTAATGCAAGCCCATTCCTAATATAAAACACATGTGCCATGGCATTTGGATGATGGTAGAACATCGAGGAAGGCAAATAATCATTTCTAGTAAGCCCTCAATATTAATACAAGCCCATTACTAATATAAAACGCATGTGCCATCGCATTTGGATGATGGTAGAAAATCGTGGATAGCATATAATCATTTCTAGTAAGCCCAGAATATTAAGACAAGCCCATTCCTAATAAAAATCACACGTGGCATGGCATTTGATTGATGGTAGAACATCGTGGAAGGCATATAATCATTTCTAGTAAGCCCAGAGTATCAACACAACTCGAATCCGAATATAAAACACATGTGCCATGGCATTTGCATGATGGTAGAACATCGTGGAAGGCATATAATCATTTCGAGTAAGCCCGAAGTATTAATACAAGCCGAATCCTAATATAAAACACATGTGGCATCGCACTTGGGTGACCGTAGAATATCGTGAAAGGCATATAATCATTTCTAGTTAGCCTTGAATAATAATACAAGCCGAATCCTAGTATAAAACACATGTGGCATGGCATTTGGATGATAGTAGAACATCGTGGAAGGCATATAATCATTTCTAGTAAGCCCAGGTTATTAATACAGGCCAAATCCTAATAGAAAACACATGTGGCATGGCACTTGGGTGATGGTAGAATATCGTTGAAGGCATATAGTCATTTCTACTAAGCCCATAATATTAATTCAAGCCCAATCCTAATATAAAACACATGTGCCATAGCATTTAAATGATAGTAGAACATCGTGGAAGGCATATAATCATTTCGCGTGAGCCCTGAATACTAATACAAGCCCATTCCTAATATAAAACACATATGGCATGGCACTTGGGTGATGGTCACTACAAGAAAAGCAGCCCAATGTGACTAGGTTTTATGACTACAATAGGGCACAAACCAAAATGTGACTAGCACTGTTTGTAGTCATTTCGACTTAGTCGCTTCGGACAATCTGACTGGGGGTCATATCGGACACTTCTTGTTCCCAATGCTGCGTTCCCACAGTGTTTTGGGACCTCAAAACGGGACCTGCAATGGGACTTGGGACCATATGACTCTATACAGTCATACATTTATGACTACACGTAGTCATTTATATGCAAATAGCGACTGATTGGCATGACTATTTTTAGTGAGGTATGAGTCAATACATGACAGGTTTTATCACTACGCATAGTAGTGAGATGGTGACTGTATTGAGTCATACATTGAGTTGGGAGAATACGACTCTGTAGAGCCACATCGAAGTGACTATATATAGTCTCCAATGTTGAAATCATGAGATGGACATGACTAATTATAGTGAGGTATTAGAGAATATAGCAATGGTTTGATCACTACGTATAGTGATGTGGTTGTGACTGTATTGCATCATACACACACGTGAGATAATACGACGCTGTAAAGTCAAATATTCTTCACTACACATAGTCACCCATATCATCTGATGACTGCATGGAGTCCTTGTATACTCGTTTCTTTCACTACTGGGAGTCAAATTTCAATATTAAATCGGAAGCATCTGACTAGGACTTGACTGTCCGTAGTCTAATGCAAATGTATGCCATGCAGTCGAATCTGCCATTCTTACGGTGTGTAGTCATAGATTTCAGTTTTAGATTAGAGTGATAATGAGATCTGTTGACTATTACAAGTCAACCGTGCGGTTCTGAGCACTGCGTCAGGTCATGCAAATGATTTTCACACATTTCATTGAAATAGAAAATTTGGTGCTGAAACAGGATGCACTGCAACTAGATCTACGGGTGCTAAAACTAGATCTACGGGTGCAAACAAACTGTAGTCGTCATCTAGGCTTTTCTGCACTTCTACAGACACGGTTCCTTCAATTATGGTTTTCCTGTGTAGAGAAGCCCCAGCTACATTCTGCACTTTCCCGAGTGCCACAACTTTATCCTCCTCCCCTTCTTCAATTCCCTTGTGTCTCATAGGGTCACCCTTCTTGAACTCCGGGTCCTCACCTTCTTGTACAACCTATAATAATAAAAAAAACACAAAACAAGGATCAGTAGGGACTAAATTGTTGCTTTGATACAAAGATGTATTTCTCCAAGGCTCATGGCACTTATTCAAATTCTATGACTGTGAGAAGTCACATATTCTAACGTCATTACTAATATCAGTCACGTATTCTAACTTCGTGACTGAATCTAGTCAAGCCTGGTCACTCGTTCCATATGAATGACTACAAACAGTCACAAACTTGGCATAATGAATTTCTAAAGAACTAAGGCACAACAATTTTGTAACCTGATCCGCCTAATACATAGATCAAACAAATCCATAGAATTATGCAGCCCAAAATCCACGCATGATGTGATTTCACCCATAGTAGGGGCTGAAAACCTTTACTAACACACACAAATGTATACAATTCTACACTAAGACTCCTTCCACAGCACCTCTGCCCCTTTCTAACTTTCCTAACCAAGTTACAAGAGGACAAAAGGAGAGAGAAGGTTCAAAAGCCCCTTAAGAAGTAGCCGCCACCCTAATCTCCTCTGAAACCCTAGCCGCCACCCTATTCCTAGCCGCCACCCTATTCCATAGCTGCAACCCTAATCTACAGTCAATGAAACAGTCATGATGACTAGAATCTCTTCACTTGATAAAAAATAAAGTGAGTTTATTTCAGATTTGGTAAATTCAGTTTCAACATAAAAGAAGGTTTTTTTGAGCTAAGAAGGGGGGGCGGGGGGATCAGCCTTCAAACAATGTGAACTTTCTAGCAACAAAATGTAATTTTGCAATCATTACCAATATAAGTAAAGAAAACTATGCACATGACTACAGTATTTTGCAATCACTTTGATATCTCAAAAAAGTACGGAAAGGTGATCAGTAATAGCTCATTTGTCAACATGGGAAACCAATTTTTGGACTCTCTTGCAATTAGTTAGTAATTGTTTGAAGTTGTATTTATAGGTGTTGCTAAAATGCAATTCATTACCAATTTAAGTAAAGGAAACTGTCTAGATGACTATGTTATTTTGCATTCATTACTAATTTAAGTAAAGAAAACTGTCCACATGACTACGTTATTTTGCAATCACTTTGACGCCTCCAAAAAATATAGGAAGGTGATCAATTATAGCCCAATGTGTCAGCCTGGGAAATCTAAAGCAAAGTTAAGCATACAAGGCATTTTCGTGCATCTGGAAAGTATGTGGACAGATAGAGCAAGTGCTAATCATGATTTTTGGACTCTCGTGCAATTAGTTACTAATTTTTGAGGTTGTATTTATAGGTGTTACTAAAATGCAATTCATTACCAATATAAGTAAAAGAAACTGTGTCGATGACTATGTTATATCGCAGTCATTACTAATTCCAGTAAAGAAAACTGTCCACATGACTACGTTATTTTGCAATCACTTTGACATCTCAAAAAAGTATGGGAAGGTGATCAATAACGGCTTCTTTGTGAGCATGGGAAATCTGTAGCAAAGTTAAGCATACAAGGCAATTTCGTGCATCTGGATCGCAAGTGGAAAGATAGAGCAAGTGGAATCATGATTTTTGGACGCCCAACCCAATTACTTACTAATTTTTGAAGGTGTATTTAGTAGTGTTTCTAGAATGGTGCCCTAAAATGACATCCTATAATGTTTGCGCGCAGACATGGTAGTGTTGAATAGACAAGCTATTATGTAAGTGAAGATTATGGACCTACTCCTATTTTACAGCACTCACCCATTGAGCCAAGTCAGCCAACTAGTAGAGGACTTCAAAATCATCTGATTGAAATATATGACTACTATTAGTCAGGTTCTTTACTACATGACTTCATGTAGTCACCCAAACCAACTCTATTACTACAGTAAGACATACATAAACCATATACCCATACGATCCGTCTACATTAGTATGACTACACATAGTAAGCACTCAGAGCATGACTCTGGGAACCGGGCAGGAGAACATATGTCCCGTTCCCGTAGACATTCCCACCCAGGCCCTCAAAAATATGACTACTTATATGACTAGTCCATGACTGGACCCTCTTAGGACTGATTTTAGACTAAACCAATGACTGAGGCGACAACATAGTCATATGCGCTTAGTCACATCCGGTCACATTGGGCTGGTTTTCTTGTATTGGGTAGAATATCGTCGAAGGCATAAAATCATTTCTAGTAAGCCCAATATATCAATTCAAGCCCAATCCTAATATAAAGCTCATGTGGCATTGCTTTTGGATGATGGAAGAACATCGTGGAAGGCATATAATCATTTCTAGTAAGCCCAGAGTATTAATACAGGCCGAATCCTAATAGAAAACACATGTGGCATAGCATTTGGATGAAGGTACAACATTGAAAAAGGCATATAATCATTTCTAGTGAGCCACGAATATTAATACAAGCCCAATCCTAATATAAAACACATGTGGCATGGCATTTGGATGATACAACAACATCGTGGAAGGCATATAGTCATTTCCTCTAAGCCCAAAATATTAATACAAGTCCATTCCAAATATAAAACACATGTGGCATGGCATTTGGATGATGGTAGAACATCGTGGAAGGCATATAATCATTTCTAGTAAGCCCATAATATTAATTCAAGCCCAATCCTAATATAAAACACATGTTCCATGGCATTTAGATGATAGCAGAACATCGTGGAAGGCATATAATCATTTCTAGTAAGCCCTGAATATTGATACAAGCCAATTCCTAATATAAAACACATGTGCCATGCCATTTGGATGAAAATTGGACATCGTCGAAAACATATAATCATTTGTAGTAAACCGAGAATAACAATACAAGCCCATTCCTAATTTAAAGCACATATGGCATGGCATTTGGATGATGGTACAACATTGTGGAAGGCATACAATCATTTCTAGTGAACCCCAAATACTAATACAAGCCCAATCCTAATATAAAACACATGTGGCATGGCATTTGGATGATACAACAACATCGTGGAAGGCATATAGTCATTTCCTCTAAGCCCAAAATATTAATACAAGTCCATTCCAAATATAAAACACATGTGGCATGGCATTTGGATGATGGTAGAACATCGTGGAAGGCATATAATCATTTCTAGTAAGCCCAGAATATTAATTCAAGCCCAATCCTAATATAAAACACATGTTCCATGGCATTTAGATGATAGCAGAACATCGTGGAAGGCATATAATCATTTCTAGTAAGCCCTGAATATTGATACAAGCCAATTCCTAATATAAAACACATGTGCCATGCCATTTGGATGAAAATTGGACATCGTCGAAAACATATAATCATTTGTAGTAAACCGAGAATAACAATACAAGCCCATTCCTAATTTAAAACACATGTGGCATGGCATTTGGATGATGGTACAACATCGTAGAAGGCATATAATCATTTCTAATAAGCCCAGAATATTAATACATGCCCATTACTATTATAAAACACGGATAGCATGGCATATGGATGATGGTAGAACATCGTGGAAGGCATATTATCATTTCTAGTAAGCCCAGAATATTAATGCAAGCCCATTCCTAATATAACACACATGTGGCATGGCATTTGGATGATGGTTGGATATCGTGGAAGGCATATTATCATTTGTAGTAAGCCCAAAATATTAATACAAGCCCAATCCTAATATAAAACACATGTGGCATGGCATTTGGATGATGGTAGAACATCGTGGAAGGCATATAGTCATTTCCGCTAAGCCCAAAATAATAATGCAAGCCCATTCCTAATATAAAACACATGTGCCATGGCATTTGGATAATGGTAGAACATCGTGGAAGGCGTATACTAATTTCTATTAAGCCCAGAATATTAAAATAAGCCCATTCCTAAAATAAAACACATGTGGCATAGCACTCGGATGATGGTAGAACATCGTGCAAGGCATAAAATCATTTCTAATAAGCCCAGAATATTAATGCAAGCCCATTCCTAATATAAAAAGATGTGCCATGGCATTCGGATGATGGTAGAACATCGAGGAAGGCATATAATCATTTCTAGTAAGCCCAAAATATAAATACAAGCCCATTACTAATATAAAGCACATGTGCCATCGCAATTGGATGATGGTAGAATATCGTAGAAGGCATATAATCATTTCTAATAAGCCCAGAATATTAAAACATGCCCATTCCTAATATAAAACATATGTGCCATGGCATTTGGATGATGGTAGAACATCGTGGAAGGCATATTATCATTTCTAGTAAGCCCAGAATATTAATGCAAGCCCAATCCTAATATAAAACACATGTGCCATGGCATTTGGATGATGGTAGAACATCGTGGAAGGCATATTATCATTTCTAGTAAGCCTAGAATATTAATGCAAGCCCAATCCTAATATAAAACACATGTGGCATGGCATTTGGATGATGGTACAACCTCGTGGAAGGCATATAATCATTCCTATTAAGCCCATAATATTAATACAAGCCCAATCCTAATATAAAACACATGTGGCATCGCATTTGGATGATCGTACAACATTATGGAAGGCATATAATCATTTCTACCGAGCCCAGAATATTAATAGAAACCCAATCCTGATATAAAAACACATGTGCCATGGCAATTGGATGATGGTAGAACATCGTGGAAGGCATATTATCATTTCTAGTAAGCTCACAATATTAAAACAAGCCCATTCCTAATATAAAACACATGTGGCATGGCATTTGGATGATGGTAGAACATCGTGGAAGGCATATTATCATTTCTAGTAAGCCCAAAATATTAATGCAAGCCCATTCCTAATATAACACACATGTGCCATGGCGTTTGGATGATGGTTGGACATTGAGGAAGGCATATAATCATTTGTAGTAAGCCCTGAATATTTATACAAGCCCATTCCTAATATAAAGCACACGTGGCATGGCAATTGGATGATGGTAGAACATCGTGGAAGGCATATTATCATTTCTAGTAAGCTCAGAATATTAAAACATGCCCATTCCTAATATAAAACACATGTGCCATAGCAATTGGATGATGGTAGAACATCGTGGGAGGCATATTATCATTTCTAGTAAGTCCAGAATATTAAAACAAGCCCATTCCTAATATAAAAGACATGTGGCATGGCATTTGGATAATGGTAGAACATCGTGGAAGGCATATTATCATTTCGAGTAAGCTCAGAATATTGCAACATGCCATTCCTAATATACAACACATGTGGCATGGCACTTGGGTGATGGTAGAATATCGTGGAAGGCATATAATCATTTCTAGTAAGCCCAGAATATTGAGTCAAGCCCATTCCTAATATAACACATGTGCCATGGCATTTGGATGATGGTAGAACATCGTGGAAGGCATATAATCATTTCTAGTAAGCCCAAAATATTAATGCAAGCCCATTCCTAATATAAAACACATGTGCCGTGGCACTTGGATGATGGTAGAACATTGTGTAAGGCATAGAATCATTTCTAGTAAGCCCAGAATATTAAAACAAGCCCATTCCTTATATAATACACATGTGGCATGGCACTTGGATGATGGTAGAACATCGTGGAAGACATATAATCATTTCTAGTAAGCCCAGGATGTTAAAACAACCCCATTTCTAATATATTGTACATGTGGCATGGCACATGGATGATGGTAGAACATCGTGGAAGGCATATAATCATTTCTAGTAAGCCCAAAATATTAATACAAGCCCTTTCCTAATATAAAACACATGTGCCATGGCACTTGGATGATGGTAGAACATCGTGGAAGGCATATAATCATTTCTAGTAAGCCCAGAATGTTAAAACAACCCCATTCCTATTATAATACACATGTGGCATGGCATTTGGATGATGGTAGAACATTGTGTAAGGCATATAATCATTTCTAGTAAGCCTAGAGTATAAATACATGCCCAATCCTAATATAAAACGCATGTGGCATGGCATTTGGATGATGGTAGAACATCTTGGAAGGCATATAATCTTTTTTAGTGAGCCTAGAATATTAATACAAGCCATTTTCTAGCATAAAGCACATGTGCCATGGCATTTGGATGATTGTAGATTATCGTGGAAGGCATAGAGTCATTTCTAGTAAGCCCGGAATAATAATGCAAGCCCAATCCAAATATAAAACACATGTTCCATGGCATTTGGATGATGGTAGAACATCGTGGAAGTCGTATAATCATTTCTAGTAAGCCTAGAGTATAAATGCAAGCCCAATCCTAATATAAAACGTATGTGGCATGGCATTCGGATGATGGTAGAACATCCTAAAAGGCATATAATCATTTCTAGTAAGCCCAGAATATTAATGCAAGCCCATTCCTAATATAACACACATGGGGCATGCCATTTGGATGATGGAAGAACATCATGGAAGGCATATAATCATTTCAAGAAAGCCCTGAACATTAATACAAGCCCAATCCTAATATAAAGCACATGTGCCATGACAGTTGGATGATGGTAGAACATCGTCGAAGGCATATAATCATTTCTAGTAAGCCCTGAATATTAATACAAGTCGAATCCTAATATAAATCACACGGGGCATGTCATTTGGATGATGGTTGATTATCGTGGAAGGCATATGATCATTTCAGGTAAGCCCAGAATATTAATGCAAGCCCATTGTAATATAACACATATATGGCATGGCATTTGGATGATGGTTGGACATCGTGGAAGGCATATATTCATTTGTAGTAAACCCCCAATATTCATACAAGCCCATTCCTTATATAAATCACATGTGGCATGGCGTTTGGATGATGGTTGGACATCGTTGAAGGCATACTATCATTTGTAGTAAGCCCAGAATATTAATACAAGCCGAATCCTAATATAAAACACATGTGGCATGGCATTTGGATGATACTAGAACATCATGGAAGGCATATTACCATTTGTAGTAAGCCTAGCATATTAATTCAAGCTCAATGCTAATATAAAACACATGTGCCATGGCATTTCGATGATGGTACAACATCCTAAAAGGCATATAATCATCTGTAGTAAGCCCAAAATATCAATACAGGCCTAATCCTAATATAATACACTAGTGGCATGGCATTTGGATGACGGTAGAACATCGTCGAAGGCATATAATCATTTCTAGTAAGCCCAGATTATTAATTCAAGCCCGATCCTAATATATAACATATGTGCCATGGCATTTGGATGATGGTCGAACATCGTGGAAGGCATATAATCATTTCTAGCAAGTCCAGATTATTAATAGAACTCCTAATATAAAGCACATGTGGCATGGCATTTGGATGATGGTAGAACATCGTGGAAGGCATATAATCATTTCTAGTATGCCCAGAATATTAATGCAAGCCAAATTCTAATATAAAACACATGTGGCATGGCATTTGGATGATGGTAGAACATCGTGGAAGGCATATAATCATTTCTAGTAAACCCAGAGTATTAATTCAAGCCAAATCCTAATATATAGCACATGTGCCGTGGCATTTGGATGATGGTAGAACATCGTGGAAGGGTTCTTAAAAGATGAACCAGTTTTTGGCCGGGTTCAATTTTCTTTGGACGGGTTTTAAAAAAAAAAAAAAAAATCGTAAAATTTCCGAAAAAAATAAATGGTGCAAATGTCAATTACATTCTGTCATATAGGAGATGTGAATGTAAGCATAATGGAGTCAAACCACTAATACTTGATGAAAATAGCAATCTTCAAGAGCTCGATTCACGTGCTCACAATGATTTATCAACTAGAATATTTAGAACCTTTGTAACACAATGTCAAAGATTATAATTGAAGGTACACTTAGAAATTGAATAATTAATTTTTTATATAAGCATGTTCAGAATTTCATATATATGTATATATTCAAAACATTAGGGGATGGGTATTTTCAATTTGGAACTGGTTTTGTGACGGGTTGTTTTATTTTTCAACCTTTCCATGGACGGGTTGATTTTAAAATTACCGGTTTCGGGATGGGTTGCAATTTTTTTTTGCCTTTCAATTCAAGGTTTTTGGATACGGACGGGCTAGAACTTTGTGAAAATCAGCCCTGGATGCAGTGCACTAAGTTAGAATGCCAAGGCAGTGGGGTGGGGCAGATGGATGCAGGGGCAGTCGGACAGAGCAGTTGGTAGTGGCAGACGGATGGGGCAGTCGGACAGAGCAGTCGGAAGTAGCAGACGGATGGGGCAGTCGGGGGCCAGCAGCTGCTGTAGGGGGAGTCGGAAAAGGGCTGATCATCTGGAACTGTCCGATTGAGGCAGTCGGGGGGGGGCTAACGTGCCATGCTCGTTGGATGGGGCAGTCGGTACAGAGGCAGTCGGTTGGAGGTTCACTGGCAGGATATAAATAGGGACAAGCTGCCTCATTTATCACATTTCTCAGGTCCTGCGAGCACATGACTGGTTTCCTGTATAGCAACCATTGCGAAGTGCTTGGGGGTATGAAGGATTGGCCTGCAGTGCGGGAAGTTCCTTCCTTAGAACTGTCATTCGCAGGTTTTACAAAACATTACTTACTATGAAACCTCTCACTAGACTTTGAATTGAGTAGTATTTCGAATGCACTTGTATTCTTCATCATAATTGGACTTTTTGAAAGTGTTGGATTTATAATTATATCTACATGACTAGAAATTCCTCTTACTAGTGTCAATGATTGTTTATTGTAGTGTATTATCAAGATGTCAGAGAGGTATTATTATGGTCAAAGCAGCAATTGAAGGCAGACAAAGCCCACATGTCAACCGCAAAAGCCAGATTGGGAAATATACGATAATTCCAACATTCAAGCTAGAGATGGATGGGAATCGGAACCAACTCCATGGACAGCTTTGATAGCCACTCGGTACGTGGGGTGGGTCCACGTAGACCGTGCTTTTTGGCCTAGAGAGCGGCACGAGCGAAATTGTATCAACGCGAACGCCAAGTGGACTCAGGTCAGCAATATCCCTATGAAATGGAGGATGTTGTGCGTGCTGAGGGCAATTTCCGATGATCGTGCGTACGCGAAGCACAACGTTCCGTTGGCGATAGCTACGATGGTCTACGCGGAGAGTGTGTTGAACGTGGAGGTGGATTGGTCTTCTCTCCCATCGGGTCTTCGGGAATCGTACTTAGTGAGGAGGCCCATAAACATTCCCATTAAGCCCATGCCGCAATGGTTTAATGACAACCCGGACCTACTAGAGAAACCCGCCCCTAGTGATGATGATGACGACGACGATGAAGATGCTGATGATCCTAATATTTGGAATGAGGTTCGAGAGGCAATGAACGCACCGAGAACATTCTAAATGTTGAGAGCGTAACGTATACATCTATATAGTTATAGTATTATAGTTTTGTTGGACATTATGTGTACGGTATTGTATGCCTTAGTTTTATACGTGTACTTATACAATGGCAAATTTTGGATCTCAATTTTGTTTAGCCATTATAAGTGTTAATGAGATGGAGTCTCGCCCCCAATATTATCATTTGCCATTGTTATTCGTATTTTCGTAACTTTATGTATTTTGACTAGGATTTGCGATATGTGGAAAATGCACCCATGAGTCTCGGTACTCCCATTTGGAACTCTTTTGCAGAGATGGGTGCGTAACATCATTAGAATCACCCTCAATTTTTTTTTTTCATTTCTGAAAAACGAAATTCCATATGTTAGTGGTATTTTGCTAACTCTATGTTCTTTGACTTTGGTGAAAAATGAATCCACCAGTCCGGGGACAGTCTTTTCAATTTTTTTTTTCATACATGGGTTCCTAGGTAAGGACAGTTGGAAGTGGCACTCAGGGAGGCGGATCGTGAGCCGTTGGATGAGGGCGGTCGGACTAAAGCCGACGCATTTGGGCCGTCGTGAACGGGCAGTCGGGAGGGGCAATCGGGGAAGGACAGTCGGATCTTGGGGCGTTGGATCATGGCAGTCGAATCTGAGCCGTTCAGTACGGGCAGTCGGATTTTGGGCCGTTCGATGAGGGCAGTCGGGTTCCGGCCGTCGAATCCCAGCCGTTCAGTAAGGGCAGTCGGGAAGGGGGGCAGTTGGGAGGGGCAGTCGGGGCGGGCAGTCGGATCGTGGCCGTTTGATGGGGGCAGTTGGGCACGGGCAGTCGGATCGTGGCTGTTCGATGGAGGCAGTCGGGGTGGGCAGTCTAGGGGGGGGCAGTCGCACGAGGGCAGTCGGAAGGGGGGGCAGATTGTATATAAGGTGGAGGACGTGGCTCATTTTTCACGCCCATTGACCTTCTAGAGCACATTGACAGGGTCTGCTTTTAGCAACCGCCGCCATGTGCTCGTCGGTGAATGAGTGGCCTCTGAGACGGAGTATTTCTTTGAAAACTTTACCTCAGGGGTTCAAAATCATATTTATGTTACTTGTGACTTGTGACTTGTTATTTGGGTGTGGATCGGTTTAGGGAAATGATCGTTAAATTCAACACTATTTTAAAGTGCTATTTAACGGTTTTTAATACTAGTTGCACGATTTTGGAGTGCGAAGTTCAGTAAGTAGGTTTTACGGTACCGGAGACTTTAGAAGGGACAGGAAGTTGCTGCTCCAATCAAATTTGACGATGGCGGATGGTGTTAATCGACGACGGTCTAGATCCGAATTTGTTCAATGGGTGGAGGTAAACGAACCAAAGAAAAGTAAACCGAAAGGCAAACCTCAGGACTTTCAGTGGGATATTTATAATAACCTCGACATTCTTGCGAAACCGGGTTGGGAAGAACAAACGACTCCGTGGACTGCTTTGATAGCGATATGTTATGTGAATTGGGTCCATGTGGACCGTGCATTTTGACCACGAGATCTCCATGAGCGGAATTGTGTGAGCGCCTCTGCCAAGTGGACCCAGATCAGCAACATTCCAATAAAATGGAGGATGTTGAGCGTGTATAGGGCGATTTTGGATGACCCTAAATACGCTAAACACAACATTCCGTTGTGTATTGTCGCGATGGTGTATGCGGAGAGTGTCTTGAAAGTGCAAGTGGATTGGTCCTCGCTTCCGTCGTATGTGCACCCATATTTAGTGAGGAGGCCAAAGGAGATTCCCATGGTGCCAATCCCACAATGGTTTATCGAAAACCATGATTTGCTGTATCCGCCAAAGAATTACAGTGGGCCCAGTACAATGGATGATATGCAAGTGGACGAAGAATTGTTAGACGAAGTCATTGCAAATTTGAGCATCCCAGCCTTTGTAGAGGTACCACGACAAACGCCCCCCGTACAAATCTTTGACGGAGAGGACGAGAACATGGGTAGTGCAGTAGAAACAGAGGCAGTTGCAACGGGGGCCCCACCTACGGAAGAGGCGGATGCGGCGATGCCCGATTTTGAAACCATAACAACGGATGTGATTATGGATGACACGGTGTTACCGAGTACGCCCGTTTTACCGGGAGGGGAAGGATTTCAAGGCATAAACGTCGCACCGAGTACATTGGATGGGACCCACGTTCACGGCACGGATATTGGTGACCTCATTAGAAAACATGAGACAGAGGTCGCAGCTCTGCGCGCCAGGGTGACGTTTTTAGAAGGCAAACTTGCTGAGCTGGGTTTCAAGGAAGATGCTTCAAACGCTGATTCCATGGTATGGAGCGACGATTTTTTTGTCCCCGTTGATCAAAGCATTTCGAGTGTTCCACCACCGGAATGTATGGGGAAGGGGAAGGAACCAATGACCTCGTCGCAGTTGTGGAAGTACGAGGAACGTGTCGCGGCAATGAATCGCGAGGACAAACTGCAATACGAACGGGACGCTGCTCTAGATTGCATCGTGACCATGGAGTCTTTGGCCGGTGAAGTCATGTCAAAGAACCTCGCTCTAGAAAATGAAAACGAGGAGTTCAAAAAAAAAATAGAGCGTGTTCTCAGTTGCGGTAACTTTGAGAATCATGAAGAGCTTGCAGACTTGAGGTCCCGCATAATGGTGTATGAAGTCCAACACGATAACTCAGAGGAGTTGGAGCAGCAAACTAAAAGTCTTAGAAAGGAGTATGGCGAACTTGCTACGCAATTTGATGACTGGGCAACTGTTGCCATTTTTGCAGCAGCATGAGTGAGGGCATTGGAGACGGAGATGGAGCAAGTTCAAGTGGAATGGGGGAGGGACGGTAGATTGCGGAATCTGATGCTCACATCTTGGGCCGAAGTTGATTCAATGTATGACGATGACTGGCCAACGACAGCTCAAGGGATTGATTGGCCGAAATTACCAATCCAACACCGCTGGAATCCTCTCAAAGAGTATGACAGCATCACATCAGGAATGCAGCGCAAGTGGCCTTCGCCTAACGAATCAGTTCAAGACGGTACCCAGTGCATTATTTGCAATAACTATTTTGGACCGGAGGGTTTTTGGTCATTAGGAAGTTGTAGACATTGCTTCCATGTGCAGTGCCTTTTACCACGAATGATTTCCGTCCGACGGTGCCCAGTTTGCCTAAGCCCTTTCTACCGCCGGTTGTATGAAACATTCGGATTGCTACCGTTCATGCCAAGTCATTGGAGGTACAACGCAACAGATTTTGCGGGATTTGTAACCAACGCAGAAATTGGGAAGACGGTAGAATGGAGCTGGAAGCACAACATGAGCACGCAGCAAATGTACATCAAGAGGCGGGGCTGGAACTGGCACGAGAGGCCAGAGAACGTACTTCTGGCCGCTAATTTGATGTACCCGAACAAAGCTCCAGACTTCGGCTTGAAACGCTATTTTTACCAAGTATTCGGGTATTATTGGGACTCGAGAACGGGGCGGTTGGTGAAAGGAGAACTTCCCGTTAGATTGAAGGTGAATCACATGGGCGAGACTATACGTCCGCAGAGCGATATAGAGGCCCCTATCATAAGCAGGGGGACCAATATCTCTCACGAGGAGTCGTACCACAAACCTAGACTATTGAGGCAGGCGATCTATGTACTGTTGCACCAGGTATCTCCAGAGACACAACGGTATTTGAAAGCCAGACAAGAGGGTAGAATCCGACGTCCAAATTTGGTTATTACAGAAGACGCAGTTTGTTACCGCACTAGAGGCAAACTCCAACGGATTCATCGGGCGGCTGCAAACGAAACACCTGTGTATGCGCCACCAAGAGTGATACAAGAGGGCGAAGGTTCAAGTGGTAGAACACTGACGGAGCGCGCAGTGGATGAAGGAGTCCCTATTAACCCCGTTATCAGTTTAGAATCGGATGAGGAATAGGGAATGTAGCTATATTTAAATAGTCATGCATGTTTGCATCATTTTCCTCGAATACAAATGCACGGTAGAGATCTTTTTTTTTCCATCTAATTACGGTTTTTTATGTTGTTGTGGTACATTGAAAAAATAAAAAAAAATAAAAAATAAAAAAAAAATATATATATATATATATATATATCTTTATATATTTTTATATGTGCGTGAGTGTGTATTTATTGTATGGCAAATACTTGTCCATAACTAATTGGCATGTGTATGCAAGTATTGATTTCAAATTTCATTCCTAGTGTACAATGTGGGACTTTAACAACTAATTGCCCAAGCATGCAAATTTAGCTTCTACTACGGATTAAATACGTACTATCTAAACCGTTATGCGATTTTCAAAGTCATCGTTATTTGTATACTAAAATTTGTATGGGAAGTTAGCTTCGTGTATGTGTGTTCCGATCAATAATGAAAATATTTCGGAATAAAGTATGCCTCATTTCTTGTTGAAGTATTTCAACCCTAAATTTTAATATTTTAGTCTGACATTGTTGTTGAAAATAATAAGTCATAAAATCCAGCATCTTAAAAATCTTCTAAAGTTATAAAATCTGCAGTACTATGTAACAATCCATCTGAACAAATGTTGGCCACGTACTATCAATGTATTATTCATGATCGAACTAGAAAACAATTTTTTACTTTATGTTCCAAAATTTATAAATTTTTTTATCAGTGAAGGCAATCGTAGATCTGACCGTATGGATAGAATCTAACTTGAAAATGTGTTACTTTTGTTCATACACCAAGTTTGAAATATTCATGTTAGTTGAATTTTATAATACATCTTTGCAACACTTTCCCAATGATACATACGTGAGGGTGTTTAGGGGTTATACATGATTTCTCAAATTAAATACAACGAGTTAATGGGAATCCTACCATCATGTACTACACGATATTCCAACTGCACTCCAATATTTTTCTTCTAGATTATGTTAATTGTTTTTTTTTTAATTGATTTACCAGCCTAAACCTTACAAAAGTATTTGGAAATTATTAATAACCATTAACAAGTACGAATAATCGAATCCTATTGAACCCTAATTTAAATTTTACTTTGACAGTTACAACGTTGCTTCGTAAACGAAATCCAGTTTCAGTTCCATCCAGCAATAGAGTGTTCAATTGAGATAATCCAACTGCCCATTCCCGACTGCCTGTCCCCGTGTGCCCTTAACCCCTAAACGTCCACGCATCCAGTTACTGGATGTTTGTTGGTCGAACCCAATTTTGATCTTGAAAATGACTTTTGTTGCTAATATACCCAACTAAGAAAATGAAGTTTATTAAGTCTAGTTTGTACTCCACTTTTCAAATCTTAACAATTCCAATTATTGAGTATTTTATTGCTTGTGCAAGCTTTGTAGGTCAAGGTTTGAATTAAACTACATAGGAATGATGGGATTTTCAGCTTTCGAACTTCAAAATTGAAATAAAAAATTTCTACGGAAAACATATCATCTGATTCTCCATTGTAATTTGTACCTGCTCCCAAAAAACATTAATTTTTTAAAGCTTTTTTGTAATAAAAAATATTTTTTGAAGTATTTGACTTAAAAATTTGTTAAAAATGCCGTATTAAATCAAAAAAATCTGAAAATTTCAAGATTGATAGGAAACATTCAATTCCACGCATGAAAAATATTACAAAATATATTGTGATGAATCTTAAAGGCAAAAATTCAGTAAATTGTGTAGTTTGACTTTCCTGCAAAGGAGTGGTACGTTTAAGGGTTAACCCGTCGGCCCTTAACCCATCGGCCCTAAACCTGTCGGCCTGTATTCAACGGCCCCGTCCGACTGCCCTGAAGCCGTCGGCCTGGATCCGACGGCCCCCCTCCGACTGCCCTAAAGCCGTCGGCCTGTATCCGACGGCCCCCCTCCGACTGCCCTAATCCCGTTGTCTCTATCCGACGGCCTGCGCCGACTGTTCTGCCCCGACTGCCATGCCCCGACTGCCAAAGCCCTAACCCGACGGCCGCCTCTATATATTGAGGGCCGCCCCTCATTTACTGCTGCCAGTTTCGACCGCTCCTCAGAGGAACCCGTGACCAATCCTGCGCTCGCAGATTTGCTTGGGTTTCCGGAGCGGAAAGTTTCTGGCTTTTTTGGGGGAGGAGTTTTTAATTTTTTTTTAAAAAAAAATATGGAAAGGAACAGCGGATTCAAGCAACCTCCGAAGAGGATGAGGATCGTAAGACAGAGCTCGATGACTACAACATCGACTGGGGACCAAAGCCAAGGGTTGCAGCACGTGGCAGGTACATCAGGTGGCGGGGACCACAGCCAGGCATCGCAACGTGTGGCAAGTATATCGGTAGGCGTGCAAGATCTTGAGTTTGGTCCCACCGCAAATGCGTCTATTGGAACTAGGCCCATGGACCCACCACGAAGCATTGAAGTCACTGAAGGGAGTAGTTCTCAAGCGCGGAGTACCTCGCTGTTAGGTTCTACCTCTGGATGCTCGAGGAGAAAGAGGAAGCACCTAACACCGGAGGAGAGGAGAAACCGGCCCGAAATTCCTTCAAGGGGCTGCCTGCTATTAGTTCAATGTTTGACGTTGCTGTTCTTTAAGAAGAAGTCAAATGAGTATTTGGAAACCAAGTACTTGCACCACGGAGTGCATGGCCTCGTGGTAGTAATCGAGGACATGAAGATGTATTTAGCAGACGCTGTCGAACAGGATCCAAGGCATCATGATGCTCCCAGTGCTGCGGGCTATGGACATTGGTTCCATGAGCAAGTGCAGCAAGGCGTGTACAATCCGACGCAGCTCTATGAGCCAACTCACCTCAAGGCAATTGAATCCCTAACTACCTCTGAACCAGACCTAGAATATGAGAAGCTGCTTTGGTAGAAGACTTACGCCCAGTAGGTGAAAGCCGCGGCGACACGTATGCCTCCATGGGCTGACAAGTTGCTGGTGGGTCATCTTTCTTCACACGGTAGAACCGGAATCATGTGGATTCCGAGGTCAGCTGATATTGTGAGCAAAAGTGGTGAACAATTTCAGGGGGCGTATGGCAAGGTGCGGCAAGTATCAATTCATAATTTTGCACCGATTCCAAGTCATATGGTTTTTGCTGAGAAGATAAGCAAGATCGCCAGAAAAGACAAAACCAAGGGGGTGTGTGTACGCTAGACCCTTGTACTTTTCATGTCACAGTACAATTTTGCTTGAGGGTATGATTTTGTACTTGGTAATACTCAGACTTAGAAGTGGTATTGGCTCCTCCTGATTTGTTTTTAGGATCTCTATATACGTATAGTCCCTAGGTGCATTATTGAATTCGTTGTGAAACTTATTTTGGTGTGTTGAATTTGTACTTTAGTGCATTACTAGTAAAATGTCACAGTACTACAAATCAGTGGAAAGTAAAAAATTGTTGGATTTAGAAAGCTCTGATTCTTCTCCATTTTCTTGAAAGAGGAAAACAAAGGCTTATCTATCGGAATCTACTCGGGAATTTGGGACTACATCACTTGATTTGCAGATATCTAGGAAATAATGCTAGTTCAGTTGGCAACAGATGATTTGGTGGAAAAGTACGTTTTTTTAATCGCCTTCAAGATTTTAGATGCTGGCTTCTAGTTCTATAATGGCAAAACGACGGAATTTAAAAAAAAATGTTTTTCCACTTTTTTTTTCTCCGCCTCTCCCTACGTCATTTTAGTACATAAATACTATGAGTACAAGATGTATACTGGAACAACGCATCTGGACCGTCTACCTACGCATTGTAGATCTTCGTGATCCTATATTCGCGGTCGCCAAGCCAAGGTGCCTTACCCACCTCGCCACCTCGCACATTTGGCACCGCACTTCACAGGGATCTAACTTAGACTCCACTCCGGCCTCCGCATAGTTTGCAAGGCACTGTCGATCCTCTCTTCTGTGGTTTAGGTTTCTTCATCGTTACCTTTGCATTGTTGAACAAAGGTTTTCTTCTATGTGTAGAGAACTAGAGCAAGATGAATCTTGCTCTTGAAGATGCAACTGTATCCATCCTCATTGAAGGGCTTCCTGATGCTCCATCCTGAATGCTTGTTTGGCCTCTCCTTGCACTAGAGCTATACACCATTGACGAATTCACCCCATTGTCTAAAATTCGAGAACTAGTATTTGCTGTGTACGGACTTCGTGCGCTATCAAGAAGGTGGAGGTTTATCGTGGATTCGAGCTTAGAGGGGTTTGTATTGAAGAGCACGTTCTTCTTCGCCAAGACGTACTGTGGAGAAGCAGAGGTGTGGGAGCTGTACTTCCGAAGGACAGTTCTCTCCACAGCCGATTTGTTAAGCCAACATTGGGCCCTTGTTATTGCTCCTGATCCTGCCTTGCTTGCAGGACCAGCGCAGCTAACTTATGTTCAACTGGAGCAGTTGGTTCTCGTGTTGAGGAGGGCTAGGCGCAGCTGGTGGAATCATTTGAAGGATGCAGTACAAGAGGTCTTTGTACCTCCTCCAGCTCATTGTTCTCCTGAGTTTCTCATTCTTCGTGTAGGTTATCTCAAAGGAAATAGAGGCTTCCACTATTCTCCAAATCTAACTGAGTTTTGCTTGAAGCTGAGCTACATTTAGTTTTGTTTCTTTTACTTAGTTGTAGTAGAAAGAGTTCGACCTCAACTGTTCATAGTGCAAGGTCTGTGCTCAATTTCTTAGTTCGTAGACTAGCAACTGAAATTATTGTAGTAGTCTACTATAGATGACTTCGTAACAACTACTATGAAATGGGCATTGAATCCCATGCAAAATTCAAAATGGTTTTTTTTATGGAACATCACTTCAAGAGTGCAATAAATCACTGGATTCACTTGTATACCCAAAAGAAGTTCCATTCTGGCCATTCACATTGAAAACAAGTGGAGCACTCAAAATCGGGATAAAATTCATTAACTGCTCCTTGATTTTTAACAAAAACTTGATACTTCTTGAAATGTTCAATTATCTCTACTATGATGATTAGTGCATCGGTGTGAACATCATTGTTTTTTTCTGGAAAAATGGTACTTTTATTACCAATGAAAAATCACAGAAGAAGAAAAAGCACGCACAGAACCGACCAAGTACACAACATTTTTTATTTATTTTTGACACAAAAGTAGCAAAATTCCATTGCTTGAAGTCTGTTTTAAATTTTAAATAACAACATCCAATGTCATGTTCGTTCACATGTTTAGTACTTTGTGTACTCCTGAATGTACTACTTGATGTATTTTAAGTACATATTCATGTATCTTATGAATATGCTTTCATTATTGCAGCCGCCATGTACTATAAGAAACCCCTGTTTTTTGTCATGTCTTCAGAAGACAGGGAGACATCCCTGTCATGTCTTTCTCATTGGTATGGATGTCTCGCACAACAGAGGGATGTTTCTACGTTGTTGAAGATAATTTTGGGATTAGATGGTTTGGCGAGTTGCGTGTTTCGGAAAACACGTGTAGATGTTTGCGTGCATCTGCGCGTTTCTGAAGACATGCCGCAAGACATTCGAAAAGACGCAAGTTTGCCACGGTGGCAAAGGATTCCGGTTTCACCGAGGGTAAGTGTTTGAAATTTACTGGAATGCAAGGTGAAATGCTACCCGATGTAAAAAATTCATCATAATGGGCAGTGGTTTGCAAGAGCGGAAAAAAAACTGGTTCACACTATTAAATTCTATTTCCTTTTTGTCCAATATACTTTTATTTAAAATCACCACATAATTTGGAATAGTGATTTTATATTCGATATCTTGTACTCGCAATATTTCTGATTCGTCCATACTTTAAAATAATTGTAAATTATAATATTATAATACTATAACAGTATCATAAAAATATAATAATATTAAAATAATAATATTTTATAATGTTTATATTATATAATATAAATTATATATATAAATTGATTTTTAATATTAAAATATTAAAAATACTATAATTTATTAGTATAATAATATTAAAAATCCACATCGGACAAACATAGCTTTTTATGATATAGGAGGATTTTTCAACATTTATGGTAGAAAATACACGTGGATATATTTTGGAATTTCCTAATGTACAGAACTTAATCTACATGGCACGGAAAAATCCACATTGGACGAGCTGCCACGACATACTGTGTTTAGGCCATTGTCTGCAAGACATCTGATTCACGATGACTTCGATGACGTGGGGATGTTTTCGTGGACATCCATTGGGACGTCCGCAACGACGTCCTCGAAGCGCAACGATGTCTACGGTGGTGAACTGCAATGTCCCATTGTACATCACCATTATCATTTATTGTGCAACAGGGAATGCTCACATAGCTGACGTCCTGGAAAACATCGCAGAAGCACGTAAGTCACGGTCGGAGACGTCTCGGACAATGTCCCATCAAACAACTACCCGTCTCCCGAAACATTGTAGCCTCGTCACCCTAAAAAACTTGTGGGATACTTCTGAGCACGTCGCAGCGGATGTCTACATAAACATCCACAAAGACATAGTTGGCGACATGAGATACAACGTCCTCCCACGGATGTTTCAGTTCACATAGACTATGTCTGCGCTGACATCCAAGATGTGTGAGGAGTCGCCCGTGATGTCGCTCTCTGAACGTCAGCTGGGACATCCCGAGGACCTCCGCATGCTGTTCATGACATGTCCGCGAAGACATGCGTGACAGACGGGCCCGCGTCTCCATCATTGTCTTCTAGGATGTCCAAGGGGATGTCCCATCAGACAACGCCGCATACATCCGTCATGCAGTAGGGCGTCTTGGCACAGACGTCCACTGTGACACGGTCTAGGACATCTATAGACATCGGATATGACATGGCAATGTCCCAGAAGTCATAAAATCAGACATTCTGGACAACGTCCACCGAAACATTCGGAATTCACTAGTACAAACCATGGTGATTTGCCACCAACCAAACTTTGCAAAAAACACCAAACTTGTATATTGGTGCAATGTGACACCAACATTGGTGGCAAAAGAAACCTCCTACGTCCATTGATGTTTGTACGTGAAATTTATTTGGATTTGACAGCATTAACAATGCAATATTCATTATTTCTATATTGTTGGATTTTAAAGGCAACTGAGACATAACCAATTCATTTCAATCCTTACTTTTTATCTTTTTCACGTTTAATTTGTACTTTAGTTTTTCATAGTTTTATAATTTTTCAACGATGCAAAAAAAACCCTTGTATAATGATATCATGTATTCAGGATTACGATAACCATCTATGTATGAAATTTATGTTTATGATGTTGCATATCCTTTTTCAAGGATTTCTCATACATAGCAACAACATACACATCACGCGGTTCAACAAAGTATCATAATTTATACACATCATTTTTCAAATATTGACAAATATCACGTAATACAAAAAAATTGGTGAATTATGTTGTACATTAATTTTGAGAAATATGTGAATTACAAAAATTATATGAATTTCAAAAATTACACGAATTGCAAGAAATACATGAATGTTAGGAATTAAGTAAATTACAAGAAATACATGAATTATGTTCTACGTGAATTTCAAGAAAACATCCTCTTATTATTAAAATACAAGAGCTCCTCATCAAACACTTTACAACATCTAGACATGAAAAAAAATGTTCAAATTTTTTTTGTATTGCAAAAGTTATGAAGGTTTAAAATTACTATATGTTTTTCTAACTCTGTTGTCACTTTAAATTGAATATAGCAATTCTCTTACCTTTTTACCAGTTTTTTTTTATTGAAGTATGTTCCTCATTACAACACCTATCCATGAAAAAAAAAAACAATCAAAAATGTATTGTATTGCAAAAGTTATAAAGGTTTAAAATTTACTACATGTTCTTCTAACTCTGCTGTCACTTTAAATTAAATAGAGAAAAAATCTCAAATGTTTTTCCAAATTTTTTTTATTGAAGAAGATTCCTCATTACAATACCTACCCATGAAAGAAAAAAAAAACGATCAAAAATGTATTATATTGCAAAAGTTATAAAGGTTTAAACATTACTACATGTTTTTCTAACTCTGCTGTCACTTTAAATTGAATAGAGAAAAACTCCAAAATGTTTTACTAATTTTTTTAATTAGGGTACGTTCTTCATTACAATACCTACCCATGAAAAAAAAACGATCAAAAATGTGTTATATTGCAAAAGTTATAAAGGTTTAAACATTACTACATGTTTTTCTAACTCTGCTGTCACTTTAAATTGAATAGAGAAAAACTCCAAAATGTTTTACTTATTTTTTTAATTGGAGTACGTTCCTCATTACAATACCTACCCATGAAAAAAAAATGTTCAAAAATGTGTTATATTGCAAAAGTTATGACCGTTTGAAAATTTTACCAAACAATGTAAATTGCTGAATTTTTTTTGGTGATTGTATATTATCCATTTTTCAAAGAGTTTGTTCATGAGAAGTGGCTTGGGCTAGTGGTGGTGGACTCTCCACCCATAACCACGAGGTCTTGGGTTCCAACCCCATGGTAGCATGTGATGATGTGGACTTGACTTCGGGGTTGACCGTGGTGATGAGTGGACTTGGCGTTGACATAGGGCAAAGTCAAAGGTGTGTTAGCAGCTTCGGGCAGCCCGAAATTTTCCGGGCAGCCCACTTTTCTTTCACAACATTCAAATATTATAACATTCAAATTTCACAGCATTCAAATTTTATAGCATTCAAATTTCACAGCATTCGAATTTCACAGCATTCAAATTTCACAGCATTCAAAATTCACAGAAAATTGATATTTCAAAATTTTTAAATTGAAGAGGATTACGTGATTTGCAATATCAACGTAATGAAGTGAATATTTTTTTTTGTTTTACGACAGAGTGTTCAAAAGCACCAATTAATTACAATTCAAAAGTTGGTGCATCATTAAAAATGCACCAATTTATTGGTGCAAAACTTGGTGGCAAAATACTATGTTTTGTACTAGTGGACATCCGTAACAGACGGGCCCGCCTCTCCATCATTGTCTTCATACATGTCCACCGGGATGTCCCATCAGACACGGCCGCATACATCCATCATGCAATAGGGCGTCTTGGCAGAGACGTCCACTGTGACACGGTCCAAGACGTCTATAGACGTTGGGGATGACATGGCACCGTCTCAGAAGACACAAAACCTGACATTTGTCACAACGTCTATCGAAACATGTTGGAGTGTCTTCCGAAACATAGCAATATGGCGTGGTCTACAACGTACGGGATGCTTCTACAGACGTCAAGACGGGTGTCTTTCTATACACCCATGAAGACATCGGGCGCGACATCAAAGACCTCGGATTGCACGAAACGTCTCACTTCATGTGCGCAGTGTCTCCGCGGTCATCTTTGATGTCGCGCTCTGAGCGTCGGCTGGAACATCCCGGCAGACATTGGCACGTTGTTCGTGAGGTGTTAGCGATGACATCCGCAACAAAGGGGCCCGCCTCTCCATCATTGTCTTCATAGATGTCCACCAAGATGTCGCATCAAACATTGCCGCAAACAACCGTCATACAGTAGGGCGTCTTGGCACAGACGTCCACTGCAACACGGTCGAGGAGATCTATAGATTTTTGGGATGACATGGCACCGTGACAGCAGTCACAACAAAAGACATTTGTTACAACGTCCACCGAAACATTTGGATGTCTTCTGCAACATAGCATTATGGCGTGGTCTAAGACGTACGGGATGCTTGTACAGACGTCAAGACGGGTGTCTCTCTAAACACCCGTGAAGACATCGGGCGCGACATCAGAGATCTGGGATTACACGAATGTCTCACTCGATGTGCACGGTGTCTCCGCGGTCATCTCTGATGTCGCGCTCCAAACGTAGGCTGGAACATCCCGGTGGACATTTGCACGTTGTTCGTGATGTGTCAGCGATGACATCCGTAACAGACAGGCCCACGTCTTCATTATTTTCTTCTAGGATGTCCACGGTGATGAGCCATCAGACATCGCCTCATACATCCGTAATGCAGTAGGGCGTCTTGGCATAGACGTCCACTGCAACACAGTCCAGGACATCTATAGACGTTTGGGATGACATGGCACCATGACAACAATCACAACACCGGACATTTGTGACAACGTCTATCGAAACATTCGGGATGTCTTCCGAAACATAGCAATATGGCGTGGTCTACAATATACGGGATGTTTGTACAGACGTCAAGACGGATGTCTCTCTAAACACCCGTGAAGACATCGGGCGTGACATCAGAGACCTCGGATTGCACGAATGTCTCACTTGATGTGCGCGGTGTCTTCGCGGTCATCTTTGATGTCGCGCTCCGAGCGTGGGCTGGAACATCCCCGCGGACATTGGCATGTTATTCGTGAGGTGTTAGCGATGACATCCGCAACAGAGGGGCCCACCTCTCCATCATTGTCTTCATAGATGTCCACTAGGATATCCCACCAAACATCGCCGCATACATCCGTCATGCAGTAGGGCGTCTTCGCAGAGACGTCCACTGTGGCATACTCCAGGCCGTTGATAGACGTTCGGGAGGACGTGGTAGTGTCACAAAAGTCACAACATCGGACATTCTGGACAACGTTCCCCGGAACATACGGATGCCTTCCGAAACATAGCAATATGGCGTCGACTAAGACGTCCGGGATGCTTGTACAGACGTCATGACGGGTGTCTCTCTAAGCACCCGTGAAACCATCGGGCGCAACATTAAAGACCTGGAATTGCACAAAACGTCTCACTTCATATGCGCAGTGTCTCCGCAGTCATCTCTGATGTTGCGCTCCGAACGTTGGCTGGAACATCGTGGCGGACATTTGCACGTTGTTCGTGAGGTGTCGGCGATGACATCCGTAACAGACGGGCCCGCGTATCCATCATTGTCTTCTAGGATGTCTAATCAGACAACGCCGCATACATCCGTTATGCAGTAGGGCGTCTTCACAAAGATGTCCACTGTGACACGGTCTAGGACGTCTATAGACGTCGGAGAGGACATAGCACCGTCACAGAAGTCACACCACCGGACATTCTGCACAACGTCTACCGGAACATTCATATGTCTTCCGGTACGTAGCAATATAGCCTGCTTTAAGACGTCCGAGATGCTTCTACAGACGTCAAGACGCGTGTCTTTCTAAACATCCGTGAAGACATCCGGAGCGACATCAGAGACCTCAAACTGCACGAATGTCTCACTCGATGTGCGTTGTGTCTCCGCGGTCATGTGTGATGTCCCGCTCCGAACGTGGGCTGCAACATCCCGGCGGACATTTTCATGTTGTTCCTGAGGTGTCAGCGATGACATCCGCAACATACAGGCCCGAGTCTCCATCATTGTCTTCATGGATGTCTACCGAGATGTCCTATCAGACATCTCCGCATACATTTGTGATGCAGCTGCGGACGTCATACTGAATGTCAAAGCTAATGTCTACATGCAGTGGGGGACGTCGGACAGGACGTCAACGCGGACATCTCCATGCAGCGGCGGACATAATATAGAACGTCACAGAAAACATTGTGCCAAAGCTACAATTGATGTTGGAGAAACATGGAACTTGGCTGATGCACTGGTTAATTTCGAAACTGAATTTCCACATCATATTTCCAAATGTCCACGTCACTCTAAACCAATCATATGATGCCACGTGGAATTTTTTTTTGGAAAGAAACCAATTAATTTATGTTCAAATTGACCATGTCATGGGGTACTTCATTTATACGCCAGCACAAATTAGGGCTCGATGACCGGTCTATTTGGCCGACAAGAGGCAGTGACGGTTAAGAGGTCCTCTTCTGTCATTTGAGCTCCCGTTCCCATTTAGTAAGCTAAGCGTTGATCGGGTGACGAGGAGGCGCCTTGTTGTGTATGTCCTTTGCGGTGTTCCAAGTTCGGAAGAAGAATCCGAGAATGAGGTTCTATGAGGCAAGAGCGCAGAGGGGGAGACGGAAAAAAACAGAAGACGAGGAGCACCGTGTCTTGGCAGGGGACCTGATGATGCTCCAATCATATTATGCCATGTCAGCTATGACATCCGCAAAGAACGAGCCCGCCTCTCCAACATTGTTTTCAAGGATGTCCCACCTTGCATCGCCACAGGCATCCGCCGTGCAACTGTGCGTATTTTCTGAGACATCCATTGCAACACGGCAAAGGACATAGCCGACGTCCATAATGACACAACACAGCGGATGTAGGAATTGGCGACATCACACAGAACATCCACCGAAATCGTCGGACGTCTCACTCAACATAGCTAGATGTCTCCATCTGAAACGTCCGAGATGCTTCTACAGACGTAACACAGGGTGTGTTTCCGGACATCTGTGAAGACATCAATCGTCACATACGAAACAATGTCCAAGCACGGATGTCTCAAATGACGTACATGATGTCTGAGAAATCATCTGTGACGTCGCATACATGACGTGTGCTAGGACATCCCGCCGGACATGCGCATGTTGTTGATGACGTTTTAGCGATGACATCCGCAACGACGGGCGCGCGTCTCCAAAATTGTTTGAAGGGATGTCCACACGGATGTCGCATCGACCATCGCCGCATACATCCGCCATGTACGAAGGCGTCTTGGGAGAGATGTCCACGGTGACACGGTAGAGGATGTCGCTGAGACACTATAGGACGTCGCAGATAACGTCGCAGGAAAACGATTGAATGTCTCCGTGAACATGGCGGTATTTTTCCAGCTTAAACGTTCGGGATGCCTTCACAGACATCTCAAACGGTGTCTTTGTAGACATACGTGATGACATCAGGCGCAACAGAAAAGAGCACATCCGATCAGGACTCTCTCAGTCAATATACGCGATGTCTGAAAGGTCATCTGTGATGTTGTGCACGACGTCTGATGTGACCAGCAGGAGGACGACGATGAGCCGGACGTTTATTTTATTAGAATCTTGTAAAAAAACATTTTAACAAATTCTTAGACAAGTAAAACTTTTTAAGAAAAGCAAGACGCTTAAGTAATATGAAGTCTTTAAGTTTATCTGAGTGCAATATAAATTCAAAAATTACAGCCAATTGTCAACATTGGAATGTTTGGAAGGATATCAAAGATGACATCCAGCTATCCATGAAGATGTCTAAGATGACGTCCATAAAGATGTCTAAGATGATGTCTATGAAGATGTCTAAGATGATGTCCATGAGGTCACTGTGACCATCTACTGGGATGAGTTTCATCAAGTTCACTGGATGAACAGAGGCGGCTAGGGTTAGCTGCCTCACTCAGAGTGAGATCATGAGACCTTTAAGAGGACTTAGACGTTGCACCAAGCTCATTTTCGTTTTCATTTCTCCAAGAAGTTAGAGTTTACAGTGTAGAGGTTTTCAAAGGTGTTTCCATCTATTTTTAGAATGATTGTAAACTATAGTAAGAGAATAGTAGTTGTAGAGATGGGTGTGGAGAATAGTAGTTGTAGTTTTAGATATCCATTCCTACAACTAGTTATAGAGAGAGAATAGAGAATAGTAGTTGTAGAAACCCTAATGCTACGTGGCTTTGGAAGCGTGGCGGCGACGCCGTCGAGGTCAAGGACGGAGGGGGGGGGAAATTTGATGAAGAAACTGGTGTTAGTGGATTTCAAAGGCATCTTGTATGACACTATGAAGAAGGTGTTGTTGTAGAAGAAACCCTAAAACTTGTAGTATGCTAGTATATGCAGCGTTAAAGACTTGAATCCCAGACACAACTGGGAAGGGCGGTCGCGACTTGCAAATTGGTGGTTTTTCAAGCGGGTGTATGCAGGTATGGCCTTCATGTTTGTAGCATGCACCATATATTTACATCATAGATGTCACTAGAGATGTCATTAGCAATGTTACCAGAGATGTCATCGGGCATGGCAGCAAAGATGTCATCAGAGGTGTCACCACAGATGTTTGGGCTGGATGTCTGCGCTTGAGCTCCTAATTCCACAACCCTGTTTTCTACCAAAACATGGTGATGAAGAATGTGATCAGGATAGTGAGCCATTGCAAGCATTTGTGGAATTTTTGAACACGATTATGTGTCAGTGCTTCCCTTAGAACATGGATTAGGACATGGTTGCATCTAGCCAGACGTCGATGGCAACACTGCATTAGACATGGTTACATCTAGGCAGGAGTCCCTGGAAACACGGAAGATGACATATTTACGTCTAACCAGACATCCCTAGAAACATGGGAGAAGACATGCTCACATCTCGTGAGACGCCTCCATTGCCAGACATAATTTTGTTGCATATAGCTTTCTTATGTACGAAGGCGGACAATAGAATGTCGCAAGTGTCCTCGAATGATTCATCTGTGAGAATGGGCTTTGTTGATCATTGAGTAAGGTGACTATGTTGCAGACGTCATATACAAGATGGGGACGTTCCATGAAACATAGAGACGTCTTACCAAACATTCGAGAACCATTGCGCGTGTGAATGAGCTGTATCAGGTCCATGATCCGCTTCCCTCACGCAAGTGCAACATCATAATCTGAGTTGCCATGTTCTGAGATGCTATGCTGTGCTATGTTGTGGGTTGCTGTGGAAGGGGTTGCTACATCAACATGTACTCTGGAATGCTATGGTATGTGATATTAACATGTTATTACGCAAGGTTTTTTATTGTACAGCCAAGGGTATGACAGTCACTCCAAGCAGGAGGACGACGATGAGCCGGACGAAGACGACGGAGATAACCGTAAATGAAGACACGGAAGAGGAGGAGACACCGCCTCCGTCTCAGCGGCACTATGGAGCGGGATTGGGACAAGAAATTGCTGATTGTGGACCAAAATGGCCACCCATATGGGGCATTGGTGTCAGCGTTCGAGAATGACTTGCGGCTGCTCTCGAGGGACTTCGATCCATGTAAAAAAATTCCCAAGCAGATTCAGCCGGCGAAGGAAAGATTTTTGAAGCGCGTGTGGGCAGGTACACCCTTCTTATTTGTGCCACAAACTCCCAAGCCGTAGTACAGAATTGAAACAAACGACATGCTCATCTCATTTTCTGCTGTTGCCTATCACATATAAACGTTATGATTTGACATTCCATACACATGATTCTCCATGTCTTGAAAGTGATGTGCAGATATCCTCTTGGACGTTAACGGATGTTCATGGAGACGTCTAAGGATGTCTTATGAGACGTGTGAGGATGTACATGGAAACGTCCCCTGTGACAAGGGGACGTCTCAATCACAACATCCACGTCGCATTTTGTGTGCTTCTACCCTGTCACTGCGTCTCTCTTTTTATTTTTACTGTTTCTTCGCCGTGAATGATTCTAGTGCATGCGTGATGCGTGAATTCGCAGGATGGGAGGTGAGGGGGGAGAACGGCCGGAAGACAGTAGACCCGGGTGGATTTCCGTTCGAGTCAACAAGACGCTAACCAACAGACAGTTCAGGCTCGACGGACTGATGGACCAGATACAATGGAGGCCACCCGATATAACCGACAAGAAATGGAAATTTTTGTGGCAAAGAGGGCGACTAGAGATTCAAGAGAAAAGTCGGAGCAGATGCGGAAAGTATCCAAGGGGAAGGGCACACAATCAACACAGATGGCCATACTCCGAGAGGCTGCGGGTAGCAAAGCAGGTGCGTCACAATTTATGCAATGTATGTATGTACAGTGGAGCTTGCTGTATGTTGTTTGCCAAATGTGTAAAGATCTCTTGAGTAGACGTCGATGTGATTGAAAATGCCTCTATAAACATCCATTTGTTTCCACTGGCGTCTTGAACATAGTAGGTGACGTTAGTGAATGTCTTAGACAACGTGAGGATGTTTCATAATGCGCATTGATGTCGTCGCGAACGCATCCGGATGTTACCGGAGATGTTCACTGTCTTCTCGTGCGACCTATACGTGGTTCCGGCAGTTCTTTCTGATACTAGCTGCAGTGACAACGCCAACACAATGGTCCAGACGAAGCAGGTAAAGAGCTGAGGGTAGATATGCTGGAACAGTAATTAAGGCATAACCACGTTGTGGATGACATCTGCAGAACGACTTAGGAAGCGCACGGACGTCTACCGAAACATCCCTGCGTTTGTGGAGACATCGCACAGACATGTTTTGGAACACTGCAATGTTTTTAGGAACTCTGTCTAGGAAATTCAACATGGTGTATTTTTGAATGCGATGTATGTTTTCCTTGTCCTTGTCATGAGTGTGAAGTGTATAGAACTGTAGTTGTAATGTGCGTGAATGAAAGCTTGCGTCATGACAAGTAGGGGAGTTAGACTGAATTTGATGACGTGGGTGGAGAGGGGAGGTCATGAGTCTTTGGTGTGCATACCATACTTCAATGTCTACTGTGAATGCGTGCATTCCAAGTTGTAATGATGAATTGGAAGTGCAGGAGGTTGTGGACACACCGGGGGGTTCCGCGACAAGTGTAAGGCGCATTACTAAGCCCGACAACATAACAAAGGCACCTTCAAAGACACCGAAGCCTGCAAGATTGTCTAAACCGGGGAAGACCGACACACCAAAGCCGACGGGGCCATCCAAACCGACCAAGCCGGATTCAACAAAGCAAGCGGGCTTGTCAAAACCGGGGAGTGCGGCTGAGAAGGTTGGGAAATGTAGAGGCACTGACATGTTTGGACTTGTATATACACTTCACATGATTGTCTGAAATTCACCTCTGCGGCGTTGAATACGGCAAATTATGCAATGTCTAAGTGGTTTTTAGATTGTCATTCATAGTATACTGGGACATTGCATAGAAAGAGTGCATAACATGATGTCATTGCACAAGTGCAGGTTGGCACGTCAACAAGAGCGGAGGCGGCCAAGAAGAAATGAACATGCACCGCGAATCAGACGCAGGTGACCCACAGCATCCCGGAATGAACACTAATGTACAACACGGACGCTGTGCACGACGTCTTCGCAGACGTCAACTGAGACGCTGTCACGATTCCATGAGCGTCCGCTTGTTTGATAGAACATCCCAAAAGACGTCTTAACCTGTGATGTAGCTTGAAGTATTTGCTGGGAGACGTCTAGAACTTTGTTTTCGTATGGGATGAGGGTCCAACGGTCATGCACATATAGAACGTACCATGCATATATAGAACGTACCAATTATGAGAAATACACATGCCTATGGTCATCGCCTGGGCCTTGTTTAACCGCAATGGTTGTTGGCATATGTTCATGTGAAGTCTCAGACAAGCGCCGAGGAGAGTACTGATAATTTTGGGAGCAACGAAAGCAACCGATGACATTGGAGCGTGTGCAGCTAGTGGATGCATAGTAGAGCAACGTGTGGTGGACGGGCCTTTAGATGTGGACTCAGCGCGAATTGATGTCACGGACTGAATAGTTTTCACAATCGAACTGTGCAATTGAAACATTTTATGCATATGCAATGCGAGTACATATTTGTGAGTGGCAGGCATCACTCCCATGGTACAGTACAACTGCTCTCCAATGTGACGTATGGATGCTCACCGAGACTAGTGCATGTTATAGGAGATGTATTGTTGTGCATGTTGATCATGACGTGGGGATGTTGGGGTGGTCGCGAAGGATGTCTTGGTGCATGTTCGACTGGTGACGTGAATATACGGTGTGCGACGTCTACATATAGCAGCAGCTGTCTTTCACAAAACGCGGTAAAGGACGTCAGCATGTTTTATGGGTCGACTATGTGATGATGATTCTGTCTTGTATAAGATGTTTGTGAGTGACGTCAAATGTTTGAGTGAACGCCTTTGTGTCTTCGACGATGTCTTCCGTGAAACGTGTTACGAGATCTGGGGATGTTAGGTGGGACGACTCTCTTATCACGATGATGTCTTCCAGAAACGATATTCGTGACGTAATGCAGGTTGTCTAAGCCGTCCCCGGGAACATGGGAGTGATTGCCGAATGACGTGACCATGCTTCGTGAGACATCTACGTTTAGCGCGGCCGTATCTCACAACACACGGTACAAGACGTGAGGATGTTTTCGGGGTCGACTGAAGGATCTCTATGCTCATGTCTTTTAGAACATGTTCATGTCTTACGCAACATATTACAGACCACGTCTTTGCGATGACGATGATGTCTTCCGTGACACGTATGAGATGACCTCGAGATGTTCTTTGGGACGACTCTCTTATCATGATGATGTCTTCCAAAAACATCCACATCACCGCAATGGATGTTATGTAAGACGTCGTGGAGAACATTAGCACGATTGCATAGTGACGTCTCGCAGGACCTCTGCCACGAGAAGCTAAACAAATTGCCACGTCTTGATGAACATCCTGGCACGTCATCGTGAACGTCCTCAAAGACAGAACGATGTCGTCGCGGAGCTCTCGCAGGACACGTCCGCGTCTATGCGCGAATGTCTATTGAAACACAGTGATGTCCCGGGAGACGTCCAGGGCAACATGTGGCGGAAATGAAAGAAACCCAGGCATCTGCTGACGTGGCATGCCACGTCAAATTTCCCTGGGTGACACGTCGGAATTTCCCGGGTCCACGTTGGATTTTCCCGCCGCCACGTCGGAAAGTGGCGGGACCACGTCTTCTTCCCCGTCACCCACGGGGAGGATGAATTCCATCCCGACGTGGCACTGCCCGTCCTTTTGCCGCTGATGTGGCGTTGACGTGGCGCCGACGTGTCACACCTTTCAGCCTCCGAAATTTGATAGACATCCACGGATGTCTACGCGTTGTTGAAGACATGGTAAGATGTTCCCAGAATTTGCCTAGCTACACGATCTCTTACACCATGTCTCCACGTTGTGCCGAAGACATGACAAAAAACAGGGGTTTCTTATAGTGATGGAATTAGGAAGATCCTATTATCAGGGGTCGCCGAGCCGGATAAAGCCGGATTTCTCGCCGCCATTGTCGAGGTCGTCTCTTTCACCGAGTTCCCACTCAGCCGAGGTCGTCTCTCTCCCTTCGACCCGGCTGTATGCTGCGTCAGTTTGATTAACTTTGTCATGGAACTTGTTTCCTTTTTTTCATGTTGTTTGAGTGTGATATGCACGACTTGTGCACAAGAGATTCATGAAAGAAAAGTAGCCTTCTATAGCTTTTGTTTTAAGATTGACATGTGTGCTCTCTACTGATGCTTGTGAATCATGTCTAAGTCGAATCAGCGCCCCTTGTTTGTCCAGAAACTAATTACCTCTTATTTCCCTCTGAGAGAAACGTACTCTGAGCTGCTCTCTGTTTTAACAACGCGGGTGGGCTCTTTTTCTTCTAACTGGACTAGTGATTCGGGATACGTATCAGAGACTCCAGTGTCCAAGCAAGGCAAGAGGGAATTTTATTTAGGCCAATGTAACACCATCGAAGAGTCTCCTAGGCGTGCACTATTCATGACTGCACTTTCTACAGATTCCTATAGTTATCCCACTACTAGCTTTGAGTACACACCTTCTCTTTTTGACGTGAGGACTTCAATAGGTTCTCCTACTGGTAGTTGTGAATCCATTGCATTTAGGAAGTGTCGAAAGTTGTCTGAATAGGGTGAGTTTTCTTGGGCCCTTTTAAAAATATTTGTGCATGCTTGATTTAGCACTCTTGAATCGTGTTAGCCTCACAACTCCTCAACTATGTACTATGTGACTGTGTAGATGACTGACGAGTGTATTTTGGTTCCAAATGTGTTCTTCTGCTAGGTTTTGTCTTATGGGCAACGCTGCTAAGAGACAACGTACAAGGCATGGCATTAGTCGCCCAGGTCGAGCTGCTAGGCTTGCTCAGGCTCGTTTGCAAGAAGAGCTCTAAGCTGTGGTTGAAGAGAACGCAAGAGAGAGGAAGGCTCGTCAAAGAGCACGTGATAGACAGAGAGTTGAGGAGACCCAACTTTTAGTGGATTTGTCCCCAGATCCTGAAGGAGAGGATCATCTAACAGTGAGGGAGTTGAATCGGAGATCCCTACGCTTAGCACAGTATATAGTTGAGGAATTGAGAAGTTGTCCCGGTCCATCTAGTAGGAGGGATGTTATGGAGAGGGTTATGCGCCATGACATTGTTTGGCCTTTGTTACCTGTGTACTATCCTAGGCCACAGGAAGCTAAGGTGATTCATTCATTTGTTGAAAACTTTAAGCATGAACTGCAGTTAGTGAAGGTAGCCAAATCCAATGAGCTATTAGCAAGGAAGAGTGCTCTTTTGGATGTTGCAGTTAGTTTGGGGAATGGCGGGGTGAGAGGTTTGTCACGGATTTTGGATACAACAACGGAGAGCATAAACCTTACTTTGACAAGAAGGGTCTATGCATCTGATGTTCAAGATACAGTGCCAAGGTTGCGACGACGGAGACAGAAGAGAGGGGGCTTATCCGACTACAACAAACAATGTGTCTATGTATGGTGGAATAGTCAGAAAAAGGTGTCGCCAAACAAGGACATTGTGAGGCACAGAGTGGGGCGGAATGAATGGGTAGAGCCTCATCCTACTCATTACCTCTGTGAGACTCAGGTAAGTTTCCGCATGAAAGTATCCTTTTGTAGTTGTGTCTTTAGTTTGTGTACTTGTTTACTTGTACTGAGTGCAAACTAAGTGTAGTGCAAAAGAAGTGTACTTCAAATGTTTTGTTTGTATGCTTAGTATGTAAATGCAAAATTCTGAAGTACTAAACACTACTGCCCTAAATTGGACCTTGTACTACATGTAGAGGTGATTTTTGATTACTTTGTACAATGTGCATATCAAGTGATTGCATGGTATAGAACGAGTACTTCATGTACAAGTTGTGTACCAATAATTCTTGCTTGTGTACTAATAGCTCCCTAGTATAGTACCAGTGATCAAAACACATTGTACATATGTTGTGCGACTAGTACATGTTAAGGGGGTTTTCTAGGAACCGACCTTAAACGAATGAAGCTACTCCGCCCAAGACTATTCCACTCTAGACTAGTTTCTAGAGATTGAGAGGAGTAGTAAGAGGTTTCTACTACGAAGAATGGACGGTCAGCTAAGGAAAAGCACCAGTATGCTAGTAAGTCGACTCCTGCATACCCACAGACTACTGCAACTATCCAAGATACAACCACAAGGAATGATTCAAGAGCAGGAAACAACAGTAGTCTAAGAACAATAGTCTAACATACTAGTGCGCACAAGAAGAGCTTAAGACAAGAACGAAGTACAACTGAGGCTGCCAAGAAGATGTACAAATGGTATAGCAACAACTCTCCCGAAGAGAGTGAAGGTATATATAGCAGATTGGTCTGACAGTGTGTCAGACTGGTCGACCGGAAAAGTCGGGTCGACCAGTCTGTACCAGCCTGTACTGCCACGTCGTGCCTGCCGGGTCTATTCCTGCCGGGTATAGACTAGCCTACTCTTAGCCTAAGGGAATATCAACTAATATTCGGTTAACATTTCCCTCCCTCTGAGCTAAGTACACTCCTGTGGACTTTAGACTACCCCGGTCAGTGACTAGGAAAAATTGTGCACGAGGAATGACAAAATTACCCGTAGTCAAGTAATCGACCCAGCTAAGGTCGACCCGTCACTCGTGGACGTTGCTAGAGTCCTGGGTCATGCATGGTGAGCGGATATCTGGAGGCATTCCTGAGAAGTCGAACCCCAGAGAGTGTGGTGAAGAGATTACTGGTAAGTCGACTGAGGTGTTGTCGACCGATGGTGTAGGTGCTGTCGTCATCTGGTCGGGTGCTAGGGGCTGCAGATCCTGCTACTGCTGTGGAGAAAGAGGGTGTGGAGCTGCTGGCTGCTGTTGCACTGTGTCTTGAAGATTGACTGGCGGTGGCTGCTGGTCTTGTTGCTGTTGATCGCAATCCTCGTCTTCATTGGTCGACTCGCTGTCGTCTTCGTCGTCGTCCTCACTTAACTTGACGTCTGTAGTCAAGACCTCGTCGTCGTCAGTCGACTGGTTCTCCCAAAGCGAATGGTCGGGTTCGAGGTGGCTCGTATCTTTCTCTTCGTCTTCGTCGACTACTGGAATCTCCAAGTCCGGGTGGTCGAGCTGAAGTTGGTCGAGTTGCCTGCGGTACATGTTGAGCTGGTGGCGGTCGGTGCTGAGGGTGTGCTTGAGAACCTTGATACGGTTTCTTGCCTTGAGTCGGAGTCGGTACTTGCGCGCTCGAAGTTTGTGGAACTGCAGCTCCCGACTTGCAAATTGGCGGGACTTCTCCTCGTTGTCTTGGAGTAGTAGGTCGAGTCGGTTGTTGGAGTCGACTATCTCCCTCCGGGCTTGTTGGAGACTGAGCTGGGTTGCTGCGACCTCGGCTTGTGCCACTCCGAGTTTGTTTCGTGCTACCACGAGCTCGCTCTGGTGTTTCTGTTCCTGCTGTCGACTGCTGTGGAGTTCGGCTTCTAGCTGGGCCAATCTGTTGTCGGTCTGAGCCTTCTATACGGTGACGGTGGTGAGAGTAGTACGGAGTCTTGCCAGTTTGTTAGTGAGGTTGTCGACCTGTTGCTTGTATGTTGTGGAGTCCTTGGTCAGTTGACTACTCTCCAATCGGTGGCGGTCGAGCTCAGCTTGAAGGGTGGTTTTTGCTTGAATCGCCTCAAACAAGAGGAGGTTCACTCGGGAGCCGACATCCTCGAGTCGACCTACTGCTCCATGGACGTCCTCTAGGCGTTGGCGCCAATGCACTGTAAATGTCGTGGCTCGTGATGTTGGTGAGTCGGGTGCAGGTCGATTGACCCGAGGTGATGGCGGAGGTCGAGTCGTGGGGGAGACGGATGGTGGATGGCAAAATTTGCCGGTTGGTGCTGCTCCATATGCCGCTTCGAGGTTGAGCGGCGCGAAGTCGGATAAAGAAGGCGGAGGTGTGTCCGGGATGGGGGTCTCACTTGGCGTTGGTGGTGGAGTCGACTGGGCCTCGCTGTCGGATGAAGTCATGTACAAACTGAGTCAATGGTGTGAGTTTGCCTTGTTTCGCACGCTTCTCTTGTCGCTCCTAATCCCGCTTGCGTGCGTGTGAGGAGCGTGTCTCCCTTCGCTCTGCGGTCGGTTGACTCCCGGTAGTGGCTGTCGGTGCTACTGGGTCTGGTGTGGTTTGTCAACTAGGGGGTCGAGCAGTCGATGTTTGGCCTAGGTCGACTGGTCGGGGCGGCCGAACATGGTCCTTCAAGGTGCGGTCGGCTCTAACCCCGCCTTGGAAAATGATGTAGTCGGGTCCTCGGGAGCTTTTTTCCGAGTTCTCCGACTGTCGACGTCGGTCTTTGGTGTTCTAGTGGGCAACTATTTGGTCTGCATACTCCTCGTGAGTGCTAGGAAAATAAGACTCAAGGAGGAAGTCCAATACCTCGGCTGAAGGGCAGATTGTGGTCTTCGTGGTCTGCATCGTCTTGATGTCAATGGCGATCGAGTTGAACATCCATGTCGCCCAGTCCCATTGCATGGCGCGGTCGATCAGGGCCTCGACTGTGCAGACTACGTCGAGCATTTCCTTGCTGATGTAGGTCGTCTTGCGTTTAGGGTTGTCCTGAAGTCCTAAACCCTAAACCCTAAACCCTAAACCCTAAACCCTAAACCCTTGAATGAATGTCGTCAGTCGCCTGTGGCGTTCGGGTTTGCAGTGGCAGATGCTGTAGCCCTCAGCAGTCTTGCCGGCTGCAGAATATTCTTCTAACCGACCCGGTGGGTACTTCGCAGGGTCGATTGCCTGGATAGTAATGCCAAATGGCAGTTTGAGAACCTCGTAAATCACAGTCGGGTGGACTGTGATTGTATGTGTGCGGACTCGAGCAGTGATCGACTTGTTGGGGAGGTCGACTATCGCAGCGTTGACGAACTCCTCGATTTGCTCCATGCGTGGCGCGCGTTGAGGGTTGTCCTAGTCGAGTGCTACAAAGTCTGAAACGCCGATCGCCTTGATGAAATCGGCCTCGGTGGTGTGTTCAGCGGCGTACTCGCGCCATTCCCTCATCGGCCGCATCGACTGAAAGGCGAGGGTTTTGTAGAGTCCCTCCCTAGTGCGGATCGGAATTTCGTAAGTCGGTGGTGCGGAGGACCAGAGGCGTCGGGGGCCGCGATTTGTCGACTTGCCTTTTGCCATCGATCGGTCGGCTGCAAATCTGCGCACAAGGAGACAAGAGAAAGGCCAGCGTAGTCCCGAAGTCGGTTCGCTCACAGTCGGCTGCAGTGGCGATGGGCGCGGTCGTTTCCTACTCAGTCTACTCTCGATTATCTCTCGCACAGTCGGACTACGGGGTCGCTTGACTTCTCTTCGCGGTTCTACTCGTGATTTTCTAAAGCGCTTGATAAGAATACATAAGGCAAGAGCCGCGGAGTGGCGGTCGGCCCGAGAAGGAAAGGAGGAAGGAGAGTGAGCATTGGGAGGTAGGAGGCGCGCGGCCTGTGGGTCGGCTGGAGAGGAAGCTAATGGCGAGGAATCAAGAGGAGGAAGAAGGGGTGCGGCCATGGTGCTAAATACCTGCCCTATGGGCCTTGCATTCAAAACTGAGAGGATAGGTGAGGGCGGCGGCCATAAATATGGCGGCTCTTCTAGGGTTTGACCAGTCGGGTCGACCAGTCGAGTCGACCGACGGTAACTAGGTAGGGTCGGGTCTGTTGGTGTCGGTTGGGCTCATCTTCGTTCTGTTCTAGTGTTGACCTAATCTCTGATTTGCTTGTGAGTGGGCTAGTCAATTCGGTTGGAAGTTGATCACCTAGAACTCGGTAGGGTTTGAGTTTGTTGACGTTGATTACTACCGGGTCGGGGTCAAAGTGTTGAATGTTGACTAGGAGGACAGTGTTGTTGGGGAGGGTATACTGGACACGATACAGGCCGAACCATTTGCTACGAAGTTTACCGGTATGGACATTTGTCCCTTTCAGGTGCCAGAGGACGTAGTCGCCTACGTTATATAGAGTCGACTGACCTTGGGTCTGGGCCCACTGTGCTCGGTTCCACTGTTGTGCGCCGTGGTGGGTGGCTGCTGTCAGTCGGGTCTCGTCTAACTTCTCGAGTTCGGCGGCTCGGGCTGCTAGTACTCGCCTGGGAGTGAAGTCGGTAGTCGATGTCGACCGTTGGGTCGGGATGATGTACTCGGTTGGCATCAACGGCGTCAGACCATACACCAATTGGAAAGGTGTGTGGCCTCTGCCAACTTTGTACGACGTTCGGTAAGCAAATAGGACCGTGTGGAGCTGTAAGTCCCAGTCGGTTCGATTCTCGTTGACTAGCTTCTGGAGCATTCGGACTATGACCTTGTTGGTCGACTCGGCTTGGCCGTTGCCTTGCGGATAGTATGTTGTTGAAGTCGTGTGTCGGAGTAAAAAATGCTCGGTGAGAGTGTGCACCGTGCTATTGATAAAATGGGTACCTTGGTCGCTTACTAGGTGAAGTGGATATCCAAACCGGGTGAGAATTGCCTCGTACAGGAACTGTGCGGTCTTCCTGGCGGTGTTTCCTCGGAGAGCTCTAGCCTCGATCCATTTGGTGGCATAGTCGGTAGCCACCAAAATGTATCGACAGGCTGTATGTCGGGTCTTATTGACGGGGCCTATGAAGTCGAGTCCCCATTTCATAAATGGTTCTGCGGGTAGTTGGGTGACGAGCTTCGAGGAATCTGTCTTGGGTAGTCCGCCTGTCATCTGGCATTCATGACACAACTCGCAGTATTGGACAGCGTCTTGGTGTAGAGTCGGCCAACAGTAGCCTGCGTCTAGTATTTTCCGGACAGTGATGTCATGAGAAAAATGTCCTCCCGCGTTGCCTTTGTGTAATTCTTGGAGGATTGTTGTCGGCTGACCGCCGGTGAGGACTAGTCGGAGCTGGTGGTCCTTGCCAAGTCGGTACAGTTGTCCGTTGAGTACTTGGTACGGAATGACTTTGTGAGCAATTCGCTTGCGAGTCTCCTTCGTCATGTGGGTTGGAAAAGTCCCGGTAGTCAAGTAGTCGACTATCGGGTGTAGCCAGTCAGGTTTGGTGGAAAAGATTTGTGCGTCGACTGTTTGGTCGGGTATGCCTATGGCTGGCTCGGCCCCTTCATTTTTTGATAGTGCGTCGGCTACTCCATGTGTTTTGCCTGGTTTATAAACCACAGTGAAGTCGAATTCAAGAAACAGTAGTAGCCAGCGTGCCAGTCGACCCGATACCTGAGGTTTGTTGATCAAGTACTGGAGCGCCAGGTGGTCGACATAGAAGACGAACTTATTACCTAGAAGGTAATGGCGGAATTTGTTGATGGCGTACACCATTGCAAGGGCGTCCTTCTCGGTTGTTGTATACTTCTTCTCTGCTTTGTTGAGTAGTCGAGAAGCGTAGGCTATCGGCTGGTCGATGTTGCCGGTCGGGTTCTGTGCGAGCATTGCCCCGACTGCTATGTAACATCCATAAAGAAGGCCAAAAAAGCATATACACTTTTCTGGATTGAGGCTTACCCCGTACTGTTGACATCGGTTGAAGACTAGTCTGAGCTTCGGTAGGTGGGAGTCGATGTCGCTGTAGACACTGAAATCGTCTAGGAATAGCTTCATGTAGTCGCCCAAGTACTCTTTGAAGATCTAGTTGACGATGCGCTGGTAGGTAGGCGGGGCGTTCTCAATCCGAACGGCATCACGATCCATACATACGCGCCCTACTCGGTGATGAACGCCGTTTTAGGGCGGTCGGTTGGGTTGATCCGTACCTAGTGGTAGCTTGAAAAGCAGTCGATGAAGGAGTAGGCTTCATAGCCTATGACTGCGTCGAGTACCTCGTCCGTGAACGGAAGGGGGTACGGGTCTTTCTTGGTTGCTGCATTAAGTCGACGGAAATCTACGCATATCCGTAGTTTCCCATTCTTTTTGGGGACCACGACTATTGCGGATAGCCATGTCGCCTGGTCGACTGGTGCGATGAACCCTGCTTTTAGAAGTCGTTCCAAGTCGTCCTTTACTGCTTGTGCATAGTTCGGGTTCATCCGATATCTTGCCTGGTGACTAGGCAAGATGGTCGGGTCGAGCTCGATCCGATGAGTCGCTATGTGTTCCGGTATACCTCGCAGATCTTTGTAAGAGAAGGCGAAAATGTCGATGTATTCCTTAAACAGGGATTCTGCGCTAGCTCTGAGACTAGGGCTCAGATTCGCATTCAGTTTTAACAGCTTGGGGTCGGTAGAGGTACCGACGTTGACATCGTCGAGTCGATCCTCCTCATTGTGTTTCCAATGGGCAATGTCCATGAATCGCAACTTGTCTCGTATTGGTGTCTCGTCTACCAACATTGTTCCTGGTCTATGTTGAATACCTTGGTGCCGAGGGGTACTGGCCGTCGTAGTCGGTTCCGTGCCAGGCTGGTCGACTGTCGACTCGGTAGCTAGGAGGTTCCAAACGATTGTGCCTATTGTGTGGAGGGTCGGGTCGGATGCCATCAAGATTTCCTCCTCTTCATCGGTGATACCTTCCGCGAAGTTGTAACAGACTAGAGCATGTGGTGTAACCACCTCGTATCCTAACTGTCGATTTATCTTGACGGTCTCGACGGTGCCATTGCCCATGATCTGCACCTCATTGTTGCCCCAGTCGTGTATGACTTTGGCTTGTCGAAGCCAGGGTCGACCGAGTAATAACCGGTAGTCTGACTTGACTGTCGAACAGTCGATGATCTATAAGCGTGACTATGTAGGGGATGCCATGAATGTGAATTTTGACATCCCTAATCAAGCCTTTGGGTCGTGCTATGGTGCCATTGGCCATCTTGACGTTAAATGGTGCGAGTGATGGTTTGGCTAGTCCCAACCATTGCCGTTCATCTTCGGTGATCACATTGACGCCGGAGCCGCCATCGATTAGAACGTCGTCAACCATGTTTTTACCGACTGATACTGTGATGACTGGCATGTGTTTGTCGATGACTGCTGCAGCGGCGATCGTCACCTCTTCTGTAGTCGAGTAGAGTAACTCTGTAGTCGACTCTGGGTCTGGCTGAGTTAGTCGATCCCGAACCAGTTTGGGGAGGATCGGTGATAACTGTAGTAAGTCACGGATGGAATTCTGCAATTTGCAGTCTTGGAGTTGATCGAGGATCTGCTGCTGGACGGCGCCGAATGCTGCCTTGGTCGAGTGTGGACGGAGTCGGTTGGTCTAGGTTGTCTTGAGGGTGATCGTTTGTTACGGTAATGCCTCCGCGTCCCAGTCGAGTGAGGGCGAGTCCTCAGTCGACTTTGGGTCTTTAGTGGAAGTGGTTGTTTCCAACTCGGCTTGGAGTTGACGAACTTCCTGCATCATTTGATCACGTAGTAGTTCTTGGGCAGTCTAGTCGGTCTTTTCTATGGTTTCGTCAGGAGTCGGCTGGTCGGTAGACAACTGGCTTCTGCTAATCGCTGCGACCGTTAGGACACCAACCGTAGTGTTTGGTAGTTTTTCAATGACTACTGACGACGTGTTGGACTTGGTCTCGATCTGCTGATTAAGGAATTGGACGACCTTTGGATCCTTCAGTAGAGGACACAAGTGTGTCGGGTGGTCCAAGGTTTTGCACAGAGAGCAAGGGAATATCCGTCGTGGTGTGCCATCGCGGGGTGGTCGACTCCTTGAATTGGCGGTAGTCGACACTGGTGTGGCTGCTGCTACTGGGGCTGTCCTATTAGCCGCCGCACGCCTTTTTCCGATCTCGCTCTCCGGATTGAGCCACCATTCACGTTCAAAATGTCTTGGCTTCTTGCATCGGTTGCAAAATGCTCGTTTGGTAGTCTTGGTTCGCTCGGTAGAGGTCGAGTCGGGTTCCTTAGGTAGTCCGCTTTCTGCAAGCTTAGCCGATTTCTTGGCCTAGGCTAGTATCGATCTTGGTAGTCCGACTGTGGCTACCTGCAGATACTTCAACAAACCAGCTCGGAAATTGCTTAGTAGGAAATTATCAGCCGGAAGGACCTCAAACTGGCTGGCTAGTTTCATCATCCGTTCATAGTAATTGTCAACCGACTCTTAGGCATCTTGTTTCATACTGCGGAAACGTAGGTAGGCTTGGTCATCATTGTCGATATCCTGGTAGCGGTGTTTGAAGGCATCGAGGATTCCATGTAAATCTTGGTGTGGGTATGACGTTCGATGAGTCGAAAACCAATTATAGTTAGCAGCATCGACTAGGGAATTTCCAAATAATGCTATAGTAATAGCCGAATCGGTTTTGCCATTCAACGTAAGGGCATTGAGAAATCGATGGACATGCGTAATGGCACACTTACCTTCCTTGTAGGTAGGCATCGCTACTGGTTTCCGAGTAGTCGTCCGAGTCGGGAGTGTAGCTGTTGGGTAGGAAGGCTGCTGCTGCGTCTGAGGTGGAGATACCAAATAGCCTATCGACCGAGGGTTGTATAGTGCGCATTGTTCGAGAAGGTGACCATAGTCGCCACAAGATGCACACATAGGTACGGTGGGCTGGTACTGGGTCACAGTCGGTAGGACTGGTGGCTGGGAAACTACCGGTCGGTTGTATGGGTTTTGTGGCATGGGCCTTATTATGCGTCTGTGAAAACGATGGTTGATTGATAGGTTGCATCATAGGAATGCCTATCGCATGTTGATTTTGGTAACCAGATGGTAGACTAGTCCAAGGGGTCGACACTCTGGGGGTTGTGGTGTGGGCTACCCTTGGCTGATCTATGTATAGAATATTTGGCTCATGAATATGAGTGCGGATATTCGGGAGACTGGGTCGAGTAACAACCTGGTCGACTGGTTGGTTAGATTGATAGATCTATCTGATCCTATCGACTAGGTCATTATCAAAGCCGTCTATGCCAGTCGGGTATGGGTTGTCGGTACTCGGTGATCCGGGTCGACTATTCATTTGACCAGGAGAACTGGGTTCCTGGTGAAATGTAAGGGACTGGTCCGGTCGACCTGGTTGAGATTCCGAGTGTAGTTGCTCAGATGTCGGGTTCTAGCTGGACAAAAGATCAGCTAGTTGGGAGTCCAATTCATCCCTATTACGACGTAGTTGTTCTATTTCTAACTGTCGTTGATACGAAATGATGGGAGGTTCGGTAGCGTACCTTTACTAGTCGTTGATGCGCACTGGAAGGTCGTTCCGGTAAGTCGAGCGGGTCGTCCAGGACCCTTCGTGGAGAAGTCGGGTTCGACCTTGTTTGGAACGCCACAGTCGGGTGGGTTTGATGATTCGTGGTTTACATGGTCGGTAGAATCGCCAGGGGTCGGGTTGGCATATTAGGGATGCCTCGTCCCATTGGTACCAAAGTTTCGTGAAAAATGGTACCTTCCGGGGTATTCATCCTTCCCTGTGTGAACTCCATGTAGTGTTGTAAAGACGGGTCGATAGAGGTGGATGCTGCGACTTGCCGCCGAATCTCGTATGTTGGTCGGGGATCTATTCCCGTGGTAGTCTCATGGACTACTGTCGGTGGAACGGTCTCCGACTGTAAATTTCGCCATTCTCTGTGAAAACGTGGGTTAGAGAGCTGGTCGGCAGTTACTTCGACTGGTAAGGGAGAACCGGTAGCTCGTGTACGCGGTCGTTCCATACTAGCGACGCGGCAGTTATCGGATCTAGATCTAGATTTGGGATTTAGATCTGACTCTGCTAGGTAGGTCGGGCTTTGAGATCTGTTGGGCTAGTCTTTTGTGCTGGCCTAGTCGGTTGCTCTTTGGCACCGTAAGCCTTGTTCACAGACTGCTCTTACAGATTCTTGGTCAGTAGCATTATCGACTGTTGACTACCCTGGTCGACTGTTACATAGAATGATCTCCGAGGCTCTCTTCGACTACTCGGGCTCTGGATTTTTCTCAAGACATATGATTTTTGTGTAGGAAGCAGATGGCTGCTGTTTCCGAGGGACGAATACCGCCTTAGCGATAGTCGACAGGATCGACTAGGATCTAGATCTGGATGGACAAAGATCTGGATCTAGATCTAGATCTAGATCTGGATGTGACTAGCCCAACAGAAAGACTAGCGTCTGAGCTGAACTTTGCATGGTCGCCAAATGTTAAGGGGGTTTTCTAGGAATCGACCTTAAACTAATGAAGCTATTCCGTCCAAGACTATTCCACTCTAGAATAGTTTCTAGAGATTGTGAGGAGTAGTAAGAGGTTTCTACTAAGAAGAATGGACGGTCGGCTAAGGAAAAGCACCAGTATGCTAGTAAGTCGACTCCTGCATACCCACAGACTACTGCAACTAACCAAGATACAACCACAAGGAATGAGCAGGAAGCAGGAAGCAGGAAGCAGCAGTAGTCAAGAGCAGGAAGCAGCAGTAGTCTAACAGCAGTAGTCTAACATACTAGTGCGCACAAGAAGAGCTTAAGACAAAAATGAAGTACAACTGAGGCTTCCAAAAAGATGTACAAATGGTATAGCAACAACTCCCCCGAAGAGAGTGAAGGTACATATAGGAGACTGGTCTGATAGTGTGTCAGACTGGTCGACTGGAAAAGTCGGGTCGACCAGTCTGTACCAGCCTGTACTGCCACGTGTCGCCTGTCGGGTCTATTCCTGCCGGGTATAGACTAGCCTACTCTTAGCCTAAGGGAATATCAACTAATATTCGGTTAACATTACAACTGAAATATCATAACTACAGCAAAGTACTAATCTTGCTACTAGTTGCACATGGTCTATTTTGATGTAGTACCAATTGTGGAAATGAAACATACTTCTGTACTAATTTTATATTTTTAATACTTATTGAACTATACTCCTTCGGATATTGTACTTAATATATTTTAGAATTTGGTACATCTTGTTGATCAAAGTACGCTTAGTATTACACGGTGAAAGTATAATACAATCAGTTTACTTCAAAGAGTATGATTAGAGTAAAAAACTATGCAAGATATCTAATAGTACTTTGTGCTTGGATGCGTGTTGTAATTGACAGACTTGTTTCTTCTTGCGTTTCAAGGAGGCACATCCAGAATGTACCGTGCGCCAAAGATCTTTTGAAAGGTTGAAACCGTGGTGGGTGAGAAAGCTAAAGGAGAGGAATACGTGTTGTTGTATCTACCATGTGGAGATGGATATGATGAAGGTTGGCTTGAGTAACCTGAGAGACAAACTCAAGGGGTTGCATGCAAACATGAATTGTGCTTGTAAGTGTGTGGTCTGTGTTGCCGCTGCAGAGGGAGGCTGCTATGCACACGAGCACATATTCAAGCGAATAACATTGATGTGGGAAGCATGTGTTTGTCCAAAGGGGGAGTTTGATATCTGGCATAAGTTAGAATGTCTCATGGGAGACTGTCCTCACTGTGGATTCCAACTACTAACGTTCTGTCCACTTGAGCTATCTAGTTCTAATTCATTTACCTTGAAATGGAAGTGTTTTGAGTACTACCAGGTAGGGGTGGATGCAAGGACGGGCAAGCCAAAAAAACGCTTGAAGGAGGCGTTTAAGGAGACTGCTGCTCATGTTTTTTTGTCGTACATGGAGAAGACAGTGACTACCTTTATCACACACAACTTTAAAGCTAGGTGGCAAGATGAGCAATGCCAACTGATGATGAAGAACGTTCCAGAGGGAGTTGTTGTTTCTCATATTGACTATGCAGAGAACTATTCGTTTGCTATTCAGAACGAAGTACAAAGTTTGTACTACTTTAGTACTTCTGTCACCATATTGGTTCACATCACCATGTGGAGGGAGGGAGATGAAATTATGAAGCAGACTCACTTTTACATTTCCGATGATAAGGACCATGACTCTGCATTCGTCCAACATTGCTTGCTTTTACATTGGGATTGGCTAGTGGATTCAGGGTTCTCTCCAGGGGAACACTGGGTTTTTAGTGATGGTTGCAGTGCGCAGTTTAAGTGTGCTACTGCAATGTACTTTGTGGCCCGGTACCCCTTGCTCACTGGGGGTTGTATGATGCATTGGAATTGTTTTGAATCAGCTCATAGCAAAGGGGAGTGGGATGGTGCAGGGGCAGTTGTGAAGAGGGCGCTTGGAGCTGAGCAGATTCAAAATCCCTTACGTCCGTTGCAAAACGCTGCACAAGTGGTGCAATTCTTGGAGGAAAAGTACACAGAGCGTGTCGTGAGTTCATATGCTCAGTCAAAGACAACTTCTCTTTCCAGAGTGTTTTGGCACATAGGAGAGAAGGAGGTTAATCATGAAGATAATAGTGTGAAGTGCACCACTATTCCTGGTTCAAAGAGTTTATACTCTATAATGGGCTTTTCCATGACCGATCCTACTCTTCTCAAAACCAGTGCATTATCTTGTTTCTGCATACCCTGTGTTGATGGTGATTGGGCTGATTGTGAGAGAACTTCACATGTGCAAGAGTGGCAGGTGCAAAGGCTCGTACTTGTTAGCGTTTGGGCAATTGAAGAACAAGTCGACGACATGGACGAAGCGGAGAATATGCTGCACGATGGAGTGTCTATAGAGATTGGAGACTTGGTTGAAGTTGGGGACAATTTCATGATCCCAACAGAAGAGGAGAACGAGGACGGTGTGCAATTCTACATTCTCCAGTGCCAAAAGACGAAGTTTGTTCTGCAAGAGCCTCTTTCTTGTCCATGGGGTGGAACATTCAATGTAGGTGATGTAGTTATCCGGGGCAAATATTATAAGAAGTATGGACATGGAGACAAGACGTATGTGTTCTGTGACAAGGCAGTAGATGCACATGTCGATGCACATCTTGTTCGGGCTTGCAAATTTCTGATGATTCTTGCGTCACACAGGGTGAAGGGGACCCCTGTGTATAAGTTGTTTGCTGAATTTCAACATGTGTGTGAGGATGCATTACGAGAATGGTGGGCATTCAATGCTGAGTAGTACTCGGGACTTTATTCTTTTAGATCTTCTGTGTTCTTTCTAGTATCTCTGGATACTAGAAGTACTTCATTTGTATCATATTTATAGTACTTTTAGATACTTCTAGTTAAACTAAGGGGTGATTATTTTTCTTGATGTTTCAGCCCTTTTCGCCAAAATAATAGCACTGTATGGATCTGAACTAGTCTCTTGTTCTCTCACTTGTACGATGTTTTTCTCACAAATGTGCTCTTTAGTTCTTTTCTCCTAAATTCTTAAGATATGGTTGGTTATATGGAATTAGTGTAAAACGTAGGTGAGTCGGATTTTGCTTTTGGGTGTCTACTGCAGCTTTTCTTTGGAGTGCCTTGGGCCTCTCTTACCACTTGCAGATTGGCACATGGTTTAATTTTTTAACGAGGGTTTGCATGTGGGTTTATTTCTTACACACTAACATGAAGACAATAGTACAGAGCAGGATCCTTGATCAGATTCAGTCCTTATGGGATTAAGTTTATAGTTGTATGGGTTCAGGGTGAACGTGTATAGATAACTTAAAGAAATGTTTGAAAAGTTAACTAAAAATGTATCAAAGTTTGAAAACTACAAAACATATTAAAATACAAAATGTACAATTTTATTGTACAAAGTACAACATGTATGTTTACCATACTATGTTAGAGTACAAAATGTATATTTACCATACTATGTTAGAGTACAAAATGTATGCTTTCGTTTTGTCTAACTCCTACTCCACCAACTCAACTCCCTACTGAATTCTGTCCAAAAGTGGTGAAACTCTATCTCTACAGACGCTGCTCCCACATTTACAAGCAAGGTGCGGCAAATCAAGGTCTTGAAGATTCACCAACTCAACTCCCTACTGAATTCTGTCCAAAAGTGGTGAAACTCTATCTCTACAGACGCTGCTCCCACATTTACAAGCAAAGGACGGCAAATCAAGGTCTTGAAGATTCACCAACTCAACTCCCTACTTAATTCTGTCCAAAAGTGGTGAAACTCTATATCTACACATGCTACTCCCACATTTACAAGCAAAGGACGGCAAATCAGGGTCTTGAAGACTGAAGTCGGTGCCATAATCCCATGTCAACTCTTCCCTGGCTTCAACGAGTCGTTTGGTGAAGAAAACATGGTAGATGCTCTTATTAGCATTCTCAATCTTGACGGGCATGTCTTGGAGGTTTGCATCTTCGCATCTGCACAAAGTAAATGCAATACCAATTATGCAAATCACGTGCAATAAAAATTCAATGAACATTTAGGGTGGGATGCTTGAGGTCAAACCTGTGATTCAAAAATCTTGCCACATTTCCATAGTGAGTGGAATCCAAACATAGAGCCGTGTTGTCATCCAATTTCCGTTCAGTGGCCCAATCAGCATCAAGTTGTAATGCGTAAGACTGACCATCATCAACCACAAGGTTTCTAATCGCCATCTCAGCATTTGTTAATATCTCTCCTGTCATCTCAAATACATACGCACCTTTGGGAATAGATTCAATGGCTCGAATCCCCCAACCAGTACGCATCGTACGGAAAACTTCTATCAAATACTTCATACCCTGCTGAACCACCCGATTACCACATTTACTGTGGCACCCACACTTAACGTTACACTCCCTAATGAAAGTCCGACGTTGATGATAACTACGTTGCAAAAAAAGTCCTTCAGTAGCCCACCTGGGTTGTATGCAAACTGCCCACCCGTTGCCTTCGTGCATTCACAAGGAATCCCTGCCGTCAAACAATCTTTTCTGCCACAGGCACAAAACTCGCCCTTCCCTAACCCTGCAATGGAAGTATCTACACGAGCCTTATTATGGACCATACTAGTAGCCATGTACTTGAAAGCACTCATAGGGGCACCATGTGGAGCTAGAGGGACCGGAATCGCCTCCAAGCCCCGAGACAAATCTTCATCAGAGCACCAAGGTAGGGCCTGGTATGAAACACATACGAAAAATGCACATTAGAATATACGGACTATCCACAAAAGGCATAGATCAAGTCATAGTTAGTCTCTGTTTCAGTGGCCTCCACTTGGAAGGCAATATACAAGGCTTTGCCTATGTATGTACACTACCTAGCCGACTGAGACTCTAACCAAAACTGTAGATTCATAAATCCTCTCAAAAACTAAGAGTGTCGACGCTTCTTTGATGAAGGTTTGTCTACCTGCGTAGACAATACCTGTGTAGCCACCGTTGTTGAAGCCAAGTTCCCTTGTTGTGACCTGGTAGTTCTCCTGCCTGGAAGCTCGTAGATGGGGGGAGGGGTTGGGATGGTTGCCGCTTCAACGCCATCATCGTTCATCCCAGATGCCATCTTGCACAAGTCGGTGTAGGATGTGTGCTCTGAACGATGAAGGTTCTCTAATGATGTTCGTGCCTCCTCATCGTCTACCTTCTTCCTATGGGACTTCTTCTTTTTCTTCACGGTGGCTGCCTTGGGCGCCACATCCACCATCTCCTCCTTATCTTCCTCTGATCCTACAGATTGCTCCCCTTTTGCAGATATTCCCTCCCCGGAACGTCCCCCACCTAAACTCTCCCCCTTCCCCTCCCCAGCAAGTTCTCCACCATCATCCTTCCCCTCTCCAGCATCTCCTTTTCCCTCCCCAACAGCTCTCTCTCCTTTGTCCTTCTCCACCCCAACACCTCCCATCTCATCTATTGAAGGTAGAGAAGATTGCACAAGGCACACACACACAAACACAAGGAATGCGTAGAAAGAGATGATCTTTACTCAAAGGCCTTCCACCTTAAGTAGTGTACACTAGGAGGTCACCATGGACAAACCATATGGGATAACTCATCACAAGGACACTCTAGAGATCAGCCCATGCCTAACCCCTCCTCCCACACACCATTATTTAGCACCCGTACGGCTTTGGCTTCTAGCAATACTACGTTGCATCAATTACCTCAATACTCCCACTTTGCGTAGAGCCAAAGCCTCTAAGTCCAAATGCTATTACTAATCGTTGGTGTCGGTCTCTACAAAGACCCTTTGTGAGCACATCCGCCACCATGTGCTCCGTTGGGCAATACTCCAAATGTATAACTCCCAATTCCAACTTCTCCCGAATGAAGTGGTATTGCACATCAATGTGCTTCGTGCGTGAATGATGTGTAGGGTTCTTTGCAAGTGAAATGCACCCTTGGTTGTCACACATAATCGTTGTAGCCTCACCTTGTGTGCAACCCACATCCACCATTAGTTGCCTCAACCAAATGGCCTCCTTCGTGGCATGGCTCGTAGCCATGTACTCGGCCTCCACCGTTGATGTCGCCGTGGTTTGTTGCCGCTTGCTATTCCACGACACCGCTCCCGATCCGACCTTGAACATGTAGCCCGTTGTCGATCTTCGATCGCTCGTGTCTCCCGCGTAGTCCGCGTCACAATAGCCGCTCAACACAATGTCTTTGCCTCCAAGACACAACTTCACATCGCTTGTGCCCCTCAAATAACGCATGATCCTCTTGACCGTCATCCAATGCATCGAGCCCGGTCTCGCCATGTGTTGACTCACCACGCTAATTGGATACGCAAGGTCGGGCCGTGTCGCAATCATCGCATACATCAACGACCCCACCGCTTGCTTGTATGGCACCTCCGCCATCGATTTAGCCTCCATCGCATACTCCTCCTCCGAAAGCTTGACGAGCTTGGAGTTTGCATCCAATGGTGTTGCCACGGGCTTACAATCCTCCATCCCGAATCTCTTGAGCACGTCCATCACATACTTGCCTTGACTCATGGTGATAGTGCGTGTAGCCCTATCACGCACAAACTCAACACCAAGACAAAAGTGCAATTCTCCAAGATCACTCATCTCGTACTCTCTCTCAAGCATGCCTTTTAATGCATTCATTAAACTCATGAGGCTTGCAAGAATGATCAAATCATCAACATATATGATCACAATCACCACATGTTGCCCCTCTTGCATGAAGTAGAGACTATGATCCGCAATGCTCCTAGTAAACCCGTGTGCAACCAAGAACGTGTCAATCTTTTGGTACCACGCTCTTGGAGATTGTTTCAACCCATACAATGATTTTTGCAACTTACAAACAAGGTGCTCATTACCTTGTTGCACAAACCCCTCAGGTTGCACCATGTAGATGTCCTCCTCCAAATCGCCATTCAAAAATGCGGTCTTCACATCCATTTGATGCATCTCCAAGTCCAAGGCCGCTCCAATGGCAAGAATGCATCGAATGGTGGTGAACTTGGCCACGGGAGCAAATGTCTCGTGAAAGTCCACCCCATGCACTTGCGCGAACCCCTTGGCTACTAATCTTGCCTTGTGACGCACAACAATACCCGAAACATCCCTCTTTGTCCGAAACACCCATTTGCAACCAATGGGGTTGCGATCCTTTGGAATGGGAGTTAATTGCCACGTACCGTTAGCAATTAGAGAGTCGTACTCCTCTTGCATGGCGCGCTCCCACTTGACCGCATCCTCACCTTGCATGGCTTCTCGAATGGTCAATGGACCATCCGATAATGCCACATTCGCATGCTCGTCCTCCACTTGAGGGAAGATGTGGTTCTTCCACCATTCTCCAGGTGGCTTGCGCGATCTCTCGGGGTACCGCCGCTCGCTTGAAGAAACTTGCTCCTCTTGCGTGCCCTTTGCGCCATTCTTGGCCTTTGAGCTCGATGGCGCTTCAACAACCTCCGTGTCGCCAGCTTCGTCATCACCGTCATCATCACCTACATCAACAACACTAGGAGACTTGGAGGGTGTGTCCACCAAAACGTCTCCACTACTCCCACTTGGACCAACCTCCAAAGGAGCCTCCATCGTAGACTCCTCACAAAATGTCACATCACGTGACCGAATGATCTTCCTCGTGTCCACCGACATGAGTCTATACGCCTTGGTACCTTCACAATACCCAAGAAACACACATTTCAAGGCCTTAGCCTCGAGTTTCGTCCTCCGTTCGTCGGGAACCTTCGCATATGCAATGCATCCGAAGATGCGCATGTGTGCAACACATGGTTGCCTCCCACTCCACGCTTGCTCCGGCGTCATGCCTTCAACCGCGTTTGTTGGACACCGATTGCGTGTGTATACCGCATTCACCACCGCTTCCGCCCAAAGGTCCAACTTCAAGTTTTGAGCGTGCAACATGCTCCTCGCCATCTCTACAATGGTGCGATTTGCGCGCTCCGCAACTCCATTTTGTTGAGGCGTGTACGGGGCCGAAGTTTGGCGTGCGATGCCTTCATTCTTCAAAAGCTCGTCAAATTTCTTGGACATGTACTCGCCGCCATTGTCCGACCGAAACACCTTGATCTTCAACTCGGATTGGTTTTCCACTAATGTCTTGAACTCCTTGAACTTCTCAAAGCACTCACTCTTGGCTTTGATAGGGTAGAGCCATATCTTCCTTGAAAAATCATCGATGAAGGTCACAAAGTACTTGCAACCTCCCATCGATGTGGTCTTCATGGGGCCACACACATCCGAATGCACGATCTCCAAAACTTTTGTGGCCCGTGTCGCCCCTTCACCCGCAAATGGCAACCGTTGTTGCTTGCCTTCAATGCAACCTTCACACGTGAATGTAGAAGCATCCACTTTCAATTGATGAAGATCCATACCGCTTACCATGCCGCGTAGTGTCTTCACACTCTTGATGTTCAAATGGCCAAGTCGACGATGCCACAACGCCAACTTGTCGTCCTTCAAGTTTGAATGCGCCAACGCCGCCGATTCCTTCGAATGCACCTTGGAGAACTTGATGTGGTACAAGCCCTCGTGTTCTTCAATGATGGCCACCTCATCTCGACTCGGTGACAACACATAACACCCCTTATCACTAAACTCTACTCTCAAGTGCTTTGCCACTAGCTGCCTCACCGATAGTAAATTTGCCGTTAGTTTGGGAACGTGGAGGACATCTTGGATAGTGATTGTCTTCACACGACCCCTCACCTCGGTGTCTACAACAATTTGGCCCTTGCCAACGGCCTCAAGCACCGTATCATCTCCTAAAATCACTCTCCTTGGATTAATGAGAGCATACGAATGAAAACAAGTTTTATGTGGTGACATGTGGCTTGTAGCCCCCGAATCAACAATCCAATCACTCGTACTACCATTGCACGATACATTGCTTGCCATGTTTGCATACTCATCACCAACCTCAATCCAATCACTCATGTTTGCATCACCCTCGATACCATCACTCATGCTTGCATCACCCTCGATGCCATCGCTCATGCTTGCCTCATATCTAGCCGTAAATGCGTACTCATCATCGTCACGAGTTTTAGTGTTGTTTGCACTCTCCCCTTTTTCATCCCTCTTGCGTTTGAAGCAAAATTTGGCAATGTGGCCCTTCTTACCACAATAGAAGCACACCTTGTCGCTTGAGCTCCCACCGCCTCCATTCTTGGATTGCTTCGCCACGAGTGCCGCTCCATCTTCTCGAGACTCGTTCTCCTTTCGCCGCGAAAGCTCGTGCAACAACCGTGAGGTCACATAGTCCAATGTGAGCTCCGTAATGGGTCTTGACTCCATCGCCACGATGAGGTACTCGTATGATGATGGAAGGCTCTCCAAAAGTGTCATCACGATGTCACCATCTGTAACCGACACGTCGCAACCGTTGAGTTGATCCGCGAGAGCTTTGACCTTGTTGATGTGCGCCAACATGTCATCTTCTTCGCCCATCTTGATGGTGAAGAACTTGCGCCTCAAAAACAAAATGTTGGCCAATGTTTTCGCTTCGTGAATGTTGCAAAGCTTGGACCATGCTTCCGCGGGTGTCTTGCACGAACGAATGTGCGCAAGTTGCGAATCCGCGAGGTTGAGTGCCAAAATGGCAAATGCCTTCTTCTCCCTCCTCGTGTACGCTTGCATGATCCTAGGATCCGTAGAAGAGAAAGGAGGTTCCTCACTACCCTCGACAATCTCCCACAACTCCTTCTCGGCCATCACCATCTCCATTTTGAACTTCCACAAGTGGAAATTCACCCCATCGAACTTGTCCACGACCTTGGGACCCTCGCCCTCAAAAGATGCCATGATCCTCACTTACGTATGCCTCCCCACACAAATGAAACCTCAAACTCAAACACACAACTTTGTTTTTGTGATTTTTTGCTTTGATATTGCACCTTTGTGCACCCAATGGGTTTAAAACAACCCCAAACACTAGATCAGCACTTTTGTGCTCCACACACGCCTCCCAACACTCAAATGTGAGAACCCTCACCCAAAAATGCAAAGAGGCTCACCAAAACCCCTCAAATCACTCAATGGAGCTCAAAACAACTCCAAATGCTTCAATACGACGCCTTAGTGTCCCCAAACACTCAATGCACGTCAATGACACCTTTGTGTCCTTCAAGAGCACTCACTCAATGCATATGAACTCACACAAGTCCCTCAAAACCCCAATCGCATTGAAATTGCTCAAAACCGCACCTTTGTGCACAAACTAGCTCCAAATGAAAATTTGAGCACCCCAAGAGCATGAAACACATGCAACACCTCAAAGCAAGTGCCTAATCACTAGGATCAGATGGTAGACCCTCCACGAGAGTCTTCACACCTCACAAATCACTTGCATTTACTCAAATGCTCACAATTGAACCAAATGAAGTTCCACTCGCAACGAAGAGATAGAAGAAAGAAAAGAAGGAGATCAAGGGAAGAAATTGACCAAAGAGAGTGCTCCAACATGTAACTTCAGCCCATGCACACCTCCAAGAAACACCAACGCTTCAACAAGCTCCAAAACCTCCAACAATGCTCCAAAACCGCCCGTTGCGCACCGACCTCAAAATACTTGCACAAATGCAATCTAATACTCATGAAACACACATGAGTGGGCCCATAACCTATTGAAGGTAGAGAAGATTGCACAAGGCACACACACACAAACACAAGGAATGCGTAGAAAGAGATGATCTTTACTCAAAGGCCTTCCACCTTAAGTAGTGTACACTAGGAGGTCACCATGGACAAACCATATGGGATAACTCATCACAAGGACACTCTAGAGATCAGCCCATGCCTAACCCCTCCTCCCACACACCATTATTTAGCACCCGTACGGCTTTGGCTTCTAGCAATACTACGTTGCATCAATTACCTCAATATCATCCGCAACCTCTGCACACTTACCATGTTTCCTCTTTGTCCAATTTTTTCTAACACTCGTAGGTACTATGGCTGCCTTAGGCGTCACTTCCTTGACCTCCTCCCCTGAGTCTACAAGCTGCTCCTCACAAGCATCTCCCTCTTCTTCATCCACCTCTTCTCCAACACCTCCTGTAAGACCTCCCACCCCCTCTCCTATGTCTCCCTCTACTGCCTCCTTTCCCTTCCCAGTAGCCCCCTTAATTACTCCTGGTGGACTCATTACCTCAGCCTCTCCCTCGGATGTCACACCATCCCTTCGGTTTTGTACTGGCCTCTTGCTAAGGGGTTTTTGGGGGCTGATGAGGTTCGGGTCCAAGGACTTGAAGAGGGGTAGTCGTATGCCCTCTTCATCTCCATCGTCTCCACCGACCTGCATCCCACCCCCTTCTCTTTCAATACTCCTTTCTTCATCCTCAAAGGTAGAAATGGAGCTACCTGAGCTAGAAGGCAAATTCATAACCTTCAACAATAGGCCATCTTCGCTTGACTCCGTCTCTGAACTAAAATCAGGCTCTTCACTTGAGTGTTTCTTGCTCAAATCCTTCTCCGTGCACTCATGCACTGTTTTCTTTTTCTTTTTTGACCTCACTTTTAAAGCACGACTTCTAACTCCACCCTGGACGATCTTCTTCATTACCTTTGGAATGGTGCCTTCCTCTGCAAGTCTGGACAACGCAGCACCTCCCCAATCAGTAGCCTTGGCTGAGCACACAACTTGACTAGTGGCTCCCTCCGTGAAGTTCGCGGGAGAGTTTGCGGGATGGGCAAATTTTTGGCTCGAAACTGCACAAAGAGCAACACATTGCCTTCAATACAGTTGAACTATAAACCCCCCTCTTTATGAGTAAATCAGTGTCTCTTCACCTACTCTAAACTGAAATTGAACAAATTACCCCAGAACCACCTACATTAAAAAAACACCACGTACTTGTAATACAAACTCAACATTGTACAGTATCTTTGGTACATATTTGTATAGTAGTACTCGTTGAATACTAGATTTACACTTCATGAAGTACATTTTATACATCCTAATTTTTCGAATACACTAAGTACTTTCAATACAAATCAATTTTCATTTAATTGTACCTCAAGTAAGTTCCATTGTCAACCACTTAAAAAAAAATGCACGTGGTACAATTATTACAATCTAGTATTCTGTACACGCTATAAGTACAAACAATACAACCTAAATTTGTACACTATGATATAGTGTACATAGAAGCGAACTGAACAGGGTACAAAAAGTATCATCAACAAGTATTAGTACAAGGAATGACATTTAAATAGAGTTCTACTAAAAGAACAAGCTCACAGTTGTACTCTTCAACGAGTTAATATTGGTACTATATGTACCACTGTTACACTTAGGACGTTTGGTGCAAAATGAGCAGTAGTACTAACCAATGGCAAGTATTAATTTTACTATTGGTTATACAGTATGTACCTACACTATTAGATGTAGTAGACTGTATGATACTATACTAGACAATATCATATAGTTCTTGCCAAAGATAAATTAGCAGCTGAATTAGAGAGTGTAAGGTTGAATTTACCAGCTGCTGGACATTTATCCTTGGCCGCATCTGATCGGTCTTTAAGGATCTTCTTTCTCTCCTCAGCAAGTCCAAGCATCAATGCCCTCTGTACAAGGTCAGGACTGGGCTCCCCCCAACCAAAGCTACGATGCCATTCGGGATGTGACAAAGATTTACATCCCATCGCCGTACACTTGGAACTATTGACAAAAAGAACCGATGCACAAAAAGGATGGTAGAGGTGTCTACATGAAGAAACAATAATGTCACTCTGAGGGAATGGAAAGGAGCATAGAGAGCAAACCGTGACCCGAATGAACATAGTCTCATCACTGTAGTCCATCAAATCAGAAATGGGTTCCTCCAATAGGGCATACACCATGGGTCTTGGCCAGAATGAGGCACCGGACTTGCCTCTCTTGAGAGACCCCAACTCAGCTACCAATGCATCAAACTCCAATTGGTGACATTCCGTCTTCTTTACCAATATAGCCATGTCAACCTCCGCTTGCTCATAATGCAACTTTGCTTGGGCCAAATGTTGTTCTTCCGTTGCCAATTGCTCTTGGACCATCTCCAGCTTGATCAATTCACGCCTGACATCCTCACCAACTCCCTTCATTTCCTCGATTAGCTTTGCCTTCACCTCCATTTGGCCCTTGAACGTGCCTACAAGGCATTCTGTTTCTCTCCTCCTCCACTGGCACCGCTCAAGGGTGGATACCGCCTCTTTCTTCTGAATCTTCAACACCTCTCCCTCTATGTGAACCACGCTCATGAGTGACTCCAGCTCCAATTGGCGCTCTGACATGCTTGCCTTTGACCAAGTTCCCGCTTGTTGCATGTCTTGCTCGGGGGGAGCACTCCCTCGTATATTTTGCATACACGTGCGATAATGACCTATTTATTTGGGGGGTTATTTACCTTGCAAAAAATATTATAAGGTGATGGTATTTTACATGTAAAAAGCCTGAGAATATTATATGTGATGGTATTTTACATGTAAACATGTTTCACTTTTTAAAAATCCCCTATTTTACATGTACATTTTTTACAAAATTTATCTACAATGAATATATTGGACCCTATTTTTTATCGCACGTTGTTTTTAAAAATTTTGCCAGTGAACCCCCCGAGATGTCTTGTCCCTCGCAATCTGCAGACACCCCAGATTCATCACCCGTCTCCCCAAGCCTTGAACGGGTCCTCGATCTTAGCCTCTCCACACTGACTGATTTCCCAACAGCCCCTTCTTCCTCCAGCTTCACCCCCTGCTGGCCTGGCTCCAATTTTAATGACCTCCACTCCATCCCCCTCAATTGCACAGCAGTGGAGGAACTCTCTAAGCTCTTCTTGAATGCCAAGAGCTTGTTCAGATCTTGTTGGTATCGATTGTGTTGCCTCTTGTTCGTTTCCTCCCCAAAAAAACACCAATTAACCTCCTTTGGTCCCTTCTCATACTCTATCGCAATTCCCTCAGCAAAATGCATCTTCAACAAGCCTGGTATCTCATTGGGACCATGTTGATAGAGAATTGGATGTAGCTCTTCAATCTTTGCTCTTATCTCAGGCTTGTCACATTGTTGCCAAGAAAACCCATTTCGTCCACCTTCACCTAGCGGTTCCCCAAAATACTTCTTTGTCAATTTCATACCAAGAGAGCCCTTTTTGTAGCGATGAGGATTCTGATTGGACTCGTTGCAAAGATTATACTCCTTGGCAAAATCCTCTCGACTCAACATCCTTGGTGGTGGCTTCAAACAAGAAATCTTAGAGTCCACGTCCTTAGGAGTTTGATAAAGCTTTACCTTCTTCCCCTTGGATCTGGGTCTCTTCCGTGATACCTCAACATCGTGCACCTGCATCGACATATCTTCCTCCTCACCACGATCTCCTTCTTCTTCGCTCATGTCGTCCTCAGAAGTGCTCATAGTTGCAGCACTCCCACGCTGATCTCCACCGCTGGCCCTCCCCTTCCTTGCATCCTCTTTCCCCTGCCATCCAATCTCCCTGGATTTCCCCCCACCCACCCTTCCCTTTCCCAAACTGCCTTTGCCCAACTTTCCCTTACTGGAATGCGTCCCACTCGAATTCTCCATCCCTTGCCCACTGCAGCCTAAACCCACATTTTGCAATAAAAAAGAATTCACTAAAGCTATCTTATCAAATGCAACACAAACCTCTCACAGAAGTTCTAAATCTCCCTAATCAAATGCAATAATATGTTTCCAAACAACTAGATATTGTCTAAAAAGAGAGCAACACACAAAATTTGCAAAGAGAGAGCACTAAAGCGCTGCTACACTAACCTCTCACACAAGATCTAAAGCTCTCTAATAACATGCAATACAGATCTGTCAAGAACACCAACAATTTTGCACATTGTGTTTCCAAACAACTAGTTATTGTCCAAAAAGAGAGCAACACAAGAAATCAGCAAGGAGAGAGCAGTAAATCGCTACTATACTGACCTCTCACACGGGATCTTCCTAAATCCAGACACTCCGCCCCAGCATTGGTCTACTTCACCCTCACCGCGCTCCCACCACCCTTGCGCGCATTGAAAGACCGCTGCCTTCGCCACTGCCATCACCATCGCACTTCGCCTATCGCACTCACACCTCGCCATCACACTCAAGGAATTGCTCTAGAAGTGCCCAGTCTGAATCACCATCCCCGCAGCAGGCCTCCACCCTAAACCGCACACTGATCCTTCCCCGAAGTCACTAAAACCGCAGCGTGCAACTCATCCCTCTACAAATCGTGAACACTACACTGTAACTACAGCGTGCAAATCATCTCCCCACCAAACGGATCTACAGTGTGCAACTCTTCTCTCCAAAGTCGCTAAAACCGCCAGCGTACAAGTGGCACTCTCGCAACAATCTCCCCACAAACCGCAGACACCATCTCCGCGGAGTTCCAGGACTCGTTCTAGCGAAGGCCGCGTTCCATCAAACAAACTGAGCTTCCCCGGAAAATTTGGTGCGAGATGACAGCCAACTTGCACAAGCTGTCTAATGGCCGACCCTCGAGACGACCACCGGCCTGTCTAATCGGCAACCTGTGGTCACCAGTCACCCGGCCGTTGCCTTAAGCTTGGTAACCGGCGGTCACCGGTTACGACCCCGATGAACTTCCAGTCACCGGTTGCATTGGTTAGTAACCGTGTACCACCGGTCTCAGTGCTTGCGATTTAACAACCTATATTACGCTAGCTTGTCAGCAAAGATTAACTGGGTTTGCCAAAAATAATTATTGATGTGATATCTTCAAAGTTAGAGTAATTGAGATAGGTATGAAGAATTAATATATTTCATAAGGAATATGAATTGGGTTTGGTAAGAAGAAGTAATAGATTTGATAAGAAAGAGTCATTGGATTTGGTAAGAAGAAATAATAGATCTGATAAGAAAGAGTAATTGGGTTTGGTTAGAAGAAGTAATAGATTTGATAAGAAAGATTAATTGGGTTTGGTACGAAGAAGACCTAATAGATTTGATAAGAAAGAGTACCGTAGTACCATAGCAGGTTCGTCCTAAAATAATTCTTAAAAATAAAAAACGTAAAAATTAGAAAATTCTGAAGACATAAAAAAGAAAAGAGAATAAATTTGTTTTTGAAATATTTTGTTATTTCTAAGCTATTTAAGGTCACTTTTACTGATTTTTTGCTAAAAAACAAAAATTGAGAAATTCAGTTTTCGAGAGGCGAACCTTATTTTTTCAAAAAGAAAAAATATTCGTTCGCCAGGTGGCGAACCTGCTATGGTGTTACAGTAATTGGGTTTGGTAAGAAGAAGACCTAATAGATTTGATAAGAAAGAGTAATTGGGTTTGGTAAGAAGAAGTAATAGATTTGATAAGAAATAGTAATTGGGTTTGGTAAAAAGAAGACTTAATAGATTTGATAAGAAAGAGTAATTGGGTTTAGTAAGAAATGACCCATCATTTCAACCATTTGAAGTGGACTCCCTAAAACCAAAAAAAAGGCATAGATCAAGTAATAGTTAGTCTCTGTTTAGTTTTGTCAAATGTTGGATGTGTTGAAGAATTGATACTACCAAATTACAAATAATTAAAGTAGGAAATGCAAAACCCCTCCAAATCTAAAGTAGTTTAATATTCAAATACTTCAATAGAATGACGGTACACCATTTCAATCATTGTTTGACTTTATTAGTCCGACCCTAACCTTGTCACTTTGATGTTGATATGACTTCTCCAATTTTGAAACTAGTTTATGTGACACTCTAAAATTCAATAATGTACGGACTAGGCCCCCCTATGTTATAAATTCTTGTAAAACTATTTGTTATCAATTTGTATTTGTTTATACTTCATAATGTAGAAGCTGATTATAAATTAATCTAAACATGATGTTAATCCGACACATATATAACGTGGCACAAATGCATAAATTATATGCACTCAAATTACTGTTGTTGCCAAAATATAAACACATTTAGAGTGTTTACTTTTTAAAATATAAATATTATTCAATAAATGCTAAACCCTCTCCAAAGTCGAAAACTTGCAATGGTGTGTTATCAAATGCACAACTAACCAGGTGTTTTGAATTGCATGTTGAATAAAAATAGTACACTTGCATATACAATTTTGTCTAAACAATTAGATTTCCGATTGATATGACCATTACTTTGTATGAATCTCCCCGGGAGAAATTTTCAAAGACAAACATTTCTACATTGTCTATTGTTAGAAAAATTACTATTTGGGGAAAGTAATGATGTTCTCTCCTTTGAGATTTAAAAAAATAAAATTAGAATAGAATGTCCAGTTTTAACCCAATAATACGGTACACTAAATTCTAAAAATACAATTTGTAATTCAAATAAATATTTGAAATCAAATGCTTCTAAACTCATTATGAGAAGATAAAAAACTTTTTTTTTTAAATTGGACCGTGTGGGTAAGTTCTAAACACCACGCTCCTCGTTTTCTCTTTTGAACCAAACTTCATCATAGTTAAAGGAGTCATATTTTATAACACTTTTATGTTAAATTGCCCTTCCCCCTCCGTCATTTAGGAATTGAGCATCTAATTGCAAATATGATAATGATAAGATATAGATGAAATTTGTTGCACAATATAATTTGTTATGCCATATATAATACTACAAGTGTATTGATTTTTCATGGAATTATTGATTGCTAAATTTTTATTTGTTACATTTTTTTTAAATGCACTTTTGAATTAAGATCTTATAACTTTTATAAGAATCACTACAATATGAAATGGAATATATGATTTTCACAAATCACCCCTTTATAATCCAATCACACATGTATGTGAGCCCAAACGATAACCTCCATAAAATCTAATGTATTGAGGTCTTTTAGAGTCATGTTACTAAATAAATTAATATATTGTGCACTATGAAACAATGGCGCGTGAGACAAAACATGATACATTGTTCTATATATATGTATATATAGAATGTCTATTATGTTGAACATACCCTAAACCATATTACTTTCTATTAACCTAAACCACCCTAAGACCTTGAAATCTTCTCTATCTCTTTTACTCTGATTGTAGACTTTGCTTGTAGATAGATTATCCACGTCATAGTTTTTTTTCTTTGCTTGTATAGAGATTTTTTACATAATAGTCTTTTTTCCAATATTGTATATATATACTATTATATATACCATAAACAATCACGTGTCATTTTTTAAATTCTAAATACTTCCTAAAAATGGTGTTTCATCCAAGTTCATCGACGAAAATACCAAAAATTATGACAATTCCATAGGTATCGGCCATATAACAAATTGGGGACTTTAACTGTGGATGATTTACATACAATTGATGAATTATTTGAAGATGGGAACAAGGTGCATGGGATCCATCACCTTTATTTTAAACTCGTGATCGGATGCTTCGCTGGATCCACCAAAAAGTTGAAGAAAGGGCCCCTGCATTTACGCAGTGTTCTAAATATGAAATGGGCCAAGTCAACGTTCGCAACGTGCTTACCCTTTCTCTCAGTCCCCTTCAATCTGATTGGCTGATCCAGATCCACACACTCCTCCCGCCCGATCGAAATTCGACGGCAGAGAATCGTGTGGGCAAAGTACATACAGTACAATTTAGTACTATTGATATATTATGTACACAGTTTTGCCAAAAGTGTATGGGGTCTAGTGTACACACTCCTGGAACGATAACCCGGAAATCACCTCTACGAGTGTTCTTAATACGAAAGAGTGCGTTCTAGGGGAATATCCGGTATCAAGTGCTACGACTTGCACAAAATTTTGGCGCCGCTGCCGGGGATTCTAAAGCTGGGAAGCAAAGGAGATATACCGGATCTGAAGTACGGAAGGCGCGAAGGCCGATCTGTGAACCGGTTTCACTAAGAAGAGATCCTACCTATGGAAGTCGCAAGTGCGAGTCCGGAGGAAAAGAGGAGAAGGATCCAAGGGCTACCGGATTCGATTCATGACTCTAGGGCAATCTAGTGAAGCTGATCTAAAAAGGATTACGCGATCAGCACGGAAGAAAGTGAGCGCCAGTGGTGGACCAACCACATTGGCAAGGGATTTTAAATTTCCGGAAGAAGAGACCTTCTACACCACCGGACCGGAGGAGATCGTTGCCCCGGCTGTGGAGCACCAAGGTCTGGGGTTTCAACCGGAAGTTTGCACCCACCCGGATTCAAAAATGGGAATTCGGATCAGTCACTCCGGAAGGCACTCGAGAGGAATGACCGGATAAAGAAGAATCACCATCAAGGCCGGTAGGAGAAGTATTCCGAGTTGGAGAAATCGGGAACTCAGAAGACGAACCGGGACTGAAGTATGGAATGATTCACGGATCCACGGTGGTCAGACCTGGACAATACAAAAGTACCGTAAGAATCAAGTGCCCGGATCCATCGCATCTACGAAACAGTGGAGGCGCCACCAAGGAAGCAGATTGGATTCAACTATGGCTGTACGGCTGGAGTGGAGAATCCAGAGAAATGACGATGTTAGGTGGAGCTACCGGAGAAGGTTACGATGAACAAAAGTGTGACCTGTAGTTCCACCAAGCAAAGAGGTCAGTATTAGTTTTAGAAGTACGAGAAAGGTAACAAAGGTAATAGGAGGATCCGCAAGGAACCGGATGCGGGAAGTGTAGCGCAATAGACCGCTCGGATCTTGGTGGAATCCGCACCCCTAGAAGAGTTAGAAAAAAAAGGAGTAAGGCCGGGTAGGATAGATAGAAATACTAATACCAAGGATAGATAATAGTTGGAAGATCCAGGCGGGATCCAAAATGGATTCCGGATGAAGAAACATCAACCGGAATCCGGATCTGACGTGGATCTCAGATCCAACAAAGAGACTTGACCTAAGGGCGAAACATCCGATCAATGATTCTCCTCGGGGTAAGTTTTGTAAGCTTAGGTGTTCGCGGGGACGCTCACAGTTGAAAAAGGGGTAATGTCAAACCTCGTTTTCCCAAAAGTGGCTAGTTAGGGTTTCTAGGGCAACAAGGAGTAGTCTTTCCGCCATAAATAGAAGAAGTAATGGCCATAACGGCCCAGTTATTTATTTGGAGAGAGAGTGGCATCCGGGCGCAGCCTAGAGGAATTACTACAGGACTAGGTCGACAGCAGATTCCGGTTGGAAACCGGATGGGAGACCGGATAAGTGAGGACGGGTCTCCGATGGACCCGGCCACGATCCGAGCATTGAAGTGGGCCGCTCTAAATTGGGCGATCCACTGTTCATTCACTCTCTACATTTCCAGTCGTCCGTACCAGCAGAATTTCGTGCTTCCGGATAGCAGTAGAGTTGATAGTGTGGGACCGGAAGTAGAAAGCAGTGAGCGACCGTCTTATGCAGATTCTCAGCGCCCGGGAGTGAGAGAAACTAAACACCCGGTGAGAAACAGTGACGCGAAGTTAGAATTTGGAATAGGCGAGCATCCGGACAGTGCGCACCGCTATTTCAGGCGGAGTTTGAGGAAGAAAGAAAGTGCGCAGCCACGAAGAGGTTCGCGGGGTCTCTGGGAGGTTAGGAGAACACCACAGAAGCGGAAAGGGAAGCGCCGGGAGTGGGAGGCTCGAGGTTTACCGAGGAAGGAGCTGCGCCACATCCGGAGGAGTGAAGAATTCCGCCCGGGGTCCGCAGTCATGGCACGCAGGGAAGCCGGGGCCAAGATTCCGGAGAAGCGCATTTGCCCGGACATTCCGCAACACGAGCAGGACTTTGACGAGCTAATGCAGGACCTCCAGAAGATGGGGTGTTTGGGATTGTTTGGGAGAGTGTGGGATGTGCAGGACTCCCGGATGCTGGAGGAAATCGAAGGCGGGCCAATGGTGGACGCCTTCCAGACAACCATCCGGGCAAAGTATGGCAGTTGGACCCGGGAGATGTGGCGGGAATTGTACGACTTCCCGGACACCAACGAGGACATGGAACCGGAAGGCAAGGGCGACACGGATTGGGTGAAGACGCGGTTCAGTCATCTCTCGGACAAGGACGGGTTCAAGGTGGCGGATTGCATACTGCCCCGGGAGCAACGGCTGCTCCAGTACGTAGTGCCCATCCTCAGTCCGGAGAAGCCCACCACCCTCACTGTGACGCTGGCTCGGGGTATCTACTCCGCACTTCTCCGGAAGAAACGGATCAACTGGGCGATGCTGATTCACCGGAACACGCAGAAGTGGGCGGGTAACCTCGACAACAAGAAGGGATGCCTTCTTGTTAGTCCCATTTCTCTACCACTTGTACGAGAAATATGGGTGCCTCACGGCAGGAGAGGAGACGAGGTTGGAGGAAGTGCCTATTCCGGGGGTGAGAAGCCCGGCCAAGAAGAGGACGGCGCTTCCGGGAGGAGGAGCGGGAACCAGCAGACCTGGTTTGTCGTCCCGACCGGAGGGGAGAAGGATGGCCCCACCTGCACCCCAACTGGATAGGAGCAGAGTCCGGGGAGAGAAGCACCGGAAGGAGAAGGAAGACCAACCAGTAAGAAGGCCACCGGGCGATTCCAGCCCCAATCCGGAGATCAGGACCAAGTGGAGAGAAGACCGCCCAGAGGGAGGCCAACCGGGTGGCACCAGGCCGCAGCAGGTGGAGCGGCAGGAAAGGAGAAGGGATCCGGGGCTAGAACGACCGGGTGGAGCAAGACCTTAGCCAGGGCAAAGAATAAAGAGGAGGGAGGATCCCGATGAGGAGGAGGATTTTCCACAGCCGAAGCTGACTCGGAGGAAACCGACGAGAGGACAAGAGGCAATTCCTCAACCGGAGGTAAGCGGTCCTTCCCAGCCGCAACCTCGAGTGGATCCGGTTGAGGAGTCCAGACTAGAGAAGGAGACAATGCCTTCTCCATCCCAGCCCAAGGAGCATCCGGTAGAGTGACCCGGACCAATGGAGGAGGATTCTACCCCGGCGGCTCCACAGGAACGTATGGAAGAAGAGAACCGGACAGACCGGGAGGGAGGTCCGTCTCAGCCGCGATTCCAGGGTCGGAAGAGGAAGTTAGTCCTCACAGTTGAGGGGGAGGAAGAACTCGAAGGGCCAGGGACCACACCCCGAAAGAAAGGACCGGCCCGGAGGAAAGTGACCCCACTCAACAATCGTCCCAAGGAAGCAGGGGAGGACAAAGAGGAAGCCGGGGACGAGGAGGACCGGGAGCAGGGATTGCCAGCGGCAGCAGAACCGGTCCAGGAGGCAGGCCCACCAGGGAATGTGCCAGCGGAACAAGGAGAACCGCTCCGGGTGGAGGACATGTTACTGCAGACCCGGCAACGACGCTAGCGTGCGAGCCTAGAGAGGAGGGCCCGAGAGCGGAGAGCAGGAATTTGGAGAGCCTAGAGCCTAGGATCCATATGAATTTTGAAAATGATTCTAATTTTAGAATATAAAATTCTACTTTTAGATTTTTTACTATTTATAGTAAATTTTGGTACCCTATGACCGCTGAACCTATAACCGTGGGTTAGTACATAGTAGAGTACAATATTTACAGTCAGCCTGAAAAATTGGATATTTATAGGGTTTAGAGTATGAAATTGAATCCAATGAAGAGAGCTTCTTGAAAAGAGACAAGGACAGAAAGAGAACAAGTGGACCTATATGTAGGACTTTCATTTTTTCTTTTTGTGTAATACATAGTTATAGTAGTCAAAATTATCAAGCAAGCTAGAACTTCAGCCAATTCGAAATAGGGCTTCAGCCATTCAAAATAGGAAGCTATTGCTTCTAGTTCTAGTCTCCTTGTCTAAACACCAATTGTGACTCATTTTTCAATCCTCGGTCTTGATGATCCCGGCCGCCACAAGAATTTTTTTAACCTCATCCAAGCTGAGAGTAGGAGCATGGATGTACGTGTCAACTTTATAGTCCAACGTACATGACGGAAAATTGCACAATGTGATATTGTACAAATTATCATCGGGCTCCACCCCGGACTGGAGCCTGATGATGGCACCAAGGCTGGGGTGGGGGAGGAGGTTGATGCGGAGAATATTCACCTTCACGTTTCTTGCACTCGCCCATTGATTGCGGTGAGTTTCCGTGGAAGCCTTGGTGTTCCGTCGCACGTTTTTGTCGTTTTGGGAGGATGGAATCCTATCAGCATGCAATGGCCTCGGGTGAGTCCACAAGATGGGCTCAAACACCCTCGACGTCGTAAAGAGGCGTGGAGGCAAAATGGCTGTAGTGAACTCTAGACGAAACCCGGCCTCCTGGAACTCTAGGATCTTTGAACACGTGAGGTCCGTACCCGAGAGAACGTGCTAAACATCTAGGATTTCCGAGCGGTCTATGACAAAGAAGCACTTCGGTCCCATGATACATCGTGCGATTTGGTCTAGACAAAACCAGAAATCAACTGTTTGAGGTTTAGTCCGCCGCCATCGCAATGTCATCATCTCCACCATCGCAATGTCCAAGTTCTTGGCAGTGGTTGTATTAGCTACTTCTATTGCAATCAATCCAGCGATGGTCTTCAAAGATTCTCTGCAATTTTCTTTTGCAACTGGGTGTCGATGATAACCCAAGTGGATACAAGTACAAGACATGTTGCCAATGTTGAGCACGTAATACACCGGCGCTGAGCAAAAGTCTTGGCATAACGGGAGCTTCTTGCAAACTTTCCAAACAAGTGAAGAATCATGAAGAGGGTTAAACCAAATGTTGAATGGAAAATTAGTTGTACTTGTCCATTCCATCTCATTTTTTTTGGGCACTCGAGCAAGAAGTCACAATCTTCGTTCTCACAGCACAAAGCACCAACACACGTCAACCTTCTAAACTTCAAGCCAAGGTTGTTGTGTATCTTTAACGTTGTCGTGTGGGACTAAGTGAGACTGTTATAATGTTTGTCTATTTCCTGTATGCTCCGGGCACCTGAAGGATGTACGATTCCACAACATCATGGCAACTCAAAAACTACGTCCCCGTCAAATTGTAGAGGGAAAAACTGCACCTTATGATTCTCTACGCAATCAAAATCTATGTGAGCAAGTTCATTCCAAGATTAAGGAACACTTGAGAGCTTTTGCAAACATTGCATGACAGTAGGACAGTCTTGTGAAGTTGGACAACGAAGACAAAAGGAAAAAGAGGAAGATTGACTCTTGGCCGGGGCAAAAATAACAGGTGGAGTTGAAGCAAAAAAATTGGTTCATTCAAGAGGGGACTTTGACAAAACTAAGATGGGGTTTTCCTCTCAGATTCACTAAACAGTTCAATGATAGGATCTAGAGCCTCACGTTTCACATTACGAATGTTGATCATAATAGCTCTGAGGCTTGTAACATACCATTGAGGCTCAAGAGACTGTAGGTTTTAGGACATAAAGGTAGCAGCTCTACAGTGGATGTGCCGTCAAATCAAGGTTTGAGTTGAATTTTTTGGCTTCAAGTGACGGCTCAAATGTGCCCTCGGCCCCGAGGGCATGTTGAAGGTACATGGAATAGCCTAATGTGCTCGTGAGGCTTCGTATCATGCGCTCGTGAGGTCGCTATTGCCCCGCGTACTCGCATCCAAAAAAGCCATCAAATCAAGGTTTTAGTTGAAACTTTTGGCTTCAAGTAAGGACTCAAATGTGCCCTCCGCCCCGAGGGCATGTTGTAGGTATATGGGGTAGCCCAATGTACTTGTGAAAGTTGGTCATATATAACATTATGGCTACATCATTTAGTTGGAACGTGACGCGCAAGCACAAATTGCACAACTTGCCCGCTGCCCTTTCATGCAAACCCAGGGCCCTCCCACATAGCCCTCGGCCCCAACAGCTCACCCATCACTCGCCAAACCAGACCTCGTCACGCCCAGAGTATCACCCGAGAACCTTCTTCAGACTTTTTTTTAGAAGTATGCCTTGTAATATGTTTTTGGAAAGCTTGAGTAAATGGATTTTTAGCGGTGCATAGCACATTCAATTTGGACATAACCTTCAAAAGTTATGCTCAATTTAAATAGTCACACTGATAATTGGAGCGGTAAACCTTTCAATAGACTATAACTTATCGAGTTTCTGTCCAAACTCAATGAGTCTTATACTCTTGATACGCCCTTTGCGAGAGCTTTTTAAAAACATATGACAAAGCATACTTCCAAAACAAAGTCTGAAGAAGCTTCTCGAGTGCTAGTTTTAGGTGTCACGAGTTCTAGATAAGCGTGTGGAAGGGCCCAGGGTTTGATTGCAATGTCAATGTTGTGGTGTGGAATTTGTGTAGGGCAACCCGAGACTATAAGCGTCACGAGTTCTCTCCGTGATTGTGTAGGAGCTGGAATGCAAACCCTAGACCCTCCCACATAGCCGTCGGGGCCGACTGTTAACCGAATATTAGTTGATATTCCCTTAGGCTAAGAGTAGGCTAGTCTATACCCGGCAGGAATAGACCCTGCAGGAGACACGTGGCAGTACAGGCTGGTACAGACTGGTCGGCCCGACTTTTCTGGTCGACCAGTCTGACACACTGTCAGACTAGTCTCCTATATGTACCTTCACTCTCTTTGAGAGAGTTGTGGCTATACCATTTGTACATCTTTTTGGCAGCCTCCGTTGTACTTCGTTATTGTCTTTACTCTTCTTGTGCGCACTAGTATGTTAGACTACTGCTGTTAGACTACTGCTGTTTCCTGTTCTTGTACCGCTCTTTGTGGTTGTATCTTGGTTAGTTGCAGTAGTCTATGGGCATGCAGGAGCCGACTCACTAGCATACAGGTGCTTTTTCCTAGGCGACAGTACGTTCTCCTTTGTAGAAACCTCTTACTACTCCTCTCAATCTGTAGTAACTAGTCGAGAATAGTCTAGAATAGTCTTGTGCGGAGTAGTCTCATTCGTTTAAGGTCGGTTCCTAGAAAACCCCCTTAACACCGACAGCAATGAAGGAGGGCCCAGGGTTTGCATGCAATGTCCATGTTGGTGTGCGAAATTTGTAGTGGACAGCCCGAGACTCTTGGTGTCACGAGTTCTCTACATGATTCTGTGGGCGCAGAAATGAAAACCTAGGGCCCTCCCACATTGCCGTCGGCCCCGACGGCTATCCCATGACTCGCCAAAGTGTAACTCGTGATGCCCAAAATAGCATTCGAAAACCTTCTCCAGACGTTCTTTTGGAAGTATGCCTTCTCATATGGTTTTGAATAGCTCTTGCAAAGGGCGTTTCATCGGTGTACAGCACATCCAATTTGGACATAAACTTCAAAAGTTATGCTCAATTGAAATAGTCAGGCTAGTATTTTAGGCTGTGAAGATTTCAATAGACCATAACTAATGGAGTGTTTGTCCAAATTGAATGAGTCTTATACCATTGAAACGCCCTTTGCAAGAGCTTTCCAAAAACATATGACAAGGCATACTTCTAAAAAAACGTTTGGAGAAGGTTTTGGAGTGCTATTTTGGGCATCACGAGTTACATTTTGGCGAGTCATGGATTAGCCGTCGGGGCCGACGGCAATGTGGGAGGGCCCAGGGTTTGGTTGCAATGTCCATGTTGGGGTGCGAAATTTGTGGTGAACAGCCCGAGACTCTTGGCGTCACGAGTTCTCTACATGGTTCTGTAGGGGCGGAAATGCAAACCCTGGGCCCTCCTACGTTGTCGTCGGCGCCCACGGCTAATCCATGACTCGCCAAAGTGTAACTCGTGATGTCCAAAATAGCACTCGAAAACCTTCTCCAGACGTTCTTTTGGAAGTATGCCTTGTGATATGTTTTTGGAAAGCTCTTGCAAAGGGCGTTCTACCGGTGTATAGCACATTCAATTTGGACATAAACTTCAAAAGTTATGCTCAATTGAAATAGTCAGGCTAGTATTTTAGGCTGTGAAGATTTCAATAGACCATAACTTATGGAGTTTTTGTCCAAATTGAATGAGTCTTATACCATTGAAACGCCCTTTGCAAGAGCTTTCCAAAAAAATATGACAAGGCATACTTCCAAAAGAGCATTTGGAGAAGGTTTTCGAGTGCTATTTTGGGCATCACGAGTTACATTTTGGCGAGTCATGGGATAGCCGTCGGGGCCGACGGCAATGTGGGAGGGCCCAGGGTTTTCTTATAAGGTCAGCGTGAGGTGTGGAAATTTTGCTTGCGCGTAGTGGGTGTGGGCTCGTGATGCTCATTGTATTTTGTGATCATGGTGTTGTTGTTGTTGGGGTTGCCCTTGGGTGCCAGCGCATCAGTATGTCGTGCAGGTGACGTGCACATAGTATGCTTGTTGTGTGTTTATGCTCATGTTGTTTTTAGGTACAACTCTAGCTTCTTGCTACGTTCTTGATGTCCCTAGTGCTCGCATCTCGTGCCACTGTGGCAAGGCGTGTCCCGTAATGGACGAGTTGGAGATTACCATTTTGGGAGTGCTAGGATTGCCGTTGGGGCCGATGCTTTCGTACAAGGGGCAGTGAGTTGGCTCGTGTCATGCTCGTGGTGTCATGCCATTGCTCGTGGCGTGCTGGCTCGTGGTGTTTTTTGGTCCTGCTCGGGTATTTTACTACGCATTCGATGGCCCAGTGCTTGCATTTTGTGGTCATTGTGGCGAGGCCAGTCCCTTGATTGTCGAGATGGGATCATGGTTTTGGTGGTGCGAGTACCAGCGCATTAGCTTGTTGCGTGCGCGTATTATTGTCGTGGTGTGCTCGTGGTGTACTGGCTCGTGGTGTCACTCTCCATTAGTCGTGGTGTTTCTAGGTCCACCTCTTGTACTTATCTACGCATTCGATGGCCTAGTGCTCGCATTACATGCAGCTATGGCTAGGCGAGTCCCTTAGTAATCAAGGTAGTGATCATGGTTTTGTTGTTGTTGGGTTTGCCCTCGGGTGCCAGCGCGTCACTCTCATTTGCTCGTGGTGTCTGGGTCCAGCTCTTCTCTCTTCTAACGCTCTCGATGGCCAAGTGCTCACATTACGCGCCACTGTGGCAAAAGCGCTCGCATTACCTTGCCACTATCTAAATCTTGTAAGTTCTCATTCATTTTCTCGTTCTAACTGTTCATAATTTATTTTGTGGGCATTCAATCATGTGCTTCGTTGTTGGCATGTCGCTGCGTGCAACGCCACATTGATGCACTCGAAGAGGGCCAAGATCTATTTGATGGACCGCTTCTGTCTATGCGACAAGCCCGCAAACCTGAACCCGAGCGAATTGTTGCATCATCATCTGCATTAGAGGATCCACACCTTGTTCCGTTAGCGGTCGTTCGAACATTGAAGAAATCTCGATTCAGTAAGTAAATTTGAATTCAATCAAGACAATTTCTACTTTGTTTGATAGACTCTTCATCACCTTGTTCTCATGTCCATTTGTTTCTTTCTGTGCAGAAAAATGAAGACCGCAAATTCTACAGTATAGAGGCCACTTTTTGCGAGGCTAGAGTTTTTGAAGAGCCCTCCCAAATCATTTCATTTGCTAGTCTACATTCAGCTAGTTGCACAGGCTCTTACACGTCAAGGTATTAGAGATCACATTCTAAAGCCAAAGGTGTTGAACTCGGACGCACTAGTATACTTTGATGTTGAGGCTAAGGAGTCTGAATGTGATGGTTTTAGTTCACCTCTACGCTCTACATCTAGCTCTTGCTCAAGGTCTACTAGTACCAGTAATTCTATTGATGACTTAGAGGAACTTTGATGTCTTCTCCACATCTTTGTACTACTTTTGTTATGATACATGTAGTGAGACTAAAAGGGCCACTAATCTTGATTCTTGACATCCGTGTTATACTTCACACTGCTAATTCTTTTATTCTCAAACCTCATTGATTTGTTAACTGTATTGTTCATGTTTTGTTTTTCCATATTTGATCTCAAAACCCCTAATCCCTAAATCATCAAATTTTAATAAAAAATATGCTCAGATGTAGAATGTGAAATAATTACATTTTACATTACAGTCCAGATACACTAAAAATTCCATAAATATTGATCCCACGGTTATAGGTCCTTTTGAAAAAAACTTTAAAAAAAACTGAAATTTTTCTAGGCTCTCAGGCTCTCAGGCTCTCAGGCTCTCGGGCTCACACTCCCAGGCTCACATGCTAGCATTCCCGCAGACCCGGGTGGCACTGGACATGGTTACGGAGCAGTACAACCCCATGTTCGCTGCTCTCCGGGAGACAGGGACTCTTCTCCAGACGAACGACGCTCTAGAGTATCCGGCGCGGGTTCGGAAGCTCCAGAGGAAACTCATCTGGAGCAGGGAGAGGGAGAATGAACTAACCAGACAACTGTAGGGTATCCAGGAAGCAGAGAGCGAATCCGCGGCTCTCTTGAAGGGATTTGAGGAAGAGCTACAGCGAAAGGTAGCCTACATCAATAAGATGGAGGCCCACGTACAGAGGAAGGAGTTGCAGATCCGGGAGCAAGAGGATACCATCCGGAGAGTAGCAGAGACAAGCCAGCAGTGCGTCTCCAAGCTATCCGGGTTGTTCCAATCGAATGGGGAGGCACAAACGAAGGCCCGGTTGTACGACGAGCGGGTACTTCAACCGAGATTGGAGGGAGCAGCCCGGATGAAGAATGTAGTTAGGGAGTACTCGGACAAGGTAGAGGCATACTTGGGGGAGTTCCGGGTACTGGCGGAGTACATCCGGGAGAGCTCTTTGGAGGAGGAGCCGGATCAGGAGGAAACTACCTCCCGGACCGTGATGGATGTGGAGCCAATCCACATGGTCCGACCCGCGAGAGTAAGCCCAGAGGAAGTCCGGGATTTGAGCGAAGGTATGGAGGCAATGGATGTCCAACTGGACAGGGCGGAAAAGCAACAGGTGGGACAGCCGGCGGCGCGTGGAACTCGAGGAGATAGGCCAGTGGATCCGATCGTGGTGGAAAGCCCGGAAGATGAGGAAGAGCAGCCGCCGGAGGATCAGTAGCTGCCCGGAGTCATCGGAGTCCCGAAATCAGTGGCCCAGACTTAGTGGGTCCGGCCACTTAGAACAGGCCCCTTTTTGAGTAAGTAGGATAGGACTCTGTTTGGGAGTTAGGTTTTTAGGATTCTAATGTTAGTTGGAGTGAAGGGAGAGAACTGAACCGTGGGGTAGTTCCACGGTTTTTCCGGATCCTGGGTTTTTAGGATCTGCGGGTTTCCCGGATCTGGTTGGCTTTGTGTTTTCTTTTTATCCAGGGATGTTCCTCATTCTTGGGGTCTTTTTTGTGTGTACCATTTTCTCTTTGTAAATAACCCTAGGCATACTCTTCTACAGACCGGAGTGTTTGTGTGTGTGTGTGGTTGTTAGTAGAGATCGTGGTCCAAATTAGTCCCTTGGTAACCGGAAATGTTGATCGGATTCTGTTGTAAAATCTAGTTGTTTCGTGCTCGGTTGCGGGGTATGATCCGGGTTAGTGGCTGAGTGGATAGGAGGGGGTACTCCGGTTCTCTCAGAACTCCTGGACGGGTAGTTTGATTAAGGTGCCAGCACCTGGGTAGACCACGTGACAGAAGAGTCCAGAATAGCTAGAGTAGCCGGGTTCTGTGTAGATCCAGTTAAGAGTCTGGGTATTGGGGAAACTCAGAGATTGTTTGAAGGTGGGTTGTTCCATGCTCGGTTGCAAGGTATAATCCGGGTTAGTGGCTGAGTGGATAGGAGGGGGTACTTCGGTCCTCTCAGAACTCCTGGACGAGTAGTCCGGTTGAGGTGCCAGCACCTGGGTAGATCATGTGATAAGGAGAGACGGAAGGATCAGAGTAAAACAAACTGTTAGGAGTCCAACCGATTCCGGACACCCCGGATAAGGGTCCATCTCGGTTATCAGGTCGTTGTAGTAATTTTAAGGAGGGGGAAAACCGGGTTGCGCTTAAGTGACCGGCTGTGGGTCTGGGATGAATCTGCAGCTGAAGTGCAGTACGGGAATTACCCGGATTGAGGAGTTTTGTGAGTATAACCGGAAGGTAGTGAATTTCCCATCACTTGAATCAGTAGGGAGGGGTGTGTCTTTAAATCCAGCACCACTAATGTGAATGGAGAACCCTTTGAGGGGAAACAGAGGTTAAATGAAACCTGATCAGGTCATAACGGTGGACCGGGGGAGAGGAAGATTAGTAAGAAGTTCCCCCCCGGAAGATACCGGATCTAGTCGTAACCGGATGAGTCAGTAGGAGAAGGCCCGGTTCAGTCGGAGAGAAGGATTCCTCTGGTGACAGAGAGAGAGAGAGATCACCAGTCCGGGACAATCTCCGGAAACTTCCCACTTCACAGAGTCTCCGCGGAACGATAACCCGGAAATCACCTCTACGAGCGTTCTTAATACGAAAGAGTGCGTTCTAGGGGAATATCCGGTATCACGTGCTACGACACTTCTTTCTTGGCAAACTTCTCAGCTGCCTTGTCGATCTTTGCTTGGACACAAGCGGCAACCTTCTCTTGTTGTTGAGTAATCTTCATTGCCTTCTTCTTGTCTTCAGTTTCAACTTTGGCAATGAGTTTAAGCCGTGCTTCTTTGTCAAGGTTCTCCAACTCACCATCCAGCAAGGCAGGTTTATCGGCAGTCTCAGCCGAGGATCTAAGATCCTTCTCATCTGCATGAACGTACCCCTAGACACAGTCCAAATACCATCCAACCCCCTTGAGATGGGTGCTTGTCCACTTCTTCAGCTGTGGCAAAGAAAACATGCACAACTCGGAATTACGATCCATCCAATTGACTAAGAAGATGGGAAGGTCGGCCTTGGCAATTGCCTTTTTCGCGAGGAGCTCATGCTTGAAATACCTGTAGAGATGCGAATTAGTTCATTGCACATTAAAGCTATTACAAACATTGAAGGATATTACGATGTAGCCAGGAAAGAAAGTATTTTCCAATTTAAAATGAAAGAGTAATACCTATAGACCACAAGTTTGACAACGAGATCGCTACCCTTGAAGTCCTTGAATGAATCCGATTTCTTGAAGTGGTCAGCTCCCTTGAAGACTGTTGGAAATCCCTTGTCCCAAAGGTTCACTCGCCAAGAGTCAATGAACTGCGAAATGGACTTCGGTTCAGTTGGAACATCCATGTTCAACGGTACGTTGTCTTTATGGACGATATTCTCAAACAGTTCCACAGCTGCATCCTCAATCTAGAAAATTAGAGTTATAACATGAGGAAGACATAAGTGTATAGAAATCAAGTGATGAATGCAAAATAAATAATTTAAGATAAGTTCATTAATACACTCATTCCTGCCCTCCATGCAGCTCTTAGTATAAAGGAATTTAGACGTTCATAGTTCACTGGTTTCAATGAAAATCGCACCACCTCCCTAGTGTGTACTGATGAATTCCACCATTTCAACCATCTTAGCTTGTGATGAGCAGGAACGGCGGTTGTGGCAATGAGCTGAAGTTTATCTAGTGTGAGTTCCAACTGTGATGCATTCATACTCCAATGATGTTCAATCTGCCAATACAATGAAAGTGAGATTTTTAAGAAAATAACGATGGCAGAATATCAATTGTCAAGGAACTAGTAACACAGTATTATACCTCCTCTAGCAAGTCTGGTCCATGTGCAGGGTTGGCAACGGCCGTCATCTTGCCCAGCTTAACCATTAGCTTGGTGGTCTTCTCTTTGATGCCTTGCTTCATGGCAGCCGCAATGCCCTCTCGTGTGACATCCTCTGGTTTGGTTTCCTCTCGATATACGAGCACGGCCGTGTCTCCAGCAGCGGCAATCTCTTGCTGTCAACACATAATGATTAGAGAAACAATTAAAAAAATGTTCTACAATTATTGAAAATAATTCTCAAATTCAAGCTTGAAATAGAGTTAAAGAAAATACCGGAAACATGAGCGCAATAAAAACGTCTGCTTGCAATGAACACCACCCTCTCTTAATTGAATTACGGCACTTTTCCAATTCCTCACGACTCAGAAGTTCAGAAAAGTGGTCCAATGGCATAGTTCCAAACTTTCGAACTTGGTAGAGTTGATGTACCAAATTTGTTTTCACGTGGGAAAACTCTGTCTGCCTATTAAAGAATCAGAGGTAACAGATTAGATTTTGAATGTACAATGATAAAGAACAAATAATATTACTCCAAGAGAAAGTAGTTACAAAGGGTTTATACTCACTTGTTAATATCGTTCATGACGTTCATGAGCACACCAATTCGACCTTTCGTCTCCAGTATGATAGTGTCCACAGAGTAATGCCAGGATTGAACATCATTGTAAAGCCTCGTGATGTGATTCATCCACGCTATACGGCGATGATTCCTATCACAAATGAAAAACATTTTACCCTTCATGAATCGCATGGAGTCGTGGGAGTCCAGGTATTCATCAAACTTGTCGCTCTCACGTAGCCAAATTGGTCCCCATTCGCTTTGGTGCTTCTCAGTGACGTGCTCCCCAAGGCCTTGTTCATTCGAGAGAGAGACATAAAAAACACAAGCACCCTCACGATAGCCGTGCACAAATTCGTGCTCAAGTTTGATAAGATCGCATTGCAACGTAGGCCTTACCATTGGCATAACAACAAGTCTGCAAAGAGGGATCATGTGGCGTGAAATGTTAGCTGGTTGCAATTGAAGGGCAGCAAGAGCCGCCACCGTGTTCATCTTTTGAGCACGCCGAATATCATCTTCACAAACTCCATCGCCTGTGTGCATGATTAGGGTGTCTACATCGTCCTCCTCTTCATCATCTCCAATTGGCGGTTGAGCTGCATCATTTCCCTCTTCAGCATCATCAGAAACGTACTCGAGTGTCATTGGATGCTGCATCCCAAACACAATGATGTACACAACGTAAGATTAGTATCAGAATGATTATTAACTTATTTCTATGACTACATCTATAGTCATCCCTCAGACGAGACCAAATCAGACTATATGTCGTCAAGAACCCAAAATATCCTAACATCTAGTTTGACATTTGCTTGCTGGGACATGGACGATTTGCCAGTGTGTTTCCGGACGAGGATAGTATGCGCGCGGGGAGCGGGGAGCGGTGAGCAGTGAGCGGAGAAATGTGGGATTACGAGCAAGAATTTCAGGTCAAACGTGGTCAACGAAACTAAAATTAGCAATTATTCGAATATTTGCATATTTTTAGAATTTTTTTGAACCCTATGACCGTGGAATATTTGGTACCTATTACCGTGGTTAAGGGTGAGTGGTTCAGGGATAAAAGCACTTTAAGGGTTAAGGGTCTCTATAACCGTGGTAATTAGGGTTTAATTTGGGTTTAGGGTAGAAAGAGATTGTTATTTCAGCATCTTATTAGGAGTCAATCCACTCGTTTAGGTATAATTATTTGAAATGCATAGCAAGTTTAGCGTTAAGATCAGTTTGGGTACAAGATAGAAAAAATACCAGAGTTTAGGGTTTAGGGTTTCGTAAATAATATAACATGACTTTCAAAACTGCAGTAGTGGCCCTTTTAGTCTCACTACAATTTCATTGATTTGGAGAGTGAACATGTCAACAATGGAACCAACAACATTTTTGTATCCTAGGGTGTTGGATGAGTCAACAATCCGCTCTCAAGAACTAGCTTAACTTCGTTGAAGCTAAGAGTGGGTGCATGAATGAAGGCATCTACATCAGCATCAAACCCACAAACGACCATGAAGACAAAATATAGATGTTTGCAGTGAGCCCATTGGTTGCGTCCTCTTTTTGCCTTGGTCACCATCTCCTTGAAATAAGGGCAGGAGCAGTCTTGAAACTGGGAAATTGTGAGAAGGTACTGCTGATTTGTCGAAGGCGTGCCCGAATCCAACGTGACGATGCAACCCAGGGCAGGGACTGGAACCATGTCCACCTTCCTTATGCAACCCTTGAATGCTGCAGCGCTAGCACAGTTGTTGGCTTGCTTGATGGATGGGCTCTTCTTGTTGCGGCGGACATTCTTGCCATGACGTTGCTTGGGAACTTCAGCTGGGAAAGCTGGAGTTACATATGTTGACAAGTCGACGGGGAGAGGGTGGTCTTGGAAGAGCCTTCGCGGCGATATGACCTCGCGCTGTGGAAGTCGAAAACCAGCGTTTTCTAGGGCAAGTATCTCCTTGCGTGTTAGGTTAGTACCGTTCTTCACGGGCCAGATGTCGGGGACCTCAGGGCGGGACATAACCCACTTTCTGCGAGTTCCTTTGACACACCTCTCGATGTCGTCGTTGCAGAAGAAGAATTGCATGCGCTCCTTGCGATTCTTCTTGTAGTTGTCCATCATGCCCGTGTACGTAGGAGCAGCGGTAGATTTCCCGTCTTGTATGATTCGAGCGATGCACTTCCTCTTAGTCACAGCTTGCTGCGCGAAACAAGCCTTCGCAGATGGGTGTTTTAGCCTAGCTATGTGCCACTGACTCTCGTCGCAAGCCGTTTCTTGCACGGAAGTAACGTGGTGTAGAGCTGTAGCTGGGGTTGCATCCTGAACTTGCACTGGTACATCAGACTTCTCTAGTTCTTGGGGAGAGACTAACAGCTCTACAGGAGAAGCATTTAGGTTTACGGCGTTGTTCCTTGCACCCCTGGTCTGCACTCGAGGACGAGAGATGCTGATCTTGTCAGGTCTGTGAGAGTCATACTCCGAACCGATAGGAATGTCTGCTTTCTGCTTCAACGACAGGAAGACTTCTTCTCCTTCGAGTTGAGGTATTCGAGTGCAAAACTCCTCCGCTCCAGGCATCTTCGCTAATGCTTTGTGTAGGGATTTCGAGTTCCCCGTGCGCTCTGTAGACTTTTGTGCAATCCGGAGTTTCAGTTCTTCTTTGGTAGGGCCAGTTCCGACTCTATCCCCCTTGAGGTATTGATAGTACGCGACGCTCTGCATGAAGGATCGGACGAAGTCATCCACAGTAGCGACAAACAAGTCTGACCCTCGATCACCAGATTGCTGTTTCCATTTGTTGTGGATACTTTCGGCTAAGTTGCAAGAGGGCATTTCGGCCAACTCGTCCTCCGTGAGGTCCTATTATATAAAAAGCAATGCACATTTAGAGTTAGGGTTGTAGAGAGGAGAACAAGCAATGGCATGGACTTAGGGTTATAGTTTCGGGTTTTGGAGCTTACAAGTTGCATGAAGCCTCCCCACTGGCGGTATCGAAAATGCCAGAAGGCTAGCTATAGGTCGAGACGCCTGAGTCCATCTTCAGTAGTAGCTCCGGAGGAGTGCCACCAAGCTCGGATACCAAGATAGCGGGAATCTGCCTCCGCTTGCGTCGAGGCGTTCTTGTATTGCTTGCAGAGCATGCGATGTTGGTCTTGGAGGTCAGCTCTGATGTCAGCCTTCGTGTGCTTCTTCAATGACTGCACCCAATGGAAGAGACATGTTCGCTCTTTATTAGGCATTGGGATTGAAGCATCTCCACTCCCGTACACAATGCGTACAGCATTCCAGTTTGTTTGCGCGCTGTCTGCCATGAAGCCCTTGAAGTTTGGATCTTGAAGTCCGTGGCGAGCAACAACGGCGTTGAGATTCTTCCAATCGACCATTTGAGCCGCGACGTCTTCCGACTGCATATCGCACAACGCAATGGTCATAACACGGCAATAAATAGGGTCGTAAACATGGCAGCCCATGGTTGTCCACTGTTTCCACCTCTTCACATGATCGAACATGAGCCATGCGTTCTGCAGGTCTCCACCAAGCTGCATTCGCTTCACAAGGTCAACTCCGCTACCGGGACCAATCTCTGACATTTTAAAGACGAAGACCTTGTCCGACTCCGATCCTTGACCAGGGAACTTGTTCTCCTGGACAAATGGCCAGTTGCTGGAGCCGCGAAGCTTGGTGATGCTATCCATGATACCGAACTTTCGGAAGTATTTAAAGCCCGTCACCTTGTTGCGAATGTTGGGGGAAGTCAACTTCTTGCATCTGTCAAAGAGCGGCAGGAGGTCATCGAGTTCAAGAGTTTTTGATTCTGCCCCTTCGGCTGCCACAAGCATATCCCCTACCATCTCTTTTGTTGCCTCTAAGACGATCGCAGACTTTGTTGCAGAAGGAGTTCGGTGCACGTGCTCCTCCACCAAACTCTCGCCTCTGGCAATATCGTCTCGGTAAGCCCCGACCTTGACAGGGTGGTCGTGAGTTCCAAAATGAACACAAGCTCGAGTCATGCTGTTTTTGCCTAGGACGTAATATATTTTTGCATCGCAGGTTGCAAGACAGAAGGGAGGAACTTTACAACATTTGCAAACAAGGGTGGAGTCCCTGGGAGGATTAGTTCCCACGTCAAAAACAAATGAAGATACTCCATCCCACTCAGTTTCGTTAACAGCTGTACTGCGGTGAACACGGGTTAGATAATCGCAGTCTACATTTTCACATCGTAAATGACCACAACAAGAGGAGGTACGGAATATCAACCCAAAATCATTGACAATGTTGGACGTGTGAGTACGAGTCCACACATGCCCATCATAGTGTTTGTCCATGCCACGGAGTTGCTTCGTTTTGTTGGATCCTGAAGAGGATCCCAAGGGAGGGAACTCAAAGATGACATCGCCATTGTACTGGGGTGGCAAGAACTCGACTCGTTTGATAGAGGTAGAGTTGTAGTCACATTTTTTGAATATATTCCTAGATCCCTTTCTAGTACATAGCAATTTCAGGCACTCTACGACACTTTGTTTTGGTGACACAGAAAGCGGTGTAGGGTGCTGACTAGTGGGCTTAGGACAACTGCTTGCAGAAGTTTGGGGATTAGGCTGAGAAGGAGGAAGGGTAGGATCATCTTCTACATTCACCGGGACGTCATCATCACTAAGCTCATAGATCGTCTCTAAACTTGGCTCAATTTTCACTCGGCCTGGCATGGTGGTTTGCACAGTGCAAGTAGATGACTCCCTTGGAGTCAAGAGTTTGGTAGATGCACCCATAAGGCAATCGGATAGACCGTAAGCTCTATACCTACCTGCCTTAAGCAACCACACTCTTCCATCTTCAGTAGTGGTTGGGAGCTGCCTAACGGTGTGCGTAAGTAGACCAGACTCTGCATCGAATACCTCTTCATCAACGTGCACAGTTGCTGCAAGAAGCTGAAACGTTAAACTAAGACTGAAAGCTGAAACGACTGCTACTCCGTTGTCCCCTAGCGGGAAGGAAGTAGGGACCCCTGCTCCTTCGACACGAACGAGTGCCATGCTCTACTCTTGGGGAAGTGTAAATTCAAGACATTCAATGCAATCCGGAATAAGAGTGAGCATTTGGGAGATGAACGCTTAACTCTAGATGTGTGTTTCTGGATCCCTGAACCCTAAATGTTGTGTGAGATCACAACATGTTTACAAGCTCTGAGGTGGCATGGGCTAACCCAGCCGGTGCCGGCTTACTCGGGGAGTGTTTTTTTAATTCTTTTGAAGCTCTAAATTCAGGATTCTTGGTGTGAGATCACAAAATGTTTTCAAGTTCGAGGTGGCATGGGCTAACCCAGCCAGTGCCGGCCTCACTAAGGGAGTGTTTTTTTTATTTTTTTTAAACTCTCAATTCAAGATTCATGTGTGTGATCACAACATGTTTTCAAGTTCTGAGGTGGCATGGGCTAACCCAGGCGGTGCCGGCTCACTGAGGGAGTGTTTTTTTAATTCTTTTGAAGCTCTGAATTCTGGATTCTAGGTGTGAGATCACAACATGTTTTCAAGTTTGAGGTGGCATGGGCTAACCCAGCCGGTGCCAGCCTCACTGAGGGAGTGTTTTTTTTATTTTTTTTAAATTGTCAATTCTGGATTTTTCTCTGAGATCACAACATGTTTTCAAGCTCTGAGGTGGCATGCGCTAACCCAGTCGGTGCCGGCTCACTGAGGGAGTGTTTATTTAATTCTTTTGAAGCTCTGACTTCTGGATTCTTGGTGTGAGATCACAACATGTTTTCAAGTTCCAGGTGGCATGGGCTAACCCAACCGGTGCCGGCTTCACTGAGGGAGTGTTTTTTTGATTTTTTTGAAGCTCTCAATTCTCGATTCTTGGTGACATCACAACATGCTTTCAAGTTCGAGGTGGCATGGGCTAACCCAGCCGCTGCCGGCCTCACTGAGGGAGTGTTTTTTTTATTTTTTTGAAACTCTCAATTCAAGATTCTTGTGTGAGATCACAACATGTTTTCAAGTTTTGAAGTGGCATAGGCTAACCGAGCCGGTGCCGGCCTCACTAAGGGAGTGTTTTGTTGGTTTTTTTTTAACTCTCAATTCTAGATTCTTAGTGACATCACAACATGTTTTCAAGTTCTGAGGTGGCATGCGCTAACCCAGTCGGTGCCGGCTCACTAAGGGAGTGTTTATTTAATTCTTTTGAAGCTCTGACTTCTGGATTCTTGGTGTGAGATCACAACATGTTTTCAAGTTCAAAGGTGGCATGGGCTAACCTAGCCGGTGCCAGCTCACTAAGGGAGTGTTTTTTTAATTCTTCTGAAGCTCTGAATTCTGGATTCTTGGTGTGAGATCACAACATGTTTTCGAATTCTGAGGTGGCATGGGCTATCCCAGCCAGTGCCGGCCTCACAAAGGGAGTGTTTTTTTGATTTTTTTTAAACTCTCAGTTCTGGATTTTTGTGTGAGATCACAACATGTTTTCAAGCTCTGAGGTGGTATGGGCTAACCCAGCCTGTGCCGGCTTACTGAGGGAGTGTTTTTTTAATTCTTTTGAAGCTCTAAATTCTGGATTCTTGGTGTGAGATCACAACATGTTTTCAAGTTCTGAGGTGGCATAGGCTAACCCAGCCAGTGCCGGCCTCACTGAGGGAGTGTTTTTTTTATTTTTTTAAACTCTCAATTCTGGATTGTTGTCTGAGATCACAACATGTTTTCAAGTTTTGAAGTGGCATGGGCTAACCCAGCCGGTGCCAGCCTCACTGAGGGAGTGTTTTTTTGATTTTTTTTAAACTCTCAATTCTGGACTCTTGGTGACATCACAACATGTTTTCAAGTTCTGAGGTGGCATGGGCTAACCCACCCGGTGCCGGCTCACTGAGGGAGTGCTTTTTAAAATCTTTTGAAGCTCTGAATTCTGGATTCATGGTGTGAGATCACAACATGTATTCAAATTCTGAGGTGTCATGGGCTATCCCAGCCGATGCCGGTCTCACAGAGGGAGTGTTTTTTTAATTTTTTTTAACTCTCAATTCTGGATTTTTGGTGACATCACAACATGTTTTCAAGTTCGTAGGTGGCATGGGCTAACCCAGCCGGTGCCGGCCTCACTAAGGGAGTGTTTTTTTTATATTTTTGAAGCTCTCAATTCTGGATTTTTGTGTGAGATCACAACATGTTTTCAAGTTCGAGGTGGCATGGGCTAACCCAGCCGGTGCCGGCTCACTAAGGGAGTGCTTTTTGGATTTTTTTTAAACTCTCAATTCTGGATTTTTGTGTGAGATCACAACATGTTTTCAAGCTCTGAGGTGGCATGGGCTAACCCAGCAGGTGCCGGCCTCACTGAGGGAGTGTTTTTTTTATTTTTTTGAAGCTCTCAATTCTGGATTCTTGTGTGAGATCACAACATGTTTTCAAGTTTTGATGTGGCAATGGCTAATCCAGCCGGTGCCGGCCTCACGGAGGGAGTGTTTTATTTTATTTTTTTTAAATTGTCAATTATGGATTTTTGTGTGAGATCACAACATGTTTTCAAGCTCTGAGGTGGCATCGGCTAACCCAGCCGGTGCCGGCCTCACTGAGGGAGTGTTTTTTTGATTTTTTTGAAGCTCTCAATTCTGGATTCTTGGTGATATCACAACATGTTTTCAAGTTCTGAGGTGGCATGGGCTGACACCGTCGGTGTCGGCCTCACTGAGGGAGTGTTTTATTTTATTTTTTTAAACTCTCAATTCTGGATTTTTGTGTGAGATCACAACATGTTTTCAAACTCTGAGGTGGCATGCGCTAACCCAGCCGGTGCCGGCTCACTAAGGGAGTGGTTTTTTAATTCTTTTGAAGCTCTGAGTTCTGGATTCTTCGTGTGAGATCACAACATGTTTTCAAGTTCCAGGTGGCATGGGCTAACCTATTGAAGGTAGAGAAGATTGCACAAGGCACACACACAAACACAAGGAATGCGTAGAAAGAGATGATCTTTACTCAAAGGCCTTCCACCTTAAGTAGTGTACACTAGGAGGTCACCATGGACAAACCATATGGGATAACTCATCACAAGGACACTCTAGAGATCAGCCCATGCCTAACCCCTCCTCCCACACACCATTATTTAGCACCCGTACGTCTTTGGCTTATAGCAATACTACGTTGCATCAATTACCTCAATACTCCCACTTTGCGTAGAGCCAAAGCCTCTAAGTCCAAATGCTATTACTAATCGTTGGTGTCGGTCTCTACAAAGACCCTTTGTGAGCACATCCGCCACCATGTGCTCCGTTGGGCAATACTCCAAATGTATAACTCCCAATTCCAACTTCTCCCGAATGAAGTGGTATTGCACATCAATGTGCTTCGTGCGTGAATGATGTGTAGGGTTCTTTGCAAGTGAAATGCACCCTTGGTTGTCACACATAACCGTTGTAGCCTCACCTTGTGTGCAACCCACATCCACCATTAGTTGCCTCAACCAAATGGCCTCCTTCGTGGCATGGCTCGTAGCCATGTACTCGGCCTCCACCGTTGATGTCGCCGTGGTTTGTTGCCGCTTGCTATTCCACGACACCGCTCCCGATCCGACCTTGAACATGTAGCCCGTTGTCGATCTTCGATCGCTCGTGTCTCCCGCGTAGTCCGCGTCACAATAGCCGCTCAACACAATGTCTTTGCCTCCAAGACACAACTTCACATCGCTTGTGCCCCTCAAATAACGCATGATCCTCTTGACCGTCATCCAATGCATCGAGCCCGGTCTCGCCATGTGTTGACTCACCACGCTAATTGGATACGCAAGGTCGGGCCGTGTCGCAATCATCGCATACATCAATGACCCCACCGCTTGCTTGTATGGCACCTCCGCCATCGATTTAGCCTCCATCGCATACTCCTCCTCCGAAAGCTTGACGAGCTTGGAGTTTGCATCCAATGGTGTTGCCACGGGCTTACAATCCTCCATCCCGAATCTCTTGAGCACGTCCATCACATACTTGCCTTGACTCATGGTGATAGTGCGTGTAGCCCTGTCTCGCACAAACTCAACACCAAGACAAAAGTGCAATTCTCCAAGATCACTCATCTCGTACTCTCTCTCAAGCATGCCTTTTAATGCATTCATTAAACTCATGAGGCTTGCAAGAATGATCAAATCATCAACATATATGATCACAATCACCACATGTTGCCCCTCTTGCATGAAGTAGAGACTATGATCCGCAATGCTCCTAGTAAACCCGTGTGCAACCAAGAACGTGTCAATCTTTTGGTACCACGCTCTTGGAGATTGTTTCAACCCATACAATGATTTTTGCAACTTACAAACAAGGTGCTCATTACCTTGTTGCACAAACCCCTCAGGTTGCACCATGTAGATATCCTCCTCCAAATCGCCATTCAAAAATGCGGTCTTCACATCCATTTGATGCATCTCCAAGTCCAAGGCCGCTCCAATGGCAAGAATGCATCGAATGGTGGTGAACTTGGCTACGGGAGCAAATGTCTCGTGAAAGTCCACCCCATGCACTTGCGCGAACCCCTTGGCTACTAATCTTGCCTTGTGACGCACAACAATACCCGAAACATCCCTCTTTGTCCGAAACACCCATTTGCAACCAATGGGGTTGCGATCCTTTGGAATGGGAGTTAATTGTCACGTACCGTTAGCAATTAGAGAGTCGTACTCCTCTTGCATGGCATGCTCCCACTTGACCGCATCCTCACCTTGCATGGCTTCTCGAATGGTCAATGGACCATCCGATAATGCCACATTCGCATGCTCGTCCTCCACTTGAGGGAAGATGTGGTTCTTCCACCATTCTCCAGGTGGCTTGCGCGATCTCTCGGGGTACCGCCGCTCGCTTGAAGAAACTTGCTCCTCTTGCATGCCCTTTGCGCCATTCTTGGCCTTTGAGCTCGATGGCGCTTCAACAACCTCCGTGTCGCCAGCTTCGTCATCACCGTCATCATCACCTACATCAACAACACTAGGAGACTTGGAGGGTGTGTCCACCAAAACGTCTCCACTACTCCCACTTGGACCAACCTCCAAAGGAGCCTCCATCGTAGACTCCTCACAAAATGTCACATCACGTGACCGAATGATCTTCCTCGTGTCCACCGACATGAGTCTATACGCCTTGGTACCTTCACAATACCCAAGAAACACACATTTCAAGGCCTTAGCCTCGAGTTTCGTCCTCCGTTCGTCAGGAACCTTCGCATATGCAATGCATCCGAAGATGCGCATGTGTGCAACACATGGTTGCCTCCCACTCCACGCTTGCTCCGGCGTCATGCCTTCAACCGCGCTTGTTGGACACCGATTGCGTGTGTATACCGCATTCACCACCGCTTCCGCCCAAAGGTCCAACTTCAAGTTTTGAGCGTGCAACATGCTCCTCGCCATCTCTACAATGGTGCGATTTGCGCGCTCCGCAACTCCATTTTGTTGAGGCGTGTACGGGGCCGAAGTTTGGCGTGCGATGCCTTCATTCTTCAAAAGCTCGTCAAATTTCTTGGACATGTACTCGCCGCCATTGTCCGACCGAAACACCTTGATCTTCAACTCGGATTGGTTCTCCACCAATGTCTTGAACTCCTTGAACTTCTCAAAGCACTCACTCTTGGCTTTGATAGGGTAGAGCCATATCTTCCTTGAAAAATCATCGATGAAGGTCACAAAGTACTTGCAACCTCCCATCGATGTGGTCTTCATGGGGCCACACACATCCGAATGCACGATCTCCAAAACTTTTGTGGCCCGTGTCGCCCCTTCACCCGCAAATGGCAACCGTTGTTGCTTGCCTTCAATGCAACCTTCACACGTGAATGTAGAAGCATCCACTTTCAATTGATGAAGATCCATACCGCTTACCATGCCGCGTAGTGTCTTCACACTCTTGATGTTCAAATGGCCAAGTCGACGATGCCACAACGCCAACTTGTCGTCCTTCAAGTTTGAATGCGCCAACGCCGCCGATTCCTTCGAATGCACCTTGGAGAACTTGATGTGGTACAAGCCCTCGTGTTCTTCAATGATGGCCACCTCATCTCGACTCGGTGACAATACATAACACCCCTTATCACTAAACTCAACCCTCAAGTGCTTTGCCACTAATTGCCTCACCGATAGTAAATTTGCCGTTAATTTGGGAACGTGGAGGACATCTTGGATAGTGATTGTCTTCACACGACCCCTCACCTCGGTGTCTACAACAATTTGGCCCTTGCCAACGGCCTCAAGCACCGTATCATCTCCCAAAATCACTCTCCTTGGATTAATGAGAGCATACGAATGAAAACAAGTTTTATGTGGTGACATGTGGCTTGTAGCCCCCGAATCAACAATCCAATCACTCGTACTACCATTGCACGATACATTGCTTGCCATGTTTGCATACTCATCACCAACCTCAATCCAATCACTCATGCTTGCATCACCCTCGATACCATCACTCATGCTTGCATCACCCTCGATGCCATCGCTCATGCTTGCCTCATATCTAGCCGTAAATGCGTACTCATCATCGTCACGAGTTTTAGTGTTGTTTGCACTCTCCCCTTTCTCATCCCTCTTGCGTTTGAAGCAAAATTTGGCAATGTGGCCCTTCTTACCACAATAGAAGCACACCTTGTCGTTTGAGCTCCCACCGCCTCCATTCTTGAATTGCTTCGCCACAAGTGCCGCTCCATCTTCTCGAGACTCGTTCTCCTTTCGCCGCGAAAGCTCGTGCAACAACCGTGAGGTCACATAGTCCAATGTGAGCTCCGTAATGGGTCTTGACTCCATCGCCACGATGAGGTACTCGTATGATGATGGAAGGCTCTCCAAAAGTGTCATCACGATGTCACCATCCGTAACCGACACGTCGCAACCGTTGAGTTGATCCGCGAGAGCTTTGACCTTGTTGATGTGCGCCAACATGTCATCTTTTTCGCCCATCTTGATGGTGAAGAACTTGCGCCTCAAAAACAAAATGTTGGCCAATGTTTTCGCTTCGTGAATGTTGCAAAGCTTGGACCATGCTTCCGCGGGTGTCTTGCACGAACGAATGTGCGCAAGTTGCGAATCCGCGAGGTTGAGTGCCAAAATGGCAAATGCCTTCTTCTCCCTCCTCGTGTACGCTTGCATGATCCTAGGATCCGTAGAAGAGAAAGGAGGTTCCTCACTACCCTCGACAATCTCCCACAACTCCTTCTCGGCCATCACCATCTCCATTTTGAATTTCCACAAGTGGAAGTTCACCCCATCGAACTTGTCCACGACCTTGGGACCCTCACCCTCAAAAGATGCCATGATCCTCACTTACGTATGCCTCCCCACACAAATGAAACCTCAAACTCAAACACACAACTTTGTTTTTGTGATTTTTTTTTTGCTTTGATATTGCACCTTTGTGCACCCAATGGGTTTAAAACAACCCCAAACACTAGATCAGCACTTTTGTGCTCCACACACGCCTCCCAACACTCAAATGTGAGAACCCTCACCCAAAAATGCAAAGAGGCTCACCGAAACCCCTCAAATCACTCAATGGAGCTCAAAACAACTCCAAATGCTTCAATACGACGCCTTAGTGTCCCCAAACACTCAATGCACGTCAATGACACCTTTGTGTCCTTCAAGAGCACTCACTCAATGCACATGAACTCACACAAGTCCCTCAAAACCCCAATCGCATTGAAATTGCTCAAAACCGCACCTTTGTGCACAAACTAGCTCCAAATGAAAATTTGAGCACCCCAAGAGCATGAAACACATGCAACACCTCAAAGCAAGTGCCTAATCACTAGGATCAGATGGTAGACCCTCCACGAGAGTCTTCACACCTCACAAATCACTTGCATTTACTCAAATGCTCACAATTGAACCAAACGAAGTTCCACTCGCAACGAAGAGATAGAAGAAAGAAAAGAAGGAGATCAAGGGAAGAAATTGACCAAAGAGAGTGCTCCAACATGTAACTTCAGCCCATGCACACCTCCAAGAAACACCAACGCTTCAACAAGCTCCAAAACCTCCAACAATGCTCCAAAACCGCCCGTTGCGCACCGACCTCAAAATACTTGCACAAATGCAATCTAATACTCATGAAACACACATGAGTGGGCCCATAACCTATTGAAGGTAGAGAAGATTGCACAAGGCACACACACAAACACAAGGAATGCGTAGAAAGAGATGATCTTTACTCAAAGGCCTTCCACCTTAAGTAGTGTACACTAGGAGGTCACCATGGACAAACCATATGGGATAACTCATCACAAGGACACTCTAGAGATCAGCCCATGCCTAACCCCTCCTCCCACACACCATTATTTAGCACCCGTACATCTTTGGCTTCTAGCAATACTACGTTGCATCAATTACCTCAATACCAACAGGGTGACAAGATGAGCCGGCCCGGCTGCGTCAAGATGAGCAGCAGAGGAGGAAGGACCCGAAGACGGACCAACCGGGGGAGGCAAGGTTGCAGCGGGAGCTGAGAACGAAGAGGAGAGAGGATCCAGAAGAAGTGGAGGATTCTCCGCAGCCAAAACTGACCCGGAAGAAGCCGGTGAGGAGTCAGGGAGGAAGCTCCACCCAAGAGCAACCTCAGGTGACCCCGGTGGTGGAGTCCGGGCCAGAGAAGGAGACAGGACCCACTCCAGCACCGCCACAGGAACGACCGCAAGCAGATTCCGGATTCATGGATGAAGACCCTGCCCCGGAAGATCCACAGGAACGATTGGCGAAGGGGAAGCAACCAGAGGAGGAGGCAGGTACGTCTCAAGTGCGACTTCCGGGCCTGAAGAGGAAGTTGGTCCTCATTGAAGAGGAGGAGCCGGAGGGTCCGGAGACCACCCCTAGGAAGGACAAAGGACTTGTCCGGAAGAAGACAACCCCGCTCAACAAGCGTCCCAAGGAGGCAGGGGACAACGGGGAGGAAACAAGGGAAGAGGACGACCGGAGGCAGGAACCACCATTGGAGGAAGAACCGGTACAGGAGGAAGGTCCACCCGGAGGTGTACAGGAGGAAGGGGAGGCCCCACTTCGGGCGGAGAATATAATCCTGCAGACCCGGATTGCCCTGGACATGGTGACGGAGCAGTACACTCCCATGTTCACCGCACTTCGGGAGACAGGAACTCTCCTCCGAACGGAGGACACTCTGGAGTATCCGGCACGGATCCGGAAGCTTCTTAGGAAGCTGATCCGGAGTAGGGAGAAGGAGAGCAAGTTGGCCGGACAACTGCAGAGTCTCCAGGAGGATGAGAGCGAATCCGTCGCTCTCTTGAAAGGTTTGAAGGAGGAGCTGCAACGGAAGGTGGCGTACATCAAGAAAATGGAGGCCCAAGTGCAGAAGCACGAGTTGCAGATCCGGGAACAGGAGGAGACCATCCGGAGGATAGGGAAAACAAATCGGCAGTGCATCACCAAACTGTCGGGGTTGTTCCACCCGGATGGGGAGGCACAGATGAAAGCCCGGCTGTATGACGAAAAGGTAGGTCAGCCGGGATTGGAAGGAGTAGCCTGGATGAAGAACGTGGTCCGGGAGTACTCGGAAAAGGTGGGGGCCTATTTGATGGAGTTCCGGGAGCTGGCAGAACACATGAGGGGGAGCTTTTCCGATGAAGAACCGGGCAAGGAGGAGACAGCCAACCGGGGCGATAGAGTAGGGTCCGGGGAGGGACTGCAGGGGATGTTCAATGTGTCTGCAAATGCTCCTCAGGAGGGAGAAATTGACCGGTTGATGCGAAAGGGGAGCTCAACGCAGGAGCACACCTCCCGGGTTAGGTTGGATGTGGAGCCAATCCACATGGTCCGACCGGCCGAAGTGAGCTCTGTAGAAGTCCGGAACCTCTCGGAGGAAATGGAGGCGATGGACGTTCAGCCGGACAGGGTGGAAAGGCAACAGGGTGGGCCAGGAGGTCACCCGGGTAGCCAGTCGGGAGGTACGCAAGTAGGCGAGCCAACCGGAGGACGACAGGTGGAGCAGCCGGCCGGGCACGAACTACAAGGAGCTCGGCCCACGAATCCAATCATGGTAGACAGCCCGGAGGTCCAGGAGGGGCAGCCAATGGAGGATGAGCTGCTGCCCGAGACCGCCGGGGGTCCAGGATTAGTGGTCCGGATTTAGTGGATCTGGTCGTGTAGAGTAGGACTCTGTGAGTAGGTAGATTAGAAGACTTTTTGTGTATAGGCTTTTTAGGACTTTAATGTTAGTGGCGGCTTAGGATAGGAACTGAGCCGTGGAGGAAGCTCCCCGGGTTTCCGGATCCCGGGAATGTAGGATCTGCGGATTTCCCGGATCTGGGCGTTTGGGGCGGCTTCTTATCCAGGAATGCTTGTCATTCTTGGGTGTCTTTTTGTGTACTATTGTTCCGTGTAAATGAATAGAGGCACATGTTCTTTCCACCAACTGTGTGTGTGTGTGTGTGTGTGCATGTGTGTTTGCTCGTGGTATTACTCGGAACAATGTCTCAATTAGTCCCTTGGTAACCGGGTGGATTAGCCGGGTTCTGGTGTAAGAGTCAGTTCAGAGTCCGGGTAGAAGATTTGGGAGAATTAGGAGCGTTTGAATGTAGGGTTCTCCGGGACTGGTTGCAGGAAATATTCTGGATAAGTGGCTGAGTGGGCAGGAGGGGGTACTCCGGTTCTCTCAGAACTCCTGGACGGGTAGTCCGGTAGAGGTGCCAGCATCCGTGTAGATCTTGTAATTGCAGGGTACGGAGAAGCCAGAGTAAAACGGGTCGTGAGGAATTTCATCTCTTCCGGACACCCTAGATACTGTCCACCCCGGTTAGCAAGTCGTTGTAGTACTTTTAAGGGGGAATCCGGGTTACTCTTGTGTGACCGGCTGGGGGTTTGGGATAAATCCACAGTTGAAGAGTAATACGGAAAGTACCCGGAGTAGGAAGCGAGTTTGGATAATCCGGAAGTTGTGAAACCCCTGTCACGGAAATCAGTAGGGGACGGTGTAGCTTTAAATCCAGCATCCTTAAAAATGTAAATGGAGAACCCTCTGAAGGAAAACAGAGGTTAAAGGGAAACCGGATTAAAAGGGTAGGATAGACCGGGTAGAGTAGGGTTGGTCAAACTCCTAACCTAGACAGATACCGGATCTATCCATAATTGGGTCAGTCAGTGGGAATGATCCGGTTTTGAGTAGAGAAAAAGGGGGTTAATCGGTGACCGGAGGAGAGTAGTCACCAATCCGGATCAGTCTCCGGAAACTTCCCACTTCACAGAATCTTCGCGGAACGATAACCCGGAAATCACCGCTACGAGCATTCTTAATACAAAAAAGTACGCTCTAGGGGAATATCCGGTATCACGTGCTACGACATGGCACAAATTTGGCGCCGCTGCCGGGGATTCTAAAGCTGGGAAGCAAAGGAGATATACCGGATTTGAAGTGCAGGAGGTGCGGAAGCCGATCTGTGAACATTTGGACATTTGGTGCAGATGTCGAATCTCATCAACAGCTTGGAGGGTGCGGTGGAATTGTGGATGGGCGAGTTCCCAAACAATCAAGACTTCGACATCGACCTCGCAGTCATCTTGCTAAACAAAGATGTTCTTCGATCCTACCGCGTCCCATGTGGAATTTGGGACACCCTCCCTTGACATCCTCTTGTCTGGAGGCTCGTGTGGTCTCATTATGTTTGCTAGTTGTTGGGACTCCCTGATCCTTGCAACCTCGAAAGCGAGGGTGTTTCAATTGTGCCAGAGGAGATTGTAGCTGCCGTCGAAGACTTCTTTGATGATGAACCGAGGCCTCCTTTCTGGGATTCCATTTCAAACACCATGCCTATCTAATCCTCCTATCAAAGACGAGAATTCAAAGCTACATTACTAGAGGCTGCAGAATAGGTCTCTATAATTGAGAATATGTTATCCTTGTACACAGTAAGTTTAAGTGTACTGAAATCAATTAGCATACACGATATTAGAAATAATCTATACCTAAGCGGACGGCTGACACCTCAAGCCATAGAAGCATCGTCTGTGGTACATATAGATTAATCCTACAAAATGGTGCACTTTCATAAAGTCTGTTCGTTTAACGTCATAGTATAATTAAAACTCAACGACATTTTCTTTGCGTGAATACTGTATCACTTTATGCTCTATGACTAAGCCTACTCCGATTTAGATTCTTCCCACTCTCTTGACAACCACTCGTGAACATTGAATTACGAGCTCAAGCATGTAGCACACTACGTTCCGTCAGTATTTTAATTAGTCAGCGCCGTATTACACTGACATTGTTTATATTAGTCCTCTGCTTACAGCGAAAATGATGTCAGATCCAGCACGGCTCCAATCTTAGACTTCTCTCACCATTTTCACATTTATTAAGATCGTAATTCTGAATATAGTCACTCGCTAGCAAATAACATCATGCTATATGCTGAAGCAAATTCAATGTGTGTCACACTTTGTTTTACAGTGTCTTCGCTGCAGATTTGTTGCTCTTCCTTAACACCCTAGTACCTCTCTAGCCCGATCATTTCCATGGCTAGCATTTCCGTTAGAGGTGACGAGGTCCCATTTGTTCTACCCGTAGGTGAGACTGGCTTTGTCAAAGTCACCTCTAACCTTCTCTACATTAGGTTCGGTCTAGCAGAAAGCTGCATCATGGTCGAAGAAGAGGTCCTTGAGAAGTATGGAATAGTCAAAGAGGGCATATTACAGTCTGGATGTGAAGATGACGAGGGTTTCTACTGGCTCCTCTATCCGGGTCAGTACAAAGCATACGGTCTTACCCCGCAGCAACTGGCTGCATCTACTAAAATTTTAGCCCCTTCCTCAGATACTTCCACTGTAGAGTTGCCTCACGCACGTCGTAATAGGAGGCAATTTGCAGATCCAACTCGTTCCGTTGCAGATATTATGGTCAATCTTCGTAATGTGAAACGCGAGACTCTAGACCCCATCATTGAGTTCTCCAGTGAATCTGAGGGGGAAACACCATCACTGCCCTCGCAACTTCCAAACTTGAATGAACCAGCTCCTTTTGTTGCGACTCAAGCTATTGTCCGCACCCGTGCTAATAGTCCATCTTCCTCCTCATTCTCCCTCCCTCCTATATATCCTAGTAGTTCACAAGATTGTCCTAGTGTTATGCAATGTCTGCGGAAGCTGTCTAGTGTTCCTGGCTCTCGTAATGAACTTACTCAAATAGAGTTTGATTGCATCGAATATCACAAGGTGCAGTTCCTTCCCTCGCAGTTTGACGGGGATGTGGTCTTTGAGCTACCACCGATTTTTGGGCGTGTGAACTCTTCCGGAGCCCGGAGCATGGAGGGAATGGACAAGCGTTATGATGGTCACACATGGTGCCGCACCACGACGTCCAACATCCACAAACCCTTTGGTTTGAAGTTCGAGAGATCGGCGTGCGTTGGACACTTGCGTTGCGATAATGAAGACTGTGACAGAGTGGACAGGTACAACTTACTTCCCGTTCGATATTCGTCAAAGCCCTCCTCCGGAATCTTCCATTGCATGTAGAGTCTGCAAGAAAGCCCCTTCTTGTCGTGACTCTTGCACGGCGCGCGTGTATTACGTGCTCAATGTGAACGACAGGTCTCGTGCATGAATCCATTTGGGCTTCCATCGACATCCCGTCGTCGATGGACCGTGCAGAGAGTCCATGGAGACCATCACCGGCTTGATTGCATCGGAGGTGACGAAGACTCCCACCGCCAAGAACTCGGCCATCGCTCTTGCAGCGAGCAAAGAATTGCTCGAGACGTTTCTTGTCCACAGTGGGCGAGGCCCAAAAGAGATGCTCCAAGGACGGGAATTGGACAAGGTCATGGAAAAGTTCCGCATGCTCAGCTCTCCGAACGTTCGGAACATGATCACCACTTTTTGCGCTCAGGGCAAAGGCAAAGGCGAGATTGATCAAATACTAGAGATGAAGCGGCATGCAAAGATCGAGTTCATACACGACAGTGTATTCTGGAGACAAGGCCAGGAAAAGGTATATCTCTTCAAAATGCTCGTGCATGGCCCCGGGAGTGGCGTCCACCTCGTGAGAAGAATGCAACCTTGAGGTGACCTCCAAAATTGCTTCATCATGTTCGATCACGTGAAAAGAGTGAAGCCATGGACCACCATTGCCTGCCATGTTTATAACTCTATCTACTGCAAGGTGATGACCATCGCTGTATGCGATATGCAAACGGAAGGCACTGAGGGATAACTTATATGTTGGCGTTGCCTGAACGAAGTCTTGGACAACAATGGCGTACCGAATCCCAACTTCAAAGGTTTCATGTGCGACAGCGCACAATCAAACTTCAATGCAGTTTGCATTGTCTATGGCTCGGGCAATCCTGCCATGCCTATGGGAGACCAAGAAAGGACTTGTCTATTCCACTGGGCAACAAGCATGCACAAGCACACCGACAAGCTGATCGCCAAGAACTTCCAGAATCAGCACATCAGGCTTTGCAAACAATAAAAAGATGCTCAATCAATGGACGAAGCTGACAGGATGTACCTTGAGTTGAGATCGTGGTGGTACTCTTCCGGTGCTGCTTTAGAAGATGCAATTCGCGAGCTCCAAGACTGGCTAGCCTTTTGGCATTTCCGCTGTCGGGTAGAGAGGAGCGCGCTCTGAGAATTCACAGGAAATCTGGCTGCGACACGATGACCAGATAGCTTGGGAGATCGGTCTTGTCTTCAATTCTTGTACTCTTCAAATCTTCAAATCTCTTCCCAGTCCTATCCTGCAATGGCTCTAAAAGGTTTAAGGGTAAGGGTGGGGTAATAAGAAACTATGGGCCTCGGACGGGTAAAACGGGACGGCCAGACCACGAGCTGAAACCGTCCGAAAGATGGCTCCTAAATTTCAAACCCACGGTGATCAGCAAACGTGCCTCACCGGTGGGAACAACATAAACACGACCGTGTGGGTGATCAATCCCACTTCGCCGCAATAAAGTTTTCAAAACAAAATTGAAAACAACTAGCCTCCAAAACCGGCTGGGAATAACAATAAAAAACAACGAGCCTCCAAAACCGGCTAGGAACAACAATAAAAGACAACGAGCCACAAGCCACAACACACAAATGTTCTCGTCTTCTTGTCTTGAAGTCTTCAAATCTTCTTCCTTTAAAGTCTCAAAGTGTTTAAAAACACAAAGAAACCTTCAAGGCAATCTTCTATTGTGGCTGCAAGCTTCTAATTGATGCTACAAATGGCTCAAGTCTCCAAAAGCTAAGTATAATAGCTTTTTGAAAAGCTAAAACAACAAACTAAGACTCCTCAAAAATTCAATTGAATCTAAGTTACTGTCCAAAAGTTATAAGAGAGCAAAGTGGAAGCTTTATTTTTCTTTTGACAACCAACCTCCGCCTCTTTATATCTTCATAACTTTTGATCTAAAGCTCTTACATACAAGTGCAATAGCATGATTAGCTCTTACATACATAGCAAGTCAAAAGCTTATGCAAATCACTACAATATATATAATGTTTATAGAAATCCTAAACTCTGTCCATAAGTTATGGCTAATCAAAGTTTTGGTCTCTTTATTTCTAGAGAGTTTCAACCTCTCAACTTCAACACACAACAACTCCTTCAATAAAACTCCAAATAGATTGAGTGATAGCAATCTGAAGAGCTAATCTCATAGGCTATCACTCCTGTATATTTCAAAAGAAATTATCACAGTGACCAAAAGTTATGGTCCTCAAAGTCTTAGCTTCCTTCTTTCCAAAGGCAGTCAACCTCCAAGCCTTCACACCTTCATAACTTCCTCCTCAAAACTTCAAATCATAAAAGTAATAACTTTTTGGAAAGCTATTACAATGATACATACAATCTCAAAATTGCAAAGCAAGTTGATACACACAACAAAAGTTGTGGCTCGTCGAAACCTCTGCGCTCTCAATGGACGGCCAAGGGTTTCCACAAACTTCCAACCTTCACAACCTTTGCAATACAATTCCAAATTCAACTTATAAGATCAATTTGGAAAGGTCTCATTACAAGGAACAATGTCTGAAAATTTCAATTTAAACAAAGTCTTGCTCAATGAGCTACATCAAGTCGAAATTCTGCCTCTAAAGCTCTCACTATCCACACACACAAAAATCTCCCGGCAATCTTCAAAACCCCAAGACCTCACTAAATCTCATCCAATTAAAGGTGGCGGTGGGGCACATATGGCCATGCTCCCCTTTGAAGCTTCAAAGAAGGTACTTTTTCCCCCCCTTTCCTATTCACACCTTTCAAACCACCTAATCCCTTGATGATTTAATTAAAACGAAAGACAAACTATATGTACTATTTTCATTCCGTTACTCCATTCATTGAAAGTACAAAGCTTAGAGCATATATCTACACGATGGAAGCATTTCCATCACGACACCGCTACCATCAATAGGGCGGTTTCATGGAAACGGTAAAACATCAAAAGCACCTTTTCATTACACGAGGAAGTTGAGAATATATTGTAGTCCCTCGATGTCGATGGTCCTTCCCCCGTAATTACTTGCATGTTGACGAAGTCAAGTACTGACTCCTCGGGCCCGACGGTTGCTAAGACACCTACCACTATACATAAATTTAGATGAACAAAGGGCACTTAGAAAATAGCCGTCGGCCTCGACGGCTATTTTTTAGAAATATATATATTAATTTTCTTTTTTCGCAAATCAGAGTAAAAAAATAGAAATTGGAAAAAAAAAAAGTCTTTCAAACGTGATTTTTTGTACATCTATCACCCCAACGTAATTGTTATTAAAACTTCCCTAAACCGTGAGATCAAAATTGTTTTGTGCAATAAGATAAATCGGGTGATGCCATTTCTGCAGAATCTTACCGCAGATGAACTAGCAGACATCCCAACATGCAACCTTGCAGAGACCGTTCACAACATGTGGATGCAAGCCTCTTGGAAGCGAGGCTCGGACCTCTTTGTCGCCACCACCGATGATTGGGCACGTGCGTTCATGCAGATGACCTACTACAGAACATTTCTATGTGGAGGTCCGTTTGGAACTGGTCCGTCCAAGCACGATCTAAAACTGAAGAGGGCTATGGCATCCCATGACGGCAAGAAGATCGCCGATGCAATTAACAACATGCCTGGGGCTGCGGAGGTTTCTACACGAGTTCCACACTTGGCCTGGGAAGAGGTGTTTGGATCGTCCAAGAGAAAGCTCGACATGCCAGTGGGTTGCGAGGGAGATTCTCATCGCCTTGACAAGGTGAACTTCTCGCATCCACAAGTCCAAACACGATCTGCCTCTGCTAGAATGAACTGGGAGCAATCACCAAGATCTACTTCCCCGGTTCCATTCACAACTAGGCTGTGGGAGACTGACTGTGACACTTCAAAATGGCATATTGCAAGGATGTCACACAAGTCGAGAAAGCAGTGTCACGCAGTGCAAGCGGGAAATGGCAACAAGTGCAAGATGTTGATTGTGAAGGGTGGAGAGGCTACAGCTGCCCCAACCTACCGAGGGACTAGGACGGAGTACAAAGGGACTAAACCTCAGACGGCTGATTTCTGGTTCTGTCCTGACCAATTCGCACGATGTGTCATGGGACCGACGCACTTCTTTGTCATAGATCGCCCGGAAACCCTAGACGTTTGGCCCGTCCTCTCTGGTACAAACCTCACGCGTTCAGAGATCCTAGAGCTCCAGGAGGCCGGGTTTCGTCTGCAGTCCACTACAGCCCTTTCGCCTCGACGATTCTTTACGACCTCGAAAGTCTTTGAGCCAGTGCTTTGGACTCACCCACGGCCATTGCATGCTGATAGAGTCCCATCCTCTCGAAACGGCAAAAACGTGCGTCGGAACACCAAGGCTCCCACGGAGGCTCACCGCAATCAATAGGAGAGTGCCCGAAACGTTAAGGCGAATATATTCCGCGTAAACTGTCGGGTCGACCTGTCGAGGTATAAACTGACTCAATGGGGTGAGTTTGCCTCGCTTGGCACGCCTCTCTTGTCGCTCCTGGTCCCGCTTGCGTGCGTGTGTGGAGCGTGACTCCCGGTAGAGGCTGGCGGTGCTACTGGGTCGGGTGACCTGACCCGACCTAGTTACTGTGGGTCGACTCGACTGGTCAACCCGACCGGTCAAACCCTAGAAGAGCCGCCATATTTATGGCCGCCGCCCTCACCTATCCTCTCAGTTTTGAATGCAAGGCCCATAGGGCAGGTATTTAGCACCATGGCCGCACCCCTTCTTCCCCCTCTTGCTTCCTTGCCATTAGCTTCCTCTCTAGCCGACCCACAAGCCGTGCGGCTCCTATCTCCCATTGCTCACTTTCCTCCCTCCTTCCCTTCTCCTCCGGCCGACCGCCACTCCGCGGCTCTTGCCTTATGTATTCTTAGCAAGCGCTTTAGTTAATCACGAGTAGAACGGCGAGGAGTAGTCAAGCGACCCCGTAGCCCGACTCTGCGAGATATAATCGAGAGTAGACTGAGTAGGAAACGACCGTGCCCATCGCCACTACAACCGACTGTGTGCGAGCCGACTTCGGGACTACGCCGGCCTTTCTCTTGTCTCCTTGTGCGCAGATTTGCAGCCGACCGATCGATGGCGAAAGGCAAGTCGACTGATCCAGCCCCCGACGCCTCTGGTCCTCCGCACTACCGACTTACAAAATTCCGATCCGCACTAAGGAGGGACTCTACAAAACTCTCGCCTTTCAGTCGATGCGGCCGATCCGGGAATGGCGCGAGTACGCCGCTGAACACCCGACCGAGGCCGACTTCATCAAGGTGATCGGCGTTTCCGACTTTGTAGCACTCGATTGGGACAACCCTCAACGGGCGCCACGCATGGAGCTGATCAAGGAGTTCGTCAACGCTGCGATAGTCGACCTCCCCAACAAGTCGATCACCGCTCGAGTCCGCACACAGACAGTCACAGTCGACCCGACTGTGATTCACGAGGTTCTCAAACTGCCATTTGGCATTACTATCCAGCCAATCGACCCTGCGGAGTACCCACCGGGTTAGTTAGAAGAATATTCTGCAGCCGGCAAGACTGCTGAGGGCTACAGCATCTGCCACTGCAAACCCGAACACCACAGGCGACTGACGGCATTCATTCAAGGCCTCGGGTTCAAACGCAAGACGACCTACATCAGCAAGGAAATGCTCGGCGTAGTGTGCACAGTCCAGGCCCTGATCGACCGCGCCATGCAATGGGACTGGGCGACATGGATGTTCAACTCGATCGCCATCGACATCAAGGCGATGCAGACCACGAAGACCACGATCTGCCCTTCAGCCGAGGTATTGGACTTCCTCCTTGAATCTTATTTTCCTAGCACTGACGAAGAGTATGCACACCAAACAGTCGCCCAACAGAACACCAAAGACCGATGTCGACAGTCGGAGAACTCGGAAAACAACTCCCGAGGACCTGACTACATCGTTTTCCAAGGTGGGCTTGGAGTTGACCGCACCTCGAAGGACCATGTTCGACCGCCCCGACCAGTCGACTTAGGCCAAACCACATCCGACCCAGTAGTCGACAAACCACATCCCGCTAGTCGACAAACCACATCCGACCCAGTAGCACCGCCAGCCACTACCGGGAGTCAACCGACCGCAGAGCGAAGGGAGACACGCTCCTCACACTCACGCAAGCGGGATTAGGAGCGACAAGAGAAGCGTGCCAAGCTAGGCAAACTCACACCATTGAGTCAATTTATACTTCGATAGGTCGACCTGACTTCATCCGACAGCGAGGCCCAGTCGACTCCACCACCAGCGCCAAGTGAGACCCCCATCCCGGACACACCCCGCCTTCTCTATCCGATTTTGCGCCGCTCAACCTCGATGCGCCATATGGAGCAGCACCAACCGGCGAATTTCGCCAGCCACCGCCCGTCTCCCCCAGGACTCGACCTCCGCCATCACCCAGGGTCAACCGACCCGCACCCAACTCACCAACATCGCGAGCCACGATATTAGCGATGAATTGGCGCCAGCGCCTGGAGGACGTCCAAGGAGCAGTAAGTCGACTCGAGGATGTCGGCTCCCGAGTAAACCTCCTCTTGTTTGAAGCGGTGCAAGCCAAAACGACCCTTCAAGCTGAGCTCGACCGCCACCGATAGGAGAGTAGTCGACTGACCAAAGACTCCACAACATACAAGCAACAGGTCGACAACCTCACTAACGAACTGGCAAGACTCCGTACTACTCTCACCACCGTCACGGAGGAGAAGGCTCAGACCGACAACAGATTGGTCCAGCTAGAAGCCGAACTCCACAGCAGTCGACAGCAGGAACAGAAACACCAGAGCGAGCTAGTGGTAGCATGAATCGAACTCGGAGTAGCACGAGCTGAGGTAGCAGCAACCCAGCTCAGTCTCCAGCAAGCCCTTAGGGTTATAGTCGACTCCAACAACCGACTCGACCTACTACTCCAAGACAACGAGGAGAAGTCCCGCCAATTCGCAAGGCGGGAGCTGCAGTTCCACAAACTTCGAGCACGCAAGTACCGACTCCGACTCAAGGCAAGAAACCGTATCAAGGTTCTCAAGCACACCCTCAACACCGACCGTCACCAGCTCAACATGTACCGCAGGCAACTCGACCAACTTCAGCTTGACCACCCGGACTTTGGGATCCCAGCAGTCGACAAAGACGAAGAGAACAATACGAGCCACGTGGAACCCGACCATTCGCTCTGGAAGAACCAGTCGACTGACGACAACAAGGTCTTGACTACCGACGTCAAGTTAAGTGAGGACGACGACGAGGACGACATCGAGTCGACCAATGAAGACGAGGATCGCGATCAACAGCAACAAAACCAGCAGCAACCGCCAGTCAACCTGCAAAACACGGTGCAACAGCAGGCAGCAGGCAGCAACTCCACATTCTCCTCCTGCACAGCCGCAGCAGGATCAGCAGACCCTTGTACCCGACCAGATGACGACAGCACCTACACCATCGGTCGACAACACCCCACTTGACTTACTAGTAATTTCTTCACCACACTCTCTGGGGTTCGACTTCTCAGGAATGCCTCCAGATATCCGCTCACTAGGCATGATCCTGGACTCTTGCGACGTCCACGACTGACGAGTCAACCTACGCCGGGTCGGTTACTCGACCACGAGTAATTTTGTCATTTCTCATGCACATTTTTCCCTAGTCACCTACCAGCTAGGGTAGTCTAAAGTCTACAGGAGTGTACTTAGCTCAGAGGGAGGGCATTGTTAATTGAATATTAGTTGATATTCCTTTAGGCTAAGAGTAGGCTAGTCTATACCCGGCAGGAATAGACCCGGCAGGCGACACGTGGCAGTACAGGCTGGTACAAACTGGTCGACCCGACTTCTCCGATCGACCAGTCTGACGCACTGTCAGACCAGTCTCCTATATGTACCTTCACTCTCGTTGAGAGAGGTGTTGCTATACCATTTGTACATCTTTTTGGCAGCCTCAGTTGTACTTCATTCTTGTCTTAAGCTCTTCCTGTGCGCACTAGTATGTTAGACTACTACTGTTAGACTACTGCTGTATTCTGCTCTTGAATCATTCCTTGTAGTTTTATCTTGGTGAGTTGCAGTAGTCTGTGGATATGCAGGAGTGGACTTACGAGCATACTCGTGCTTTTCGTTAGCCGACAGTCCATTCTCCTTAGTAGAAACCTCTTACTACTCCCTTCAATCTCTAGGGACTAGTCTAGAGTGGAATAGTCTTGGGCGGAGTAGCTTCATTCGTTCAAGGACGGTTCCTAGAAAGCCCCCTTAACAACCAAACTCAATCTGATTCAAACACACAATGAACAGAATCGAGTCATCCATGGATCATCCCTGGCTTCCATGCGCCTATAGATGCAGCCACAATAACGTCCTCGTAGCCGAGGACGTCTCATAGAGCACCAAACTTAATCAGATTCAAACACACAATGAACAGAATCGACCCATCCATGGATCATCCTAGGCTTCTACAGGTTCATGGATGCAGCCACAATAACGTCCTAGTAGCCGAGGACGTCCCAAGGAGCACCAAACTCAAATTGAGTCAAACACACAATGAACTGAATCGACTCATCCACGGATCATCCTAAGTTGCCAGAGTCCCATGCATGCAGCCTGAGGAACGTCCTCGTAGCCGAGGACGTCCCAAGGAGCACCAAACTCAATGTGATTCAAACACACAATGAACAGAATCGACTCATCCATGGAACATCCTAAGGTCCTACGGTTTCCATGGATGCAGCGTGAAGAACTTCCTCGTAGCCGAGGACGTTCCAAGGAGCACCAAACTCAAACTGATTTAAACACACAATGAACAGAATTGACTCATCTACGGATCATCAGAGGGCGGCTACCGTGCGAGCGGTGGATGGGAGAGCAGAGAGCGGAGAGCGGAAAATGGAGAGCGGAGAGCGGATAATTGTCAGAATTTTTACTAAAAATAACATTATATTCGAATATTCTTTGACAAATTCGAATATTCACTGACAGATTCGAATATTTCATAGGTAAATTCCCGTCGAAAACTGTGTTATTACCTCATTAAAAATTAAAATGCAGTCGTTTATGATATTTTTACTGTGGTAAATTTGAATATCCTGATCGAAAACATCATTTACACAGGTGAGAAACAAACTTTTCAGATGCATCTCTTTATTAAAAGGGTGGGCAAGTCCAACATTTATAAGAAGCAGATTGTATGCAATAGAGTTCGTATGGAAAGAAAAGAACATCGTGGTATTAACTAAGTCCCTTACAGAGGATATCGCGTCCATGCATCATATCCATCCAGCCTTGGTCCATGGTAAATCCCTGACTGCCCACGGTGTCCTTGGTCCATTATGAATCCCTGAATCACTAACTGCCCACAGTGTCCAAAGTCTATGGTGAATCACTAACTGCCCACGGTGTCCTTGGTCCATGGTCTTTGCCTGAATCACTAACTGCCCACAGTGTCTAAGGTCTATGGTGAATCACTAACTGCCCACGGTGTCCTTGGTCCATGGTCTTTGCCTAAATCACTAACTGCCCATAGTGTCCAAGGTCTATGGTGAAACAAGCAGGCAATTTACAAGCATGCAATACGTGTATAAGTCTAAGCAGTTTGTATACAATAGAGTTCACATGGAAAAAATGAACATCGAAGTATTACATGAGTCCCTCAAAGAGAACAACACATCCATGCATCATATCCATCCAACCTTGGTCCATGGTGAATCCCTGATTGCCCACGGTGTCCATGGTCCACGGTGATTCCAAGGTCCACACTGACAAGACATCCATGCATCATATGTGTGCAGAGAAACAAACTTTTCAAGTGCATCTCTTTATTAAAAGTTGAGGTTTAGGGTGTCCAACCACACAAGGCAAGTTTGAGTTTGCGATCAACCGTATGGTCTACGTGTCACATTTGCATTCTGGTTGTATGAGTCTATCAGCCTAACGATCGACATTTTCCCAAGCGAAAAATCCCTACTGAACGGTTTCATCACAGCAGGATCAGACTTGTGTCCCAGCAAATCCTTGGAATATGTACCAGAAGGAATGTTTCCAACCTTGGAGTATGCATGATTGACGATGCGTGCATCGTCATTGTGATCTGAATCAAACGCAACCTCTGGTTCATCACACTCAATCAATTTTGCACGTTGTTTCCCGCGGTCAACCACGGTAGAGCGCTGCTCCTATTGCCCATCTATCTCCACTTGAATAGCAGGCTGAAATGGTATTGCGTCATCGCAGACACTGGTGATGTCGACGACCTCGTCTAACAAGCTCTCCATGATAACAGCAAACCCACCATAGACACCACGCCCATCCAACAGGACGACTACCAGTATGACAGTCTCCCAAACCGACGTATATGTTTTCTAATCTGTTAAAGGGCTTAGACAATGGAACTGACATCCAGATGTTTGGCCAGAAAAAGGTTCTAGTTTGACAGAAAGGCCGTCAGCTGGTCTATCATATATTTGGGTTTAGAGTATTGCAAGGCGGCATTTTTATATAGAAAGCGCCGCATTATTGCAACATGGGCAAAGGTTCGATGCATACATCCAAAAGCGCCGGGTTTAGGAATTATGGTAGCCTTTTGAATTTCAGTTTAAGGTGCACTAAGAATGCTAATCTGAGTGACAATGTATAAGATTGCGGCTACAATAGTATTAAGGGGTGAACGCTACAGAATTTGCTATATTCTAGAGTTACTGTTGGCAAAGTTCATGTGGCATCATGATGCTATTTTAGAAATCAAAGATAGCAAAGGCATATAGATATGCCGTCCAAATGGTATGCCTCTCCCTAAACTTGCTGGCGATCTCCATCACGGTCCATTAGCTGCTGCAGCTGTCGTAGTTCCGTCTGTCTCCATGGCCCGCATCTACGTTACAGGTCACGAGGTTCCCATGGTAGTAGAGATGGGTTGGGATAAGTACACTCGAGTTTCGGCCCTAGATCTCGCTGTCCGTTTTGGCTTAGTAGCATCATCAATAATTGTGGAGCTAGAAGTCCGTGGTAGGAACGGGTCCGTGGAATTTGGTGTGCTACAGACGAGGGGGGATGACCCGGAAGGATACTACTGGATGCTTTCTGCCGGTCAGTACAGAGCTTACGGCTTGTTGAACTCATCACATGGAGTTCGACAGATTGACGATTGTTTGTCAAACAATGAATGGGAAGGATTGGGCGGTAGGGACAAATCAGTGTATCTCGAAGTCACTAGGAATGGGTTCACGTTCCAGATGCAGTACCCTATTGCCTCAGTCGAGGGAGCAGTGGAATTGTGGCTGTGGGAATTTCCACATTGCAAAACTCATTGGATAGATCTGGCAGTGATGCTATTAGACAAAGATGTTCTAGATAGATATGGGGTTCCGTGTGATATTTGGGACGACTCTCCAAGGGACCCGATGGTGTGGCGGCTGATGTGGTCACACTACATATGTGAGTTGCTAGGCCTACCTGACCCTTGCAACATCGATGTGAACAAGGTGATTCCGGAGGAGTTATCGATTGCACTGCAGGAACACTTTGATGATGCAGACAAGGCTCCGTTTTGGGACTCAATTGAAAATAGCGAGAAATTCTAATACGTGGATGACCTTAGAGTATTGGAAGGTCAGAACGGCAATCATACTACGTAGCGTTTGTTGCAAACATGAATGTAATACAACATACTATAATAAAGTTTGGGAAGTGAGACAGTAGTCTGAAAATTTGCGCACCCAAGCTGTGGCACCAACAAGCAGTGAGTACCCTCACCTTTGGAATGTGGTCTCGGCCCCGAGACCACTATCTGGCCCGCTGAGTTCTCAGACCATGTAAGCCATGCGACCACGGCACAGAGGATGGACTTGAAACAGCATCATGTTTCCTAAACCCTTACCCCTCGAGAGTGGTTTGGACACCAAACAACAATCAGATCCTCCCGGTTCTCGAACCACTTAAGCCATGGAACAATTAACCCTAGGGCAACCATGGCACTGAGGATTGACATGGAAACAACAAACTGTTTCTAGAACCCGCACCCCCAGAATGTGGTCTCAAAACCAACCCCTATCCAACCCTCCCGGTTCTCGAACCAAGCAGACCATGGAACCACGGCAAACAAAACACAAGGGTTGTCACGAACCTTGGATTTACCACAGAGGTTTTTTGGATTTACCACAGAGGTTGTGAGTCTGGTGTGTAAATATTTGTGTGTGGGGGGGGTGCTGGTCGTCCTCGTGACCCGCTCGCTGCATCCAAGGGCTGTCACGACCCTTAAATTTACCACAAAGGTCCATTATTGTAAGTCAAGTGTTCGAATACTTTTGTGTGTGGGGCTGTTCGTGTTCCTCAGCCACGAGGATGACATGCTTGCTTTGGGCACCCACGATCCACGGATTTATCCTAGAGGTTTATTTTGTATGTCCAGTGTTTAAATAATTTTGGCTGTGTTGGGGCTGCTGGTCGTCCTCGGCTACGAGGACGACATTCTGGCTGCATCCGTGGGACCGTGGGATCCTTGGATGCTCAACGGATGAGTCGATTCTGTTCATCCTGTGTTTGAATCAAATTGACTTTGGTGCTTTTTGGGACGTCCTCGGCTACGAGGACGACATTCTGGCTGCATCCATGGGCCCATGGAAACCTTGGATGTTCCATGGATGAGTCGATTCTGTTCATCCTGTCTTTGAATCAAATTGACTTTGGTGCTTTTTGGGACGTCCTCGGCTACGAGGACGACATTCTGGCTGCATCCATGGGCCCATGGAAACCTTGGATGTTCCATGGATGAGTCGTTTCTATTCATCCTGTGTTTGAATCAAATTGACTTTGGTACTTTTTGGGACGTCCTCGGCTACGAGGACGAAATTCTGGCTGCATCCATGGGCCCATGGAAACCTTGGATGTTCCATGGATGAGTCGTTTCTATTCATCCTGTGTTTGAATCAAATTGACTTTGGTGCTTTTTGGGACGTCCTCGGCTACGAGGACGACATTCTGGCTGCATCCATGGGCCCATGGAAACCTTGGATGTTCCATGGATGAGTCGATTATGTTCATCCTGTTTTTGAATCAAATTGACTTTGGTGCTTTTTGGGACGTCCTCGGCTACGAGGACGACATTTTTGCTGCATCCATGGGCCCATGGAAACCTTGGATGTTCCATGGATGAGTTGTTTCTATTCATCATGTGTTTGAATCAAATTGACTTTGGTGCTTTTATGGACGTCCTCGGCCACGAGGACGACATAACTTACTGGCTGCATCCATGGGCTGTCACTAACCTTGGAGTTACTAAGGAGGTTTATAATCCACCGAGTGTTTTCACTGCGGGGTTTTTTTTCGTGTAAGTCAAGCGTTTGAATATTTTTGAGTTTGGGGGGCTGCTGGTCGTCCTCGGCCACGAGCACTAGTCCATCCTAGTCGTGCATCCATAGAACCCTGGACTTCGAACCAAATAGACCATGGAACCATGGCAAATAAACCGACCAGGGAACCACGGCAATGACTAACTTAAGGCATTGAAGGATCCGCGGTTGAAAAACATGGAAGCATGTCCATACATGAGTTCTATAAAGTGGTTTGCACAAAGATTGAGATGCGCATGCAGGCTAAAACAAGCAGAGGGCACCCGTTTAAAATGCGCGAACTCAAGATTAATATATTACTTTGAGATCAATGATTATCATTAAAACCCGGAGAAAAGGTCCACTTAATATGACTGTTGATAATCAAATGTAGAATTTGTCCATATACTAAATAAAATGCCTATGAGTTAGATCGGGTCAAAATTCCACTCTTGAGCAGGAGCTTAATTTCGTTGAAGCTAAAAGTCGGGGCATGCATGAATAGGTCGACGTTGGGGTCACGCTTGCACACCTTTACAAAGACGTAATAAATGTGCTTGCAATAGCTGAAATACCCACCTTTCTTACCAAACTTTACCATGGTTTGTTTGAATGCAGGACAGGCGCATGCAGGTTCTGAGCTCACTGTAATCTGGTATTGTGTCACAGCAGGTGGAGTTCCAGAGTCCAGAGCAATGATGCACCCATACCCTGGGTGCGGTACCATCGTAACGCCGTAGAGTCTGGCCTTCAAAATCTTGGAGGAATCGATGCTGAGACACTGCTTGGAGGTGGGAACGTTGACTTGACGCAAACTTTCTTGGACTTCCATGTTCCAGAATATTGGTCGGCATCACATGGCACTGGGACTGTGGACATATTTGAAGGCAGCGGTGCATTGGAAAATAGCCTCCTAGGAGACACTTGAACTTTTTGTGGGAACTGAAACCCTGCAGCTTCGAGCGCTTGAATCTCCTTGAGCTTGAGGTTCGTTCCCAGCTTCACGGGCCACACATTGGGAATTGGCGGCCTTGGTTCCGTCGACGAAAAGTGCCTCACCCACTTGCGTCGAGTGCCCTTCACGCACCTGTCGATGTCATCAGGGCAAAAGAAGAATTTTTCGGATATCTCCTTGCCCAACCTCACGTTCAGCCATTCACCGGTGTATGTTGGAGCGGGGGTGTTAGTCGAATTCCGGACAATTTTGGTATCGCACTTCTTCTTAGTTACTGCTCTCGTTGCCCAACACGACTTGGCACACGTTTTGGACAGCCGAGCAATGTGCCAAAGTCGCTTGTTCACAGTGGATTCCTGGACCGCGGTAATATGCTGAATACCACCTTCCAGGACAGGTGGTGAGGATGGAATCATGGGAGATGCGATGACCTCTAGAGCTTTGGATTCTTCCTCCTCTGCTATGACTGGTAGAGAGGCTACTCTCTTGAGAGCAGCTCGCTTCAATCCACGGGGGCGAGAGTAGTTCACTGTATCTGGCCGATGGGACTCACCGTCGTCTCCAAGCGGCAGGTCCGGCTTGCGCTTGAATGAGCCGAATACCTCCTCTCCTTCCAGGTGAGGATCACGGATGCAAAACTCATCAGCTCCGGGCATGTCCAGCATTGCCTCTTTGAGCACTCTAGGGTCGCCTGTGTTTTTGGCGCGCCGTTGTGCATTTCTTAGTTTGAGCTCGATCTTGCAGGGACCGGATCCTTCAACGTCTCCATTTAGAAATTGGTAGTATGCCACTACCTGCATAAACGCGCGTATGTAGTCGTCGACAGTGGCAACGTAGAGGTCATTACCTCTGTTGCCTAACGCTTGAAGCCACTTGTTGTGCATAGTCTCTGCAAGGTTGCCGGACGACATGTCCGCTAAGGCCTCTTCGTCAAGGTTCTGTAGAAGTCCATCAAAATGAAGGTCAGTTGAAAATATTAGAAAGCACGGCTTTGGAAAGAGGTAGTGAAGGGGAGTGTACTCACGAACTGCATGCAACCACCCCATTGTCGATATCTGAAGTGCCAGAAGGCTAGCCAAAGATCCAAGTGTCTCAACGATGTCTCGGATGCAGCTCCAGAAGACAGCCACCAAGCCCTGATGGCTAGGTATCTCATATCGGCCTCAGCCATGGTCGTGGAATCTCTATACTGCATGCAAAGGCGCTTGTGCTGTTCTCGAAATTCTTCGGCAATGTACTGCTTGTTATGCTTCTCGAAGGATTGAGACCAATGAAAGTAGCACGTCCTCTCCCAATCCACCATTGGATCTTTCGGATTCCCATTTCCGTAAATGATCCTCAGTGCATTCCAATTGGCTTGTGCACTATCCGCCATGAATCCCATGAATTGTGGGTTGGGAATGCCATGCCTCTCCATGACAGCATTCAGGTTCTTCTAGAAGACAATCTGAGAATCTATGTCTTCCGATTGCATGTCACAGCATGCAATGGTCATGACACGACAATATGTAGAGTCGTAAACATGGCAACCCATCGTAGTCCAATGTTTCACGCGTTTGACATGGTCAAACATGATCCAACAGTTCCCAAGATCTCCTCCCGTTTGCATCCTCTTGACCAAATCCACACCACTACCCGGACCCATCTCAGACATTTTGAAAATGAAGACCTTGTCGGAATCTTCACCTTGTCCAGGGAACATGTTTTTTTGGACAAACGCCCAATTGCTGAGCCCTCTAAGTTTGGTGCTACTGTCCATGACACCATACCTCCTGAAGTATCTGAATGTGACAACTTTATTTCTTATGCTAGGAGATCCCATGTCTTTGAACCTATCAAGAACGGGCACGAGATCTTCCAAACTAAGAGTTTTGGGCCGTTCGTCTTCAGAACGTAGAAGAAACTCACCTAATAGTTCCTTGCTGGCCTCAAGAACAACTGCACTCTTGGTTGCGGATGGTGTTCTCTAGATTTGCTCTTCGATGACAGTGTTGATCTTGGACTTGGTATCTCGGTAGTCCCCAACCTTCACTGGGTGCTTGTGATGTCCAAGATGAATGCAAGCCCTTGTGACGTTCGGCCCACCATGGACGTAGTATATTTTAGGGCTACAGCTGTTCACGCAGGTGGGAGGCTCTTTGCAGACCTTGCAGACCAAAGTGGAGTTCTTTGGAGGCGACTCCTCCACCATGAATGGCCTCCACGTGCAGCCTTCAAACTCCGTATCATTTAATGGAGAGGTGCGGTGGGCACGCTGTCGTGATGGAAATGCTTCCATCGTGTACATATATGTTCTAAGCTTTGTATTTTCAATGAATGGAGTAGTGGAATGAAAATAGTACATATAGTTTGTCTTTCGAAAATAGTACATATAGAAAAGAGGCACATGGGCATACTTGAGCCTTCAATGGCGCCGTATTCAAACCGATGGTTCACGGTGCCAAAGAAGTCAGGAGCATTGAGGTTTATTCAAGACATGCAGCCAGCAAACAAAGTAACAATCAGAAACAAAGGCTCAGGGCCTATTGTTGATGAAGTAGCAGAAGCGTTTGCGGGACATGCAATATATTCCATTGGAGATCTATATTTTGGCTATGATCAATTCCAACTAGCTGCTGAGAGCAGAGATTTGACAACCATGAAGACTCCACTTGGATTGATGCGCATGTGTACATTGCCTCAAGGTGCTACCAATTCAGTGGCACATATGCAGAGTGCTATGAATCAAATTCTAAGAGACTTTGTGCCTGACAAAACCATACCTTTTGTGGATGACATTCCCATAAAGGGGTGCAAGGTGAAAGAAAGAGACTTAACAGTTCAAGATGATGGTTGCAGAGCTTTTGTGATTAATCATATCCAAGACGTGGCAAAAATCTTGAGCAGACTTGAAGAGGTGCACTTGACCCTCTTCATTGACAAGTCCAAGTTTGGGGTTGATGAGATTTTGGTAGTTGGACACTTATGTGGTTCTTATGGAAGGAAACCTAACCCTGAGAAGGTGGATGCTATTGGGAGAATGATGGCCTGTAGCAATGTCACTGAAGTAAGGAGGTTTTTAGGAGCCTGTGTCTTCTATCAAATTTGGATCCCTCATTTTGCTCATATATCGGAACCTCTATACAAGCTATTGCGCAAGAGGAACAAGTTTGTTTGGCAAATTGAGCAAGATTTGGCTATGGCAGAGTTGAAAAGAACTTTACAGTCACCACCGGTTCTTAAACAAGTGAGCTACAATTGTGGACGACCGGTGATTGTGGCTGTTGACACAAGTCCAATTGCAATTGGATGGGTTATTGGACAAGATGATGAAGAGGGAAGAGATTTGCTATCCGATTTGGAGCAAGAATCTTGACAGATCGCTAGAGAGCATATCCACAAGTGAAAAGAGAATTATATGGTGCTCTTGCAGCTCTAAAAGCTGACAAAAACTACTTGATTGGAGCGGAGGTGGTGTTAGAAACTGACTGCTTGCCTTTGCTGGGGATGATAGCAAATTGTTCTTCACCAGACATTGCAATGTTGCGGTGGATAGCCTACATCAAATCTTTGAACCCTGTTTTAGTTCACATTGAAGGCAAAAAGAATTGTGTTGCCGATATGTTGTCTAGAGCAAGGTATTTCAATGAAGAGGACATGATGGCTAATGAAGGTGATGAAGAATTGTCACATGGAGGTTATGTGATGATTACAGATGGAGAAAGTTCATCCACCGGAGCTTTGCCTTTCGAGAGTGAGATCTACGAAGGAAGATTAAGAGACATTGGACTCTATTTGAGTACCATGGAACGGCAAGAAAGCTGGATGGATAAAACATTCAAAGACATCAGACATCAATCTTATGGATATTTGTTGAAAGACGGGGTTTTATGGAAGAGAGCAAAAAGACTTGGTGAAATGCCATTGAGGGTGGTGGGAGACTTTCAGACCAAGACCAAAGTTTTACAAGAATTTCATGATACGCTTTGGGCCGGTCATAGAGGAGTTTGGGCCACCTATACAAAAATCAAGGAAAGATATTGGTGGAAGGGGTTATACAAAGATGTTGAAGAGTTTGTAGCTTCTTGTGTGGTGTGCCAATTACAATCCAAGGTACGACACAGAGACGAATTGCATCCGACCTATCCCATTGCAATCCATTTTCAATGGATGATTGATTTGGTTGCTATGCCAAATGCAATGTGGGGGATGAAATACCTTGTTTTGGCCCGAGAAGAACTCTCAAATTTTGTTGAAGGAAGAGCTTTGAGGACCAAGACAACGGTGAATGTTTACCGATTCATACTTGAAGACATTTTTAGTCGGTACGGGAGTATTGGTCGGATGAGAGCTGACTGAGGAGAATTAAATGCTGCTGAAGCCAAGGAATTTTTCAACCGATATGGTGTGCAATTGAAACTGACAACGGCTTACAATCCTGAGGCCAATGGCAAGATTGAAAGGGGACATCCCCCAATCATTCATGCTTTAGTCAAAGCTTGTAAAGGAAAGCCTAAGATGTGGCCAAAATTGCTACCGTTTGCTCTGTGGGCTGATAGAACCACACACAGTACGGTTACCGGTTACATGCCTGTAGAACTAATGTATGGGTAGAAACCAATCATGCCGGTGGAGGTCGATATTCCCACATGGGTGTTTCTTGCATGGGAAGATGGTATAAGCAGAGAAAGACTGTTGGAGCTTCGCATCTAACAACTTGAAAGATTTCCAGAGGATGTTGGGATTGCATTGGAGAAAATGAAAGCTGCAAGACTGAGCAACAAAGAGCGCTTTGACAGAACACACCGAATGGGAAGAGAGAAGATTAGAGAGGGTTATTGGGTCCTTGTATTTGATAGCACATTGAAGCATCAACACAGCACGGTGCGAAAATTTGCAAAAAGATGGTTTGGACCCTATATAGTGATTAAAGTGCACCTCAATGGCACTTATTCACTCCGTGAGTTAGATGGAACTTCTCTATGTATACCAATAGCTGGAAAGCGCATCAAAATCTTTCGCAGAAGTGAAAAGTTTCATCTTGAAGACCTTGAAGAACACTTCAATTCAGAAGAACTAGAGGATGATCAACAAGATGAAGAGGAAGATGAAGAACTAGAGGATGCAGTTGATGACAATCAAGACAGCGAGGAGGGCTAAACGTGGCACATACCGGAGGATGTGCAGGTTTAGAGAGGGTGCATGTCGTGATGGAAATGCTTCCATCGTGTACATATATGCTCTAAGCTTTGTACTTTCAATGAATGGAGTAGCGGAATGAAAATAGTACATATAGTTTGTCTTTCGTTTTAATTAAATCATTAAGGGATTAGGTGGTTTGAAAGGTGTGAATAGGAAAGGGGGGGGAAAAAGTACCTTCTTTGAAGCTTCAAAGGGGAGCATGGCCATATGTGCCCCACCGCCACCTTTGATTGGATGAGATTTAGTGAGGTCTTGGGGTTTTGAAGATTGTCGAGAGTTTTTTTTGTGCGTGAATAGTGAGAGCTTTTGAGGCAGAATTTCGACTTGATGTAGCTCATTGAGCAAGACTTTGTTTAAATTGAAATTTTGAGAGATTGTTTGCTGTAATGAGACTTTTCCGAATTGATCTTATAAGTTGAATTTGGAATTGTATTGCAAAAGTTGTGAAGGTTGGAAGTTTGTAGAAACCCTTGGCCGTCCATTGAGAGGGCAGAGGTTTCGACGAGCCACAACTTTTGTTGTGTGTATCAACTTGCTTTTCAATTTTGAGAGTGTATGTATCATTGTAATAGCTTTCCAAAAAGTTATTACTTTTATGATTTGGAGTTCTGAGGAGAAAGTTATGAAGGTGTGAAGGCTTGGAGGTTGACTGCCTTTGGAAAGAAGGAAGCTAAGACTTCGAGGACCATAACTTTTGGTCACTGTGATAATTTCTTCTGAAATATACAGGAGTGATAGCCTATGAGATTAGATCTTCAGATTGCTATCACTTAATCTATTTGGAGTTTTATTGAAGGAGTTGTTGTGTGTTGAAGTTGAGAGGTTGAAACTCTCTAAAAATAAAGAGACCGAAACTTTGATTAGCCATAACTTATAGACAGAGTTTAGGGTTTCTATAAAAATTATACATATTCTAGTAGTTTGCATAAGCTTTCTAAAATGCTATTGCACTTGTATGTAAGAGCTTTAGATCAAAAGTTATGAAGATATAAAGAGGCGGAGGTTGGTTGTCAAAAGAAAAATAAAGCTTCCACTTTGCTCTCTTATAACTTTTGGACAGTAACTTAGATTCAATTGAATTTTTGAGGAGTCTTAGTTTGTTGTTTTAGCTTTTCAAAAAGCTATTATACTTAGCTTTTGGAGACTTGAGCCATCTGTAGCATCAATTAGAAGCTTGCAGTCACAATAGAAGATTACCTTGAAGGTTTCTTTGTGTTTTTAAACACTTTGAGACTTTAAAGGAAGAAGATTTGAAGACTTCAAGACAAGAAGACGAGAACATTTGTGTGTTGTGGCTTGTGGCTCATTGTTTTTTATTGTTATTCCCAGCCGGTTTTGGAGGCTAGTTGTTTTCAATTTTGTTTTGTAAACTTTGTTGCGGCGAAGTGGGATTGATCACCCACACGGTCGTGTTTATGTTGTTCCCATTGCTGGTCACCGTGGGTTTGAAATTTAGGAGCCATCTTTCGGACGGTTTCAGCTCGTGGTCTGGCCGTCCCGTTTTACCCGTCCGAGGCCCGTGGTTTCTTATTACCCCACCCTTACCCTTAAACCTTTTAGAGCCATTGCAGGATAGGACTGGGAAGAGATTTGAAGATTTGAAGAGTACAAGAATTGAAGACAAGACCGCTCTCCCAAGCTATCTGGTCATCGTGTCGCAGCCAGATTCCCTGCGAATTCTCAGAGCGCGCTCCTCTCTACCCGACAACGCTTCAAATACTCGCACTTTTTGTTGCGACACTCCAAATGTTCTACGCAGATCGAAAATCGGAACGACAAGCCCAATGGATTGGCGATGTTAGTTGTCATAGTTCTAGTCCACACATGGCCATCGTACCTCTTATCCATTCCCTGCATAGATCTTGCGGTTGTGTGAGACGTGTGAAGCGCAGCTGCAGGAAACTCGTACACTACGTCACCGTCGAATTTGGGAGGAAGATAGTCCACCTTGATCGTTGTGATCGTGTCGTAATCAAGTTTCTTGAGCATGTTCTTCTTCCCATGTAGGGTAGCTAGTCTCTTCAACTTGGGTAAGATACTTGCAGCGGTGAGTGCCTTGGCAGAGGGAGAGGGAGAGGGACATGGAATATCGTTCAAATTGATGGATTCCAGACTATGAGCGGCCGATTCAAATCTATGAGTGGCATAAGACTTTGATGACGGAGAGCGCAGATTGTGAATGGAGGACGTTCAGTGACCATCTCAGTATCAGACGAATCACTCGAGAGAGCAATGTACAAAGTTGGTTCCGACTCAGGCTTGACCGAAGTGGATGATCCGAAAAGGGGAGTGAGTTCCACATCTGCATCATGCTCAACTTTGACATTTCTAAGAAGAGGAGTATGGATTGTGCACGTGGATGACTGATTTGGTCTACCCTTGTCCATCGTCATAGGGAGACTGTAGACATCATACTTTCCAGGCCTAAGCTCCCACACTAGACTTTGAGTCGGGCTCTGGTGTGGCTGCTGGATAACTGTGTGAGACGGGGACGACTGATTAGAATCATCAAAGACGTGCTTCTCGACATATAGACTCGATTCGTCAAAATGAAATCTCATACTGAGATGTTTACTGGACACAACAGCAACTCCCTCGCCATTCACTGGGAACAAGGCACGAGCATTTGATCCACACGCTGAAAGGATTGCAACTTGCAAAGGGAGCTCAAATATAGTAGTGGATGCCGTGACAAAGATCGCCTAGATCAAAGAATGCGAGGATTGTTCAGACTAGAAGGTTTTGACGATAAAATACTGAATTGTGGATGCTTGGACGATGTTGGAATCAATAGTTTTGAGAACTAATGTTGATGAATGCGTTCATCACTGACTCAATCATTGTAGTCTAAACACCAACTTAAGCATTGCAGCCGAAATTCTCAACACCCCAACTAAGCATTCTCTTAATTTGCAAACATTCGATTGAGGACAGACCTGTTTAGAAAAAGGGGTTACATTTAGATTTCGCCGATCTCTTGAGATGTAGGAATTGCGGAACTTTTTGAAATGTGTCAGTACAGAAATATAATGGCACGGTCATAGACACGAGCACATGGGCCTGGCATTATTTAGCATCTTCTGGAACAGTTTGATTCCCCAGCTTTGAGTATATATCCTGTGCGTGACTAAACTAGATCAATGTAGAGAACCGCTGCAATGAGATAGAATGTGATAGAATGAGAGAGGACGAGATTGTTGTAGGGTACACGTGAAGCAAGCAGCACCTCCGAAGAACGTGACACCAAAGAAGAAGAGGAGACGTGTTCAGACGGACTTTAGTGGCGGCAAGGCAAAGCGAAGAAAGGAAGCCAGGAGGTTGAAGCTCGAGAGCTTGCTTCTAGGTACTCCTAGAAAGCAACCTAAGGTGGATGTTGACGACGTAGGATTGAAGAGTAGAAAGCATCGTAGCATCAACAAACTAACGCTAGGTTCAATTGACGAGGGAATTGAAGAGGACCGAGAGCGCACGGAATTAGGAGAGACTTTGCCTTTGGACATAGTCGATCTAATGTCTGATCATCAGCAAAAAACGAGGAAAGTCGATCGCAGCCGTTCAAATATGAACGTTCGGTCCTGGCTTGACAACAACTACAGTAAGGATCAATTCAAGATTGCAGACGAAGATACGGAAATCAAGAATGGTGGCGAACTGACGGAGGTAATTGGGTGGAGTTGGAAATCTATGAATGTTCGAAGTGTCTTGTGAGGCTTGGTCGTAGTCGTATCGTGAAGAGCTTCATATCTATAATTCCAATTTGCCAAACCTTGAAGATAGGAAAGTTTGGACATCTACTGTGGGGTTAAGTTGATAACGTAGTAGGCAGTGTCGACACTTCCATGTCAAATATATAGTAGACGTTTAAACAATGTATGTCGGCAGTTTCAAAACTATATATTAAATATTCGGCAATTAATAAGTAACCTTATTTTTTCTAAGGCCTGACGTTTTCATAATTTATTTTGTACAATAATTCATTGACTCTGTAGTTGATGTTTTCGACCAACTACTTAATGAACTCATATCATTTCCGGCAGGTTCAAGAGAAATTAAATCCTGCCAGCCATGCCTTCCACTGAATGTACTCTAAAGTATACGCTTGAAACTGATGTCCATTGAACCGAGGATACATACATGGAACCGAGGATGCATTCATGGAACCGAGGATGTAAAGGGATTTAGGGGCCAGTAGAGGCAGTGGGGCTAGTCAAGGCAACGGGGCATCCATATAACCGAGGATGAAACTGGGATTAGCGGTTTCGGGCGGTCATCGGGTAGGTCATCGGGCATGGGCGCTGTAGTTCAGCGGGCAGAGTGGCGTGTGACCCGTATCATAGTAGGTTAGAGAGTCAGGACATACTATGGAGTTAAATTAATAACGTAGAAGGGAGTGTCGGCACTTCCATGTCGAATAGATAGTAGACGTTTAAACAATGTAGGTCGGAACTTTTGAAACTGATTATTAAAAAACTAGCTTTTATCCGGTAACAATTTTTTTTGTGGCTGGGCGTTTTCATAACATATTGTGCCTTCCACTGAAGGTAAACAAAAAATTACGATTGAAATTGATATCCATGAAACCGAGGATGCATTCATGGAGCCGAGGACGTAAGGGGGTTTAGGAGCCAAGAGAGACAATGTGGCCAGTAGAGGCAATGGGGCCAGTAGAGGCAACTGGGCATCCATGGAACCGAGGATGTCGACGGGCTTAGCGGCTTTGGGCGCCGTAGGTCATCGGGCACTGTACCCTAGTGCTCGTTATTGCATTTGACTCCCCGCCATCCTACAATTTGAATTGTGCGTGTGACTGAGAGAATTCGTGATGGAGCCGCAGGGGCGAGACGCGTCAGTCGAAGCAGTGGGGGCGGATGCTCAGAAGATGGAAAGGACTATCCTTGATGGACGATCGGTAGATCCTGGTGGCGTGGGCGAGTTGCCTGAGTCGGACGTTGATCCCGAGCAATGCAATGGCGATGCCGAATCCGGGGAAGGCGAGGACGATGCCGAGGATGCGGAGGACGAAGACCCAGACGAGGTCGAGTCCAGGAAGGCAGAGGAAGACAATCGTGACTCTGGGAGCGTGCAAGCAACTAAGGACCAGGGCAACAATGGCCATGGCTCGACCGAGGAAAGAGAGCAGGAAAATGATGAGCAGGACGAACCGCCGGCGGATTGTAACAAAAATGAGACTAAGGTAACGAAACCGATGTTCAGAATACTCTACGGAGGTTTCTTTTCCTGTGTCGAGTGATTGATTATTTTTTCCTATGGGGGCAGGTAGGAAATCCTCGGCCCATGGGCCTATGGATGAGTCGATTCTGTTCATTGTGTGTTTGAATCAGATTGAGTTTGGTGCTCCTTGGGACGTCCTCGGCTACGAGGACGTTCTTGAGGCCGCATCCATGGGACTGTGGAAGCCTAGGATGATCCATGGATGAGTCGACTCTGTTCATTTGTGTGTTTGAAACAGATTGAGTTTAGTGCTCCTTGGGACGTCCTCGGCTACGAGGACGTTCTTGAGGCCGCATCCATGGGACCGTGGAAGCCTAGGATGATCCATGGATGAGTCAACTCTGTTCATTTGTGTGTTTGAAACAGATTGAGTTTGGTGCTCCTTGAGACGTCCTCGTTTACGAGGACGTTCTTGAGGCCGCATCCATGGGCCCATGGAAGCCAAGGATGATCCATGGATGATTCGATTCTTTTCATTGTGTGTTTGAAACAGATTGAGTTTGGTGCTCCTTTGGACGTCCTCGGCTACGAGGACGTTCTTAAGGCCGCATCCATGGGACCGTGGAAGCCTAGGATGATCCATGGATGAGTCGACTCTGTTCATTTGTGTGTTTGAAACAGATTGAGTTTGGTGCTCCTTAGGACGTCCTCGGCTACGAGGACGTTCTTGAGGTTGCATCCATGGGACCGTGGAAGCCTAGGATGATCCATGGATGAGTCGACTCTGTTCATTTGTGCGTGTGAATCAGATTGAGTTTGGTGCTCCTTGGGATGTCCCCGGCTACGAGGATGATATGCTGGCTGCATTAGTGGATTGTCACGAACATTGGAATTACTAATATGGCTTTCTATCCACGGGATCTGAATTGGTCAATTGTTCTGGTGAAGGTTGTTGCTACAGATCCTCAGGAGGAGGATGGGCCGTACATGAAATGCCCAGAGGATGTGTCGACCGCACTGGAAAGTGAAAAGCTTCATAGGAAGAAGCTAAAGGTGGATACCAATGGGCTGATCAACGAGCTTCGGATTGTTCCGGTTAAAAAGTCTCGCCTCCAAGTTCCGTTGTGTCGGATGATAGTCATGGACGAGGTACGAGCAGTTGGAGAGCTGGACGTGCAACGACTTGAAAGCGAGTTTGTGAATGGGTATCGCAATGGTGACCGTGTGCTCTTCATATCAGCTTTCAATAGTCTTGATATGTCCTGCGACGTGAGCTATGAAATTGTCGAGTCGTGGAGCCCAATTTGGCGAGGAGTGAACGAGGAGTTCGAACGCGAGCTTGAAGCAGATGAAGATCTTGCACAACTACGTGGCAAGATGTATTAGGTGTGGGATGGGAACCACCGAGCGACTGCATGGACCCGCCACATTATGAATGTTCATCCCGACGAGGTAGACTGGCATTACAGGGTTCACTGCATTTTGTTGGACCCAAGAGGCTCTGTCGCTCGACTGTTGAACGCAATGAGTGACGTCAATTGGTACTATCTCTTATCAACTTTTTGAGTCCATAATTTCTTAACGAAAACTAATGTTGTACTTGAACCATTCTTATTGATGTTGTCTGTTGTAGGTCCACTCAGCATGACCATATAAAGAGCACGATTCCTGCTAAGCTTCGCCGAATCCGGACGTTTGGCGTGTTACCGCTCTCATCATTCAAAGATCTCATCTCAGAAGAGGAGTATCGCTATTGCGAGAAGGTGAAACCAAGTACCAAAACTTGGTTCTCGCTGACTGTCGACGTCTTTATCAGTTTTCTTTACAAGGTGAGCACCCACTCTAACCACGTCATTTTTTGTGGCAATTCTGACATCATGTGGCCGAGTTGATTGAACTCAATCGGGGGTTATCGCAGCGGGAGATCCAACTCGCAGCTGATGAGGCTGCTCGCGAGTATCACAAGAAAACCCCGTCTGAGGAGCGCACTCCAACCGGTGTTTGGCATGCAATGAAAACAGCCGGTCAGCGGTTTGTCAAGTATCAGAAGGTAAAGGACTTTGACAAATATCTCGCTACAGCAAATCCAGCCAACGGAGATGATTTCATGAAGCAGGTATGTGTCCTTCTACGTGGCCTCCACGTCTGGCGCGGGTGCATATTGAGTTCGAAGTATTGACGGAAATATATATTTGGTCTAGATTGATCGCCATTTCAGTGAAGTTTCCCCAACAGAGATGACGATTGAGAAGCTCCAGAAAATCGCGACCGCCAACTGTGATCCAAAGCACAAGGAGCGCTGGTTACGTCGGTGGAATTCTTCCGAAGATGCTAGACGTTCATATCGATTTCCCATGAGAAATTTCAATGCTGATCTCGATCCTTGGGTTGTCAGGGCCCAGTTTTGGGCCGAGGTACATTCTTAACTTCTCCATCTCTAGGCGGTATTCACCTTGGATATTCCACGGATGTATTGTCATTGCAAGTCACGAGCTTGAAAAATATTTCAGTTCGTGGGACTGCAGTTCGTCCTCGGCTAGGAGGATGAAATCATGGCTGCACCCAAGGGCTGTCAAGAACCATGGATATTCCAAGGATGTAATGTTTCAGTACTTCAAGCGTTTTAATATATTTCCTTGTCTTTCCGCTGTTGGTCGTCCTTGGCAACGAGGATGACATGCCGGCTGCATCCATGGGCTGCCACGAACCATGGAGTTACCGCGGAGGATTTCGTATAATTACTCAGTTGTTTGAATATTTTTGTGTTTGGGGGCTGCTGGTCGTCATTCCATGGATGTGTTACTGTGTCCAGTGAAGTGCTTGAATATGTTTTTGTGTATTGGGCTGTTGGTCGTCCTCGACCACGAGGATGACATGGCGGCTGCTTCCTTGGTTTGTCTCCATCCTTGGATATTCCACGGATGTGTTGTCATTGCATATCAACTTCTCCATCTCTAGGCGGTATTGTTTTCATATTCGCAACTCTCTAAGTGCGCTTCCTTGTTCTATAGCTCGAAGACGCAGTTGTGCGCATGGTTGACGATATCATCAGAGATGAGAAGATCACCATGGACTGGACTGTCCAAGGAATGCGCAAGTCTGGTGATTACGTGGAGAGCTGGAGAATCGGTTTGTGGGATAAGGCTTTCACAACCTTCTTTGTGTCTAATGAATCAAAGGCCTTCAAAAAAAAAAGTATATTCAAGGAATTCCCTGGAACAACTGCCGTTGTCAAACGGGTTGTCTACAGGTGTGTCGCACGACCTCCAATGTGTAAACCATATTCACAATCATATTCTCAAATTTAGAATTTATTTTCAAATGTAGAGTTCATTTCTGATTGTTTCGTTTCTATCCAATGTTTTCAATTTCAGATATTTCGTTCGTCATCTTCAGGCAAAGAACGCAATCTCTGTAGAGTCCCTTCCTCTTTACTTCGACACTTGGCTGCAGAAAGGGTCGGAGCTGTGCATTTTCACTGCTCCTCAGCTCAAGAAGTTCAGTGAGAAGCATCTCGAGTCTGGAGGTTGGTATCTTGATTGCAGCCGAAACTATACCCGCCCTAGTGAGCTTGCTGATCGAGCCAAACTAGAAGGAGGGCACGCTCCGCTTGAGGACAAGGACGAGGGGGGACATGAAGAAGAGGTAACGGAGCCTCCAAAACTGAAAAAGAAGCGACTTACCAAGGCCGAGAAAGAGAAGCTTCAGAACGAGAAGGCTGAAAAGGAATTGAAGGAGAAGCTCGAGAAGGAGAAGGCTGAAAGGGAATTGAAGGAGAAGCTCGAGAAGGAGAAGGCCGAGAAGGAGAAGGCCGAGAAGGAGGCAGAAGCTGCAAAAGAACCGAGCGGGCAAGAGGAAGTGTCTAGACAAGAGCCTGCCAGAGAAGTGTTAGAAGAGGCTGATGACGATTCCGCGCCACCATTCGAGCAAGCCCAAGGTGATTGCATTACTCCACAAGCTCCAGATTCTTCCATCTCTAATGCCTATCATGCAAAAGCGATACATTTGCGAAAGAAGAAGCGCGATCAGTTTCCATCCGCCAGCTCTTCCATCATTGATCAGCATTCGCTGCAGGTGTATGTTGAATGCACTTCGTTGTCTGAGCTTTTGATCACTCTCCGGAAACTTCCCACTTCACAGAATCTCCGCGGAACGATAACCCGGAAATCACCTCTACGAGCATTCTTAATACGAAAAGTGCGCTCTAGGGGAATATCCGGTATCACGTGCTACGACATGCGGTTCACTGTTCATTTTTGCATAGTGTTTCCCGTCCACCCCTGCACCAAAGTTTCGTATTTCCGAATGTTGTGAGAGAGCAGGGAGAGCGACCGGGTGGCGAACAAGTGTTCCGGGAGCTTAGGCGGAGCGCGCGCAATCGAGGGAAGGAAGTTTTGGAGCCAGCATCGATGGGACGGAAGGACGATTGGAGGCTCGGACTGCCGGTTCCGGATAAGTTGGTGCGCCCGATTGCTCCGGCCGATGCGGGCCATAGGGAACAGCTGCGGAAGGATTTGCGCAAAATGGGTTGTGAGGAATTTCTGTACTTACCATGGGATCTCCACAGTGATACTATGTTGCAGGAGTTAGGTGGGAAACCTGTACCGGCGGAATTCCGGAACAGCGAAATCCGGGGACGGTGGAAGGAGTGGACCCCGGAACACTGGCGCGTGACGTACAACTTCCCCGACAGCCAGTTTGGATACGACAAGACCAAGCAGGATTACGGATGGGTGAAGGAAAGGTTTTCTCAACCGGTCTCGGAGAAAAACGGATTCCGGGTGCAGGACTGCATAGACGACCGGGAGAGGCGCCTGCTACAGTTTCTGGTGCCTATTTTGAGCCCGAACAAACCCACCACCTGCATGATCAAGCTAACGAAGACCATTTACGGGGCCTACTTCAACACTCGGAAGACCGGATGGGGACTCATTGTGGACGAGATGGTGGTCCGGGAAGCGCGTAAACTCGGAAGCAAGAAGGGATGTCCTCTAACCCCTTTTCTGTTTCGTTTGTATGACAAGCACGGATGTCTCAAGGCCAAGGAGAGAGAGCAATGGGAGAACTGCCGGACGATCATAGACCGGGGGCCGCCAAGGGTCCGGGAAGGGAGTCCAGCTGAGAGCGAGGACGAGGACAACCCGGACGAGGAAGAACGGGAAGAGCAGGAAGGAAGAAGAGCAGACGAAGCAGCGGTCACTCCGGATATAGAGGAAGGCCAACCGGATCCCTCGGAGACTCGAGCAGAAGGGGAGGAACCGGGTCAGAAGACACCGGTGAGGACGGGCCATTTCAGGGCGCGCACCCGAGGCCAACTCAAGAAACTCCAGGAGACTCCAGACGAATCGGAACCCGAGGAGGAACCGGACCAGGAGACACCATCCCGAGGGCACGTGAAGAGACACCGGAGGGGGACTCCGGAAGAGGAGGAAGAAGAAGAGGAATGGATGAGGACCAGGACACGATCGTGACCGAGGTTAGGATTCCTTCGAGGAAGAGACACAGGAAGACGACACCGGTGGATAGCTGGAGAAAGAGAGGACGAGCACCGGAGTCGAGCAGACGTCAGAATAACGTCCGGGTGAAAACCAAGAGGGCGAGAGAATCGAAACCGGTGCAGGATGAAGAGGAGTATCCGGAGGAGATCCGGACTTATGAGCGAGCTCCCCGGAATGCAGAACCGGAACTGGAGGACATCTCCGTACGAGAATCGGAGGACTTCTTCAAACCAATCCGGGAAGCCTTAGAAACGATGGAAGGTAAATGCCGCACCATCTGCACTTCGATAAAGGAAGTCGGGCGTGTCATTCAGAGTACACAGGTGGAGAGGTACCCGGAGATCGTCCGGAGAATGAGGAAGGAAGTAGACAAACTCCGGAGGGAAGCTTTGGAAAGGAGTTTGGCACTGGTAAGGCAACAGGATGAGATCTGGACTCTGAAGGAGCAGAAGTTGCCCACTTACCGTCTCCTCACGTCGCTGTTCAAACCGGAGGGGGATATTAGAACACAATCCGAGCGTGTGATCACAAGTTCCTGTAATATCAACTATTCAATAAGCACTAACAATGCCAGCTTATGTTGGTACTGTCTTTATCTTGTGAAATCAATGTTGATGGTCATTCATACAACTGATGAATCTTCTCTTAGTTTGCAGTGATGATGGTTTCTTTGTTTGTTTCTTGTACCGATTTCTTATAACCGAATTTGATATTAATTAATCAAGACCTTGTCTATAACCACATTATGCATGGAACCCCATATTGGTTACATTAGACAATCGCCCTATCCTTGTTATTATTTACTGTAACAATTCACATGAATTGAGCAAAGTAATGAATATAAGCTCGTTACTGATTCCTTTTGAGTGTGCAATTAATTAATGCAACAGTACATATGTTGTTACTACATGTGTATCATATTCTAATTACATGTGTACCTTGAGTATTTAGATAGTCTTTGAAGTTACGATGACGTCATTCCTGCATTTAATGTAAGAGGCAAGAGCTAGTTGTATCAGGACCACTATGGCAAAGTCTAATGGGGATCGAGATTACTAGATTGTGTGATACTTGAAACGGCATGCAAATATTGGAGGGTCAGTGTTGTGGAGATTTCTTGTCAATTTAGTGTCTTTGCAAGTCCATATTAAGATTCAGTAGCCTTCATGCACTCAACTAATTATCTTAGGACTCCACCTATCCAATTAGTTACTAATGAAGTCCTCTTAGGAGGTTGAGAATTCATACCCTATACAAGAACGTGATGAAGACCTCCTTCGTAAGTGGATGCCATGAGAACGGGGGCTTCCGGTTCTCGCACCGTTTGTACTCGTCCGGAGTGAGGAGGGATTTGAAATCAGTGAGGGGAAGTTGCCCAAAACTGTTTATTTGGTGCAACATGTGAATCATATTGGTTTTCACGTGCGAATGTTCGGTCGACCTACAAAGATACATTTTGGAAATGGTAAGAAGATACTCATCACAAGCAATATATATCCAAATCAAAGAACGTGTACATGGTCAATATAATTACCTGTTGATGTCATTCATGGCCTCAATGAGTTGGCATGTGTGGCCAAGTGTAAGCAAAAGTCTTGATTCAACTGCATAATGCCACTTAAGCTCCAATGGGTGCTTCGATGCAATGTACGGATACCATGCCATTAGCCTGTGATTACCATCCCAAACAAAAAACATTTTGTTGGCCAGAAATGTGAGAACTGGGTCCCCTTTAAGAAACTCCTCAAACTCGAAATTCCTCTGTTTCCAATGCTCATTCCATGTCGCCATGACATCATCTGTTACATCCATAGAGGATCCCTGATCATTTGTGGTTGAGACGTAGGAACAACAGTCTCCTCCTCGATAACCTGACCAAAAGTCTTGTTCTAGTCGCCGTATATCAGATTGAAGGACTGGCCGAACCAAAGGAAGAGCTACCATCCTGCAAAGTGGAATCAACAACTGGCACTTGGTCGTGTTTGGCAAGAAGAGAAGGCTCTGGATCAGCGCATTGGAGTCAAGTTTCTGTGCGTTGCGAATCTCAGGCTCAGCATCGTCAATGGTCATTGCCTTCTCGAGTTGGGAATCCTCCTCTGGACAATCATCTTCAGTTGCATCAGGTGCATCCTGAAATTCCAGTTAGACACGTGGATTAGTCAATGATTAAAATTATGCTAGAATCAGTCACTTGACAAAATTGTAGTGCTCTACAATCCTATTAGGAGTGAGCATCAAACCCCAAATGGCAGCTCCGCACTCAGAACCACGCATTCAGCCAGGCCATATAATTTTAGACTCAGTCAAAAGAGCAGAGTGGTGGGACAAAGTGCTGGTGCTCGCTCCCATTGAAGAACGTTCCATGGCTCGAGAAATCACAAAGATATACGAGAAGGCATGGGGCAAGGTAGTGCGGTCTGGAGCCGGCTCATGATGACGAGTTGCCACCACGAGCTGCTCGGTGACGAGCGAGCTCCTGGACTCGTCACGCACCACCCAAGGACTCCATGGGACCCCACTGTCCTCGTCGCCACGCACACACCCCGTGACTCTCTCGAGCTGCTCGGTAACGAGCTGTAGCTAGTGACTCCCAGCTCGAGACTTCTCGGTAATGACTGCAGCTGACCTTCATCTCATGGTGTGCACTGGTCATGGGTGTCATACGCAGCGCCAAACAAATCTCGCCAGTACCAATCCATCTTAGTATCTTCACACCCCACGGTCTAGTTCCAACCAGAAGTTCACTTGTCTGTGTGACCCTTTTATACTTCATATTCAAGTGAGCAGCTAGTGGATGCATTGACGTGATTTAGAACATTGAATCAGGCTAGGACATGAAATCAACGCAGGTTCTGTGAAGTACTGAAATTTCTCATTTGGTAATCAATTGTGGTAATCTCTGTCTAAGTCCAACAAAAGAAAAATCAAAAACTTTCTAGAGCACTGCACTTTCTAGTGCAAGACGAAACGGGGAGAACTAGAGCTGCTCGTTACCGAGCAGCAGCTGGAGGAACCCCAGCGCAAAAATTTTGGAGTGAATTAGGTCTTGCAGATGTATAGTCAACCTCTGTGCAATACCTGGCTGGATAAGGCACAGGCACAGGTCCCACGATTTGAAGATTTCATACACACTAATTTCATGTTGCACATATCGTGCAATTCAAGTTAGGCTGATTCAAATGGATATACTTGGGCTTCATGAAGGTTGAGTCAGTACTCATGGTGAAAATCAATCAATGCATGCAAGATGAGTGCTCTACAGGTGAGGAAAGTTATGAACACTACTGACTACTATGAGGCCCCATTGACCCTCTCGGTACCGAGAGGCATGCAGCCCTGTCCCTCTCGCACCATACACTACATGAGATGCCCCAGTAATTACGATTAGCAGCCCCGATGACCCTCCATCTATCATACCCTTCTCAACCACTTGTGCCCCCCACCACCACCACAATCCAACCGGACAAAAACGCAGCTCATGAATGTCATAATGGCAGCATATATAATTATATGCAGCATCCACCTCAATCCCCTGCCAGTAGCTCCAATCTCCACTTCTGGACAGTCAACCCTACATCTGGTTTCTTTCACAAGTGCGAACGAGCAGGTGCTTAGAACGTCGATGGTATTGTAATCTGAATGACCTCAATTCTATCCTGTAACATGCTAGAATAACAGACATACATTAATTTCTATAGGAAATTCATGCTTGCTGGAATAACATTTCAATGTCAGTCGTCGATCTGATATGTTGGAATAAAGTGGTTTGAACGACAACGTTAGAATGATGTTGTTCCACATGCCATTCTCAATTGCTAGCTAGACTGCCCACTTGTGTTTACTCGACCTGGTCAACCAAACGAGTTTGAGAAACCTACATGCCATAAATTGGGGTATTCATACCGGCGCAACTACTACTCACAAGAAAATTAAAGCAAAGGGGGTGACGTGATAGATAGAAGCTGCATTCCTAAACAACTTCCAGGGACTTCAGTGGAACTAAACTCTTTCAGGAACTTGTAGGAGCTCGTTACATTTTGAGCTGCTCGTTACCGAGCAGCAGCTGGAGTGACGGTGTTGGACAACTGGAGCTAATTCTGGAGCTAATGGAATGACAAGGACAAGGGAGCATTTTGAGCTGCTCGTTACCGAGCTGCTCCTTACACAGCCAATCCTGATCCTCACACCGTATTCCAAATCGTACTCGGTCAATGTTCCCACCCGCTGAAAGTTCTCTTGTCACATTCACAAAAAAATTCTTGACATTCCCTCCCCACCGTCAAACGTGATTGCGAGACAAAATGGGGGAAATTGGGCTGCTCGTTACCGAGCAGCAGCTGGAGGAACCCCAGCCCAAAATGATTGTCATGAACTTGATCTATATACTAGTACTAAGCGCGCGAGCCCATCAGATCAAGAATTTTCCTCTGTGTATATATTTAACAAGACTACAAACACGTCGTACGGTAAATGTTTACAATTAAAAGGGTTGAGCTCGACCAACAATTTCGCATATATCCAGGAGCCCAATGAAAGTTAAAAACGGTCTAGACATTCAAGAATCTAGACATTCAAGAATCATGTACATGAAATTATGCAACTGGAGTAGACATTCAAGAATCATGTACCGCCAACAAAGAATGGTGGACAAAAGAACAGAAAGCCCAAGCTCTGTAACGCTACCAATTCAATCAGATGTTCACTCTTGAAATTAAGTAACCATTCTATTAGAAAACTCACTCATTCACTAAGAGGCGTCGCAAACTTGATCCGAGCCAGAGCTGCGCTAGCTGGAATTCCAAGAGAAACCTTACTAACAAGCCTCACTCACTTAAAGAGCACGAGCAAGCAAGCAAACCAGGTAACTAACTAGAACAGCAAGCAAGCTAGGAAGCTAAAACCCTAGAACAATTGCAGGATCTCATGCCATTTTGAGCTGCTCGTTACCGAGCAGCAGCTGGAGTGACGGTGTTGTTGACGGTGAATTCACAACTGGAGCTAATTCTGGAGCTCATGGCAAGACAAGGACTAGCATTTCGAAGGGCTCAACATGGAGGACGAGGGCTGGGAGCATTTTGAGCTGCTCGATACCGAGCTGCTCCATACACAGCCAATCCTGATCCTCACTAGGGTTTAGACTGCACGAATTTTCTGGAGTTTCTAGATTTTTGAATTTCTGGAGACGAGTTCCCGGATCTGTGAATTTCTGGATTCGAGGGAGGGCCGAAGTTCAGGGAGGGCCGAAGCTCAGGGAGGGAGCACACAACTGAAGTACTGGGAGGGCCGAAGCTCCGAAAGAGCAAAACCCTACTGAGGATCTACATGCGCGTGTGAGGACCAGCCTAACGTCTAAACCGTGTGAAGACCGTGTGAAGCTCCCGTTCACTAGGGTTTAGAGAAGAGAAAAAATAAATGTATTTGTCAGTGAAACCAGTTTCTAACCACCGCTAAGTCCAAATATGAACCCACCGCATACACAAGCAATTTAAGGACGAGCTGGTATTCTTCATCATTTATGAGCGCAAGACAAAGACAAGGGACTCTGATTTACACTGACCTCGTAAAGCTCGCCACGCGCATGATGCTCCGCGGAAGGCATTTTGAGCTGCTCGTTACCGAGCAGCAGCTGGAGATACCTTATACGAAGAATCCGCGTGACCGAGGTCTTCACGTTTAGGGTTCAGGCTTCACGAGGTCCTGGCCGAGACAGAGGGCGTGACGGAGCTTCACACGGTCCCCGACGCGCATGTGCTGGTGATGAGATTTGAGTTTTACGGCATCCCGATCGACTTGCTGTACACACGGCTGCAGCTGCAGGTGGTGCCGGATGGCCCATTCACACCAGACCACTGCCGCACTTGCGTTTGCGATCCCCAAATGGAGGAAGGTAAAACCCAAAAACAAAAAAATATTGAAGGCCTTGTCTTTTCTTGCCGCAACTACTGTGTAACACTGTGCAACTACAATTCATCAACGCAAGTTGAGGCATGCTCTCTTTTTGCGTTGCGTTCCTTCTTGTGTTGCGTTCCTGTAATTTCTCATTTCATATTTTATATTTCTTGGTTTCCCACAGATTCCCTCAAAGTTACTCAATGCACGCACGGATGCTGCAGCAGTGCCATATGTGAATGGGCGTGGAGGAGCTGGACATCCTAACGCAATTCAGAGGGTGCTGTTGTCGAGGTTCTTTCGGGTGTACAAGCAGTGGCGCTGGCCTAAGACATCTCCACCCATGCTCGCCCTTGAAATCATATTCCCCCACCCTTAAACGCCCCTCAAGTACCAAAAGTGCAAGTCAAATAGTCAAATCACCAATCAAAAGTAGAATATCAGATCTTAGCAATTTTCATCCACTTTTGGCGCGTCTCAGACTCTTGGCGCGTGTGGGTGGCGATGCTCTAACCCAGTGATGCTCTATCCCAGTGATGGTGTGTGTGATCGAGAAAGGATCGCTGGGTCTCCTCGTGTGGGATCCTTGGCATTCGTGTCCTTGGCGAGACTATGTAACACCGTGAATCGACCTGTTCGGTGCCGAGCAGCTACATTACTGTCGTTTGCTACCCTATGACTAATATAGTCAAGAACTCCCCACTTCTTGAAATCAAGCTGTGAAAATCTGGGGACACTCCAAAATCCCCAAAACAAAGCAATGCGAGAGCTAAAGGGAGCTGGGAGCAAGGAGCAGGACAATACCTCGGGTTGAGTCTCTTGCACCACCAGATTGCCATCGCCTTCCTGACTTGCTTCCGGTTCGCCTACATCTTCTGAGCAAACTGGAGATTGAAGATTGTCCGAGTCAGAAACGATCGCCTCCATGCCGCCAGCTTCTTGCCTCCCCTCCACAGATATGTCCTTCACAAAGAGTTGACATACTAGATAAGATTATTGCATCCTTAGAATTCCCGTAAACTCTAGAAATCTTATTGCAACGTTATACCTTTTTGGAGCTCCGTGTTCTCATACCCAGGGCAGAGCGGCCCCAAATCTGCAGGGAGAAGTCAAAGGAGAAGGGAGTGGGCTGTTGGGGGAAGGGGATTCGCTACAAAAGAAGGGAGTGCGCTGCGGGAGAAGGCGAGGGAGAAGGCGAGAAGACGAGGCCAGGGAGAAGACGAGGCCAGGGAGAAGGCGAGGCGAGGTTTTTACGTTTATGGTTTAGGGAGCAAGCGAGGGTGAAGGGAGCTGCTAGGAAGGGTTTGGCACCTTCCGCTGAGTTGGGGAAGTAGAATATCCAACCTCTTAAAGGGCCTCTACTACAACGATTTAGGGTTACAATCGTCTCAGTCGACTTCTTTGTATTACAAAAATGCCCATAGATTGAGCCTGTTGCATGACCATTCTAGACCGAAGAAGCTGCCATCTTGTCGAAAATCGAAGCCCTCCTCTTCGTCTCTTCTTCCTAGTACATCTTGGGGTAACCACTCCTATCTCGGACTCCTCCTGCATTAGAGGTACATTTCACCTTATTCTAACCCTCACATTAACTCCTACATCATATCATTTAGCAATCCTAATGCGCATTTGGTAGTCGAAAGGGCTTTAGTTATATACTATCCACGACACAGCCTTGTCATTGTTAACGCGCCTTCTTTTCTACTTCATGATTACGCGTATTGACCGAAATATTATATATATATATATATATATATATATATATATATATATATGTAAACTAAACTCTTTAGGCTATCATTGCCGGGGTCTCTTTAATACACCAGCTAAGGCACCAATTTTAACGAAGACTACATGTGCAATATTGCTAATTATAAAGGATTTTAGCATGTGGCCGTCATTTCAAAGAATATTCATTGACATTGCAAGGGTCTGGAATTGACTTTAGGGTATCTTTATTAATCCAGATGTTCATTCACATGTGATGTTCATTCACCAGATGTAGTACTTAATTTTCAAACCCCCACTACTAATGCTCTCTTTCGGTCTCTATTCAGATGTGCCTCTCCTGACTCATTTTTCTTGTTCCACTCTCTCTTGTCTTCTCTAGACGATTAGGTCCTGTCCATCATGGCGTTGATTCGGGCAGATAACCACTCGGTTCCAGTTACTATACCTTTGGGCACTGATGGATATGCGAAAGTCACTGCTTTGACTTTAAGTCTTAGGTTTCAATTCCGTGCTGACACCGTGTATGTAGAAGAAGAGATCTGCGATTCGGACACTGGAATTGTGTCCCACGCTATAGGTCAATTGTCTATTACAGACGACGATGGAAAGATGTGGTTCCTCAAGGCGGGTCAGTATAGAGCATACGGTCTCACAGAATCTCTCATTGATGCCTCCACTGATGTTATGAGCACTAGAGCGTCTTGTAATACATCCATTCAGATGCCAATCCTGAGGCATGTTAAAGTAGAACCGAGATTACATACAATCCATGAACTGAGCGATGACTCTGAGGGTGAGCCCCATCCCATTCCTAAGTCTTCTATACCCTCCACAGTAGAGAGAACAATACCAACACGTCGTACAGATCCACAGATGTCCACTGGTTTCGGACCTTCTCATTCGATTCCCTTAGTTCCACCTCCTTCCAATCATATTCTCAGTGTTGTTGAATGCTTGAAAAAACTTGCAGCAAGGAGGAGAGGGAAGAATGCCCTCTCACGCCTAGACTACAATAGTGTGTCGATCCACAAGGTGGATTACCTTCCTCCCCAGTACAATGGCGACGTTATCTTTGAATTTCCACCTTTCGATTCCCATTCTCACCAAAGTGTGGCCAAACAACTTAGAGGAATGGACAAGCGATTTGATGGTCATGCTTGGACGCGGACCATCACGTCTAACATCATAAACAACTTTGGTCTTTCATTTCGTACTTCCAGTTGTTTAGGACACCTACGTTGCAACAACTTGGAATGTGACTTCTTATCTCGTGTTCATCGTACCACTCCTGTAAACGAAACCGAATGGGAAGGCAACTCATCCTTGCCCTTTGAGGTCAATGTTGATCCTCCAAAGGGATCTACCGTGGTTTGTACAGTCTGCAAAGTCCCGCCCTCCTGCATTGCTTCGTGTAGCGCTCGAATTTACTACGTTATTGGCACTCAATTCATGACAAGGGCTTGCATACATTTTGGGACCCATGATCATCCTGTCAGCATTGGTGATTACCAAGATGATATTGAACTGACTACGAGCTTGATCGGTGATCAAGTGGAGCGTACGCTAACTGCTACTAACTCTGCGATTGTATTAGAGGCCAGTAAGGAGTTTATTGGCGAGATGCTAGTTGCTCGAGAGGGTGCCCAACAACAAACTCTAGGAATGGAACAGTTGCTTCCCCTTTTTGACAGATGTAAGCACCTTACCTCACCTAGTGTACGCAACAGAGTCTCAGGTTTCAAATACATGCGTCGGTTTGGTGTGATGGACAGCATCACTAAGCTTCGTGGGTCTAGCAATTGGCCCTATATCCAAGAGAATAAGTTTCCAGGCCAAGGATCCGATACAGACAAAGTATTTGTTTTCAAGATGTCGGAGTTGGGACCAAGTAGTGGCGTCGATCTTGTGAAACGAATGCAACCAGGAGGCGATCTGGAGAATGCTTGGCTCATGTTCGACCATGTCAAGCGGGTTCAGAACTGGACCACCATGGCGTGTCATGTCTACGATGCTACCTACTGTCGTGTTATGACAATTGCAGTTTGTGACATGCAATCGGAGGATAGTGCTGCATAAACTGTCGTTTGGAACAACTTGAACGCAGTGATGGCTCGACATGACATCCCTAACGCTAATTTCAAGGGTTTCATGGCCGACAGTGCCCAGGCCAATTGGAATTCTATTCGGGTTGTTTATGGAAGCGGCGATGCATCTGTCCCTATGGAAAACAAGGAGAGAACTTGTCTATTCCATTGGACGCAATCTTTGGAGAAGCTCACTAAGGCCCATATTCGACCAGACCTTCAAGATCAACATCGTATGCTCTGCAAGCAATACAAAGATGCCAGGACCCTTGCCGAAGCAGAGAGTCGCTACTTGGCCATACGAGCTTGGTGGCTTTCTGAAGGAACGGCTTCAGAGGAAGGTCTCTCTCACCTCGAACTTTGGCTTGCATTCTGGCACTTTAGATACCGCCAATGGGGAGGATTTATGCAACTGGTATTTCCTGAACCACTTCTTTATTTTCCCTACATGTATTTCTCCGCAGCATATTGATCTCGAATTCAATCCTTTCTTTGAGAACTATCACTGGCCAAACTCATTTCCCCCTTCTTTGCAGGACCTCTCTGAAAGTGAACTAGATGAAATGCCTTCATGCAACTTGGCGGAAACTGTACACAACAAGTGGTTGCAGCAGTCGGGCGACAAGGGCAAAGATCTATTCGTTGCAACCGTTGATGACTTTGTCCGTGCTTTTATGCAGTGTGTTTCCTATTACCAGTACCTGAAGGGCGACAGAGCAGGAATAGGTCCATCAAAAGAAGAACTCAAGTTGAGGGCAGCGCAACGCTCGTCTGAAATTACTGGCAACACCAAGTCCCTTCACGAAGCAATGTCAAAGATGCCCGGAGCCGAGGATTTTTGCACCAGAACGCCACACTTAGAAGGTGAGGAGATCTTCTTGTCATTGAAGCGAAAGGCTGACCTTCCACTTGGTTCCGAATTCGACTCGCATAGGCCTGATAAGATATCTATCTCGCGCCCACGTGTGCAAACGAGGTCTAGTAGGACCTCAAACGTAATCATTGATTCTCCTACTTCATTAAAAGCCTCTCCGACCGACTCTCTCGTCCCAGAAGTTCCAAGACAGACGATCGCCGCTACTCCTACGGGGAAGGCGCACCACGCTACTGCAGTTCAAGAAACCGCCTGTGACGAAACTGAATGGCATATCGCTCGACTGCCACCTAAAGGTCCTAATTCTGCAAAGGCCTGCTTTGCCCAACAAGTTGTGACGAAGAAGAAGTGTACAGCTCGTATAGTTCAGGATGGAAAGAGCACTGCTGCACCAACGTACACGAGCATGATGAATAATTATCGGAAGAACAAGACGGAGCGCATGCACTTCTTCTTCTGCAAAGATGATATTGAGAGATGTGTGAAGGGGACCCGTCGAAAGTGGGTTTTATCTAGGCCTAAAGTCCCGGACATCTGGCCTGTCAAGATCGGCACAAATCTAACCCGGAAGGAGGTGTTGCAATTAGAAGATGCTGGATTCCGTCTTCCCCAACGCAAAGATATCTCACCGAGGAGGCTCTTTACTGATCAGCACCTTCCTGTGGACCTGGCTGCGTATGTTACCCCAACGTACCCGGATGAGTTTCCAAAACGGAGGTCCGGCAAGAACATCCGTCGCAATATGAAGGCGCCCACGATGCGCCACTCCAATAATTGTGCTTCCGCCTTCACTCTAAAGGGCCAAGTTCAAAAGGTCAGCATGATCCCAGCTCCAGCCCTCGGATGCATTGTCACCCTTAATTCCGACACTCCACCAACTGTTCAGCAATACTATTTGACTATATCTCAGCTGCCGGCCTGTACCTGCCCTTATTTCAAGGAAATGGCCACCAAGGCTCTCGGAAAGCGTGGCCACTGGGCCAATTGCAAGCATCTTTACTTTGTCTTCATTGAAGTATGTGGTCTTGATCCCGAAGTAGACTACTTCATCCATGCTCCCAGTTTCAGTTTCAATGTAGTGAAGCGCATCCTCCAAAGTGGACTCTTGGCCCCCTTGACTTCTTAGGATATGGCATTCTTAGGAGCAATTATTGATGTATTTTGATTATGATGACCAGAATTGATTTTGGTAGTGAGACTAAAAGGGCCACTACTTCTCTTATGCGTTCTATGTGTACGGTGCATGTATTACTTCCACTCTTCGTTTTGTGTTTTCCACCCTAAACCACCATCACCTACCCTAACTTTGGTAGATCTTCCTAAGTCAACCCTAATACTCCAAGCTTCTACTCCGTATATCACAATGGTACTAAATTCTTTTCCCCTTGCAATGCCTTAATATGAAACCGTTCTAGCAATATTTTTTACTTCTCTATGCTCCATTCCGTGGTCTTAGGGGATAAATATTTCGTGGTAATGGGTCCTTCTAAAACCCTAAAAATAGACGAATATTCGAATATTTTCTAAATTTAGTATATTTGACAAAATCAAATCAGACTTCACCGCTCTAAATCCCGTGCCTCACTACTCACCGCTCACCGCTCACTGCTCATCGCTCACAAACTAGCGTCGTTGGGACGCTTGTTGAGTGGGGTCGTCTTTCTCTGGGCCGGTGCCTTCTTCTTCCGAGGTGTGGTCTCCGGTCCTTCCGGCTCCTCCTCCTCCTCGACTGTGAGGACCAACTTCCTCTTCAAACTTTGAGGTCGCGCCTGAGACGGACCCCTCCCCCTTATTTGTCCGGTTCTCCTCTGCCGTCTGTTCCTGTGAAACCACCAAGGCAGGATCCTCCTCCATTGGTCCGGACCCCTCCACCGGTTGCTCTTGGGGCTGTGTTGGAGAAGGCCATGTCTCCTCTGCTGGCCTAGACTCGACCAGCGGATCCACTCGAGGTCGAGCTTGGGAAGAACTGCCTACCTCCGGTTGACGAGTTGCCGATGGGTTCCTCACCGGCTTCTTCCGGGTCAGCTTCGGCTGTGGAGACTCCTCCTCCTCTTCCGGGTCTTCCCTTCTCTTTGTTCTCAGCTCCTGCTGAGGTCTTGCCCCAACCGGTCGATTTAACTCCGGGTCCTTTCTCTTCACCTGCTGCTCCTCTTGCTGCGGCCTCGCGCCACCCGGTTGGCCTCTCTCCGGGCGGTCTTCTCTCCACTTGGTTCTCTGCTCCGGGTTGGTGCTAGCCACGCCCGGTTGTCCTCTCACCGAGTAGTCTTCTATGCCCTTCCTGCGCTCCTCTTCCCGGAAACCGCTCCTATCCAATTAGGGTGCCGATGGAGCCATTCTTCTCTCCTCCGGTCGAGTCGACGAACCGGGTCTGCTGGTTCCCGCTTCTCCTCCCGGAAGAGCCATCTTCTTTTTGGCCGGGCTTCTCAATCCCGGAATGGGTACTACCTCCAACCTCTTCCTCTCTTCCATCGTGAGGCACCCATGTTTCTCGTACAAGTAGTAGAGAAATGGGGCCAACGGGCATCCCTTCTTTTTGTCGAGGATCACTGCCCACTTCTGCGGGTTCCGGTGCACCAGGATCGCCCAGTTGATCCTTTTCTCGCGGAGAAGAGCGGAGTAGATGCCTCGGGCCAGCGTCACGGTGAGGGTGGTGGGCTTCTCCGGACTGAGAATGGGCACTACATACTGGAGCAACCTTTGCTCCCGGGGCCTCTTGCAATCCGCCACCTTGAACCCGTCCTTATCCGAGAGGTGGCTGAATCGCGCCTTCATCCAATCCGTGTCGCCCCTGCATTTCGGCTCTAGATCCTCGTTTGTGTCCGGGAAGTCGTATAGTGCCCACCACATCTCCCGGGTCCAGCTCCCATAGTTCGCCCGGATAGTTGTCCGGAAGGCGTCCACCATCGGTCCGCCCTCGATTTCCTCTAGCATCTGGGAGTCCTGCACATCCAACACTCTTCCAAATAACCCCAAACACCCCATCTTCTGGAGGTCCTTCATCAAATCGTCAAAGTCTCCATCGTGCTTCAGGATGTCAGGGCAAATTTGCTTCTCTGGAATCTTGGCCCCGACCTCCCTCCGTGCCATGGTTGTGGACTCCGGACGGGCTACTTCACTCCTCCGGGAGTGACGCAGCTCCTTCTCCAGATGCGCTCTCTCTTTCTTCGGCAAACCACGAGCCTCCCGCTCCGGACGCTTCCCTTTCCGCTTCCGTGGTGTTCGCCTGATCTCCTGGAGACCCCGCGACCCTCTTCCCGGCTGCGCACTCACTCTCTTCCGCAAACTCCTCCAGAAATGGCGGTGCTCACTGTCCGGGTGTTCGCTTCTCTCAAATTCTAATCTCGCGTCCCCGTTTCTCACCGGGGGTTCAATTTCCCTCACTCCCGGGCGCTCAAAATCCTCACAAGCCGGTCGCTCACTGCTCTCTATCTCCGGGCGCAAAACGGAAACCCTATCGCTCTCCGGAACTATGAAAAATGGCGTGCGCGGAGGACTGGAGGAACCGGGGAGAAATGAATTGTGAGCCGCCCAATTTAAGGCGGCCCAATTCAAATCCCGGATCATGGCCGGGACCGGCAGAGGCCCGTCCCCCGACATCCGGTATTCCATCCGGTCCGCCGCCATTCCCACGCTCCGTAGTGAACTCTTAAGGTGCGGGCGAGAGCACCACTCTCTCCAAATAAATAAAGAGGCCATAATGAACGCTATTTCTCCCATTTATGACGGCTAGGCTACCCGTTATTGCCCTACAAAACCCTAACTGCCCATTTTAGAATAAACGAGGTTCGACACCAAGAGAGCACAATTTTGGGCCAATTTGGTGGAAATGCGCTCCCCAACCTTAATGGCATCACAACCATGAACCTAGAAATTACTCTAAAAGGCCAATCATTGCCTTCATTCTCATCAATTCCCTCTGGGTAATAAATACACCAATTGGAGTTAGTTTTGAGAGTCGAATTAGGCAAGAAGAGGGAATTTGCTCCTCCTAAAGTGGCAGCACAACCAACTATCTAGAATTGAACATCAAAAGGGTTTAATTGCCTCACATTCATCCCAAATTCCCATGGGTACTATGTACTCCAAAACGGGATTAAATTGGGCAATAAAATGGTCTAAATGGAGGGAATGTGCTCCTCCACTCAAATGGCAGCATATCAATTTATCCAAAAGCTATCCTAAAAAAATCACAAGTGTCTCATTCTCACGTCAAATGCCCATGAGTGCTAAGTGCTCAAAATTGGGCTTACTTTGAGGGACAAAATGAGTAGGTGAGGTGAATATGCACCCTCACCTAAAATGGCAGCACTATGATTAACCGTAAAATGAGCTTGAAAATTGCCACAATGCCATAAATTCCATCACCATCACCCCAAGTACTACCACACTCCAATAGAGAGTCGAAATGACATGCACTCCTCATTCCATGGGAATCCCGACCCTCAATTAGTACAAAATGACCTAATGATCAAATTAAGTGGGAGAAACCTGGTGTAAATTTGGCAGCGCTTCCGCGCTATGCCATGCACCGGGAATTTTTACTCCTACTCATTAGACCATTGCTTCACAAGCAGAAAAAACAAACAACCTAAAAGAAACGACAAGCTATGATGGCGCACCACCCAACAATTACAATAGTCAAGAGAGCAATACAATTCGCTATTATCAATGTGTGAGATTTCTATGAATTTCTCTACGCACTAGGATTTTACTTTTATTGTAATCATGCAATATTTTATAAAGGTGGAGGTAATTAGAACCTTCCTCCGTAATATCACGCTGGATATTCTCTAATATCACCCTGTGAGGTTGGCCGGTCATGGATGGAGTTTTTGGTGCAAAGTTTCGGAATTGAGCGCTCCCTGTTGCCGACGTTGCCGACGTCCTCAACTTCATCGCCTTCGCTCCGTGCTATTCCCGTTGTGAATTCGTGATCTCCATTGCCGTGATCTGTTTTCTTGGTCGTGCTCGTACTCGTCTTCGTGGCCGCCGTGTTCTTCTTTCCGGCTCGCGGTGCTCGTCCTCCTCCTGGTCGTGCTCGTGGTCGTCTTCGTGTTTCTTCCTGATCGCGCTCGTGGTCGTCTTCCTGTTTCCCCCTGATCGCGCCGTGGTCGTCTTTGTGTTTCCTCCTGATCGCGCCGTCGCCTTGATTCCCAAAGATCTAGCCGCAATTCCGAACCCCTACCTCACTACTGCCTCCAAATTCCCAATCACCCACGGATCTCTCCTCTAAAACTAGTAGAAGCAATCTCGCCCACTTCACCCAAATTCCAAAAAAACTAGCTACTCGCAAAAAACACCCACACACACTCTCTCCAAAACTTCCAATCAACATAACACAGCATTCAGTTCTACCACACTAGCTACACCACACACGGATCAAAAACAAGATTACCATCATTCTCCACAGAATCTACTCCTAGTCCAAAAAAACTACACACACACTCTCAAAAATTCCCCCGCAAAAAACTACCTCCCCCTCACTGTCGACAGCGTGGGATTCAAAATCCCACTGCTTCATCCATCCCTCAAAACGATCATCCATCAAAAATTCATCCAAAATCCTACTCTAGGAAAACTTACTCAATACTACTAGTCTATGGGGCCTTTTGGGTTTTAAAAATAGGACTTGGTCTTTACCAAGAGTTCAAGTCCCACTTTCTAACATTAGCCCAACTTCTACTTCCTACACTAGAACATAAAGTACCGTTAAATACTCCGAAAAACCCACGATTAGCCGGTTAGGACATAAAATAGAGTAAAAATACTCAGAAAATAGGAATAATCAACCGGCGCGTGAAAATCTTAATAAACTGTACTAGGAATTTCACCAATATTAAATACTCAACTAAACCGCTGCACTTAGGGGAATACAAAACGGAAAATCACGCAAAAGGCCGCGGCAAGAGTTTACCGCGAGCGTGGACCGTCTCGACGGTTCACAGTATCCTACGTGAGACGCTACCAATTCTGATTCCTACGTGAGACGCTACCAAAATCAGTAGAAAGCGTTCGACCAGTAGTCAAATGTCCACCGAATCGTGCATATGCACTATTGTTTGCATCAGCACCATAGAATACCAAGCTATAGACGACTGTCACTTTAATGACAAACTGAGGTACAAGTTGTCTCCATTGAAGAAACATCTAATTAAGGTGGAGTTTTACAAACACATTCAGTGACGTCTCCGTCAGCTAAACTATTTACTCGACGAATTACTCAGCAATACACCTTTTCCGATCGCGGAATCAAGGAAAAGAAACAGAATGAGGGAGAACATGTAGTCAATTGTATCAACACAAAAGATCACCAAGCAACGGACAAGGACTGTCCACAGATTAATGCGAGAGGTTCAGGATGTTTCCATTGCGTTAAGCTTCAGGATGTTACTATTGATTAATACTAGGATGTTCTTATCCTCTGCCTCCAGCACTTACAGATTTTGAGATTATAAAGCTACCATACCCGAACTCAGCAGACAGTCAAAGTCATTTAGAACGGACATCTCATTTCCAACGACACTGCCGTGCGAGCCTAGAGAGGAGAGCCCAAGTCCGGAGAGCGGGGATTTGGAGAGCCTAGAGCATAGGATCCATCTGAATTTTAAAAATGACACTAATTTTAGAAAATAAAATACTATTTTTAGGATTTTTACTAATAATAGTAAATTTTGGTACCCTACGACCGCTGCACCTATAACCGTGGGTTACTACTTAGAGTAGTTCAGTGTTAAAGTTTTAGGGTAAAGAAGTGGAAAATTATAGGGTACATGGGTGAAACTGAACCCCATCACGTGAGCTTTTTTAAAAGAGACAAAGAACGGAAAGATAACATGTGGATCTATATGTAGTATTTTATTTTTTGTTTTTTTCTAATACATAGTTATAGTGGACAAAGTTATCATGCAAGTACTTCAACCAATTCAATATAGGGCATCAGCTATTCTAAGTAGGAAGATATTGCAGCTAGTTCTAGTCTCCACGTCTAAACATAGAGTGGTCCTCATTCTTCATTCCTCGGTCTTGATGATCCCAGCTGCCAGCAGAATATTTTTAACCTCGTCCAAACTGAGAGTAGGGGCATGGATGTACGTGTCAACTTTATAGTCCAGCTTGCAAAAGAAACGAAAGATATAGTAAAGGTGTTTGCAGTTGACGTACTGGCCACGCCTCCCAACAGCTGCAGAGTTCATGCTGGCGTAATGAGGGCACGTACATGACGGAAAATTGCACAATGTAATATTGTACAAATTATCATCGGGCTCCACCCCGGACTGGAGTACGATGATGGCACCAAGCCCGGGATAGGGGAGTAGGTTCACGCGGAGAATATTCGCCTTTACGTTTCGTGCACTCTCCCATTGATTGCGGTGAGCTTCCGTGGGAGCCTTGGTGTTCCGACGCACGTTTTTTCCGTTTCGAGATGACGGGACTCTGTCAGCATGCAATGGCCGTGGGTGAGTCCAGAGCACTGGCTCAAACACTGTCGAGGTCGTAAAGAGGCGTCGAGGCGAAAGGGCTGTAGTGGACTGCAGACAAAACCCGGCCTCCTGGAGCTCTAGGATCTCCGAACGCGTGAGGTTTGTTCCAGAGAGGACGGACCAAACGTCTGGGAGTTCCGGGCGATCTATGACAAAGAAGTGCTTCGGACCTATGACACATCGTGCGATTTGGTCAGGACAGAACTAGAAATCAGCCGTCTGAGGTTTAGTCCCTTTGTACTCCGTCCTAGTCCCTCGGTAGGTTGGGGCAGCCGTAGCCTTTCCGCCTTTCACAATCAACATCTTGCACTTGTTGCCATTCCCCGCTTGCACAGCGTGACACTGCTTTCTGGACTTGTGTGACATCCTTGCAATCTGCCATTTTGAAGTGTCACAGTCAGTCTCCAACACCCTAGTTGTGAATGGAACCGGGGAAGTAGATCTTGGTGATTGCTCCGAGTTCATTCTAGCGGAGGCAGATCGTGTTTGGACACGTGGATGCGAGAAGTTCACCTTGTCACGGCGATGAGAATCTCCCTCGCAACCCACTGGCATGTCGAGCTTTCTCTTGGACGAGCCAAACACCTCTTCCCCTTCCAAGTGTGGAATTCGTGTAGAAACCTCCGCAGCCCCAGGCATGTTGTTAATTGCTTCGGCGATCTTCTTGCCGTCATGGGATGCCATAGCCCTCTTCAATTTTAGATCGTGCTTGGACGGACCAGTTCCAGACGGACCTCCACATAGAAATGTTCTGTAGTTGGTCATCTGCATGAAAGCACGGGCCCAATCATCGGTGGTGGCGACAAAGAGGTCCGAGCCTCGCTTCCCGGAGGCTTGCATCGACTTGTTGTGAACAGTCTCTGCAAGGTTGCATGTTGGGATGTCTGCTAGTTCATCTGCGGTAAGATTCTGCAGAAATAGCATCACCCAATTTATCTTATTGCACAAAACAATTTTGATCTCACGGTTTAGAAAAGTTTTAATAATAATTACGTTGGGGTGATAGATGTACAAAAAATCACGTTTGAAGGACTTTTTTTTTTTCCAATTTCTATTTTTTTACTCTGATTTGCGAAAAAAAAATATATATATATTTAAAAAAACTAGTCGTCGGGGCCGACGGCTATTTTCTAAGTGCCCTTTGTTCATCTAAATTTATGTATAGTGGTAGGTGTCCAAGCAACCGTTGGGCCCGAGGGGTCAGTACTTGACCCCGTCAACATGAAGGCAATTACGGGGGAAGGAACATCGACATCGAGGGATTACAACATATTCTCAACATCCACGTGAAATGAAAGGGTGCTTTTGATGTTTTACCGTTTCCATGAAACCGCCCCATTGATGGTAGCGAAAATGCCAAAAGGCGAGCCAGTCTTCAAGCTCGCGAATCGCATCTTCTAAAGCAGCACCGGAAGAGTACCACCACGCTCTCAACTCAAGGTACATCCTGTCAGCTTCGTCCATTGTTTGGGCATCTTTATATTGTTTGCAAAGCCTGATGTGTTGATTCTGGAAGTTCTTGGCGATCAGCTTCTCAGTGTGCTTGTGCATGCTCGTTGCCCAGTGGAACAGACAAGTCCTTTCACGGTCTACCATAGGCACAGCAGGATTGCCCGAGCCATAGACAATGCGAACTGCATTGAAGTTTGCTTGGGCGCTGTCGTACATGAAACCTTTGAAGTTTGGATTTGGTACGCCATTGTTATCCATTCCTTTGTTTAGGCAACGCCAAAATATAAGTTGTCCCTCAGTGCCTTCCGTTCGCATATCGCATATAGCGATGGTCATCACCTTGCAGTAGGTAGAGTCATAAACATGGCAGGCAATGGTGGTCCATGGCTTCACTCTTTTCACGTGATTGAACATGACGAAGCAATTTTGGAGGTCACCTCAAGGTTGCATTCTTCTCACGAGGTGGACGCCACTCCCGGGGCCATGCACGAGCATTTTGAAGAGATATACCTTTTCCTGGCCTTGTCTCCAGAATACACTGTCGTGTATGAACTCGATCTTTGCATGCCGCTTCATCTCTAGTATTTGATCAATCTCGCCTTTGCCTTTGCCCTGAGCGCGAAAAGTGGTGATAATGTTCCGAACGTTCGGAGAGCTGAGCATGCGGAACTTGTCCATGACCTTGTCCAATTCCCGTCCTTGGAGCATCTCTTTTGGGCCTGGCCTATTGTGGACAACAAACGTCTTGAGCAACTCCTTGCTAGCTGCAAGAGCGATGGCCGAGTTCTTGGCGGTGGGAGTCTTCGTCACCTCCGATGCAATCAAGCCGGTGATGGTCTCCATGGACTCTCTGCACGGTCCATCGGCGACGGGATGTCGATGGAAGCCCAAATGGATTCATGCACGAGACCTGTCGTTCACATTGAGCACGTAATACACGCGCGTCGTGCAAGAGTCACGACAAGAAGGAGCTTTCTTGCAGACTCTACATGCAATGGAAGATTCCGGAGGAGGGCTTTGACGAATATCGAATGGGAAGTTAGTTGTACCAGTCCACTCTGTCTCATTCTTCTTACACGTTCTAGCAAGATAGTCACAGTCTTCGTTGTCGCAATGCAAGTGTCCAACGCACGCCGACCTCCTGAACTTCAAACCGAAGGGGTTGTGGATGTTGGAAGTCGTGGTGCGGCACCATGTGTGGCCATCATAGCGCTTGTCCATTCCCTCCATGCTCCGGGCTCCGGAAGAGTGCACACGCCCAGAAACCGGTGGTAGCTCAAAGACCACATCCCCGTCAAAGTGCGACGGAAGGAACTGCACTTTGTGATATTCGATGCGATCAAACTCTATTTGAGCAAGTTCATTGCGAGAGCCAGGAACACTAGACAGCTTTCGCAGACATTGCATAACACTAGGACAATCCTGTGAACTACTAGGATATAGAGGAGGGAGGGAGAATGAGGAGGAAGATGGACTTTTAGCGGGGGTGCGGACAGTAGCTTGACTTTCAACAAAAGGAGCTGGTTCATTCAAGTTTGAAAGATGCGAGGGTAGTGATGGTGTTTCCCCCTCAGATTCACTGGACAACTCAATGATGGGGTCTAGAGTCTCGCGTTTCACATTACGAAGATTGACCATAATATCTGCAACGGAACGAGTTGGATCTGCAAATTGCCTCCTATCACGACGTGCGTGAGGCAACTCTACAGTGGAAGTATCAGAGGCAGGGGCTAAAATTTCAATGTATGCAGCCAGTTGCTGCGGGATAAGACCGTATGCTTTGTACTGACCCGGATGGAGGAGCCAGTAGAAACCCTCGTCATCTTCACATCTAGACTGTAAAATGCCCTCTTTGACTATTCCATACTTCTCAAGGACCTCTTCTTTGACCATGATAGAGCTTTTTGCTAGACCGAACCTAATGTAGAGAAGGTTGGGGGTGACTTTGACAAAGCCAGTCTCACCTACGGGTAGAACTAGTGGGACCTCGTCACCTCTAACGGAAATGTTGGCCATAGAAAGAGAAATAAATCATGAGTAATAAATCAACAACGAACACACGAGAAGATGGATTGTGAGGGGCAATGAATTTGGGTAGAGTATATAATGTGGTGCCTTATTCTAGAGAGTGACTATATTCAAAGTCACAGTAGAAAATAAAAAGTAGACGGTGAGATAGGTCTAAGATTGGAGCCGCCTTGCAACTGACATCACTTTCACCTAAGGCGATTGACTAATCTAAACAATGTCAGAGTGGTATACAGCGCAAGCTAAATAAAAAAGAGACAAAATGTAGTCTGCCACATGCATCAGCTCGCAGTTCAAAGTTAATGAGTGGATGTAATGAGAGTGGGAAGATTCTAATTCAGAGTTGGCTTGGTCATACAACAAAAAGTGACATAGAATTCACGTGAACAAGTTGTCGTTCAGCTTTATTTGTACTATGAGGACACAGTCCTTGTGAAAGTTTAGCTTTTTATACGACTGATCTATATGAACTATAGACGAAGTTTCTAAGGCACACGGTATCATATTGATAATTGAATGAAGAATATAAACTGTATGTTATTGTTAATTAAATTATATTTATAACACTTCGTGCGAAGTACATAGATATTTTGACTGTAATCATAAAATACTAAGCTGAAGTTTCTACTGAAGCAGCTCGAAAATATTCTCAACGAGCGGGGAATTGGATGGGCATGCTCATTGGAATAGAACCCCAGGACGGAGGCTTGGGTTCATCGTCAAAGAAGTCTTGGATGGCAGTTGCAATCTCCTCTGGCACAATTGGAACACCTTCGCTTTCGAGGTTGCAAGGATCGGGGAGTCTCAGCAGTCTGCAAACATAATGAGACCACATGAGCCTCCAGACAAGAGGATGTCGAGGAAGGGAGTCCCAAATTCCACACGGGACTTGGTAGAATTGAAGTCGATCTTTGTCTAGCAAGTTGATTGCCAGGTTGATGTCATAGTCTTGACAGTTTGGGAATTCACCCATCCACAATTCCAGGGCACCCTCCAAGCTGTTGATGGGATTCGACAGCTCCACCAAACGTCCATTCCTGGATACAACGGGATAGTCTTATTCGCTTGGCATCGTCAATCTCCCAATGGTTTCAAAGTCGAGCACATCATCAACGCTGCGATCTTCTAAAGCATCCATGACTGTCGATGAGATTTTTTGGCGACAAATTAGCTAAAGGTGCACAGCAGTGAAGAAGGCCATGAAATCGAGAGTATGAGATAATATATAGAAATTACAACATGTAGTAATTGTGGTGTTGATGCGATTGAAGTCCTAACTGTAAGCGTCGAGCTCAATGAATCTGATTAACATCTGATAAATCTTTGGAGGTGCGACCTCCTACACTAGGACGTAGGCTACAATATATAGTGCAATCAGAGACGGCGAAGTCAAGTTATGGAGAACGTGGCTTTTCATTCTATAGCAAGCATCCGTATTTCATAAAGGCATATATATGATGAGTATGTCAATGACACCTAACATGGAAGACTGGAGTTTTCCTGAACGCCGTTGATACTAAATATTGGGGTAGTTGACCACATAGGACTCGGCAGATTTTAGGACTATCCTTGAATTTTTAATATATTTAAAATTAAAATGATAAAACACTAGTCTCTTGCCCGCTTCAGTTAGTGTGAAAGGATGATCAAGTTGTGAGATAGTTGTGACGGCTTGATGGATTGCAGGGACTAGAGTACAGACAGCGTAGTGTGAGCTGACCTTTGTGATGACTCTTTTAGTCTAGGCAGATGTTTGAGTTTAAGGATGTTGAAGATTAATCTATTCAGATGCGGGACGAAAATTGTTCGAACAACTCAGAGATCGCGATTAGAGAGAAGAAAAGGAAGAAACGTGGAAGGCTACTGTATTCAAGTAGACGTGAGTTGGATCGTTCAAGGATGAGATCGTCGAAACACATGTCACGACTAACTGCTGATGAAAAGCTTGTGGGAGTGAGGTTCGACTTCTCTGGTGAGGAAGTGACCAATTTGGCGAGTTTGCAAGAAGTGGTCGAGGCCATAGACGCAACTCAGGCTGTCAGCGAAGACGTTGTGAAAGTATCCGCAGGCACAGCTACACGACCAATAGTAAGACATTAGCTAACGATGTAGTTTGTAAAGTTCTTCGCTTGGATATTTCAGCTAGCGCAGACTGTCGATTTCTGTGCACTTTTTGGTATTTATTGACTATTATGAACTAGCGTGGGACTTATATGCACTAAAGCAATGATGTCAACTACGCAATAAATGTACACTGTGTTGCGTGTGCCCATCGGTGTTCACGAATTATAATGTCCATTACTGCTGTGAGTCAAAAACCGGTCGCCTGATTTATGATCACAAATGGGCCGGTGGTGGGTGCAAATGTATGCCTTCCAAGCAACGGACCTCCTTGTTTCTTGTGCAATTAAGTGAACTCAATCTATCCAAAGCACTTAGCATGCAAAATTGGGCTTAGTTTTGTGAATGAAGGCTCTTAACTAGGTTTTTTGGGCTCATATCTAACAATTCCAGCACATCTTCTAGACTTGCAAAAGTGAATAAGTCAACTTAGAGCTTCCCATATCCCTTCCTAATGCAACCTAAATCACCACACATACTACCAACCAACTTAGCAATGCATAGACTCAATTTAAACATAAATTAGGGTTTTCTGGAGAATTTTGGGCAACGCTTCCGCGTCATGCCAAAACCTCAGAAATTTAACCCTAAACTTAAAACACAATCAAATTGGACGAAGGAACTCGGGCAGCGCTTCCGCGTCTCTCCCTTCACCGTCCCAACATTCACCACAAGATCATACAATCAGCATAAAACCATCCAAACATCAATAATCATAAATAGCTCACTTTCACAACACAATCTTGAACTTTTACACACACAAGAAAGGTTAGGTGATTAGCTCACCATTTCCACATCCATGTTGCCTTTTAACTCACTAATGGTCTACTGATCATGCAATGGAACTTGAAATGCAAAAGAAGAACAAAAAAGAACAAGCACGGAGGGCTCCCTCCATAATATCACGCTGTCAGTTTTCCGTATTGTCACCGTTTTGCACTGCCGCAGCTTGTGCGCGCCTCCAAAAACCTCCTTTCACTTCCGCGGCCGTTGCTCCCTCGTCCTTGCTCCAAACGCCTTGAGCTTAGACTTTTTGGAAAGCCAACTTAATCATCTTGCTTGTCCTAAAAACCAGATCTTGATTCGTCTCCACCTCCGAGATATCGCCCTCCAAGTCTTGGGCTCGAACTCTGTGATGGCAGCAGTACCTCCTTCCACTTCTGCGGCCATTGCTCCCTCGTTCGTGCTTCAAACGCCTTGAGCTTAGACTTTTTGGAAAGCCGACTTGATCATCTACAACCCCTCCAATTTTCAAGACCTAACTACCTTTGCTCTAACATCTATCTACCAAAGAAAATCAACCTATCCTATGTGATTCGAGGGAGAGAGAAGAGAATGATTGCCCTTGGGCTTCAACCCAAGGGTTTTGTCCCCCCTCCATCCGTTGCACTTCATTCAACTAGAACTCATCCAAAAACCCTACTCTAGTAAACACACTCTAAACTATTAGTTATCGGGTCTTTTTTAGGTGTTAAAAATAGGACTAGGCCTTTTACCAATAGTCCCACGTTTACGTCCCAACAATAGCCCAACTTCTACTTCCTACATTAACCACAAAATACCGTGAAATATACAAAAATCCACGAGTAGTCGGTTAGAACACAAAATACGGCAAAAATATCCAAAAACTAGGACAATTCAACCGGCACATAAAGACTCCAATCACATACACTAATAATCCTATCAAATTAAATACGCAGCTAAACCGCTGCAATTAGGAAAATACGATCAAGATTTCACGAAAAAATGCCGCGGTAAGAGTTTACCGCGGCCGTGGACCGTTTCGACGGTTCACAGGTGTCGGCCATTTGCGGGGCATTCGTGGGAATGCGACGGACCGAGGGTCTCGAAGCTCGCGGGGCAAGAGCAAATCCGTTGGGTGTACACGGTCACACAAAATAAAATTATTCAGTTTGACCATGGTCCGCCTGGAATGGCTGATTCGGAAATTGCCCCGTATCTAGGTGCTCAAGAAAATGGTAGAAATGATCAAGGAGTTGGTCCGGGGTTCGATTAGTGCCCGAACCCGGCAAAGTAATGGCATGAGATATGGTTTGGGGAAGAAAAGCGGTCATGAGACCGTCAAAGTCAAGGCCCTCCGTCTCTACCGATCGGGTCCTACTCGAGGGGTCTACCGCTATGGGGACATATCTCACAAGGTCCGTGGTAGTAGAGGGCACCGGACCTACGAAGTCATCGTGGGACCCGGGAGTCGTATCGGTCCCTATTTCGGTGGGCCGGGGCTCCTCGGTGTCAAGATAAGTAAAATCTAGCAAAGACTCCTCTACCAGAAATGTGACCGAGGGTGGAGGATAATTGCTCATATCAACCTCCGTTTCGGGAGTATCTATGGTCCATCCGGTTTGGAGGGATGGTGGGGGAATTTTGTCCTCCTCATCCAAATGCCCCTCTACCTCATGGTACCGGGAATCCTCTAGCTTCATGGCGTCCTCCCCCGGTCCTACCATGGTCAAAGTACCGGTGTGGGTCCTACTAAGATCCTCTATGGCTCTCGTGGCGGCGATGGTATTTACTTGGCAGTCACCGGTGGTCTCTTCATCCTCGGGATGATCTCGGAGCCAGGCCGCAAACTCACCATCATCCTCCCAGTCATAAAGCCCGGGCCCTAGACTTCTAATAGGCCCCAACTCGGTGGTAGATGGTATCGGTGCCAATCCGGGATGGACAAACCGTGCATCCTCTACTATCGGCTCATCCTCTTCCGCGGGGTACTCTCGGAGCCACGCAGTCAAGAGGGAATTTCTGGGACACTCGGAAGTCCCGGAAGTACTAGCAATTGTAGGTCCTATCTCGGGGAATTTTAGCCCCGTGGACCCCATAGATGGTATAAAACCCCCGTTGTCCACGGTGGGCACCTCGGGTGTCTCTAGAACCGGCGCTAAAGGTAGCGGGGTGCGGGACCCAATGGTCACGAAGGCCCGGTTATCGGCGGGCCCAAATGCCAACCGTGATTGGTTGATAGACCATCGTTCGGCGGCGTTGGCCCGCCTCAACCAATCACGCCCTAAAAGGATCGGATAAGCGGCTTTGTTCGTCACAAGCCCCAAGACGTGGAAGGTCAACGTGTAAATTTCACCTCCCGCTACCATTTGGCAATTGGCGATTTGACCAAGGGGAGTGATCGGCCGTTGATCCGCCACGTTTACTACATATGGAGATGGACCAGTCACGGAGAGTCCTAACTTCTCCATCGTGGAGAGCGGCATGATGTTAATGCCGCTACCACTATCGATCAAGGCGCCCGAGATGGTCTTGTCTAGAATCCCCACATCTATTTCGAGGGCTCCATCATCAACAAGGGGGCTAGCGTAAATCCTAGCACTCATCATGATCTTCCGGGGTCTCCGGGGTAAGGTGGCCCCTTCCTTGAACTCCTTTCGTAACGAGGGGGCCACCCGGATGAGTTGGGCTATGGAGATGTTAGCCCGGAGGTTACAAAGATCCGCCCAAAGGTCGTAATCCTCGGCCGGGTTGAACACCCGGGACCCCCGGGTTTTTGGCACCAAGTCCTCTTGGTTTTCCATCCCCATAGTTTCCACAAACCGGTAGAGGTCCTCTTCCTCGTCATTCAAGGGATCTACTGGGGCATCCTCCGTGGAAGGGTTATCAATCGGTAATTCATGAGGGTTTTCCCGCAATTGGTTCCTCAAATAGTCATTGATGGCCGGGACATCCGGCGCCTCTTCCGAGGCGCTAGTCTCCTCGAAGATGGACTCCGGAGGCGGATTGTTTGTCCGTTGTTGCCTCGTCATGACGGCCACGCGTTGTCCTACCGATCCTATTCTAGGAAGCACCGATGCTAGACCTTCATCCTCGTGGATGATAATGTTAGCGCTTTGGTGGCCCGGCGCATTAGGGGCTTGGGACACTGGTACGTGAGGCACCCCGGGTTGTGACATACCCTCATAACGAACATCTTGAGATGTTCCCTGGGGTGGGTAAATCGACGGCCGCCACGTTTGGGTCTCCACGTATTGGTGGGCCACGTGACTAGGGCCGGGGACCCCCGGTGGTGGAGCACTAAAAACCGGTGATGCATGTGGACTAATCGGGTACCACGGGCAAGGGTAGGTATTCACCGCATACCCATGTTGGGATCCTTGCGGTGGCTTGTCATAGAAGAAATTGGAGGTAGGATTAGGGTTGTTGGGACCCCCCGACCCCTTTTGCGGCCGTCGACACTTGTCGGTGGGGTGATTCCCCCGCAATTTCCACACACCACACCGGACTCTACCCAAAAAATGCCTGGTCCAAGAGGGTGCATCCGGTGACACGTGGTACACGGTACCCCTCTCGGTTGAGGTTGAGCACCTCCCGGTTGGTTGGGTGGATTGGACCGGACTTGAGGGGGAACATACGGGCCGTAATTCCTAGGTGCTTGGCAAAATTGCTCGCTATGCCCGTATTGGTTACAATTCCTACACCATATGTTGGTGGGATAGTTCCTGGTCTCATTGGGGGGTGGAGGAGCATTGGCATTTTTGGCATTGATCGCCATGGCCAATTGGTCCCCGAGGGACTTGATGGTTTTCATCACATCCTCCTTGAGGTCGTCATTGGCCTTCTTGAACCGCTCCTCCATCTCCGCAAACCGTCCCCCATTTGAGGGTTCCGGTTGCGGGTACCATAGAAGTTGGGGAGCCGATGGCCTCGAATCAAGGGGAGCCGGTTGGACATACCCCGAGTGGTAGGGTTGACCTCTAGGAGGCTCTAAAACAACCGGGACCGCCGGTTGCGGGGGCACATAATGCGCGGGAATGAAGGCCGGCACGGGGGCCACGGTACGGTTCCACATCCGGTTGTTTTCTTTTTCAATCCTTTCCACGTGGCGGGCCGCCTCTTGGGCCTCTTCCACAGTGGTGGGTCCGGTGTTCAAAACCTCCCGTATGGTGGTTTGCTTGTTGAACCCTTGGATGAAATAGTACCGGATTGTTTCCTCGGTTAGATGGTTTCCCACAAACCGGGTCACCACCGTGTTGAAACGGCGGATGTATTCCGAGATTTCCTCGGTGGGCCCTTGCCGCATCCCCGTGAGGGCCACTAACGCGTTTTGTTGCCCCGTCTCGGGCCTAAATTGCCTAAGGAACACCGTTTGCAACGATGGCCAATCGGCGAAGGTTTCGGGGGCATGTGCTCGATACCAATCATAGGCTTGCCCCTCTAATGTCGTGGAGAACCACACTAATCGGTATGTCTCTTCGGGTATGATGTTGGTCACGAGGGCCTCAATATATCGCTCTATGTGGTTAGAGGGGTCCTCGTGGGTCATCCCGGAGAATTTGGGGAGGTGCACGGGCATCGATCGAGGAGCTAGGTCCGAGGGCATCACAATGGGAAGCCCCCTTAGTGCCATCATTGCATCCGCCGGATTCGCCATTGGAAGCGGGACCACCAGTGGTAAATCTAAATCTAAAGATTCTTCCTCCAAGTCTTCGGATTCAACTTCTAATTGTAATTGCCTAACTCTACCGTATGTGGATCTAAATAATGAAGGATCACGGTAAATGGAACCTGATCGAGTTGTAACCATCGAGAATTACTCCTTTAGCCGTCATCGGGTTAAAACCCTAGGGGAGTTTTACTAATCAATATCGATCGTAATCCCACCAATGAAAATCGAATCTAACTCTACTAATCAAACCGGTTCTACTATACTCATAAAAACCGGTCCTAAAACTACTAATCAAAACCGGTAATAATAATACTAATAAATCCGAATCCAACTAAATTAATCACAACCGGTTCAACAAAAACCGATTTTGATCAATAAAGGTTCTTCTAGGACGATATTTCTTAAGAGAAATGGACAACAATGAATAAAAAAGGGACTCTATTCTGCACGAAAACACGGGGTAGCTCGCTATGAGGCGGCGGCAGATGACGTTGTCATCCGCAAAACCGACCTCTTAGTTTGCTTCGCACCCATCAACCAAAGTATAAGGTGACGGCCAACGACGTTGTCGTCGGCAAAGCCAACCTATTAAATGTGAACATAAACGACACCTCATGCGGTGTCTACAAGGGATACAATAAATTTAAAAAAATTCTGATTAAATCAACACATGGATAACCACAAAAGTCTCGATGGACGAGTTTAGGGCAACCTGTGAGTTCAACCTGCATCAACAAACTCTTGAAACCGTTGGGGCATCACTGCCAACGATTTCAATTTCCAACGACAAAAATGGACGCGCCGGCCATTAACCCGACCTCACCGTATACAAAAAACCTATAAAATTCAATGCAACTACACACAAGTATAGCTCACCCAACAACAGTGAACTACACTTTCGTTTGTGAAGAATCCTCACAAACTACACACAAGAAAATCCCACTCAAGTAGTGGTAACAATTTTCTTTCGCCCAAAAAGGACTACTACCGGGGTCCCATCCTACTAGGGTAGGGCACGATGTATTTTACAAATACTCTCCGGGCGTCGAGAGTGTGAAGTGGGTAAAAATACTATTAATAGTAATCTGCCCTTAGCCTTCTCAACCGACTACAAGATACAAGGGGAAAACTCCCCTTGACGTCCAATTACTTGGACGGTAACTCAAAACCACGACACCCCACCCCCACGAAATACAAATATGAAAAATTTGAAACACAACACAATTGGGCTAGACCAAATGGCCAACAATCCCAATTCGTTCCCTGATCAGCAGGGTAACTACTAAAACCCAACCCCCCAACAAAATAGACGACAAAAGTACACAAAAACCGGTTCAAGCGTACCTACAAAATCCACCACGATAATACAAGCAAAAAACACAATGCAAATCTAATAAAATACCAACATAAATCTAATAACAAAGCAAGACTACTCTAATCACAAAGAAAAATAAATTAAATAACAACGCAAACAATTCCAATGATAAAACAAAACAATTCTAATCACAAGGCAATATTAATCATGCAACAATAAAAATCAAAAACAAAACAATACTTTGGGATGAAGGTTTCGATAAAACCATTCAAATTTTGAAAGTGACCCTCCAAATCACAGATTACTATAAATAGTAATATGCCCTATTGCTCCAAATTGTCCAAAAACCTATCAAAACATGAAACAATTGACCACGAATTTAAAACCTAACACCCACCTCTCGGCAGACGCACCAATTATGTGAGTCAAAAACCGGTCGCCTGATTTATGATCACAAATGGGCCGGTGGTGGGTGCAAATGTATGCCTTCCAAGCAACGGACCTCCTTGTTTCTTGTGCAATTAAGTGAACTCAATCTATCCAAAGCACTTAGCATGCAAAATTGGGCTTAGTTTTGTGAATGAAGGCTCTTAACTAGGTTTTTTGGGCTCATATCTAACAATTCCAGCACATCTTCTAGACTTGCAAAAGTGAATAAGTCAACTTAGAGCTTCCCATATCCCTTCCTAATGCAACCTAAATCACCACACATACTACCAACCAACTTAGCAATGCATAGACTCAATTTAAACATAAATTAGGGTTTTCTGGAGAATTTTGGGCAACGCTTCCGCGTCATGCCAAAACCTCAGAAATTTAACCCTAAACTTAAAACACAATCAAATTGGACGAAGGAACTCGGGCAGCGCTTCCGCGTCTCTCCCTTCACCGTCCCAACATTCACCACAAGATCATACAATCAGCATAAAACCATCCAAACATCAATAATCATAAATAGCTCACTTTCACAACACAATCTTGAACTTTTACACACACAAGAAAGGTTAGGTGATTAGCTCACCATTTCCACATCCATGTTGCCTTTTAACTCACTAATGGTCTACTGATCATGCAATGGAACTTGAAATGCAAAAGAAGAACAAAAAAGAACAAGCACGGAGGGCTCCCTCCATAATATCACGCTGTCAGTTTTCCGTATTGTCACCGTTTTGCACTGCCGCAGCTTGTGCGCGCCTCCAAAAACCTCCTTTCACTTCCGCGGCCGTTGCTCCCTCGTCCTTGCTCCAAACGCCTTGAGCTTAGACTTTTTGGAAAGCCAACTTAATCATCTTGCTTGTCCTAAAAACCAGATCTTGATTCGTCTCCACCTCCGAGATATCGCCCTCCAAGTCTTGGGCTCGAACTCTGTGATGGCAGCAGTACCTCCTTCCACTTCTGCGGCCATTGCTCCCTTGTTCGTGCTTCAAACGCCTTGAGCTTAGACTTTTTGGAAAGCCGACTTGATCATCTACAACCCCTCCAATTTTCAAGACCTAACTACCTTTGCTCTAACATCTATCTACCAAAGAAAATCAACCTATCCTATGTGATTCGAGGGAGAGAGAAGAGAATGATTGCCCTTGGGCTTCAACCCAAGGGTTTTGTCCCCCCTCCATCCGTTGCACTTCATCCAACTAGAACTCATCCAAAAACCCTACTTTAGTAAACACACTCTAAACTATTAGTTATCGGGTCTTTTTTAGGTGTTAAAAATAGGACTAGGCCTTTTACCAATAGTCCCACGTTTACGTCCCAACAATAGCCCAACTTCTACTTCCTACATTAACCGCAAAATACCGTGAAATACACAAAAATTCACGATTAGTTAGTTAGAACACAAAATACAGCAAAAATATCCAAAAACTAGGACAATTCAACCGGCACATAAAGACTCCAATCACATACACTAATAATCCTACCAAATTAAATACGCAGCTAAACCGCTGCAATTAGGAAAATACGATCAAGATTTCACGAAAGAATGCCGCGGTAAGAGTTTACCGCGGCCGTGGACCGTTTCGACGGTTCACAACTGCTAATATTTGAAGATTCGTATGTAGTACGACATATTTTGTATCCAAGACCTTCTATCGATGGTATTGGGATCCTAGAGATTTTTGAGGTCAATTATCGATAAACAAGTACTCGCTACTTGGATTAGTATTAGTTTATTATAATTTGATCCAAAAGAAACTGTCAAGATGGTCGGTCAATGTTAAGGGGGTTTTCTAGGAACCGACCTTAAACGACTGAAGCTACTCCGCCCAAGACTATTCGACTCTAGACTAGTTTCTAGAGATTGAGGGGAGTAGTAAGAGGTTTCTACTGAGGAGAATGGACTGTCGGCTAAGGAAAAGCACCAGTATGCTAGTAAGTCGACTCCTGTAAACCCACAAACTATTGCAACTAACCAAGATACAGCCACAAGGAATGATTCAAGAGCTTGAAACAACAGTAGTCTAACAGCGGTAGTCTAACATACTAGTGCGCACAAGAAGAGCGTAAGACAAGAACGAAGTATAAATGAGGCTGCCAAAAAGATGTACAAATCGTATAGCAACAACTCTCTCGAAGAGAGTGAAGGTACATATAGGAGACTAGTCTGACAGTGTGTCAGACTGGTCGACCGGAAAAGTCGGGTCGACCTGTCTGTACCAGCCTGTACTGCCACGTGTCTCCTGCTGGATCTATTCCTGCCGGATATAGACTAGCCTACTCTTAGCCTAAGGGAATATCAACTAATACTCGGTTAACATTACCCTCCCTCTGAGCTAAGAACACTCCTATGGACTTTAGACTACCCCGGTCGGTGACTAGGAAAATTTGTTCACAAGGAATGACAAAATTACCGGCGGTCAAGTAATCGACCCAGCTGAGGTCGAGTCATCAGTCGTGGACGTCGCTAGAGTCCTGGGTCATGCTTGGCGAGCGGATATCGGGAGGCATTTGTGAGAAGTCGAACCCCAGAGAGTGTGGTGAAGAGATTACTGGTAAGTCAACTGAGGTGTTGTCGACCGATGGTGTAGGTGGTGTCATCATCTGGTCGGGTGCTAGGGTCTGCTGATCCTGCTGCTGTTGTGGAGAAGGAGGGTGTGGAGTGGCTGGCTGCTGTTGCACCGTGTCTTGAAGGTTGACTGCTGGTGGCTGCTGGACTTGTTGCTGCTGATCGCGGTTTTCGTCTTCATTGGTCGACTCGCTGTCGTCTTCGTCGTCGTCCTCACTTAACTTGACGTCGATAGTCAAGACCTCGTCTTCGTCAGTCAACTGGTTCTCCCAGAGCAAATGGTCGGGTTCGAGGTGGCTCATATCCTTCTCTTCATCTTCGTCGACTGCTGGAATCTCCAAGTCCGGGTGGTCGAGCTGAAGTTGGTCGAGTTGCCTGCGGTACATGTTGAGCTGGTGGCGGTCGGTGCTGAGGGTGTGCTTGAGAACCTTGATACGATTTCTTGCCTTGAGTCAGAGTCGGTATTTGCACGCTCGAAGTTTGTGTAACTGCAGCTCCCGACTTGCGGATTGGCGGGACTTTTCCTCGTTGTCTTGGAGTAGTAGGTCGAGTCGGTTATTGGAGTCGGCTATCTCCCTCCGAGCTTGCTGAAGACTGAGCTGGGTTGCTGCTACCTCGGCTCGTGCCGCTCCAAGTTCGTTTCGTGCTACCAAGAGCTCGCTTTGGTGTTCTGTTCCTGCTGTCGACTGCTGTGGAGGTCGGCTTCTAGCTGGGTCAATCTGTTGTCGGTCTGACTCTTCTCCTCCGTGACGGTGGTGAGAGTAGTACGGAGTCTTGCCAGTTCGTTGGTGAGGTTGTCGACCTGTTGTTTGTATGTTGTGGAGTTCTTGGTCAGTCAACTACTCTCCAATCGGTGGCGGTCGAGCTCGGCTTGAAGGGTGGTTTTTGCTTGAACCGCCTCGAACAAGAGGAGGTTCACTCGGGAGCCGACATCCTCGAGTCGACTTACTGCTCCTTGGACGTCCTCCAAGCGCTGGCGCCAATGCATTGCTAGTGTCGTAGCACGTGAAGTTGGTGAGTTGGGTGCGGGTCCATTGACCCCAGGTGATGGCGGCGGTCGAGTCGTGGGGGAGACGGGTGGTGGCTGGCGGAATTCGCCGGTTGATGCCGCTCCATATGCCGCTTCGAGGTTGAGCGGCGCGAAGTCGGATAAAGAAGGCGGAGGTGTGTCCGGGATGGGAGTCTCTTTTGGCGTTGGTGGTGGAGTCGACTGGGCCTCATTGTTGGATGAAGTCAGGTCGACCTGTCGAGGTACAAACTGACTCAAGGGTGTGAGTTTGCCTCGTTTGGCACGTTTTTCTAGTCGCTCCTGGTCCCGCTTGCGTGCGAGTGAGGAGCGCGTCTCTCTTTGTTCTGTGGTCGGTTGGGTCCCAGTAGTGCCTGTCGGTGCTACTGGGTCGGGTGTAGTTTGTCGACTAGGGGTCGAGCAGTCGATGTTTGGCCTTGGTCAACTGGTCGGGGCGGCCGAACATGGTCCTTCGAGGTGCGGTCACCTCCAAGCCCGCCTTGGAAAACGATGTAGTCGGGTCCTCGGGAGTTGTTTTCCGAGTTCTCCGACTGTCGACGTCAGTCTTTGGTGTTCTGCTGGGCGACTGTTTGGTGTGAATATTCTTCGTCACTGCTAGGAAAATAAGACTCAAGAAGGAAGTCTAATACCTTGGCTGAAGGGCAGATCGTGGTCTTCGTGGTCTGCATCGCCTTGATGTTGATGGCGATCGAGTTGAACATCCATGTCGCCCAGTCCCATTGCATGGCGCGGTCGATCGGGGCCTGGACTGTGCACACTACGTCGAGCATTTCCTTGCTGATGTAGGTCGTCTTGCGTTTGAACCCGAGGCCTTGAATGAATGCCGTCAGTCGCCTGTGGTGTTCGGGTTTGCAGTGGCAGATGCTGTATCCCTCGGCAGTCTTGCCGGCTACAGAATATTCTTCTAACCGACCCGGTGGGAACTCCGCAGGGTCGATTGGCTGGATAGTAATGCCAAATGGCAGTTTGAGAACCTCGTGAATCACAGTCGGGTCGACTGTGACTGTATGTGTGCGGACTCGAGCGGTGATCGACTTGTTGGGGAGGTCGATTATCGCAGCGTTGACGAACTCCTCAATCAGCTCCATGCGTGGCGCGCATTGAGGGTTGTCCCAGTCGAGTGCTACAAAGTCGGAAACGCCGATCGCCATGAAGTCGAGTCCCCATTTCATAAACGGTTCTGCAGGTAGTTGGGTGACGAGCTTCGAGGACAATGTCTTGGGTAGTCTGCCTGTCATCTGGCATTCATGACACGACTGGCAGTACTGGACAGCGTCTTGGTGTAGAGTCGGCCACCAGTAGCCTGCGTCTAGTATTTTCCGGACAGTGATGTCATGAGAAAAATGTCCTCCCGCGTTGCCTTTGTGTAATTCTTGGAGGATTGTTGTCGGCTGACTGCCGGTCAGGACTAGTCGGAGCTGGTGGTCCTTGCCGAGTTGGTACAGTTGGCCGTCGAGTACTTGGTACGGAATGGCTTTGTGAGCGATTCGCTTGCGAGCCTCCTTCGTCATATGGCTTGGAAAAGTCCCGGTAGTCTAGTAGTCGACTATCAAGTGTAGCCAGTCGGGTTCGGTGGAAAAAAGTTGTGCGTCGACTGTCTGGTCGGGTATGCCTATGGCTGGCTCGGCCCCTTCATTTCTTGATAGTACGTCGGCTACTCCATGTGTTTTGCCTGGTTTATAAACCACAGTGAAGTCGAATTCAAGAAACAGTAGTAGCCAGCGTGCTAGTCGACCCGATACCTGAGGTTTGTTGATCAAGTACTGGAGCGCCAGGTGGTCGACATAGAAGACGAACTTATTACCTAGGAGGTAATGGCGGAATTTGTTGATGGCGTACACCGTTGCGAGGGCTTCCTTCTCGGTTGTTGTATAGTTCTTTTCTGCTTTGTTGAGTAGTCGAGAAGCGAAGGCTATCGGCTGGTCGATGTTGCCGGTCGGGTTTTGTGCTAGCATCGCCCCGACTGCTATGTCGGATGCGTCTGTGTGTATGTGGAAGTCGAGTGACCAGTTGACTCCGATCAGGATTGGTGCAGTCTGGTATCGATCCTTGATGGTCTGATATGCGGTTGCGCACGCCGGCGTCCAGTCGAATGGTTCGCCTTTCCTGGTCAGTTTGGTGATGGGTTCCATGATGGCAGCATAATTTTCGATGAAGCATCGGTTAAACTGGGCTAAGCCGTTGAACGTCTGAATGGCTTTGACGTTCTTTGGTGATGGCATGTCGACTAGGGCCCGGATTTTCTTTGGGTCCGGAAACTTCCCTTCCCGTCCTACAATGTAGCCCAAAATTACACCAGAAGGAACATAGAATATACACTTTTCTGGATTGAGGCTTACCCCGTACTGTCGACATCGGTCGAAGACTAGTCTGAGCTTCGATAGGTGGGAGTCGATGTCGTTGTAGACATTGAAGTTGTCTAGGAATAGCTTCATGAAGTCGCCCAGGTACTCTTTGAAGATCTGGTTGACGATGCGCTGGTAGGTAGGCGGGGCGTTCTTCAATCCAAACGGCATCACGACCCATACATACGCGCCCCATTCGGTAATAAACGCTGTTTTGGGGCGGTCGGTCGGGTCGATCCGTACCTGGTGGTAGTCTGAGAAACAATCGATGAAGGAGTAGGCTTCATAGCCTATGACTGCGTCGCCAAATGTTAAGGGGATTTTCTAGGAACCGACCTTAAACGACTGAAGCTACTCCGCCCAAGACTATTCCACTCTAGACTAGTTTCTAGAGATTGAGGAGAGTAGTAAGAGGTTTCTACTAAGGAGAATGGACTGTCGGCTAAGGAAAAGCACCAGTATGCTAGTAAGTCGACTCCTGTAAACCCACAGACTACTGCAACTAACCAAGATACAACCACAAGGAATAATTCAAGAGCAGGAAACAGCAGTAGTCTAACATACTAGTGCGCACAAGAAGAGCGTAAGACAAAAACGAAGTATAAATGAGGCTGCCAAAAAGATGTACAAATGGTGTAGCAACAACTCTCTCGAAGAGAGTGAAGGTACATATAGGAGACTAGTCTGACAGTGTGTCAGACTGGTCGACCGGAAAAGTCGGGTCGACCAGTCTATACCAGCCTGTACTGCCACGTGTCTCCTGCTGGGTCTATTCCTGCCGGGTATAGACTAGCCTACTCTTAGCCTAAGGGAATATCAACTAATATTCGGTTAACAGTCAAGATGGGACTCGGTCAAGATCGGACACGGCAAAGGGTCACGGTTTGACTGTAGGGCCCTGATATTTTGCATTCGATTTCCAACGGGTTAGGGTTAGGGTCTGAATCTACGGCTACAAGGAGTGGCTCCAGCGGCCACCTCCAGCCCGTACACGTACTCGTGGTTTTCACGAGCGTGTTGATTCCATGCTCTCGTGCTGCCGCATTGTCGTGTCAACTGTGAGCACTTTGTACGTGCAATATCAGCGCGGTTTAGGGTTGGTTGAGTTGCCGTTGCGGACTTCTCGTGGGCAGTGCAGGCACGTAATGTGTTGTGAATTTTGTGGACATGGCGATCCTCGCGAAGGCAGGGTCCGGGTGGATACGTCGTTACCTGGAGAATGCCAGAAATCTTTTGATGATTCATTATAGGATTGCACAATGTAAACTACTAGTGCTAATCAATCGTGTTGCACAATTCAGGATCTGATGGGGAGGAAGAAAGCAACTTTGGAGGCAACAAGGCCGCCGAACGCATCACACAGTAGAAGAGCTTCCCAGGTCAGAATTCCGTACGTGTATTCACTTTAAATGCTCTCCGCTCACTGCAAATTCTAGACCTAGTACTGACGTGGGACTCATCGCTTGTAGAGGAATGCTAAGGAATTCTTGAAATGCTGAATATTGAAATTGAAGTGGGCAACTTAAAGTGCAGGTTTCGATTGGCATACCCGATCAAGCAATAGTCGAAGAAGATGACCCGGGCTATTGAATCACAAGACCACCCGTGGATGTAAACATTACTTCACCTCTTATTTTAATTTTTAGCATATCCCTTGTTTATTGCTCTGAACGTGGATTGTTGCCGATCAAGGGTAGGCAGTGCGTCTCCTCAATTTCGCGTCACGACCTCGGTACGTAACGGTACTCGCCACGGTCGTCACGCGCGTGAATAGTTGAGTTGCGAGGGGTTTAGGGTTTTCTCGTGCGTGGGGTTTGTATCCCGTTCGTGAGCTACGACGGGTTGTGAGTTGTCTAATGCGTGGGGTTCGTATCGCGTTCGTTCGTATCGCGTATCGCGTTCGTATCGCCGTCACACATCGCGTTCGACCTCTGGTGCGAGTGCGTGGCGCGTGGAGAATGGTGCGAGTGCGATGCGCGTGCGAGCTCGTGACGTGACGGCGTGGCGAGGCTCGTGGCGCGCGTGATTGGCTGAAGGTGCATGGGATCGAGTTGGTGGCGCGTGGAGAATGCCAACCCCGAGAGGCCAAGGACTGGCGTCGGCGCCGAGGCTAGCCTTATGGGCGTGGGGTTGGCATCGCGCCTCGATACTCTGGTGAGATGACTCGTCACGCGAAGGTAGTGGCCAGAGTTTGGGTCGCTCGTGATGAGCCCTGTGGCGTTGGGTGCGAGTGCGTGGCGTGCCAAGAATGCTAAGGGCTCGTGGCGCGTGGCGTGGGTCTGGCGTCACGAGCTCGTGACGTGATGGCGTGGCGAGGCTCGTGGCACGCGTGATTGGCTGAAGGTGCATGGGATCGAGTTGGTGGCGCGTGGAGAATGCCAACCCCGAGAGGCCAAGGACTGCCGTGGGCGCCGAGGGCTATCCTCATGGGCGTGGGGTTGGCATCGCGCCTCGATACTCTGGTGAGATGACTCGTCACGCAAAGGTAGTGGCCAGAGTTTGGGTCGCTCGTGATGAGCCCTGTGGCGTTGGGTGCAAGTGCGTGGCGTGCCAAGAATGCTAAGGGCTGGTGGCGCGTCGCGTGGGTCTGGCGTCACCAGCTCGTGACGTGACGGCGTGACGAGGCTCGTGGCGCGCGTGATTGGCTGAAGGTGCATGGGATCGAGTTGGTGGCGCGTGGAGAATGTCAACCCCGAGGGGCCAACGACTGGCGTCGGTGCCGAGGGCTATCTTCATGGGCGTGGGGTTGGCATCGCGCCTCGATACTCTGGTGAGATGACTCGTCACACGAAGGTAGTGGCCAGAGTTTGGGTCGCTCGTGATGAGCCCTGTGGCGTTGGGTGCGAGTGCGTGGCGTGTCAAGAATGCTAAGGGCTGGTTGCGCGTGGCGTGGGTCCGGCGTCACGAGCTCGTGACGTGATGGCGTGGCGAGGCTCGTGGCGCGCGTGATTGGCTGAAGGTGCATGGAATCGAGTTGGTGGCGCGTGGAGAATGCCAACCCCGAGAGGCCAAGGACTGGCGTCGGCGCCGAGGGCTATCCTCATGGGCGTGGGGTTGGCATCGCGCCTCGATACTCTGGTGAGATGACTCGTCACGCGAAGGTAGTGGCCAGAGTTTGGGTCGCTCGTGATGAGCCCTGTGGCGTTGGGTGCGAGTGCGTGGCGTGCCAAGAATGCTAAGGGCTGGTTGCGCGTGGCGTGGGTCTGGCGTCACGAGCTCGTGACGTGATGGCGTGGCGAGGCTCGTGGCACGCGTGATTGTCTGAAGGTGCATGGGATTGAGTTGGTGGCGCGTGGAGAATGCCAACCCTGAGAGGCCAACGACTGGCGTCGGCGCCGAGGGCTATCCTCATGGGCGTGGGGTTGGCATCGCGCCTCGATACTCTGGTGAGATGACTCGTCACGCGAAGGTAGTGGCCAGAGTTTGGGTCGCTCGTGATGAGCCTTGTGGCGTTGGGTGCGAGTGCGTGGTGTGCCAAGAATGCTAAGGGCTGGTGGCGCGTGGCGTGGGTCCGGCGTCACGAGCTCGTGACGTGACGGCGTGACGAGGCTCGTGGCACGCGTGATTGGCTGAAGGTGCATGGGATCGAGTTGGTGGCGCGTGGAGAATGTCAACCCCGAGAGGCCAAGGACTGGCGTCGGCGCCGAGGGCTATCCTCATGGGCGTGGGGTTGGCATCGCGCCTCGATACTCTGGTGAGATGACTCGTCACGCGAAGGTAGTGGCCAGAGTTTGGGTCGCTCGTGATGAGCCCTGTGGCGTTGGGTGCGAGTGCGTGGTGTGCCAAGGGTTGGTTGCGCGTAGCGTGGGTCTCTCGTCACTACATCGTTACATGACGGCGTGGCGAGGCTCGTGGCGCGCGTGATTGGCTGAAGGTGAAAGAGCTCGAGTTTAGGGCGCATGGAGAATGCCTACCCGGGGACCCACAGTACTGCTGTCGGGTCCGAGGGCTAACGTCTTGGGCGTGGGGTTGGATGCGTGTCACAAGAACCACGCGTCACAAGCCCATAACGTGACAGCAGTGGACTGGCTCGTGTCGCGCGAGATTAGTGATGGTGCAGGGGCCTAGACATTTTGTTGCGCGGAAAATGCCAACCCCGGGACGCCAAGGATTGCCGTCGGTGCCGAGGCTAGCCTCCTGGGCGTGGGGTTTGTGTCGCGCCTCTAAAATCTCGTGATGGGACTCGTCACGTGACGGTAGTGGCCAGGGATTTGTGTCACGCCTTGAAAATCTGGCGATGGGACTCGTCACGTGACGGTAGTGGCCAGGGGTTTGGGTTGCGCTTGATTAGCGCTGTGGCGTTGGTTGCGAGTGTGTGGCTTGTGTTGGAAGCCAAGGTTTGGTTGTGCGTGGCTTGGGTCTCGCGTCACGACTTCGTTACGTGACAGAGTGGGCAGGCTTGTGGCGCGCTTGATTAGCTGAAGGTTTAGGGTCTTTCGTCTAGGGTTGAATGGCGTAGGTCAAGTGACAAGTTGGGGTTGCTTGCGGGTTTAGGGTCTTTCATATGCAAGTTCTGAATATTCCTAATTGCAACTTGTTGGTACTTCATTCTTTTAAATCAGGACCTTGAGCAGCACCATGAATCCGAGAATGCGGTTGATGAGGTTGATACACCTCAACCTCCGATTAGCGCTGAGGGTGATGATGAGGATGAAGATACTCCTACTATCTCCACTCTGGATGGTTTGGACGAAGATGATATTCGGATATCACAGAAGATCAACACGGTTGCAGCACTGGCCGCCCTTTGTCTACAGCCGATGAATATTTCTCGTCACAACATCCCTCTTTGCAGACTTCTTGTCATGCCTATGGTTAGGCCAACGTTGCAGTGCGATCTTGTCAAGCTTGAGCAAGAATTCGTGCATGGATATCGCGAAGGTGCTTGTGTTTTCTACGTGTCACTTACGAACGAGCAAGGTGTTGGAGAGCACGTGTCCTCCAAGCATCGAGATGAATGGGGACCAATTTGGCAAGCTGAGAGCGATAAATTTGATGAATTCCTTGATTCACAGGATTCCACGCGGTTCATGAAGGGTAAAATGTTCTTCATTTGTGATGGAAATCACCGTCGTATTGCCTAGATGAATCACATCACCAAACTCTACAATGACGTGCCATCATGGCGTTATTCAGTAGACTCCATCATTTTGGAGACTAAGGGTCGGGTTGGTATTCTCATGAACGTTATGAATGACATTAACAAGTGAGTATCAATTCTCCTACAATCTTAAGTCAGTTCCTTTTTAATGATATTATCAATCACAATCCCATTAATAAAATGGTCTAACACTGAATGATTTGGTCTATGTCTTCTAGGCAGACAGAGTTTTCCCATGTGAAAACAAATCTAGTTCATCAGCTTTACCAAGTTCAAAAGTTTGGCACTATGCCACTTGAACATTTCTCCGAGCTCTTGACTGCTGAAGAATTGGAGAAGTGTCGCAATTCAGTGAAGAGGGGATGGACAAATTTGCAGGCAGATGTATTCACATCGTTGATGTTTAGGGTATCATTCATCCTTTTACTCTTTTATGCTATGTGTCACTCTCACATTGATTGTGTAATGTTGACAAGTTTAATGCCCATTCATCATGCCTTTTTCGTTTGGGTATTTGTTTCAGCAAGACATTGCTGCTGCTGGTGATTTAGCTGTGCTAGTGTATCGTGAGGAGACCAAACCAGAGGATGTTACTTGGGAAGGAATCGCGGCTGCAATGAAGATGGGCATCAAGGAAAGGACTTCCAAATCGATCGTGAAGCTAGGGAAAATGACAGCTGTAGCCAATCCTGCTCATAGACTCGAGTTTTTGCAAGAGGTATAAGACAATATAATGGTTTCATTATTCCTTAAAGTTGTTTGTTTAACTATTGCTTACGGTTTGAATTTCAATGTGTTTTCAGATTGAGAGGCACTGGAGTATGAATGCCTCTCAATTAGAGCTCACTTTAGACAAGCTCCAAATTATTGCTACAACAACTGGTCCTCCTCACCACTAGCTCCGATGGCTGAAGTGGTGGAACTCCTTTGTGCGAGGGTGCTGACCACTTCAAGAAATCAATTGCCTTCAAGGATTTCAAGGGTACTGACCTCGTGGTCAAACGTGTGGTCTACAGGTATATTTCTTTCACTCTAACTTGTTTTTGTGTAAACTCTTTTTTGTGGAGTTGCACATAGTATCACATCAAATAATAATGCTAATTGCTCAGTATTGTTTGTGTACAGATACTTCAAGCATGAGTTACTCGGGAAGAAGGCAATTGCCAAATCAGATCTTCTAGTGTTTCTTGAGAGTTGGATGGATCGGAATTCTGAGTATTGCATGTTTTCTCCAACACAGTTGAAGACGTGGACAAGCACACATCTCAAGGGGGTTGGGTGGTACTTGGACTGTCTGTTGGGTTATGTACATGCAGATGAAATGGATCTTAAATCCTCAGCTGAGACTGCCCATACACCTGCTTAGTTGGTTGGTGAGGTAGACAAGCTTGATGAGGGGGCACGACTTAAACTCATCGCCAAAGTAGAAGGTGAAGACAAGAAGAAGGCGATGAAGATTACTCAACATGAAGAGAAGGTAGCCGCCCGTGAGCAAGCCAAGATTGACAAACAAGCTGAGAAGATCGCTAAAAAGGAAGGGAAGAAGAAGAACCAAAAGGTACAAGAAGTCCCAAAACCTTCTTCTTCTAGTGTTGTTGATGCAGAATCTCAGCACCAGAGCCAGGACCATCACGGTACTAAGAGAGATTTTGGGTACTTGGAGCTATCACAAGACAAGGCCTTCTGTGGCCAAATTCGTGATGTGGTGGACTTAAGAGAGGACCAGGACATCGATGAGTTGGTACTCAACACCTCACTTGCAGCTGCTCTTCCACAGGATCAAGATGACCCTGTTCCAAAGATGTTTGAGGAGATTCAGATGTTTTTGGATGAGGTATGTTGTTTGACATACTTCTTGGACTCTTTATACTTCAATTTATTTTGTTGAAGCTTGTCTGGCAGTTTTAATTTACTTACATGTGTATGTTTTGTTTCTTGTAGCACAAAGCGGACCGCCCTCGAGTATTCAAAGGGCATTCGTGCAAGGATCCATGTGTAGATTTAATTCTTGTGGACATGCCCGAGAATCTACCGGTTCCTACCATCTCAAATCCACCAGGACAGGTTCCACCATGGAATGCAGCTGAGGATGATTGGCTTGATACAATTTTTAATTTTGCAGACAATTACTTGGTTGATGATGGCGCTATCATCATTGTGCATCCATATAGGCAGTCAACCAAGGCTAACATACTTGGTTACGGAAATGCAACGGGTTTTACGTTGTACAAGGATTGGACTTGCATGAATAGGCTCCATTTGGCATCACCAGTCAACCATCTCAAGACGGTAATTGCTCGTGCTCTACCTAGTTTTTTCGAAATTCATTATCGTTTTGCTATTTCAAGTATCTAACTCTTTTAGTTCTATATGATGCAGACTCAACGTTTTGGTATTTATCTTTTGGTTCGTGTGTTGCCCGAGGGTGCTCCTGCACGGTTTGCATTCCGATCTATTCCAGCGCTTGAGGCTCTGGGATTAGATGTGGGTTGTGATAACATGTTACAGAATTTCACCACCAAGAGTTCACAAAAAATGAATGGAATTAAGCCTTGGCGAGGTCCTCGTGAGAAGGATAGTTAGTTCTTACAGATGTTGATTGAGGCTTCTTCTCGCCCCAACGATGTTGTCTTGGATTGCACCGCTATGATAGGTTTATTTTTCTAACATTTTTCTCACTATTAATTGGGGTTTATTTCTTATATTATTTGTTATTTCTTTCTATTTGTTTAAATTTCTCTTTCACTTACTCGTGCTAATTGTTATATGTTTTTTTTTATCTCTGCCTTGTTTTAGGTGTGTCGTTGTTGGCATGCCGCCGCGTGCAACGCCTCATTGTGGCATTGGAAGAGGACCAAGCGCTATATGATGGACTGCTTTTGTCCATGCGACGTGACCCTAAACCCGAACCCGCGCCAGTCGTTGCATTATCATCTGCACCAGAGGATCCAGACAGAGTTCCATCTGCGGTCGTTCGAGTGTTGAAGAAATCTCGATTCAGTAAGTAAGTTTGAATTAAATCATTCCAATTGATGCAGTTTTGATTGATGATTTCCTTATCACTGTGGTCTCATGTTCATTTTTGTTTGTGCAGAAAAATGAAGACCACGAATTCTACCGTGCAGAGGCCATGTTTTGTAAGGCCAGAGTTTCTTGAGAGCCCACCCAAACCTTTTCAGTTGCCATGCTACATTGAGCCTGTTGCACAGGCTCTTGCAGGACATGGTATTAGGGATCACATTCCAAAGCCAAAGGTGTTGAATTCTGACGCATTTGTATACTTTGATGTTGAGGCTGAGGAGTCTGATTATGATGGTATTTGTTCACCGAGCCGCTCTACATATAGCTCTTGCTCAGGGTCTACTGCTACCGGTAATTCTAGTGATGATTGAGAGCAACTTCATGCTCTCTCCACATATTTGTACTACTTTCTATTTTATATTTGTAGTGAGACTAAAAGGGCCACTACTTTGGATTTTTACAAATGTGTTGTACTTCACATTGACCAACCATTCTATTCTCCTACCTCATTTATTTGTTCACTCCTTTGTTCATGTTGCAATTTTGAATGTATCCTCTCTACACCCTAAACCCTTAGACCCTCAAATTTTCATTATTAATTTGCATAGTTTTAGTATGTGAATTATACCAATTTCACATTTAAGCTCTAAACCACTCTAATTAAATGCCATCCGTGTTGTACTTCACGTTGCTAAAACCCTAAACCCTAAGTCGTAAACCTCATTGATTTGTATACTCTATTGTTCATGTATAATTTTTCAATGTTCGAACGATACACCCTTGATAACTAAACCCTAAATTTTGAAAGTAATTGCGTACATGTAAGTAAAAGTCTTATTTGAAGTTTAACCTAAACCCAAATTCAACACATACTGAATCCACGGTTATAGGTCCCTTACAGAAAAAAACGAAAAAAAATTGAAAATTTTCTAGGCTCCCACGCTCTCAGAGGCTCAGGCTCTCTTGTCTAGGCTCACATCCTAGCATTCCCGTCTCATTTCTGTGAAGTGCCGTCCGGCTTCGTTGATCATACCAATTTTTGCACTGCCAGTAGTCAATTGACCACTGGCTGAACTGCCCTCGGGATACCCTAACACTTCAAATTACCATATACTCGTACACGTTCTGTATAGCGTTTGTACTCACCACCGTAATTATTTCAACTATATACGAAAATTAAAATATCATAACAAATTCCAATTTCTTTCACTGTATAAAGATTGGGCATCAAACATAAAGAAATGTACAACTCACAGAAATATGTTGAGGCCACTGATTAGTGGCTCCTTCGTGTCCATCTCAGTGCACAATCAATGGACATTTCCATGACTCTCACCACTGCAACTTAGCCAAGAAACACAGCCTCCGAAGGCAACAAAAATCAAGGCCCTCTCTACGCTTGAACAATATAGATCTGGAGTGGATCCGGAATAGAACAAAACTTGTAAGATCACTTGCAAGAATGCGAACAGAACACAAGCAGCCAATCCACAAGCGCATTGAAACCCTGACATTACGGAAGAACGAGGAAAAGGTTACAGGGCCACCGTCTTGAAACCCTAAACCTATGGTCCGTCAGACATGATCTACGTGCTAGCAAACCGATAATCCTCGTGACAAGAGCACAACTTGCGAGCAAATCTTCAAAATGGAAACAAATGAGGCAGGCGTCCGAATAAAGCAAGACTGAGGCAGCCGTACGAGTGAGGCAAGCGCAGTGAAGGCTGTGATTTGAGTGAAGGAGCCCGGGCGAGAGAGGCAGGCGCAGTGAAGGAACGTACGAGTGACACTCAAGCGCAGTGAAGGAGCGCCGGGATACTTAGGCGAAGTGCGCCACAATAGATGTGGTAGCACGTGGTACCGGATACTCCCCTAGAGCGCACTTTTTCGTATTAAGAATGCTCGTAGAGGTGATTTCCGGGTTATCATTCCGCGGAGACTCTGTGAAGTGGGAAGTTTCCTGAGACTGACCCAGGTTGGTGACTGCTCTCTCCCGATCACCAAATAACTCCCTCTTTCCTTACAAAAACCGGATCTACTCTACTGACGGACCCGGCTATGGCTAGATCGGGTTTCTATCTGGGTTGGAAGCTTTACCAACCCTACTCTACCCGATCTAACCCCAACTACTAAATCTAGTTTACCAATAACCTCTGTTTTCCCTCAGAGGGTTCTCCATTTTTATTTTCAAGGATGCTGGATCTAAACTCACACCCTCCTCTACTGATTTCCGTGACAGGGGATTCACCGCTTCTTGGTTATCTTAACTCCACTCTCTAATCCGGGTACTATCCGGTTTGCTCTTCAGCTATGGATTCATCCCAAACCCACAGCCGGTCACTCAAGCGCAACCCGGTTTCCCCCTAATCCCCAAAGTACTACAACGACTTGTTGTCCTGGATTGGACAGTGGCCGGGGTGTCCGGAAGGGATTGAATACGTCAAGACTCGTTTTACTCTAATCCTTCCCACACTTCTACAGTTGCAAGATCTGTCCGGATGCTGGAACCTCTACCGAACTACCCGTCCAGGAGTTCTGAGAGAACCGGAATACCCCCTCCTACTCTCCCAGCCACTAACCCGGATTTCACCTACAACCGGACACAGGGAATATCACCTTCAAACGCTCCTAATTCCTCCACATCTCCTATCCGGTCTCTTAACTGACTTCACGTCCGAACCTAGCTAACCCATCCGGTCACCAAGGGACTAGTCGCGCTACGGTTCCGGCAATACACAAGCAAATACACATATGCACACACACACACACACATACACGGTTGGTGCAAGAAAAATGTGCTTCTACTCATTTACACGGAACAAAGGTACAGAAAAAGACCCAAGGAATGAAGAACATCCCTTGATAAAAACTCAATCCAAAACCCAGATCTGGGAGATCCTGAGATCCCACATTCCCGGGATCCGGAAATCCGGGGAGCCTCCTCCACGACTCAATTCCTATCCTAAGTCGCCATCAACATAAAAATCCTAGAAGTCATTTACAACAAAAAGGCTTCTACCCTACCTACTCAAAAAGTTCTATTCTAAATGGCCGGATCCACTAAGTCCGGGCCATTGATTCCAGACCCCCGGTGATCCCCGGCAACTACTGGTCCTCCTGCGGCTGCTCCTCCTCATCTTCCGGGCTCCCTACCACGATCGGATCCGTCGGCCGATCTCCTCGCATTCCGTGCGCCGCCGACTGTCCTACCTGCGGTACCTATTGTTGCTTTTCCGCCTTGTCCGGTTGGACATTCATTGCCTCCATACCTTCGCTCAAATCCCGGACCTCCTCTGGGCTTACTCCTGCGGGTCTGACCATGTGGATTGGCTCCACATCCAGCACGGTCCACGAGGTATGTTCCTATGTTGAGCTCCCCTTCCGCATCAACCGGTCGATCCCCCCTTCTTGAGCACCATCTGCAGAGAGGTTGAACACACCCTGTAACCCATACCCGGAACCTACCCTCTCGCCACGGTTGGTGGCTTCTTCCTGATCCGGTTCCTCCTCCGAAGAGCTCTCCCTCATGCACTCCGCCAATACCCGAAACTCCACCAAATACGCTTCCACCTTGTTCGAGTATTCCTGGACTACATTCTTCATCTGGGCTGCTCCCTCCAATCCCGGCTGAAGTACTCGCTCGTCGTACAACCCGGCCTTCATCTATGCCTCCCCATCCGATTAGAACAATCCCGACAGCTTGGTGACGCATTGCCGGCTCGTCTCTGCTACCCTCTGGATGGTATCCTCTTGCTCCCGGATCTGCAACTCGTTTCTTTGTACGTGTGCCGCCATCCTCTTGATGTAGGCTACCTTTCGTTGTAGCTCCTCCTCAAAACCCTTCAAAAGAGCCGCGGATTCACCTTCTGCCTCTCGGATACCCTGCAATTGTCCGGTGAGCTCATTCTCCCTCTCCTTGCTCTGGAGTTTCCGGACCCGCGCTCGATACTCCAGGGCGTCGCTTGTCCGGAGAAGAGTCCCTATCTCCCGGAGCGCAACGAACATGGGGTTGTACTGCTCCGTCACCATCTCCAGTGCCATCCGAGTTTGCAGAAGCATGTCCTCCACCCGAAGCGGTTCTCCTTGTTCCGCTGGCACAGATCCGGATGGGCCTGCTTCGTGGACCGGTTCTGCTCCCGCTGGCACTCCCTGCTCCCGGTCCCCCTCGTGTCCGATTTCCTCTTCGTCCTCCCCTGCTTTGTTGGGACGCGTGTTGAGTGGGGTTGTCTTCCTCCGGGCCGGTCACTTCTTCTTCCGAGGTGTGGTCTCCGGTCTTTCTGGCTCTTCCTCCTCCTCAACTGTGAGGACTAATTTCCTCTTCAGGCCCTGGGGTCGCGGCTGAGACGGACCCCCCTCCTGGTCTGTCCGGTTCCCCTTTGCTGTATGTTCCTATGGAGCCACCGGAGCAGAATCCTCCTCCATTGGTCCGGATCCATCCACCGGTTGAGCACTCCTGGGGCTGTGTTGGAGAAGGCCTTGTCTCCTCCTCTGGCCAGGACTCCTCGACCGGATCCACCCAAGGCCGCATTTGGGAAGAACCGCCTGCTTCCGTTTGGGGAGCTGCCTCTGGGCCTGTCACTGGCTTCTTCCGGGTCAGCTTCGGCTGTGGAGACTCCTCCTCCTGTTCGTCTTGTTCGTCCGGATCCTCCCATCGCTTTGTTCTCAGCTCCTGCTGAGATCTTGCCCCACCCGGTCGATCTAACTCCGGGTCCTTTCTCTTCTCCTGCCCCTCCTCCTGCTGCGGCCTGGCGCCACCCTGTTGGCCTCTCTCCGGGCGGTCTTCTCTCCACTTAGTTCTCTGCTCCGGATTGGCGCTGGCCTCGCCCGGTTGTCCTCTTACTGGGTGGTCTTCCCTATCCTTCCTGCGCTCCTCTCCCTGGAAGCTGCTCCTATCCGGTTGGGGTGCAGGCGGAGCCATTCTTCTCTCCTCTGGTCGGGACGACGAACCGGGTCTGCTGATCCCCGCTTCTCCTCCTGGAAGAGCCGCCTTCTTCTTGGCCGGGCTTCTCAACCTCGGAATGGGCACTACCTCCAACTTCGTCTTCTCTTCCACTGTGAGGCACCCATGTTTCTCGTACAAGTGGTAGAGAAATGGGGCCAACGGGCATCCCTTCTTCTTGACGAGGTTCCCCGCCCACTTCTGCGTGTTCTGGTGTATCAGGATCGCCCAATTGATCCGTTTCTCCCGGAGAAGAGCGGAGTAGATACCCCGGGCTAGCGTCACAGTGAAGGGGGTGGGCTTCTCCGGACTGAGGATGGGCACTACATACTGGAGCAGCCTTTGCTCCCGGGGTCTTCTGCAATCCGCCACCTTGAACCCGTCCTTGTCCAAGAGATGGCTGAATCGCGCCTTCACCCAATCCGTGTCGCCCTTGCCTCCCGGTTCCAAGTCCTCGTTGGTGTCCGGGAAGTCGTATAGTGCCCGCCACATCTCCCGGGTCTAGCTTCCATACTTCGCCCGGATAGTCGTCCAGAAGGCGTCCTCCATTGGCCCGCCCTTGATTTCTTCTAGCATCTGGGAGTCCTGCACATCCCACACTCTCCGAAACAATCCCAAACACCCAATCTTCTGGATATCCTTCATCAAGATGTCGAAGTCTCCATCGTGTTGCGGGATGTCCAGGCAAATGCGCTTCTCCGGAATCTTGGCCCCGGCTTCCCTGCGTGCCATGGCTGCGGACCCTCGGCGGAATTCTTTACTCCTCCGGGAGTGGCGCAGCTCCTTCTCCGGATGCGCTCTCTCTTTCCTTCGCAAACCACTCGCCTCCCGCTCCGGATGCTTCCGGGCTTTCCGCTTCCGTGGTGTTCTCCTGACCTCCCGGAGACCCCGCGACCCTCTTCTTGGCTGCGCACTCACTTTCTTCCTCAAACTCCGCTGGAAATGGCGGTGCGCACCGTCCGGATGCTCGCCTATTCCAAATTCTAATCTCGTCTCACTGTTTCTCACTGGGTGTTCAGTTTCCCTCACTCCCGGACGCTCAAAATCTTGACAAGGCGGTCGCTCACTGCTCTCTACCTCCGGGCGCAAAATGGAAACCCTATCGCTCTCCGGAACTTAAAAAAATGGCGTGCACGTAGGACTGGAGGAACCGGGGAGAAAAGAATAGTGGGCCGCCCAATTTAAGGCGGCCCAATTCACATCCCGGATCGTGGCCGGGACCGGCAGAGGCCCATCTCCAGACCTCCGGCATCCCATCCGGTCTCCTGTCCGGTCCGCCGCCATTCCCAGGCTCCGTAGTGAACACCTAAGGTGCGTGCGAGAGCACCACTCTCTCCAAATAATTAACGAGGCCATAATAAACGCAATTTCTCCCATTTATGGCGGCTAGGCTACCCTTTACTGCCCTACAAACCCTAACTGCCCGTTTTGGAATAAACGAGGTTCGACAATAGACAAGTTTAGTGATGAAAGCGAATGGGCCAGGTGAAGCTGGCTACAATATCCAACGTAGAATAATATTTCCACAAACTCACATCAACATGCATGGGGCATGGGGCATGGGGCATGGAACATGCATGGAGCATGGAACATGCATGGAGCATGGAACATGCATGGGGCAGGGACATTAACTATTCAAGATAGGAGATGAAAGCACAAGGCACACACAAACACAAGGTATGCGTAGAAAGAGATGATCTTTACTCAAAGGCCTGCCACCTTAAGTTGTGTACACTAGGAGGTCACCATGGAGAACCATATAGGATAACTCATCACAAGGACAGTCTAGAGATTAGCCCATGCCTAACCCCTCCTCCTACACACCATTATTTAGCATCCGATCATCTTTGGCTTCTAGCAATACTACGTTACATCAATTACCTCAATACTCCCACTCTGCGTAGAGCCAAAGCCTCTAAGTCCAAATGCTATTACTAATCGTTGGAATCGGTCTCTACAAAGATCCTTTGTGAGCACATCCGCCACCATGTGCTCCGTTGGACAATATTCCAACCGTATAACTCCCAATTCCAACTTCTCGTGAATGAAATGGTATTGCACATCAATGTGCTTCGTCCGTGAATGATGTGTAGGGTTCTTTGCAAGTGAAATGCACACTTGGTTGTCACACATGATCTTTGTAGCTTTAATTTGTGTGCAACCCACATCCGCCATTAGTTGCCTCAACCAAATGGCCTCCTTCGAGGCGTGGCTCGTAGCCATGTACTCGGCCTCCACAGTTGATGTTACCATGGTTTGTTCCCGCTTGCTATTCCACGATACCGCTCCCGATCCGACTTTGAACATGTAGCCCGTTGTCGATCTTCGATTGCTCGTGTCTCCCGCGTAGTCCGCATCGCAATAGCCGCTCAACACAACGTCTTTGCCGCCAAGACACAACTTGACATCGTTTGTGCCCTTCAAGTACCGTATGATCCTCTTGACCGCCATCCAATGCATTGAGCCCGGTCTCGCCATGTGTTGACTCACCACACTAATTGGATACGCAAGGTCGGTCCGTGTCGCAATCATCGCATACATCAACGACCCCACCGCTTACTTGTATGGAACCTCCGCCATCGATTTGGCCTCCGCCGCATACTCTTCCTCCAAAAGCTTGACGAGCTTGGAGTTTGCATCGAATGGTGTTGACACGGGTTTACAATCCTCCATCCCGAATCTCTTGAGCACGTCCATCACATACTTGCCTTGACTCATGGTGATAGTGCGTGTCGCCCTATTTCTCACAAACTCAACACCAAGACAAAAATGCAACTCTCCAAGATCACTCATCTCGTACTCTCTCTCAAGCATGGCTTTTAGCGCCTTCATTGAACTCATGAGGCTTGCAAGAATGATCAAATCATCAACATATATGATCACAATCACCACATGTTGACCCTCTTGCATGAAGTAGAGACTATGATCCGCAATGCTCCTCGTAAACCCATTTGCAAGGAGATACGTGTCAATCTTTTGGTACCACACTCTTGGAGAATGTTTCAACTCATACAATGATTTTTTCAACTTACAATCAAGGTGCTCATTATCTTGTTGCACAAAGCCCTCGGGTAGCACCATGTAGATGTCCTCGAAATCGCCATTCAAAAATGCGGTCTTCACATCCAATTGATGGATTTCCAAGTCCATGGTCGCCCCAATCGCAAGAATGCACCGAATGGTGGTGAACTTGGCCACGGGAGCAAACGTCTCGTGAAAGTCCACCCCATGAACTTGTACGAACCCCTTGGCTACTAGTCTTGCCTTGTGAAGCACCACATTACCCGAAACATCCCTTTTTGTACAAAACACCCATTTGCAACCAATAGGGTTGCGATCCTTTGGAATGGGAGTTAATTGCCACGTACCATTAGCGATTACAGAGTCCTACTCCTCTTGCATGGCGCGCTCCCACTTGACGCGCATCCTCACCTTACATGGCTTCACGAATGGTCAATGAACCATCCGATAATGCCACATTCGCATGCTCCTCATCCTCTTAAGGGAAGATGTGATTCTTCCACCATTCTCCAAGTGGCTTTCGCAATCTCTCGGGGTACCGCCGATCACTTGAAGAAGCTTGCTCCTCTTGCGCGTCCTTTGCGCCATTCTTGGTCTTTGAGCTCGATGGCACTTCAACAACCTCCGTGTCGCCATCACTCATCATCACCTACATCAACAATATTGAAGGTAGAGAAGATTGCACAAGGCACACACACAAACACAAGGAATGCGTAGAAAGAGATAATCTTTACTCAAAGGCCTTCCACCTTAAGTAGTGTACACTAGGAGGTCACCATGGACAAACCATATGGGATAACTCATCACAAGGACACTCTAGAGATCAGCCCATGCCTAACCCCTCCTCCCACACACCATTATTTAGCACCCGTACGTCTTTGGCTTCTAGCAATACTACGTTGCATCAATTACCTCAATACTCCCACTTTGCGTAGAGCCAAAGCCTCTAAGTCCAAATGCTATTACTAATCGTTGGTGTCGGTCTCTACAAAGACCCTTTGTGAGCACATCCGCCACCATGTGCTCCGTTGGGCAATACTCCAAATGTATAACTCCCAATTCCAACTTCTCCCGAATGAAGTGGTATTGCACATCAATGTGCTTCGTGCGTGAATGATGTGTAGGGTTCTTTGCAAGTGAAATGCACCCTTGGTTGTCACACATAATCGTTGTAGCCTCACCTTGTGTGCAACCCACATCCACCATTAGTTGCCTCAACCAAATGGCCTCCTTCGTGGCATGGCTCGTAGCCATGTACTCGGCCTCCACCGTTGATGTCGCCGTCGTTTGTTGCCGCTTGCTATTCCACGACACCGCTCCCGATCCGACCTTGAACATGTAGCCCGTTGTCGATCTTCGATCGCTCGTGTCTCCCGCGTAGTCCGCGTCACAATAGCCGCTCAACACAATGTCTTTGCCTCCAAGACACAACTTCACATCGCTTGTGCCCCTCAAATAACGCATGATCCTCTTGACCGTCATCCAATGCATCGAGCCCGGTCTCGCCATGTGTTGACTCACCACGCTAATTGGATACGCAAGGTCGGGCCGTGTCGCAATCATCGCATACATCAATGACCCCACCGCTTGCTTGTATGGCACCTCCGCCATCGATTTAGCCTCCATCGCATACTCCTCCTCCGAAAGCTTGACGAGCTTGGAGTTTGCATCCAATGGTGTTGCCACGGGCTTACAATCCTCCATCCCGAATCTCTTGAGCACGTCCATCACATACTTGCCTTGACTCATGGTGATAGTGCGTGTAGCCCTGTCTCGCACAAACTCAACACCAAGACAAAAGTGCAATTCTCCAAGATCACTCATCTCGTACTCTCTCTCAAGCATGCCTTTTAATGCATTCATTAAACTCATGAGGCTTGCAAGAATGATCAAATCATCAACATATATGATCACAATCACCACATGTTGCCCCTCTTGCATGAAGTAGAGACTATGATCCGCAATGCTCCTAGTAAACCCGTGTGCAAGCAAGAACGTGTCAATCTTTTGGTACCACGCTCTTGGAGATTGTTTCAACCCATACAATGATTTTTGCAACTTACAAACAAGGTGCTCATTACCTTGTTGCACAAACCCCTCAGGTTGCACCATGTAGATATCCTCTTCCAAATCGCCATTCAAAAATGCGGTCTTCACATCCATTTGATGCATCTCCAAGTCCAAGGCCGCTCCAATGGCAAGAATGCATCGAATGGTGGTGAACTTGGCCACGGGAGCAAATGTCTCGTGAAAGTCCACCCCATGCACTTGCGCGAACCCCTTGGCTACTAATCTTGCCTTGTGACGCACAACAATACCCGAAACATCCCTCTTTGTCCGAAACACCCATTTGCAACCAATGGGGTTGCGATCCTTTGGAATGGGAGTTAATTGTCACGTACCGTTAGCAATTAGAGAGTCGTACTCCTCTTGCATGGCGCGCTCCCACTTGACCGCATCCTCACCTTGCATGGCTTCTCGAATGGTCAATGGACCATCCGATAATGCCACATTCGCATGCTCGTCCTCCACTTGAGGGAAGATGTGGTTCTTCCACCATTCTCCAGGTGGCTTGCGCGATCTCTCGGGGTACCGCCGCTCGCTTGAAGAAACTTGCTCCTCTTGCGTGCCCTTTGCGCCATTCTTGGCCTTTGAGCTCGATGGCGCTTCAACAACCTCCGTGTCGCCAGCTTCGTCATCACCGTCATCATCACCTACATCAACAACACTAGGAGACTTGGAGGGTGTGTCCACCAAAACGTCTCCACTACTCCCACTTGGACCAACCTCCAAAGGAGCCTCCATCGTAGACTCCTCACAAAATGTCACATCACGTGACCGAATGATCTTCCTCGTGTCCACCGACATGAGTCTATACGCCTTGGTACCTTCACAATACCCAAGAAACACACATTTCAAGGCCTTAGCCTCGAGTTTCGTCCTCCGTTCGTCGGGAACCTTCGCATATGCAATGCATCCGAAGATGCGCATGTGTGCAACACATGGTTGCCTCCCACTCCACGCTTGCTCCGGCGTCATGCCTTCAACCGCGCTTGTTGGACACCGATTGCGTGTGTATACCGCATTCACCACCGCTTCCGCCCAAAGGTCCAACTTCAAGTTTTGAGCGTGCAACATGCTCCTCGCCATCTCTACAATGGTGCGATTTGCGCGCTCCGCAACTCCATTTTGTTGAGGCGTGTACGGGGCCGAAGTTTGGCGTGCGATGCCTTCATTCTTCAAAAGCTCGTCAAATTTCTTGGACATGTACTCGCCGCCATTGTCCGACCGAAACACCTTGATCTTCAACTCGGATTGGTTCTCCACCAATGTCTTGAACTCCTTGAACTTCTCAAAGCACTCACTCTTGGCTTTGATAGGGTAGAGCCATATCTTCCTTGAAAAATCATCGATGAAGGTCACAAAGTACTTGCAACCTCCCATCGATGTGGTCTTCATGGGGCCACACACATCCGAATGCACGATCTCCAAAACTTTTGTGGCCCGTGTCGCCCCTTCACCCGCAAATGGCAACCGTTGTTGCTTGCCTTCAATGCAACCTTCACACGTGAATGTAGAAGCATCCACTTTCAATTGATGAAGGTCCATACCGCTTACCATGCCGCGTAGTGTCTTCACACTCTTGATGTTCAAATGGCCAAGTCGACGATGCCACAACGCCAACTTGTCGTCCTTCAAGTTTGAATGCGCCAACGCCGCCGATTCCTTCGAATGCACCTTGGAGAACTTGATGTGGTACAAGCTCTCGTGTTCTTCAATGATGGCCACCTCATCTCGACTCGGTGACAACACATAACACCCCTTATCACTAAACTCAACCCTCAAGTGCTTTGCCACTAATTGCCTCACCGATAGTAAATTTGCCGTTAATTTGGGAACGTGGAGGACATCTTGGATAGTGATTGTCTTCACACGACCCCTCACCTCGGTGTCTACAACAATTTGGCCCTTGCCAACGGCCTCAAGCACCGTATCATCTCCCAAAATCACTCTCCTTGGATTAATGAGAGCATACGAATGAAAACAAGTTTTATGTGGTGACATGTGGCTTGTAGCCCCCGAATCAACAATCCAATCACTCGTACTACCATTGCACGATACATTGCTTGCCATGTTTGCATACTCATCACCAACCTCAATCCAATCACTCATGCTTGCATCACCCTCGATACCATCACTCATGCTTGCATCACCCTCGATGCCATCGCTCATGCTTGCCTCATATCTAGCCGTAAATGCGTACTCATCATCGTCACGAGTTTTAGTGTTGTTTGCACTCTCCCCTTTCTCATCCCTCTTGCGTTTGAAGCAAAATTTGGCAATGTGGCCCTTCTTACCACAATAGAAGCACACCTTGTCGCTTGAGCTCCCACTGCCTCCATTCTTGAATTGCTTCGCCACGAGTGCCGCTCCATCTTCTCGAGACTCGTTCTCCTTTCGCCGCGAAAGCTCGTGCAACAACCGTGAGGTCACATAGTCCAATGTGAGCTCCGTAATGGGTCTTGACTCCATCGCCACGATGAGGTACTCGTATGATGATGGAAGGCTCTCCAAAAGTGTCATCACGATGTCACCATCCGTAACCGACACGTCGCAACCGTTGAGTTGATCCGCGAGAGCTTTGACCTTGTTGATGTGCGCCAACATGTCATCTTCTTCGCCCATCTTGATGGTGAAGAACTTGCGCCTCAAAAACAAAATGTTGGCCAATGTTTTTGCTTCGTGAATGTTGCAAAGCTTGGACCATGCTTCCGCGGGTGTCTTGCACGAACGAATGTGCGCAAGTTGCGAATCCGCGAGGTTGAGTGCCAAAATGGCAAATGCCTTCTTCTCCCTCCTCGTGTACGCTTGCATGATCCTAGGATCCGTAGAAGAGAAAGGAGGTTCCTCACTACCCTCGACAATCTCCCACAACTCCTTCTCGGCCATCACCATCTCCATTTTGAATTTCCACAAGTGGAAATTCACCCCATCGAACTTGTCCACGACCTTGGGACCCTCACCCTCAAAAGATGCCATGATCTTCACTTACGTATGCCTCCCCACACAAATGAAACCTCAAACTCAAACACACAACTTTGTTTTTGTGATTTTTTTTTTTTTGATATTGCACCTTTGTGCACCCAATGGGTTTAAAACAACCCCAAACACTAGATCAGCACTTTTGTGCTCCACACACGCCTCCCAACACTCAAATGTGAGAACCCTCACCCAAAAATGCAAAGAGGCTCACCAAAACCCCTCAAATCACTCAATGGAGCTCAAAACAACTCCAAATGCTTCAATACGACGCCTTAGTGTCCCCAAACACTCAATGCACGTCAATGACACCTTTGTGTCCTTCAAGAGCACTCACTCAATGCACATGAACTCACACAAGTCCCTCAAAACCCCAATCGCATTGAAATTGCTCAAAACCGCACCTTTGTGCACAAACTAGCTCCAAATGAAAATTTGAGCACCCCAAGAGCATGAAACACATGCAACACCTCAAAGCAAGTGCCTAATCACTAGGATCAGATGGTAGACCCTCCACGAGAGTCTTCACACCTCACAAATCACTTGCATTTACTCAAATGCTCACAATTGAACCAAACGAAGTTCCACTCGCAACGAAGAGATAGAAGAAAGAAAAGAAGGAGATCAAGGGAAGAAATTGACCAAAGAGAGTGCTCCAACATGTAACTTCAGCCCATGCACACCTCCAAGAAACACCAACGCTTCAACAAGCTCCAAAACCTCCAACAATGCTCCAAAACCGCCCGTTGCGCACCGACCTCAAAATACTTGCACAAATGCAATCTAATACTCATGAAACACACATGAGTGGGCCCATAACCTATTGAAGGTAGAGAAGATTGCACAAGGCACACACACAAACACAAGGAATGCGTAGAAAGAGATAATCTTTACTCAAAGGCCTTCCACCTTAAGTAGTGTACACTAGGAGGTCACCATGGACAAACCATATGGGATAACTCATCACAAGGACACTCTAGAGATCAGCCCATGCCTAACCCCTCCTCCCACACACCATTATTTAGCACCCGTACGTCTTTGGCTTCTAGCAATACTACGTTGCATCAATTACCTCAATAAACAACACTAGGGGACTTGGAGGGTGTGTCCACCAACACGTCTCCTTAACTCCCGCTTGGACCAACTTCCAAAGGAGCCTCCATCGTATACTCCTCACAAAACGTTACATCACGTGACCGAATAATCTTCTTCGTCTCCACCAACATGAGTCTATACGCCTTGGTACCTTCACAATACCAAAGAAACACAGACTTTGAGGCCTTAGCCTGGAGTTTAATCCTGTGTTCGTTCGGAACCTTTGCGTATGCAGTGCATCCAAAGATGCGCATGTGTGCGACACATGGTTGCCTCCCACTCCACGCTTGCTCCGGGGTCATGTCTTCAACCACCCTTGTTGGACACCGATTGCGAGTGTACACCGCATTCACCACCGCTTCCGCCCAAAGGTCCAACTTCAAGTTTTGAGCGTGCAACATGTTCCTCGCCATCTCTACAATGGTGCGATTTGCGTGCACCGCAACTCCATTTTGTTGAGGAGTATACGGGGCCGAAGTTTGGCGTGCGATGCCTTCTTTCTTCAATAGCTCGTCAAACTTCTTGGACATGTACTCGCCGCCATTGTCCGACCGAAACACCTTGATCTTCATCTCGGATTGGTTTTCCACCAATGTCTTGAACTCCTTGAACTTGTCAAAGCACTCACTCTTGGCCTTGATTAGATAGAGCCAAATCTTCCTTGAAAAGTCATTGATGAAGGCCACAAAGTACTTGCAACCTCCCATCAACGTGGTCTTCATTGGGCCACACACATCCAAATGCACAATCTTTAAGGGCTTGGTTGCCCGTGTCCCCCCTTCACCCGCAAATGACAATCGTTGTTGCTTGCCTTCAATGCAACCTTCACAAGTGAATGAAGAAGGATCCACTTTCAATTGATGAAGATCCATCCCGCTTACCATGATGACCATTACCATGATGACCACGCTTACCATGATGACCATGATGAGGTGACCATGCCACATAGTGTCTTCACACTCTTGATGTTCAAATGGCCGAGTCGACAATGCCACAACGCCAACTTGTCGTCCTTCAAGTTGAATGCGCCAACGTCGCCTATTCCTTGGAATGCACCTTCGAGAACTTAATGTGGTACAAGCCCTCGTCTTCTTCAATGATGGCCACCTCATCTCGACTCGGTGACAACACGTAACACCCCTTATCACTAAACTGAACCCGCAAGTGCTTTGCCACTAATTGCCTCACCAATAGTGAATTTGCCTTTAGTTTGGGAACATGGAAAACATCTTTGATAGTGATTGTCTTCACACGGCCCTTCACCTCGGTCTGTACAACAATTTGGAGTTTGTCAAGGGCCTCAAGCACCGTATAATCTCCCAAAATCACTCTCTTTGGATTAATGACACAACACGAATGGAAACAAGTTTTATAAGGTGACATTTGGCTTGTAGCCCCCGAATCAACAATCCAATCACTCACACTACCATTGCACGATACGTGACTAGCCATGTTTGCATACTCATCACAATCCTCAATGCAATCACTCATGCTTGCATCACCCTCGATGCCATCACTCATGCTTGCATCAAATCTAGCCGTAAATGCGTACTCTTCCCCATAATCACAAACTTTGGTGTTGTTTGCACTCTCCTTCTCATTGATTTTATGTTTGAGGCAAAATTTGGCAATGTGGCCCTTCTTACCACAATAGAAGCACACCTTGTCGCTTGAGCTCCCACCGCCTCTATTCCTTGATTGCTTCGCCACGAGCGCCGCTCCATCTTCTCGAGACTCGTTCTTCTTTCGCCACGAGGTCACATAGTCCAATCTGAGCTCCGAAATGGGTCTTGACTCCAACGCCACGGTGAGGTACTCGTACGATGATGGAAGGCTCTCCAAAAGTGTCATCACAATGTCACCATCCGTAACCTACACGTCACAACCACTGAGTTGATCCACGAGAGCCTTGACCTTGTTGATGTGCGCCAACATGTCATCTTCTTCGCCCATCTTGATGGTGAAGAACTTGCGCCTCAAAAACAAGATGTTGGCCAATGTCTTTGCTTCGTGAATGTTGCAAAGCTTGGACCATGCTTCCGCGGGTGTCTTGCACGAACGAATGTGCGCAAGTTGCGAATCCGCGAGGTTGAGTGCCAAAATGGCAAATGCCTTCTTTTTCCTCCTCTTGTACGCTTGCATGACGTTGAATCCATAGAACACAGAGGAGGCTCCTCACTACCGTCAACTATCTCCCACAACTCCTTCTCGGCCATCACCATCTCCATTTTGAACTTCCACAAGTGGAAATTCACCCCATCGAACTTGTCCACGACCTTGGGACCTTCACCCTCAAAAGATGCCATGATCCTCATTTACATATGCCTCCCCACACAAACTAAACCTCAAACACACAACTTGTTTTTGTGATTTTTGCTCTAATATTGCACCTTTGTGCACCCAATGGCTTCAAAAACAACCCCAAACACTAGATCAGCTCTTTTGTGCTCCACACACACCTTCCAACACTTAAATATGAGTGTCCTCACCCAAAAATGCAAAGAGGCTCACCAAAACCCATCAAATCACTCAATGGGGCTCAAAACAACTCCAAATGCCTCAATACAACACCTTAGTGTCCCCAATCACTCAATGCATGTCAATGACACCTTTGTGTCCCTCAAGAGCACTCACTCATTGCACATGAACTCACACAAGTCCCTCAAATCCCCAATTGCATTGAAATTACTCAAAACCGCACCTATGTGCACAAACTAGCTCCAAATGAAAATTTGAGCACCCCAAGAGCATGAAACACATGCAACACCTAAAAGCAAGTGCCTAATCACTAAGATCAGATGGTAGACCCTCCACGAGAGCCCTCACACCTCACAAATCACTTGCATTCACTCAAATGCTCACAATTGAACCAAACGAAGTTCCACTCTCAAAGAAGAGATAGAAGCAAGAAAAAAGAGATCCAAGGGAAGAAATTGACCAAGGAGAGTGCTCCAACATGTCACTTCAGCCCATGCACTCCTCTAAGAGACACCAACACTCCAACAAGCTCCAAAAACTCCAACAATGCTCCAAAACCGCCCGTCGCACACCAACCTCAAAACACTTGCACAAATGATATCTAACACTCATGAAACACACATGAGTGGGCCCATAACCTATTGAAGGTAGTAGAAGATTGCACAAGGCACACACAAACACAAGGAATGCATAGAAAGAGATGATCTTTACTCAAAGGCCTTCCACCTTAAGTAGTGTACACTAGGAGGTCACCATAGCAAACCATATGGGATAACTCATCACAAGGACACTCTAGAGATCAGCCCATGCCTAACCCCTCCTCCCACACACCATTATTTAGCACCCAAAACTCTTTGGCTTCTAGCAATACTAAGTTACATCAATTACCTCAATATTAACCCCTAAATGCCTAGAGCCCTCTCCAAATTCGGCAGTTTTGCAATGATGTATTATAAATTGCAACTAAGAGGGATATTTTGAACTTAATGTATGAATAAAAGTTGTACAATATGAGTTTTTGATTATAATTATACGGTTTAGGGTTTAGAATTGCGATTACCAAACTTTAAAAAAAAAAATTAAACTCAAAATTCAAAATTATTTTGTAATTCAATTACAATTTGGATATTGACAATTTGTATATGAAATGTGTCATGATTGGTTGAAATGTAATACTCTAAGTGTAGTGATTTTTGGAGATTTTATGATTGCTTAATTTTATGAGTTGACTTTTTCAAAAGCACTGTTACACTGAAAACTTTGAAAGTTTCGGTGAATCATTACAACATGAAATGAGGCATAAAATTTTCACAAATCATCCCCTTTCTAATCGGATCACACATTCATGAAGCTAAATTCCCATACAATCTAGAGTAGAAAATCCACATTGCAAAAATTGCATGACGGATTAGAAAACACGGATGAAATCTGTACATCGTCCAAAAAATGAACGCTGAGGCGGTTAGGAATTAACCATGATATTCTTGGAAATAGATCGTAGTTTTGATCCTGTAGTCATTTGTCCGGGGGACACCGGATTATTGTCATAACGAACAAACATTTTAATCTCGCCGGCCCATTTCATGATCCGGAGTTCCTATCTAGCTATCTAATAGTCTCAGTAGTTACACAAACATAAAAAATGTAATAGCCTTAGTAGTTACACAACCGTCGGATATAGGGCCCTCATCCTGCGGTTTTAGGGTTGCCGACGTGGAGATGCGCACGGAGACCTATGATTGCTGACGTGGAGACCGAGGATTGTCCACGTGGAGATGCACATTAGTGAAAGAAAAAATTGTACCACATCAGAACGTGCACGGGTTACCTTGTACTTTGTAACCCAATTTACCAAAAACAGAATCTCAAAACCCCCAAAATTTTGATATACACTATAGATCAAGTATTTTAATCAAATATCCTATCGTAATAACAATGATCCGGTGTCCCACGGACAAATGACTACAGGATCAAAACTACGATCCATTTCCGAGAATAGACACTTTAGTGACTAGCTACAACAATTACAAAAAGAACACTTTGAAGAATCGTATAAAATTCTATTTTATTTAAGTACGTATTGAAAAACTATGATAAATCGATTTATCTCCAATTTATATAAAAAGATACTTGGAAAAATAATGTGTTTTAAAATGTGAGAAATTGATGAGGATTGAGGTTTGTGGATGTCCATTTATGACCATTTTCAATCAATCGTATTCGATATTTCGAACTTATTACTAATTCTCTTAAATTTTAAACCGCTCCCCATAGTCTTAAAATCCTCAATCCTAGTACATGGCTTTTAATTTAAGGACATTCTCGATATTTCGGTGAGTCCAAAACATATGAGCTTTGTTTCTATAGATGACTAACTTGATGACAAAGTGAATTAGCATAGGATGCCAAGTCTGTAAAATACAACCTACAGGCAATAAGTCATTGTAGTAAACACATGTGAGGCCATGTGCCGTTGGCCAAGATTTTGTTATTATTTATTCATTAATTTGTTTATTTTTTAATTTTTTGAACGGGAAACCCGTTACCACAACTAATAGAAGTATTATTAATAGTGCATGTAAGTCCAATTCTAGTAGTAGTAGGTGTCTCGTTATGTTGCCACAACCAATAGAAGTATCAAAAATACTCCTTTTGAGCACATCCAAATTGTATAGAAGTAGTAGTAGATATCTAAGTTTAATTCAGAAGACGTAATAGTAGGTATCTCTAAGTCCCTGTCCCGTTGCCACAACTAACAGAACTATCGGTAATACTACTTGTCATCATATCTAAGTGGAGTAGAACATTAGAAGATATTTGAGCTCTAAGGAGGGCCCTTAAGGATTGACAGAGAACGCCATTTAATTGATGTAGGCTTAGCCTAGGCCAATACCTACAGATCCGTCTCTATCTTGTATGAAGGACCAGACTACCCGACAACGAGCCCTGGCGCTGAAGAATGGTTTTATATTCCTGAAGTATGATTTTATATTTGAGGAGTGTCAGAGGCGGGTACTCTTGTTTGATGTCATGCTTATCACTGAGGGTTGATAGAAATTATTTTTTATTTGTGGGGTTGAAACCCAGGCTTAGCTCCAGCAATTACAACTAAAGCAGAAGCACCCAAAATTGTCAGGGACCAATTCCAGTCATGTATGCAAGCACCTGTTTCAATTTCAGGAGCTCCAAATCAAATTACTAGAACTATTAATTGTAGCAGTTTGGTGATCAATTATGAATACCAAGTTAGCAAAGTGATTGGACTAGAAATGAAGACAAGTATTGGCTTCCCTACTAACATCAATAGTGATCTATGCAGATTAAGTTTGATAATTCAGAACAAAATCATACACTGTGACAGAATTAAATAAAAATTTAATTTTGTTCTTAAACCCAAAGTTTTATGTACTACTATTTTTAATCATTGAAAACCATCGATCTACATAGGTTGAAATGCTTAAACTGACAGATATTAGCTTGGCTTGGATGTCTTTTCCGGAACTTAAACAAATGTGCCAGCAGTTGGTTGAGTTTGCAGGTTGTGGTTGTGAATCATCCCACGAATTAGTCTCGGCAGTTCCATAAATTCAACATTGGCTTACAATTTTGTAATCCAAGTCCATATAATTTGGACATAATTTACATCTTCTCCCGTCTTCATTAAAATTTTCAAAAGCAATTATTACAGATTTTATGACAATCATGTATAATTGTACCTTTAGGTAGGTCAACATCTTCACCCTTAAATAACTTTCTAAAAATTTGATTTTTTAATGTGAATTCACAAAGCAATACATACATTTTTGAATGACATTCTCGCTTCCGATGAGCAAAATAAGTGCACCCAACATATCCAAGTTTATCAAACGTTAATTCATATAGATTCTCATTCTCTAAAAGTCTCCTCCTTCCACTTTGGTATACTCACGTGGTTTTTCATATGTGTGTGTCTAAGATTTTTTGATTTTTTTTCTTTTAGGGTTCGATAAAGATGCCATTGTAGTTAGAACTTTTAGTCTAGTATAGGATTATTTAATTCTAAAATTTGTAAACAAATTAAAACATTTTGCAAATTAAAAAGACTAAAAGAGTAGAATTGCATGCACAAAGTTAAAAAAGTATCAAAAAGTTAAAAAGAGAGTAATAGAAATGGTAGAAAAGTAACAAAGTAAAGTAAGAAAAGCAAAAGCAAAAGTCAAGAAAAAGGAGACAAAGGATTTGAAAGGTGGAGCTCACCACGTGTCGTTTGGAGGTATGTTGAAGCAGTTGGGCGGTTTTTCTCCTCCCGCTTGTACTTAAGCAGTTGGAAAAAAGCTGCTTTGTAGCAGTTGGCTCGTCGTCTTCATTGTTCCTCATGAAAACCAATTTTCTATTCAATAAAAATTCTGCTCATCTTTTGAATGTATTGTGTAATTGGGTTGTATGAGTGTCGAAGTTTTCACAAAGAGCGGAGTTTGAGCGGAGTCTGAGCCTGAGGTTTCACAGAGAGCGAGGAGTGTGAGAGACGGCGGAGTGTGAGTACTGTGCGAGTGCTTGAATGTCGCGAAGTTTTCTGTGAGTGTCGGAGGTTTCACAAAGAGCAGTGACGAGTTGTGTGTGAGCGTCGGGTCCCAGTTACTGAGAGCACCGGAATCGATCAAAGCGACTGTGAGCGACTGTGATTGTGTGTGAGCCGTGGGAGTGACAGTGCTGATGTTCTCTGTGTTCTGAGAGCACAGAGTGAATGGAGCGAAGGTGTGAGTACTGGGTATTTTTGTAACTCACGGAAGTACTGGAATTTGTTTTTGTGAGCGCTGGCTGAGGGTTTGTGAGTGCCGAGGTGTGTAAGCGGTGCCAGGGTACAAGTGCGGAGGAGCGATAGCTTTGCTGAGAGTACTGGAGTTGTGAGTGCAAGGCTCTTTGTAAGCTGCGAGCGGCGGCCGAGAGTGCAAAGAGGACGCTGCCGTCAACCACGCAGACGACGATCACGAGGGCCCGGTTTGAGGGAGCAAGATTCTTTTCCAAATTTCCAAGCTCTTCGGCTTACTAGCTGTGATGGAGTTACTACTGGTGGCTCATTGTCCAAGTTTGAAGAAGTTGAAGCTAAACAGAGAGATTACTCTGGAGCAGTTGTAGAAGATTCTGCTGCGCGTGCCGCAGCTCGTGGAACTCGGCACCGGGATTTACAACCAAAACCTCTCCTGGAGTCAACTGCAACAGCTGCAAGCCTCTCCTGTTTGGTGTTCAAGACTACGTGGGTGATCAAGGTTTATTATTTTTCTTTCCGTGTTTGTGAATGCCATGAATTCTAAGAAGTAGATTTGGTTAGTGATTGGGTAACAGATTGCTGAGAGTTTGATCGTGGAGGACCGTGTATTTGGAAAACTAATAGTTTGGGTCTGGATAATTTGCCTATGTTGTTGGCCTCAACGTCAGTCTGGATTTCTTAGGAAGGCGCATCTATTCTCGTAGAATAGAGTCTGAAGTTTTGGATTGTCCACAGTATGGGCTGCACTGGTCGTAGCGTCGAGCGGCTATTTTACGACTTGGTTGACAATACTTGTGGTGGACAGTATTGTGTGGGATATTTTAGGTTTTGAGCTCGTACGTTGGTGATTGTACCGTAGTTGTTTGTCAAACCTCGTTTAATCAAAAAACGGACAGTTAGGGTTTGTAGGGCAGTAAAAAGTAACCCCAGCTGCCATAAATGGGAGAAATGGCGTTCCTAGTGGTCTCTTTATTTATTTGGAGAGAGTGGTGCTCTCGCGCGCGCCTTAAGGGTTTATTACGGAATCTGAGAATGGCGGCGGACCGGACAGGCGACCGGATGGAAAACCGAGGGTCGGGGAACGGGCCTCTGCCGGGCCCGGCCACGATCCGGGAGTTGAACTGGGCCGCCTTAAACTGGGCGGCTCACTGTTCATTCCTTTCCGGTTCCTCCAGCCCTTTGTGCGCACCCGTTTTTTGCACCTCCGGAGAGCGTTAGGGTTCCCATTTCGCACCCGAAGAGAGGGAGCAGTGAGTGGCTCGTGTGTGAGGATTTTGAGCACCCGGGAGTGAGGGAAATTGAGCGCCCAGGGAGAAACAGTAGCGCGAGGTTAGAATTTGGGAGAGGCGAGCACCCGGACAGCGAGAGCCGCCATTTCCGGTGGAATTTACGGAGAGGAGTAGGTGCGCAGCCGGGAAGAGAGGCGCGGGGACTCCGGGAGGTCAGGCGCACACTACGGAGGCGAAAAGGGACGCGTCCGGAGTGCGAGGAGCGCAGTTTACCGGAGAAGGAGCTGCGCCATTCTCAGGGGAATAAAGAAGTGCGTCCCGAGTCTGCAGCCATGGCGCGGAGGGGAGCCGGAACGAAGATTACGGAGAAGCGCATCTGTCCGGACATCCCGCCGCACGAGGGGGACTTGGACGAGTTGATGAAGGACCTCGAGAAGATGGGGTGCGCGGGGCTCTTTGGGAGAGTGTGGGATGTGCAGGATTCCCGAATGTTGGAGGAAATTGAGGGCGGGTCTATGTTGAGCGCCTTCCGGACGACCATCCGGGCGAAATATGGGAGTTGGACCCGGGAAATGTGGAGGGAGCTATACGGCTTCCCGGACACGAGCATAGATCTGGAACCGGGAGGTAAGGGCGACTCGGATTGGGTGAAGGCGCGATTCACCCACATTTCGGACCACGACGGGTTCAAGGTGGCGGACTGTATTATACCCCGGGAGCAACGGCTGCTCCAGTATGTGGTGCCCATCCTCAATCCGGAGAAGCCCACCACCCTCACCGTAACGCTGGCCCGGGGCATTTACTCCGCTCTGCTCCGGGGGAGAAGGATCAACTGGACAATCCTGCTACACCGGAATACGCAGAAGTGGGTGGTGAACCTAGACAGTAAAAAGGGGTGTCCGTTGGCCCCATTTCTCCACCACCTGTACAAGAGACATGGGTGCCTCACGGAGGAAGAACGGAAGAGGTTGGAGGAAATGCCCATTCCGGGGCTGAAGAGCCCGACCAAGAGGAGGGTAGCTCTTCCGGGTGGAGGAACGTGGACCAGCAGACCCGGGTGAAAGGAGAATGGCGCCACCAACCTCCCAACCGGACAGGAGTAGGAGCCGGGGAGAGGAGCGCAGGAAGGACAAGGAAGACCGCCCGGAGAGGAGTCAACCGGGAGGGGCCAGCGCTGACTCGGAGCAGAGGACGAAGAGGAGAGAAGACCGGCCCGAGAGGGGCCAACAGGGTGACACCCGGCTGCGACAAGATGAGCAGCAGAGGAGGAAGGACCCGGAGACAGACCAACCGGGGGAGGCAAAGTTGCAGCAGGAGCTGAGAACAAAGAGGAGAGAGGATCCGGAAGATGAGGAGGATTCTCCGCAGCCGAAACTGACCCGGAAGAAGCCGGTGAGGAATCAGGGAGGAAGTTCCACCCAAGAGCAACCTCAGGTGACCCCAGTGGTGGAGTCCGGGCCAGAGAAGGAGACAGGACCCACTCCAGCACCGCCACAGGAACGACCGGAAGCAGATTCCGGATTCATGGATGAAGACCCTGCCCCGGAAGATCCACAGGAACGATTGGTGAAGGGGAAGCAACCAGAGGAGGAGGCAGGAACGTCTCAAGTGCGACTTCCAGGCCTGAAGAGGAAGTTGGTCCTGATTGAAGAGGAGGAGCCGGAGGGTCCGGAGACTACTCCTAGGAAGGACAAAGGACCCGTCCGGAAGAAGGCAACCCCGCTCAACAAGCGTCCCAAGGAGGCAGGGGACGACGGGGAGGAAACAGGAGAAGAGGACGACCGGAGGCAGGAACCACCGTTGGAGGAAGAACCGGTACAGGAGGAAGGTCCACCCGGAGGTGTACAGGAGGAAGGGGAGGCCCCACTTCGGGCGAAGAACATACTCCTGCAGACCCGGATTGCCCTGGACATGGTGACGGAGCAGTACACCCCCATGTTCGCCGCACTCCGGGAGACAGGAATTCTCCTCCGAACAGAGGACGCTCTGGAGTATCCGGCACGGATCCGGAAGCTCCAGAGGAACCTGATCCGGAGCAGGGAGAAGGAGAGCAAGTTGGCCGGACAACTGCAAAGTCTCCAGGAGGATGAGGGCGAATCCGTTGCTCTCTTGAAGGGTTTGAAGGAGGAGCTGCAACGGAAGGTGGCGTACATCAAGAAAATGGAGGCCCAAGTGCAGAAGAACGAGTTGCAGATCCGGGAACAAGAGGAGACCATCCGGAGAATAGGGAAAACAAGTCGGCAGTGCATCACCAAACTGTCGGGGTTGTTCCACCCGGATGGGGAGGCACAGATGAAAGCCCGGCTGTATGACGAGAAGGTAGGTCAGCCGGGATTGGAGGGAGCAGCCCGGATGAAGAACGTGGTCCGAGAGTATTCGAAGAAGGTGGAGACCTATCTGATGGAGTTCCGGGAACTGGCAGAACACATCAAGGGGAGCTCTTCCGATGAAGAACCGGGTCAGGAGGAGACAGCCAACCGGGGCGATAGAGTAGGGTCCGGGGAGGGACTGCAGGGGATGTTCAATATGTCTGCAGATGCTCCTCAGGAGGGTGAAATCGACCGGTTGATGCGAAAGGGGAGCTCAACGCAGGAGCACACCTCCCGGGTAAGACTGGATGTGGAACCAATCCACATGGTCCGACCGGCCGAAGTGAGCCCTGTGGAAGTCCGGAACCTCTCGGAAGAAATGGAGGCGATGGACGTTCAGCCGGACAGGGTGGAAAGGCAACAGGGTGGGCCAGGAGGTCACCCGGGTAGCCAGTCGGGAGGAACGCAAGTAGGCGAGCCAACTGGAGGGCGACAGGTGGAACTGCCTACTGGGCACGAATTACGAGGAGCTCGGTCCACGGATCCAATCATGGTGGACAACCCGGAAGTCCAGGAGGGGCAGCCAACGGAGGATGAGCCGTTGCCCTGGACCGCCGGGGGTCCAGGATTAGTGGTCCGGATTTAGTGGATCTGGTCGTGTAGAGTAGGACTTTTTGAGTAGGTAGATTAGAAGACTTTTTGTGTATAGGCTTTTTAGGACTTTAATGTTAGTGGCGGCTTAGGATAGGAACTGAGCCGTGGAGGAAGCTCCCCGGGTTTCCGGATCCCGGGAATGTAGGATCTGCGGATTTCCCGGATCTGGGCGTTTGGGGCGGCTTCTTATCCAGGAATGCTTGTCATTCTTGGGTGTCTTTTTGTGTACTACTGTTCCGTGTAAATGAGTAGAGGCGCATGTTCTTTCCACCAACTGTGTGTGTGTGTACGTGTGTGTGTGCACATGTGCGTTTGCTTGTGGTATTGCCCGGAACAGTGTCTCAATTAGTCCCTTGGTAACCGGGTGGATTAGCCAGGTTCTGGTCTAAGAGTCAGTTCAGAGACCGGGTAGAAGATTTGGGAGAATTAGGAGCGTTTGAATGCAGGGTTTTCCGGGACTGGTTGCAGGAAATACTCTGGATTAGTGGCTGAGTGAGCAGGAGGGGGTACTCCGGTTCTCTCAGAACTCCTGGACGGGTAGTCCGGTAGAGGTGCCAGCATCCGGGTAGATCTTGTAATTGCAGGGTACGGGGAAGCCAGAGTAAAACGGGTCGTGAGGAATTCCATCTCTTCCGGACACCCTAGATACTGTCCACCCCGGTTAGCAAGTCGTTGTAGTTTTTTTTTAAGAGGAAAACCGGGTTGCTCTTGTGTCACCGGCTGGGGGTTTGGGATAAACCCACAGTTGAAGGGTAATACGGAAAGTACCCGGAGTAGGAAGTGAGTTTGGATAATCCGGAAGTTGTGAAACCCCTGTCACGGAAATCAATAGGGGAGGGTGTAGCTTTAAATCCAGCATCCTTAAAAATGCAAATGGAGAACCCTCTGAGGGAAAACAGAGGTTAAAGGGAAACCGGATTAAAAGGTTAGGATAGACCGGGTGGAGAAGGATTGGCTAAACTCCCAATCCCGACAGATACCGGATCTATCCATAATCGTATTAGTCAGTAGGGAAGATCCGGTCTGAGTAGAGAAAAAGGGAGTTAATTGGTGACCGGAGGAGAGTAGTCACCAATCCGGATCAGTCCCCGGAAACTTCCCACTTCACAGAGTCTCCGCGGAATGATAACCCGGAAATCACCTCTACGAGCATTCTTAATACAAAAAGTGCGCTCTAGGGGAATATCCGGTATCACGTGCTACGACATGGCACAAATTTGGCGCTGCTGCCGGGGATTCTGAAGCGAGGAAGCAGTGCTACAGTGTGTGCTTACAGTGAAGCGAGGAAGCAGTGCTACAGTGTGTGCTTCCGGTGGAGGAGGCGTAGTTTTCAAAGGTTTAGAATTTCCAGGGTTGTGTTGTCTGCGAGTGTGTGTGTGCAGTGGAGCGTCTAGACACCCTAAACTTCATATTTGCTGCAAACTTTTTGATTGCCGTGTGATTGACGTGGTCCCTCTTCATGGTGGTGCAAAGGGGGATGCTATTCTTTGCATGAGGAGGTTAACTTTGGGGTTTAGGTCTGACTGGCTATTCTCGCCAGTAGTCATATGCTTCTTTGCTGCGTACTTTTGGACGTGGTACAGCTAGGGTTTTTGAATTTTTTTGACGTGGTACAGCTAGGGTTTCTGGTGTAGTCACGGAGATGTTGTGGAAATCTGAGATCAGAAGGTCTGATGTTTTTGATTCAATAAAAGACCTTTTGCTGCACTGAAAAAACATCAGCCATCTGGAAATTGAGTGTAGTGAACTCATAACTGCGGATTAGCAGTCCTTGTGGTCGTTGTGGTCGAATTCATTTATCTTTTTCGTATGGCAGTATTTCTTTTCAAGTTATATTTCTTTGCATTAAATAGGAGAGCATGTACACGAAGCCGTATAGTTTGAGTATAGCATTATGTAAGACCAGTGCGGATGTACACACAGGAGGGCTAGAAGTTTGGTAGCCAATGGTCAATTGACCACTGGAAGGGTGATTTAATTACGAGTGGAACTCGCTTCCAAGCTTTAGCATTCAGAGTGTAGTTTGACAACCACTCGTCAAATGACCACTGGAATGGTGTGTTGTTGACAATTCCAAGCTTTAGCATTAAGAGTAGTTTGACAACCGCTCGTCAAATTGAGTTTGACAACCATTTTAAACTTTAGCATTAAGACTGTATGTTGTTGTCGGGCGCATCACAGATGCATGCGTGGTGAGGGTAATAGCAGCGCAAAAGAACTAGACAACACGCACTTGATTTGTAGAAATAGTACAAAATAATACTCATATAAGAAATGAGGCAGATATGGCAACATGAAGAATTGCAAGATGACATAGAATTGCAGATTGGAAGCGTGTTTACTTTTTGGCAATTTCGTTGAATATAGGCTGAACGTACTAATGTAGTATTGGAGACTTTCATGCCAGCCCTCACGTTTTCATAAATGCATGGACTGCAAGACGACGGTGTAAGCAGAGGCATGGAATTCAAAAGCTACCAGTGGTCAATTGACCAGTGAAATGCTAAGTCTTAGTTGGTGAGTACCACAACCCAGTGGTCAATTGACCAACGGCTTACTATCCTCCATCAGTTGTTTTCAATCCTAATAATCGGTTGGCTATTCAGTTTGAAAGCCAGTTGTCAATTGACCAGTGGTGTGGTATCCTCCATCTGTGCTCATGAGTACCGCACATTTGGATCTGCAGGTCATGGGAAAGAATACAACGGACCCTGTGGCTCATGTCCCGTATGCTAGAGTATTCAAGAAATTGTTCGAGCCCATCTTGGATGTCAACATTTGTGGAGACAGCAATGGACGGAAGAAATATTGGCCAAAGCAATGCCTCACCGCACCTCGCCAATGGTACCTCGAAGTTGTCAAGCAAGTAAATCCTGTCAAATTTGGTCTTATGGTGGTTGTGAATTGTCAAACCTCGTTTTACCAAAAGCGGCTAGTTAGGGTTTCTAGGGCAACTAGGAGTAGTCTTTCCTCCATAAATAAGAGGAGTAGTGGCCATAATGGTCCAGTTAATTATTTAGAGAGAGAGTACCATCCGGGCGCAGCCTAGGGGAATTATTACAGGACTAGACTGACAGCAAGTTCCGGTGGGGAACCGGATGGGAGACCGGATAGGAGAGGACGGGTCTCCGATGGACCCGGTCACGGTCCGAGCATTGAAGTGGGCCGCCCTAAATTGGGCGACCCACTGTTCATTCACTCTCTACAGTTCCAGTTGTCCGCGCCAATAGAATTTTGAGCTTCCGGATAGCCGTAGAATTGATAGTGTGGGACCGGAAGAAGAGAGCGTTGAGCGACCGTATTGTGCAGATTCTGAGAGCCCGGGAGTGAGGGAAACTGAATACCCGGTGATAGATAGTGACGCAAGGTTAGAGTTCGAAGTAGGCGAGCCTCCGGACAGCGCGCACCGCCATTTCCGGCGGAGTTTGAGGAAGAAAGGAAGTGCGCAGTCAGGAAAAGGGTCGCGGGGTCTCCGGGAGGTTAGAAGAACACCCCGGAAGCGGAAAGGGAAGCGCCCGGAGCGCGAGGCGCGAGGTTTACCGAGGAAAGAGAAGGCGCATCCGGAGAAGGAGTTGCGTCACATCAGGAGGAGGGAAGAAGCCCGCCCGGAGTCCGCAGCTATGGCACGCAAGGAAGCCCGGGCCAAGATTCCGGAGAAACGCACCTGCCCGGAGATTCCTCAGCACGAGCAAGACTTTGATGAGCTAATGCAGGACCTCCAGAAGATGGGGTGTTTGGGATTGTTTGGGAGAGTGTGTGATGTGCAGGACTCCCGGATGTTGGAAGAAATCGTAGGCGGGCCAATGGTGAGCGCTTTCCGGACGACCATCCGCGCGAAGTATGGCAGTTGGACCCGGGAGATGTGGCGGGAACTGTACGACTTTCCGGACACCAACGAGGACCTGGAACCGGGAGGCAAGGGCGACACGGACTGGGTGAAGATGCGGTTTAGTCATCTCTCGGACAAGGACGGATTCAAGGTGGCGGATTGCATACTGCCCCGGGAGCAAAGGCTGCTCCAGTACGTAGTACCCATCCTTAGTCCGGAGAAGCCCACCACCCTCACTCTGACGCTGGCCCGGGGATTCTACTCCGCCCTTATCCGGAAGAAACGGATCAACTGGGCGATCCAGATCCACCGGAACACGCAGCAGGAGGAGCGGCAGGAAGGGAGAAGGAACCCGGAACTAGAACGACCGGGTGGAGCGAGACATCAGCCGGAGCTGAGAACAAGAGACCGGAAGGGGAGTCCGGATGAGGAGGAGGATTCTCCACAGCCGAAGCTAACCCGGAAGAAGCCGGTGGGAGGCCGAGAGGCAATTCCTCAACCGGAGGTAGGCGGTCCTTCCCGGACACAACCTCGGGGGGATCAGATCGAGGAGCCCAGGCCAGAGGAGGAGACGAGGCCTTCTCTACCCCAACCCTAGGAGCAACCGGTAGAGGGTCCCGGACCAATGGAGGAGGATTATACTCCGGCGGCTCCACAGGAGCGCACGGAAGAAGAGAACCGGACAGATCAGGAGAGAGGTCCGTCTCAGCCACGACTCCAGGGACGGAAGAGGAAGTTAGTCCTCCCGGCTGAAGGAGAGGAAGAACCGGAAGGACCGGATACCACACCTGGAAAGAAGAAAGGACCGGTCCGGAGGAAGGTAATCCCACTCAACAAACATCCCAAGGAAGCAGGGGAGGACGAAGAGGAAACGGGAGATGAGGGGGAACAGGAGCAGGAAAGGCCAGCAGGAGCAGAACCGGTCCAGGAGGCAGGACCATCCGGAAATGTGCCAGCGGAACGAAGAGAACCGCTCCGGATGGAGGACATGTTACTGCAGACACGGGTGGCACTGGACCTGGTTACGGAGCAGTACAACCCCCTGTTCGCTGCTCTCCGGGAGACAGGGACCCTTCTCCGGACGAACGACATTCTGGAGTATCCGACGCGAATAAGGAAGCTCCAGAGGAATCTCATCCGGAGCAGGGAGAGGGAGAACGAGCTAACCGGACAACTGCAGGGCATCCGGGAGGCAGAGAGCGAATCGGCGGCTCTCTTGAAGGGATTTGAGGAGGAGCTGCAACGAAAGGTAGCCTACATTAACAAGATGGAGGCCCACGTACAGCAGAAGGAGCGGCAGATCCGGGAGCAAGAGGATACCATCCGGAGTGTAGCAGAGACAAGCCGACAGTGTGTCTCCAGGCTATCCGGATTGTTCCAATCGAATGGGGAGGCCCAAACGAAGGCCCGGTTGTATGACGAGCGGGTCCTTTAACCGGGATTGGAGGGACTAGCTCGGATGAAGAATGTAGTCCGGGAGTACTCGGACAAGATAGAAGCGTTTTTGGTGGAGTTCCGGGTACTGGCGGAATGCATCCGGGAGAGCTCTTCGGAGGAGGAGTCGGAACAGGAGGGACCTACCTCCCGGACTGTGTTGGATGTGGAACCCATCCACATGGCCCGACCCGCAGGAGTAAGCCCAGAAGAAGTCCGGGATCTGAGCGAAGGCATGGCGGCAATGGTTGTCCACCCGGACAGGGCGGAAAAGCAACAGGAGGGACAGTCGGCGGGGCGCGGAATTCGGGGAGACAGGCCAGCTGATCCAATCGTGGTAGGAAGTCCGGAAGGTGGGGAAGAGTAGCCGCCGGAGGACCAGTGGCTGCCCAGGAGTCATCGGAGGCCCGGAATCAGTGGCCCGGTCTTCGTGGGTCCGGCTGTTTGGAACGGGACTTTTTGAGCAGTAGAGTAGGACTCTGTTTGGGAGTTAGTTTTTAGGATTCTGATTTTAGGTTGCAGCGTAGGATGAGAATTAAATCGTGGGGTAGTCCCCCGGTTTTTCCGGATCTGCGGGTTTCCCGGATCTGGTCGGCTTTGTGTTTTCTTTTTATCCAGGGATGTTCTTCATTCCTGGGGTCTTTTTGTGTACCATTTTCTCTTTGTAAATGATCATAGGCATACTCTTCTACAGACCAGTGTGTGTGTGTGTGTGTGTGTGTGTGTGGTTGCTGCTTGAGATCGTGATCCAATTAGTCCCTTGGCAACCGGAAGGGTTGATAGGATTCTGTTGTGGATCTAGTCGTTTCATGCTCAGTTGCAAGGTGTGATCCGGATTAGTGGTTGAGAGGATAGGAGGGGGTACTCCAGTTCTCTCAGAATTCCTGGACGGGTAGTCCGGTTGAGGTGCCAACACCTGGGTAGATCATGTGACAGATGAGTCCGGAATGGCTAGAGTAACCGGGTTCTGTTGTAGATCCAGTTAAGAGTCTGGGTATTGGGAAAACTCAGAGATTGTTTGAAGGTGGGTTGTTTCGTGCTCGGTTACCAGGTATAATCCGGATTAATGGCTGAGTGAATAGGAGGGGGTACTCCGGTTCTCTCAGAACTCCTGGACGGGTAGTCCGGTTGAGGTGCCAGTACTTGGGTAGATCAGGTGATAAGGAGAGCCGGGAGGATCAGAGTAAAACGAACAAATTAGGAGTCCAACCAATTCCGGATACCCCGGACACAGGTCCATCCCGGTTATCAAGTCGTTGTAGTAATCTTTAGAAGGGGGAAACCCGGGTTGCACTTAAGTGACCGGCTGTGGGTTTGGGATGAATCTGCAGCTGAAGTGCAGTACGGGAAATTACCCAGATTGGGGATTAGGAGTTTTTGTTAAGATAACCGGAAGGTAGTGAATTTCCCATCACTTAAATCAGTAGGGAGGGGTGTGTCTTTCAATCCAGCACCACTAATGTGAATGGAGAACCCTCTGAAGGAAAACAGAGGTTAAATATAAACCGGTTTGAGTTGTCTTGATAGACCGGACAGAGTACGGTTGGATAAATTCCCAACTCGGACGAAAACCAGATCAAGTTGTAACCGGGTCAGTCAGTGGGAGGAGACCCGGTTTGGTAGGAAAGAGGAATTCAGCTGGTGATAGAGAGAGTGAGATCACCAGTCCGGGACCATCTCCGGAAGCTTTCCACTTCACAGAATCTCCGCGGAACGATAGCCCGGAAATCACCTCTACGAGCGCTCTTAATACGAAAAAGCGCGTTCTAGGGGAATATCCGGTATCACGTGCTACGACATGAATGGTGGGATCGCTCTAGCCGGTGACATTGCTTTTGCCACCCTCGCAAACCTCGTAGTCATGGACATCAAGTACTTTAAGCCATACCTAAATCTATGGGTTGCAAACAACTCCGGGAGCGTGGCTAACCTTTATTTCACGGAAGGAGAGGATAAGTTCCAAGCAAGACCCTTCACAAATAGCCTTAGTGAGCATGAGGGTGACCTTAAGGGAGATGGAGATGACACCATCCTAATTGACAAGGCTATTTTCTTCGTGAACACAGACAACATGAAGGTGAGTTGAGTGCTCAAGTCCGTGATGACTCTTCTAAACAAGGTCACATCTAAGCAATTTAGGAATGAAGGGGTACATGAGAAAACCCGCTCTAAAAAACGGCCTCAGCCGGCTCCAATGTCATGTAGTCCTACTCCTAGCCGTGCCAAATCAAAGAAGGGCAAGCAACCAGTGAAAGAGAAGGAAGTGCAAGAAGCACAGACCGAGGCGGTGGACATGGAGACATCACCTGTCAAAGAGAATGCCGCAGAGCCGGAGTCACCAGAAGAGCCGAACGTGGTCAGTTCAGAGGGTGCGGAACTCCATGAAGTTGGCGAGGGTGACAACAACCCCAAAGTAATTGGCTCCGTTGCCGGTAGTCAATTGACCACTGGCAACAATGAGGAAGACATGGTTGCAGGATCACCTCGACTAGCCAAACGTCGGCGAAAGCAGACGACGACAGTGAGGTTCTCCGGTACGCCAGTTCTCGAGGATGCGATTCAGATACCAATCGAGAACTTGGAGAAAGAATCCAACGCATCGGCAACACTTATTGCAGCCAGCCAATCTAAAAGATGACAGAAGGAACGTCAATATTAGCACCCAGTGAAAACGGCGGAGGGGAAGGACATAGACTTTGACGACTGTCGAGAAGAGCTAAAGCAATTTAGGAACAGATGTGCACCAATGTACATATGGGGGCAAGACTTCACGAAAGAGATCGACGTGGATCAGATGATCAATGCACCAATAGAATTTAAGTACCGCACATTCCATGAAACATGTTGCAAGAATCTTTTTGAGATTTATTTGACTGGGATACACCCGCCCAAGCAGACCTTGACTCTCATGCCCAAGGTAGACAAGAAGCCATGCTACTTCGATAATGTAAATGATGGAGAATTTTACATTATCAATGGGCAACATTCTGTGGCGGCTGCAAAGAAACTGTTGGCTCTTGATTGCGTTGATCCCGAGCGCCAGAACACGTACAAGACTTGGCAGTGTGACTTCGTGTAGACCGAGAATAAGATGTTGCTGTCAGAGCTGTCACGGCGCACAAATAACACCAATCAACACAAGTGGGATTCGCCGGAGTATCCTCTGCACGTGAAGTATTGCCGAGATCTGTAGATCACCTATGGGAGACCAGATCCAAAGAACCCCGGCAAACCAAGGTCTGAAGCGAGGAAGATCTTCAAGGTGCGCTGGCATAGTAGAATTGAATAGTACAATTGAATAGCATTGTGCCATCTATTCATCTCAACTTTTCATTATCAGATTGCATGTCACTTGAACCAGTGGTCAATTGACTACTGGCACGATGGAGTTTTGCAGGAATTTCAAGAAAAAGCACTGGAGACTTTGAACGCTATGACTTTCAAGAATGCCAACAAGACCGCCATGGAGTACCAGGGTGAGTTCTTGGTCATTTGTGGATCGGACGACTTGTACAATGGCATTCACAAGGCATTTGAGTGGTATGAGACAGGCGACCTCGTGAACTCCGACACTGGAAGAAAAATGAAGGTCGACTGCAAAGACAAGTGGGTTCGAAAACTGACCAAGGCATTCGCATTCAAGTGTTTGCGTGGCTAAGGGACTAACTCACTCCTCGAGCTGGTGCAGAAAATTACTGCTGGCTTGACAGTCAAAGGGGAGCTACTGAAGGAAGACAATGCAGTTCCCAAAGTGTATTTGGGGAGTACTCGGCCGAGAAGCAAACACTGCTGTAGCTTGAAGGACTGGACGGACAGAAAAAAGGTGAAAAATTCCATCATGCGTTGGCTCAATAAGAAGTCGCCCAAGAGTATCTGGGTCAACGACGACGTAGATCGAGTGACTTGGGGCAAATTCAAATGCAAGCATGGGTTCAACTCAGCCCACATGGACGAGTTCATCAAGCGAGCGACAAAACTCTTCTTCTTGAGGTCCTTGAAAGTAAGCGACAATCCTAGAAGAGCGCAAGGCCCCCCCTCAGATGCATTCTTGGCGGAGATGGAGAGAATTTTGGAGAAAGAGCACGTCTTGAACTCCAACATAACTCCGGTACTGAGCAAGATCCTGGCAGACGAGACACTCTCAAGATTTGCAAAATTTCCAACGCGTCATCTTGTACCCGGCACGATGATGAATTTAACCGACCCTTCTACATGGTGCATTGTTAATTCGGAAGATCTTAATTTTGATGCGGCCATCATGGATTTGCGTGCAATCGACTGATGGCTAGAGCGCGACGATTTGAGTATTGATCCGTGTTACCAGTTCATTCTTTCCAAGATGCTGAACCGGAGCCGCTATGGCAGGTGGCCACCGCATTGGCTGGTAATTTGCCACTGCACAAATGAGAATGAGACCCTTCAGGCGGTGGATGGGCATTTGAAGGGGTATTCGCATATATGGAGAGCCGATATGTGCCAACGGCAGTAGAGACGTACTTCTTCTCCTCCCAAATCATGAAAAAAGGTAAGGGTGTCACCATCTTCTACTTCTGGAATCCTGAGATGGCAAATGCCATAAATTGGAAGAATGAAGTTTGTGCATCGGAGTCGACAAAGCGTGTAGGATCTGTAAGGGAGGTCGACTTGCTTGACGACGAACTTAGGATGGAGGTGTACATGCTTTTCCTCATACAACTTCCACACATTGATCATGAGACCAAAGACCCACGAACTGTGCTATATGTGGCTGTCGGGCTGAAGTGCATGATCGTGGCCATGGTACGCTCGTTTGCTCTTGCCAGTAGTCAATTGACCACTGGCATCGTCTACAGTTATCAGCCACTGAATCTCACCATTATTGACAATTGCTAACCTTCTAAGGTGATGTGTAGATGTTTGATCTCCGACCCGTCACCGTGGGTATACCGGAGGATAACTTCCGAGTGTTGGTCAGCAGTCACCAACTCGGCTGCCAACTCCAGAATTTTGAGCACATCTTTCACACGTCCTTGCACACATTGGATGAGCCAAAGAAATATGGCTCGTGATTTTCATTGAAGCCTAGTGGGCCATCTGAAGAACCACATAGTTCAGGTGTCCAGCGGCGGGAATTCCAGTCCAAGAAATGTGCAGACCGGAGTAAGACTGTTATAAACATAGAGGACGTGGTATCTGGCGCAAGCGGCGTAGAATCTGGCGACGACCGTGACGGTGACCGTAGTGATGAAGGGGCAGGGACCGAAGGGGAGTGGCCAAATTCTGTCAGGAAACGCAAACGGTTTCTGTCGTCCCAGGACAGCGACGCAGATGAGCCTTCCGGAACTGCCTTGCAATTTGATAATGAAGAGGGAATGAATGATGCCACGGGCCCAATAGTTGCAGCTGCAGCGAGCATTGGAGACGACGCCATTGAGACGAGGGCCGAGACTCTGACCAAAGCAAAAGATGTAGAGGCCTTGGCAAGAGGCAATGACATGGACGTCGAGAATCCCTATCACTTTTCGCCTCCAGGGGATGCACCAGCGCAAACTATAGAGCACTGTACTCCAGTACCCTTAACTCCGTGCAGCCCTCCCTTGTAAGCAAGTGGCGATCATGGTTCGCCTCAACCGTTGAGCTCGGTTGTTCATTCTAGGAATATGAACGAAGCAATGGCCTTCATTGGGGAATATGTTGAGGACCTCACACTTGGGCCTCCTCCCCCTATAGATTCGAGGGTCCGCAAACTCTTGCCACTTACACTTGGAGAGCCTCGATGTGATGCACAATCGCCAATAGTCAATTGCCCACTGTTCAATGTTGAGCAAAAGAAGTTGCCAGTGGATGCGTGCGACGGAGTCGACAACGACTCTGTTCATGGTGTCGCCGAACCTGACCTCGATTGGGTTCTTCAATGCAATGTGCATCCACCTAAAGAGCTGACTAGTAGTAGTGACGAAATTCCAGTAGTCAATTGCCCACCGTGTGAGAGAATTTATCTGAGAATAAAGGTGTTTGAGATGTGGATAGTGAAGACAGTATCCCTGCCTATGAATTTTACAGTGATTTGGAAATCCATCATGATGAGAGTGCACCTTTAGCAGACATCGAGGATGGACTGGAAACTGATTCCGGAGCAGCGGGCAATTGCGCAGAGGTTAATTCCGCCCAACAGTTCGCGGTTTCGCATGGAGTTCGAGTGCACGAGGCACGCATGGCCCGAGTGCATATCTATGAAACACCTCCTTCACCTGCAACAAATGTCATCTTGGTCTGCACTTCTTATGTAGTGCCAGTGGTCAATTACCCACTGGCAACCATTGAGGAAGTCTCCGTTCCCCAAAAGAGTTTTCCTTCACAAGGTGTGGACGATGCACGCATGGCCCTTGTGGAAATCCATGATTCATCAATGGCCACTGAGACAAAAGACATGTTGGAGTTCACTCCCTCTCTGGTGCCAGTGGTCAATTGTCCACTAGTTACCATCGAAAACGACGCTGCTGCAGATGAGAGACTTGTGCTTGCTATGGTTCCGGGTTCAACTTTTGAGGCTTCTACTGTGCCTCTACTACAAGCCCTTGCCATTCCATCTCTGTGGATCGTAAAGAAGGAGGTCACGGAGGTCTTCGTGCCTTCTAATAAGGATAACCCATCGAGATTGATAGCGGCTCTGATGATAATGCGTACAGAGCATCCTTGTTAAATTTCCCATCCGATGTGGAGTCCAACCTGTCAAATAGAACCAAAGACGTGGAGTCAACTGACGGATCAGATCAGAAGGTCTCTCAAAGAAGACCTTTGAGAATACAACTGGAGACCATCGTGAAGAAAAAGTTGACCGTGAATCGAGCTGCAGTGCGAGTGAGCCGAGAGCTGGAAATGCAAAACAAGATATTGAAGTTGGAGTTGCAAAAGGTTCGTGAGGAAGCAAGGCTGAGGGAATTGAAGTTGGAGGAGGCAATTCGTATGAGTCAGGTAGTGAGTGCGGGTGAGTTCACAGACTCCCTTTCCACGCACATAACCCATCAAACAACCTCGATTGCATCAGCACGAGAAATTTTGGACCATGACGTGGAGATTTCTAAAGGTCCCGTACAAGGCTGTATTCCGGCCACATAGGAACAGATTTCCCTCGATGATTTAAAAGTTCTGCTAGATGTTGTATGCTATATTCAAGAAAGTCGTGAAATGCTGACCACGCCTATTGGTAATCGCAGGAATGTGATGTTATTGAGGAGCATGCAGCCATGGAAGCAGCAAGGACAAACAAGGTCAGTGTACTGTCGTATTATTGCATTGAAGTTGTTTCTGATTCGTGGATGTGAGCGTCATTTTTGAATGAAATGGTGCCCGGTCTGTACAGGAAAATTGAGTCTCTTCGTAGGGCGCATCGAGTTGAAGATTTGAACACCACAAAGACTTCAGTTGTAGATTATTATGTTGACTAGGCCGCTTCCACCATAATCTATTGTACACTAGACAATCAATTTTTTTTTCATCAGCACAGGTGGAAGGAAGCACCCATGGGGAAATCAATTTTATACAAATTAGTAGTCGACCGCTAGAGGACTTGGTGTGCATATTGAGTAATTGTAAATGTGTGGCAATACCAAGTTTTGATTATGTACCCGGTTTTGAAAATTTCAGGAGAATAGACCATGTGTACGCATCTCCTTTGGTGTTGCTCATTTCCTCTTGGGACTACAAACTCGAATTAAAGGTTCAGAATTAGACCTCACATCGGTCACTTGGTGGTCACTGTGTAGACTATTGATTCATATGCTTTTCATTCCACAGGGTTCAGAGGAGCACTCTATGGTGCGAGACACGAGGACTTGAATGCGAGAAAGCGAGGGGTTTGATGCTTTAAGGTGGTTGTTGAGGAGAAGGTGTGGATTGGAATTTGTAGAAATGGCAACGAATGGCTTTGCCTGGTGGGGAGTTTCTGGTGTTTTTAGGGTTCATGATGAGACGTAATCTAGTCGAGAGTGTCAGTTTCGTGTGGCAGTGAACTTTGCGCTTCTTGCAAGCGGTGTAAGCGGTCGTGAACGTGTAGAGAGATAGGGTTTGTTTTTGTCGACTTTGCTGGTGACGTTGCTGATTCATTTCTCTGGACTTCCGTTTCCAATGATCAGATTCTCGCGCTAAGGCTACAGTGTCGGTATTTTTGAATTGCTGGTAAGAGCTGAATGGTGTTTTGGATCAAGTAATCACCAAACGGATTTTGAATTGACTGGTTGTTTCTGTAGATGGCAACTCAGAGTAGTACAGCTGGTTTATGTTGTCTTTAGCTAATTATCGAATTGGTGATTGTGTTCTTTTTGCAGTACGCTCTTCGGGTAGAACGTCGATGCCCAATGTAGTGGATTCTCACGCTTGACGATTTGTTTCTTCAGAAAAACGAAATGCATTCAGTTGTGGTTTCAGACTGGCGGGCAGCGTCGGCGCTTGATGCCATCACCGCGAGCACCTCGTATTCTACAAAATATTTGGGGCCTCCTTCTATTTCAACTCGTCAGCAAGGACATGCAGCCAAAGCTTGTGGACGTTCTTTTCGAATAAGAGGCGCCTGTGGAAACTGGCAACGGATCAACCTTGTGCAAAAAGCTGTTCCACAACTCCAGGTTTGGCCTCTTTCCGGTCACGCCTTCAGGTTGAAAGTTGAGGATTCTTTCAAATTCTTAGCGAGCCATAAAGACCGTCGGAGCATCCAGATGAGGCTCATTTCTTATGTTGGATATACACCTTTGCGGGCGGAAAGAAAGATTTGTCAGTCAGCTTCTTGATTAAATTGCCTTGTGTACAATTAAGGTGGTGATCACGGGTGAGCACTTGCTCGGAAGGCAATGCTTGATATCTAGGTTGTTACATTTTCCCCAAAGTAGCAGCACGTGAACTTGGTCGACTGAACCCCGAACCCTGACCCCAGTATTGATAGGAAGGTGTGCTTGAGCTCTGCTACTAGTGTGCTTTTTGAAAAACTGTTGGGCTTTTTGTGAGCAGGATGTGCGTGCGAACACACTGTTCAAGTCTCCATGGCCTGTCTACCCTTTGTTATCCGTGCTCTTGTGCCCTCATGGAGGACGTAGTGGACAAATTAGGTGTTTATCGACATCATCGATTTGGAGAAGATCATCCACGCGTGCCGAAGCTCCAGGTGTGTGACAGGCTCTCGTGGAATGAGGTGGATGGGATTTGTCTTCCCCGGAGAGAACGTGACTGACATGAAGTGTGTTGCATTTGCCTCAGACAAAGCTGAGCGGACTGAAGAACTTTGGGAAGAGTACTTTGCGGATCCTTCCCAGTGGTGGGACAACAGAGTTGACAAGGTATCCCAGGACTGCCAGTGGGTTGATGCTAGAAAGTGGATGTGAGCCTTGGATCAGACACGTGAGGTGGATATTTCTTAGTTGTACAAAGGATGTGGGCACTAGGCAAGCATAGGTATTGTGCTTTGTGTATTTTGGAGTGGAGTCTGATCACTGGAGTGTTGAAAAAAATGTTGTCCTTGATTGTTGAGTGTTGGGTGCAGATTAACCGGGCTTAAATATGCGTCACATGTTGCATATTTGATGGTGGGTTGTGGTGCCTACAGAGGAACCCCAGATCACCTGACTTCAAACATAAGGTGAAAAGAGAAGCGCTGTGGCTAGATGGCTGGAAAAATCCAACTTGGGTGAAGGCAAGACTCAAATCGGTCACTCAGGGCACATCTCATTCTCATGCTGTTGGTAGTAAGCACATTTGGAGCACAAGTACCACGAGCAAAGCGCTTGCTGTTATGGAGAATCTACTCCAACAAGGCATCACCATAGACTCGTCCATGTTTGTTGAAGTTTTGAAGCGGTGCTTGAAGCAGAAAGACCTTATGGCGGCCAAGCAGGCTCATGACTGCATCATCAAGAGTGGAATGGAGCAAAATGTATATGTGGCGAACAACCTTTTGAGTGTGTACATCAGATGTGGGAGGCTGCAGGATGCACGCCAAGTGTTTGATAAACTTCTGAACAAGAATGTTTATAGTTGGACCATCATGGTTGGAGGTTATGCTCAGCACAATTGTGCTAAAGATGCACTGGAAGTTTTCAATCAAATGCGCCAAGAAGGTGTGCAGCCAAATGAAGTTACTTACGTGAGCATCCTGAAGGCATTTGCCAGTCCAGCAGCTTTGAAATGGGGTAAAGAGCTTCATGCCCTCATCAGACACGATGGCCTTGAATCAGATGTGCGTGTAGGGACTGCGCTTCTTCGAATGTATGCAAAGAGTGGCAGCATTGATGATGCCATACGAGTTTTTGACAGAATGGAGGAACGTGATGTGGTCACATGGAACGTGATGATTGGTGGACTTGCAGACCATGGACGTGGGCATGAGGCATATGAATGTTTCCTTCGAATGCGAAGAGAGGGCTGTGTACCAGACTCAATCACGTATGTGAGCATTTTGAATGCATGTGCAAGTGCGGGTGCTTTAGAGTGGGTGAAGGACGTCCACAGCCATATCCTGGCAGATGGATTGGAGTCGGATTTGCGCGTGGCTAGTGCGCTCGTTCACATGTATGCAAAGAGTGGCAGCATCGATGATGCTGTACGAATTTTTGACAGAATGGAGGAACGTGATGTGGTCACATGGAATGTGATGATTGGTGGACTTGCAGACCATGGACGCGGGTGTGAGGCATATGAATGTTTCCTTCGAATGCGAAGAGAGGGCTGTGTAGCAGACGCAATCACGTATGTGAGCATTTTGAATGCATGTGCAAGTGCGGGTGCGTTAGAGTGGGTGAAGGATGTGCACAGCCATATCCTGGCAGATGGATTGGAGTCGGATTTGCATGTAGCTAATGCGATTATTCACATGTATGCAAAAAGTGGCAGCATCGATGATGCTGTACGAGTTTTTGACAGAATGGAGGAACGTGATGTGGTGACATGGAGCGTGATGATTGGTGGACTTGCAGCGCATGGACGTGGGCATGAAGCATATGAATGTTTCCTTCAAATGCGAAGGGAGGGCTGTGTACCAGACTCAATCACGTATGTGAGCATTTTGAATGCATGTGCAAGTGCGGGTGCTTTAGAGTGGGTGAAGGACGTCCACAGCCATATCCTGGCAGATGGATTGGAGTTGGATTTGCGCGTGGCTAGTGCGCTCGTTCACATGTATGCAAAGAGTGGCAGCATCGATGATGCTGTACGAATTTTTGACAGAATGGAGGAACGTGATGTGGTCACATGGAGCGTGATGATTGGTGGACTTGCAGACCATGGACGTGGACACGAAGCCCTGGAAGTCTTTAGAAGACTGATTGCTGATGGTGTGAAACCTGACGATTACTCATATGTGGCAGTGTTGTCGGCCTGTAGTCATGCAGGCCTTGTTGATGAAGGCCGTCGGCTCTTTCAGGTTATGATGCAGGATTATGGCATGGAACCTACTGTGATCCATTATGGTTGCATGGTGGATCTTCTTGGGCGGGCAGGAAACTTAGAGGAAGCAAAGCTCTTAATTGATAACATGCCAGTTGAAGCAGATGCAGCTACTTGGGGTGCTTTGCTTGGTGCTTGTAGAAGTCATGGTAATGTGGAGTTGGGCGAACTTGCTGCTAAAGAGGTTCTTAAGTTGGAACCGGAGGGTGCCGGTCCATATGTGGTCCTCTCCAACATCTATGCTGCCGCTGGCCAGTGGGATCAGGTGTCATCAATACGGTGTATGATGCAGGAAAGAGGTATTCGCAAGGAACCAGGGATTAGCTGGATTGAGATTAATAACAAGATTCATCGCTTTGTTGTAGGAGATACCTCTCACCCAGAAGCAAAGCAGATCTATGCTGTGCTGGATAACTTGACCAGAAAGTTAAGGGCTGAAGGTTACATTCCTGATACTCGGCTTGTATTGCGCAATATTGATGAGGAGGACAAAGAACTTGCTCTTTGCTCTCACAGTGAAAAGCTAGCTATTGCTTATGGCATGATGCACACGCCTCTTGAAAAGCCAATTCGTGTATACAAGAATCTTCGGGTGTGTTCAGATTGCCATACAGCAACCAAGTTCATCTCTAAGGTGACTGGACAGGAGATTGTGGCCAGGGATGCCAATCGCTTTCACCACTTCAAAGATGGCGTCTGCTCTTGTGGTGATTATTGGTAACGGGGTTGGAAATTTTGAGACTGAAAGTTGTCGGGAGATGTGCAAGATGCTAGAAAGTGCGCCATTGGTATTAGTTACATGGTTTGCCATTCGTTTTATCTTTGCATGTTCTTGGAGTTTCTTTATTAAATAGTATCGGTTGGTTCGCAATTAATTGTCTCAATGATTATTGAATGAGATAGTTTTGTTTTTGTTTATGTTTATTTTCTACAGTTGGTTTTTCGGGTTTGTTGGTTGGAAGTTTATTCCTTTGTGAAATAACATATACTGGAAATTGAAATGGTTCTTTGAGCAGAGCTTGCTGATTGTATGGTGTGTTTTTTTTTTCGTCTTTTCGGAAGGAGCTATTCAAAGGAGAAGAGGTTCTCCAACTTTAAGTTGCTTAAACCCTAAACCTTAAACCCTAACTTGAAAATGTTATGCTTGATAACCAAAGGTACCATGTACTAGTCTTGAGTAGTGTATTATCGTATTCAACAAAGCAAAGGGGCAAATCCAATATTGTTCCAGCTCCTTAATCTGTGCCCTCGAGTCCCGCTTCTTGTTTTCCTAGGTCACTCTGCATTGAATGCAATGAAAGTGTACACCTAGTGAGGCAGAGTGGTGAAATTGGGAGCTATGCATGAGGGTGAGAAATCTTGTTTTTGATCAATATGAATGGAGACTAGAGATGATCATACTACTACACACTTCAGTGCATTCACTACTTGTACTGTAGATGATAGTACTCCAAAATCCTATACTATAGTAATTGGAAGTTATATACCAGTACTTCAAAAATAGCAAGTGCTAAAAAGTTGGCACTCATGTACTTGTTGGTTATCATCTACATCAGTAATGAATCCAAATTTCATTCAATAAAGAGTATATTTGCTTTATTTGCTAAATCTACTATTTTATTGTCTTATGAAAATCAAATACAACTAAATTATTGTTCTTTAAGAGTGCATCGTAGTATGCTCACATCCACAAAGTCTGGATCCATTCAAAAGATATTGTGAAATTTTTATTGACGTAATTTCATTACAATTTAAGTAGCGACGCTAGCGTGAGGCTAAATGGAGAGCAATACTTACATTCAAGGTTTCTAACATCCAACTTCCATGTCCTCTGTTGCGACCATTCCACACTACAATCACCACACCTGAAATTGCGAGTAATAACATGATGAAATCTTGATGCCACCCAACCCGCCTCGCGAATATAGTGAAAAACCTACGGACCCTTAGAAACGCAATTATCATATCTCCCACAATGCCAACACAAAACCAACAGTTCTCCTTATCGAAAGAGAGAAACGGAGAAGTTCAAAAGCAACAAGGATTCGAAGGTGAACAAACGAGTTCAAGAGGCATCACTATAGAGCTATACAAGAGAAAAGAAGTTCCAATGCCAATGCAACATCGAGGAAGCGAAAAATAAATGTTTGGGAGAACGTTGCGTGGTTTTGGCGGGAAGAGAAACGATGACCTTAAGCCACTTTATGATATTCAAAGTTCATGAACGTGGATGGAGGACTTCATCCTGCATCCGTAATTGGGGCACGAGGTTCAGGGCTCGAGGGTCCAAAGTTTAGGATTAAGAGTTTTTGGATTTGGAATTTTATGGTTTAGAGTTTAGGGTCTCGGGTTTGGATTTTAGGGTCTAGGGTTTAAGGCATTGGAATTTTAGGGGATTTAGGGTTTAGGGTTTAGAGTTTAGGGCAATGACGCTAGCGTGTAAGCCTAGAGTAGAGAGCGTAGGAGCTGAAATTTGGAGAGCCTACAGTTCAGAAAGCGGAAAAAAGCAAAAGAAAATTCAAAAAATTCAAAGACATTTGCAAATTTTTGAAATTTTACTAGATAAAGTAAATTTTATATCCTGTGACGGCGTGACCTATGACCGTGGTTTAGAAGTCGACATAGTTTAAAGTTTGGGGTCATTTTGAATAGGTTGACAACTTTTACGCCACTTAGAATGAAATTGAATTCCAAAGTTAAAATCTGCCCATGTGTGACAATGAAGCCATAGAAGTGCTTTATTGGACCCAAATCTAGAATTATATTATTTGGAATTTTTAATAAACATTCAGAGTAGCAATACTAAGCCATCAAATAGTCACAGTTAACAAAGATATGGTACGTGCCACAATTCAACGACGCTAGCATGCGAGCCTAGAATGGAGAGCCCAAGAGCGGAGAGCGGGGATTTGGAGAGCCTAGAGCCTAGAATCTAGCTAAATTTAAAAGTAGACACTATTTTTAGATTTTTTTTCTTTATATAGTAAATTTTGGTCCCTATGACCGCTGGATGTATGACCGTGGATTAGTAGTTAGTAGAGTATAATGTTTATAGTCAACCAAAAACAAATTGGGAAATTTTGAGCTACATAGAATGAAATTGAATCCCAACATGAGAACCTCTTGAAAAGAGACAAAGAAGGAAGGGAGGACAATTGGACCTATATGTAGGATTATATTTTTTTCTTTTTTCTAATACATAGTCATAGTAGCAAAACTTGGCGAGCAAGTACTTGAACCAATTAAAAATACTAATCTTGCAGCAATTTACAATAGGATGCTATTGTTTCTAGTTCTACTCTCCCCCTCTAAACTCCAATTGTGATTCATTCTTCAATCCTCGGTCTTGATGATCTCGGCAGCGACAAGAATTTTTTAAACTTCATCCAAGCTAAGAGTAGGAGCATGGATGTGCGTATCGACTTTATAGTCTAGCTTGCAAAAAAACCGAAAAATATAGTAAAGGTGCTTGCAATTGACGTACTGGCCACGCCTCCCAACAATTGATGAGTTGATGCTAGCGTAATGCGGGCATGTACAAGATGGGAAATTGCACAATGTGACATTGTAAAAAATAAATGTTCATCAAACTCTACCCTACAGTGGAGCACGATGATGGCGCCAAGGCCGGGGTAGAGGAGGAGGTTGTTGCGGAGAATATTGGCCTTCACATTTTTTGCACTCTCCCATTGATTGCGGTGAGCTTCCATGGGAGCTTTGTTGTTTCGACGCACGTTTTTGCCATTTCGGGAGGATAAAATCCTATCGGCATGCAATGGGCTCGGATGAGTCCACAACACTGGTTTGAACATCTTAGACGTTGTAAAGAGGCAACAAAGCAAAAACGCTGTACTAGTGGATTGATGATGAAACTCGGCCTCTTGGAGTTCTAGGATCTCCGAACGCATGAGGTCAGTTGTTAACACTAAATTAGTACTTCTCGATATTACCGGTCTGGGTTTTTTACTACCTCGGTAATTTTCCGATTTACCGTAGAAAGTAGATCTGGGAAGACTTTTTTACCGATCTGACCGTTACTAGTTAGATCAGGTTTTACATGTATATAAACAAGGAAGCCAGACTCATTTGGCACACTCTATTTTTCCCAATACAGATTTTCTTGTGTTTAACATTGAGTGTCCTTTCATTCTCTGATTCCAGTGATTCTTCTTTGGTATGTGTGTCCGATCTTATAGACTGTTTGCAGGAAAGACTCCTCGGTAGTTAGGATTGAGTACTTCTACTGAGCTACCTAGGTTCTTGACTGATTCAGTATTTGGTACTCTTGTCACCTTGGTAATTCAGTACTAACTACCGAGTAGGAAAGAGGACTTACCATTTGACGACCATCTAGTGTTACGAAACTTTGAATCTTAGCAAAAAATTCCTTCTATTAGACCAGTTACAAACCGTCTCTGGTATTAATACTTATTACATCATAGAACACGGGAAACTACTCGACTATTCCTGCAATTAAGATCGATAGATCCAGATCCCTCTCTTACAAAACTCACTAAATAGCTGGGCTCAGTACACTACCGAGTCAGTATTTTCGGTTTTGCTAAGCGTAGACAAATCTATTCTGAGGATTTGCAGCTTCATCATGTCCCGACCCCACACTCGATCGGCGGGACCACCCCCGGAACTGGATCTCACCGCGTTGGCAAGCTCACAAACACAGTTTCACCGGAGTGTACGGGAACTCATGGCCTACCCACAGCACCGGGTCCCATCGACGGCCACACATCGTTTGGCACCACGTAACCAGTTGTTAACGCCAGACGAATTACCAAACCTGCGCGAAAATCAAACCGCCCGACACCCGCTTTCATCAGCACGGCAACGACCGTCATCTGTATCAGGAATACCCATACCGCCCAACATCGGCACCGACCCAGTACCGACATCCGCCGAAAGAGAACATTTTCGCTGGCAAGCATATCTCCAATCAGACGCACTCGAAGAACGACTCCAACAACTTATACCGGAGGATGCTACCGACCAAGAACTCGCGGCTCTCGAACCCCAGCACCGACCGGATTTTACATTGGAAGAACCTCAACTACAACTTCCACATCTACGCCTCCAACAACACCGCCAAATCGTGATACCCACTCAGGCAGTCCACCATACATTGTTTCCTAGCGACACCAAGGCTGCCGATCATCTGCACGAAGGACCTCAACCGTTCAATCCAATGCATGAGCAACCAGATCAGGTAAACATACGACCCCCACTTCATTTTTGCACATTTTGTGGTAATACTGACCATCCCTCGATTGCTTGTACTTTTCCCTATGCGTTTCCTAGATCGACATCGGATCCGGTAGTACCAACCCCGACATACCGACCACGTCAAGAACCATGGATACTACTCACATCCCGGCCCACCAGACAACATATACGGTCCGTAAAGCAGTACCGTATCTCGAATACAAAACAGATAAGTGTCCCGAAACTCACTGTCGCAAATTTGAAGCAGCTATTTTACTAAACGGTGAAAATCAAATCGTAGTCCAGTTAGAATTATTTGGTAATTCTCTAACCGAGAAAGAATCCAACTGGTTTGCCTACCACAGAAGGATACACCCGGCTAACACACTGCAGGATGTCCTCACCGTGTTCAAACGACGTTACCGAGCCATCAAAACCGACGATCAGACATACATTCAATTTCGCACACTGATTCAATTACCGAATGAATCTGTAGATGATTATGCAGAGCGTCTTCAACAATTGGCAAAAAATTGAACCGTACCTCCTGACGACATGTTTATGTTAAGTAATTTCCATGCAGGGTTACTTGAGTACCTCCAAGTGGCCACGGTAGGCTTACGACACCAGACTTTTTCCGAGGCAGTGGATTTGGCCCATAGAGCAGAAGAAGGCTTGCCAAAAACCGGACGACCTACTCCGCCAACCAATGTCAACAACAACCCCCGGCGAAACATAAGATGCACCGGTTGTGGAAGAATGGGACATGAATGGACGACTTGTTTTCGAAATCCGGCAAGCGAGTACGGGAAGAAAACCGAGGCAGCCACCGTCCACCAAATCCAACCACATACCGCAAACACTCCGGTAAGTACCGATAATTGACGAACTTTGCGTACCAACATGCCGGTACAAAAGTACCTCTGTAACATCTGTGGCTCTATAGAACACCCGGGTCATCGATGCCCCCTGCTACTAGACGAGGACGTCAAGACCGCCATCAACAAGAAGTTGCCTCAAACTTCGACAGTATCCTCGGTAGTCATTACCGATATCAACACGATTGATGTTTGCACATCGGCCCACGAACTCGAAGTCAACCACAACGCCAAGACCCCTCTCTACCGGCCCACAGATAATACTAGTACTCACATACTACACCGAACTCCGGATGCATTCGACTGGAAAGCGGAGGAACAACTTCGTGAAGAAATGATACGAACTGTACGCGAATTGTAAGAACTCTCACCAATAGAGTCAGACACTCCAACATATACGGGAGACAAGAATCACACAGACGAGATCTGCAACTACATTCTCCAACAAATCGAGTCACACACTATTCAGGTATCTCTAAAAAACTTGATGTCCATTGCTCCAAGCATCTCTGACCACATCCAGCGATACATGTTTCAGAAGGCTAACACCTTTGTACCGATACCGGTACCGGAGGAAGCCCCGGTACCCGTACATTCCGTGGTAGCTGTCGATCGATACATGCCAATTATCACGGTAATGATTGGAAAAACCGTAATAAACAACGTTCTCCTCGACGGTGGATCAGGAGTCAATGTCATCACTGAGCAAGAGCGCTGCCGCTTGGGACTAGAAGTCGCCTGCGACCAACCACCGGGACAGCCCTTGGGTAGTGCCGGGCAGTTCCGGGACCAACCACCGGGACAGCCCTTCGGTAGTTACTCTGTGATCGTTCATTGAAGATGGAAATTCAAGAGTACATGCTACGGTTTCAATCGTGCAATGTTGACACTGTTGCTAATTGCACCGATCTTGAGGAAGATGATGATACTCCGATGAGACCGTTTGCTTCTCGCTAGACAGACTATTAGGACTTCCAACATTTAGGAGGTGGATGTAATTTCCCATCTTTCAAATATGAATTGTTATCCACATTGTACAATTGAAGAGTGGAGACGGTCTGCAACAACGGATTGATGTAAAAAGATATATGGTAGCAGTGGATGTATGGTGTTGCCGAGATTGATGTAAAGAACCAAGTTTCTTACTGCATCTGCTGAAGCACATGCATAGGCAGTTTGCATTTTGCGACGAGAACCTGGTGTTGGGCATCATTGGTGTACAGGATTTGTAGTCACCGTTTGTTCATAGAAATCGGACAAGTCGGGTAGTGACGGCAGCACTAAACCAAATCTTACCATTCCAATTTTCAAGTGCAAAATTCAGTTTCCCATCAGTTTCTGCAGGCATGATCTTAACACGAGTTGTACAATTTTACCCAATGTTGCAGATCTCCGTCCAGATTTACCACCAGTCCTGTCGATGTCAGCTATTTAAAGAACTCCTTTCCTGCCCACGTTGGCGCCCGTGCTATCGCGCCAACGTTGCTGCCCGCACTGTCGCCCGTGCTATTGCCCGCGCTATCGCGCCGACGGTGTTGCCCGCGTTGTCGCCCGTGCTGTCGCGCCAACGCTGTTGCCCGTTGGGTCGCCCGTGCTGTCGCGCCAACGCATGCAGCTACGCATATGGCCGCGCGGACGGGAAGAAAGAAGTAGTTCATCAAAGCCCTCCTACGCAATTGGCTTTGATTGGAAGCGCGGAAGTAGCTCTTCACAAGGTGGGGATCAAATTGAACGTGGTGGTGAGTATGGAGGTTGAAAAAGGAGTGCGACGTTGTCTGCAAACATGGTGGGCCGTAACGAATCAAAGCGGCTGCCTGGACCTGGGCATCCATGACGTGCGAGACCAGACAAGAGAAGTCCTGACCAAGCTCGTAGACAACGATCGACCGTTGGATTTTCTTGACGGAGGAGATTAATGCAGATCACATCACTTGATCTTACGGCTGTGGATCTTTTAGATGTCTCTCTCGGGCACCGCTCATGTGCTGTTCTCCTCATCGTCTTCTTCATTTTACCCAGGCATTGTCGCTGTGATTCCGCTCGCCTTTGTTTTGATTCTGCTCGCCTTGCGCTGTGATTTCGATCCCCATTCTCTGATGAAGCCCTGTGCTTGTCGTGTGATGCGCCTGGTCCATGGCCTCCATGTTCCTTGAAGTCGTCGCTCACGTCGCAGCCCCGCGTCTCCATCGGCAAGCCCGTGCGCAATAGCTCCAGGTACGCCCAGCGTTCCGTTCTTTTGGCAATCACGCCAGTTTCTTAGGAGCTAGTCTCATGCATGATTGGAAGGTGGGCCCGCTGCTCGTGACCCAAAACCCTAAAGCATCCCTTGTACTTGATCACAACACTGATGTACGTGCTGATAGCGACCCTTATCATTCATCATTATGGTCATTGGAAGGTCTTTGATGAGCTTCTTCCTTCATCCCGGGTTGGCGCGCGAGCGCTGCCGGGCTGTCACGGTAAATGGTTCTGAGATCTGCGTACTAAGGCCAATTAATATTAGAACCCATTATAATTGACCCAATGTTCTCAACATGGTGTAGTCATGGAACGATAACAATCAAGTTATCAGCGATTATGATAATTGCGCTTTTGAATGGAAGATTTGGAACTATAGGAGATTGTGGTAGCCAATTCTACAGCGGATATCAATCTTAGAGATCAGAGAGTATGTCTGGATTAGAATGTGGGACAGCGCTTTTAGATCATTGATGGGGCTGTGTCAGGTATGCGAAAATTGGAGAAAGTTGAACTTGATTTATTGGAGTCTACTTCACAGATGCGGTTTTGAAATGGGGCTCACCAATATTGACTTTGAAGGTCTAGAATATGACCTAAGTGCATGAATGTTGATGGTAGTTATATATCGAATTCACGGTTTGCATTACCAAAGCAGGATCGCTCGTCTCACTCAATCTTGTCTGCTTATTACCACCATAGTTGTAGTGCGCAAATGGCTAGCATTTACTCAGGAGAGTGTAGCACAGATTTCGACACCTGGAGTGTAGCACATAGACCAAGTCTGTGGGTACCAACACAGACTGAGATGTACCTAGCCATGATCAAGCACTTCGCTACGTTCCATTCTCGATACAGCTGAGACGGTGTAAGCGTCGACTCGGTTGTGGAGGCTGACCTAGGTGTAGACAATGATGTTGAACGGTTGAGAATCGAGTGCCCTTACTCGTTCATTCAGCAGTGCAACATCGTTGATGATTGCACTAAGCGGACGTACTTGTTCAAGATGTCGGAAGATGGATCGGGCTGTGGGGTTGATCTTGTGAGGCAGATGCAGCCAGGAGGAGATCTAGCGAGTTGCTGGATAATGTTTGACCATATCATGAGAGTGGTTGGATGGACAACAATGTCTTGTCAGGTTTTTGATGCAGAATTTGGTCACTTGATGACCATAGCCACATGTGAGATTAGCAACAACGATGCGGAGTCGCAGAAGCACATGTGGGTAGCTTTGAATCAAGTAATGGAAAGAAACGGGGTTCCCAATCCCTACTTCAAGGGATTTATAGCGGACCCACATGAAGCTAACTGGGAGGCTGTGAGGGTCATGTATGGGAATGGGGATCCAAACTGTAAGTTGGTTGGTAGGGAGAGATGTATTAATATGGAATGGACCAGGTCATTGGAACGGGTGACACTGGAGAATATTGAGCCAAACAGTCAAGAGTTGCACAAGAAACTCTGTATAGATTACAAAGAGGCCAAGACCGCTTAGAAGTCTGAAAAGCTGTACCACTACATAAAAGATATGTGGTTGTCTTGAGGAGCTGCCAGCGAAGATAGATTGCGAGAGCTGGATGTTTGGTTAAGGTTTTGGCACTTCAGATACCGTCAATGGGGCAGCTTCTTTGACCTGGCAATATCTCGAATCGATGTTGTGAAAATATACTGCTGAAACAGAGGTCAGTATTTTGATTATCGATGTCATTGACCCTTTCTAATGTTGTGATCAAGATCTGAACATCTGCGTGGAGGCGGATTTACCATCGTGTAATATAGGCGAAACCGTATATAGCCACTTGCAACGGCTGTTAGGGAGTAGAGGGACACTTCTCTACATCGCTACAATTGGCGATATAATGCGCTCTATGAAGCAGTCAGCTGTTTATGAAGGGTTCTTACTGGCCATTTGTCGCGAACAGACCATGTCCTCGATGAGCATTGGATACGGGCTTTAATTCAGAACATCTCTATGTGCAGATGTTGTTAACCGAATATTAGTTGATATTCCCTTAGGCTAAGAGTAGGCTAGTCTATACCCGGCAGGAATAGACCCGGCAGGCGACACGTGGCAGTACAGGCTGGTACAGACTGGTCGACCCGACTTTTCCGGTCGACCAGTCTGACACACTGTCAGACCAGTCTCCTATATGTACCTTCACTCTCTTTGAGAGAGGTGTTGCTATACCATTTGTACATCTTTTTGGCAGCCTCAGTTGTACTTCGTTCTTGTCTTAACTCCTTCTTGTGCGCACTAGTATGTTAGACTACTGCTGTTTTCTGCTCTTGAATCATTCCTTGTGGTTGTATCCTGGTTAGTTGCAGTAGTTTGTGGGTATGCAGGAGTCGACTTACTAGCATACTGGTGCTTTTCCTTAGCCGACAGTCCATTCTTCTTAGTAGAAACCTCTTACTACTCCTCTCAATCTCTAAAAACTAGTCTTGAGTGGAATAGTCTTGGGCGGAGTAGCTTCATTCGTTTAAGGTCGGTTCCTAGAAAACCCCTTTAACATTTGGCGACCATGCAAAGTTCAGCTCAGACGCTAGTCTTTCTGTTGGGCTAGTCACATCGAGATCTAGATCTAGATCCAGATCCAGATCCTGGTCGATCCAGATCTAGATCCTAGTCGATCCTGTCGACTATCGCTAAGGCGTTATACGTCCCTGGGAAACAGCAGCCATCTGCTTCCTACACAAAAATCATATGTCTTGAGAAAAATCCAGAGCCCGAGTAGCCAAAAAGAGCCTCGGAGATCATTCTGTTTAACAGTCGACCAGGGTAGTCAACAGTCGATAATGCTACTGACCAAGAATCTGTAAGAGCAGTCTGTGAACAAGGCTTACGGTGCCAAAGAGCAACCGACTAGGCCAGCACAAAAGACTAGCCAAACAGATCTCAGAGCCCGACCTACCTAGCAGAGTCGGATCTTAATCTCAGATCCAGATCTAGATCCGATAACTGCCGTGTCGCTAGAATGGAACGACTACGTACACGAGCTACCGGTTCTCCCTTAGCAGTTAAAGTAACTGCCGACCAGCTCTCTAACTCATGTTTTCACAGAGAATGGTAAAATTTACAGCCGGAGACCGTTCCACCGACAGTAGTCCATGAGACTACCACGGGAATAGATCCCCGACCAACATACGAGATTCGGCGGCAAGTCGCAGCATCGACCTCTACCGACCCGTCTTTACAACACTACATGGAGTTCACACAGGAAAGGATGAATACCCCGGAAGGTACCATTTTTCACAAAACTTCGGTTCCAATGGGACGAGGCATCCCAAATATGCCAACCCGACCCCTGGCGATTCTACCGACCATGTATACCACGAATCATCAAACCCACCCGACTGTGGCGTTCCAGACAAGGTCGAACCCGACTTCTCCACGAAGGGTCCTGGACGACCAGCTCGACTTACCGGAACGACCTTCCAATGCGCATCAACGACTAGTAAGGTACGCTACCGAACCTCCCATCATTTTGTATCAACGATAGTTAGAAATAGAACAACTACGTCGTAATAGGGATGAATTGGACTCCCAACTGGCCGGTCTTTTATCCAGCCAGAACCTGACATCTGAGCAACTACACTCGGAATCTCAACCAGGTCGACCGGACCAGTCGCTTACATTTCACCAGGAACCCAGTTCTCCTGTTCAAATGAATAGTCGACTCGGATCACCGAGTACCTACAACCCATACCCGACTGGCATAGACGGCTTTGATAATGACCTAGTCAATAGGATCAGACAGATCTATCACTCTAACCAACCAGTCGACCAGGTTGTTACTCGACCCAGTCTCCCGAATATCCGCACTCATATTCATGAGCCGAATATTCTATACATAGATCAGCCGAGGGTAGCCCACACTACAACCCCCAGAGTGTCGACCCCTCGCACTAGTCTACCACTTGGTTACCAAACTCAACATGCGATAGGCATTCCTATGATGCAACCTATCAATCAACCATCGTTTTCACAGACGCATAATAGGCCCATGCCACAAAACCCATACAACCGACCGGTAGTTTCCCAGCCACCAGTCCTACTGACTGTGACCCAGTACCAGCCCACCGTACCTATGTGTGCATCTTGTGGCGACTATGGTCACCTTCTCGAACAATGCGCACTATACAACCCTCGGTCGATAGGCTATTCGGTACCTGCAGCTCAGACGCAGCAGCAGCCTTCCTACCCAGCAGCTACACTCCCGACTCGGACGACTGCTCGAAAACTAGTAGCGATGCCTACCTACAAGGAAGGTAAGTGTGCCATTACGCATGTCCATCGATTTCTCAATGCCCTTACGTTGAATGGCGAAACCGACTCGACTATTACTATAGCGTTATTTGGAAATTCCCTAGTCGATGCTGCTAACTATAATTGGTTCTCGACTCAACGAACGTCATATCCACACCAAAACTTACAGGAAATCCTCGATGCCTTCAAACACCGCTACTAGGATATCGACAATGATGACCAGGCTTACCTACGTTTCCGCAGTATGAAACAGGATGCCAAAGAGTCGGTTGACGATTACTATGAACGGATGATGAAACTAGCCAGCCAGTTTGAGGTCCTTCCGGCTGATAATTTCCTACTAAGCAATTTCCGAGCTGGTTTGTTGAAGTATCTGCAGGTAGCTACAGTCGGACTACCAAGATCGACACTAGCCCAGGCCAAGAAATCGGCTAAGCTTGCAGAAAGCGGACTACCAAAGGAACCCGACTCGACCACTACTGAGCGAACCGAGACTACAAAACGAGCATTTTGCAACCGATGCAAGAAGCGAGGCCATTTTGAACGCGATTGCTGGCTCAATCCAGAAAGCGAGATCGGAAAAAGGCGTGCGTCGGCTAATAGGACAGCCCCAGTAGCAGCAGCGGTTTTAGGGTTCCCTTGCTCTCGGTGCAAAACCTTGGACCATCCGACACACTTGTATCCCTTACTGAAGGATCCGAAGGTCGTCAAATTCCTTAATCAGCAGATCGAGACCAAGCCCCACACGTCGTCAGTAGTTATTGAAGAACTACCGAACACTACGGTTGGTGTCCTAACGGTCGCAGCGATTACCAGAAGCCAGTCGACTACCGACCAGCCGACTCCTGACGAAACCACGGAGAAGACCGACTGGACTGCCCAAGAACTACTACGTGATCAATGATGCAGGAAGTTCGTCAACTCCAAGCCGAGTTGGAAACAACAACTTCCACTAAAGACCCAAAGTCGACTGACGACTCGCCCTCACTCGACTAAGGCGCGGATGCAGTACCGCAACAAACGATCACCCCTCAAGACAACCAAGACCAACCGACTCTGGCCATAGTCGACCAAGGCAACATCGCATTCGGTGCCGTCCAACTGCAGATCCTCGATCAGCTCTAAGACTGCAAATTGCAGGTTTCCATCCGTGACTTACTACAGTTATCACCGACCCTCACCAAACTGGTTCGGGATCGACTGACTCATCCAGACCCAGAGTCGACTCCAGAGTTACCCTACTCGACTACAGAGGAGGTGACGATCGCCGCTGCAGCAGTCATCGACAAACACATGCCAGTCATCACAGTCTCAGTCGGTAAAAACATGGTCGACGACGTTCTGATCAATGGCGGTTCCGGTGTCAATGTAATCACCGAAGAGGAACGCCGACGGTTGGGACTAGCCAAACCGTCACCCGCACCATTCAACCTCAAGATGGCTAATGGCACCATAGCACGGCCCAAAGGATTGATCAGGGGTGTCAAAATTCACATTCATGGCATCCCCTACATAGTCATGCTTATAGTCATCGACTGCTCGACAGTCAAATCAGACTACCGGTTATTACTCGGTCGACCCTGGCTTCGCCATGCCAAGGTCATACACGACTGGGGCAACAATGAGGTGCAGATCATGGGCATTGGCACCGTCAAGACCGTCAAGATAAATCGATAGTTAGAATACGAGGCGGTTACACCACATGCTCTAGTCTGTTACAACTTCGCGGAAGGTATCACCGATGAAGAGGAGGAAATCTTGATGGCCTCCGACCCGACCCTCCACACAATGGGCTCAATCGACTTGAACCTCCTAGCTACCGAGTCGACAGTCGACCAGTCTGGAACGGAACCGACTCCGACGGCCAGTACCCCTAAGCACCAAGGTATTCAACATAGCCCAGGAACAATGTTGGTAGACGAGACACCAATATGAGACAAGCTGCGATTCATGGACATTGCCCATTGGAATCACAATGAGGAGGATCGACTCGACCATATCAACGTCGGTACATCTACCGACCCCAAACTGTTGAAGCTGAACGCAAATCTGAGCCCTAGTCTCAGAACTAGCGCAGAATCCCTGTTTAAAGAATACATCGACATTTTCGCCTTCTCTTACGAAGATCTGCGAGGCATACCAGAACACATAGCGACTCATCGGATTGAGCTCGACCCGAGCATCTGGCCTAGTCACCAGGCACGATACCGGATGAACCCGAACTATGCACAAGCCGTGATAGACGACTTGGAACAGCTTCTATAAGCAGGGTTCATCGCACCAGTCGACCAGGCGACATGGCTATCCCCAATAGTTGTGGTCCCCAAAACAAATGGGAAACTACAGATATGCGTAGATTTCCGTCAACTTAACGCAGCAACCAAGAAAGACCTGTACCCCCTTCCGTTCACGGACGAGGTACTTGACGCAGTCATAGGCTATGAAGCCTACTCCTTCATCGACTGTTTCTCAGGCTACCACCAGGTACGGATCGACCCGACCGACCGCCCCAAAACAGCGTTCATTATCGAGTGGGGCGCGTATGTATGGATCGTGATGCCGTTTGGATTGAAGAACGCCCCGCCTACCTACCAGCGCATCGTCAACCAGATCTTCAAAGAGTACCTGGGCGACTTCATGAAGCTATTCCTAGACGATTTCAGTGTCTACAACGACATCGACTCCCACCTACCGAAGCTCAAACTAGTCTTCGACCGATGTCGACAGTACGGGGTAAGCCTCAATCCAGAAAAGTGTATCTTCTATGTTCCTTCTGGTGTAATTTTGGGCTACATTGTAGGACGGGAAGGGAAGTTTCCGGACCCAAAGAAAATCCAGGCCCTAGTCGACATGCCATCACCGAAGGACGTCAAAGCCATTCAGACGTTCAACGGACTAGCCCAGTTCAACCGATGCTTCATCAAAAATTATGCTGCCATCATGGAACCTATCACCAAGCTGACCAAGAAAGGCAAACCGTTCGACTGGACGCCAGCGTGCGCAACAGCATACCAGACCATCAAGGATCGATACCAGACTGCACCAATCCTGATCAGAGTCGACTGGTCACTCGACTTCCACATACACACAGACGCATCCGACATAGCAGTCGGGGCGATGCTAGCACAGAACCCGACCGGCAACATCGACCAGCCGATAGCCTTCGCTTCTCGACTACTCAACAAAGCAGGGAAGAACTATACAACAACCGAGAAGGAAGCCCTCGCAATGGTGTACGCCATCAACAAATTCCGCCATTACCTCCTAGGTAATAAGTTCGTCTTCTATGTCGACCACCTGGCGCTCCAGTACTTGATCAACAAACCTCAGGTATCGGGTCGACTGACACGCTGGCTACTACTGTTTCTTGAATTCGACTTCACTGTGGTTTATAAACCAAGCAAAACACATGGAGTAGCCGACGCACTATCAAGAAATGAAGGGGCCGAGCCAGCCATAGGCATACCCGACCAGACAGTCGACGCACAACTCTTTTGCACCGAACCCGACTGGCTACACCCGATAGTTGACTACTTGACTACCGGGACTTTTCCAACCCACATGACGAAGGAGGCTCGCAAGCGAATTGCTCACAAAGCCATTCGTACCAAGTACTCGACGGGCAATTGTACCGACTCGGCAAGGACCACCAGCTCCGACTAGTCCTGACGGGCAGTCAGTCGACAACAATCCTCCAAGAATTACACAAAGGCAACGCGGGAGGACATTTTTCTCATGACATCACTGTCCGGAAAATACTAGACGCAGGCTACTGGTGGCCGACTCTACACCAAGACGCTGTCCAGTACTGCCAGTCGTGTCATGAATGCCAGATGACAGGCGGACTACCTAAGACAGTCTCCTCGAAGTTCGTCACCCAACTACTCGCAGAACCGTTTATGAAATGGGGACTCGACTTCATAGGCCCCGTCAAGGAGACCCGACATACAGCATGTCGATACATTTTGGTGGCTACCGACTATGCCACCAAATGGGTCGAGGCTAGAGTTCTCCGAGGAAACACCGCCAGGGAGACCGCACAGTTCCTGTACGAGGCAATTCTCACCCGGTTTAGATGTCCACTCCACCTAGTAAGCGACCAAGGTATCCATTTTATCAATAGCACGATGCACACTCTCACCGAGCATTTTTTACTCCGACACACGACTTCAACGACATACTATCCGCAAGGCAACGGCCAAGCCGAGTCGACCAACAAGGTCATAGTCCAAATGCTCTAGAAGCTAGTCAACGAGAATTGAACCGACTGGGACTTACAGCTCCACACGGTCCTACTTGCTTACCGAACGGCGTACAAAGTTGGCACAGGCCACACACCTTTCCAATTGGTGTATGGTCTGACGCCGTTGATGCCAACCGAGTACATCATCCCGACCCAACGGTCGACATCGACTACCGACTTCACTCCCAGGCGAGTACTAGCAGCCCGAGCCGCCGAACTCGAGAAGTTAGACGAGACCCGACTGACAGGAGCCACCCACCACGGCGCACAACAGTGTAACCGAGCACAGTGGGCCCAGACCCAAGGTCAGTCGACTCTATACAACGTAGGCGACTACGTCCTTTGGCACCCGAAAGGGAAAAATGTCCATGCCGGTAAACTTTGTAGCAAATGGTTCGGCCCATATCGTGTCCAGTATACCCTCTCCAACAACATTGTCCTCCTAGTCAGCATTCAAAACTTTGACCCCGACCTGGTAGTAGTCAACGTCAACAAATTCAAACCCTACCAAGTCCTAGGTGATCAACCTCCAACCGAATTGACTAGCCCACTCACTAGCAAATCAGAGATTAGGTCAACACTAGAACAGAACGAAGATGAGCCCAACTGACAGCAATGAACCCGACCCGATCTAGCTAGCGTTGGTCGACTCGACTGGTTGACCCGACTAGTCAACCTGACCGGTCAAACCCTAGAAGAGCCGCCATATTTATGGCCGCCGCCCTCACCTATCCTCTCAGTTTTGAATGCAAGGCCCATAGGGCAGGTATTTAGCACCATGGCCGCACCCCTTCTTCCTCCTCTTGCTTCCTCACCATTAGCTTCCTTTCCAGCCGACCCACAGGCCGCGCGCCTTCTATCTCCCATTTCTCACTCTCCTCCCTCCTTCCCTTCTCCTCCGGCCGACCGCCACTCCGCGGCTCTTGTCTTATGCATTCTTAGCAAGCGATTTTGACAATCACGAGTAGACGGCAAAGAGTAGTCAAGCGACCCCGTAGCCCGACTGTGCGAGAGATAATCGAGAGTAGACTGAGTAGGAAACGACCGCGCCCAGCGCCACTGCAGCCGACTGTGTGCGAGCCGACTTCGGGAGTGCGCTGGCCTTTCTCTTGTCTCCTTGTGCGCAGATTTGCAGCCGACCGATCAATGGCGAAAGGCAAGTCGACTGATCGCGGCCCCCGACGCCTCTGGTCCTCCGCACCACCAACTTACGAAATTCCGATCCGCACTGAGGAGGGACTCTACCAAACTCTCGCCTTTCAGTCGATGCGGCCGATCCGGGAATGGCGCGAGTACGCCGCTGAACACATGACCGAGGCCGACTTCATCAAGGCAATCGGCGTTTCCAACTTTGTAGCACTCGACTGGGACAACCCTCAACGCGCGCCACGCATGGAGCTGATCGAGGAGTTCGTCAATGCTGCGATAGTTGACCTCCCCAACAAGTCGATCACCGCTCGAGTCCGCACATTGACAGTCACAGTCAACTCGACTGTGATTCACGAGGTTCTCAAACTGCCATTTCGCATTACTATCCAGCCAATCGACCCTACGGAGTACCCACCGGGTCGGTTAGAAGAATATTCTGCAGTCGGCAAGACTGCTGAGGGCTACAGCATCTGCCACTGCAAACATGAACACCACAGGCGACTGACGGCATTCATTCAAGGCCTAGGGTACAAACGCAAGACGACCTACATCAGCAAGGAAATGCTCGACGTAGAATGCACAGTCTAGGCCCTGATCGACCGCGCCATGCAATGGGACTAGGCGACATGGATGTTCAACTCGATCGCCAACGACATCAAGGCGATGCAGACCACGAAGACCACGATCTGCCCTTCAGCTGAGGTATTGGACTTCCTCCTTGAGTCTTATTTTCCTAGCAATGACGATGTCGTAGCACGTGATACCGGATATACTTAAACTGGTTGTACTTCAACCGTGTGAGTGGACCTCTCCGTACAACCTCCATGGGATCTTCTTCTTCTTCTTCTTCTTCTGAATCTGGGTGGGCGTCTCCTTCCGGTTGAAATTCTCTACAGTATAGCTCCACAATCGGGACCACAACTTCTTCCGGTTGAGCGGCGTAGTAAGTTTCTTCCTCCGGAGGGCTGAATTCTCTTGCTAACGCTGATGGCCCACCACTGGCGCTCGCCTTCTTCCGTGCGGATCTTGTAACTCTCCTAGTGTCCGTTTCACCAGATTGTCCTTGAGTCATGAAGCAAATCCGGTATCCCTCGGCTGCTTCTCCTCTTTCCTATGGACTCGCACTTGCGACTTCCACAGGTACGATCTCTTCTTAGTGAAACCGGTTCACAGATCAGCCTTCGCGCCTTCCGCACTTCACATCCGGTATATCTCTGTTGCTTCCCAGCTTTAGAATCCCCGGCAGCGGCGCCAAAATTTTTGTGCCATGTCGTAGCACGTGATACCGGATATTCCCCTAGAACGCACTTTTTCGTATTAAGAACGCTCGTAGAGGTGATTTCCGGGTTATCGTTCCGCAGAGATTCTGTGAAGTGGGAAGTTTCCGGAGATGGTCCCGGGCTCGTGACTACTCTCTCTCTCTGTCGCCAGCTAAATTCCTCTTTCCTATCAAACCGGGTCTTCTCCTATTGACTGACCCGGTTACGACTAGATCCGGTATCCTTCCGGGGAGGACTTCTACTAATCTTCCTCTCTCCCGGTCTACCGTTATTATCTGATCCGGTTTCGTTTGACCTCTGTTTTCCCCCTCAGAGGGTTCTCCATTCACATTAGTGGTGCTGGATTGAAAGACACACCCTTCCCTACTGATTCAAGTGATGGGAAATTCACTACCTTCTGGTTATCCTCACAAAACTCCTCGATCCGGGTAATTCCCGTACGGCACTTCAGCTGCAGATTTATCCCAAACCCACAGCCGGTCACTTAAGCGCAACCCGGGTTTCCCCCTTTCTCCCAATTACTACAACGACTTACTAACCGGAATAGACATTATCCGGGGAATCCGAAACTAATATTCAAGAATTCTAGCGCCCTGTTTTACTCCTGTGATCCCGTATTTCTCCTCGCCTGGCCCTTCCGAGTGCTGGCACCTCAACCGGACTACCCGTCTAGGAGTTCTGAGCAACCCGGAGTACCCCCTCCTACCTGCTCATCCACTAACCCGAATTACCTAGTGTACGGAATTTAGAAACCACTCTTTCAAACAATCCTCAAATCATCCAAAAAACCATATTCAGACTTCACACCCAAATCACTCGAGAACTCGGACGGCCTACCCAGTTACTAAGGGACTCTTGACTACTGTATCATTCCACAAACAACTCCACAGCACATACAAATTTTGGATAATGCTCTACAGCAGTTTGCTTTCAAGGAAACAGTAGTACAAGAAGACCCCGAGAATGCCAAGCATTCCCGGGCAAGTAGTGGCCCTCGGCCACCGGACCGGATTTCCCGCCCAGATCCTACAAACCCGTGATCCGGAAATCAAGGGAAATCTCATCCAAAAGATCTCAATCCTATCCTACTGGAAAAGCGCCTAACCTACCAACAAAAAGTCCCATTCACACGCGAGCTAGACTACCTAGATAAAAGCCTACTCCCTAGCCTGATCCGGTTCACACTGCACTCCGGATCCTACTGATCTTCATACCCCTCCGGTCCACTGACCCTGTCACCCTTCGAGCTCCCGTCCTCTTCCTGGTTGGATTCCGGAGAAGCATCCTCCTTCTTCTGGGACCGGCGCTCCCGAACTTCCTCCTGATCACTTTCCTCCTCGGACTCCGGTTGACTCCCGTCCGGTTCGTCCTCCTGGGTCTCGTGTTCCTCCGGTTTGCCCGCGTCCACTTCTCATTCCTCTGGCTCACCGGCATCCGTCCTGTCTTCTTGGCCACCAACATCAGGCTGGCCGTCTACCTCCTGGTCTTCCCCGGGTCCTAACTTCCTACCCGGGTTGGTTCCGATTTCTGCCAAATCAGCAGCCTGGTCTGCCAAATTAGCTAGACTGTCATACAAATGAAACAGAAAAGGGGTTAGAGGACATCCCTTCTTGCTTCCGAGTTTGCGCGCTTCCCGGACCACCATCTCGTCCACAATGAGTCCCCATCCGGTCTTCCGGGTGTTGAAGTAGGCCCCGTAAATGGTCTTCGTCAGCTTGATCGTGCAGGTGGTGGGTTTGTCGGGGCTCAAAATAGGCACCAGAAACTGCAGCAGGCGCCTCTCCCGCTCGTCTATGCAGTCCTGCACCCGGAATCTGTTTTTCTCCGAGACCGGTTGAGAAAACCTTTCCTTCACCCATCCGTAATCCTACTTGGTCTTGTCGTATCCAAACTGGCTGTCGGGGAAGTTGTACGTCACGCGCCAGTGTTCCGGGGTCCACTCCTTCCACCGTCCCCGGATTACGCTGTTCCAGAATTCCGCCGGTACAGGTTTCCCACCTAACTCCTGCAACATAGTATCACTGTGGAGATCCCATGGTAAGTACAGAAATTCCTCACAACCCATTTTGCGCAAATCCTTCCGCAGCTGTTCCCTATGGCCCGCATCGGCCGAAGCAACCGGGCGCACCAACTTATCCGGAACCGGCAGTCCGAGCCTCCAATTGTCCTTCCGTCCCATCGATGCTGGCTCCAAAACTTCCTTCCCTCGATTGCGCGCCCTCCGCCTAAGCTCTCGGAACACTTGTTTGCCACCCGGTCGCTCTCCCTGCTCTCTCGCAACATCCGGAAACACGAAACTCTGGTGCAGGGGTGGACTGGAAACACTATGCGAAAATGAACAGTGAACCGCCCTAATTAAAGCAGCCCATTTCAAGGCGTGAAACGTGGCCGGGTCCATTCCTGACCCATCCATCCCCTACCCGGTTTCCAATCCGGTTCCCGTGACCAACCCGGACACCTACTGTCAAAACCGGACCCTAGCAATAACTCTACAGCGCGCGCGAGTGTCTCCTTTACATAAATAACTAAATGTGCCATTATGGTCACTCCCACCTTCATTTATGGAGATTCGGACTACTCCTTGCTACTCTAAAACCCTAACTCTCTACTTCTAGGTTAAATGAGGTTTGACAGACGAAGAGTATGCACACCAAACAGTTGCCCAGCAGAACACCAAAGACCGACGTCGACAGTCGGAGAACTCGGAAAATTGCTCCCGAGGACCCGACTACATCGTTTTTCAAGGCGGGCTTGGAGCCGACCGCACCTCGAAGGACCATGTTCGGCCACCCTGACCAGTCGACCTAGGCCAAACATCGACTGCTCGACCCCCTAGTCGACAAACCACACCAGACCCAGTAGCACCGCCAGCGACTACCGGGAGTCAACCGACCGCAGAGCGAAGGGAGACACGCTCCTCACGTGCACGCAAGCAGGACCGGGAGCGACAAGAGAAGCGTGCCCAGTGAGGCAAACTCACCCCATTGAGTTAGTTTATACCTCGACAGGTCGACCTGACCTCATCTGACAGCGAGGCGCACTCGACTCCATGCCACCACCAATGTCAAGTGAGACCCCCATCCCGGACACACCCCCGCCTTCTCTATCCGATTTCGCGCTGCTCAACCTTGAAGCGGCATATGGAGCAGCACCAACCGGCGAATTTCGCCAGCCACCGCCCGTCTCCCCCACGACTCGGCCTCCGCCATCACCCGGGGTCAACCGACCTGCACCCGACTCACCAACATCGCGAGCCACGACATTAGCGATGAATTGGCGCCAGCGCCTGGAGGACGTCCAAGGAACAGTAAGTCGACTCGAGGATGTCGGCTCCCGAGTATTCCTCCTCTTGTTTGAGGCGGTTCAAGCAAAAACCACCCTTCAAGCTGAGCTCGACCGCCACCGATTGGAGAGTAGTCGACTGACCAAGGACTCCACAACATACAAACAACAGGTCGACAGCCTTACTAACGAACTGGCAAGACTTCGTACTACTCTCACCACCGTCACGGAGGAGAAGGCTCAGACCGACAACAGACTGGCCCAGCTAGAAGCCGAACTCCACAGCAGTTGACAGCAGGAACAGAAACAACAGAGCGAGCTCGTGGTAGCACGAAACAAACTCACAGTGGCACGAGCCGAGGTCACAGCAACCCAGCTCAGTCTCTAGCAAGCCCGGAGGGACATAGTCAACTCCAACAACTGACTCGACCTACTACTCCAAGACAACGAGGAGAAGTCCCGCCAATTCGCAAGCCGGGAGCTGCAGTTCCACAAACTTCAAGCACGCAAGTACCGACTCCGACTCAAGGTAAGAAACCGTATCAAGGTTCTCAAGCACACCCTCAGCACCGACCGCCACCAGCTCAACATGTACCGCAGGCAACTCGACCAACTTCAACTCGACCACCCGGACTTGGAGATCCCAGCAGTCGACGAAGACGAAGAGAAGGATACGAGCCACCTCGAACCCAACCATTCGCTCTGGGAAAACCAGTCGACTGACGACGACGAGGTATTGACTACTGACGTCAAGTTGACCGAGGACGAAGACAAAGACAACAGCGAGTCGACCAATGAAGACGAGAATCGCAATCAGCAACAACAAAACTAGCAGCAACCGCCAGTCAACCTTCAAGACACGGTGCAACAGCAGGCAGCAACTCCACACCCTCCTCCTCCACAGCAGTAGCAGGATCAGCAGCCCCTAGTACCCGACCAGATGACGACAGCACCTACACCATCGGTCTACAACACCCCAGTCGACTTACCAGTAATCTCTTCACCACACTCTCTGGGGTTCAACTTCTCAGGAATGCCTCCAAACATCCGCTCACTAGGCATGACCCAGGATTCTAGCGACGTCCACGACTGACGAGTCGACCTTAGCCGGGTCGGTTACTCGACCGCGGGTAGTTTTGTCATTTCTCGTGAACATTTTTCCCTAGTCACCTACCGGAGTAGTCTAAAGTCCACAGGAGTGTACTTAGCTCAGAGGGAGGGCAATGTTAACCGAATATTAGTTGATATTCCCTTAGGCTAAGAGTAGGCTAGTCTATACCCGGCAGGAATAGACCCGGCAGGCGACACGTGGCAGTACAGGCTGGTACAGACTGGTCGAACCGACTTTTCCGGTCGACCAGTCTGACACACTGTCAGACCAGTCTTCTATATGTACCTTCACCCTCTTTGAGAGAGGTGTTGCTATACCATTTGTACATCTTTTTGGCAGCCTCAGTTGTACTTCGTTCTTGTCTTAACCCCTTCTTGTGCGCACTAGTATGTTAGACTACTGCTGTTAGACTACTGCTGTTTCTTGCTCTTAAATCATTCCTTGTGGTTGTATCTTGGTTAGTTGCAGTAGTCTGTGGGTATGCAGGGGTCGACTTACTAGCATACTGGTGCTTTTCTTTAGCCGACAGTCCATTCTTCTTAGTAGGAATCTCTTACTACTCCTCTCAATCTCTAGAAACTAGTCTAGAGTGGAATAGTCTTGGGCGGAGTAGCTTCATTTGTTTAAGGTCGGTTCCTAGAAAACCCCCTTAACAGATGTTATAATCCTAGGAATCTTGGTGAAAAGCAGGGTGCTGAATAGTATTGGTGAATGGATCGAGTAGTAGAATTCATGGAAAAATCCAAATGTGTATCCTCTGGACTGTATCATAATAAATTCAGGACGGAGCTATTGCAACACGGATCTATAATTAAAAACTAAAATCAGGCTCCTTTTCGTAATGGTATTGACCGGCTTTTACCGCTTGTCTTAAAACAAGAAGTCGACTTGAACCATGAAATTTTATCGTCACATCCCAAGAGTCGCGCTTGTGCACGAGCACTACCCTTTGAGTAACACTACGTTGATGTATATAGAAATGAATTAATACAGAACACAAAGATGATGTAATTGAACATTGGATCCTTTCCCATATTATGTGGCGAGCCTTTTGTCAAAGGCTCGTACAGGAGCTCGACTCACAGCCTCCACTCGGTAGAATTTTCTTATAAATATTTGATCATTTCTTGGAGCCCTTGATCCAATGTTGACCTAAAGGAAATTGGGATCCTACCCCGGATGCCTGGCAGAAACTCGAGCTCCTGACACGGGAAACGGGTGACCAAAATATAAATTGGATCCAACCCCAAAAGGCCTGGCACTTGACAGAACATGAGCTCGTACACGAGCTCTACACACACTGGTGAACCACATGAATTCTATATAATAAAAAACATTTTTGACCGAGCGGTGGACACTCTCGTGACTCGCAAGGTGCCACCCTGAGGGCCTGGCACGCATTGCGTGCCGCGGCGTGCTCGTGCACGAGCCAGCAATGCTATTCTGTGAGCAGTGAGCGGTGAGCGGTGAGTAGTAACTTCATAGTATTTTTAAAGATTATGTTCAGGCCCTATAACCGCTGTTCCAAGATGACTTTTGGAAAAAAGTTTCAACTCAATTAACAGAGAAGACCCTATTTCCGTGGCTATAGGGTATTTGTTTGATGGAGGTCCCACCCGAGAGGTGCATTCCAATTAGGTGGTTTAAAGACTACATTGAATGCTAATGTCAAGTACATAGGAAACTAAACACAACAAAGAAAATATGGGTTTTGTATGTCACGTTAAAAATTTGATTAATTTGTGTCAAATTGTTAAAGTCTTGTATTGGATTGCTAACTTGTAAGGTATACATTTAAAATAAAAATCTCCAAAATATTAATATATAGTTCAAAATAGTACAACATCCAAAATAATTTTTTTGGTTAAAAAAAAACCTTTCAAAAAAGACTTCAAAAAGTGTTGTGTTTTTTTAAATCATCAGAAATAGAACTTGATATTGTAAGATTTGGTTAAATTTTTTATTATGATAATCTCTACACTAAAAACAGTGAAGAGATTTTAAGTAAGTAATTAACAATATCACTAAGTAATTAGCAAGTCTGCAATGTTATTGTCATTTTGTTGTATTCAATAGAAATGTCATTCTATGCAACATTCTCCTAGCAAGCAGTTGTTATTCTGGTTCCTAGTGCAAATCCCCTGTTCATCATCCAATGTTGTTGTGGTTTACTTACTCTTCTTTTCGATACATTTCAACAAGCTGGGCGAGGGGAACTGAGTTAGAAGCTAGGCTTTGTGAATTCACTTTATAGAATTATAGATACTCCACATCTTAGATCCTCACATGACAATTGCGATGGCAATGAATCAATGAATCACATTTTAGTCAACTGTATTCCAAGGAGTCGCTAGAACTAGAAGAACTACTGGAAGAGAAACTAACCTTTGCATCCAAATCTAAGAACCTATGCACTCCAAATCCAAGTCTCTTTGACTTTGATTGTATACTATTAGAGCATTTGGGAGGTTCTTCTACAAAGGCATGAGCTAATGGCTGTATGTAGCAAGGTAGATCAAATGAATCATCGGGACTTTTGATATCCTCCAATAGACCTCAAATACCACGGACCCTTGTACCTCTGCATAATTGGAGGAAGTAGTGCATCAGAAATTGGAAATAGCGTTCTGTAATTATTGATAAAGAGATGGTAGAAGACAAAAGATAGTATTGAAGTAAATGAAGCAAGAATTGAGTTAAACTTACTTACAGAATCTCGGCCGTTTGACCTTCACGACGGGGACATCTTCGTCATCAATGGCTAGGGGAGGTGCCCTCTTCATGTTAGATGGAGAAGAGGAAATCTTAGGGTCCATCAGTGTCTGAAGCACTCCTTTGAAGATACCAGAGTCAGACTCCAGGGCAATGATATGGCGTCCAGTCGAGCAACAAGCATGAATGGAGGCTCGTGCAAAGCAGATCCAACACATAGTATTTAAGATTGACTCCATGTAGTACAACTGATGCCAGAATCAAATTATGTCTAGTGTAAACTCACCAGTAGAGGCATTGTAATCCAATACTACATCTCCAAGGTCAGAGGAAGCTTCGATGAGGACTTGCAAAAATCGGGGATCCTTCTCTCGAGCACCCCTCCAAAGAATACTCCCATTTATCAATTGGCTTTTGGAGGTAGTAAAATTGTGTAAGAGATCATCAGCTTCTAAATCAATCCCTGCATCCTGCACTTCACGAATGATTCGCAGCACAAATTTGGACTGAACTAGAGTGTCTTTGATGCTCTCTCGGACAAATAGCAGTACCCAAAAGTGTCGTGTCTGCATTGGCAAAGTTTAAATGGAATCGTTAAAATGATACAACAAATCATGATGGGTGAAAGTCATTAATGAATGTCGAACCTCGTTTATTCCAAAACGGGCAGTTAGGGTTTGTAGGGCAGTAAAGGGTAGCCTAGCCGCCATAAATGGGAGAAATAGCGTTCATTATGGCCTCTTTAATTATTTGGAGAGAGTGGTGCTCTCGCGCGCACCTTAGGTGTTCACTACGGAGCCTGGGAATGGCGGCGGACCGGACAGGAGACCGGATGGGATGCCGGAGGTCTGGGGACGGGCCTCTGCCGGTCCCGGCCACGATCCATGATACAACAAATCATGATGGGTGAAAGTCATTAATAAATTTTCCAAAAGGATGTAGGAGAGGAGACAAAGTCATTACCGTGTGTGCAGGATCTCTAAAAGAGGTCAACCAAAGCTCGTTAATGCCCCACCAATCCTTGTACATCTTATAACCATATGCAGTAGCTCAACCAAGCACATCTTTACGTACAGATGGACTCTTAGGAAGGAACATTAAGAGAGCTCCATCATCAGATAAGTACTGAATAGCATAGGCAAAAAGGATCTCGACAAAATCGTCAATATTGGTCTTGTTCCAGTCAGGAACTATAGAAGAGGGATTAGAATTGCTAGGGACAGGAAGGTTGTCCGGAATATCTGCTATGAGCATATCTAAGCATGCATCGGGATTCACCACGCCTCCTAACTTGCGAGATTTTGATTTCCCCACCTGCAAGCAATTAAAACCGAGCTATTAAAAGATACAAACAATATAGTGCAAACATTCTGAATATAAGAAGGAACAATTAAAACATCTGAATACAACATTCTAGAAAGTACCTTCTTAGCAAACTCTAGAATTTGAGTCCACGGAGCTGGTGTCAAGTCGCTCTTGAGCTTCAACTCCGCAAAGGAGATGAGGGACTCGTTGAGAACTAGAGCTTGGGAGTGGATGCCGTGGTTGCGAGCGCCAAGGGAACACTGAGCAACAACCTGGGACGGCAGAAAATTCAAGGAAGGTCCTTGTACAAAAGGCATCTGTGTCGAAGGTTTTTGTACTGAAGCAACTGCAACAGGAAGTACAACAGCAAGTGCATCCATAGATTTTGCCTTGGTCTTCTTCGAAATACCGGCATCAGCGGGAGTCTTGGATGCCTTGTCCTTACCTCGTTTTTTTTTCTGCAGTGGTGGGAACAGGAACCTCAACAACGGCATCGTCATCAACATCTTCAGTTTCCTCTACCAAGGCGGGGGTCACTACACGTTTCTCCTCCTCCTCCTCGGCTGGCGCGTAATTCTTCGCGCATTCTAGGTACCAAGGCGAGGCTAAAAGCTCAGGAAGCTTAAACAGTCGTAGCTGATTTGGTGTGAAAACGCAAGATGGCATTGCCTTGTCAATCCATGCGCCAAAAAACTTGGGCATAGCCTTCCGATCAATCGCATCTTTACCAAGGAGTTCGCGTTTGAAGTACTTGGAAGTACAGAAGCAAAATGTTTTAATACATAGGTAGAGTAATGCAATTGTACAGTGAACTGAATTTGTGAAATGTGAAGGCATTTGTGAATTGCAAACCTGTACGAAGTCGTTTAACGGCATCTGAGGTCCCGTCTTGGTCTTTGAAGGAAATTATTCTAGAGTAGCCATTGGACTTCTTGAGTATAAAGTAGAATGCTCGATCCCAGACAAGGATTCTCCATTTCTCAACGTATTGGTTGATTTCATCCAAGTCAGGACAGGCTTCCCAGTCAATTTGAATGCCGTCAGTGTGAAGGGCGTTTATGACCTCAGCCGCAACAGAGTCCTCAAGCTGTACAACCGTGACCCAAGAAAAACAATCAAAGGTATGTTTTAAATTACTAGCACATAGCGAGCAGTTTGCAAAGTAGTTCAGATATAGTTTTGAAGGACATATTGCAACGATACAATGTAGTAAGAGATTGACCTCTGCCCAAAATGCCGCCCGTGGCAACCAACTCTCTAAAGTTGCATCTGTAAACTTTGGAGGTGGGAAGTGAAGAGCTTCTCGGGAAATATCCGGCGAGTTCCACCACTTCAACCAACGGACACGGAATTGAGGCTGCACTACAGTGGTAGAGATCCTTTGAAGCTTATCAGGTGTCATGTCCGGCTTCTCTTTAGCGCTCCAGTGTGCGTTTATCTGCGTCACGCATAAAATGAATTAGAAATACAACAACAGGAAAGGAGTAGAATAGCTAAGCAAAGAGATTGAAGGAAAATTGAATTTGGAGTAGTACCTCCGCTAAGAATAGCGGGCTGTGCTTTGGATTTGCAATGGACAACACTTTGTCGTACTCGGATTTTTTCTCTTTGATTGCTGCCTTTGAAGCCTGGGTCATAGCGCCCCTCAACCCTTTAGCAGAGCGGCTTTCAGGAGGTGTTTTCTTGTAATACAAACGGCATGCCTCATCGGAGGCAGCTGCAATGTTGTGCTGCAGTGAAGACGAAGTAAAATATTAGATCACAATCCGGGTGTGCGATCTCAAGTTCCAGTAATATCAACTATTCAATAAGCACTACAATGCCAACTTATGTTGGTACTGTCATTATCTTGTGAAATCAATGTTGATGGTCATTCATACAACTGATGAATCTTCTCTTAGTTTGCAGTGATGATGGTTTCTTTGTTTGTTTCTTGTACCGATTTCTTATAACCGAATTTGATATTAATTAATCAAGACCTTGTCTATAACCACATTATGCATAGAACTGCATATTGGTTACATTAGACAATCGCCGAATCCCTGTTATTATCTACTGTAACAAGTCACATAAATTGACCAAAGTAATGAATATGAGCTCGTCACTGATTCCTTTTGAGTGTGCAGTTAATTAATGCAACAGTACGTATGATGTTAGTACATGTGTATCATATTCTAATTACATGTGTACCTTGAGTATTTAGATAGTCTTTGAAGTTACGATGACGTCATTCCTGCATTTAATGTAAGAGGCAAGAGCTAGTTGTATCAGGGCCACTGTGGCAAAGTCTAGTGGGGATCGAGATTACTAGATTGTGTGATATTTGAAACAGCATACAAATACTGGAGGGTCAGTACTGTGGAGATTTCTTGTCAATTTAGTGTCTTTGCAAGTCCATATTAAGATTCAGTAGCCTTCATGCACTCAACTAATTATCTTGGGATTCCACCTATCCAATTAGTTACTGATGAAGTCCTCTTGGGAGGTTGAGAATTCATACCCTATATAAAAACGTGATGAAGACCTCCTTCGTAAGTGGATGCCATGAGAACGGGGGCTTCCGGTTCTCGCACCGTTTGTACTCGTCTGGAGTGAGGAGGGATTTGAAATCAGTGAGGGGAAGTTGCCCAAAACTGTTTATTCGGTGCAACATGTGAATCATATTGGTTTTCACGTGCGAATGTCCGGTTGACCTACAAAGATACATTTTGGAAATGGTAAGAAGATACTCATCACAAGCAATATATATCCAAATAAAAAAACGTGTACATGGTCAATATAATTACCTGTTGATGTCATTCATGGCCTCAATGAGTTGGCCTGTGTGGCCAAGTGTAAACAAAAGTCTTGCTTCAACCGCATAATGCCACTTAAGCTCCAATGGGTGCTTCAATGCAATGTACGGATACCATGCTATTAGCCGGTGATTACCATCCCAAACATAAAACATTTTGTTGACCAGAAATGTGAGATCTGGGTCCCCTTTAAGAAACTCCTCAAACTCGGAATTCCTCTGTTTCCAATGCTCATTCCATGTCGCCGTGACATCATCTGTTACATCCATAGAGGTTCCCTGATGATTTATTGTCGAGACGTAGAAACAACGGTCTCCTCCTTGATAACCTGACCAAAAGTCTTGTTCCAGTCGCCGTATATCAGATTGGAGGATTGGCCGAACTAAAAGAAGAGCTACCATCCTACAAAGTGGAATCAACAACTGGCACTTGGTCGTGTTTGGCAAGAAGAGAAGACTCTGGATCAGCGCATTGGAGTCGAGTTTCTGTGCGTTACAAATCACAGCCTCGGCGTCGTCAATGGTCATTGTCTTCTCGAGTTGGGAATCCTCCTCTGGACAATCATCTTCAATTGCATCAGGTGCATCCTGAAATTACAGTAAGACAAGTAGATTAGTGAATGTTGAAAATTATGCTAGAAGCAGTCACTTGACGAAATTGTAGTGCTCTACAATCCGATCAAGAGTGAGAGCATCAAACCCCAAATGGTAGCTTGGTACCGAGCGGCCGCTGGAGACTTGATCACGAGCTGGCTTCAGGAGTGCTTCGTGACGGAGCAGGACGAGCCAGCCCCGCACTGAGAACCACGCATACAGCCAGGCCATATAATTTGGAATTCAGTCAAAAGAGCAGAGTGGTGAGACGTGGTGCCGGTGCTCGCTCCCGTCCAAGTGCGAGAAATTGTCGTAGCACGTGATACCGGATATTCCCCTAGAACGCGCTTTTTTGTATTAAGAGCACTCGTAGAGGTGATTTCCGGGCTATCGTTCCGCGGAGATTCTGTGAAGTGGAAAGCTTCCGGAGATGGTCCCAGACTGGTGATCTCACTCTCTCTATCACCAGCTGAATTCCTCTTTCCTACCAAACCGGGTCTCCTCCCACTGACTGACCCGGTTACAACTTGATCTGGTTTTCATCCGAGTTGGGAATTTATCCAACCGTACTCTGTCTGGTCTATCAAGACAACTCAAACCGGTTTATATTTAACCTCTGTTTTCCTTCAGAGGGTTCTCCATTCACATTAGTGGTGCTGGATTGAAAGACACACTCCTCCCTACTGATTTAAGTGATGGGAAATTCACTACCTTCCGGTTATCTTAACAAAAACTCCTAATCCCCAATCTGGGTAATTTCCCGTACTGCACTTCAGCTGCAGATTCATCCCAAACCCACAGCCGGTCACTTAAGTGCAACCCGGGTTTCCCCCTTCTAAAGATTACTACAACGACTTGATAACCGGGATGGACTTGTGTCCGGGGTATCCGGAATTGGTTGGACTCCTAATTTGTTCGTTTTACTCTGATCCTCCCGGCTCTCCTTATCACCTGGTCTACCCAAGTACTGGCACCTCAACCGGACTACCCGTCCAGGAGTTCTCAGAGAACCGGAGTACCCCCTCCTATTCACTCAGCCATTAATCCGGATTATACCTGGTAACCGAGCACGAAACAACCCACCTTCAAACAATCTCTGAGTTTTCCCAATACCCAGACTCTTAACTGGATCTACATCAGAACCCGGTTACTCTAGCCATTCCGGACTCATCTGTCACATGATCTACCCAGGTGTTGGCACCTCAACCGGACTACCCGTCCAGGAGTTCTGAGAGAACTGGAGTACCCCCTCCTATCCTCTCAGCCACTAATCCGGATCACACCTTGCAACTGAGCATGAAACGACTAGATCCACAACAGAATCCTATCAACCCTTCCGATTGCCAAGGGACTAAATGGACCACGATCTCAAGCAGCAACCACACACACACACACACACACACACACTGGTCTGTAGAAGAGTATGTCTATGATCATTTACAAAGAGAAAATGGTACACAAAAGGACCCCAGGAATGAAGAACATCCCTGGATGAAAAGAAAACACAAAGCCGACCAGATCCGGGAAACCCGCAGATCCGGAAAAACCGGGGGACTACCCCACGATTTAATTTTCATCCTACGCTGCAACCTAAAATCAGAATCCTAAAAACTAACTCCCAAACAGAGTCCTACTCTACTGCTCAAAAAGTCCCGTTCCAAACAGCCGGACCCACGAAGACCGGGCCACTGATTCCGGGCCTCCGATGACTCCTGGGCAGCCACTGGTCCTCCGGCGGCTACTCTTCCCCACCTTCCGGACTTCCTACCACGATTGGATCAGCTGGCCTGTCTCCTCGAATTCCGCGCCCCGCCGACTGTCCCTCCTGTTGCTTTTCCGCCCTGTCCGGGTGGACAACCATTGCCTCCATGCCTTCGCTCAGATCCCGGACTTCTTCTGGGCTTACTCCTGCGGGTCGGGCCATGTGGATGGGTTCCACATCCAACACAGTCCGGGAGGTAGGTCCCTCCTGTTCCGACTCCTCCTCCGAAGAGCTCTCCCGGATGCATTCCGCCAGTACCCGGAACTCCACCAAAAACGCTTCTACCTTGTCCGAGTACTCCCGGACTACATTCTTCATCCGAGCTGCTCCCTCCAATCCCGGTTGAAGGACCCGCTCGTCATACAACCGGGCCTTCGTTTGGGCCTCCCCATTCGATTGGAACAATCCGGATAGCCTGGAGACACACTTCCGGCTTGTCTCTGCTACACTCCGGATGGTATCCTCTTGCTCCCGGATCTGCCGCTCCTTCTGCTGTACGTGGGCCTCCATCTTGTTAATGTAGGCTACCTTTCGTTGCAGCTCCTCCTCAAATCCCTTCAAGAGAGCCGCCGATTCGCTCTCTGCCTCCCGGATGCCCTGCAGTTGTCCGGTTAGCTCGTTCTCCCTCTCCCTGCTCCGGATGAGATTCCTCTGGAGCTTCCTTATTCGCGTCGGATACTCCAGAATGTCGTTCGTCCGGAGAAGGGTCCCTGTCTCCCGGAGAGCAGCGAACAGGGGGTTGTACTGCTCCGTAACCAGGTCTAGTGCCACCCGTGTCTGCAGTAACATGTCCTCCATCCGGAGCGGTTCTCTTCGTTCCGCTGGCACATTTCCGGATGGTCCTGCCTCCTGGACCGGTTCTGCTCCTGCTGGCCTTTCCTGCTCCTGTTCCCCCTCATCTCCCGTTTCCTCTTCGTCCTCCCCTGCTTCCTTGGGATGTTTGTTGAGTGGGATTACCTTCCTCCGGACCGGTCCTTTCTTCTTTCCAGGTGTGGTATCCGGTCCTTCCGGTTCTTCCTCTCCTTCAGCCGGGAGGACTAACTTCCTCTTCCGTCCCTGGAGTCGTGGCTGAGACGGACCTCTCTCCTGATCTGTCCGGTTCTCTTCTTCCGTGCGCTCCTGTGGAGCCGCCGGAGTATAATCCTCCTCCATTGGTCCGGGTCCCTCTACCGGTTGCTCCTAGGGCTGGGGTAGAGAAGGCCTCGTCTCCTCCTCTGGCCTGGGCTCCTCGATCTGATCCCCCCGAGGTTGTGTCCGGGAAGGACCGCCTACCTCCGATTGAGGAATTGCCTCTCGGCCTCCCACCGGCTTCTTCCGGATTAGCTTCGGCTGTGAAGAATCCTCCTCCTCATCCGGACTCCCCTTCCGGTCTCTTGTTCTCAGCTCCGGCTGATGTCTCGCTCCACCCGGTCGTTCTAGTTCCGGGTTCCTTCTCCCTTCCTGCCGCTCCTCCTGCTGCGGCCTGGTGTCACCCGGTCGGCCTCCCTCCGGGCGGTCTTCTCTCCTCTTGGTCCTGGTCTCCGAATTGGGGCTAGAATCATCTGGTGGCCTTCTTACCGGTTGGTCTTCCTTCTCCTTCCGGAGCTCCTCTTCCCTGACTCTGCTCCTATCCGGTTGGGCTACAGGTGGAGCCATCCTTCTCTCCTCCGGTCGGGACGACGAGCCGGTTCTGCTGGTCCCCGCTCCTTCTCCCATAAGTGCCTTCTTCCTCTTGGTCGGACTTCTCACCCCCGGAATCGGAACTACCTCCAACTTCTTCTTCTCCCCGGCCGTGAGGCACCCATGTTTCTAGTACAAGTGATAGAGAAATGGGGCTAACGGGCATTCCTTCTTGTTGTCGAGGTTGCCTGCCCACTTCTGCGTGTTCCGGTGGATCAGGATCGCCCAGTTGATCCGTTTCTTCCGGAGAAGGGCGGAGTAGAATTTCCCGGGCCAGCGTCACAGTGAGGGTGGTGGGCTTCTCCGGACTGAGGATGGGTACTACGTACTGGAGCAGCCTTTGCTCCCGGGGCAGTATGCAATCCGCCACCTTGAATCCGTCCTTGTCCGAGAGATGACTAAACCGCATCTTCACCCAGTCCGTGTCGCCCTTGCCTCCCGGTTCCAGGTCCTCGTTGGTGTCCGGAAAGTCGTACAGTTCCCGCCACATCTCCCGGGTCCAACTGCCATACTTCGCCCGGATGGTCGTCCGGAAAGCGCTCACCATTGGCCCGCCCTCGATTTCTTCCAACATCCGGGAGTCCTGCACATCCCACACTCTCCCAAACAATCCCAAACACCCCATCTTCTGGAGGTCCTGCATTAGCTCGTCGAAGTCCTGCTCGTGCTGAGGAATCTCCGGACAGATGCGTTTCTCCGGAATCTTGGCCCCGGCTTCCCTGCGTGCCATAGCTGCGGACTCCGGGCGGGCTTCTTCCCTCCTCCTGATGTGACGCAACTCCTTCTCCGGATGCGCCTTCTCTTTCCTCGGTAAACCTCGCGCCTCGCGCTCCGGGCGCTTCCCTTTCCGCTTCCGGGGTGTTCTTCTAACCTCCCGGAGACCCCGCGACCCTTTTCCTGACTGCGCACTTCCTTTCTTCCTCAAACTCCGCCGAAAATGGCGGTGCGCGCTGTCCGGAGGCTCGCCTATTTCGAACTCTAACCTTGCGTCACTATCTATCACCGGGTATTCAGTTTCCCTCACTCTCGGGCTCTCAGAATCTGCACAATACGGTCGCTCAACGCTCTCTTCTTTCGGTCCCACACTATCAATTCTACGGCTATCCGGAAGCTCAAAATTCTGTTGGCGCGGACAACTGGAACTATAGAGAGTGAATGAACAGTGGGTCGCCCAATTTAGGGTGGCCCACTTCAATGCTCGGACCGTGACCGGGTCCATCGGAGACCCGTCCTCTCCTATCCGGTCTCCCATCCGGTTCCCCACCGAAACTTGCTGTCAGTCTAGTCCTGTAATAATTCCCCTAGGCTGCGCCCGGATGGTACTCTCTCTCTAAATAATTAACTGGACCATTATGGCCACTACTCTTATTTATGGAGGAAAGACTACTCCTAGTTGCCCTAGAAACCCTAACTAGCCGCTTTTGGTAAAACGAGGTTTGACAGAAATCACAGAGATATACAAGATGGAATGGGGCAAGTTCCCACGGTCTGGAGTCCGCTTGTGTTGACAAGTTGCCACCACGAGCTGCTTGGTGACGAGCGGGCTCCCGGACTCGTCACACACCACCCCGGGACTCTATGGGACTCCCAATGTCCTAGTAGCCACGCACACACCCCGGGACTCTCTGGAGCTGCTCGGTAATGAGCTGCAGCTGGAGCCTCCCAGCTCAATGATGGCCTCTCGGACTTATCACCAGCTCATCTTCATAATAGAACTTGAATACCGTGATCCAAATCGTGGGTGCCAAAGCCATGGAAATACCCTCTCAGATTGTCAAGCAGCTGAATTTTTAAGATCTCTCCCTCAGTTGTCCATTTTCTTGCTTCTTCAATTTTCCATCTCCGAAATCAAACTTTGCTAAGGAACTCTGACTCTTTGGTATTCTCGATTTCAATAGTGCGTTCAAGACGGACTTTGATAAGAAACTGCGAGGTTTGACACCCATTGTGCTGTGCATGACCAATTCAACAAGTAAACAAGGTCCAAGTTATACTTACACTCAAAAAGTTTCAAACCCCACTTTATTTCAGCCATCATCGACGTTTCAAGCTTGAGGTCTTGAAATCAAAGTTGCAGGGGTTGAAAATGTGAATCGATAAGAACTTATCATGCAGTGAGAGTTTAGAAACTGTCGTGAATTTATGGCCAGTTACAGAACTTTTATATTAAAATCATTTACACTCAATGAAAGGATTGATTTTGGTCACGAAGGGTACACTCACTCGATCTAGGTTAAAATATTCATAGTCGATTTCTACGAAGCCCAAAGCAGACTCATCAGGCGAGAGACGAGCTGGAGAAATTTCTATTAGTGACTTGCCATCGCCAAAAAAAAACTGGATTAAATAAGTAGCTAGGGCGACGTTGAAAGATTGGAACGTACACAAACGTTCCAGATGGTCATGCACAGCACAATGGGTGTCAAACCTCGCAGTTTCTTATCAAATGGGGAGAAATTGAGCTGCTTGTTACCGAGCAGCAGCTCGAGGAACCCCAGCCCAAAATTCTTGTCATGAATTAGGTCTGGCAGGTATGAGAATGAAGACAAAGTGCTTTGTGAAACCACCAAGTGTGCAATCATGGGTGGCATAGGCTTACTAGCATGTTCTACAGAAAGCTGAAAACAACAAAAGAGTGACAAAAGACTGCTCCCTAAACCCTAACCCCGAAACCGAGAAGTAAAGAATTGAGGCCCCGTTGACCCTCTCGGTACCGAGAGGCAAAGAATTCTATTCCAGATGAGGAGGCTAGAGTTTCTAGCAAAGCTAAAACCCTATATCATTTGCAGGAGCTCGTCACATTTTGAGCTGCTCGTTACCGAGCAGCAGCTGGAGTGAAGGTGTTGGACAACTGGAGCTAATACTTGGACAGCTAGATGTTTCGTAACCATCACCCCAATGCATGAAGATCACCCCAATGCATGAAGATCACGCCATTCTGATAACTGGTACCTAGTTTAGAAGAAGAAAAGAAATCTACAGTTGGCAACGACCATGGTACCACCATTGCTTGAGGAACTTGTATTCATGAAATTCAATGCTGAAATTCACACTAAAAGAATGACTGTCCAGTATTGCCTTTGAGATCGAAATTGTAGGAAGACATAATCTTCACCCTCATGACTACAAAATTCTCGGAATGAATTCAAAATAATCAACTAACATGACGGTGAAACGCAATGTAAACTACTCCAAGAATCCAACAATTGCCAAAGCGTCTTCTGATCAAATCCACAGCAAGCAAATCAGCTCGGAGTCTGATCAAATCCACAGCAAGAAAATCAGCAAGCAATGCAACTGAACGGGGGGAGTTAAGTTACATGAAAATTTGCGTACCTTAACTTAGTCGGTCTTCTACATTCTTACACTCTCGTTACGATCGTCGATCGAGCTCTAAAAACTACTACAGGTATAGAATTGCCCGGGAGAGCTCAATATAGAAGAATAGAAGATGAGAATGTGGTTTACAGACAATGAAGAGAAAACTTAGACCTCGTAAAGCTCGCAGGGAGAAGGGAGCATTTTGAGCTGCTCGGTACTGAGCTGCTCCTTACACGAGCCAATCCTGATCCACTAGGGTTTAGGCTACACTAGTTTTCTAGAGTTTCTAGATTTCTGAAATTCTGGAGTCGAGGGAGGGCCGAAGTTCAAGGAGGGCCGAAGCTCCGAAAGATCGAACAAGAGAGAGAGACAGAATATGAACCCACCGCTTACACAAGAAATTTAAGGACGAGCTGGTGTCATCTTGTATGAGCGCAAGACAAAGGCAGGGGACTCTGAGAAAGCAAGCCACAGAATCCTCATGTACTCGTACAACGGCCCAGGGTGTGATTTTTCTGTTCGGATAATTCTTTCGAGTGAACACTAAGTGCACCAAGCCCGGGACCAAGGACAAGTTTCTGACCATGAGATCAGATAATTGTGTGGTCTAAGAAGAATGAATTTACACTGACCTCGTAAAGCTCGCCATGCACATGATGCTCCGCGGAAGGCATTTTGAGCTGCTCGTTACCGAGCAGCAGCTGGAGATACCGTACTCAAAAAATCCGCGTGAACGAGGTCTTCAGATTTAGGGCTAGGTTGCACGAGCTCCTGGCGGAGACGGAGGGCGTGACGGAGCTTCACACGGTCCCCGATGCGCAAGTGCAGGTGATGAGATTCGAGTTTCACGGCATCAGATCCGAGTTTCACGGATTCGAGTTTCGCTACTTGCTGTACGCACGGCTGCCGCTGCGGGTGGTGCCGGAGGAGCAGGACATCCTCCAGGACAGCATCCTCTAGAATGTTGACGAGCATGAGTCGAGAGGTTTATTTCAGAGTCATCAGGTGTGTTTCTGGGAGGTGTTAACTAGGCTATGGTTGTACCCTAACGCATTTCCGAGCGTGCTGTTGTCGAGGTCCGAAGCCGTGGTGGTTCCTCGCTGTCCTCATGTACAAGCAGTGGCGCTGGCCTAAGAGCATCTCCACCAATGCTCGCTAAAAGTGACTCGTTAAAATATTACATCTATATTTGAAGAGCCCTTGAATTCATACTCCCCAACCCTTAAACGCCCCTCAAGCATCAAAAGTACAAGTCAAATAGTCAATACATTAATCAGAACTAGAATATCAGATTCATTCAAGCAAGCATAGATTTGGAGGGCCATTGCTTGATGCGTTAAAGTAGAGGGCCAAGAGGCATTTTTGAAGGACCTTTAGCAATTTTCATCCTCTCTTGGCGCATGTCAGACTCTTGGCGCGTGTGGGTGGCGATGCTCTAACCCAGTGATGCTGTCAGCGAACGAGAAAGGGTCCTTGGGTCTCCCCGTATGGGATCCTTCGCATTTGTGTTCTTGAAATCAAGCTGCTCGGTACCGAGCGGCAGCTGGGAACACTCCACAATCCCTTTAACAGAGCAATGCGAGAGCTATAGGGAACAGGGAGCAGGACAATACCTCGGGTTGAGTCTCTTGCACCACTAGAGCGCCATCGCCTTCCTCACTTGCTTCCGGTTCGCCTACATCTTCTGAGCGAACAGGAGATTGAAGATCTTCCGAGTCAGAAACGATCGCCTCCTCGCCGCCAGCTTCTTGCCTCCCCTCCATAGATATGTCCTTCACGCAGAGTTGACACACTAGATAAGATTATTGCATCCTAAGAATTCCCGTAAACCCTAAAAATCTTATTGCAACATTATACCTTCTTGGAGCTTCGTGTTCTCATATCCAGGGCAGAGCGGCCCCAAATCCACAGAGAGAAGGCGAGGGAAAAGGAAGTGACCTGCGGGAGAAGGCGAGGGAAAAGGCGAGATGACGAGGCGAGGGAGAAGGCGAGGCGAGGTCTTTACGTTTAGGGTTTAGGGAGCACGGGAGAGTGAAGGGAGCTGCCAGTAAGGGTTTGGCACCTTCCGCTGAGTTGGGGAAGTAGGGTTTCCAACCTCTTAAAGGGCCTCTACTGCAACGATTTAGGGTTACAATCGTCTCAGTCCACTTCTTTGTATTACAGAAATAGGTCCTCCATCTAAAGCAGTTCTCGGAATTGGAATTGTACATATCATTTCATTATCAATGTCACAACTACAATTCCTTACCATTGATTTTGTCTGCTTGTATCCTGTTGTCGGAGACCTTGTTGGATGATCGTGTAGATCTATGAGTTGAGATAACAAGAGCTGCTGGCTTGTTTCAAAAACACTTTCTGCTCGAGCATTTTCCAACCTAGGTGGAGCAGTTACGGTTGACTCCGGAAAGGAATGGGTCCTCTCTGTTCCGAGCTGATCAACGCCTACAGGTCGAGCCTCTTGTCTGACCATTCTAGACAGAAGAAGCTATCGTCTTGTCGAAAATCGATGCCCTCCTCTTCGTCTCTTCTTCCTAGTACATCTTCGGATAACCACTCCGGGGGTGCTAGTATGTGAGCCCAAGAGCGGAGAGCGGAGAGCGGAGAGCGTAGGATTTTTTGAGATTTTTTTCTGGCAGTTAAGAAAAGAACCTATGACCGTGGGACGAGGATCTATGACCGTGGGACCATCAGGAATAGGGATTGAGGGATTTAGGATCATAAATGTTGTATCCATGCAAACTTAGGTTGAATTTTAGATCAGTGTTTAGGGTTCAGGGGTGAGCTCAGTCGTGATGTAGGTGAATGTTGTAGAAAGGGTATACCAATTCGTGAATGCATCAACGACCACAAAAGACAGTGATGTGAAAATATAATGCTGCTATGAGAACCAAAGTGTAGTGGTCGTTTCAGTCTCGGTACCAATCATAAAATAACATAGGAATGCAAAGTACATTACACTACGAGGAGTCATCAGAGGAGTCCTCATGTATAGAAGAGGATGTTCTAGAAAAAGAGCTAGAACTATGGGTGCGAGATGACTCTGCAGCCTCTAAGTCCAAGTACTGTGAAATGCCGGTATCAGGTACTCCCTCAGTCATGTCCACGTCATCCAAGCTATTCTCTGCAAATTCCCTAGCTAGTGGCTCCACATACACCGGGAGCTCAAACGGTTTCAGAGGACTTGGAAAGAACATCCAGGCAGCAAAAAATGGCTTGTGTCGAGGAGGGCTCATTCCAATTGAGAAGCTATAACACATATGGATAACATTAGTAAATTTAGCTTCCTGAAATGAGTTTAGAATCAAAGAGCTAGGGAATTTGAATTAAAACAGACTTACTTACTCGTTTTTCTTCTCTTGACCTGCGGTGGTACGACCTCCATATTGTCTAGGTCTTGAGAACGCTTCGATCCGGAAGGCTGAGGCGATGGTAGGGTAGCCTTTGCACGCGCCAAAGGAGCGATGAGAACATCAAAGATGGCCTTGTCTTCCTCTAAAGCCACAATGTGGCGATTGACATTCTTGCAAGCATGAATGGAAGCGCTTGGAATACACATACAATGTCTATGAAAACAAGTACTATGAATAGATAGATAGAACTTCGTCGATTAAATGTAAAAACTTCAAAGCTAGTAAGGGATTAGGGATTCACCAGTCATGGCGTGGCAGTCTAGATCAATGTCTCCGGGCTTGGAACAAGCCTCAATTAGAACTTGCCAAAAGCCTTTGCTCTTCTCTAGGTGTCCACGCCAGGGCTTAGAGCCGTTCATAGCTTGGTCAATTTTGGTGGTGTGTAGTTTTGCAGCCACTCGTCCGAACCAGGGTCCACTCCCAACTCGTTCATGGACGACACTGGATTGAACTCGAAGGAAGAATCCTCCGATCTCACCAGAAGGTAGGCACTGAATCTTTGCGTCTGTGACATCAGAAGCCAATCAAAGGAAAAAACACATAAGGTTTAGGGTTTTATGGTATGATTTATATGGCATGGACAAGTTGAGATAAAGGTCTAAGCAAAACGTACCGTCAAATCCTTCTTACTCGGATGACACAAGTGCAAGCGATTAATGCAAACCCAGTTTTTCCTCTCCATGAACCCGTAACTCTTCGCATACCCAAGTACAGAAGACTTCACCACCACGTCGTAAGGGTGGATGACGACCATCGCCCCACCGTCATGAATGTGATGATCTGCAAAGTCAAATATAGCGTCTACACTCCAAGTACCACCCAGCGCTACGGAGATGAGACGATGTCCACATGAGAGCTGAATATACAGGTGTCACTAAATAGATCACTCCATGTCGCGAAGAAAGGGGGTACAGCATCCTTGGTGATAGCCTTTTTCGGTACCTGCTCAAACATGAAGTACCTGCATAAGAAAAGGTAATGATCAAATACATGAAATCAATGAAGTAATTCAAAGTAAATCAAAGTGTTGGATTTGAAGGAGATTTCGTAAACAAACCGGTATATGACACGATTGACTAAGGAAGTTGAATCCGCGTGTTTGGCGAAGTCGTCGTCCTTTTTGAAGCTGTTTCTCTTGAAGACATCTGGGAAGCCAATGTCCTAGAGCTTCGTTCTCCAATTCTCAAGGTACACGTCAATTTTATCTGCAACCTCGTAATCAATCACAAGCCCATCTTTCTCTGCAATGTTCCTGAAGGTGTCGATAGCCGCGTTCATGAACTGCGGTGATCAATGTGAAGAGAATTAGCACAAGAAAGATTGAATTTCCAAAATCAACAAGTAGAGGAAGTGCATATAGACTCACCCTTGCATACCAGCAAGCCTTGTCTAGCCAATTACTCAGTATGTCTTTAGTGGTTTTGGAGGGGAACTTTCTCGCAGCCCGAGTTTGTTCTGAACTGTTCGGGAATGCTAGCATATGAGCCTAGAGAGGAGAGCCTGAGAGCCTACGAGCCTGAGAGCCTACGAGCCTGAGAGCCTAGAAAATTTTCAATTTTTTTTTCGTTTTTTTCTGTAAGGGACCTATAACCGTGGATTCAGTATGTATTGAATTTAGAGTATAATTGAACTGCAAATTTTCCATTTACATACATGTGTGCAAATAGTTTAGGGAAAAGTTAGGGTTTAAGTATCAAGGGTGTATCGTTTAGGCATTGAAAAATTATACATTAACAAGAGAGTATACAAATCAATGAGGTTGGATAGTAAAGTTTAGGGTTTAGGGTAATTGGAGTACAACACGGATGGCATTTAATCGGTTTAGGGTTTAGAGCTTAAATGCGAAATCTGTTTTAGTTCACATACTACATCTATGCAAATTAATAATGTAAAGTTGAGGGTTTAAAGTTTAGGGTATAGAGATTGAACATTCAAAATTGCAACATGAACAAAGGAGTGAACAAATCAACGAGGGAGGAGAATAGAATGGTTAGCAATGTGAAGTACAACATAAATGTAAAACTCCAAAGTAGTGGCCCTTTTAGTCTCACTACAAATATAAAATAAAAAGTAGTACAAATATGTGGAGATAACATAAAAGTTCCTCTCAATCATCACTAGAATTACCGGTAGTAGTAGACCGTGAGCAAGAGCTAGATGTAGAGCGGCTCGGTGAACTAATACCATCACAATCAGACTCCTCAGCCTCAACTTCAAAGTATACAAGTGCGTCAGAATTCAACACCTTTGGCTTTGGAATGTGATCCCTAATTCCATGTCCTGCAAGAGCTTGGGCAGCAGGCTCAATGTACCATGGCAACTGAAAAGGTTTAGATGGACTCTCAAGAAAGTCTGGCCTTGCAAAAAATGGCCTCTGCACGGTAGAATTCCTGGTCTTCATTTTTCTGCACAAAGAAAAGAAAATTAACATGAGAACAAGGTGATAAAGAATTTATGAAACAAAGTATCAATTGGAATGTTTAGGGTCAAACTTACTTACTGAATCGGGATTTCTTCAACACTCGAACAACCGCTGATGGAACTGCGTCTGGATCCTCTGATGCAGATGATGACGCAACGACTGGCGCGGGTTCGGGTTTGTGGACATGTTGCATAGACAATAGCAGTCCATCATATAGCTCTTGGTCGTCTTCCAATGCCACAATGTGGCGTTGCACGCGGCGGCATGCCAACAACGACGCACCTAAAACAAGGCATAGATCAAAAAAACATATGACAATTAGTCCGAGTAAGTGAAAGAGAAATTCAAACAAATAGAAAGGAGATACAAAGAATAGAAGAAATCAAACCCAAGTAATACCAAGAAAGAATGTTAGAAAACTAAACCTGTCATAGCGGTGCAATCCAAGACAACATCGTTGGGGCGAGAAGAAGCCTCAATCAACATTTGTATGAATTGACTATCCTTCTCACGAGGACCTCTCCAGGGCTTGTTTCCATTCATTTTCTGTGAACTCTTGGTGGTGAAGTTCTGTAATATGTCATCACATCCCACATCTAATTCCATAGCCTCAAGCGCTGGAATAGATCAAAATGCAAACCGTGCAGGAGCATCCTCGGGCAACACACGAACCAATAGATAAATACCAAAACGTTGAGTCTGAAATATATAGAACCAAAAGAGTTAGGTAATAGTAATAGCAAAACAATAAGGAATTATGAAAAACTAGGTAGTGCACGAGTATTTACCGTCTTGAGATGGTTGACCGGTGATGCCAAATGGAGCCTATTTATGCAAGTCCAATCCTTGTACAACGTAAAACCCGTTGCATTACCGTAACCAAGTATGTTAGCCTTGGTTGACTGCCTATATGGATGCACAATGATGATAGCGCCATCATCAACCAAGTAATTGTCTGCAAAGTCAAAAATTGGATCAAGCCAATCGTCTTCAGCTGCATTCCATGGTGGAATCTGTCCCGGCGGATCTGAGATGGTGGGAACGGGTAGGTTCTCGGGCATGTCCACAAGAATTAAATCTACACATGGCTCCTTGCACGACTGCCCTTTGAATACTCGTGGGCGGTCCGCTTTGTGCTACAAAAAAAAAACATACACATGTTAGTAAATTAAAACTGCCAGACAAGCTTCAACAAAATAAACTGAAGTATAAAGAGTCCAACAAGTATATCAAACAGCATACCTCATCCAAAAACCTCTGAATCTCCTCAAACATATTTGGAACAGGGTCATCTTCATTCTGTGGAAGAGCAGCTGCAAGTGATGTGTTGAGTACCAACTCATCGATGTCCTGGTCCTCTCCTAAGTCCACCACATCACGAATTTGGCCACAAAAGGCCTTGTCTTGCGATAGCTCCAAATACCCAGAGTCCCTCTTAGTGCCCCGCTGCTCCTGGATCTGATGCTGAGATTCTGCATCAACAACACTAGAAGCTGATGGCTTTGGGACTTCTTGTAGCTTTGGATTCTTTTTCTTCTCTTCTTTCTTCGCAATCTTTTCAGCGGCCTTTTCGATCTTTGCTTGCACACGAGCGGCAACCTTCTCTTGTTGTTGAGTAATCTTCATTGCCTTCTTCTTGTCTTCAGCTTCAACTTTGGCAATGAGTTTAAGCCGTGCTTCTTCGTCAAGGTTCTCCAACTCACCATCCAACAAGGCAGGTTTATCGGCAGTCTCAGCCGAGGATCTGAGATCCTTCTCATCTGCATGAACATACCCCAATACACAGTCCAAATACCACCCAACTCCCTTGAGATGGGTGCTTGTCCAAGTTTTCAGCTGTGGCTGAGAGAACATGCACAATTCGGAATTACGATCCATCCAATTGTCTAAGAAGATGGGAAGGTCGGCCTTGGCAATTGCCTTCTTCGCGAGGAGCTCATGCTTGAAATACCTGTGGAGATACAAATATTGTGGAATGTACATTACAATTCATGCAAACATTAAAGGACATTACGATGTAGGATTGAAAGTATTTTCATAGTTTTAAAGAAAGAGATGTACCTATAGACCACACGTTTGACAACGAGATCGCTACCCTTGAAGTCCTTGAATGAATCTGACTTCTTGAAGTGGTCAGCTCCCTTGAAGACTGTTGGAAATCCCTTATCCCAAAGCTTCACTCGCCAGGAGTCAATGAACTGGGAAATGGACTTTGGCTCGGTTGGAACATCCATGTTCAACGGTATGTTGTCTTTGTGGACAATAGTTTCGAACAATTCCACTGCTGCATCCTCAATCTACAACAAAACAGTTATAACATTAGGACAACATTGGTGTATAGAAAATGAGTCAAGAATGCAATATAAATAATAGAGTGGAATCATTGAAATACTCACCCCTGCCCACCATGCAGATTTAAGTAAAAAATAATTCAGACGCTCATCGTTCACTGGTTTCAATGGAAATCGCACCGCCTCCCTAGTGTGCACTGATGAATTCCACCATTTTAACCATCTTAGATTGTGATGAGCAGGAACGGCGGTTGTGGCAATGAGCTGAAGTTTATCAAGTGTGAGTTCCAATTGTGATGCATTCATACTCCAATGTCGTTCAATCTGCCAACACAATGAAAGTGAGGTTATTTTGAAATTAACGATGGTAGAATACTAATATAAAAGCAATTAATAACATTGTATTATACCTCCTCCAGCAATTTTGGTCCATGTGCAGGGTTGGCAACGGCCGTCATCTTGCCTAGCTTAACCATTAGCTTGGTGGTCTTGTCTTTGATACCTTGCTTCATGGCAGCCGCAATGCCCTCTCGTGTGACATCCTCTTGTTTGGTTTCCTCCCAATATACGAGCACGGCTGTGTCTCCAGCAGCGGCAATCTCTTGCTGTCAACACATAATCATTAGAAAAACCATTAGAAAAATGTTATACAATGTTTTTTAAAAATTCTCAAATTCAAGATTGAAATACAGTGAACAAAAATACCCAAAACATGAGCGCAGTGAAAACATCCCCTTGCAATGTACACCACCCTCTTTTAATGGAATTACGGCACTTCTCCATTTCCTCACGACTCAGAAGTTCAGAAAAATGGTCCAATGGCATAGTCCCAAACTTTCGGACTTGGTAGAGTTGATGTACCAAATTTGTTTTCACGTGGAAAAACTTTGTCTGCCTATTAAACAATCATAAGTAAGAAATTAGATTTTAAAATTGTAAAATAACAAAGAACTAATAATAACACTCCAAAAGATTGTAGTTGTAAAGGGTTTATACTCACTTGTTAATATCGTTCATGACGTTCATGAGCACACCAATTCGACCTTTCGTCTCCAGTATGATTGTGTCCACAAAATAATGCCAAGATTGAACATTACTGTAAAGCCTCGTGATGTGATTCATCCACGCTATACGGCAATGATTCCCATCACAAATGAAGAACATCTTACCCTTCATGAATCGCATGGAGTCTTGGGAGTCTAGGTATTCATCGAACTTGTCGCTCTCACTCAGCCAAATTGGTCCCCATTCGCTTCGGTGCTTCTCTGTAACGTGCTCGCCTTGGCCTTCTTCATTTGTGAGGGAGACATAAAAAACACATGCACCCTCACGGTATCCATGCACGAATTCCTGCTCAAGTTTGATAAGATCACATTGCAACGTAGGCCTAACCATTGGCATAACAACAAGTCTGCAAAGAGGGATCATGTGGCGTGAAATGTTAGCTGGTTGCAGTCGGAGGGCAGCAAGAGCCGCCACCGTGTTCATCTTTTGAGCACGCCGAATATCATCTTCACAAACTCCATCGCCTGTGTGCATGATTGGGGTGTCCATGTCATCATCTTCATCATCATCCCCAATCGGCGGTTGAGATGCATCATTACCCTCCTCAGCAGCGTCTGAAACGTACTCCGGTGTCATTGGTTCCTACATCCACACAACAATGGTGTACGCTGTTAGTATATTATCAAAATCGACATATTATTATTTATGTTACAAATGCGACTCAGCAGAAGAACGCAACTGAAGTTTGCACATGAGTTCCATAATCAACCCGTACATTATCAATGTGCACCAATAAGCTGACAAGAAGATCGAACAAGATTCTATTTGGACGTGGTCAGAACAGCACTAATGAATCAAGTGAATTCACGTAACTCCCAAATACAAGTGTAATCCGTGAGTCGTTACGGCGTGGGGGATCAAGCCCACAGCAGTCAGAGTCCCCGGCCGCCCCTTGAAAACGACCAGGTTAGAACAGACACTTGGCTTCAGAAATCATGTAGACTACGAGAAAGAATGTGGCAAGTCACGATATAGTGGCTCAAGTTAGTTCGCATGAAATATGGCGTCAACATCAAGACATGAAGGATTACATAACTGGAGTCTATATGACACACAAAACGAGCAGTACGTTTAAACCTCTTCTAGACAACTTTTCTCCACACGAAGGTGACCGGATTACAATCAAACACTTCCACGACCAACCAATGTGGTAGAGCACCCTGTGAGTAAGCCTCGCCATCATACGAGATCTACCCGCTATAGTGCCAAACTTCAGCTGATGAGGACAACAATACTGACGTCAACAAAGGATCACATTCATCAAAGTGACACTTATGAAACCAGAATTAAGGAAGCTGACGGCTTCCATCCTCTTTTGATCCCCTACCTGTCTCCATATTAATTTAGAGGGAAGTAAAAAATAATCACCAGAGTGATCACTGTGGCACTCACTCTCCTGCTTGACACAACAAACGGGTGCATCAAATATGCTGAAACCGAATACAAAATTGAAACTAGTAAAACCGAGGGCACTACGTCCTTCGTGCACTCTATACTGCAATAGAACTCCACGGGCTAGAAAACTGAAGAATAGCAAAAACACCCTAACCCGACACTATACACCCACCCTTTAGCGTCCGCCCTGACGCCTATTCCCAGATCAGACAAATCACGATCACTTTGACCATGACTTTTATCTTTGCCTCGCTCAGCTGGATTGAATTGCCGCTCCAAAGACCAACATGAACCCGTTTCCACATGTCTAGTCATGAAGCAGTGAAACCAGCACTACTGTCACCTCGTTTCTCCCTTCCCCAATTGGAGCGTTCAACCACCCCAACCTTCATCAACTCATCAAGAGCACAACGTGACGCCTAAACCAAAAAGTATTGATACACCACGTTACATCACAGCTCTAGAGCATTGTCCCCACTCTTTGACAGTTAATATGCCTACGAAAGTTGAGACGTCACTGGAAAACACAAGTGTAGGAGAGAGACATAATTAATTGCCATCTAAGTAATTATGGTGGCTACAGAATAACTCACGCCCGTGGAAAACACCCGTAACGCATTACACCCTTAACGCAACTCACGTCACGAATCTCGCGGCACGCAACACGCGTAACGCATCTCGCATAACGCAACTCGCGTCACGCATCTCGCGTCACGCATGTCGCGTCACGCATCCCACTTCACACAACTCGCGTCACGCATCTCGGAACACGCATCTCGCGTCACATTTCTTGCATCACGAATCTCACGTTACGCATCTCATGAATTGTTCGTCCACAGCTGAGTGGTGGCCACGCCCACACCTCACGTCACGCGTCCCAATATTGAAGTGAGGGTTCCCACAGCGAGGGCACGACCTCAGTCAAGAACAAAAAATGGGGTGGAGTTTTGCCACGGGCCCCTCACGCACGGCGTGGCGCTCGTCACGTGGCGCCACCCGTGGCATGACCTCTGCCCCCTCGCATTGGCCGTCGGCCCCGACGCCTAACCCCCGCCACCACGATTCATGAATTTGTTCGTCCACAGCTGAGTGGTGGCCACGCCCACACTTCACGTCACGCGTCCCAATATTGAAGTGAGGGTTCCCACAGCGAGGGCACGACCTCAGCCAAGAACAAAAAATGGGGTGGAGTTTTGCCACGGGCCCCTCACGCACGGCGTGGCGCTCGTCACGTGGCGCCACCCGTGGCACAAACCCTGTACCCTCGCATTGGCCGTCGGCCCCGACGCCTAACCCCAGACCCCACGATTCATGAATTTGTTCGTCCACACCTGAGTGGTGGCCAAGCCTACACCTCACGTCACGCGTCCCAAAAGTGAAGTGAGGGTTCTAACAGCGAGGGCAGGACCTCAGCCAAGAACAAAAAATGGGGTGGAGTTTTGCCACGGGCCCCTCACGCACAGCGTGGCGCTCGTCACGTGGCGCCACTCGTGGCATGACCTCTGCCCCCTCGCATTGGCCGTCGGCCCCAAAGCCTAACCACAGCCACCACGATTCATGAATTTGTTCGTCCACAGCTGAGTGGTGGCCACGCCCACACTTCACGTCACGCGTCCCAATATTGAAGTGCGGGTTCCCACAGCGAGGGCACGACCTCAGCCAAGAACAAAAAATGGGGTGGAGTTTTGCCACGGGCCCCTCACGCACGGCGTGGCGCTCGTCACGTGGCGCCACCCGTGGCACAATCCCTGCCCTCTCACTTTGGCCGTCGGCCCCGACGCCTAACCCCAGACCCCACGATTCATGAATTTGTTCGTCCACAGCTGAGTGGTGGCCAAGCCCACACCTCACGTCACGCGTCCCAAAATTGAAGTGAGGGTTCCCACAGCGAGGGCAGGACCTCAGCCAAGAACAAAAAATGGGGTGGAGTTTTGCCACGGGCCCCTCACGCACGGCGTGGCGCTCGTCACATGGCGCCACCCGTGACACAAACCCTGCCCCCTCGCATTGGCCGTCGGCCCCGACGCCTAACCACAGCCACCACGATTCATGAATTTGTTCGTCCACAGCTGAGTGGTGGCCACGCCCACACTTCACGTCACGCGTCCCAAAATTGAAGTTAGGGTTCCCACAGTGAGGGCAGTATTAGGGTGGCGTCCACAGCTGAGTTGGTGCTTTCCCACGACACGAGAAGCCTTACCTCTGTTCTACTCTATCACCAAGCCGATGCCTAAGATACGACCACAGTTCAGAACCCCGCACATGTCTCGCCCCTTAAGCACGATGAATCAACACCAGTGGCAAAGAGTCAAAGGATTTAATGCGGCTTTGGAACCACCTATGGTTAGCACCGTGACCCTGTCACATGGCCGTCGGCCCCGTCGCCTAAACCCGGATGTCTCTAATCAGGATTCCTTCGTCATTGAATTCAAGATCGGATTCGTCACAAATGCGCATCATGCCTTCCCTTTGGTAAGAACCATCACTGGACCGACTCCTGAACTAAAAACGTGGTCCCATTTACTGACGTCCACAACAAAAACTTGACAAGAACTCGACGTCCACTCCAGAGCTGGGTCTCGAAAGTTATTCCGAGTATGATACGGACGCTGAAACCCGCATTGAGCGATTTGGCAGGACAGCGCCATCGCTACATCCAGAACACCAAGATCTATGGTTCTAATAGTAAAGTATTAAGTACATATGATTTAGGGGTCTTACGGTTTCAGTAGGGTGCGGGTCCGGAGCCTCGTGCTGCGATGTTGTTATGTCAGGGTCGATGATCCTCGCATTCGCAACCTGAACATTGGAATTGTACATTGACCAAATAAACAATAACTCGATAAAAACATGAACATTCAAAATAGAATATTAGATCTATATATCGTCGGTGGTGTTACCTGTCGCGTGATGACGGGATGAGGTGGATCTGGAACCCTTGCTCCCGAGGACGCAACTTTCCGCTTCCCCATGACGAGCTGCATTCTCAACCATTTAGAACAACGATGATACAAATTTCTAACGCTTTCAACAAGAGTGTTCTGCACGAAGTTTAATGCAATGCATGCAACATGAGTGTATACCAAAGAAGGTCGACGGCAGAAGACTCCACGCTTGCTCTACCTCCGTAGTCCCTAACTGACGCCCAAAAATCCAGTAGATGATCTGACAAAGATCCTGTCAACTACAGTCTATAGGACCTGTTGAGTACGGTGGTGAAGGAGAAATGAGTACTCGGAGGCGGGACGACTAAGAGGAGACTTCGGCAGCGTAGAGTGCACGAGGCGTGGGTGGCGTACAATGAATGAGGCGACCACAGGTTGTGGGCGGAAGCTACCCGGCCAGCCCCGGCAAGATGCTACTGAACCCTAGTCTGCGAAGATTCCGCTTCAACTAGGCAACCCTAACAAGGAAATCTCCTCTGACCAATCTCGTGCTTCGTGATAAATCACCACCTGATCACGTCCCTGTTTATGCACAAATGCGATCGGATCACAGTAATATTCCTAGGAAGTTTCTATATTTTGTTTATTTAATTTCTACATGTGCTATGAGACACGAATAACATAAATAATTAAACTGCTAGATATAGACCAGTTTGTTCAATGCATGCACATTGAATATGGACTTGTTCGTCACACTTATTTATGTCCTACGAATGTTTGTATCGTCTTCAAGAAATGCCCACTGCCTCTACCTTACATTGCATTTGTACATCATTGATTTAGAACATTACGTGAATTATCAAAAGTCCAATGTGTGCACCTTGATAACGTCTTCAACATATTTTAACTTACAATGGGTTTTGTAGTCATGCTCCCTCGCACGTTGATGTTGTCATCGCAAGTTCCCAGTAATGCCTCTTCTGCCACAAGCTCTTCTTCTAGATTCACCAAATTCGTCACGTCTTCACCTCTAAAATCAATCTTAACCGCCAAGCTTTTGTCAACTCCTATCAATCTTGTCATCTGCTTAGACGTTCTCATCCTTGAACGCTGCAACTCACGCTTGCTTGAATACAGTAGGCGCCCTCGTGTCTTTCTCTTCTTTTGCGTACTCACGTACTCTAAGTTCTTAGAACAGCTTCCGTCCAGCATCTGCCTAGTGAGTTGGATTCCATACTAATACTCTGGTTCAGTACGATAACACTACCCGAACGCTAGCAGACCTTAATTCAATGTTATTCTTAATTTTCATGATTTCTATTTTCTAACTATGCCGTCTTTGTTTTCACAGTATTCACTATCTATAGTATGATACTATTTCAACACTAAAACTTTAATCCACCATCCAGACGTTTCAAATTTATCGCTAATACTGAACAGTCCAGAAGTTCAAATAAAAACAATGACATGATGTAGTTGCCTTTACCGATTACGGACGCTTGCTTTAGAGTTTACTGCTACGTTTCTTATATTCTAGTAGTTACGCCGTTGCTAGCTGCACTATAAATCAAAGCCTATACATGTCGTAGCATATAATATTAGAGCGTCAACTACCTAACATAGATCGACAGTAGTGCGCAACATCATGAGTATAACTACATGATCCACTTACAGTATCATATCTTCTACACATGTTGTCAGTGGATTCATTGATTCTGTTATCTACCTTTTCTCTCTTGCGACTAAATCTAAAATCATCTATGTATCATTTGGAGGATATGCTGGACTTGGATTCTATTGGGAGATTGACGATGCCGAGCGAAGAAGACTATCCCGTTGTGTCGAGGAATGGAAGTTTGGTGCAAATGTCGAATCCCATCAACAGCTTGGAGGGTGCAGTGGAATTGTGGATGGGCGAATTCCCAAACTGTCAAGACTTCGACATCGACCTCGCAATCATCTTGCTAGACAAAGATCGACTTCGATTCTACCGAGTCCCGTGTGGAATTTGGAACTCCCTCCTTCGACCTCCTCTTGTCTGGAGGCTCATATGGTCTCATTATGTCTGCAAATTGTTGGGACTCCCCGATCCTTGCAACCTCGAAAGCGAGGGTGTTCCAATTGTGCCAGAAGAAATTGCAACAGCCGTCCAAGATTTCTTTGACGATGAACCCAAGCCTCCGTTTTGGGGTTCCGTTCCAAACACCCTGCCATTCTAATTTCCCGGTCATTGAGGAGATTATCAAGCTACCTTACTAGAAGCTGCAGGTTAGATGTTTATGATATCAGTCCAAATACCCTTGTACTTAGGAGATCGTATTTTTATATTCTTTATTCAATTATCATTATAATATTGTGTGTCATAGAAGCTTCGCCGAGAGTTCATATAGATTAGCTTTACTAAAAGCTGCACGTTCACAAAGACTGTGTCCTCATAATATAAATAAATCTCAACGACAACATGTTCACGTGAATATTATATCACTTTATGTTGTATGACCAAGCCAACTATGCATTGGATTCTTCCCACTCTCACCACATCCACTCATGAACTTTGAATTGCGAGCTCATGCATGTGACACACTCCATTCTCATTCTATTTTAATTACCCTGCGCCGTATAACATTCTGACATTGTTTATATTAGACGTCTGGTTAAAGTGAACTTGATGACACTTTCAAGGTGGCTCCAATCTTAGACCTATCTTACTGTGTAGATTTGAAATTCTACCATAAGACAGAATATTGTGACTCCCCAGGTAACGACACCATGATATATACTCAACCCAAATTCATAGTGCTCCACAATTCACCGTCTACTGTCTTCTTTACCTATTTGATTCTCTTCCTTGACCAAGTAATATCTCTCCAGCCCAATATCTGTCTATGGCTAGCATCTCTGTTAGAGGTGACGAGGTCCCACTAGTTCTACCAGTAGGTGATTCTGGCTTTGTCAAAGTCACCTCTAATCTTCTTTACATTCGGTTTGGGCTAGCAGAAAGCTCCATCATGGTCGAAGAAGAGGTCCTTGAGAAGTATGGAATAGTCAAAGAGGGCATTTTACAGTCTAGATTTACAGAGGACGAGGGTTATTACTCGCTCCTGCATCCTGGTCAGTATAAGGCCTACGGTCTTACCTCGCAGCAACTGGCTGCATCTACTGAAATTATAGCCCCTGCCTCGGATACTTCCACTGTGGAGTTGCCCCACGCACGTCGTGATAGGAGGCAATTTGCAGATCCAACTCGTTCCGTCGCAGATATTATGGTCAATCTTCGCAATGTGAAACGCGAGTCTAGACCCCATCATTGAGTTGTCCAGTGAATCTGAGGGAGAAACACCACCACTACTTTCGCAACTTCCAAACTTGAATGAACCACCTCCTTTTGTTGCGACTCAATCTACTGTCCGCACCCCCGCTAATAGTCCATCTTCCTCCTCCTTCTCCCTCCCTCCTCTGTATCCTAGTAGTTCACAAGATTGTCCTAGTGTTATGCAATGCCTGCGGAAGCTGTATAGTGTTCCAGGTTCTCGTACTGAACTTGCTCAAATAGATTTTGATCGCATCGAATATCACAAGGTACAGTTCCTTCCCTCGCAGTTTGACGGGGATGTGGTCTTTGAGCTACCACCGATTTATGGACGTGTGCAGTCTTCCGGAGCCCGGAGCATGGAGGGAATGGACAAGCGTTATGACGGCCACACATGGTGCCACACCACAACATCCAACATCCACAACCCCCTCGGTTTGAAGTTCAGGAGGTCGACTTGCGTTGTGACAACGAAGATTGTGACTATCTTGCTAGAACGTCCAAAAAAAATGAGACAGAGTGGACAGGTACAACTAACTTCCCCTTCGATGTTCGTCAAAGCCCTCCTCCGGATTCTTCCATTGTATGTAAAGTCTGCAAGAAAGCCCCATCTTGTCGTGACTCTTGCACGGCGCGGGTGTATTACGTGATCAACGTCAAAGACAGGTCTCGTGCATGTATCCATTTAGGCTGTCATAGACATCTTGTCGCCGAAGGATCGTGCAGGGAATCCATGGAGACCATCACCGGCTTGATTGCGTCGGAGGTGGCAAAGACTCCCACCGCCAAGAACTCGGCCATCGCTCTTGCGGCTAGCAAGGAATTCCTCGAGACGTTTCTTGTCCACAGTGGGCCCGGCCCAAAAGAGATGCTGCGAGGACAGGAATAGGAAAAGGTGATGGACAAGTTTCGGATGCTGAGCTCCCCTAACGTTCGCAACATGATCGCTACTTTCCGCGCACAAGGCAAAGGGAAAGGCGAGATTGATCAAATCCTTGAGATGAAGCGGCATGCGAAGATCGAGTTCATACACGACAGTGTATTGCCAGGCCAAGGACAGGAAAAGGTATATCTTTTCAAAATGCTCGTACATGGCCCCGGGAGTGGCGTCGACCTCGTGAGAAGGATGCAACCGGGAGGTGACCTCCAAAATTGCTTCGTCATGTTTGATCACGTGAAGAGAGTGAAACCGTGGACCACTATTGCCTGCCATGTTTATGACTCCACTTACTGCAAGGTGATGACCATCGCTGTTTGCGATATGCAAACTGAAGGTACTGAGGGCCAGCTGATATTTTGGCGTTGCCTGAACAAAGTTATGGACAACAACGGCGTACCAAATCCAAACTTCAAAGGTTTCATGTGTGACAGCGCAGAAGCAAACTTCAATGCAGTTCGCATAGTCTACGGCTCGGGCAATCCTTCCGTGCCCATGGTAGACCGTGAAAGAACTTGTCTATTTCATTGGGCAACAAGTATGCACAAGCACACTGAGAAGCTGATCGCCAAGAACTTCTAGAACCAACACATCAGGCTTTGCAAACAATACAAAGAGGCTCAAACAATGGAGGAAGCTGACAGGATGTACCTTGAGTTGAGAGCGTGGTGGTACTCTTCCGGTGCTGCTTCAGAAGATGCAATTCGCGAGCTTGAAGACTGGTTGGCCTTTTGGCATTTTCGCTACCGTCAATGGGGCGGTTTCATGGAAACGGTAAAATATCAACAGCCCTCTTTCACTTCACGTGGATGTTTGGAATATGTTGTAGTCCATCGATTTTTATGGTCCTTCCCCCGTAATTGCCTCTATGTTGACGGGGTCAAGTATTGATCCGTCGGGCCCGACGGTTGCTTGGACACCTATCCATAAACCCTATAGTCAGATGAGGAGAGAGCACTTAGAAAATAGCCGTCGGCCCCGACGGCTATTTTTCTTTAAAAAAAAAAATCAGATTTTTTGCAAATCCTAGTAAAAAAAACAGAAATTCAATTTTTTTTTCTTTCTTCCAACGTGAATATTTATACATCTATCACTCCAATGTAGTTAGTAGTAGACGTTTAGGTAACCATGAAATCAAAGTTAATTTGTGCAATAAGATAAACTGGGTCATGCAATTTCTGCAGAATCTTACCGCAGATGAATTGGCAGACATCCCAACATGCAACCTTGCAGAGACCGTTCACAACAAGTGGATGCAAGCCTCCGGGAAGCGAGGCTCGGACCTCTTTATTGCCACCACCAATGATTGGGCCCGTGCTTTCATGCAGATGACCAACTATAGAACATTTCTATGTGGAGGTCCGTCTGGAACTGGTCCGTCCAAGCACGATCTAAAACTGAAGAGGGCTATGGCATCCCATGATGGCAAGAAGATCGCCGAAGCAATTAACAACTTGCCTGGGGCTGCGGAGGTTTCTACACGAGTTCCACATTTGAAAGGAGAAGAGGTGTTTGGCTCGGCCAAGAGAAAGCTCGACATGCCAGTGGGTTGCGAGGGAGATTCTCATCGCCCTGACAAGGTGAACTTCTCGCATCCACGTGTCCAAACACGATCTGCCGCTGCTCGAATGAACTCGGAGCAATCACCAAGATCTACTTCTCCGGTTCCATTCACTACTAGGGTGTTGGAGACTGACTGTGACACCTCGAAATGGCACATTGCAAGGATATCTCACAAGTCCAGAAGGCAGTGTCACGCAGTACAAGCGGGGAATGGCAACAAGTGCAAGATGGGGATAGCGAAGGGCGGTAAGGCCACAGCTGCCCCAACCTACCGAGGCACTAGGACGGAGTACAAAGGGACTAAACCTCAAACCGCTGATTTCTGGTTCTGTCCTGACCAAATCGCACGATGTGTCACGGGACCGAAGCGCTTCTTTGTCATAGACCGCCCAGAAATCCCGGACGTTTGGCCCGTCCTCTCTGGTACAAACCTCACGCGTTCGGAGATCCTAGAGCTCCAGGAGGCCGGGTTGCGTCTGCAGTCCACTACAGCCCTTTCGCCTCGACGCCTCTTTACGACGTCGAAAGTGCTTGAGCCGGTGCTCTGGACTCATCCACGGCCATTGCATGCTGACAGACTCCCATCATCTCAAAACGGCAAAAACGTGCGTCGAAACACCAAGGCTCCCACGGAAGCTCACCGGAATCAATGGGAGAGTGCTAGAAACGTGAAGGCGAATATTCTCCGCGTTAACCTCCTCCCCTACCCCGGGCTTGGTGCCATCATCGTGCTCCAGTCCGGGGTGGAGCCCGATGATAATTTGTACAATATTACATTGTGCAATTTTCCGTCATGTACGTGCCCACATTATGCGAGCATGAATTCTGCAGCTGTTGGGAGGCGTGGCCAGTACGTCAACTGCAAGCACTTCTACTACATCTTTCGATTCTTTTGCAAGCTGGACTATAAAGTTGACACGTACATCCATGCTCCTACTCTCAGCTTGGATGAGGTGAAAAAGATTCTGCTGGCTGCTGGGATCATCAAGACTGAGGATTGAAGAATGAAGACCAATCGGTGTTGAGACGGAGGGACTACAATTAGAATCAATAGCTTCCTACTTTGAATAGTTTATGCCCTATTTCGAATTGGTTGAAGTAATTGCACGATAAGTTTGACCACTAGAACTATGTATTAGAAAAAAAGCAAAAAAGAAAATACTACATATAGATCCACATTATCTCTTTCCGTTCTTTGTCTCTTTTCAAGAAGTAAACCGGATGGGGTTGAATTTCAACCATGTACCCTATAATTTTCCATTTATTTAGACTAGACCCTAAACATCCTCCTACACTAAGTACTAACCCACGGTTATAGGTCCAGCGGTCATAGGGTGCCAAAATTACTATTATTAGCAAAAAATCTAAAAATAGAATTTTACTTTCCAAAATTACAGCCATTTTCTAAATTCAGATGGATCCTAGGCTCTAGGCTCCCCAAATCCCCGCTCTCCGCTCTTAGGCTCTCCTCCCTAGGCTCGCACGCTAGCGTCGTTGTGAACTGTTCCACCACATCAACCACTGAACCTTGCTATCCGTGCTTGCGATAGAAGTCGCAATGGCTTGCAGCTTGTCAAGTTGCATGTCAGGTTCGAGGGAATTCCGAGCGTAGTGTCTTTCGATGTGCAGAATTCGCAATTATTAGGATTGAGCATTGATAAAGTAAATGCAACAATGAAAGAAATAAAAAGTAAATACCTCGTGCAGGAATTTGTCTCCATACAGAGGATTTGCAACTGCAGTCATTTTGCGCAGTTTGACCTTCAACTTCTCCGTCTAGTCTTTGATGTCCCTCAACATGGCATCCCTCATGCCATCTGTCAAACCTCGTTTTACCGAAAGCGGCTAGTTAGGGTTTCTAGGGCAACTAGGAGTAGTCTTTCCGCCATAAATAAGAGAAGTAATAGCCATAACCGCCCAGTTATTTATTTAGAGAGAGAGTGGCATCCGGGCGCAGCCTAGAGGAATTACTACAGGACTAGACCGACAGCAAATTCCCATGGGAAACCGGATGGGAGACCGGATAAGTGAGGACGGGTCTCTGATGGACCCGGCCACGGTCCGAGCATTGAAGTGGGCCGCTCTAAATTGGGCGACCCACTGTTCATTCACTCTCTACAGTTCCAGTTGCCCGCGCCAGCAGAATTTTGAGCTTCCGGATAGCAGTAGAGTTGATAGTGTGGGACCAAAAGTAGAGGGCATTGAGCGACCGTCTTGTGCAGATTCTGAGCGTCCGGGAGTGAGAGAAACTGAACACCCGGTGAGAAACAGGGACGCGAGGTTAGAATTTGGAGTAGGCGAGCATCCGGACAGCGCGCACCGCCATTTCCGGCGGAGTTTGAGGAAGAAAGGAAGTGCGCAGTCAGGAAGAGGGTCGCGGGGTCTCCGAGAGGTTAGAAGAATACCACGGAAGCCGAAAGGGAAGCGTCCGGAGCAGGAGGCGCGAGGTTTACTGAGGAAAGAGAGGACGCATCCGGAGAAGGAGCTGCGCCACATCCGAAGGAGTAAAGAATTCTGCCCGGAGTCCGCAGCCATGGCATGCAGGGAAGCCGGGGCCAAGATTCCGGAGAAACGCATCTGCCTGGACATTCCTCAGCACGAGCAAGACTTCGACGAGCTAATGCAGGACCTCCAGAAGATGGGGTGTTTGGGATTGTTTAGGAGAGTGTGGGATGTGCAGGACTCCCAGATGCTGGAGGAAATCGAGGGCGGGCCGATGGTGAACGCCTTCCGGACAACCATCCGGGCGAAGTACGGTAGTTAAACCCGGGAGATGTGGCGGAAACTGTACGACTTCCCGGACACCAACGAGGACCTAGAACCGGGAGGCAAGGGCGACACGGACTGGGTGAAGATGCGGTTCAGTCATCTCTTGGACAAGGACGGATTCAAGGTGGCGGATTGCATACTGCCCCGGGAGCAACGGCTGCTCCATTACGTAGTGCCCATCCTCAGTCCGGAGAAGCCCACCACCCTCACTGTAACGCTGGCCCGGGGTATCTACTCCGCCCTTCTCCGGAAGAAACGGATCAACTGGGCAATCCTGATCCACTGGAACACGCAGAAGTGGGCGAGTAACCTCGACAACAAGAAGGGATGCCCGTTAGCCCCATTTCTCTACCACTTGTACGAAAAACATGGGTGCCTCACGGCAGGGGAGAAGAAGAAGTTGGAGGTAGTGCCTATTCCGGGGGTGAGAAGCCCGGCCAAGAAGAAGACGGCACTTCCGGGAGGAGGAGCGGGGACCAGCAGACCCGGTTCGTCTTCCCGACCGGAGGAGAGAAGGATGGCTCCACCTGCAACCCTACCGGATAGGAGCAGAGTTTGGGGAGAGGAGCGCTGGAAGGAGAAGGAAGACCAACCGATAAGAAGGCCACCGGGCGATTCCAGCACCAATCCGGAGAACAGGACCCAGTGGAGAGAAGGCCGCTCGGAGGGAGAACGATCGGGTGGAGTGAGACCTCAGCCGGGGCAGGGAACAAAGCGGAAGGAGGATCCGGATGAGGAGGAGGATTCTCTTCAGCCGAAGCTGATCCGGAAGAAGTCGGTGAGAGGCCACAAGGCAATCCCTCAACCGGAGGTAGGCGGTCCTTCCCAAGCGCAACCTCGGGTGGATCTGGTCGAGGAGTCCAGGCCAGAGGAGGAGACAAGGCCTTCTCCACCCGAGCCCCAGGAGCACCCGGTAGAGGGGCCTGGACCAATAGAGGAGGATGCTACCCCGGCGGCTCCACAGGAACGTATGGAAGAAGAGAACCGGACAGACCGGGAGGGAGGTCCGTCTCAGCCGCAATCCCAGGGGCGGAAGAGAAAGTTAGTCCTCAAGGGTGAAGGGGCGGAAGAACCGAAAGGACCGAATACCACACCTGGAAAGAAGAAGGGACCGGCCCGGAGGAAGGTGACTCCACTCAACAAACGTCCCAAGGAAACAGGGGAGGACGAAGAGGAAACCGGAGACGAGGGGGACCGGGAGCAGGGAATGCCATAGGGAGCAGAACAGGTCCAAGAGGCAGGCCCATTTGAAAATGTGCCAGCGGAACAAAGAGAACCGCTCCGGATGGAGGACATGTTACTGCAGACACGGGTAGCCCTGGACATGGTTACGGAGCAGTACAACCCCATGTTCGCTGCTCTCCGGGAGACAGAGACCCTTCTCCGGACGAACGACGCTCTGGAGTATCCGGCGCGGATTCGGAAGCTCCAGAGGAAACTCATCTGGAGCAGGGAGAGGGAGAATGAGCTAACCGGACAACTGCAGGGTATCCGGGAGGCAGAGAGCGAATCTGCGGCTCTCTTGAAGGGACTTGAGGAGGAGGTGCAACGAAAGGTAGAACATCATATTCATTAAAATGGGAGTTTTTCACTGAAATGAGAGATTTTTGAAGCACTAAAAACTATAAATTGAAGAGAAAATGTCATCAATAAATACAAAATAAGCAACTTAATGACATCCAAAGTACATACTTATGTTGCGTAATTCTGAAACACATTGTGACATTGTAGTAAATCACAATTTATAGAATGTAATCATCAAATGTACATGTATTAGGTCTAAATACTATGAAACAAGAAGCACTAGGCAACATAAATTGTTGCATTCCAAGAAGCTGATAAGCTCATGTTTGGAGAATGTACTAGAGACATTACCACAATTGCAAGTTTATTGCTTGCGAAGAGGACACCATGATGTTCAAAGAATGAAGTCAATAGCAAGCTCTAACTACAATCCAAGTCAACAGTGGAGTCATTTCAAGAAAGGAGCTTAGAAATTATAAAAAATAATTATGCTATTCTCATAACCATTTGTAAGAGTACTTGTAAACAATAATGGCCCATAGTTTGTTTCTAAAATTTCCATGTTTAATTTCTTTCTTGAATTTTTGTCCACTGTTGATTTGGGCTCTAGTTAAAGCTTGATATTGACTTCATCCTCTAAACACCTAGAAGCCTCTTATTCTAAGCTCCAACTTATAATGGTAGTGGTGCCTACAACATAGCTTCTAAATATGCGGTAATTGGCTACCACAAATGCAACAATTTATGGTTGCTTCATCATTCTATTCTTAACAACCATTTTTTGCTACAAAATAGTATAGCATCGCAATGCCAAAGTTTGAAACAATCACAAACATAATTGTAGTATTTCCATTCCTCTCAAGAGGGCTATTTAATTCTAAATAGAACTACTACAAGTGTGACTTGTTCTTCAACTTCTCCCTTGCTTTGAGTATCTCTGGTCCTCAACTATATTCAATATATTTTGAAGACCTTTGGCTCGCAATCTCCCACAAATGCTTCCTCAAGGACTTCTATGGCTCTATTGCCACGTGTTCCATAGATGGCAACCCAAATGAAGCTGAGATTGTGTTTCATGTGTCTTGCATTGGCATCTCACAACCCCTAGTAGTGAATTGCATCAAGGTAGAAGAGGTCATAACACTTTAGATATTGTGCCTGCTCTTGATAAATTCGAATTAGCAAGCGCCATTTCTTGCAAACCATTGAAGCTGACAGCAATAGACTTAACAAATACATTATTTTCTTGTACAAATAAATGAAATTTGAAGATTGACAAACATTCCAAAAAATTAAACAAATGTTCCTAAAAAAAGATATATTGGGTTGCTAAATGAATGGATCAGAACCTCTTTACTTGAAGGGCAAACCGGCAAATACCACATCTATTTTTTCAACTTAGAGACTTCTTTGCATGATGGAATTCATCTTAGAGCAATCCCAAGGTGAGATAGATAGAGGATGGCATTTTAAATGCAAAAAAGGAGCTCACGAAGTGGAGGCACTTTCTTTTGTTCAGACAACTATCAATAATCTTGCCATCGATGAGCATCATCAAGAAATCCATTGTGAACTGCATAGTGGCTGCCCAACACAATATATGCCCTAATCTGGTTTCAAGATATGACAAACTATCCATAGTCAAAAAAAAAGTAGAGGCAATATACTTGTTGTCACAATCTAATTCAAGGACTAAAGTAGCGTGCAAAGATTAGAAATGAATGTGAGTTCATGAAAACAATGGTTGACAAGTTGCACAATGACAATGTGGCAATGTGATATATAGTCATATATTCTTTTACTAGATGAAAAAAATATGCACATAGCATTGTCTCCACAGAATACAAATGAATTGCAGTAAAACTAAAGTACTACAACCAATACTTACAAGTCTTTGACATTGTGATTCTAATATATGACAAACAAAACATAAAAGAAACCTCTATTTTGACCTCTTCGTATAGGGTTCTATCCAATTCCTTAACTAAAAGAATGTACCGTTAGAATTTCTCTCTTTCCGCTCAAAGAAAATAGTATTGGAGTACTTCAGTTGATTGTTGTCTTCAGTACCCTAAACTTGGTTAAGTCCTCTTCCTAAACTAGCTGAAAATATCTCAATCATATTATTGTCTCTTCATAAGGGAAACAATTTTAGAAAAGGCCGAGTGCAAGTGTTGAATATAAAAAACTAAGAAGATGATTGATCAATATCAAATTTGTCACTCCAAAGCCCTCAAATGACCACGTATCAAAATTAATCACATTCTTTAAGTGCATAATTATATGTTTTACAAGGTAGTCATTGACTATCATAGTATTTACACTTGTGAACATGGAATCTCTCATCTAAATTAATTTCTCCACTGGTTAGGGCAAGAAGTCTTTGTTTGATCCCTTCAACTTATAGTTGCCTATCCTTCTATGACTAGTTTGCACTTCAATACACCTTATTGCTTGTGTCCTAAAATATGCAATGGCAATTATAAGCCTTGGAATAGATGAACTTGAAAATTTGCATCGCAATGAACCTCCCTATAGTCCAGTGTTCTAAAATGTAATCTTTACGATTGAGATTAATTCTCAGAGAACCATCACTCAAAGAAGGCAAATTGTGACTTTGTTGACAACTTAGCACCAATGGTGTCGTTTTTTATATCACGATACATTTCATAAGATTTGGTGTAACATTTCCGTTTTGTCTGACATTTCATATCTTCATACATGAAAATTATTCCTCTCGAACCCAAAACAATATTTGGCCATTTCCTTGTCACACTAGAAGAAAATCAAAGGGATACTTAGTTCATCACTCCAACTAAACAATCAAATGCATTCATCTATGATAAATAGAATGATACCTTACTCTAGAATTGTAACTATGGGCACAAGGCAAACCAACAATTTTGCAAATGTCCACATGTTGGAGTAATGCACAAAAATAGAAAAGCAATTCATTGATCTCAAAAAAACTTCTTTGAGAGAATACTTCAAGCGCAATTCAAGTAGGCAACGGGTGAGTCTACATCTTTATGAGATTTACAAACCCTGCCACCGTTGAACTTGAATCGAGTTCAATGACAAGATTCAAATCATTGTCTTCTTCTACGATTAAGATTGACTTTCCATCAACTTACGCGTCCTCTCAACTCGAATCGAGTTGAAAGAAAACATTCAAATTTTCGTCTACTACACTTGATTTTTCATGGGTGCTTTATAAAGCTAGAATCGAGCCGAATGGTAAGATACAAACCGTCATTACTACAATTTACTTTTCATGGGTGCCTCCATTCAACTCGAATCGAGTTGAATGAAAAGATTCAAACAGTCATTTACTGCATTTGACTTTCCATAGGTGCGTCCGTTTAACTCAATTCAAACTGTCATTTAATGATACGTCCATTCAACTCGATTCGAGTTGAATGGCATTTCATTTGATTTTTCATGTTGCGTCCATTCAGCTCGATTTGAGTTGAATGGCAAGAGCGTCCGTTCAATTTGATTCATTTCATTTGACTCTCCATGGTGCGTTCATTCAATTCGATTCGAGTTAAATAGCAAGAGCGTCCGTTCATTTCATTTGACTTTTCATGTTGCGTTCATTCAACTCGATTCGAGTTGAATGGCAAGAGCGTCCGTTCAGCTTGATTCATTTCATTTGACTTTGCATGGTTCGTTCATTCAACTCTATTCGAGTTGAATGGCATTTCATTTGCCTTTTCATGTTTTGTATATTCAACTCGATTCGAGTTGAATAACAAGAGCGTTCATTTCATTTGACTTTTCATGTTACGTCCATTTAACTCGATTCGAGTTGAATAGCAAGAGCGTCTGTTCATTTCATATGACTTCCATAGTACGGCCATTCAACTCGATTCAAGTTGAATTGCAAGAGCGTTCATTCAACTCGATTCGAGTTGAATTGCAAGAGCGTCCGTTCAACTCGATTCGAGTTGAATGACAAGATTCAAACCGTCGTTTACTCGATTTGATTGACTTTTCATAGTAAAATAGCATTTCTATTTAACTATTCCGAAATTTGCGGCGATAATATCGGAAACTCTTGCATACGCACTACCAATTTCAAAAATGAAGCAACACTACAATTGGATTGCAAAATCAAAATTAACTTCATCAATCATCAATGCACTTCAAAATGAAATCTTATGAACAAAACAAATCAAAACTTGCATCTCGTTCACAAATCAAAACTTGCATCCCATTCACAAGTCAAAACTTGCACCGCATCTGGTGGTGATTCCAAGAATGTCATGCGTCGTAACCTTGAAACCCTGTAAGTAATGAATTCCAAGAAATAAACCTTGACCTTTCAATGCATACTTAGAAAGTTAGCAACACTGTCTTATCAAAAGAAATTGAGGGTTTGGCACCTTTAAAAAAAACTCCTTGACCTTTAGCAACAAAAGTGTAAATAACACAGTCGCATAAACACGGAGGCATAGAAACAGAGTGATGAAAAAACACAAGGAGAAATAAGAAAAGAAATTTAAGCTATAGAGGCTCAGAAACACGGAAGTGCATACACGCATGCACAGGAACACGCAGTTGCTCAAACGTAAGAAGCAATGAAAAAGAATCTTTGCAACCGCACATCAAGACTTATAGACGATTAGGCGGGAAGGATATGGCGCCAATTGCAATGAAGAATTTCAAATTCTCAACTTTCATCCATGAAATTATAATAGGATCCACAAAGTCCGGTAGATCTCCTTTACAACTGTAGAGGTAAAAAAGGACTGAAAATTATTGAGCCAACAATTGATTCCCACACCAAATTTGGATTTGACATTATTGTACAGTTGACTTTTTGTGCTGTACAAAGTTGCAAATTGTAAATATGAAAATAAAAAAATCTACTATATTCCACATTATATAAATAAATAAAAATGTACAAACAATGCACTCTTTGTTTGTACATTTCGAAAAGTGCATAGTCATCAACATTGAAAAAAAAAAAAAAAACTTTATGTCTGAGGATGTATTGTGCTTGAATTTAGTGTTTTTTAAATTATAATTAAACCTGATCCAACTTATGAATGACTTAAAAAGTAAAAAACATGGCATGCATGCGCACAAATAGGCTAAATATAGATTATTAATAATTCTAGAATTTCTATATAACAACACAAAGTCGTTACATTTAATTGATTCAAATTAAGACTTTGAATTAGATTATATTTTTATGACATGAATGAAAGCCATGTGGACAAAAATTTCTTAATTTAGCATTTTAAAACTTATAATCACAACCAATTCAAATTATGAGTATTGTAAAAAATTAAAAATATATATGACGATACATGTGCACATTCATACCATGGGTTCTTAAAATAGTTGTAAGACCTATACATCGTACACAATTTCACTATATTCGGGACTATATTCAACTTACATATTTAGTTTTGTTTATGTTTTATGGCATAAATAAATGCTAGTCGACTATGATATTCTAATTTGGTATTTTGTAAATTGAAATTAGAGCTAATTCAACTTATGAATACTCTAAAAAATTAAAAAAATGTCATGCATATACGCAAATAGGCCAAATATGAGTTATTAAATTAATTATAAAAATCTATATATAATAACGCAAAATCATTAACATATCTATTTTGGATTTTGGTTTTGTTCATATGTTTATGACATGAATGAACTATGAAGGAAATTTTGACACAATACTCAAAATTTAGCATTTGTATATCAGAATTAGACTCATTTCAATTTAGAAGCACTGTAAAAAAGTTTAGTTTCTTGCAATCCATGCGCAAAAATAGGCTTTTCCTTGGATTATTAAAAATAATTCTAATATCCAATTTCTATTTTTTATTTTTTTTATAAATCAATGTGATGAATAATACATGATTAGGATGACTTTTCAAATTCTTGAAACGGCATAGGAGAGGAGGTGTTCACCTAAATCTCCACTTCTTATAACGTAGTTATAATTCAAGTTTTGTATATGTTCAATTTTCACATTAATTATGCAATGTATCTATTACAATGCATTCTTTATTTTTAATAGTAAATAATAGGAATTCCTTTTTAAATTTCTATACCTAAGAAAATGATTTTTGTATGTATATGATTTTAGTAGTTCAAAAAAATAAAAGAAAGTTTATATGATTGTGATTTCGTTAAATTTATGGATGAATGTTTAGGCATTGTAATTGCAATATGCGATATTATTGTGCAAGTAATGCTAAAATTCTATTTCTTTCTAATGAAAACGATTAAAAAGTTATTTTTTCAATTTGAATTTTGAACCCGTTTTAGAAATAAATTCAAGAAAGATTGAACTTGGGCTATTATAATAATGGAAACCATAGTCGGGGAGTGCACTCTTCAAGTACTGTAATTATACACATGCGTGTATAACAAGGGTATAATTTAAAGCAAACATGTACAAAATGTATGTACCGGAGACATATATCAATCGAGCGGAATGTAGATATACATGGGGCTTGGAATTTAATTCCCCACATTTATCCCATGTGTACATAAGGAAATGTATTTTGAGGTTGTGAGCTTTGTACATATATTGCTTAATTTTAGCCAAAAGAAAAATGTATATAGGGAGGTTTTAATTAGGGGGATGCACGCATATGATTCTTGGCTTTATTGAATAGTGCACTCCCTGAGAAACCATACCATCTCATCATTCAAGTTATTCTAATTCATTTCTATATTTTAAAAAAAATTATGTTAATTTGGGATTTTTAATTGAATTTCAATCTTAAAATAATTAAAAAGGAATAATTTAATAACATGATAAATCCAACTGTATAGATGTGATCTTTATATTGGCATTTACTAATTTTTTTGTACATTAACTCCATTTTTAGTTTTCATCATGCATTTTATAAGGCTTCTTTGAAAACAGTGATGAATCTGAACGTTAAAGGGTTAAATCAAAATTTCTTATAGACTCTGTTGATTAACCCTTAAACGACACAGCAAGCCCCACGGTCTTTATTTCCAAGGAATCTTGCTTCTAGCAGGAACACTATTTAACTCCTTCGAACCATATATAGATCATTGGATGCACAACAAGGTGAGGCATCTGAAGTGCTCAATTGCTACAACAAATTGTTCCGTGCTTGTTTGCAATGTCTAGATCAAAGGTTTTGGAGGATCATTTGATTCTTGCCCAAGTACTCAATTTATTCCTCATGTACTTGTTCCTTTGTTGTGATTGGTCATACACCCATGCCCGGCCTAAATATATAACCCTTATTCTTTGAGAGATGCTCGGGTTGCCCACCCAGGACCTGAAATGTTGTTTAAGGGTTAAGTAATGGAGCTAAATTTTTGTTGCACCTAAATGCTCATTCTAGAATTCCACCTAGTTTTACAGGGGCCTGTACGTTTTCAAGTATACCACGATACAAAATTTCTTTCAAAGAAGAACTTCTAACTTGAAGTTCATGTTTCTATACTAGTGATTGTAAAGTTGTTAGGAATGATATGAAGACAATGATGATCAAAATGAGTTGCACAAGATAATGCATCTAGTCTTATGCAAAGAATTGTAACCATAGTAGTGATTTCAAGGGATAAAAATGACAAACTTATAAATGTCATCTATTTTTTCATCCATATCAAAAGGTCTATTCATCTCTTGAAGCTATCATCACAAATAATTTTGAATGTCTTATTTAGTAAACGTGCTTAGATTTGACAATCACCAACTTATAGTGATTATGGCATTTTATCAGTAACTTAGATCAATGCTATTGGTAGATATCAAGTAAGAGCTATGGTTATTGATTTTCATTTTAATCTAGTTGATTTTTAAATTTCTTTTTCACACAGCTATGATTTTAACTTGATTTTTTCCATTGAATGACATCATGATTTTATAAAGGAGTGTTCAATCTAGCATAATAAATGGGGTAGTACCAATTGTCTGTTGTGTTAACCCCATCCGAGCTAATGCAACGATTGTAATCAAAAAATATATTCATCGGTGCAGCAAACAAAATCTCTATATTTTGTCATTGTTATGCAAATTATTTAGTTTCTATTGTAACACCAAAATAAAAATCAATGTTTTTTAGAAAACATAATTTTTTCATTGTTAGAATTCTAATGTTTTTAAACACATGATTGAATATATTGTATACTTTATTTTACAAAATTGCACATAAATATTTGAAAAAAAATCTTCTATGTTTAAGGATTATTGGATTGGATTGGATTTTCTATTTTTTGTAAATCACAATATTAGATCCGATCCAATTCATGAGTACTAAATTAAAAGAAAATGAAACATGCATGTACAAATATTGACCATGGATTTTAAAAATAGTTCTAAGAATTATAAATAGTAAACTCGTTCATTATATTCAACTAGGATTTTAAGCTTATAAATATTACACAAGTTAATTGTATTCAACTTAGGATTTTGGATTAGTTTATAGTTTCATCAATCATGACATGAGACAAAGAAATTTGAATATGATATTTTGAATTTAGCATTTTGTACTTCCATTTTCATTCATCTCTACTAATTTTCATTTTTTTTCCTACTCTTAGATTTTTGCATGTTGTTTTTTCTATATTATTTTTGTCTCTTCAATTAATTTTTCATTTCACTCATGATTTGATAATTAGATTTTAAATATTATGTATGATATTTTGGTCACAAAATTGTTCAACACGTTTCAGATGGTTTAACATTGACTGTGTTCAATTTTAAATTTGCATTGACATTGTATTTTGAAAGCTCAAAGTTTCTAAATTCAAAATTTTTAATATAATTATATTATTTGTTTGAATTGAATTTCATGAATGTAATACCTAGCTTAAGAAAAAACCATGTTTCATAGTTGAATTCACCAAGATTTTTCAATGCAATATTAACTCACCAAAATAGTCAATTATAGCATGTAAACTATGTAAACTAAAAGCTATGTTGAAGATTAGGGATTAAAAAAAATTCATCAATAGTTCCTAACTGATTATTCACCATCATTGTCATGGTTATCTTTCTATCTTCTCAATGTAGAAATGAGAAGCTCAAGGAAGTCACTTAAAGTGTAAATTTTGGGTACATATGAGCGAACAAAGGGTATTTAATTGGGGGCTATGAAACAATTGGAATATTCTACTATTTATAGTATAGTTAGCGTATATTCCATCTATATTCCATGGATATTCTTAAAATATTCCCAAATTGGTTAAAAACACCCTATATTACTTTTATAAATTTAAAATTTTTATTTTCAAATGAATAAAAGACACCCTATATTTTTTCTCTCATAGTTATCTAAATTCTTGACAGTGATTTCCCTAGGATGAGAAGCAAAACAAGAGGCAAAGCAAGAAATGAAAGAGTATGTGAGGTCATGTGTTCACTCAACTAGCTAATGCTTGATCTTTAACTATAAAACATTGGGGCCTAAAACCATGTGGTTAAACTTTTACTAATCCTTTTGATCTACTTTGATATTATCATGGTCTATTTTGCAATTAATTTTTTTAAGAAACTATTTTTATTCTTTGGGATGAAATTGCATGTCATCTATAAGTTATAATTTTTTTTGAAATTATTGTCATTCTTTTTGTAGAAATTTGAGATTATTGTTAATTTATCTAAAATTAGGTAAAAAATGTAAATCATATACAAATAAGCTTGAATATTTTTTAATTTCACCATAGATGTACACTGCATTGTAAAATATCATGGTGCAAATCGATTATTTATTTATTTTGTTATTAAAGTATCAAGAGACCATAATTATAGGATAAAAAAATGTAAATCATATACAAATAAGCTTGTATATTACTTAAACATATATCCAAATTTTCAAATTTTCAAAGTAAAATAGAAATTAGAATTTGTAAGCAACATTTGATTAGTTGCAATTGACTTGAAAAGAGATCATTTTATTCATTATTATTTAAAATTCCAAATTAATTAATGAAAAGGTTGATGTTGCCAAATACACCATATACTCAACTATTGTGATCCATGGCATTATTCTTTATATTAGCATAAATATTCAAATGTTTTTACTTTAGAATATCGTGCAAAATGAGAAAGTTTTCAAATTCTTTTTCAATCCTATCATATGATTAAATGATAACATATGTCTTTTAAAACTTATCATAATGATATTCATTAGATAAGAGGCACTTATCCTACCATAATTGTAAAAGTACACAAGCTTCATATTTAACTTCAATTGGATCTATAGTACAAAAAAGATAGGTCTACCCAATGAAAAAAACCATACTAATCTAAATCTTATCGTGATATACTAATAAAAAAGGATTAAAGAAATTCATAGTTGTACATTTAGTATGAAAATCATAGCAAAAAGAAATTGAATTAACAAATATAATTGTGTCAAATTTACATTACCCCAATTCTAAATCATTTGATCAAATTATTGTCTTACTGAAAATATCATTATTATAGCCCAAGTTCAACCTTTCTTGAATTTATTTCTAAATCGGGTTCAAAATTCAAATTGAAAAAATAAATTTTTAATCGTTTTCATTAGAAAGAAATAGAATTTTAGCATTACTTGCACAATAATATCGCATATTGCAATTACAATGCCTAAACATTCATCCATAAATTTAACGAAATCACAATCATATAAACTTTCTTTTATTTTTTTGAACTACTAAAATCATATACATACAAAAATCATTTTCTTATGTATAGAAATTTAAAAAGGAATTCCTATTATTTACTATTAAAAATAAAGAATGCATTGTAATAGATACATTGCATAATTAATGTGAAAATTGAACATATACAAAACTTGAATTATAACTACGTTATAAGAAGTGGAGATTTAGGTGAACACCTCCTCTCCTATGCCGTTTCAAGAATTTGAAAAGTCATCCTAATCATGTATTATTCATCACATTGATTTATAAAAAAAATAAAAAATAGAAATTGGATATTAGAATTATTTTTAATAATCCAAGGAAAAGCCTATTTTTGCGCATGGATTGCAAGAAACTAAACTTTTTTACAGTGCTTCTAAATTGAAATGAGTCTAATTCTGATATACAAATGCTAAATTTTGAGTATTGTGTCAAAATTTCCTTCATAGTTCATTCATGTCATAAACATATGAACAAAACCAAAATCCAAAATAGATATGTTAATGATTTTGCGTTATTATATATAGATTTTTATAATTAATTTAATAACTCATATTTGGCCTATTTGCGTATATGCATGACATTTTTTTAATTTTTTAGAGTATTCATAAGTTGAATTAGCTCTAATTTCAATTTACAAAATACCAAATTAGAATATCATAGTCGACTAGCATTTATTTATGCCATAAAACATAAACAAAACTAAATATGTAAGTTGAATATAGTCCCGAATATAGTGAAATTGTGTACGATGTATAGGTCTTACAACTATTTTAAGAACCCATGGTATGAATGTGCACATGTATCGTCATATATATTTTTAATTTTTTACAATACTCATAATTTGAATTGGTTGTGATTATAAGTTTTAAAATGCTAAATTAAGAAATTTTTGTCCACATGGCTTTCATTCATGTCATAAAAATATAATCTAATTCAAAGTCTTAATTTGAATCAATTAAATGTAACGACTTTGTGTTGTTATATAGAAATTCTAGAATTATTAATAATCTATATTTAGCCTATTTGTGCGCATGCATGCCATGTTTTTTACTTTTTAAGTCATTCATAAGTTGGATCAGGTTTAATTATAATTTAAAAAACACTAAATTCAAGCACAATACATCCTCAGACATAAAGTTTTTTTTTTTTTTTTCAATGTTGATGACTATGCACTTTTCGAAATGTACAAACAAAGAGTGCATTGTTTGTACATTTTTATTTATTTATATAATGTGGAATATAGTAGATTTTTTTATTTTCATATTTACAATTTGCAACTTTGTACAGCACAAAAAGTCAACTGTACAATAATGTCAAATCCAAATTTGGTGTGGGAATCAATTGTTGGCTCAATAATTTTCAGTCCTTTTTTACCTCTACAGTTGTAAAGGAGATCTACCGGACTTTGTGGATCCTATTATAATTTCATGGATGAAAGTTGAGAATTTGAAATTCTTCATTGCAATTGGCGCCATATCCTTCCCGCCTAATCGTCTATAAGTCTTGATGTGCGGTTGCAAAGATTCTTTTTCATTGCTTCTTACGTTTGAGCAACTGCGTGTTCCTGTGCATGCGTGTATGCACTTCCGTGTTTCTGAGCCTCTATAGCTTAAATTTCTTTTCTTATTTCTCCTTGTGTTTTTTCATCACTCTGTTTCTATGCCTCCGTGTTTATGCGACTGTGTTATTTACACTTTTGTTGCTAAAGGTCAAGGAGTTTTTTTTAAAGGTGCCAAACCCTCAATTTCTTTTGATAAGACAGTGTTGCTAACTTTCTAAGTATGCATTGAAAGGTCAAGGTTTATTTCTTGGAATTCATTACTTACAGGGTTTCAAGGTTACGACGCATGACATTCTTGGAATCACCACCAGATGCGGTGCAAGTTTTGACTTGTGAATGGGATGCAAGTTTTGATTTGTGAACGAGATGCAAGTTTTGATTTGTTTTGTTCATAAGATTTCATTTTGAAGTGCATTGATGATTGATGAAGTTAATTTTGATTTTGCAATCCAATTGTAGTGTTGCTTCATTTTTGAAATTGGTAGTGCGTATGCAAGAGTTTCCGATATTATCGCCGCAAATTTCGGAATAGTTAAATAGAAATGCTATTTTACTATGAAAAGTCAATCAAATCGAGTAAACGACGGTTTGAATCTTGTCATTCAACTCGAATCGAGTTGAACGGACGCTCTTGCAATTCAACTCGAATCGAGTTGAATGAACGCTCTTGCAATTCAACTTGAATCGAGTTGAATGGCCGTACTATGGAAGTCATATGAAATGAACAGACGCTCTTGCTATTCAACTCGAATCGAGTTAAATGGACGTAACATGAAAAGTCAAATGAAATGAACGCTCTTGTTATTCAACTCGAATCGAGTTGAATATACAAAACATGAAAAGGCAAATGAAATGCCATTCAACTCGAATAGAGTTGAATGAACGAACCATGCAAAGTCAAATGAAATGAATCAAGCTGAACGGACGCTCTTGCCATTCAACTCGAATCGAGTTGAATGAACGCAACATGAAAAGTCAAATGAAATGAACGGACGCTCTTGCTATTTAACTCGAATCGAATTGAATGAACGCACCATGGAGAGTCAAATGAAATGAATCAAATTGAACGGACGCTCTTGCCATTCAACTCAAATCGAGCTGAATGGACGCAACATGAAAAATCAAATGAAATGCCATTCAACTCGAATCGAGTTGAATGGACGTATCATTAAATGACAGTTTGAATTGAGTTAAACGGACGCACCTATGGAAAGTCAAATGCAGTAAATGACTGTTTGAATCTTTTCATTCAACTCGATTCGAGTTGAATGGAGGCACCCATGAAAAGTAAATTGTAGTAATGACGGTTTGTATCTTACCATTCGGCTCGATTCTAGCTTTATAAAGCACCCATGAAAAATCAAGTGTAGTAGACGAAAATTTGAATGTTTTCTTTCAACTCGATTCGAGTTGAGAGGACGCGTAAGTTGATGGAAAGTCAATCTTAATCGTAGAAGAAGACAATGATTTGAATCTTGTCATTGAACTCGATTCAAGTTCAACGGTGGCAGGGTTTGTAAATCTCATAAAGATGTAGACTCACCCGTTGCCCACTTTTTCTCCGAAGGGGGAAGGACGAGTCTGTGCGTGCCATATGCAAAGGTGTAGAGAATCATATAGACATTAAGTCTTGATCATGTTTGCATATATTCATTATCTCTACAAAAGAGCAAGGGTGATGTTCTTGAAGCAATGAAGAAGGTGGCTAGTAATAAAACTCTTTACAATATACTTTTGTAGATGTCCATTCCTCACTTGGAGCATGGGCTAATACAACTGTTGTTTTGTGTAATGAACACGATTGTCTACATAAAAGGACGCTAATTTGCATGCCCATATTTTGGTCTTGATATCTTTCTTCATGTCTTGTACTAATGAGTGTAGTGATTAGCAAAGCTCCTACATATACTTCAATTGCTTTGAAATATTCTTTCAAAGAATTTTTTTCGAAATCAAATAATTGCTTCTCTATTTTTATGCATTATTGCAATATGTGGACATTTGCAAATCGTTGGTTTGGCTTGTGCCCACAGTACAATTTTCAGAGGTCTCCTTGTTGTGGTTTTGAAAGTCTTAAATAGACTACACTATTGGGGACGACAAGAGTAGATTTGTGTTTGCATATCCTTTTTTTCTTATTGCTAAATAGATTTCTAATAAGATTATGTAAGTCATCTTTGTTTGTCATGTGTATAGCGACATCGACACTTAGTTAGGAGATGGAGTATGAAATTGAAAATGTGAACTTCCCTACCATTCCATCTTATATTAATCTGGAATTTGTGCCTACAATTCTTCACCTTATTAAGGAGGTACCAAATTTCAAAACCTCTGGAGAAGCCTAGATTTTGCGAACGGTGGATGTACCTGTTTGCCATGCATAGATGCAACAATTTGAATTTTATTTAAATTCGATGGGTTTTTCTATTTTGAATTACAGGCCAGTCGGATAGTGATCGGTTACTAGAAAAAGGCAAAGGAATAAATTGTGCAAGAGGATTCTAAAAAACAGAGTTTATGGCCTCATAGGTAGTGGGCAATGGCCTAATATGGGTACTAGTGAGACGCGTCTCACTATGTGTGACTTGTGTCTAACTCATTTTATGTGTGTTAGAATTTTCATTTTTAATACCATGTATATAGTTGCAGCCATGGCCCCTATAACACCATCTAATTTTTGTAAATTTTCAATGATTTTTTCTTACCAAAAAAATATTTCTCAAAAATCACACTAATTTAGGAGGGGGTACCCATATCAGACCATCACCCTAGTGGATGTCCATTGTCCTCTAATTTGGTGCATGGATGACATTTACAAGAGGTTATTTGGCTTCATCAAATATTTGGAAATATTGTGCAATGAAGATGGAAGTGGGGGTGCAAGAGACAATTTGAGAATTTGGTCTTCTATTGGTGGGTGGTGAAGGAAACCTTAAAAGAGCCAAATGAATTGTCTATAGCATTGAAGGACAATTTATGGCCTTCTTTTTTAATCAAAACAATGGAGGAAGAAAAACTTGATGACGATGGTGTGGAGTTCTTTGAGGATAATACCTATTTAGTGCAACTCTACAGTTCTCTATTTCTATTTTTTTGGGTGGTGCATGATCTTTTTGAAGGATTTTTTGTTGCCCTTCAATCAACTGATGATCATATGAAGTTTGTATAGATTATAAGAGCCTTGTCTAATCCTTTCACTAACTCGGAACATTCTAATTGTGTACTGGTTTAATACTTTTGGGCTTTGGCACACTTCACAAGATCGAAATGCTTCAGAGTTATATTGGAGGTGGGACTTTGCCAAAGATTATCTTGGAAAGGGGACAAGATCCATAATCGGGACTAGCAAGAGACAATTTTTTTCATCAAAGTATAGAAGTCTATGATCAAGAAGAACATAGTGAAATGTGTTCTTAAAATTTCATTGTTTAGTATTGGTGTTATCGATGGAAGTTTAGCTTAGAACAATTTTGATAGAGCGTGTATGAGATACTATAGATATACTTTGTAATATTTAAAGCTATGTTAATAGTTTCTATTTGATATTTCATTCTTTATGTTTCCTCTATATAATTAGAGATGATTTTATATATTAAAATTATACTGCGTGTTGTCAAGTACTTAGTACATATTGGAGTACTATGATTCAATTTTATAGATTTGTATTGGAACTACTTTTTTACATTGTATGAAGCACCTTATGCAATAAGTGCACTTAAACGTAGTATTTAATATATTTACATTTACATTATACATTGACTTGTATCTATGTTGATGTTATTTTCCTTATTTGTTCACTTTATAGATCTCTTTTGAAAATAGAGTACAAGTAGAAAATAATGGTAGTAGATAGGAACAATTTCTATTCTCTTGACTCATTAAGCACTTGTCACAATTTCAAAAGAGGGGCTAGTTGGTTGTTAAAAACTTTATTACATGTAAAGCTCACCAAGAAACTCCAAATCATGTTTATCTTGTATCCACTCATACAAATTCAATGGAAATTGAACCCAACCCATTTGAATGAGATAAATAGCCTCTTACAACCAACCATTGACCTTATGACTTGGTGTTCAAAAAGGGATACAATATGCACTTATGTAGGAGATCACTATTATTATTGTTAACTATAATTTTTTGGAAGACACTTTGATTACCAAAACTCTTATTTTAATGGAAATTGTAGAGTACAATTACAAAATTGAGTTCTACTCATCTTAAAACTACTTCAACTCTACTTCAGTTTTAGGACCTACAAATGAACAATATTATTTTGAGAGGCTGCCAATCTCTCATTTTAATGAATATGATGTTCTATTAGCCGGGGTGCAGACAGTAGCTTGACTGGCAACAAAAGGAGCTGGTTCATTCAAGTTTGGAAGTTGCGAGGGTAGTGATGGTGTTTCTCCCTCAGATTCACTGGACAACTCAATGATGGGGTCTAGACTCTCGCGTTTCACATTACGAAGATTGACCATAATATCTGCTACGGAACGAGTTGGATCTACAAATTGCCTCCTATCACGACGTGCGTGAGGCAACTCTACAGTGGAAGTATCTGAGGCAGGGGCTAAAATTTCAGTAGATGCAGCCAGTTGCTGCGGGGTAAGACCGTATGTTTTGTACTGACCCGGATGGAGGAGCCAGTAGAAACCCTCGTCATCTTCACATCTTGACTGTAATATGGCCTCTTTGACTATTCCATACTTCTCAAGGACCTCTTCTTCGACCATGATGGAGCTTTCTGCTAGCCCAAACCGAATGTAAAGAAGATTAGAGGTGACTTTGACAAAGCTAGAATCACCTACTGGTAGAACTAGTGGGACCTCGTCACCTCTAACGGAGATGCTAGCCATAGACAAATATTGGGCTGGAGAGATACTACTTGATCAAGGAAGAGAAACAAATTGGTAAAGAAGACGATAGACGATGAATTGTGGAGCACAATGAATTTGGGTTGAGAATATAACATGGTGTCGTTACGTGGGGAGTCACAATATTCTGTGCTATGGTAGAAGTTTCAAAACTGGACAGTGAGATAGGTCTAAGATTGGAGACGCCAAAAAACTGACATCAAGTTCACTTTAACCAGACGTCTAATATAAACAATGTCAGAATGTTATACGGCGCACGGTAATTAAAATAAAATGAGAATGGAGGATGTCACATGCATGAGATCGCAATTCAAAGTTCATGAGTGGATGTGGTGAGAGTGGCAAGAATCTAATCCAGAGTTGGCTTGGTCATACAACATAAAGTGATATAATATTCATGTGAACAAGTTGTCGTTGACGTTTATTTATACTATGAGGACACAGTCTTTGTGAACGTGCAGCTTTTTGTAAGACTAATCTATATGAACTGTAGGCGAAGATTCTATGACACACAGTATTATAATGATAAATGAATGAAGAATATAACAATTTGATCTTCTAAGTACAAGGATATTTTAACTGATATCATAAACATCTAAGCTGTAGCTTCTAGTAAGGTAGCTCGAGAATCTTCTCGATGACCGGGAAATTAGACTGGCACGATGTTTGGAACGAAACCCCAGAACGGAGGCTTGGGTTCATCGTCAAAGAAATCTTGGACGGCTCTTGCAAGTTCTTCTGGCACAATTGGAACACCCTCGCTTTTGAGGTTGCAAGGATCGGGGAGTCCCAACAATTTGCAGACATAATGAGACCATATGAGCCTCCAGACAAGAGGAGGTCGAGGGAGGGAAACCCAAATTCCACACGGGACTCGGTAGAATCGAAGTCGATCTTTGTCTAGCAAGATGATTGCAAGGTCGATGTCGAAGTCTCGACAGTTTGGGAATTCGCCCATCCACAATTCCACTGCACCCTCCAAGCTGTTGATGGAATTCATCATCTGCTCTAAACATCCATTCCTCGAGACGACGGGATAGTCTTCTTCCTTTGGCATCGTCGATCTCCCAATGGTTTCCAAGTTGACCACTTCCTCCACGCAGCGATCCTCCGAGGCCTCCATCACTAATGTAGGAATTTAGTGGCTAGAGATAAGTGAGAGTGAACTGCAAGGCTGTAGGCAAGAGAAGAAGCTATGATTTGTGGATTAAAATTGTGTAGTTATACTGTAGGTTTGTCGCTCGCCTCTTACATTGTAAGCGTTAATTTCAATTTATATGCTGGACATCTGACAAGTCTCTAACGATATAACATACTAGGTTAGGACATAGGCTACGATTTATAATGCCATCAACGGCGGCGGAGTCAGTAAATGAAGAACGTGAGAGTACACTCTATAGCAAGCGTCCGTAATCAATAAAGGTATACACTGTATGTCCATGTCAGTGTCAGCGGACATTGAGGATGTGACTTATAAATACGCGTCGAAACAGAACAGTGAATGAAAATAGACCTTCTAAGAAGTTATACTGATTATAGAATTATAGATAGAAGAATAGAAGTTTGAACGCTAAACAACTAGGCACATTCACGCCTCAGTTGTTGTGGAGGGCAGATTTCTCCTTGAGATAGCTGAGAAGGTCTGATCGACTGCTGGTTTAGGAATATAGGTTCTCAAGTGGAAACTCATTTTTTGTCATGATTCTACTAAGTTAGAGTATAGGCTATGCAGATGCTGGACGAATTATGTATGACTAACCCAGAGAGTGCGAGTGGGCAGAAGAAGAGAAAGAAACGTGGGAAGCTATTATTTTCTAGCAAACGTGTATTGGAGCGATCAAGGATGAGAACGTCCAAACATATATCACGATTGAGCGCTGTTGAAGAGCTTGTAGGAGTGAGAATTGATTTTTCTGGAGAAGAGGTGACCAATTTGGCGAGTTTGCAAGAAGTGCTTGTGGCGATTGATGAGTCTGAAGTTATCAGTGAAGACCACGTCAAAGTGACAGACAACACCATTACAAGACCAAGTGTAAGACCTTTGATTTTGATATGATTTATGATGTAATTTGCTAGGTTATAAAATCAATTCTAGAGTCTACTATTCTGTGTACTTACTAGCTTAAATTAAAATTCACATTGGTGCTCAACGATTGAGGACCTCGATTGAGGACCTCACATGAACGAGGGCACTGACAAGGTTGCATGTCACCAACCTCGACCTAAGGTTAGGGCACAGGTCATAGTAGACGGGGTAACGTTTCCGGATCTGAGGGTACGGAGGAATGATCGGGCAGCAACATCCTCCACGCACACGAGCTTCGTAATCGTGCGTCTCGTGCTCACTGTGTTTGCGTCCGCTGTCGTCCTTGCTAAATTCTCCCCAGTACTGGACGTCCTTGATGTAGATGATCTACCGCTGATTGTACTCGCGATGGTTCTTCTCGCGTTCTGGCGCTCGTAGTCCTCGCACTGGTTGTCCACTTGTGCTCCTCGTTTTTAAGCGGCTGCTGGCTTGTCGCGCTCGTGGTCGTGTTGCGCTTGTTCTAGCCTGAAGGTACACGTGATTATCGCATTGCATCCACGACACAATTTCAAGTGATGCACGTGGCCTGACGAGTGTACTGAAGAGCTGTGTGGCTCAATATAGAGTCTCATGGGGAGGGCTAGAGCAGCAGCCGGGGCAGCAAGGCAGCCCGACCCACCTGACGAGATTCACGTGCCCCAGGTAAGGCGTGATTCCATTACTGATGGGAATGCCAATCAATTGTTTGGTGAATATATCTAAGCCTAAATCACATGTTGTATGGTTCAGGGACCAACACCAGAGACTGAAGTGCAAGGGATGGCGATGACCTAGCTTGGAGCAGACAACTTACAACCCACAGATGAGGTGAGATAAAACTTCGAAAGTTTATGGTTTAGCGTCATCAAGATCCAACGTTTTGGAAGAACATTCAGGGTTCTGTGATAAAGGCCATGTTTGCATTTGATGCTTGAGCGTGGTTCATTCCCGTGTGCCCGTGCGTAACTTGGGTTCGTGGTAGGGCTTGCACCACACTGGAGGTGACGGCAGTGTTGGGAAGCAGTCGCTATGATGCGAGCCCCGCCAAGGATTATGTTTCTTATCTTGGGTTCTTCGTGTTAGTGGGTGCTCGTGGTGTGCTTAGTTATCGTGATCATTAGAGCACAATTGTGCACGTCTCGTTCGTGAATTGGCAGTGTGTGAAGCATTCCACGCGTGAGCCGTAAAGCTTGCAACGCGTGAGCTCTGAATGTGGGCAGTGAGGCAAACTCGCCACACGCGAGCCTTGTCTAGACGTATTTAGGGCGGGATCTGAGGCTGCTTCGTGTGCCACATATGAGCAAAGTAGGGGGGGCCGCGAAGTGCCGTCGGGGCCGACGGAAGTTTTTGGGGGTCTGGGTTTACCGACGAGTGACGCCACGTGACGGGCGGTTCGTATCGCCCTACGGGCCAATCCTAGCTCTAACTTCCCATCAGTGTCGAATTGTCAAATGATTGTTCAATCCATGTGTGCATTTGCGCATGGTTCATTGATGTTAGATGGAAAGGGCTGAGGCTGAGACAGCATGGTGTGCTTTAAGGGACTTAAATTCTTGAAATGGATATTGTGATATTGGAATGCATGCTGCTAGAGCTAGTAGCGCTGTGAGCCACATTGTTGGCAAAGGCAACGGAGTCGTGGACTCCCGTCGGGGCCGACGGGTCAGTACAGGGGGGTGGAATAGGCCAATGGTGGCACCGCGTGGCGTGGATAAGGATTCCTCTCCGGGTTCTTCATTTTATTGGGTGCTCGTGGCGTACTGAGTGCTCGACACCAATGCACCACAAGAGTGCGCGTCTCGTTCGTGAATTGGAACAGTGTGAAGCTTGCAAGCCAGATTGGTGGAGGCCCAAGTATGGCGTCGAGGCCGAGGGCACACGCCATGGTCGTGGGGTTGGGTGTGACGGACACCACGCGACGCGAGGGTGGTGAGTATGGGGTGCTCGCATTGGCAGAGTGGTGGTGGCTCGAGTGTGGCGTCGGGGCCGAGGGCACACGCCATGGTCGTGGGGTTAGGTGTGAACGCCAACACGCAACGCGAGGGTGGTGGGTATGAGGTGCTCGCATTGGCAGAGTGATGGTGGCTCGAGTGTAGCGTCGGGGCCGAAGGCACAAGCCTTGGTCGTGGGGTTGGGTGTGACGGCAACCACGCGACGCGAGGGTGGTGAGTATGGGGCGCTTGCATTGGCAGAGTGGTGGTGGCTCGAGTGTGGCGTCCGTGCCGAGGGCACACGCCTTGGTCGTGGAGTTGGGAGTGAACGCCACTACGCGACGCGAGGGTGGTGAGACTAGGGTGCTGGCATTGGCAGGGTGGTGGTGGCTCGAGTGTGCATCGGGGCCGAGGGCACACGCCATGGTCCTGGGGTTGGGTGTGACGGCCACCACGCGATGCGAGGGTGGTGAGTATGGGGTGCTCGCACTGCCAGAGTGGTGGTGGCTCGAGTGTGGCGTCGGGGCCGAGGGCACACGCCATGGTCGTGGAGTTGGGTGGGACGGCCACCACGCGACGCGGAGGTGGTGAGAGTGGGGTGCTTGCATTGGCAGAGTGGTGGTGGCTCGAGTGTGGCGTCGGGGCCGAGGGCACACGCCATGGTCGTGGGGTTTGGTGTGACGGCCACCACGCGACGCGAGGGTGGTGAGACTGGGGTGCTCGCATTGGCAGAGTGGTGGTGGCTCGAGTGTGGCGTCAAGGCCGACGGTTCACGCCATGGTCATGGGCTTTGGTGTGACGGCCACCACGCGACGCGAGGGTGGTGAGAGTGGAGTGCTCGCATTGGCAGAGTGGTGGTGGCTCGAGTGTGGCGTCGGGGCCGAGGGCACACGCCATGGTCGTGGGGTTTGGTGTGACGGCCACCACGCGACGCGAGGGTGGTGAGACTAGGGTGCTCGCATTGGCAGAGTGGTGGTGGCTCGAGTGTGGCGTCGGCGCCGAGGGCACACGCCATGGTCGTGGGGTTGGGTGTGACGGCCACCACGCGATGCGAGTGTGGTGAGTATGTGGTGCTCGCACTGGCAGAGTGGTGGTGGCTCGAGTGTGGCGTCGGGGCCGGGGGCACACGCCATGGTCGTAGGGTTTGGTGTGACGGCCGCCACGCGACGCGAGGGTGGTGAGAGTGGGGTGCTCGCATTGGCAGAGTGGTGGTGGTTCGAGTGTGGCGTCGGGGCCGAGGGCACACGCCATGGTCGTGGGGTTGGGTGTGACGGCCACCACGCGACGCGAGGGTGGTGAGGCTGGGGTGCTCGCATTGGCAAAGTGGTGAATGCTCGAGTGTGGCGTCGGGGCCGAGGGCACACGCCATGGTCGTGGGGTTTGGTGTGACGGCCACCACGCGACGCGAGGGTGGTGAGACTAGGGTGCTCGCATTGGCAGAGTGGTGGTGGTTCGAGTGTGGCGTCGGAGCCGAGGGCACACGCCATGGTCGGGGGGTTGGGTGTGACGGCCACCACGCGACGCGAGGGTGGTGAGAGTGGGGTGCTTGCATTGGCAGAGTGGTGGTGGCTCGACTGTGGTGTCGGGGCCGAGGGCACACGCCATGGTCGTGGGGTTTGGTGTGACGGCCACCACGCGACGCGAGGGTGGTGAGACTAGGGTGCTCGCATTGGCAGAGTGGTGGTGGTTCGAGTGTGGCGTCGGAGCCGAGGGCACACGCCATGGTCGGGGGGTTGGGTGTGACGGCCACCACGCGACGCGAGGGTGGTGAGAGTGGGGTGCTTGCATTGGCAGAGTGGTGGTGGCTCGACTGTGGTGTCGGGGCCGAGGGCACACGCCATGGTCGTGGGGTTTGGTGTGACGGCCACCACGCGACGCGAGGGTGGTGAGACTAGGGTGCTCGCATTGGCAGAGTGGTGGTGGTTCGAGTGTGGCGTCGGCGCCGAGGGCACACGCCTTGGTCGTGGGGTTGGGTGTGACGGCCACCACGCGACGCGAGGGTGGTGAGAGTGGGGTGCTCGCATTGGCAGAGTGGTGGTGGCTCGAGTGTGGCGTCGGGGCCGAGGGCACACGCCATGGTCGTGGGGTTTGGTGTGACGGCCACCACGCGACGCGAGGGTGGTGAGACTGGGGTTCTCGCATTGGCAGAGTGGTGGTGGCTCGAGTGTGGCGTCGAGGCCGAGGGCACACGCCATGGTCATATCAAGAAGTAAGTACAATATCTACTAGATCTTCTTCTCTTCAATTATATGTTAGTCTTGTTTGATTAGTTGCATGTTCAAATGTTTACCGCTTGTGTTATAATGTTTGTTAATGGTATTTTCCAGGCATACTGAGTTTTCTCACGTGAAAACAAACTTGGTTCATCAACTTTACCAAGTTCGCAAGTTTGGAACTATGCCTTGAGATTATTTTACGGAGTTGTTGAGTCGAGAGGAAATGGACCGGTGTCAAAACTCTGTTAAAAGAGGATGGTCCACCTTACAAGCAGATGTATTCACGGCTCTTATGTTTTGGGTATGACCCTAAATCCTTTACTTTTATTGCTTGGAATGAAATGTTAAGCAATAAACTCATTATAGTTTTCTAACCCTACAATGTTTACAGCTATCGTAGCACGTGATACCGGATATTCCCCTAGAGCGCACTTTTTTGTATTAAGAATGCTCGTAGAGGTGATTTCCGGGTTATCATTCCGCGGAGACTCTGTGAAGTGGGAAGTTTCCGGGGACTGATCCGGATTGGTGACTACTCTCCTCCGGTCACCAATTAACTCCCTTTTTCTCTACTCAAACCGGATCTTCCCTACTGACTAATACGATTATAGATAGATCCGGTATCTGTCGGGATTGGGAGTTTAGCCAATCCTTCTCCACCCGGTCTATCCTAACCTTTTAATCCGGTTTCCCTTTAACCTCTGTTTTCCCTCAGAGGGTTCTCCATTTGCATTTTTAAGGATGCTGGATTTAAAGCTACACCCTCCCCTATTGATTTCCGTGACAGGGGTTTCACAACTTCCGGATTATCCAAACTCACTTCCTACTCCGGGTACTTTCCGTATTACCCTTCAACTGTGGGTTTATCCCAAGCCCCCAGCCGGTCACACAAGAGCAACCCGGTTTTCCTCTTAAAAAAAAACTACAACGACTTGCTAACCGGGGTGGACAGTATCTAGGGTGTCCGGAAGAGATGGAATTCCTCACGACCCGTTTTACTCTGGCTTCCCCGTACCCTGCAATTACAAGATCTACCCGGATGCTGGCACCTCTACCGGACTACCCGTCCAGGAGTTCTGAGAGAACCGGAGTACCCCCTCCTGCTCACTCAGCCACTAATCCAGAGTATTTCCTGCAACCAGTCCCGGAAAACCCTGCATTCAAACGCTCCTAATTCTCCCAAATCTTCTACCCGGTCTCTGAACTGACTCTTAGACCAGAACCTGGCTAATCCACCCGGTTACCAAGGGACTAATTGAGACACTGTTCCGGGCAATACCACAAGCAAACGCACATGTGCACACACACACGTACACACACACACAGTTGGTGGAAAGAACATGCGCCTCTACTCATTTACACGGAACAGTAGTACACAAAAAGACACCCAAGAATGACAAGCATTCCTGGATAAGAAGCCGCCCCAAACGCCCAGATCCGGGAAATCCGCAGATCCTACATTCCCGGGATCCGGAAACCCGGGGAGCTTCCTCCACGGCTCAGTTCCTATCCTAAGCCGCCACTAACATTAAAGTCCTAAAAAGCCTATACACAAAAAGTCTTCTAATCTACCTACTCAAAAAGTCCTACTCTACACGACCAGATCCACTAAATCCGGACCACTAATCCTGGACCCCCGGCGGTCCAGGGCAACGGCTCATCCTCCGTTGGCTGCCCCTCCTGGACTTCCGGGTTGTCCACCATGATTGGATCCGTGGACCGAGCTCCTCGTAATTCGTGCCCAGTAGGCAGTTCCACCTGTCGCCCTCCAGTTGGCTCGCCTACTTGCGTTCCTCCCGACTGGCTACCCGGGTGACCTCCTGGCCCACCCTGTTGCCTTTCCACCCTGTCCGGCTGAACGTCCATCGCCTCCATTTCTTCCGAGAGGTTCCGGACTTCCACAGGGCTCACTTCGGCCGGTCGGACCATGTGGATTGGTTCCACATCCAGTCTTACCCGGGAGGTGTGCTCCTGCGTTGAGCTCCCCTTTCGCATCAACCGGTCGATTTCACCCTCCTGAGGAGCATCTGCAGACATATTGAACATCCCCTGCAGTCCCTCCCCGGACCCTACTCTATCGCCCCGGTTGGCTGTCTCCTCCTGACCCGGTTCTTCATCGGAAGAGCTCCCCTTGATGTGTTCTGCCAGTTCCCGGAACTCCATCAGATAGGTCTCCACCTTCTTCGAATACTCTCGGACCACGTTCTTCATCCGGGCTGCTCCCTCCAATCCCGGCTGACCTACCTTCTCGTCATACAGCCGGGCTTTCATCTGTGCCTCCCCATCCGGGTGGAACAACCCCGACAGTTTGGTGATGCACTGCCGACTTGTTTTCCCTATTCTCCGGATGGTCTCCTCTTGTTCCCGGATCTGCAACTCGTTCTTCTGCACTTGGGCCTCCATTTTCTTGATGTACGCCACCTTCCGTTGCAGCTCCTCCTTCAAACCCTTCAAGAGAGCAACGGATTCGCCCTCATCCTCCTGGAGACTTTGCAGTTGTCCGGCCAACTTGCTCTCCTTCTCCCTGCTCCGGATCAGGTTCCTCTGGAGCTTCCGGATCCGTGCCGGATACTCCAGAGCGTCCTCTGTTCGGAGGAGAATTCCTGTCTCCCGGAGTGCGGCGAACATGGGGGTGTACTGCTCCGTCACCATGTCCAGGGCAATCCGGGTCTGCAGGAGTATGTTCTTCGCCCGAAGTGGGGCCTCCCCTTCCTCCTGTACACCTCCGGGTGGACCTTCCTCCTGTACCGGTTCTTCCTCCAACGGTGGTTCCTGCCTCCGGTCGTCCTCTTCTCCTGTTTCCTCCCCGTCGTCCCCTGCCTCCTTGGGACGCTTGTTGAGCGGGGTTGCCTTCTTCCGGACGGGTCCTTTGTCCTTCCTAGGAGTAGTCTCCGGACCCTCCGGCTCCTCCTCTTCAATCAGGACCAACTTCCTCTTCAGGCCTGGAAGTCGCACTTGAGACGTTCCTGCCTCCTCCTCTGGTTGCTTCCCCTTCACCAATCGTTCCTGTGGATCTTCCGGGGCAGGGTCTTCATCCATGAATCCGGAATCTGCTTCCGGTCGTTCCTGTGGCGGTGCTGGAGTGGGTCCTGTCTCCTTCTCTGGCCCGGACTCCACCACTGGGGTCACCTGAGGTTGCTCTTGGGTGGAACTTCCTCCCTGATTCCTCACCGGCTTCTTCCGGGTCAGTTTCGGCTGCGGAGAATCCTCCTCATCTTCCGGATCCTCTCTCCTCTTTGTTCTCAGCTCCTGCTGCAACTTTGCCTCCCCCGGTTGGTCTGTCTCCGGGTCCTTCCTCCTCTGCTGCTCATCTTGTCGCAGCCGGGTGTCACCCTGTTGGCCCCTCTCGGGCCGGTCTTCTCTCCTCTTCGTCCTCTGCTCCGAGTCAGCGCTGGCCCCTCCCGGTTGACTCCTCTCCGGGCGGTCTTCCTTGTCCTTCCTGCGCTCCTCTCCCCGGCTCCTACTCCTGTCCGGTTGGGAGGTTGGTGGCGCCATTCTCCTTTCACCCGGGTCTGCTGGTCCACGTTCCTCCACCCGGAAGAGCTACCCTCCTCTTGGTCGGGCTCTTCAGCCCCGGAATGGGCATTTCCTCCAACCTCTTCCGTTCTTCCTCCGTGAGGCACCCATGTCTCTTGTACAGGTGGTGGAGAAATGGGGCCAACGGACACCCCTTTTTACTGTCTAGGTTCACCACCCACTTCTGCGTATTCCGGTGTAGCAGGATTGTCCAGTTGATCCTTCTCCCCCGGAGCAGAGCGGAGTAAATGCCCCGGGCCAGCGTTACGGTGAGGGTGGTGGGCTTCTCCGGATTGAGGATGGGCACCACATACTGGAGCAGCCGTTGCTCCCGGGGTATAATACAGTCCGCCACCTTGAACCCGTCGTGGTCCGAAATGTGGGTGAATCGCGCCTTCACCCAATCCGAGTCGCCCTTACCTCCCGGTTCCAGATCTATGCTCGTGTCCGGGAAGCCGTATAGCTCCCTCCACATTTCCCGGGTCCAACTCCCATATTTCGCCCGGATGGTCGTCCGGAAGGCGCTCAACATAGACCCGCCCTCAATTTCCTCCAACATTCGGGAATCCTGCACATCCCACACTCTCCCAAAGAGCCCCGCGCACCCCATCTTCTCGAGGTCCTTCATCAACTCGTCCAAGTCCCCCTCGTGCGGCGGGATGTCCGGACAGATGCGCTTCTCCGTAATCTTCGTTCCGGCTCCCCTCCGCGCCATGGCTGCAGACTCGGGACGCACTTCTTTATTCCCCTGAGAATGGCGCAGCTCCTTCTCCGGTAAACTGCGCTCCTCGCACTCCGGACGCGTCCCTTTTCGCCTCCGTAGTGTGCGCTTGACCTCCCGGAGTCCCCGCGCCTCTCTTCCCGGCTGCGCACCTACTCCTTTCCGTAAATTCCGCCGGAAATGGCGGCTCTCGCTGTTCGGGTGCTCGCCTCTCCCAAATTCTAACCTCGAGCTACTGTTTCTCCCCGGGCGCTCAATTTCCCTCACTCCCGGGTGCTCAAAATCCTCACACACCGGCCACTCACTGCTCCCTCTCTTCGGGTGCAAAATGGGAACCCTAACGCTCTCCGGAGGTGCAAAAAACGGGTGCGCACAAAGGGCTGGAGGAACCGGAAAGGAATGAACAGTGAGCCGCCCAGTTTAAGGCGGCCCAGTTCAACTCCCGGATCGTGGCCGGGCCCGGCAGAGGCCCGTTCCCCGACCCTCGGTTTTCCATCCGGTCGCCTGTCCGGTCCGCCGCCATTCTCAGATTCCGTAATAAACCCTTAAGGCGCGCGCGAGAGCACCACTCTCTCCAAATAAATAAAGAGACCACTAGGAACGCCATTTCTCCCATTTATGGCAGCTGGGGTTACTTTTTACTGCCCTACAAACCCTAACTGTCCGTTTTTTGATTAAACGAGGTTTGACAACAGCAAGACATTGCTGCTGCTGGTGATTTGGCTGTGCTAGTGTATCGAGAGGAGACCAAACCCGAAGATGTTACTCGAGAAGGCATCGCGGCTGCAATGAAGATGGGCATCAAGGAGAGGACTACAAAATTGATTGTGAAGTTATGGAAGATGACTGCCGTTGCCAATCCAGCATTTGGACCCGAGTTTCTGCAAGAGGTATAATACAATTTGTTACATCTATTATTATTTGAGGATGCTTGTTTTTCTGTTGCTCATGGTGGATATATGACTTGGATTGTAGATTGAGAGGCATTGGAGTATGAATGCCTCGCAATTGGAGCTCACTTAAGACAAGGTTCAATTAATTGCTACAACAGTTGTGCCTCCTCACGACAAACTCCGATGGCTGAGGTGGTGGAACTCCTCTATTCATACAAGAGAGGTAGTTCGAATTCTTTTAAGGCCAGTAAACAAAGAACGCCTCACTTCCTTTATTGTGAGGGCTGCATGGTGGGCAGGGGTGAGTTTTTATATCTAATTTAATTTTGTTTGTTTATGTTCGTTCTCTACATTCATACTTTGCAAGTCTACTATTTTAGTTTCATAAATCTATTTTTTGCAGATTGAGGACTCCGCCGTGGAGTTCTTTGAAAATATTGTCCACAAAGACAATATTCCTTTGAACATGGATGTCGCAAGTGAGCCCAGGACACTTCCCCAATTCATAGAGTCATGGAGAGTGAAGCTTTTTGATAAGGCATTTCTTAACGTTTTCAAGGGGGCAGACCACTTCAAGAAATCAGTTGTCTTCAAGGATTTCAAGGGTACTGATCTTGTAGTCAAACGTGTGGTCTACAGGTATTTTTCTTTTAGTCTAATTAGGTTTTGTTGTTTACTTTCCTTTTGCAAAATTGCACATTTGATGCAAAATTGCATCAAATGATAAATCTAATTGCACAATGTTCTATGTCTACAGGTATTTCATGCATGAGCTACTCGAGAACAAGGCAATTTTGAAGACAGATCTTCCAGTGTTTCTTGAGACTTGGATGGATCGAAATTCTGAGTATTGCATGTTTTCTCCGCTACAGTTGAAGACGTGGACAAGCACACATCTCAAGGGGGTTGGGTGGTACTTGGACGGTGGACTGGGTTTTGTACACGCAGATGAGAAAGATCTCAAATCCTCGGCTGAGACTGCCGATGCACCTGCCCTGTTGGTTGCTGAATTAGACAAACTTGATGAAGAGGCACGGATTAAGCTCATTGCCAAGGTTGAAGCTGAAGACAAGAAGAAGGCGTTGAAGATTACTCAACATGAAGAGAAGGTGGCCGCCCGGGAGCAAGCCAAGATTGAGAAACAAGCAGAGAAGATTGCCAAGAAGGAAGAGAAGAAGAAGAATCCAAAGGTACAAGAAGTCCCAAAGCCTTCTTCGTCTAGTGTTGTTAATGCAGAATCTCAGCATCAGAGCCAGGAGCAGCGGGGTACTAAAAGGGATTCTGGGTACCTGGAACTATCACAAGACAAGGCATTCTGTGGCCAAATTCGTGATGTGGTGGACTTAGGAGAGGACCAGGACATCGATGAGTTGGTACTCAACACTTCACTTGCAGCTGCTCTTCCACAGAATGAAGATGACCCTGTACCAAAGATGTTTGAGGAGATTCAGAGGTTTTTGGATGAGGTATGCTGTTTGACATACTTCTTGGACTCTGTATACTTCAATTCAATTTGTTGAAGCTTGTCTGGCAGTTTTAATTTACTTACATGTGTATGTTTTGTTTCTTGTAGCACAAAGCGGACCGCCCACAAGTATTCAAAGGGCATTCGTGCAAGGATCCATGTGTAGATTTAATTCTTGTGGACATGCCCGAGAACCTGCCTGTTCCCACCATCTCGGATCCGCCGGGACAGATTCCACCATGGAATGCAGCAGAGGACGATTGGCTTGATCCCATTTTTGATTTTGCAGACAATTACTTAGTTGATGATGGCGCTATCATCATTGTGCATCCATATAGGCAATCAACCAAGGCTAACATACTTGGTTACGGTAATGCAACGGGTTTTACGTTGTACAAGGATTGGACTTGCATGAATCGACTCCATTTAGCATCACCAGTCAACCATTTGAAGACGGTAAACTCTCGTGCACTACCTAGTATTTAAAAATTCATTATTATTTTGCTATTACTATTAGCTAACTCTTTTGGTTCTATATGTTGCAGACTCAGCGTTTTGGCATTTACCTCTTGGTTCGTGTGTTGCCCGAGGGTGCTCCTGCACGGTTTGCATTTCGATCTATTCCAGCGCTTGAGGCTATGGGATTAGATGTGGGATGTGATGACATGTTACAGAATTTCACCACCAAGAGTTCACAAAAAATGAATGGAATCAAGCCTTGGCGAGGTCCTCGTGAGAAGGATAGCCAGTTCATACAGATGCTGATTGAGGCTTCTTCTCGCCCCAACGATGTTGTCTTAGATTGCACCGCTATGATTGGTTTACATTTCTAACATTCTTTCTCGGTATTACTTGGGTTTTATTTCTTCTATTATTTGATTTTGCTTTCTATTTGTTTGAATTTCTCTTTCACTTACTCGGGCTAATTTTTATATGTTTTTTTGATCTATGCCTTGTTTTAGGTGCGTCGTTGTTGGCATGCGGCCGCGTGCAACGCCACATTGTGGCATTGGAAGAGGACCAAGAGCTATATGATGGACTGCTTTTGTCTATGCGACGTGACCCTAAACCCGAACCCGCGCCAGTCGTTGCATCATCATCTACACCAGAGGATCCTGACGCAGTTCCATCAGCGGTCGTTCGAGTGTTGAAGAAATCTCGATTCAGTAAGTAAGTTTGAATTAAATCATTCCAATTGATTCAGTATTGTTTGATGATTTCCTGATCACTTTGGTCTCATGTTCATTTTTGTTTGTCCAGAAAAATGAAGACCAAGTATTCTATTGTGCAGAGGCCATTTTTTGCAAGGCCAGAGTTTCTTGAGAGCCCACCCAAACCTTTTCAGTTGCCATGCTACATTGAGCCTATTGCACTGGCTCTTGCAGTACATGGTATTAGGGATCACATTCCAAAGCCAAAGGTGTTGAATTCAGACGCACTTTTATACTTTGATGATGAGGCTGAGGAGTCTGATTGTGATGGTATTAGTTCACCGAGCCGCTCTACATCTAGCTCTTGCTCAGGGTCTACTGCTACCGGTAATTCTAGTGATGATTGAGAGGAACTCTGATGCTCTCTCCACATATTTGTACTACTTTCTATTTGATATTTGTAGTGAGACTAAAAGGGCCACTACTTTGGATTTTTACATCTGTGTTGTACTTCACATTGCTAACCATTCTATTCTCCTACCTCATTGATTTGTTCATTCCATTGTTCATGTTGCAATTTTGAATGTTCAATCTCTACACCCTTAACCCTAAACCCTCAAGTTTTCATTATTAATTTGCATAGATGTAGTATGTGAATTATACCGATTTCACATTTAAGCGCTAATCCACTCCAATTAAATGCCATCCGTGATGTACTTCACTTTGCTAAAATCATAAACTTTACTATCCAACCTCATTGATTTGTATACTCTCTTGTTCATGTATAATGTTTCAATGTACGGTAGATACACCCTAAATCCCTAAACCCTACATTTTTCATACACTATTTGCATACATGTATTTAAATGGAAAATTTGTAGTTCAATTATACTCCAAATGCAATACATACTGAATCCACAGTTATAGGTCCCTTACAGAAAAAAAAGCAAAAAAAAATTAAAATTTTCTAGGCTCTCAGGCTCTTAGGCCCTCAGGTTCTCTTCTCTAGGCTCACATCCTAGCATTCCCGCCCCAGTAGGTAGATCTAGGAAACACTTTTTTACCGATCTGACCTAACTGTCAGATCTGGTTGTACTGTGGTATAAAAGCAATAGAGCCAACCTCATTGGCATGCTCCATTTTCCCAGACTATTGTCTTGTACTCAAAGTATTCCGAATTCTCCCATACCGAGTGACTTTCTGTGTGCCATTGGTTGTTCTGGTCAGTTTGTCTTTCCGTAGTTTCGCGATAACTGACTTAGCCTTGAGAATTCCGCTGTCTCTTCGATTACTTTCTTTCTCCTTGGTAGCTAGTAATCCCCCAGTATTGATTACCAAGTAGGTTCTTACCAAGGGGAGCTACCATTTGGCGACCATCTAGTGTTCGAATTCTAGAACTTCATTGCTTAAAATCACAGAGTCACCGATCCCGGTACTCTAGTATCACTTCGTTAGTGTAACACCGCGCCCTCTTTCGATTCTACCGGAATCGATCAGTCCGGTTGTCCAGCTAACTCCAAGTGCCCAGAATTTCCCATGGCCCGGCGCCACACTCGATCCGCAGGACCACCGCCCGAGTTCGACCTCGAGGCTCTCACGATTTCCAACACTCGGATGCACCGGAGCGTATAGGATTTGCTACCGTCACCGATGTTCCGAGCTCCCTCAACAGCTACTCATTCGACACGACGACCTCAACCTTTACTCACGCAGGACGAATTACCGAGCCCGCAAGAACTCCAAACAGCACGACACCCACATTCATCCACTTGGCAGAGGCCATCCTCCGACTCGGTACTCCACAACTCGGCCCCTACCGCAGACGACTTACACCTCACCGACGACGAATGCGACAGGTTTCGTAGCCAAGCATTTTTGCAGTCCTCGACTATCCAACACTGACTCCAACAAATACCGGCAGAGGACGCAACAGACCAAGAACTTCTTGCAGCCTTCGAACCGACTCCCCAATTGGACCTCGACTTAGCTACATCCCGTTTACAACTGCCCAATTTACATTTACGACAGCTTCGACAAAATCAAGGACGTGCTCCATCCAAGCATCACATGGTACGCCCACAACCTATCCCGGGACACCAATACCCGGTACAGCAGCAGTTCTTCGGATACCCTTCTCCACATCACCTCCACCAGGTTCGTCCTAGACCTCCTCTCCGGTTTTGCACGTTTTGTTGTCATACCGACCATCCTCCTACCTCCTGTCCCTATAATTTTCCCCAACCACACCATATTATGACTACCGGAGTAGCGACTCCAACTTACCGACCTGCCGGTGACCCAAGCGTTCAACCCACGGGTCGACGACCTACCTCGACCGCTCGGAAAGCGGTACCGTATCAGGAGTACAAAACCGGTAAGTGCCCTGAAACACATTGTCGCAAGTTCGAATCTGCTATTAGATTAAATGGCGAAACAGAAACCATGGTACAGTTAGAATTATTTGGTAACACTCTTACCGAAAAAGAATCGAATTGGTTTGCGTACCATAGACGCATTCATCCTACTAATACACTGCAAGAAGTCTTTTCCGCATTCAAACGACGCTACCGAACTATCAAAACGGACGACCAAACGTACATCCAATTCCGTACCATCAATCAGCAACCGAAGGAATCGGTCGATGATTACGCCGAACGTCTCCAACAACTCGCGGAAAATCTAACCGTACCCCCGGATGATATGTTCATGTTGAGCAATTTTCGCGCTAGCTTATTGGAGTATCTACAGGTAGCCACGGTAGGCCTTCAACGTCAAACATTTTCCGAAGCCGTGGACTCGGCACGCACCGCAGAGGAAGGTCTACCCAAATCACGGCAACCGACCCTTCCCTCGACCAGTACCGGAGACAACCCCCGACGTAACTTGAAGTGTACCGGCTGCGGTCGTATGGGTCATGAATGGGGGACATGCTACTGCAACCCGGCAAGTGACTATGGAAAGAAAACCGATACGGCTTCTGTCCATCAGATTCAAACTCAGCAAGCACCAACTCCGGTAAGTACGGAAAACCGCCGTACTTCTCGCAGTATGACCCTGGTACAACGGTACCCATGCAATGTATGTAGATCTCTTGAACATCCGGGACACCGTTGTCCACTTTTATTAGATGAGGATGTTAAAAAAGCCATAAAAAACAAACTACCTGCCCACTCAGGATCCTCGGTAGTCATTACCGATGTACATACCATAGATGTCTCTCACATCGGTCCTCGCACTCGGAGTCAGACATAGCATCCAGACTCGGTAGTCCCGAACAGTCCTACACTAGCTACCGAAGCAACTCGACAAACCGAGGCGTTTGATTGGCAAGCCGAAGAGCAGCTGCGCGAGGAAATGATAATGACGGTCCGTGAATTACAAGACCTCTCGCCATTACAGCCACCATCACCTTGCGTCACTCCAACCGCTCCGGACAGCACCATGGATATCTGCAAGACCATTCTTCAACAAATCGAATCACAAACAATCCAGGTAAGTCTCAAGAACCTTATGGCTATTGCACCTAGTATTACTGAACATATCCACCGCCGACTCGGTCAGACAAGCCCGACATCCATCCCGGTTACCGAACCGCCTACAGTGGCCGTGCATTCGGTAGTAGCAGTCGACCGTCACATGCCAATTATCTCAGTCAAAATTGGGAATCATCAATTACATGATGTCCTGTTGGATGGGGGATCGGGAGTAAATGTCATCACCGAAACCGAGCGACGTAGGCTAGGACTACCGACCCCAACACCGGCACCTTTTAAATTAAGAATGGCAGATAGTTCCCTTGTCCAACCGCTGGGCTTGCTCCGGAACATCAAGATCTTCATTCATGGTATCCCCTATGTCATTATTCTCACCGTTATTTCTTGTCAAGATGTCAATTCAGCTTATACGTTGTTGCTCGGTAGACCATGGCTCAGGGACGCCCGAGTCATTCATTATTGGGTTAACGACCACATCCAGATCATGGGTAACGGTACCATCCGAACGGTACGAATTAACCGGGAGTTCGGTTTTGAAGCCACAACTCCCGATACTCTCGTCTACTACAACTACGTGGACGGCCTTACCGACGAAGAACTCATTCTATTCGAGGCAGAAGAGTTCCTCCTCCCTATTGGAACACTAGCTATTGACGACTTGTGCCAAGTAAGCACTACCGAACTCACCTTCCCAACCATAACCCATACGGAAGGTACCATGCCAGTTGATGAAATACCGATTTGGGAAAAGGTAAAAACAATCTTGGTAGCAAAATGGTCGCAGACGGAAGAAGAACAATTACGAGACCTCAACCTCGGAAACGATACCGACCCCAACATTATCCGTATCGGTACTTCTATTTCGGACTCCCTACTACCGGTGGCTGAAGATCTCTTCCGCACTTTCAAAGATGTGTTTGCATGGTCATACCAGGACCTACGTGGCATTCCGGAACACATTGCTCAACATAAGATTGAACTGGATACCAGCATTCCTCCAACTCATCAGGTACGCTACCGAATGAATCCGAATTATGCGGCAACGGTGAAAACCGATCTTGATAAACTTTTGCAGGCAGGATTTATTGAACCGGTGGACCATGCTACCTGGTTATCACCAATCGTCGTGGTACCAAAGAAGTACGGAAAACTACGCATTTGCGTTGATTTCAGGCATCTCAACAAGGCAACAAAGAAGGATCCGTATCCCCTACCGTTTACCGATGAGGTTCTCGACTCGGTAGCAGGCAACGAGATGTACTCATTTCTCGATGGCTTCTCCGGTTATCACCAGATCAAGATTGCACCCGAGGACCGACACAAGACAGCGTTCATTACCGACTGGGGAGCCTTCGTCTGGGTAGTCATGCCATTCGGTCTAAAGAACGCTCCGCCAACGTACCAACGAGCAGTCAACCAAGCCTTCAAGGAGTACCTCGGTGACTTCATGAAGCTCTTCCTCGACGACTTCACTGTGTATAGTACTACCGAGACACACCTCGACAAACTCCGAAAGTGCTTCACCAAATGCCGTGAGTTCGGTATTAGTCTAAACCCCGAAAAATGCTGTTTTGTGGTTCGCTCCGGCATGATTCTTGGGTATGTCGTCTCTGCAGAAGGGGAAATTCCCCGATCCAAAGAGAATCGAAGCTCTCGTCACAATGCCACACCCTCGGAACATCAAGGAAATCCAGGTTTTCAATGGCCTTGCCCAATTGAAGCGATGTTTCATTCGCGATTACGCCCAGATTATGGCGCCCATCACTTTACTTACAAGAAAAGACGAACCATTTACCTGGACTACCGAGTGCAACCAAGCATTTACGGAGATAAAAAAGCGTTATGTTAACGCCCCGATCCTTATCGCAGTTAATTGGAAGCTGGAATTTCACATTCATACGGATGCCTCAGATATTGCAATAGGAGCTATGCTGGCGCAGAACCCTACCGGAAAAATCGATTAGCCCATTGTCTACGCCTCCCGACTACTGAGCCGCACAGAGAAGAATTATACAACTACCGAGCGTGAAGCTTTAGCCATGGTCTACGCCATCAACAAATTTCGACACTACCTCCTCGGTAACCGGTTTGTGTTTTACGTCGACCACATGGCATTGATCTATTTGGTCAACAAGACTCAAGTCTCCGGCCGTATTGCTCGATGGTTACTCTTGTTTCTGGAATTTGACTTCACAGTCATTTACAAACCAGGCAAGACACACGGTATTGCCGACGCCCTTTCTCGGAACACGGTAGCCGAACCGGTCACAGGGATTATCGATACCACGTCAGATGCCCAGCTATTCAACATACTACCGGAGTGGCTCACGACAGTGCAGGACTACCTCAAAACCGGTACCTTCCCTGCCGACTGGAGTACCGAGCGCAAGAAAAGGTTAGCCTACCGAGCCCTCCTATTTCAGTTAGTCGATGGCACCTTGTATCGACAAAGCAAGACTTTCTCTTTACAGAAGGTCATTACCGACAACCAGACCAAATTGATTATCAGGGAGCTACACCACGGTAACTCGGGAGGACATTTTTCTACCGAAATCACCACTCGGAAAATTCTCGACGCCGGGTATTGGTGGCCATCCCTCCATAAAGACGTTTTTGAATACTGTCGGAGCTCCGATGAATGTCAACGCGTAGGAGGACTCAAGAAAGCGGTAACCGATAAATTACTTACCACACTACCCAGGGAACCTTTTATGAAATGGGGACTGGATTTTGTAGGTCCCCTCAAACGCAGTCACCGGCAACCGATACATCCTGGTGGCCACAGACTACGCCACCAAATGGGTGGAAGCAGTTGCACTTCGTGACAACACCGTCAAAGACACGGCGAAGTTCCTATATGACAGCATCCTCACCCGCTTTGGCTGCCCACTTCATTTCGTGAGCGACCAAGGAGTCCATTTCAACAACAAAGTTATTTACGCCCTCATGGAGCACTTCTTACTGCGCCACACGACATCCACCACCTATTACCCTCAAGGAAATGGTCAATCAGAATCTACCAACAAGGTGATTGTCCAACTCCTTCAGAAATTGGTCAATCACAACCGAACTGACTGGGATCGTTAGTTACCGACCGTCCTATTCGCTTACCGCACGGCTTTTAAGATTGGTACTGGTCATACCCCATTCCAACTTTTATATGGCATCATCCCCCTCATGCCTACTGAATACTTGGTACCGACCAAGCCCACCACTACCGACCCTTCACCCAGTCGGGTTTTGGCAGCCCGCACCGCGGATCTGGAGCGTTTGGACGAATCTCGCCATCGAGCCCTCGAGACACAAAGGATATCCCAATGGAACCGAGCTCAATGGGCTAACACCACGAGGCAGACCCATCAATTCCGACTGGGCGACCCGGTACTCTGGTACCCCAAAGGTGCTAACATCCACCCCGGTAAACTGAAGAACAAATGGTTTGGCCCTTACCGAGTTCAATACCCACTACCTAACAATACGGTGTTACTCGTGGCCGTTGACAAATTCGACCCTGACCCGATTATAGTCAACATCAACAAACTAAAACCGTACCAACTTCTCAATGAGGAGCAGCTATACAATGCCGCCCAAACCGCCCCAGATAAAAGTACCATCCTTCACCAGGAGGACCCCCAAGACGCAACCGAAGACGATGAGGAAGACGAAACAGAAGATACCGACAAATCCATCTCCATCAACTGCATCACCGTGGAAATTGCTCCTCGGTCACCTCGGGATACCAAGTCCAACCTGGATACCAAACCGATGCAGTTGTCGACACCAACCTCGGTAACCGACCACAACACCACAGCCGCCACCACAGCATCACAGCCGCCACCAACGCTGCCGCTCCGGCATACCGAACCATCTACCTCGGTAGCACCGAGGCAAAAACCGTACCGAGCGACAGGTTCGGCAGGATCCAACCCTAACGCGCCGCCACTCCCCCAACCTAGTTCACACCCACACACTCCATCTCTCTTCATTACACCGCCCTCTTCATTCACTCCGTTGTCCGCCTCCTCCTCTATTTATTCTTTCCTCACTATGCCGCCATCCGCCGACACGGTTTTCTCCCCCTCCCGGTTAGCTCTCCGTCTCCGTCCTCCTCCATCTCCCTCTCTTCTTCCCCGGCCGCCACGGCCGGTAGCTACCGTTCAGCGTCACCGACACAATCGACCGAGGCGAATAGCGCGGATTATAATTCTCCCTCCTTCTAGCTTGGTAGCCATTCCTTCTTCCACTTCCCGAGAGAAAAAGCGAGGCAATCTCCGTGTTCGTTTTTGCAGGATGACAGGCCAGAAGAAGACCGCGGTCGACAGTCGCCATCCAAGCTCTTCCCGAGGTAACCCGGTACTAGGATCGGAATGGCGCGAATTCATATGCCTACCGCTCAATCACATGGTGGCTTGGAAATCTTACGCCGCCGCCCATCCGGAGGAACGCGCATGGATTCAACGGGTAGGCCTCGAGGGCTTCGTCAACTTACCGTGGGGACAACCGATCCGCAAGGATGTCGTGGAGAACTTCATCAACACCGCCCAAAGTAGCAAACAAAAGTCAATCATCGGAGCAGTCATGGGGCGGACATACGTCATCACCCCGGTAGACATCACCAATATTCTTCGACTACCGACAGGGACAACTACCGAGGTCAACCCGGAACTGGACCCGGAGAAATTCAAATACTGGAGCATTGGTCCCAACGGTCATGAAGCCCTTCACCAACCCGAAACCGACGGCTACAGCGTTTCCCTGGGAGCCGAGGAGTTACGACCTCGGAAGTACGGCATACTGCAAGCATTCTACTTCAAGAAGAAACAGTCCTACATGTCCAAGCTATGCCTCCAAGAGATACTCACGCAGTCGAACTCTCCCTTACCGATACCGGAGCATCTTGGAATTGGGCTTCCTTTATGCTCGCGCAGCTTCAGAAGGAACTCGGCGTCATCAAAGGAGGCCATTCTCCTCTGTGCCACTCAGCGGAAATTTGGGACATGCTGATCCGAGGACAAGAACCCAGCACCACAACGACCGAACTAGCAGCACAGATAACCGTACCAAGCACAATTACGACTACCGCACCGGGACCAGTACCGAGCACCGGCACCCGTACTCCACCTTCTCCGGCACCAGGACGTGTCCATCGGTACGAACTACCGAAGCGGCGAGCATCACTGCCCCTATTCTCCACGGTACCCGACTCAGGCATCTCGTCTCGACTTCGCAGCCGCATCACACCAGCACCCACGACTTCCAAGCGCAAGAACCGACTTGACCTCACCGACGCCTTGAACGAATTTGGCAGGAATCCTCGACGCCGAACCGAGCATGGCGGCGGATCCTCTTCAACTCACCGATCATCTCAACGCGCTCCGTCTCCACCACCGATCCAGTCACCACATGGCGGCGAATCCTCGACACCACCCGAGATCACTGGCGCAAATCCACCACCACAGCCAATCCAGACTTCAGGTATGCTGACTACCGTGGTCACTCGTACTACCGGTATCCAAGTCTCTGTGCAGATGGCACCACCCCTGACCTCGGTAACTCCCCCCACCGAGCGTCTCAAATCGCCCAATATTCTACTCCATGGACCTCGGAACTTGTTGCAGAATGTATGCTTCCTTCGAAGCACGACAGCCACACTGTCTCACGTACTCACCGAGGTCCAGACGCAAGTCCAACAACTTACCATCTCGGACCCGGAAGCACATCAGCGCCAACTAGAAAACGCCCAAAAGCGTGTTACCGAGCTGGAGGGCCAACTCGACACCTCCCAAACCGAAGCCCAACAGCATGCTACCAACCTTGCTCGAGTTCAAGCGGAACGTGAACGAGCCCGTACCGAAGTCGCGGACCTAACTCAGCAGGTACAAGCCCAGGCGACTCTCTTGACTGCTATGGAAACAGAACGGGAGCAGCTCAGAGCCGATCGAGCACAAGATCAGACCATCATCCACACACTCCGATTGTCCTTCCGGACCGAGACAGAGCTCCGCGCTACCATCACTACCAAAATGGAGCACCTTCTTACCGAGTACGACGCGCTGAATATTCGCAGCCAGGAGATCGAGACGGCACTCAACAACACCTACCGGATGCTCAACCACTACCGAAGAGCACATCCGAATTTCGTTCCGGACCCTCCATCACCAGACTTTACCGACACCCAAATTGTGAACCCGGCCACGACGGAACACGGTCCCATCCTAGCTCCTCCCTTACCAACGGAGGGTTTTGACTCCATGTTCGGGGGTTCATTTGATGGCCGAGAATTACTTAGCCCCCAGACACAGGGTAATATTAGTGCACCGGACACCGGGACACCACACCACCCTCGGCACAACACACCGAATACCGAGGAGCTCTCCGACTCTGAGGACGAAGGGTTTCGAGCTGTCCGTACCGTCAGTAGACATATCAGTCCCACAGAGTAGAAATCCCTCCGGTATATCCAAGTGAAAAAACAAGTTCCAGGTGTGAACTTGGTTTAGAAGGGGGATAATGTTAACCGTAATCTAGGAGTATCGGTAGGTCTACCGATCTGAGTTTTACCTGGGTAATTTCCAAGTTACCCCAGTAGGTAGATCTAGGAAACACTTTTTTACCAATCTGACCTAACTGTCAGATCTAGTTGTACTGTGGTATAAAAGCAATAGAGCCAACCTCATTGGCATGCTCCATTTTCCTAGACTATTGTCTTGTACTCAAAGTATTCCAAATTCTCCCCTACCGAGTGACTTTCTGTATGCCATTGGTTGTTCTGGTCAGTTTGTCTTTCCGTAGTTTCGCGATAACTGACTTAGCCTTGAGTATTCCGCTGTCTCTTCGATTACTTTCCTTCTCCTCGGTAGCTAGTAATCCCCCAGTATTGATTACTGAGTAGGTTCTTACTAAGGGGAGCTACCAGCGTACATTACTTAACCCTGTGACATTCAGGGAATTCATCAGGATTGCGTGCTACATCAAACATCAGAAGATCGTTTATGTCACCTTATCTTTCGCAGTCGCGCCATTTAGGCTGCCTCCAGTGCGGCAACGGGCCACTTGGTGATGCTGTTGAGAGCACCACCTAAGCGATCTACAGCCGGATCGTCCGTCTCGTTCGGCTCATAGAGGCCAATCTCTTCCGATCCCGGTTCTACCGCAGTGATCATGACTGATACCATGCCCTCCTCGATCAAACGGCAATGCAGGGTGCCTCCTGCAAGGCTAATAATAACGCCGTGAGCTACAACGGTGTCCTTGGGCTTCAAAAACTCGTCAAAGTCCATTACCTTCACCTTTGATTGGGGGGCCAAAGCTGCGGGTGCGGCTTCCGCCACCGGCACCACCGGCTCCACCGTTCCAAGTTCCTGGGGCTGCATTTCAAACATCCTTCATGTTAGGGATACCTAACAAATCTACAAATGAGAAATGATAAAAGCGTTACATACATAATGGAGGAAGGAGAAGAAGGTTTGGAGAGAGCTTGTACTTCCGCCCTCCATGAACCAGCCATGGACCTACCGGTATTCGTGGTGTCGCAGCTGCTATGACGTCTTTCACCAAATATTGAGTGCAGTACTCGATGTCAGATGGGTTCCGTGATAACGCTTGAAATGGCTCTATTAGTCGGGTGAGGTAATCGTCGTTAGGCTCTAGCGGATCCCATCGTGGACAAGTGATGACATTCGAGGGGGGAGACTCAGCCGTTGCAGTTGCGTCGCAATCGATTTGAAGGCATTGAGCTTTAGGAGCCAAAGACACGGGGATTACACTAAAGAGATCGTTGAGGTTTCTCCTGGTACCTGACGTTTCTTTCCCCCACAAAAAGCTCCATTTTAAGGAAGGTATCCCGGCCGCCAAAAACTTGGCTACTACCTCCACTAAAGTACTCTCTATGGGCGACCATATCCCCACATCGAAGTGCTTACACAACATGCTCAAGAAAGGGCCACAATCGGCCCTTTTCTTGATTTTTACCTTGTGGTCATGATCAAGATGGACCACGTTCGAGGGACCCCAGTTGCTTCTATCATGCATAGGTCTAATGTCGCACAATAGTCCCACAACATTCAAAACAATAACCTTTGTCTTCAAAGATTCCGAGACCGTTACCGCTGGAAATTTAGACCCGCCCCTCACCTTCTTCTTTTTCGCAGGTGGACTTGCTTTCATTGCCAGTCGCTTCATCTTTGCTGCTGCCTCCTCGTCAACGTCTTCGTCAATCTGTGTGCACCACCTCGATCACCCTAGGTTTAGCAACTATTTTGCACAGACCACATTACATCATTGCAGGTTTAGCGTATACTGATGCATCTCATTTATGACTAGGCCCTGTTATATTGTGCTTCATTACGACATGTCACTGTGCCCTTATCCGGATAGATTACTGAACCCTGTGACATAACACCTGGACCTTACTGATCCTAGTTACATTTGTCGTAGCACGTGATACCGGATATTCCCTTAGAACGCACTTTTTCGTATTAAGAACGCTCGTAGAGGTGATTTCCGGGTTATCGTTCCGCAGAGATTCTGTGAAGTGGGAAGTTTCCGGAGATGGTCCCGGGCTTGTGACTACTCTCTCTCTCTGTCGCCAGCTAAATTCCTCTTTCCTATCAAACCGGGTCTTCTCCTACTGACTGACCCGGTTACGACTAGATCCGGTATCCTTCCGGGGAGGACTTCTACTAATCTTCCTCTCTCCCGGTCTACCGTTATTATCTAATCCAGTTTCGTTTAACCTCTGTTTTCCCCCTCAGAGGGTTCTCCATTCACATTAGTGGTGCTAGATTGAAAGACACACCCTTCCCTACTGATTCAAGTGATGGGAAATTCACTACCTTCCGGTTATCATCACAAAACTCCTCGATCCGGGTAATTCCCGTACGACACTTCAGCTGCAGATTTATCCCAAACCCACAGCCGGTCACTTAAGCGCAACCCGGGTTTCTCCCTTTTACAAATTACTACAACGACTTAATAACCGGGATGGACATTTACCCGGGGTATCCGGAATTGGTTCGACTCCTAACAGTTCATTTTACTCTGATCATTCCGACTCTCCTTATCACATGGCCTACCCAAGTGCTGGCACCTCAACCGGACTACCCGTCCAGGAGTTCTTAAAGAACCGGAGTACCCCCTCCTATTCACTCAGCCAGTTTCCCGGATTATACCCTGCAACCAAGCACAGAACAATCCACCTTCAAACAATCTATGAGTTTGCCCAATACCCAGACTCCTAACTAGATCTACAACAGAACCCGGTTACTCTAGCTATTCCGTTCTTTCCTGTCACATGATCTGCCCGGGTGCTGGCACCTCAACCGGACTACCCGTCCAAGAGTTCTGAAAGGATTGGAGTACCCCCTCCCATCCACTCAGCCCCTACTTCGGATCACACCTTACAACCGGGCGCGGAATAACCAGATCTACAACAGAATCCGATCAACTATTCCGGTCACCAAGGGACTTAATTGGACCACCATCTCAATCAATAACCACACACACACACACAGACAGCCGCTCCGGTCGTAGAAGAGTATGCTTGTGATCATTTACAAAGATAAAATGGTACACTAAAGAAGACCCCAGGAATGAACAACATCCCTGGATAAAAAGAAAACACAAAGCCGACCAGATCCGGGAAACCTGCAGATCCGGAAAAACCGGGGGACTACCCCACGATTTAGTTCTCTTCCTACGCTGCAACTAACATCAGAATCCTAAAAAACTAACTCCCAAACAGAGTCCTGCCCTACTGCTGCAAAAAGGGCCCCTTCAAAGCGATCAGATCCACTACGTCCGGGCCACCAATTCCGGGACTCCGATGATTCCGGACAGCCACAGGTCTACTTGCGGCTGCTATTCCTCATCTTCCGGGCTCCCCACCAAGATCGGATCCGCCGGCCTATCTCCCCGAGTTCCGCGCCCCGCCGACTGTCCCTCCTGTTGCTTTTCCGCCCTGTCCGGGTGGACATCCATTGCCTCCATACCTTCACTCAAATCCCGGACTTCTTCTGGGCTTACTCCAGCGGGTCGGGCCATGTGGATGGGTTCCACATCCACCACGGTCCAGGAGGTGGGTCCCTCCTGTTCCGACTGCTCCTCCGAAGAACTCTCCCGGATGCATTCCGCCAGTACCCGGAACTCCACCAAAAATGCTTCTACCTTGTCCAAGTATTCCCGGACTACATTCTTCATCCGGGCTGCTCCCTCCAATCCCGGTTGAAGTACCCGCTCGTCGTACAACCGGGCCTTCGTTTGTGCCTCCCCATTCGACTGGAACAACCCGGATAGTTTGGAGACGCACTGCCGGCTTGTCTCTGCTACATTCCGGATGGCATCCTCTTGCTCCCGGATCTGCAACTCCTTCCTCTTTACGTGGGCCTCCATCTCGTTAATGTAGGCTACCTTTCGTTTCAGCTCCTCCTCAAATCCCCTCAATAGAGCCGCAAATTCGCTCTCTGCTTCCCGGATACCTTGCAGTTGTCCGGTTAGCTCATTCTCCCTCTCCCTGCTCCGGATGAGTTTCTTCTGGAGCTTCCTAATTCGCACCGGATACTCCAGAATGTCGTTCGTCCGGACAAAGGTCCCTGTCTCCCGGAGAGCAGCAAACAGGGGGTTGTACTGCTCCGTAACCAGGTCCAGTGCCACCGGTGTTTGTAGTAACATGTCCTCCATCCGAAGCGGTTCTCTTCGTTCCGCTGGCACATTTCCGAATGGTCCTGCCTCCTGGACCGGTTCTGCTCCTGCTGGCCTTTCCTGCTCCTGGTCCCCCTCATCTCCTGTTTCCTCTTCGTCCTCCCCTGCTTCCTTGGGATGTTTGTTGAGTGGGGTCACCTTCCTCCGGACCGGTCCCTTCTTCTTTCCAGGTGTGGTATCCGATCTTTCCGGTTTTTCCTCTCCTTCAGCTGGGAGGACTAACTTCCTCTTCCGTCCCTGGGGTCGCGGCTGAGACGGACCTCCCTCCTGGTTTGTCCGGTTCTCTTCTTCCATACGTTCCTGTGGAGCCGCCGGGGTAGAATCCTCCTCCATTGGTCCGGGTCCCTCTACCGGTTGCTCCTGGGGTTGAGATGGAGAAGGCCTCGTCTCCTGCTCTGGCCTGGACTCCTCGACCGGATCCACCCGAGGTTGTGTGTGGGAAGGACTGCTCATCTCTGGTTGAGGAACTGCCTCTTGTCCTCTCGCCGGCTTCTTCCGGGTTAGCTTCGGGTGTGGAGAATCCTCCTCCTCATCCGGATTCGCCTCCCGGGCCTCTATTCTCTGCTCCGGCTGATCTCTCGCTCCACCCGGTCGTTCTAGTCCCGGGTTCCTTCTCCCTTCCTGCCGCTCCTCTTGTTGCGGCCCAGTGCCACCCGGTCGGCCTCCCTCCGGGCGGTCTTCTCTCCACTTGGTCCTGGTCTCTGGATTGGGGCTGGAATTGCCCAGTGGCCTTCTTACCGGTTGGTCTTCCTTCTCCTTCCGGAGCTCCTCTCCCCGGACTCTGCTCCTATCCGGTTGGGTTGCAGGTGGAGCCATCCTTCTCTCCTCCGGTCGGGACGACGAACCGGTTCTGCTGGTCCCCGCTCCTCCTCCCGGAAGCGCCGTCTTCTTCTTGGCCGGGCTTCTCACCCCCGGAATAGGCACTACCTCCAACCTCTTCTTCTCTTCTGCCGTGAGGCACCCATGTTTCTCGTACAAGTGGTAGAGAAATGGGGCTAATGGGCATCCCGTCTTGTTGTCGAGGTTACTCGCCCACTTCTGCGTGTTTCGGTGGATCAGGATCGCCCAGTTGATCCGTTTCTTCCGGAGAAGGGCGGAGTAGATTCCTCGGGCTAGCGTCACAGTGAGGGTGGTGGGCTTCTCCGGACTGAGGATGGGCACTATGTACTGGAGCAGCCGTTGCTCCCAAGGCAGTATACAATCCGCCACTTTGAATCCGTCCTTGTCCGAGAGATGACTGAACCGCATCTTCACCCAGTCCGTTTCGCCCTTGCCTCCCGGTTCTAGGTCCTCGTTGGTGTTCGGGAAGTCGTATAGTTCCCGCCACATCTCCGGGGTCCAACTGCCATACTTCGCCCGGATGGTTGTCCGGAAGGCGTTCACCATCGACCCACCCTCGATTTCCTCGGTAAACCTCGCGCCTCTCGCTCCCGGCGCTTCCCTTTCCACTTCCGGGGTGTTCTTCTAACCTGCCGGAGACCCCGCGCCCCTTTTCCTGACTGCGCACTTCCTTTCTCCCTCAAACTCCGCCGGAAATGGCGGTGTGCACTGTCCGGAGGCTTGCCTACTTCAAACTCTAACCTTGCGTCGCTATCTCTCACCGGGTGTTCAGCTTCCCTCACTCCCGGACGCTCACAATCTGCACAATACGGTCGCTCAATGCTCTCTTCTTCCGGTCCCACACTATCAATTCTACGGCTATCCGGAAGCTCGAAATTCTGCTGGCGCGGACAACTGGAGCTGTAGAGAGTGAATGAACAGTGGGTCGCCCAGTTTAGAGCGGCCCACTTCAATGCTCGGACCGTGACCACGTCCATCGGAGACCCGTCCTCTCCTATCCGGTCTCCCATCCGGTTCCCCACCGGAACGTGCTGTCAGTCTAGTCCTGTAATAATTCCTCTAGCCTGCGCCCGGATGGTACTCTCTCTCCAAATAAATAACTGGGCCATTATGGCCACTACTCCTCCTATTTATGGCGGAAAGACTACTCCTAGTTGCCCTAGAAACCCTAACTAGCCGCTTTTGGTAAAACGAGGTTTGACAACATTCACTACGAACCCATTACTAATCACGGTGATTACTACTGAAAACCTTCAGTGTCCAACACGGGTACATTACTGATCACATAGAAAAGACTTGTAAATAGTTAGGGATGGTTGCAAGGTGACCTTATCTTTCGCGGTCGGGCGCCGCTTGCTGCGACTCAAGTGATCCTCCAATAGCTTCTCGGCCTCGCCCTTCCTCTTCTTTGGCGCTTGTTTCTCCTTCTTCGCCGGCGCTTGGGCTGCGATGGCAGCTCAGGAGGGGTCCTCTGGGGCACTCTCACCGGAGTGCTCGACCACCTCGGTCGCGACCCCTGCGGCGGGATCCACTGGACAACTTTTCCCGGAGCCACCGGGCTTCACCAAGTTCGTGGTCCCCTGGTGCCACATGGTAAAGGGAAGTCAGAAATCCACTAGTCATGAGTAAGCACATTTAAAATTTTGATTTGTACATTACTAGTAATAAGTGGCGCAAATAGGATCACTATAAATTAAATCTATGTGATCTCTTTGGACACACCAGAAAAGGAATTTTGTCGATTTCTATTACTTGCACTAATTGAAGCTGTCAACACTGAAGGACGAGATACGAGAAGGATAATCTGCAGTAATATGAACCATTGCAAGTCATGAGTATACAATGAGTGTGCGATGGCTCATTTATGACTACTCGGGGTCACGATGCATGTGGTACCTCTTCGTTTGTCAAGTGGACTTCCTTTGGCCACACCGGGTCCACGACTGCCGGTGCTATTGCCGGTGGAGCCACTGCTGGCGGGTGGGACTCCTCCAACCCCGTGTTCTCCACCTCCGACGATTCGTGTGGTGTCATCGGCGGTTTTAGTGTGCGGACCTCTTGGAGCAAAACCCTGAGTGTGGCCTTCATGTCATCGACCTCACCTGCAATACCGTCCATGCGTGCGTCCATGGTAGCCCTCCAAGGTGCGAGGCCTTGTGATGATGCTGGACCCCCCCTTGAAGAGAACGTTTGAGGCCGGCCTGATTCCCCCGGTGTCGCAAGCTCCGCCTCAACTTCCAACTGGGTTGGGGGGCGGTCTAACTCTGCAGCCTGCAAGAGAAGCATCTATCCAATTGTCAAATATCAAAGCCAGGATCAACGAGAGAACAAATACCACAGAACACCTCTGTGTTCTCATGTGGTTGCATTGAGAGCAGGTTTCAAACATGACGCTGTCCAGTCGTGTTCACGACAGAAGACAGTCACTTACCAGGGAAATACCAGTCACTGTAGAATACGACACTGGGCAGTATCGCATGGTGCTATCCAGTCGTGTTCACGACAGAAGACAGTCACTTACCAGGGAAATACCAGTCACTGTAGAATACGACACTGAGCAGTATCGCATGGTGCCTAAATCACAAGCATTTTTACATCACAATTTGATTGAGCAGGGAAAGTTTAAGGTCCCTCACCAGTCGTGAACGCACTTCTCCTTCCAAACGACCGGAGTGCGAGACGTTCGCGACAGTGCATTGCACGTTATTCATCCGCTTGGCCTCGGCCTTCTTGTCCTCCCTTGCTATCAATTTCTTGAAATTCTCCACATGCTCTTTCCTGCAATACCCCGGAAGAGGGTCACCCCGGTCAAGAATTTTCTTCATGTTGCTCCTCTTTCTTCGCATTTGTCCCCGGAGAATCGACAAGAACACGTCCTCCGGAACGTCGCCTAGCTCCCCTTGGTACTCGTATTGCGCCGCCATCTTGTCCTTGATCGCCATCAAGAGCGCTCGAGGATGCTGCTTGAAGTCGTCAATGCTCCAGTCCAAGTCACGGGAATAGCCCCGTAACTTGGTGAGCCAATCCGGGCGGTGTGCTCCCGTCGGCGTTCCTCCATTGTCAACTTCGACCCATAATCGCATGTCGAGTTTGTCGCTTCTCCTCACTTGCCGCCTCAAACCCTTCAACTTCGACTGCCGGCGTGGAGAGGCACCGACATTGCGCAATTCCTCGCGCAAGCCACGGGAATCTGCACCCTGCTCTGCCATCCGCCTAAGAACTTTCAGTTCTCTCAACTCGATCTTGTTCTTCAACATCGTGTTCCCCCCGACCGATCTGTCTTCTACTTCTTCGTCACTGTACTCATCTTCCGATGCCTCGTCCTCATCTTCGATCTGGGTTTCTTGCAAGCTCGGTGACGCCTCCACAAGCTCCTCATCGAGCGCATCGCTGTTGCTCCCCCCCCGCCTCGATGAAGATATTTTACAGTTTTTTCGAGACGAGTCCGCCGCCCACGACCTAGGCTTATCAGAAGAATCACGCTCTCCCTAAAATAGACGAATATGTTGTCAAGCAAAAGAAAGTGGACATTGCACTGAAATCTAGAACCTGGTTGTGCAAAACTGTACATACTTCACAATGACAGCGGGAAGTCATATTTAAAATGACTGCAGTCTTGTTTAAGAAAATGTGACTACATACAGTCATATTCAAGATGTAGTCAGCCGTGCTATGACATTTCATGGCTCAGAGCAGTCATGTTTCCGCAAAGACAGTATGGACACTTTATTGTACTCCGTTCAGCTACTTCTTACTCGTATCACCTATTGAGAAAAATTACAACATTGAGCTCTTGCAATCCCTCACTACTCTACTACGGATATAATTGTTTTTGCTCAATGTCAACAGACTCAGAACCGATCATACAAACGTAGAAAAAAACAGTAGAGTTAGGTCATTAAGTACCTATAATCTATCTATCTATCAAGTGACAAGCGCCTATTTAATGTTAAGGGACACCATTTTGGTTCACCTTTGAACGACTTGTGGTTAAGGATATCAATTCTCCTTGGACACTGTATATTTTATGTGACGTTCCCTCGTATCCCAATTCACTTGTTTATTGATTTTGTTGGAATAACATTTTCAAGATATGTTCGTTGGAATTTTTCAATTTACATCCACGCTCCTTTCGTTCACTAGGGATGAAAAAAACAAAACTACAAAATCGCACAATAAGGTTGACAACGACGCTACCGTGCGAGCCTAGAGAGGAGAGCCCAAGTCCGGAGAGCAAGGATTTGGAGAGCCTAGAGCATAGGATCCATCTGAATTTTAAAAATGACACTAATTTTAGAAAATAAAATACTATTTTTAGAATTTTTACTAATAATAGTAAATTTTGGTACCCTATGACCGCTGCACCTATAACCCTGGGTTACTACTTGGAGTAGTTCACTGTTAAAGTTTTAGGGTAAAGAGGTGGAAAATTATAGGGTACATGGGTGAAACTGAACCCCATCAAGTGAGCTTTTTTAAAAGAGACCAAGAACGGAAAGATAACATGTGGATCTATATGTAGTATTTTTCTTTTTTGTTTTGGTTCTAATACATAGTTATAGTGGACAAAGTTATAATGCAAGTACTTCAACCAATTCAATATAGGGCATTGGCTATTCTAAGTAGGGAGATATTGCAGCTAGTTCTAGTCTCCACGTCTAAACATAGACTGGTCCTCATTCTTCATTCCTCGGTCTTGATGATCCCAGCTGCCAGCAGAATATTTTTAACCTCATCCAAGCTGAGAGTAGGGGCATGGATGTACGTGTCAACTTTATAGTCCAGCTTGCAAAAAAAACGAAAGATATAGTAAAGGTGTTTGCAGTTGACGTACTGGCCACGCCTCCCAACAGCTGCAGAGTTCATGCCGGCGTAATGAGGGCACGTACATGACGGAAAATTGCACAATGTGATATTGTACAAATTATCATCGGGCTCCACCCCGGACTGGAGCACGATGATGGCACCAAGCCCGGGATAGGGGAGTAGGTTGACGCGGAGAATATTCACCTTAACGTTTCGGGCACTCTCCCATTGATTGCGGTGAGCTTCCGTTGGAGCCTTGGTGTTCCGACGCACGTTCTTGCCGTTTCGAGATGATGGGACTCTGTCAGCATGCAATGGCCTTGGGTGAGTCTAGAGCACCGGCTCAAACACCTTAGACGTCGTAAAGAGGCGTCGAGGCGAAAGGGCTGTAGTGGACTGCAGACGAAACCCGGCCTCCTGGAGCTCTAGGATCTCCGAACGCGTGAGGTTTGTACCAGAGAGGACAGGCCAAACGTCCAGGAGTTCCGAGCGATCTATGACAAAGAAGCGCTTCGAACCCATGACACATCGTGCGATTTGGTCGGGACAGAACCAGAAATCAGCCGTCTGAGGTTTAGTCCCTTTGTACTCCGTCCTAGTGCCTCGGTAGGTTGGGGCTGCTGTAGCCTTTCCGCCCTTCACAATCAACATCTTGCACTTGTTGCCATTCCCCGCTTGCACAGCGTGACACTGCTTTCTGGACTTGTGTGACATCCTTGCAATGTGCCATTTTGAAGTGTCATAGTCAGTCTCCAACACCCTAGTTGTGAATGGAACCGGAGAAGTAGATCTTGGTGATTGCTCCGAGTTCATTCTAGCAGAGGCAGATCGTGTTTGGACACGTGGATGCGAGAAGTTCACCTTGTCAGGGCGATGAGAATCTCCCTCGCAACCCACTGGCATGTCGAGCTTTCTCTTGGACAAGCCAAACACCTCTTCCCCTTCCAAGTGTGGAACTCGTGTAGAAACCTCCGCAGCCCCAGGCATGTTGTTAATTGCATCGGCGATCTTCTTGCCGTCATGGGATGCCATAGCCCTCTTCAGTTTTAGATCGTGCTTGGACGGACCAGTTCCAGACGGACCTCCACATAGAAATGTTCTGTAGTTGGTCATCTGCATGAAAGCACGGGCCCAATCATCGGTGGTGGCGACAAAGAGGTCCGAGCCTCGCTTCCCGGAGGCTTGCATCCACTTGTTGTGAACAGTCTCTGCAAGGTTGCATGTTGGGATGTCTGCTAGTTCATCTGCGGTAAGATTCTGCAGAAATGGCATCACTCAATTTATCTTATTGCACAAAACAATTTTGATCTTACGGTTTAGAAAAGTTTTAATAATAATTACGTTGGGGTGATAGATGTATAAATAATCACGCTTGAAGGAATTTTTTTATTTTTTATTTTTTGTTTTTTAACTATGATTTGCAGATTTGCAAAAAAAAAAAAAAAAAAAAAAAATTTAAGAATAATAGTCGTCGGGGCCGACGGCTATTATCTAAGTGCCCTTTGTTCCTCTAAATTTATGTACAGTGGTAGGTGTCTAAGCAACTGTCGGGCCCGAGGGGTCAATACTTGACCCCGTCAATATGGAGGCAATTACGGGGGAAGGGCCATCGACATCGAGGGACTACAACATATTCTATACATCCACAGGAAGTGAAAGGGTGCTTTTGATATTTTACCGTTTCCATGAAACCGCCCCATTGACGGTAGCAAAAATGCCAAAAGCCCAGCCAGTCTTCAAGCTCGTGAATCGCATCCTCTGAAGCAGCACCGGACGAGTACCACCACGCTCTCAACTCAAGGTACATCCTGTCAGCTTCGTCCATTGTTTGGGCATCATTATATTGTTTGCAAAGCCTGATGTGCTGATTCTGGAAGTTCTTGGCGATTAGCTTCTCCGTGTGCTTGTGCATGCTCGTTGCCCAGTGGAATAGCCAAGTCCTTTTACGGTCTACCATAGGCACGGCAGGATTGCCCGAGCCATAGACAATGCGAACTGCATTGAAGTTTGCTTGTGCGCTGTCGCACATGAAACCTTTGAAGTTTGGATTCGGTACGCCATTGTTGTCCATGACTTTGTTCAGGCAACGCCAAAATATAAGTTGTCCCTCAGTGCCTTCCGTTTGCATATCGCAGACAGCGATGGTCATCACCTTGCAGTAGGTGGAGTCATAAACATGGCAGGCAATGGTGGTCCATGGCTTCACTCTTTTCACGTGAACGAACATGACGAAGCAATTTTGGAGGTCACCTCCAGGTTGCATCCTTCTCACGAGGTCGACGCCACTCCCGGGGCCATGCACGAGCATTTTGAAGAGATATACCTTTTCCTGGCCTTGGCCCGGGAATACACTGTTGTGTATAAACTCGATCTTCGCATGCCGCTTCATCTCTAGAATTTGATCAATCTCGCCTTTGCCTTTGCCCTGAGCCCGAAAAGTGGGGATCATGTTTCGAACGTTCGGAGAGCTGAGCATGCGGAACTTGTCCATCACCTTGTCCAGTTCTTGTCCTTGGAGCATCTCTTTTGGGCCAGGCCCACTGTGGACAAGAAACGTCTCGAGTAACTCCTTGCTAGCTGCAAGAGCGATGGCCGAGTTTTTGGCGGTGGGAGTCTTCGCCACCTCCGATGCAATCAAGCCCGTGATGGTCTCCATGGACTCTTTGCACGGTCCATCAGCGACGAGATGTCGATGGAAGCCCAAATGGATACATGCAGGAGACCTGTCGTTCACATTAAGCACGTAATACACCCGCGCCGTGCAAAAGTCACAACAAGAAGGGGCTTTCTTGCAAACTCTACATGCAATGGAAGATTCCGGAGGAGGGCTTTGACGAATATCGAACGGGAAGTTAGTTGTACCAGTCCACTCTCTCTCATTCTTCATATACGTTCTTGCAAGATAGTCACAGTCTTCGTTGTCGCAACGCAAGTGTCCAACGCACGCCGACCTCCTGAACTTCAAACCGAAGGGGTTGTGGATGTTGGACGTCGTGGTGCGGCACCATGTGTGGCCATCATAACGCTTGTCCATTCCCTCCATGCTCCGGGCTCCGGAAGAGTGTACACGCCCAGAAACCGGTGGTAGCTCAAAGACCACATCCCCGTCTAACTGCGAGGGAAGGAACTGCACCTTGAAATATTCGATGCGATCAAAATCTATTTGAGCAAGTTCATTACGAGAGCCAGGAACACTAGACAGCTTCCGCAAACATTGCATAACACTAGGACAATCTTGTGAACTACTAGGATATAGAGGAAGGAGGGAGAATAAGGAGGAAGATGGACTATTAGCCGGGGTGCGGACAGTAGCTTGACTGGCAACAAAAGGAGCTGGTTCATTCAAGTTTGGAAGTTGCGAGGGTAGTGATGGTGTTTCCCCCTCAGATTCACTGGAGAACTCAATGATGGGGTCTAGAGTCTCGTGTTTCATATTACGAAGATTGACCATAATATCTGCAACGGAACGAGTTGGATCTACAAATTGCCTCCTATCACTACGTGCGTGAGGCAACTCTACAGTGGAAGTATCTGAGGTAGGGGCTAAAATTTCAGTAGATGCAGCCAGTTGTTGCGGGGTAAGACCGTATGCTTTGTATTGACTCGGATGGAGGAGCCAGTAGAAACCCTCGTCATCTTCGCATCTAGACTGTAAAATGCCCTCTTTTACTATTCCATACTTCTTAAGGACCTCTTCTTCGACCATCATAGAGCTTTCAGCTAGACCGAACCTAATGTAGAGAAGGTTAGAGGTGACTTTGACAAAGCCAGTCTCACCTACGGGTAGAACTAGTGGGACCTCGTCATCTCTAACAAAAATGTTGGCCATATAAAAAATCGGGCTAGAGAGATACTACATGATTAAGCAAGAGAAATAAATCAACAAAGAAGACACGAGAAGATGGATTGTGAGGGGCAATGAATTTGGGTATAGTATATAAAGTGGTGTCGTTTCCTAGGGAGTGACTATATTCAGAGTCATAGTAGAAATTAAAAGTAGACGGTGAGATAGGTCTAAGATTGGAGCCGCCTTGCAACTGACATCAATTTCACTTTAGCCGAACGACTAATCTAAACAACGTCAAAGTGTTATACGGCGCTAGCTAATTAAAATAAAGACAAAATGTAGTTGGCCACATGCATCAGCTCGCAGTTCAAAGTTAATGAGTGGATGTAATGAGATTGGGATGAATCTAATTTGGCGTTGGCTGAGTCAAACACTGTAAAGTGATAGAATATTGATGAGAAGAACTTGTCGTTCGGTTTTATTTATACTTTGACAAAAGAATTTTATTTTGTGATAGTCACCTGGTTTCATCACAACAAAATTACAAAGAATATATATCTCATAGGTATTGTACCTTACTTTCAATACTAAAACTTCCTGTTCAATACTATAATATTATGGTTTTAATCATAAACATCCAGGCTGGAACCTCCTATACTGTAGCACAAAAGTGTTGTCAATCATAGGAGCCCTAGAAAGGCATGACGCTAGAGACGCAACCCCAGAACGAAGGCTTGGGTTCATCGTCGAAGAAGTCTTGGACGGCAGCTGCAATGTCTTCTGGCACATTTGGAACACCCTCGCTTTCAAGGTTGCAAGGATCGGGGAGTCCCATGAGCTGACAAACATAATGAGACCACATGAGCCTCTAGACAAGAGGATGTCGAGGGCGGGCGTCCTATATTCCACAGGGGACTCGGTAGGAAAAAAGAACATCTTTGTCTAGCAAAATCGTTGCGAGGTCGATCTTGGAGTCCTGAATGTATGGAAATTCGCCATCCAGAGTTGGGGTGCACCCTCCAAGCTGTTGATGGCATTCATCATCTGCACCTGACGCCCAATCCTTGATACTACGGGATAGTCTTTTTCATTTCCCATCATCAATCTCTCAATGGTTTCGAAGTCTAGCACTTTCTCTTCACACTGAACTTCTGAAGCATCCATCACTGGTGTTTAGATTTAGACAAAGCTTGAGTTGGATCAGAAAGAGATAATCTAGTTCTCTCACCCTTCGTATAATTCAAGCAGTGTAGTCAATATTGGATGTTAACTTTTTCCAGCGTTCACGTAGACTGCGTAGTACATGACTGACAGATGAAAAGTATGTTTTGTTCAGAACTAGTAGAATATGGTGTACTTAGCTTTATATAGCAAGGTATTAGACGGCGGAGTATAAAGTTGGTGAATCATAATAGATATGGACATGTGGGCAACTAAATTTCTCTAAAGCAAGCATCCGTAATTTAAATATACTGACACGCCGTTTCTATGACAATGACACCGTATTTCGTGGGAGGCACGAGCAATCATATATAGCATCAATAGTCGTGATACACATAGCTAGCGCTTGTTATACTGTGAAGTGACAACGGACACATGATATAGAATTTATTTGAGCTCAGTCTCGGCTCAACTTGCCTGGTAATCTAGATAGTGTATCTATAGGAAGTTCTAGTATGCTCGACTATCAACTGGGCAGATGCTGAATGGAAGTTCAAGTAACTCACAGAGTTCTCGAGGGCAGACGAAGAGTAGAAGACGAGGGAGGGTACTATATTCTACCAGACGTGAATTGGCACGCTCGAGGATGAGATCCACGAAACACATGTCTCGACTGTCTACTCTTGAGAATCTTGAGGGTGTAAGAATTGATTTTAGTGGAGAAGAAGTAACGGATTTGGCGAGCTTACTAGAAGTGGAAGAAGCGGTAAACGTGAAACAGGCTATCGACAAAGACAGCGTTGAAAAGATCTTGGCCCTCGCTACACCATCCATTGTAAGATACTATCCACTAATGCATGATTGTGATTTGCTTACAAAGTCTGCCATCTTCGTATTTGCAAGACGTTTATGCACTTCCATGAATTGGTGAGGGAGTTAGATTCATTGGGACATTAGTTTAGTCATGAACGCAATGACCAAGTTTTCCTCCACTTCGGACCATCACTGCAAGAAGATATTCAATTTACACCATTTTAAGTAATTTAATAAAACATTGCCGTATAATATTGTATTTAAGATCCTATAGAATAACATGTCGAAAATGTTATGTAGTTAGGTGTTATATAGGACATCGTTAAGATTCACACATGGATCCTAGCAACAATCACGGTTTAGATGGATTTGGGTGATACCTTAGCCGAGTATTTAGGTTTTAGGATACTAAGGTCTGCCACGAGTCAAGGGTTAACGCACGATCAGATGCAGTGGACAAGGGTTAATGCACGATTGGCTAGGGTTTTGGCCTGGGCAGCACGGGTACGACTGAGGCGATTACAGGGTGCCTTGATGCTGGAGCATCCTGTCTCACGAGCTTGCTCAGTCGTCTCCTCGCACGAACTGCCTCACCTGCCGTCTCCTTGCACCGTCGCACGAGCTGCCTCACCTGCCGTCTCCTCGCACCGTCGCACTAGCTGCCTCACATGCCGTCTCCTCGCACGAGCTCCCTCTTACGAGCTCTCGGGCTCCCTTGTCGTAGTTTCTCACGAGCTCCCCTGTCGTAGTGTCTCACGAGCTCCCTTGTCGTAGTGTCTCACGAGCTCCCTTGTCTCCCTTTCTCACGAGCTGGCTTTCTCATTGACGCGCTCCGGATTTGACTGCGTACTTCATGAACTGTCTGTCTCATGCGCTAGTATTCAATGACTCCGCTTGTACTGTAGGGATAGGGTTCAATGCGATAATAGATTCTAGATCTACTCGTTGGATGAAGGTTTGGTTAGCAGCTAGAGGGAAATTTCTGACTTGACTGGGTATGCTTACTCTCGGTCCTTGCGCGGAAAATCTGACCTTGCAACTTCAGTAGTGCACTATCAAGTTTGTTCTGTCAATGCACTTTTAGTTTGCCACTGCACGATCCAGGCCACGATGAGGAGGACAAGAGGATCGACAGCTCGAGCGAGGGGGCCTGACCCACCTGATGAGAATCACGTGCAGCAGGGGAGGCGTAATTCTTTGAATGATGTGAATGGCACTCATTTAGACAAGGAATTTGAGTGCCAATCAATTGTTTGGGAGAGATATATTTGAGCCTAAATCACGTGTTGTTTGGTTTAGGGGCGTACACCTGAGACGAAAGGCCAAACGATGGCGAGGACCGAGCTTGGATCAGGCAACTCACAGCCTACAGATGAGGTGAGAGAAAACCTCATTGATTCCTTGTTGCTAGTTATGTGATGAACCCTCGTGATGTTAAGGCCCCATGGATGATGTAATGGCACTGCATGATACGGCCTTGATAAGCACACTAGCCCCCTATCTAGCCCTGCCTTCATGCATTTTTTGTGGGAAACTCATTGCGTTGCGTGACGTGCATTGCATGACGCGCGTTGCGTGACGTGCGTTGCGTGACGTGCGTTGCATGACGTGCGTTGCGTGACGCGCGTTGCGTGACGTGTGCATATTCTGGTGGGTCTGGGAGTGCCCTCGGGGCCGACGGTAGTTCTGTGGTGATGGGGTTTGGCCAAGGATGGCGTGCCACTTGCGTCGAAACCATCGCGCGAGCCCTGTCTTTTGGCAATCTGACCCAGGCCTTAGGGTATTTTTGTGCCCAATTTGTGCAAAGGCTGGGGGGTCAGGAAGTGCCGTCGGGGCCGAGGGCAAATTGGAGGGGTGTGGGGTTTGGCCACGGCTGACGCCTCGTCATGTAAACTGTCGTCACGCGAGTGTCCAAGCATGGCTCTAACTTCCACGTGTTTTCAAGTTTTGTTGAAATGGTTGTGAGTCCGTGGCTGCTTGTCACGTATGAGCTAGTTCATTCTTTGTGTGTTGGTGTGGGACCGTGTTGCGGCTTGCACCACCCTGTGGGAAACTCGTTGCGTTGCGTGACGCGCGTTGCGTGACGTGCGTTGCGTGACGTGTGCATATTCTGGTGGGTCTGGGAGTGCCCTCGGGGCCGACGGCAATTTGAAGGGCGTGAGGTTTGGCCACTAGTGGTGCCATGTGACTTGACATTGCCATCGCGCTAGGGGTCAAGCACAGCTCTCTTTTTAAGTGTCTTTTAAATCAGTTGATATGTTTTCAAGGAGAAGTTTGAATGTCATGTATGAGCGTGGTTCATTCCTTGAGTGCTGCTGTGCGCATTGGGACAGTGGCGGGGTTTGCACCACCTTGGTGGTGATGGCTGTGGTGGGAAGCACTCGCCATAATGCAAGCCCTGCACTGGCTATTGGGGTCAAGTCCTGGATTGGTTCGTTCTAGTGGGTGCTCTAAATGTTAAAGGTGGACATGATGTTTCGGCTACGACAACATGCTGGTTGAAGAAATGTCGATGATGGGCTGCCCCGCCATGCTGATATTGGTCATGTGGGCCTTTGGCAGGGCAATCAGGCTTGCCTTTGTCGATTGTGCTTGTCATTAATTCTCATGGATGGGTTTGAATGCAATGGTTTAACAAGTAACTTCATATATCCTAATCTCAAATATCGTTCACTTGGTCATGTCTAACGCATGCAGGATCCAGCAACACCAAGATACAATTCAGACGATGGAGACGACAGTGGTACTTCTCAACCTGGGATTGGTGACGTTGGGGATGAAGACGATGAGGACAGTCCCATTGTCCAGACTGTAGATGGAGTTAGCGAAGACGACATACGGCGCTCACAGAAGATCAATACAATTGCAGCGCTTGCTGCACTTCGCTTGCAGCCAGTCAACATTTCACGACACAACATTCCACTATGCCGGCTGGTGGTGATTTCTATGGTAAGGCCTACTTTACAATGTGACCTCGTGAAGCTCGAGCAAGAATTTGTGCATGGCTATCGCGAAGGTGCTTGTGTTTTTTATGTTTCTCTTACAAACGAGCAAGGTGTTGGAGAGCATGTGTCATCCAAACATCGAAGTGAATGGGGACCGATCTGGCAATCTGAGAGTGATAAATTCGATGAGTACTTAGATTCCCAAGATTTATTGCGCTTTATGAAGGGTAAGATGTTCTTCATTTGCGATGGTAACCACCGTAGAATCGCATGGATGAACCATATCACTAGACTCTACAGTAATGTTCAATCATGGCACTATTCGGTGGATACCATCATTTTGGAGACAAAGGGACGAATTGGCGTTCTCATGAACGTGATGAACGACATTAACAAGTGAGTACATTATCCTCAAAACCTCCCGCACTTCAATCATATGTTTGACTCGTTTGATTATATGCATGCTCTAATGTTCACCGCATATGTTCTAATGTTCACTAATGTTATTTTTCAGGCAGACAGAGTTCTCGCATGTGAAAACAAACTTGGTTCATCAGCTTTACCAAGTTCGCAAGTTTGGAACTATGCCTTTGGATTATTTCAATGAGTTATTGACTCGAGAGGAAATGGACCGGTGTCAAAACACTATTAAAAGAGGATGGTGCTCCTTGTAAGCAGATGTATTCACGGCTCTAATGTTTCGGGTATGTTTCTAATCTTTAGTTTGATTGCTTGAAAATACATTTTTGACATTGAACTCATTATAATTTTCTAATAATGATGTGTTTACAGCAAGATATTGCTGCTGCTGGTGATTTGGCCGTGCTAGTGTATCGTGAGGAGACCAAACCTGAAGACGTTACTCGGGAAGGCATCGCGACTGCAATGAAGATGGGCATCAAGGAGAGGACATCAAAATTGATTGTGAAGTTGGGGAAGATGACTGCCGTTGCCAATCCAGCATTTGGACCCGAGTTTCTGCAAGAGGTATAAGACAATTCATTACTCTTATTATTACTTGAAGTTGCTTGTTTTTCTGTTGCTCATGGTGGGTATTTGACTTGACATGCAGATTGAGAGGCATTGGAGTATGAATGCCTCGCAATTGGAGCTTACTCTAGACAAGCTTCAATTAATTGCGACAACAGTTGTGCCTCCTCACTACAAGCTGCGGTGGCTGAGGTGGTGGAACTCCTCTATTCATACTAGAGAGGCAGTTCGGTTTCCTTTAAAGCCAATAAACGAAGAACGCCTCACTTCCTTTATTGTGAGGGGTGCATGGTGGGCAGGGGTGAGTTTTTATATCCGTTTTTTATTTTGTTGTCTACATTCATTCTCTACATTCATACTTTGCAAGTCTATTGTTTTAATTTCATAACTATATGTTTTGCAGATTGAGGATTCATCTGTGGAGCTGTTCGAAAACTTTGTTCACAAAGACAATATTCCTTTGAACATGGATGTCCAATCAGAGCCCAAGACACTTTCCCAATTCATAGAGTCTTGGAGAGTGAAGCTTTGGGACAAAGCATTTCTTAACGTTTTCAAGGGGACTGACCACTTCAAGAAATCAGTTGCCTTTAAGGATTTTAAGGGTACTGATCTCCTGGTCAAACGTGTAGTTTACAGGTATATTTCTTTCAGTCTAACTTGGTTTAAGTTGTACACTTTTTTTTCTTATAATTGCACATAATGTTGCATCAAATTATAATACTAATTGCTCAGTATTTTATGTCTACAGGTACTTCAAGTATGAGCTACTCGAGAAGAAGGCAATTACCAAGACAGATCTTCCAGTGTTTCTTGAGAGTTGGATGAATCTGAGTTCTGAGTTTTGCATGTTTTCTCCGCTACAGTTGAAGACGTGGACCAGCACACATCTCAAGGGGGTTGGGTGGTACTTGGACTGTGGGTTGGGTTTTGTTCACACAGATGAGAAGGATCTCAAATCCTCAGCTGACTCTGCCGATACACCTGCCTTGTTGGTTGGTGAGTTAGACAAGCTTGATGAGGAGGCACGGCTTAAACTCATTGCGAAAGTTGAAGCTGAAGACAAGAAGAAGGCCATGAAGATTACTCAACAAGAAGAGAAGGTAGCCGCTCGTGAGCAAGCCAGGATTGACAAACAAGCTGAGAAGATCGCCAAAAAAGAGGAGAAGAAGAAGAATCCAAAGGTACAAGAAGTCCCAGAGCCTTCTTCTTCTAGTGTTGTTAATGCAGAATGTCAGCACCAGAATCAAGAGCAGCCGGGAACCAAGAGAGATGCTGCATACTTGGAGATTTCACAAGACAAGGTATTTTGTGGCCAAATTCTTGAGCTGGTAGACTTAGGAGAGGACCAGCAGATCGATGAATTGGTCCTCAACACCTCACAAGGAGCAGCTCTTCCACAAAACGAAGATGATCCTCTCCCAAAGGTGTTTGTGGAGATTCAGAGTTTCTTGGATGAGGTAAAATGCTTGTCATACTTCTTTGACAATTTATAATTCAATTATTTTCTTTTGTTTTGCTTGGATTTTTCGGTTTACTAATTTGTGTTTGTTTTGTTTTGCAGCACAAAGCGGACCGTCCGCGAGTGTTCAAAAGAGAGCCTTGCAAGGATCCATGTGTTGATCTAATTCTTGTGGACATGCCCGAGAACCTACCAGTTCCGACTATCTCAGATCCGCCAGGTCAGATTCCAGAGTGGAATACAGCAGAAGATGACTGGCTTGTCCCGATTTTTGACTTTGCAGACAATCACCTGGTTGATGATGGCGCTATCATCGTAATCCATCCGTACAGACAGTCTACCAAGGCTAACATTCTTGGTTACAGTAAAGCAACGGGCTTTACGTTTTTTAAAGATTGGACTTGCATGAATAGGCTTCATTTGGCATCACCAGTCAACCATCTCAAGACGGTAAATTCTCATCCACTATCTAGTTTTTTTTCTTCCAATATTGTTTTGCCTTTTCTATGAACTAATTCTTTTGGTTATATGATGCAGACACAGCGGTTTGGAGTGTATCTTTTAGTTCGTGAGTTACCAGAGGTTGCTGGAAGACGGTTTGCATTTCAATCCATCCCAGCTCTTGAGGCTATCGGATTAGATGTGGCCTGTGACGATATGTTACAGAATTTCACCACCAAGAGTTCCCAAAAAATGAATGGAATCAAGCGATGGCGAGGTCCTTGTGAGAAGGATAGTCAGTTCATACAGATGTTGATTGAGGCTACTTCTCGCCCCAACGATGTTGTCTTGGATTGCACCGCTATGACAGGTTTATTTTTATAACATCAATTTTTTCTATAGATTTCTTGAATTAAATATCTTCAACATATTTTCATTCTTTCTATTTGTTTCTATTTCTCGTTCACTTTATACTTATAACTATTGCATGTATTTTTGTTCCATGCATTGTTTTAGGTGCGTCATTGTTGGCATGCCGCCGCGTGCAACGCCACCTTGTGGCACTGGAAGAGGACCAAGAGCTATTTGATGGGGTGCTATTGTCTATGCGGCGTGCCCGTCAACCCGAACCCAAGCCAGTCGTTGCATCATCGTCTGCATCAGAGGATCCAGACGCAGTTCCATCAGCGGTTGTTCGAGTGTTGAAGAAATCCCGATTCAGTAAGTAAGTTTGATCCTAAACATTCCAATTAATACTTTATTTTATAAATTTTTGATCACCTTCTTCTCATGTTCATTTTCTTTTCATTGTACAGAAAAATGAAGACCACGATTTCTACCGTGCAGAGGCCCTTTTTTGCAAGACCGGAGTTTCTAGAGAGCCCAACTAAATCTTTTCACTTGCCTTGCTACATTGAGCCTGTAGCACAAGCTCTTGCAGTTAAGGGTAGTAGGGAATACATTCCAAAGCCAAAGGTGTTGAATTCTGACGCACTTGTATACTTTGATGATGAGGCTGAGGAGTCTGATTGTGATGGTATTAGTTCACCGAGCCGCTCTACATCTAGCTCTTGCTCAGGGTCTACTGCTACCAGTAATTCTAGTGATGATTGAGAGGAACTATGATGTTCTCTCCACATATATGTGTTACTTTCTATTTGATATTTGTAGTGAGACTAAAAGGGCCACTACTTTGGATTTTTACATTTGTGCTGTACTTCAGACTGCTAACCATTCTATTCTCCTACATCATTGATTTGTTCACTCCTTTGTTCATGTTGCAATTTTGAATGTTCAATCTCTACACCCTAACACCTAAACCCTCAAAATTTAATTATTAATTTGCATAGATGTAGTGTATGAATTACACCGATTTCACATTTAAGCTCTAAACCACCCTAAACTAAATGCTATCCGTGTTGTACCCTAAACTTTACTACCCTAAACCTCATTGATTTGTATACTCTCTTGTTCATGTATAATTTTTCAATGTTCGAACGATACACCCAAAACCCTAAACTCTAAATTTATCCTAAACTATTTGCATACATGTATGTAAATGGAAAATTTCCAGATCAATTATACTCCAAATTCAATACATACTGAATCCACAGTTATAGGTCCCTTAGGGAAAAGAACGGAAAAAATTTGAAAATTTTCTAGACTCCCAGGCTCTCAGGCTCTCGAGCTCACCTCCCGGGCTCACATACTAGCTTTCCCGTAAGGTTGATGATCTCCAATGCTTAGTGTCAACTTTAAACGTTGTATGAGAAGAAATGAAAAAGAAAACTATGTTTCTGTAACAACCCCAGCATTAAGCTTGTTAACCGTAAATTAGGAATATTGGTAGATCTACCGATCTGACTTTTACCTGGGTAATTTTCCAAGTTACCCCGGTGGGTAGATCTAGGAAACACTTTTTACCGATCTGACCTAACAGTCATATCTGGTTGTACGATGGTATATAAGCAATGGAGCCAACCTCATTGGCACGCCACATTTTCCCAGATAACTGATTTCTTGTTAGATGTTTTTTCTTCCCTGTTTATATGCCTACCGAGTAATTTTCTGAGTGATTGTTGTATGTCCTGATCAGTTTTATCTCCTCGGTTTCCTGATTACCGACCTGGTTTTGGGCCCTTTTCATGCTGATTACGTTCCATTTCTTATCCTTGGTAGCAATTACTACTCCCGGTACTGATTACCGAGTAGGGTCTTATCAGGGAGAGCTACTATTTGGCGACCATCTAGTGTTCGAATTCCAGAACTCCATTGCTTAAAAACACAGAGTCACCGATCCCAGTACTCTAGTAGCACTTCGTTAGTGTGACACCGCGTCCTCTTTCTTTTCTACCGGAATCGATCAGTCCGGTTGTCAAGCTCACTTCACGTGCCCAGAATCTTCCATGGCCCGGCGCCACACTCGATCCGCAGGACCACCGCCCGAGTTCGATCTCAAGGCTCTCACGATTTCCAACACTCGGATGCACCGGAGCGTTGAAGATTTGCTACCATCACCGATGTTCCGAGCTCCCTCCACAGCTACTCTATTGAAGGTTAGATTAGAATGCCAAAGCCTCACACAAACACTTGGAATGCATAGGAAAGAGATAATCTTTACTCATGGGCTGCCCCTCTTAAGTAGCACACCCAAGGGAGTGCCCTTGGCAAACCATATGGGACATCAGCCCATACTCCACTCCTAGTACACTAGGATCAGCCCATATCACTTGGGAGACCCAATTCTCATTACTTCTAACTAGTACCACTTCTCTAGTTGCAAGTCTAGCTCATTCGCATCATCTACTCTAGCTAATGCGCATGGCTATGAGCAACATCAGCCCACGCAATCATCCTACTGCAACACTCCCACTTTGCGAATAGCCAAAGTCTTCGAGCCCAAATGCCACCACTAGTCTTTGATGTCGATCTCTCGCAAGAGCCTTTGTCAGCACGTCCGCCACCATGTGCTCCGTTGGACAATACTTCAACTCTATCACCTTCATCTCTAACTTCTCTCAAATGAAGTGATATTGCACATCAATGTGCTTTGTACGTGAGTGATGCGTTGGATTCTTCGCCAATGACATACTCCCTTGGTTGTCACACATGATTGTTGTAGCCTCCTCTTGAGTGCATTTCACATCCGCCATTAGTTGCCTCAACCAAATGGCCTCCTTCGTACCGTGGCTCGTCGCCATGTACTCCGCCTCAACCGTTGACGTGGCCGTGGTTTGTTGGCGCTTGCTATTCCATGAAACGGCCCCCGATCCAACTTTGAACATGTACCCCGTGGTGGATCTACGATCATTGGTATCACCCGCATAATCCGCATCACAATACCCACTCAACACAATGTTGTCACCTCCAAGACACAACCTCACATCACTTGTGCCTTTCAAGTACCGCATGATCCTCTTGACCGCAACCCAATGACTTGAACCCGGTCTTGCCATGTATTGACTCACAACGCTGATTGGATACGCAAGGTCCGGCCTTGTTGCAATCATAGCATACATCAATGACCCTACAGCTTGCTTGTATGGCACATCCACCATAGATTGAGCCTCTAATGCATACTCCTCATCGGTGAGTTTCACGAGTTTGGAATTCACATCCAATGGAGTGCCAACCGGTTTGCAATCCTCCATGCCAAAGCGTTTGAGAACATCCATAACATACTTGCTTTGATTCATTGTTATGGTGCGTGTTGCTCTATCTCGCACAAACTCAACTCCTAGACAAAAGTGCAACTCACCGAGATCACTCATCTCGTACTCGTTCTCAAGCATTGCCTTCAATGCCTTCAAAGAGCTCATACAACTTGCAAGGATGATCAAATCATCCACATATGTGATCACGATGACCACATGTTGCCCCTTTTGCATGAAATACAAGCTGTGATCAGCGATGCTCCTTGTGAACCCGATATGAACAAGAAACGTGTCAATCTTTTGATACCATGCGCGTGGGGATTGCTTCAACCCATACAATGACTTGTTCAACTTGCAAACAAGGTTCTCATTACTTCGTTGCACAAATCCTTCCGGTTGTACCATGTAGATGTCCTCGTCCAACTCGCCGTTCAAGAACGCCGTCTTCACATCCATTTGATGCATTTCCAAATCCATGGCAGCCCCGATGGCCAAAATGCATCAAATAGTGGTGAATTTCGCCACCGGTGCAAAGGTCTCATGAAAATCAACACCTTCGATTTGTGAAAAGCCCTTTGCCACCAATCTTGCCTTATAACGAACCACATCACCCGTTGCATCTCTCTTTGCACGAAATACCCACTTACAACCAATAGCGTTGCGATTCTTGGGGAGGGGAGTCAATTCCCAAGTGCCATTGTCCATCAACGATTTGTACTCCTCTTGCATGGCTTGCTCCCACTTGTTTGCATCATCACAACTCAACGCTTCACGAATCGTCAATGGAGCATCTAAAAGTGCAACGTTTGCATGCTCCTCCTCACCTTGAGGGAGAATATGATTCTTCCACCACTCGCCAAGTGGTCTACGATTTCTCTCTGGATAACGACGATCGCTCGAGGATGCATTGTCTTCAACCGCCGTTGCTTGTGCCTTTTTCTCGCCATTCTTCGTCTTCAAAGGTGGCTCCTCAATATGTTCCTCATCACCACCATCTTCGTCATCCTCGTCTTGATCAACAATATCAATAAGGGGAGATTTGGAAGATTGGTCCACAATGGCCGGTTTATCGCCACTTCTCCCACTTGGACCATCGTCCAAATTGTCTTCAACCTTGGAATTCTTGCAAAATGTCACATCACGAGCTCGAATGATCTTCTTGGTCTCGAGCGACATAAGCCTATACGCCTTGGTACCTTCACAATATCCAAGAAACACACATTTTGTTGCCTTGGCCTCAAGTTTGGTTCTTTGAGAATCGGGTACCTTTGCAAATGCGATGCATCCAAATGTGCGCATGTGCTCCACGCAAGGTGGCCTCCCACTCCACGCTTGCTCTGGTATCATGTTTTGAACCGCACTCGTCGGGCATCGGTTGCGTGTATACACCGCAGTCACCACCGCTTCCGCCCAAAGGTCCAAACCCAAATTTTGTGCATGCAACATACTCCTTGCCATTTCCACAATTGTTCGATTTGCACGCTCTGCAACTCCGTTTTGTTGAGGTGTATATGGCGTTGTGGTTTGTCTAGCAATGCCTTCTTTCTTCAATAACTCTCCAAATTGGTTGGACATGAACTCGCCGCCATTATCCGATCGAAACACCTTGATCTTGTGCTCGGATTGCTTCTCAACCAACGCCTTGAACTCTTTGAACTTCTCAAAACACTCGCTCTTTGCTTTGATCGGATACAACCATATCTTCCTCGAAAAATCATCAATGAACGTCACAAAATACTTGCAACCCCCCATAGACGTGGTCTTCATTGGACCACACACGTCGGAATGCACAATCTCAAGAACCTTGGTTGCACGAGTTGCCCCATCAACTGGAAACGGTGAGCGTTGTTGCTTGCCTTCAATACAACCCTCACATGTGAATGAACTAGGTGCGACGTGTGATTGTGCAAGATCCATGCCACTTACCATTCCACGCAGTGCTTTCACACTCTTGACATTCAAATGCCCGAGACGACGATGCCACAACGCCAACTTGTCTTCGTTTGAACTCGATTGCACCAACGTTGCGGATTCCGCCGCGTGCATCTTGGAAAACTTGATTTGGTACAAGCCGTTGACTTCGTGTATAATGGCCACCTCCTCACGACTTGGAGACAACACAAAACACCCTTGGTCGCTAAATTCCACTCGCAAATGCTTCATCACCAAATGTCGCACCGATAAAAGATTTGCCTTCAACTTGGGAACGTGGAGGACATCATGGATGGTAATTGTCTTCACACGACCCTTCACCTCGGTGTCTACGACGATGGATCCTTTACCCACGGCTTGAAGAACCGTATCATCACCCAAAATGACATTCTTTGGAGATATGACGTGATATGATTGGAAACAACTCCTAATGGGCGCCATGTGACTCGAGGCTCCCGAATCAACAATCCAATCGATCACACTACCATTGCATGACACGTCACTTGCCATCATTGCATACTCGTCCCCGTCATCACTACAAGAAGAGACGCTAGTCATAAATGCGTACTCATCACCTGCATCGTTGACCTTTGTATTGTTGGCACTTTCCTCTCTCTTGCGTTTCTAGCAAAATTTTGCCAAGTGGCCCTTCTTACCACAATAGTAGCATACCTCCCACTCGCATTGCTCTTGGATTGCTTCGCCATAAGCGCCGCGCTATTGCCACGAGTCTCGTTCTCTTTGCGCCGCGAGAGTTCATGCAACAATCGTGATGTCACATTATCAAGAGTGAGCTCGCTAATGGGCCTACTCTCCATAGCAACGATAAGATACTCGTACGACGGCGGCAAACTCTCGAGGAGCGTCATAACGATATCACCGTCGGTAATGTTGACGTCTGCGCCGTTGAGCTGATCCGCAAGAGCCTTGACTTTGTTGATGTGCGCCAACATGTCGTCGTTTTCTTCCATCTTGATGGTGAAAAACTTGCGCCTCAAAAACAAGATATTGACCAAGCTCTTTGCCTCATGAATATTGCAAAGCTTGGCCCATGCCTCGGCGGGAGTCTTGCACGACCGAATATGAGAGAGCTGGGAATCAGAAAGATTAAGAGCCAAAATCGCAAAGGCCTTTTTCTCTCGCCGAGTGTACGCAGTTCGTACCCTAGCCTCGGCGTCGGACGAAGGCGGTTCCTCGCTACCCTCAACTATCTCCCACAATTCTTTTTCGGCCATGACCATTTCCATCTTGAATTTCCACAAGTGGAAGTTGACGCCATCGAACTTGTCTACAACCTTAGCACCTTCACCCTCAAACGTAGCCATATCCTTGATTGAAGGACGTACGCTCACAAAATTCAGCCCCTAGAAAGCTAAAAAAAATTGTTTTTATGATTTTTGACAATTTTGTGATTTGTGAAGCAAATTGCACACGTATGTGCTTCTAATGCCTCCAAACTAATTCCAAACACTAAATCAGCACCTTTGTGCTACACATCAACCTCACAACACTCAATCGTGATGGTTCTTAGTGAATTTGCACAAGATCATACCACAACACCCTAACTAGGAGAATTGCGCACTCGTTGGCTCAAATCCACTCAAATCAGCACCCTTGTGCTTCACAACATGTAATGCACCCTATGGACACCCTTGTGCCTTCCAAGGACTCTAAATCAATGCAAATTCAGCCCCTTCAAGTCCTAATTGCATTGAAATTCATCAAATCAGCCCCGTTGTGCATTCACTAACCCAAACTCTAATTTTGAGCACTCCAAGGGCATAACTCACATTCCAAACCCTTGTGCAAGAATTGCAATACAAAATCAGATTGTAGACTCACCCCAAGAGCCTCAAAGCATAAAAGTGCCTTGCAACAACACAAGTGCACAAATTGAGCACAAATTGAGCCAATAAGCTCCAATAGGCTCCAATAAGCTCCAATAAGCTCCAATAAGCTCCAATATACTCCAACAAGCACCAATAAGCTCCAAAGCTCCAATTCAGCCCTTGTAGACGTGTATAAACTCCAAAAGTGCTCCAAAGTGCTCCAAAAGCTCCAAATCAACAAATGATAGCTCCTAAGTGCGAATTCAGCCCTCCAACACGTAGATCAAAGGTAGGAAGATTGTAATACCTCCCAATGTCGAAATCAGCCCACCAAAGCTCATATTCAGCCCTCCAAAGTTCCAAATCAGCGCTCCAATACTCCAAAATCAGCGCTCCAACGCACGACCTCCACACAATGAGCAATCTAATCTTTCACTCACGCAAAACACATAAGTGGGCCCATAACCTATTGAAGGTTAGATTAGAATGCCAAAGCCTCACACAAACACTTGGAATGCATAGGAAAGAGATGATCTTTACTCATGGGCTGCCCCTCTTAAGTAGCACACCCAAGGGAGTCCCCTTGGCAAACCATATGGGACATCAGCCCATACTCCACTCCTAGTACACTAGGATCAGCCCATATCACTTAGGAGACCCAATTCTCATTACTTCTAACTAGTACCACTTCTCTAGTTGCAAGTCTAGCTCATTCGCATCATCTACTCTAGCTAATGCGCATGGCTATGAGCAACATCAGCCCACGCAATCATCCTTCTTCAACATACTCATCCGACACGCCGACCTCAACCTTTACTCACGCAGGACGAATTACCAACCCCGCGCGAACTCCAAACTGCACGACACCCACATTCATCCACTCGGCAGAGGCCATCCTCCGACTCGGTACTCCACAACCCCGCAGCTACCGCGAACGACTTTCACCTGAACGACGAAGAACGCGACAGGTTTCGTAGCGAAGCATTTCTGCAATCCTCGGCTGTTCAACACCGACTCCAACAACTACCGGCAGAGGACGCAACAGACCAAGAACTTTTGGCAGCCTTGGAACCGACTCCCCAACTGGACTTCGACCTAGTTGCATCCCGTTTACAACTGCCCAATTTACGTTTACGACAGTTTCGACAAAATCAAGGACGTACTCCATCCAGGCATCACACGGTACGCCCACAACCGATACCGTGCACCAATACCCGGTACAGCAGCAGTTCTTCGGATACCCTTCTCCACATCACCTCCACCAGGTTCGTCCTAGACCTCCTCTCCGTTTTCGCACGTTTTGTGGCCATACCGACCACCCTTCTACCTCCTGACCCTATAATTTTCCCCAACCACGCCGCATTATGACTACCGGAGTACCGACTCCACTCTACCGACCTGCCGGCAACCCAAACGTTCAACCCACGGATCGACGCCCTACCTCGACTGCTTGGAAAGCGGTACCGTACCGAGAGTACAAAACCGGTAAGTGCCCTGAAACACATTGTCGTAAGTTCGAATCTGCTATTAGATTAAATGGCGAAACAGAAACCATGGTCCAGTTAGAATTATTCGGTAACACTCTTACCGAGAAAGAGTCGAATTGGTTTGCGTACCATCGACGCATTCATCCTACTGATACACTGCAGGAAGTATTTTCCGCATTCAAACGACGCTACCGAACCATCAAGACGGACGACCAAACGTACATCCAATTCCGTACCATCAATCAGCAACCGAAGGAATCGGTCGATGATTACGCCGAACGTCTCCAACAACTCGCGGAAAATCTAACCGTACCTCCTGATGATATGTTCATGTTGAGCAATTTTCGCGCTGGCTTATTGGAGTATCTACAAGTAGCAACGGTAGGCCTTCAACGTCAAACATTCTCCGAAGCAGTAGACTCGGCACGCACCGCAGAGGAAGGTCTACCCAAATCACGGCAACCGACACTTCCCTTGACCAGTACCGGAGATAACCCCCGACGTAACCTGAAGTGCACCGGTTGCGGTCGTATGGGTCATGAATGGGGGACATGCTACCGAAACCCGGCCAGCGACTATGGAAAGAAAACCGATACGGCTTCCGTCCATCAGATTCAAACTCAGCAAACACCAACTCCGGTAAGTACCGAAAACCGCCGTACTTCTCGCAGTATGATTCCGGTACAAAGGTACCCATGCAATGTATGTGGATCTCTTGAACATCCGGGACATCGTTGTCCACTGTTATTAGATGAGGATGTTAAAAAAGCCATAAAAAACAAACTACCTGCCCACTCAGGATCCTCGGTAGTCATTACCAATGTACATACCGTGGATGTCTCTCACATCGGTCCTCGCACTCGGAGTCAGACACAACATCCAGACTCGGTAGTCCCGAACAGTGCCACACCTACTACCGAAGCAGCCCGCCAAACCGAGGCGTTTGATTGGCAAGCCGAAGAGCAGCTGCGCGAAGAAATGATCAAAACGGTCCGTGAATTACAAGACCTCTCGCCATTACAGCCACCATTACCTTGCGACACTCCAACCGCTTTGGACAGCACCATGGAGATCTGTGAGACTATTCTTCAACAAATCGAATCACAAACAATCCAGGTAAGTCTCAAGAACCTTATGGCCATTGCACCTAGTATTACTGAACATATCCATTGCTGACTCGGTCAGACAAGCATGACAACCATGCTGGTTACCGAGCCGCCCACAGTGGCAGTACATTCGGTAGTAGCAGTCGACCGTCACATGCCAATTATCTCGGTCAAAATTGGGAGTCATCAATTGCATGATGTCCTCTTAGATGGAGGATCGGGAGTAAATGTCATCACTGAAACCGAGCGACGTAGGCTTGGATTACCGAACCCAACACCGGCACCTTTTAAATTACGAGTGGCAGATAGTTCCCTGGTCCAACCACTGCGCTTACTCCGGAACATCAAGATCTTCATTCATGGTATTCCCTATGTCATTATTCTCACCGTTATTTCTTGTCAAGATGTCAATTCAGCTTATACGTTGTTGCTCGGTAGACCATGGCTCAGGGACGCCCGAGTCATTCACGATTGGGCTAACGACCACATCCAGATCATAGGTAATGGTACCATCCGAACGGTACGAATTAACCGGGAGTTAGGTTTTGAAGCTACAACTCCCGATACTCTCGTCTGCTACAACTACGTGGAAGGCCTTACGGACGAAGAAGAACTCATTCTACTTGAGGCCGAAGAGTTCCTCCTCCCTATTGGAACATTAGCCATTGACGACTTGTGCCAGGTAAGCACTACGAAACTCACCTTCCCAAAGATTACCCATACAGAAGGAACCATGCCAGTTGATGAAATACCGATTTGAGAGAAGGTAAAAACAATCTCGGTAGCACAATGGTTGCAGACGGAGGAAGAACAATTACGGGACCTCAACCTCGGAACCGATACCGACCCCAACATTATCCGTATCGGTACATCTATTCCGGACTCTTTACTACCGGAGGCTGAAGATCTCTTCCGCACTTTCAAAGATGTGTTTGCATGGTCATACCATGACCTACGTGGCATTCCGGAACACATTGCTCAACACAAAATTGAATTGGATACCAGCATTCCTCCAACTCATCAAGTACGCTACCGAATGAATCCCAATTATGCGGCAACGGTGAAAACCGATCTTGATAAACTTTTACAGGCAGGATTTATTGAACCTGTAGACCATGCTACCTGGTTATCACCAATCATCGTGGTACCCAAGAAGAACGGAAAACTACGCATTTGCGTGGATTTCAGGCGTCTCAACAAGGCAACAAAGAAGGATCCGTATCCCCTACCGTTTACCGATGAGGTTCTCGACTCGGTAGCAGGCAACGAGATGTACTCATTTCTCGATGGCTTCTCCGGTTATCACCAGATCAAGATTGCACCCGAGGACCGACACAAGACGGCGTTCATAACCGACTGGGGAGCCTTCGTCTGGGTAGTCATGCCATTCGGGCTGAAGAACGCTCCGCCAACGTACCAAGGAGTAGTCAACCAAGCCTTCAAGGAATACCTCGGTGACTTCATGAAGCTTTTTCTCGACGACTTCACTGTGTATAGTACTACCGAGACACACCTCGACAAACTCCGAAAGTGCTTCACCAAATGCCGTGAGTTCGGTATCAGTCTAAACCCCGACAAATGCTGTTTTCTAGTTCGATCCGGCATGATTCTTAGGTATGTCGTCTCTGCAGAGGGAAAATTCCCAGGTCCAAGTAAAATTGAAGCTCTCGTCACAATGCCACACCCTCGGAACATCAAGGACATCCAGGTTTTCAATGGCCTTGCCCAATTCAACCGATGTTTCATCCGCAATTACGCCCAGATTATGGCGCCCATCACTTTACTTACAAGAAGAGACGAACCATTTACCTGGACTACTGAGTGCAACCAAGCATTTACGGAGATAAAAAAGCGTTATGTTAACGCCCCGATCCTTATCGCTGTCAATTAGAAGCTGGAATTTCACATTCATACGGATGCCTCGGATATTGCAGTAGAAGCTATGCTGGTGCACAGCCCTACCGGAAAAATCGACCAGCCCATAGTCTACGCCTCACGACTACTGAGCCGCGCCGAGAAGAATTATACAACTACCGAGCGTGAAGCTTTAGCCATGGTCTACGCCATCAACAAATTTCGACACTACCTCCTCGGTAACCGGTTTGTGTTTTACGTCGACCACATGGCGTTGATCTATTTGGTCAACAAAACTCAAGTTTCCGGCCGTATTGCTCGATGGCTACTCTTGTTTCTGGAATTTGACTTCACAGTCGTTTACAAACCAGGCAAGACACACGGTATTGCCGACGCCCTTTCTCGGAACACGGTAGCCGAACCGGCCACAGGGATTACCGATACCACGTCAGATGCCCAGCTATTCAACATACTACCGGAGTGGCTCACGACAGTGCAGGACTACCTCAAAACCGGTACCTTCCCTGCCGACTGGAGTACCGAGCGCAAGAAAAGGTTAGCCTACCGAGCCCTCCCATTTCAGTTAGTCGATGGCACCTTGTATCGACAAAGCAAGAATTTCTCTTTACAGAAGGTCATCACCGACAACCAGACAAAATTGATTATCTGTGAGCTGCACCACCGTAACTCGAGAGGACATTTTTCTACCGAAATCACCACTCGGAAAATTCTCGATGCCGGGTATTGGTGGCCGACCCTCCATAAGGACGTGTTTGACTATTGTCGGAGCTGCGATGAATGTCAACGCGTAGGAGGACTCAAGAAAGCGGTAATCGGTAAATTACTTACCACACTACCGACAGAACCTTTTATGAAATGGGGACTGGATTTTGTAGGTCCCCTCAGACGCACCGTCACCGGCAACCGCTACATCCTGGTGGCAACAGACTACGCCACCAAATGGGTGGAAGTAGTTGCACTTCGTGACAACACCGCCAAGGACACGGCTAAATTCCTATATGACAACATCGTCACCCGCTTCGGTTGTCCACTTCATTTTGTGAGTGACCAAGGTGTACATTTCAACAACAAGGTTATTTACGCCCTTATGGAGCACTTCTTACTGCGCCACACTACGTCCACCACTTACTACCCTCAAGGAAATGGTCAAGCAGAGTCTACCAACAAGGTGATTGTCCAACTCCTTCAGAAATTGGTCAATCACAACCGAACAGACTGGGATCGACAGTTACCGACCGTCTTATTCGCCTACCGCACGACTTTTAAGATTGGTACCGGGCATACACCATTCCAACTTCTGTATGGCATCATCCCTTTAATGCCTACCGAATACCTGGTACCGACCAAATCTCCCATTACCGACCCTACGCCCAGTCGAGTACTGGCAGCACGCACGGCAGATTTGGAGCGTTTGGATGAATCCCGCCATCGCGCCCTCGAGACGCAAGGGATATTGCAATGGAACCGAGCTCAATGGGCCAATACCACGGGGCCAACCCATCAGTTCCGACTGGGCGACCCGGTACTCTGGTACCCCAAAGGAGCAAACATCCACCCCGGAAAACTGAAGAACAAATGGTTTGGACCTTACCAAGTTCAGTATCCACTACCTAACAATACGGTGCTACTTGTGGCCGTTGACAAATTCGACCCCGACCCGATCATAGTCAACACCAACAAACTTAAGCCGTACCGATTTCTCAACGACGAACAAATTCACCATGCCGCCCGAACCGCCCCAGCAAAAACTACCATCCTTCACCAACCAGAAGACCTCGACACCGACGAAGACGATACAGAAGGCGAAGCCGAAGTTACCAAGACTTCCATCTCCACCAAGTGTATCACCGTAGAGGTCTCCTCTCAGTCGGATCGAGATACCAAGTCGTACCCGATTACCGAACCGGTAGTATTGCCGACCATCTCAATTCGACCACTGATCTCGGTAACCGACCACAGCACCACAGCCGCCAACACAGTTGTACAGCCGCCACCAAAGCTGCCACTCCGTTTTACCGAACCAACCCACTCGGAAACACCAAGGCAACAACCGGACCGAGAGCCAGGTTCGGACGTCCCCAACCTTAACGCGCCGCCACCTAGTTTACACCCACCCACTCCATTCCTCTTCATTACACCACCCTCTTCATTTACATCTTTGTCCGCCCCCTCTTCTATATATTCTTTCCGCACCATGCCTTCTTCCGCCGCCACGGTGTTCTCTCCTTCCCGGTTAGCTCTCCGCCTCCGCCCTCCTTCTCCGACCCCATCTCTTCTTCCCCGGCCGCCACGGCCGGTAGCTACCGTTCTACTCCACCGACACTATCGACCGAGGCGAATAGCGCGGATTAGATACCTTCCTCCCTCTAGCTTGGTAGACGGTCCTTCCCCCTTCCGAGAGAAATCGCGAGGCCCTCTCCGTGTGCGTTTTTGCAGGATGACAGGGCAAAAGAAGACCCCGGTCGATAGCCGCCGAGCGGGCTCTTCACGCGCCGCCCCGGTAGGACCGAACTGGCGAGAATTCACGTGCCTACCGCTCAAGCAAATGGTTGCCTGGAAAGCTTACGCCGCCGTCAATTCGGAGGAACGCGCATGGATCCAACAAGTCGGACTCGAAGGATTCGTCAACCTACCGTGGGGACAGCCGATCTGGAAGGATGTCGTGGAGAACTTCATCAACACCGCCCACAGCACCAAACAACACTCCATCATCGGAGAAGTCATGGGGAAGACGTACGTTATCACCCCGGTAGACATCACCAACATCCTCCGCCTACCGACTGGCACGACTACCAAAGTCAACCCCGAGCCGGATGCGGAGAAATTCAAGTACTGGAGCATCGGGCCCAACGGACATGAACTTCTTCACCGACCCGACACCGATGGCTACAGTGTTTCTCTAGGGGCGAAGGAGTTACAAGCTCGGAAGTATGGTTTGTTGCAGGCCATCTACTTCAAGAGGAAGCAGTCATATACGTCCAAGCGCTGCCTCCGAGAGATACTGACAGCAGAAGAACTCTCCCGGTCCACTACCGGAGACTCCTGGAATTGGGCTTCCTTCATGCTCGGACAGCTCCAGAAGGAACTCGGAGTCTCCTGGAATTGGGCTTCCTTCATGCTCGGACAGCTCCAGAAGGAACTCGGAGTCCTCAAGGGAGACCTTTCACCGCTATGTCACTCAGCGGAAATCTGGGACATGCTCCTCCGAGGATAAGAATTGACAGCCACCACGACCACGCCAGCAACCGTACCGGCCACAGCTACGGCAGCAGATCCGGGACCCCGCTCAAGCACACAGCACGCAGTACAAGGATCAGTTCGGAGCACCGGTACCGGTACTCCATCCTCTCCGGTACCAGGACGAGTGACTCGGTACCCACTACCGAGGCGGCGGTCATCACTGCCCCTCCTCACTCCTGTCCCTGACCTCGGTGGGATTTCGACCCGACTTCGCAGCCGCATCACATCGACACCCTCGGCTTCCAAGCGCAAGAACCAACCCGACCTCACCGACGCCTTAAACGAATTTGGCAGGAATCCTCGACCCCGAACCGATCATGGCGGTGGTTCCTCCTCGAACCGATCATCTCAGTACCATCACCACAAGGCGGCGAGTCCTCGACACCACCCGAGATCACCGGTATTAATTTACCACCGTCGTTGCTCCACACTTCAGGTATGCTCACTACCGAGGTCACTCGTACTTCCGGGATCCAAGTATCAGCACAGATGGCACCACCCCTGACCTCGGTTACTCCACCAACTGCGCATGCCGACCTTCCACACCACGGCCCTCGGAACCTGGTGCAGAATGTCTGCTACCTCCAGCGGACAACCGAGACGCTGTCTCACGTGCTTACAGAGATCCAGACACAAGCTCAACAACTTACAGTCACGGACCAGGAAACACACCGGCAGCAACTGGAGAACGCCCAGAAGCGTATTACCGAACTGGAGCGCCAAATCGCCACCTCCCAAACCGAAGCAGAGCAGCACGCTACCGACCTCGCCCGAGTTCAAGAAGACCGTGATCGAGCCTTTACCGAAGTGGCAGATCTGACGCAGCAGTTACAAACCCGAGCGATCCACCTGAACTCCGCCGAAACAGAACGCGATCAGCTCACAACCGATAGAGCGACAGACCAGACCACCATCGACACTATCAGGCACGCTTTCCGAACCGAGACGGATCTCCGCGAAACGATCAGCACCGAACTGGAGCAGGTACTTGCCGAATACGACGCCTTGAACATCCGATACGCGGAGATCGAGACGGCTTTGAACAACACCTACCGGATGCTCAACCAGTACCGAAGAGCACATCCGACTTTCGTTCCGGACCCGCCATCACCAGACTCTACCGATACCAACATCGTAAATCCAGCCACGACGGAACACGGCCCACTCCGAGCACCTCCATTACCGACAGAAGGCTTTGACTCCATGTGTGGGGGTTCCTTCGACGGCCGAGAACTTCTTAGCCCGCCCACGCAAGGTAATATCAGTGGACAGGACACCGGGACACCACACCACCCTCGGCACAACACGCCGACTACCGAGGATCCTTCCGACTCTGAGCCTGGATAATTTAGGGTTTCTCGCGACATCAGCTAACCTACCGGTCCCACAAAGTAGAAAACCCTCCGGCACCTTGCACTAGAAACAAGTTCCAGGTGTGAACTTGGTTTAGAGGGGGGATAGTGTTAACCGTAAATTAGGAATATCGGTAGATCTACCGATCTGACTTTTACTTGGGTAATTTTCCAAGTTACCCCAGTGGGTAGATCTAGGAAACACTTTTTACCCATCTGACCTAACAGTCAGATCTGGTTGTACTATGGTATATAAGCAATGGAGCCAACCTCATTGGCACGCCACATTTTCCCAGATAACTGATTTCTTGTTAGACGTTTTTTCTTCCCTGTTTATATGCCTACCGAGTAATTTTCTGAGTGCTTGTTGTATGTCCTGATCAGTTTTATCTCCTCGGTTTCCTGATTACCGACCTGGTTTTGGGCCTTTTTCATGCTGATTACGTTCCATTTCTTATCCTTGGTAACAATTACTACTCCCGGTACTGATTACCGAGTAGGGTCTTATCAGGGAGAGCTACCAAAGCTCAAAAAGGAAACTAAAGGAAACTAAAGGAATCCATCTGGTTGTAATTTCAACCCCGTGACGATAATTGACTTCAAGCTATTAGTTCAAGCGAATGCCGTATGCACAATTGCAAGATTACTTGGAGCTTGATCTTTCACAAGCATTCAACGCGGGAGACAGGGACACAATCACTTTCTCTTGAGTTCAAGTCAGAGTACCTGGAACGAGAAGAACTACAATCCACTCCGCTGCAGTATACTCATAATCACATATCTTCAAAACAAAATCGAGTTCTAAGAAACATCAAAGGTCAAAGACAGAAAAAGTGTTGCCTCCCATTTGCAAAAAGCATTAAAACTGATCATCTCTTAGCCGTTTCATTTTTCACACAAGAATTGCACCAGAAACTTTTTATTAACTTAGCGACAGTCTAAAAGAGATGGAAAACTTCAAGACTCTATAGAGATTCCAAACATAACATTTACAGGCGTATGGAAAATAGCTTGGTCTAAGGCAGAAAATAAATACTTCCATGCATTCCAAAAATAAGTAAAAATTGCGGTTTCAAATTGGAGATGAAATTCTTGCCTTTCTTCGTGTCGTCTTCAACGGCTCCTCCACGCGTTCGTCCTCACCATCTTCCTCGTCGTCATACTCGGAGTCGGTTAGGAGCTTCCTCTGCGTTTGTCGCGTGCGCGTTGGCTTGGCGGCGAGAGGCTCTTGCAAGGGCACGGTGCGACTGCTCTCAACAACATCCGCAATCTCAATGGAAGTCATTTCCAACACCGGCATCGTAATTGCCGGGAAACACGCAATTGCGCGGAATACTTCAATTTGCTTCTCATCCGGCATATTAGCAACATCTCTAATCAATTTACTAACAAAATTATCCATATCCATACAAATATACGACTACTCGGGGTCACAATGGGAGCGATGTGTGACTCCAGAGAGTCACAACTGCCTGCCAATATGACTGCAAAGCAGACTAGGGTTTTCAAGCTTAGGATTTTGATGCAGTTAGGGTTTCAACGACAGACCGAAGCAACCTCATGTTCCCCCACTCCGCACGGCGCAGTACCTGTTTCAGGACCATAACTACTAGAACCCAGCAAGGAGTACACGGACAAAGGCAAGTTTCGGCACTAGGAGTACCGCATGCGGCAAGAGTTTTCGGCAAGGAGTTTCGGCACTAGGAGTACCGCACAAGCCAGGGGTTTTTTGGCAAGGTGCCTCGACCGTTTCGGGTGCCTCGACAGGGAGAATCGGCAAGGTCGCCAGCTCGACATTCAACTTCGACAAGGTCGCAAACCCTAGGCAACCTAGTTCACACATTCGGCAACCTCGACAGGGAGAATCGGCAAGGTCGGCAACCTCTACCTCCTCGTTTCAGCAAGGTCGAAATAAAAAGGAAGAGCGCAATTCACAAATTCAAGGACGTCACACCACACAGGTAATCACTCACCTCTTGTCTTTTGGCTTCTTGAAGGTTTGTTTTGAAAGCGACGGCAACCCCAAGTTCTTCAAAACTCCGTTGTTCTCTTCGATGCGACTGCTCCTCAGGCGCTCGTATGCGGGGGGTGAAGGCGCCATCATTCACGGTGCTTGAGAACTTTGCAAAACTCTGTAGTACGCCGTGAGTATTGCTTGAGTGACGGTCGCTTGGTCAACTGGTGCCACGTGTATCTTCGTTGACCAAGCCGGGCGACAGAGAGACGACTGAGCAGGGTCATGTACGTGACACCCGAGAGTTATAAAACACTCCCCAGTCATACAAATGACGCTCTATAGTCATGTTAATGACTCTGTAGTTCAGTATAACTCTCTCTTGAAAGTCGTAGACCTTGACACCCAAATGGTGTGTACAAAACTGGTATGAATTGGTCGTTATCTGAGTAAAGAGGAGTGCACCAGTACTAGGGTATAATAACTGTCTCCACCTACTTGAAGAACCAAAATGTAAGCAAGTTGATAAACCAGCACACCTGATTAAACCATTCCTACACGCTAGATGATCTAAAAAGCACTATGAAAGATTAGTCTGTCAAACCTCGTTTTACCAAAAGCGGCTAGTTAGGGTTTCTAAGGCAACTAGTATTGAAGGTTAGATTAGAATGCCAAAGCCTCACACAAACACTTGGAATGCATAGGAAAGAGATGATCTTTACTCATAGGCTGCCCCTCTTAAGTAGCACACCCAAGGGAGTCCCCTTGGCAAACCATATGGGACATCAGCCCATACTCCACTCCTAGTACACTAGGATCAGCCCATATCACTTGGGAGACCCAATTCTCATTACTTCTAACTAGTACCACTTCTCTAGTTGCAAGTCTAGCTCATTCGCATCATCTACTCTAGCTAATGCGCATGGCTATGAGCAACTTCAGCCCACGCAATCATCCTACTGCAACACTCCCACTTTGCGAATAGCCAAAGCCTTCGAGCCCAAATGCCACCACTAGTCTTTGATGTCGATCTCTCGCAAGAGCCTTTGTGAGCACGTCCGCCACCATGTGCTCCGTTGGACAATACTTCAACTCTATCACCTTCATCTCTAACTTCTCTCGAATGAAGTGATATTGCACATCAATGTGCTTTGTACGTGAGTGATGCGTTGGATTCTTCGCCAATGACATACTCCCTTGGTTGTCACACATGATTGTTGTAGCCTCCTCTTGAGTGCATTTCACATCCGCCATTAGTTGCCTCAACCAAATGGCCTCCTTCGTACCGTGGCTCGTCGCCATGTACTCCGCCTCAACCGTTGACGTGGCCGTGGTTTGTTGGCGCTTGCTATTCCATGAAACGGCCCCCGATCCAACTTTGAACATGTACCCCGTGGTGGATCTACGATCATTGGTATCACCCGCATAATCCGCATCACAATACCCACTCAACACAATGTTGTCACCTCCAAGACATAACCTCACATCACTTGTGCCTTTCAAGTACCGCATGATCCTCTTGACCGCAACCCAATGACTTGAACCCGGTCTTGCCATGTGTTGACTCACAACGCTGATTGGATACGCAAGGTCCGGCCTTGTTGCAATCATAGCATACATCAATGACCCTACAGCTTGCTTGTATGGCACATCCACCATAGATTGAGCCTCTAATGCATACTCCTCATCGGTGAGTTTCACGAGTTTGGAATTCACATCCAATGGAGTGCCAATCGGTTTGCAATCCTCCATGCCAAAGCGTTTGAGCACATCCATAACATACTTGCTTTGATTCATTGTTATGGTGCGTGTTGCTCTATCTCGCACAAACTCAACTCCTAAACAAAAGTGCAACTCACCCAGATCACTCATCTCGTACTCGTTCTCAAGCATTGCCTTCAATGCCTTCAAAGAGCTCATACAACTTGCAAGGATGATCAAATCATCCACATATGTGATCACGATGACCACATGTTGCCCCTTTTGCATGAAATACAAGCTGTGATCAGCGATGCTCCTTGTGAACCCGATATGAACAAGAAACGTGTCAATCTTTTGATACCATGCGCGTGGAGATTGCTTCAACCCATACAATGACTTGTTCAACTTGCAAACAAGGTTCTCATTACCTCGTTGCACAAATCCTTCGGGTTGTACCATGTAGATGTCCTCGTCCAACTCGCCGTTCAAGAACGCCGTCTTCACATCCATTTGATGCATTTCCAAATCCATGGCAGCCCCGATGGCCAAAATGCATCAAATAGTGGTGAATTTCGCCACCGGTGCAAAGGTCTCATGAAAATCAACACCTTCGATTTGTGAAAAGCCCTTTGCCACCAATCTTGCCTTATAACGAACCACATCACCCGTTGCATCTCTCTTTGCACGAAATACCCACTTACAACCAATAGCGTTGCGATTCTTGGGGAGGGGAGTCAATTCCCAAGTGCCATTGTCCATCAACGATTTGTACTCCTCTTGCATGGCTTGCTCCCACTTGTTTGCATCATCACAACTCAACGCTTCACGAATCGTCAATGGAGCATCTAAAAGTGCAACGTTTGCATGCTCCTCCTCACCTTGAGGGAGAATATGATTCTTCCACCACTCGCCAAGTGGTCTACGATTTCTCTCTGGATAACGACGATCGCTCGAGGATGCATTGTCTTCAACCGCCGTTGCTTGTGCCTTTTTCTCGCCATTCTTCGTCTTCAAAGGTGGCTCCTCAATATGTTCCTCATCACCACCATCTTCGTCATCCTCGTCTTGATCAACAATATCAATAAGGGGAGATTTGGAAGATTGGTCCACAATGGCCGGTTTATCGCCACTTCTCCCACTTGGACCATCGTCCAAATTGTCTTCAACCTTGGAATTCTTGCAAAATGTCACATCACGAGCTCGAATGATCTTCTTGGTCTCGAGCGACATAAGCCTATACGCCTTGGTACCTTCACAATATCCAAGAAACACACATTTTGTTGCCTTGGCCTCAAGTTTGGTTCTTTGAGAATCGGGTACCTTTGCAAATGCGATGCATCCAAATGTGCGCATGTGCTCCACGCAAGGTGGCCTCCCACTCCACGCTTGCTCTGGTATCATGTTTTGAACCGCACTCGTCGGGCATCGGTTGCGTGTATACACCGCAGTCACCACCGCTTCCGCCCAAAGGTCCAAACCCAAATTTTGTGCATGCAACATACTCCTTGCCATTTCCACAATTGTTCGATTTGCACGCTCTGCAACTCCGTTTTGTTGAGGTGTATATGGCGTTGTGGTTTGTCTAGCAATGCCTTCTTTCTTCAATAACTCTCCAAATTGGTTGGACATGAACTCGCCGCCATTATCCGATCGAAACACCTTGATCTTGTGCTCGGATTGCTTCTCAACCAACGCCTTGAACTCTTTGAACTTCTCAAAACACTCGCTCTTTGCTTTGATCGGATACAACCATATCTTCCTCGAAAAATCATCAATGAACGTCACAAAATACTTGCAACCCCCCATAGACGTGGTCTTCATTGGACCACACACGTCGGAATGCACAATCTCAAGAACCTTGGTTGCACGAGTTGCCCCATCAACTGGAAACGGTGAGCGTTGTTGCTTGCCTTCAATACAACCCTCACATGTGAATGAACTAGGTGCGACGTGTGATTGTGCAAGATCCATGCCACTTACCATTCCACGCAGTGCTTTCACACTCTTGACATTCAAATGCCCGAGACGACGATGCCACAACGCCAACTTGTCTTCGTTTGAACTCGATTGCACCAACGTTGCGGATTCCGCCGCGTGCATCTTGGAAAACTTGATTTGGTACAAGCCGTTGACTTCGTGTATAATGGCCACCTCCTCACGACTTGGAGACAACACAAAACACCCTTGGTCGCTAAATTCCACTCGCAAATGCTTCATCACCAAATGTCGCACCGATAAAAGATTTGCCTTCAACTTGGGAACGTGGAGGACATCATGGATGGTAATTGTCTTCACACGACCCTTCACCTCGGTGTCTACGACGATGGATCCTTTACCCACGGCTTGAAGAACCGTATCATCACCCAAAATGACATTCTTTGGAGATATGACGTGATATGATTGGAAACAACTCCTAATGGGCGCCATGTGACTCGAGGCTCCCGAATCAACAATCCAATCGATCACACTACCATTGCATGACACGTCACTTGCCATCATTGCATACTCGTCCCCGTCATCACTACAAGAAGAGACGCTAGTCATAAATGCGTACTCATCACCTGCATCGTTGACCTTTGTATTGTTGGCACTTTCCTCTCTCTTGCGTTTCTAGCAAAATTTTGCCAAGTGGCCCTTCTTACCACAATAGTAGCATACCTCCCACTCGCATTGCTCTTGGATTGCTTCGCCATAAGCGCCGCGCTATTGCCACGAGTCTCGTTCTCTTTGCGCCGCGAGAGTTCATGCAACAATCGTGATGTCACATTATCAAGAGTGAGCTCGCTAATGGGCCTACTCTCCATAGCAACGATAAGATACTCGTACGACGGCGGCAAACTCTCGAGGAGCGTCATAACGATATCACCGTCGGTAATGTTGACGTCTGCGCCATTGAGCTGATCCGCAAGAGCCTTGACTTTGTTGATGTGCGCCAACATGTCGTCGTTTTCTTCCATCTTGATGGTGAAAAACTTGCGCCTCAAAAACAAGATATTGACCAAGCTCTTTGCCTCATGAATATTGCAAAGCTTGGCCCATGCCTCGGCGGGAGTCTTGCACGACCGAATATGAGAGAGCTGGGAATCAGAAAGATTAAGAGCCAAAATCGCAAAGGCCTTTTTCTCTCGCCGAGTGTACGCAGTTCGTACCCTAGCCTCGGCGTCGGACGAAGGCGGTTCCTCGCTACCCTCAACTATCTCCCACAATTCTTTTTCGGCCATGACCATTTCCATCTTGAATTTCCACAAGTGGAAGTTGACGCCATCGAACTTGTCTACAACCTTAGCACCTTCACCCTCAAACGTAGCCATATCCTTGATTGAAGGACGTACGCTCACAAAATTCAGCCCCTAGAAAGCTAAAAAAAATTGTTTTTATGATTTTTGACAATTTTGTGATTTGTGAAGCAAATTGCACACGTATGTGCTTCTAATGCCTCCAAACTAATTCCAAACACTAAATCAGCACCTTTGTGCTACACATCAACCTCACAACACTCAATCGTGATGGTTCTTAGTGAATTTGCACAAGATCATACCACAACACCCTAACTAGGAGAATTGCGCACTCGTTGGCTCAAATCCACTCAAATCAGCACCCTTGTGCTTCACAACATGTAATGCACCCTATGGACACCCTTGTGCCTTCCAAGGACTCTAAATCAATGCAAATTCAGCCCCTTCAAGTCCTAATTGCATTGAAATTCATCAAATCAGCCCCGTTGTGCATTCACTAACCCAAACTCTAATTTTGAGCACTCCAAGGGCATAACTCACATTCCAAACCCTTGTGCAAGAATTGCAATACAAAATCAGATTGTAGACTCACCCCAAGAGCCTCAAAGCATAAAAGTGCCTTGCAACAACACAAGTGCACAAATTGAGCACAAATTGAGCCAATAAGCTCCAATAGGCTCCAATAAGCTCCAATAAGCTCCAATAAGCTCCAATATACTCCAACAAGCACCAATAAGCTCCAAAGCTCCAATTCAGCCCTTGTAGACGTGTATAAACTCCAAAAGTGCTCCAAAGTGCTCCAAAAGCTCCAAATCAACAAATGATAGCTCCTAAGTGCGAATTCAGCCCTCCAACACGTAGATCAAAGGTAGGAAGATTGTAATACCTCCCAATGTCGAAATCAGCCCACCAAAGCTCATATTCAGCCCTCCAAAGTTCCAAATCAGCGCTCCAATACTCCAAAATCAGCGCTCCAACGCACGACCTCCACACAATGAGCAATCTAATCTTTCACTCACGCAAAACACATGAGTGGGCCCATAACCTATTGAAGGTTAGATTAGAATGCCAAAGCCTCACACAAACACTTGGAATGCATAGGAAAGAGATGATCTTTACTCATGGGCTGCCCCTCTTAAGTAGCACACCCAAGGGAGTCCCCTTGGCAAACCATATGGGACATCAGCCCATACTCCACTCCTAGTACACTAGGATCAGCCCATATCACTTGGGAGACCCAATTCTCATTACTTCTAACTAGTACCACTTCTCTAGTTGCAAGTCTAGCTCATTCGCATCATCTACTCTAGCTAATGCGCATGGCTATGAGCAGCATCAGCCCACGCAATCATCCTACTTCAACAACTAGGAGTAGTCTTTCCGCCATAAATAGGAGGAGTAGTGGCCATAATGGCCCAATTATTTATTTGGAGAGAGAGAGTACTATCCGGGCGCAGCCTAGAGGAATTATTACAGGACTAGACTGACAGCAGGTTCCGGTGGGGAACCGGATGGAAGACCGGATAGGAGAGGACGGGTCGCCGATGGACCCAGTCACGGCCGCTCTAAACTGGGCGACCCACTGTTCATTCACTCTCTACAACTCCGGTTGTCCGCGCCAGCAGAATTTCGAGCTTCCGGATAGCCATAGAATTGATAGTGTGGGACCGGAAGAAGAGAGCATTGAGCGACCGTATTGTGCAGATTCTGAGCGTCCGGGAGTGAGGGAAACTGAACACCCGGTGAGAGATAGCGACGCAAGGTTAGAGTTTGAAGTAGGCGAGCCTCCGGACAGTGCGCACCGCCATTTCCGGCAGAGTTTGAGGAAGAAAGGAAGTGCGCAGTCAGGAAAAGGGGCGCAGGGTCTCCAGGAGGTTAGAAGAACATCCCGGAAGCGGAAAGCGAAGCGCCCGGAGCGAGAGGCTCGAGGTTTACCAAGGAAAGAGAGGGCGCATCCGGAGAAGGAGCTGCGTCACATCCGGAGGAGTGAAGAATTCCAACCGGAGTCCGCAGCCATGGCACGGAGGGGAGCCGGGGCCAAGATTCCGGAGAAACGTATCTGCCTGGACATCCCGCAACAAGAACAAGACTTTGACGAGCTAATGCAGGACCTCCAGAAGATGGGGTGCTTGGGATTGTTTGGGAGAGTGTGGGATGTACAGGACTCCCGGATGCTGGAGGAAATCGAGGGCGGGTCGATGGTGAACGCCTTCCGGACAACTATCCGGGCGAAGTATGGCAGTTGGACCCCGGAGATGTGGCGGGAACTGTACGACTTTCCGAACACCAACGAGGACCTGGAACCGGGAGGCAAGGGCGACACGGACTGGGTGAAGATGCGGTTCAGTCATCTCTCGGACAAGGACGGATTCAAAGTGGCGGATTGTATACTGCCCCGGGAGCAATGGCTGCTCCAGTACATAGTGCCCATCCTCAGTCCGGAGAAGCCCACCACCGTCACTGTGACGCTAGCCCGAGGAATCTACTCCGCCCTTCTCCGGAAGAAACGGATCAACTGGGCGATCCTGATCCACCGGAACACGCAGATGTGGGCAGGTAACCTCGACAACAAGAAGGGATGCCCATTAGCCCCATTTCTCTACCACTTGTACAAGAAACATGGGTGCCTCACAGCAGAAGAGAAGAAGAGGTTGGAGGTAGTGCCTATTCCGGGGGTGAGAAGCCCGGCCAAGAAGAAGATAGCGCTTCCGAGAGGAGGAGCGGGGACCAGCAGAACCGGTTCGTCGTCCCGACCAGAGGAGAGAAAGATGGCTCTACCTGCAACCCAACCTGATAGGAGCAGAGTCCGGGGAGAGGAGCTCCGGAAGGAGAAGGAAGACCAACCGGTAAGAAGGCCACTGGGCGATTCCAGCCCCAATCCGGAGACCAGGACCAAGTAGAGAGAAGACCGCCCGGAGGGAGGCCGACCAGGTGTTGCCAGGCCGCAACAGGAGAAGCGGCAGGAAGGGAGAAGGAACCCGGGACTAGAACGACCGGGTGGAGCGAGACATCAGCCGGAGCAAAGAATAGAGGCCCGGGAGGGGAATCCGGATGAGGAGGAGGATTCTCCACAGCCGAAGCTAACCCGGAAGAAGCCGGCGAGAAGACAAGAGGCAGTTCCTCAACCGGAGATGGGCGGTCCTTCCCAGACACAACCTCGGGTGGATCCGATCGAGGAGTCCAGGCCAGAGGAGGAGATAAGGCCTTCTCCACCCCAACCCCAGGAGCAACCGGTAGAGGGACCCGGACCAATGGGGGAGGATTCTACTCCGACGGCTCGACCAGAGCGTATGGAAGAAGAGAACCGGACAAACCAGGAGGGAGGTCCGTCTCAGCCGCGATCCCAGGGACGGAAGAGGAAGTTAGTCCTCCTGGTTGAGGGAGAGAAAGAACTGGAAGGACCGGATACCACGCCTGGAAAGAAGGGACCGGCCCGGAGGAAGGTGACCCCACTCAACAAACGTCCCAAGGAGGCAAGAGAGGACGAAGAGGAAACCGGAGATGAGGGGGACCAGGAGCAGGAAAGGCCAGCAGGAGCAGAACCGGTCCAGGAGGCAGGACCATCCGGAAATGTGCCAGCGGAACGAAGAGAACCGCTCCGGATGGAGGACATGTTACTGCAGACACGGGTGGCACTGGACCTGGTTACAGAGCAGTACAACCCCATGTTCGCTGCTCTCCGAGAGACAGGGACTCTTCTCCGGACGAACGACGTTCTGGAGTATCCGGCGCGAATTTGGAAGCTCCTGAGGAAGTTCATCCGGAGCAGGGAAAGGGAGAATGATCTAACCGGACAGCTGCAGGGTATCTGGGAGGCAAAGAGCGAATCGGCGGCTCTCTTGAAGGGATTTGAGGAGGAGTTGCAACGAAAAGTAGCCTATATTAACAAGATGGAGGCCCACGTACAGAAGAAGGAGTTGCAGATCCGGGAGCAAGAGGATACCATCCGGAATGTAGCAGAGACAAGCCGGCAGTGCGTCTCCAAGCTATCCGGATTGTTCCAATCGAATGGGGAGGCACAAACGAAGGCCCGCTTGTACGACGAGCGGGTCCTTCAACCAGGATTGGAGGGAGCAGCCCGGATGAAGAATGTAGTCCCGGAGTACTCGGACAAGGTAGAAGCGTATTTGGTAGAATTCCGGGTACTGGCAGAATGCATCCGGGAGAGTTCTTCGGAGGAGCAGTCGGACAAGGAGGAACCTACCTCCCGGACCGTGGTGGATGTGGAGCCCATCCACATGGCCCGACCCGCGGGAGTAAGCCCAGAAGAAGTCCGGGATTTGAGTGAAGGTATGGAGGCAATGGATGTCCACCCGGACAGGGCGGAGAAGCAACTGGAGGTTTAGTCGGCGGGGCGCGGAACTCGGGGAGATAGGCCGGCGGATCCAATCGTGGTAGGGAGCCCGGAAGATGAGGAATAGCAGCCGCAAGTAGACCTGTGGCTGTCCGGAATCATCGGAATCCCGGAATTGGTGGCCCGGACTTAGTGGATCCGACCACTTTGAACGGGGCCCTTTTTGAAGTAAGTAGGGTAGGACCTTGTTTGGGAGTTAGTTTTTAGGATTCTAATGTTAGTTGCAGCGTAGGAAGAGAACTAAATTGTGGGGTTGCCCCCCCGATTTTTCCGGATCTGCGGGTTTCCCGGATCTGGTCGGCTTTGTGTTTTCTTTTTATCCAGGGATGTTCCTCATTCCTGGGGTCTTCTTTTGTGTACCATTTTATCGTTGTAAATGATCATAAGCATAGTCTTCTACGACCGAAGCGGCTGTGTGTGTGTGTGTGTGTGTGTGGTTGTTGATTGAGATGGTGGTCCAATTAAGTCCCTTGGTAACCGGAAGAGTTGATCGGATTCTGTTGTAGATCTAGTTATTCCGTGCCCTATTGCAAGGTGTGATCCGAGGTAGCGGCTGAGTTGATGGGAGGGGGTACTCCAGTCCTCTCAGAACTCCTGGACGGGTAGTCCGGTTGAGGTACCAGCACCCGGGTAGATCATGTGACACGAAGGAACGGAACAGCTAGAGTAACCGGGTTCTGTTGTAGATCCAGTTAGGAGTCTGGGTATTGGGCAAACTCATAGATTGTTTGAAGGTGGGTTGTTCTGTGCTTGATTGCAGGGTATAATCCGGGAAACTGGCTGAGTGAATAGGAGGGGGTACTCCGGTTCTTTAAGAACTCCTGGACGGGTAGTCTGGTTGAGGTGCCAGCACCTGGGTAGGCCATGTGATAAGGAGAGTCGGAATGATCAGAGTAAAATGAACTGTTAGGAGTCGAACCAATTCCGGATACCCCGGGTAAATGTCCATCCCGGTTATTAAGTCATTGTAGTAATTTGTAAAAGGGGGAAACCCGGGTTGCGCTTAAGTGACCGGCTGTGGGTTTGGGGAGAATCCGCAGCTGAAGCGTAGTACGGAGATTACCTGGATAGAAGAACGGAGTCAGGATAACCGGAAGGTAGTGAAGTTCCTATCACTTGAATTAGCAGGAAGGGTGTGTCTTTAAATCCAGCACCACTAACATGAATGGAGAACCCTCTGAAGGAAAACAGAGGTTAATGTAAACCGGTGTGAGTTGTTTTGATAGACCGGGCAGAGTACGGTTGGATAAATTCCCAACTCGGACGAAAACCGAATCTAGTTGTAACCGGGTCAGTCAGTAGGAGGAGGCCCGGTTTGGTAGGAAAGAGGAATTCAGCTGGTGACAAAGAGTGAGAGATCACCAGTCCGGGACCATCTCCGGAAGCTTTCCACTTCACAGAATCCCTGCGGAACGATAACCCGGAAATCACCTCTACGAGCGTTCTTAATACGAAAAAGTGCGTTCTAGGGGATTATCCAGTATCACGTGCTACGACATAGTCCAAGAAAAGTCTCTTGTCAAATGGAAAAATGTGTCCTTGTTGCCGATTATGCTTCACAATATAAATAACACTGTCTACGTTGCTTGTGGAGCATGCAGGTAACCCTTTACTCTAACGTACACGGTGGACGTCACATCTGTCATCAGCTGTGTTAACAAGACGAATTGACTTCCAACATCAAAGTGTATGCGATTGACAGGGTTCAGCTACACACCTCTTTGGCAATCTCAAATCATACCACTAAATGTCTGCAGATTCCCGTAGTACTTCTGAGGTCCAGTATTGCTTGTATAGGTTCACATCATGGACATTCGTCACCCGAATGTACATGTGTGGAAATCATAGACACAGTTGCGAAGACTGCAAATGTCTCAGATGCATAGTACTTCGTTGGGTTCGGAATCCTAACTGTAATTGTAGGCTTCCATCCCCTCGGGACAAGCTCTCTTAGGACGGCAGAATTAGAAAAAAACGCCTGGCATGTCGCCATGAGCCCAAATCTTTCGCCATATTCCCTCCAGAGTTCTGCTTCTGTGAACTTCCTGAGAAGACACACGATCAGATAGCACTGACATATATTGAAAACCGCACTGCAAACTCCTCAGATGAAGGAAGTTGTAGTATTGAAGAAGAAGATGACAGCTCCGTGGAACAAGATAGTGCACACTCCAATGCTACAAACGTACATTGTTTTAGAGACTTAAGGCGCATATAGTCATTTCTTCGGGATAGGGCCACGTGTCGGTGATTCGTAGTAAAGCATAGAGCAGACAGTACTGAGTCATAAGTTCACAATGGTATTCTACATATTTACTAAGTACAATTCATATCATATGAATGTTATATAGACCACTTCTGTGTAATTGCGCAAAAGGGGGGGTGTATGGAAGGAGTGCAAGAATATGAACTTGGGTTGGTGGATAAGTTTTTCATTCACTTTTGCATTAGCAGGGATGCCTCAGGAATATCACTGATGTGTTACTTCTTCATCTATGGTTCTGTCTACTCATGTAGTGAATGATTTCCATACGAAATAGTTTGGTACATCATGACTGCATAATTTAAATGAAATTAAAGTGACGATAGACATAGAAATAGCGACTCCCAGATCCAAACGTCGTGCATACCACCAATATTATTCAATCAATTCTTATATAAAACAAGGAAGGAAGCAAACAAAAAATTTCCTAAAATGGCTTAGTGAAGTGATTTATGTGACACTTTGGGATTATATAACACTCTGGAGTCATCGTCCTGACGCCATCTAGTCATGCACAGTACTATGTAGCCTTGAATGACTCCCTACTGTATTTTTCCTAAGCTATAAGATATGCCTAATATTACTGACTGCACCCTCCTTTAGAGTGTATAACTGTAGTATTGTATATGCCTCAAAGCACCATGTCACCCTACGTCGTTGCTTGATTTTTTTCCGTAGGATGGAAGAAGGACAACAGGAGCGCTTGAATCATCTCCAATTATGGCAAGAGGAAGAGATCCAAGCAGACTCCATGCGATTAACGAAGTACCCCCGCCCATACATGGAATGTGCTGGAGGAAAAGTCCTCGACCGAGCAACGATTCGGAAGCATCTTCGCACTAGAAGAAGGGACCCAGTTTTCACAGCTTCAATATTGGTAAGTGATGAGACCTATGATTTCAACTGCGTACCCATTCCTTAGTAAGCAACGCGACGTGGTTCTACGTACAGTGATTTGGTATAAAAAAATATGTGTTAATGAATTATGTAGGCCCGATGGAGACCCTTAGTAAGAGCCGCAAGTTTGACATCGTTGACCAAGTTTCTAAGCCAACCACAATCCTCCCAGAGCGCCAGACCTACGGCGACATCCGCGCGAATTTCTCGATTGCAGAAGTGGCGGTCAGACGTGTATGATGGACAATGGTGCGACGGGCCCATACCGAAGCTAACTCCATTCGTATTTTGGAAAAGGGAATGGCAAGTGAAAGTGTCTAAATACCGCTTCATGGGTTGGGGTCTCTTTGCAATGCAACCAGCCAAAGAGGGTGAGGAACTGCTTCCTTTTGTAGGAACGCAGTACACGTCGGCGGAATTCAAAATTTTGAGTAAAGCACAATCCCGAATGAAATCGTATGTAATGCGCGCAGAGTCGGGCCTGTATATCGACGGAGATGTAGAGAAAGGAAATGTCGCTGGATTCATTAATAGTTCCGCCGAGCGCTCCGAAATAGGCAATGTGATGTGGGAGTATCGAATGCTGCCTAAACCGTGGAACCACGAGGAATGGGGATATGTAATTACCATAGCAACAAGGGACATTGTTGCCGGAGAAGAACTCTATGCGCATTACCCTCTAAGTCCGAGTAGTGTACGGTAAATGACTATATGCCCAAACGGCAGGAAGATAGTCTGAGACTGTCTCTGTAATATGTATAGTGTCTATCTTGAATTTTCCCAAAATGACTACAGACAGTCACTTCTTATCACTGCACTGTAAACTATAAACGTATATTTATCGTCCAAAATGACTACAGACAGTCTGTGCTTACCACTGTAATGTGACATCTGTCAGTCACGTTTTCCCAAAGTGACTACAGTTAGTCACTACTTAACACTGTAATAGAATGCCAGCTAGTCATATGTTGCGTATGATGTCTACGATGTGACCCTCAATGCAAACAAGACTAAAACAACATCGACACACTCCCCGGCGCAGGTGGATGCAATAACAAGGAGCGCTCTGAACTAGGAACTGCATGCATTATGTAGCTTATCATCAGACTTTGGAATGTGACATCCAATGTGTTGTCCTTGGAACTGCAGGACGAGTACAGCCCCTTGAACTTGACCCCTAGTGCACCAAGCAGTGGGCAAGGTAGTGAGCCCCCGTCCAGTCCTAGCATTGACGGCGAAGAAGCCGGGAAAGTAGATGTTTTACGCATGGTGGCAGAGTGCTTCAACAAATATGACAACGTGAACTTAGGGGGGAGTGATACCAACCCTTCCATGCATGACGGATTTGATGTGGAGTTCAATGAAATGGCCCCAGTCTGGGACGATGCCTTCCCACCAAGTCAGGACGAAGGTAGCGAAAACGGAATGGAGGACAATAACGACCCTATGGAGTCAAGCGGGACAACGATGAACATCAAGGACCCTAGTGGCATAGTACTAGATGTCCTTTTAAGCGAAGCAAGGACTCCGCTTCATGCAGGGAGCTCATCCGATCGTCTCACCTCTATCCTCATGGTACTTAATTGTTGCACCACTTTTGGCGTATCCAACAGCTTTGTGGACGAATTGTTGAAGTTATTGCACGAGTCAATATTGCCCACGGGCAACACACTTCCGAAAACCTTCTACGAAGCGAAGTGTTTGTTGATGAAATTGGGGTTGTCCTACAACACCATACATGCGTGTAGAGATGGGTGTTGTTTATTTCGAAAAGAATTGGAGGGTGCGACGGAGTGCCCTATATGCCACAAATCCCGGTACATAGACAACTCCAAATCGGTTCCGGTCAAAGTTTTGCGTCATTTTCCGTTGATCCCTCGTTTGCGAAGAATGTACAGTTGCACATGGCTAGCAAAGCTCATGAAGTGGCACGTGGACGGAAAAAGCAAGGACAAGGTGATGAGATCTGTGGTTGACTCAAAGGCATGGAAGCACGTGAATAGTAAATGGCCGGAGTTTGCGAAAGAAGGACGCAACGTTAGGCTAGGTTTGGCACTAGATGGAGTGAACCCATTCCGTAAGCAAAGCCTTAGCCACTCCACGTGGCCCGTGGTGATGCTGAACTACAATCTTCCCCCGTGGCTCGTGACCAAGAACTTTTTTTTGATGCTAACCCTATTAATACCCGGAAAAGAAAGTGTGACGGACAAAAATGTGGATGTTTACCTCGCACCGTTAATGGAGGAGCTACAAGAGCTATGGGAAGGGACCGACTGCGTGGATGGGTCGCAGTCACACTCCGGCGACAAAACATTCAAGCTCCGAGGTATGCTACTGTGGAGAGTGAACGATTTTCCGGCATACGGATTGATTTCTGGCCAAGTCACGAAAGGATACAAGGCGTGTCCCGTGTGTGGCCCCAACGTAGTTACTCGGCTCTCGAAAGCATTGAAGAAGAATGTATACCTTGGGCATAGACGGCAATTGCCGATGGCGTACCAATGGGCAACAAAGGGCAAATTTTGATGGTCAACCCGACATGAGACCTCCACCGCAAAGGATGAGCAGTGGAGAGCACTTGGCGTTTGTGATGGCTCGAGAAGAGTGGACAAGCAAGATGCACACGAACGAAGGATGACAAACGCCAGACCTCGTACACGAACACGGGGTGAAGAGGAGGACTTGTCTTTTTGACCTTCCCTATCGGAAAGTAAGTGTATCTAGCACAGTCTTGTATATTGACATGACCGTAGACAGCGATGTTGTAATGCGTGGACCCTAAATCCAAACTGATCGAATGCAGTGAGGTGTCATGGAAGATGACTATGTACTGTGCATCTCAGAATTTAGGAATCTAGTTTAGGACTCAGTGCGGTGATGAGACGCGGAATGTGACTGCACAGTTTCATGATGTACTCCATGGAATGTAATATGTGACTCTGTGGAGTAACTATACAGGATCTTCTCATCCGACACACGTTGGATGTCATGCATTGTGAAAAAAACATTGCCGAAAATATTATGAAGACTATATTCGGAGAGAAGGACATACTAGGAGTTCGTCTTGATATGAACGAAGCGGGTAAACGGAAACATCTATGGCCCGTACGCGGAAAAAAACACGGCAGCGTCATCTTACCTCAGTCATCATACGTTCTTACGGAAGAAGAGCGTAAGGTCTTTGTGGACCAATTGCGTTCCTTGCCAACCCCATCTAAATACGTCGGGTAGCTGAAGAAGCGTGTGAACACGGATGGGCAAATCAAAGGGCTTAAATCACATGACTACCATGTCCTCTTCCAGCAGGTGCTGCCGATGTGTGTACGCACTACATTGGCAAAGGAAGTTCGAACGGCAATAATAATGTTGAGCCGAGTATTCCGGAGGATATGTGCAAATACCATCGATCCGAAGGTTATAGAAGATATGAGGAGCGAAGCGGTCATCGCATTATGCATGTTAGAGAAGGAGTTCCTACCGTCATTCTATAACATTATGAGCCACTTGGTGTTGCACCTTGTGGAGGAAGTGGAAATCTGTGGTCCCGTCCATACACGATGGATGTACCCTATTGAGAGATATTTGAAGACACTCAAAGCCTACGTTCGAAATCGAGATAAACCAGAAGGTAGCATGGCCAGCGGCTATGCTATAGTTGAGGCATTGGGGTTCTGCACCGAGTATATGCAAGAGTATACGACTACTACTTGAAGAGTGTGGGACGATAAAGAAGACCCAGCGATGTACGACGAGATCCTCGAAGGCAACGAGCGCACTCGCTACTTGTCACCAAACCTTCAAGGATGGATTCACGAGTTTGTGGTGACCAACGCGGCACCGTTGGAAGATTGGAGGAGGTGAGTTCACATCACACAGTAGGCAGTAAGTTAAGTTATGAGCAATAAGTAAGCTCCATTGCAAATAAATGTTTAAATATTTGTACACAGTGTGACTACCCTCAGTGATGGCAATGATATCCGTGACTCAAAGCAATGTCTTTTGAAACGGGGCATCGTGATATAAGTGACTGCCGCCAGATATATTAGAGACTGCCCCCAGTGACCCCACTAGATCTGCACCCGGTAATGCAGTGGTTGCCACGAGCAGCCAATCTGGGCTATATACTAAGTCTTAAACCCCGAATATTATGTGAAGATGAAAGTGACCATATTGAACTCTTTTGCTTACAGGAAACACGAGGATGACATGGCTCGTCGGGAAGCGGAGCGTAACGAGTATAGGCGCAAGAAGAAGAAGGCTAGGGTAGTGTACCTCTCGGAGATGTACGATGAAGACTTCCATGTATGGTTTCCGAAGGCTGTGATACGGGCTATAGGAGATGGGGACGAGGAGGTCCCCCAAGACGTGATGGCCTTGATGCTAACTCCATCAGACGTAGCTAAGACGTATCGATCCATGTATGCATATAGGAACCACCCCCGTGTGCGAAGTGCAGAGACGCATTTGACAACCGTGGACTCGGGGGTAGCCGCAACCTTTCGACAACTGTGTCGCGCGGGTAGCAAGGATACAAACCTCCGGGCTGCGGAGTTGGAGTACGTGGGGTGGGTGGAGGAAATCATTTCAGTGGACTATGGACAGTATGAGGTGGTGGTCCTCTATTGCAACTAGGTGGTTGCAAACATGAGAGGAGATGGCGCCACCATGAAGCGCGATGATTACGGTTTCATTACCGTAAACTTCCAGAGGTTGATCCCAAACTCTGCACAGTCATTTGCCTTCCCGCTCTACATTGAACAGATTTTTTTTGCACCGGATGTGGCCAAGCATGGATGGGAGGTTGTGATGCGTAAAGAACCACGAGGAGTTCGGACATTCTCGAACCACCAACTCACGGATGAAGTACGGTGCATATCCTTGGGGAGAGCAAGTGGTTTTCCCGGACTTGAAGCCACAGGCTTCGATTTGGATCTCATACCCCAAACACCTATTTTAAACAACGCAGTGGAAGTAGCTCCGGAGATGGTGGCTAAAGCATTAGAACGCCTCGGACAAGATGACACATCGGTAGATGATTTAGATTATTGCGACTCAGAGCAGGATTGACCGAGTCTTTATTCATTCACATATAGTTGTGAACAGTCTACCCGCTCACTACAAGAAAACCAGCCCAATGTGACCGGATGTGACTAAGCGCATATGACTATGTAGTCACCTCAGTCATTGGTTTAGTCTAAAATCAGTCCTAAGAGGGTCCAGTCATGGACTAGTCATATAAGTAGTCATATTTTTGAGGACCTGGGTGGGAACGTCTACGGGAACGGGACATATGTTCTCCTGCCCGATTCCCAGAGTCATACTCTGAGTGCTTACTATGTGTAGTCATACTAATGTAGTCGGATTGTATGGGTATATGGTTTATGTATGTCTTACTGTAGTAATAGAGTTGGTTTGGGTGACTACATGCAGTCATGTAGTAAATAACCTGACTAATAGTAGTCATATATTTCAATCTGATGATTTTGAAGTCCTCTACTAGTTGGCTCAATGGGTGAGTGCTGTAAAATAGGAGTAGGTCCATAATCTTCACTTACATAATAGCTTGTCTATTCAACACTACCTTGTTTGCGCGCAAACATTATAGGATGTCATTTTAGGGCACCATTCTAGAAACACTACTAAATACACCTTCAAAAATTAGTAAGTAATTGGGTTGGGCGTCCAAAAATCATGATTCCACTTGCTCTATCTTTCCACTTGCGATCCAGATGCACGAAATTGCCTTGTATGCTTAACTTTGCTACAGATTTCCCATGCTCACAAAGAAGCCGTTATTGATCACCTTCCCATACTTTTTTGAGATGTCAAAGTGATTGCAAAATAACGTAGTCATGTGGACAGTTTTCTTTACTTAAATTAGTAATGAATGCAAAATAACAGTCATCTAGACAATTTCCTTTACTTAAATTGGTAATGAATTGCGTTTTAGCAACACCTATAAATACAACTTCAAAAAATTACTAACTAATTGCAAGAGAGTCCAAAAATTGGTTTCCCATGTTGACAAATGAGCTATTACTGATCACCTTTCCATACTTTTTTGAGATATCAAAGTGATTGCAAAATACTGTAGTCATGTGCATAGTTTTCTTTACTTATATTGGTAATGATTGCAAAATTACATTTCGCTGCTAGAAAGTTCACATTGTTTGAAGGCTGATCCCCCCGCCCCCCCTCCTTAGCTCAAAAAAACCTTCTTTTATGTTGAAACTGAATTTACCAAATCTGAAATAAACTCACTTTATTTTTTATCAAGTGAAGAGATTCTAGTCATCATGACTATTTCATTTACTCTGGTTAGTCATCATGACTGTTTCATTGACTGTAGATTAGGGTTGCAGCTATGGAATAGGGTGGCGGCTAGGAATAGGGTGGCGGCTAGGGTTTCAGAGGAGATTAGGGTGGCGGCTCCTTCTTAAGGGGCTTTTGAACCTTCTCTCTCATTTTGTCCACTTGTAACTTGGTTAGGAAAGTTAGAGAGGGGCAGAGGTGCTGTGGAAGGAGTCTTAGTGTAGGATTGTATACATTTGTGTGTGTTAGTAAAGGTTTTCAGCCCCTACTATGGGTGAAATCACATCATGCGTGGATTTTGGGTTGCATAATTCTATGGATTTGTTTGATCTATGTATTAGGCGGATCAGGTTACAAAATTGTTGTGCCTTAGTTCTTTAGAAATTCATTATGCCAAGTTCATGACTGTTTGTAGTCATTCATATGGAATGAGTGACCAGGCTTGACTAGATTCAGTCACGAAGTTAGAATACGTGACTGATATTAGTAATGACGTTAGAATATGTGACTTCTCACAGTCATAGAATTTGAATAAGTGCCATGAGCCTTGGAGAAGTACATCTTTGTATCAAAGCAGCAATTTAGTCCCTACTGATCCTTGTTTTGTGTTTTTTTTATTATTATAGGTTGTACAAGAAGGTGAGGACCTGGAGTTCAGGAAGGGTGACCCTGTGAGACTCAAGGGAATTGAAGAAGGGGAGGAGGATAAAGTTGTGGCACTCGGGAAAGTGCAGAATGTAGCTGGGGCTTCTCTACACGAGAAAACCATAATTGCAGGAACCGTGTCTGTAGAAGTGCAGAAAAGCCTAGATGACGACTACAGTTTGTTTGCACCCGTAGATCTAGTTTCAGCACCCGTAGATCTAGTTGCAGTGCATCCTGTTTCAGCACCGAATTTTCTATTTCAATGAAATGTGTGAAAATCATTTGCATGACCTGACGCAGTGCTCACAACCGCACGGTTGACTTGTAATAGTCAACAGATCTCATTATCACCCTAATCTGAAACTGAAATCTATGACTACACACCGTAAGAATGGCAGATTCGACTGCATGGCATACATTTGCATTAGACAACGGATAGTGAAGTCCTAGTCAGATGCTTCCGATTTAATATTGAAATTTGACTCCCAGTAGTGAAAGAAACGAGTATACAAGGACTCCATGCAGTCATCAGATGATATGGGTGACTATGTGTAGTGAAGAATATTTGACTTTACAGCGTCGTATTATCTCACGTGTGTATATGGTGCAATACAGTCACAACCACATCACTATACGTAGTGATCAAACCATTGCTATATTCTCTAATACCTCACTATAATTAGTCATGTCCATCTCATGATTTCAACATTGGAGACTATATATAGTCACTTCGATGTGGCTCTACAGAGTCGTATTCTCCCAACTCAATGTATGACTCAATTCAGTCACCATCTCACTACTATGCGTAGTGATAAAACCTGTCATGTATTGACTCATACTTCACTAAAAATAGTCATGCCAATCAGTCGCTATTTGTATATAGATGACTACGTGTAGTCATAAATGTATGACCATATAGAGTCATATGGTCCCAAGTCCCACTGCAGGTCCCGTTTTGAGGTCCCAAAACACTGTGGGAATGCAGCATTGGGAACAAGAAGTGTCCGATATGACCCCCAGTCAGATTGTCCGAAGCGACTAAGTCGAAATGACTACAAACAGTGCTAGTCACATTTTGGTTTATGCCCTATTGTAGTCATAAAACCTAGTCACATTGGGCTGGTTTTCTTGTAGTGGCTGGACATAACTATATATAAATATATATACATATATTCACATGAAATTGTGTAATTAGCACCATCAAGTCTTGGCCATGCCCCACACATTCACTTCAACCTCCCAAACCGATAAGTTTCAGACTTCTCACGTTAGTTGCCCTAAACCACTACATACAGGCACGGACACAATAATAAAACCCGTAATAATTCTGCCACACATTCCTTCTCAATGTAAAACCCCACCTCCACTCTAAACCGCTCTACCATGGAATTGCGTGAATAGATAATTTACTAATCAATTATTAAAATAATGCCGATGGCCAATTCCTAATTACCCTAAACAAATGAAAAACTACTCAATTTTGGACACAAATTCTCCCTATAAAATTAATACCTTAAATTCTCATACTATACAGTGATTGAGAGGGCCAATATACATGTAAACTGTCTCGGGCAGTGTTTATAATGATGGGCAGCCCAAAAAAAAAAATATGACTATAGGGAAAAATGTGACTGCAAAATATGACTAGGAGCAAAAAGTGCTGTCCAAATATGACTGTGCGTTCCCTAGGAACGTTCCCACTCGTTCCCTCTCGTTCCCTACGAAGATATACGTCCCTCCCACCCACTTTATACGGTACACGTGGCAAATATGACTGCAAAATATGACTACCAGTCACATTGTCTAATTTGGCTACCGCCGACAATTTTTCCCTTGCAGAATGTGATAGCCGACAGTCGCCTGTCATCCCCAGTCATATTCTCCCAGTCATAAAAGTACCCATCTCCGGTAGTGATCACTCATCAATTGTAGTTTCAAAAGCACAGTTTAGATTTAAACACTTTGATTGATTTATACATCAACACATTCCAAACAAAACTTGAACAATTGAAATACAAACATATCACTCATCAATCGTAGTTTCTAAAGTATAGTTTAGGGTTTAAACAAATTGATTGTTTTATATTGACATAAACACATTTCAAATCATACTTGAAACGGTTGAAATACAAACATATCACTCATCAATCGTAGTTTCAAAAGCACAGTTTAGGATTTAAACACTTTGATTGTTTTATACATCAACACATTTCAAATCAAAATGTAACAGATTATACACAAACACAGTAATCAATGAATTTTGTTCCTAGAGCTCTTATTATGAATTACATGGATTGTAGAAAACATTTGAAATCAAAATTGCACAAATTAAATTCAAAGACACTAACCTTCTTCATGAATGCCTTCAAGTCGTCATAAACCGGGGGCAAGGGACCACTTCCACCTCCAAGAATTTGTCCCAATGATGTGTTCACTGTAAACTCATCATTGGTGAAGTCCTCCACTCGTCCAAGATCAACCGCCACTGGAGCCTGAGAGAAAAGTTCATAGGGAGATTCACGCTTCGTACCTCGGGAAGGAGTCGATTGTAACTGAGAACCACCGTCCACAGTAGAAGAGGCGCCTACACCTTCTTTCTCGTTCTTCGCAGGTTCAATGGTCTTCTTCTTCCCCTTCTCCTTCTCTGATGCCTTCTCTGCTGCCTTCTCTGCCGCCTTCTCAATGCTTTCCTTCTCCCTTAAGACAGCCTTCTCAGCAGCATCCTTCACCTTCTGAGCCTTCTTTCAATCGGACTCTTCCCGTTTCTTCAGAGCTTTCTCCCTGGCTTCGTCATCGTCCAGATCTGCAAGCTCAATAATGTCTTCAGCTGCAATTGTAGCTTCCTCCCGATTCCGCTTCAGCTCCTTCTCTTTAATTGGCGTGAACGACGTGTTGCAATCCAGGTACCAAGCGCCAGAGTTCAAATGCGCTGTAGTCCATGTCCGCAGCTGCGATGGCGATAGCATACAAAAATCTGATGACCGATCCAACCACGTGTTGATGAAGACAGGGAGATCATTTTTGGCAATTGCCCTCTTGGGAAGAAGCTCATACTTGAAATATCTACAAAAGCACAATGTTAGTTAAATATACAAAGAACAACCCTTAATTGAATTGACTTGACAATTTTGAAATCAAATATAAATTACAATATGAAAATTTATGTCCATTGTTATAACATTCAATCAATTAGAAAAAACAAATATTCAATCAAATAGAAAAACAAACATTCAATCAATTGAAAAAACAAACATTCAATCAATTAGTAAAACAAACATTCAAACTTATTTGACAACATCAATATAAAGCAATGAAGTTCAAATCACAATTTACAATGAAAAAATAAAAACTTAGTTATTGTTTCAATCACCTGAAGATGACACGCTTCACTGCATGGTCAGAACCCTTGAATGAAGAGAAATCCTCAGATTTCTTGAAATGGTCATGGCCTTTGAAGTATGATAGAAAGGCATGATCCCAAAGGCGGATTCTCCACTCCTCAATGTATGCACTCAATGATAGAGGCTCGAGGGGAGAATCCATGGAAATTTCAATGCTATCTACACGAACGATATCCTCAAAGGACTCCACTGTCTTTTCTGCAATCTGTATTGTGAAGTATAAGTATCAACCTTGAAACAAAATATTACTACAATGATTGAAAATAACTGAAGGATCCCAAGATGAATATGATATAGATCCAAAGCACAAATAATAAACTACATGCAAAGATACATACCCCAACCCACCAGCAGGCCTTCACCAAAAAATTTCCCAACTTCTCTTCATTCGTAGGTTTAGATGGGATACGAAGAGCTTCACCGGTTGCAATTGAAGAATTGAAAAACTTGATCCACTTGACCTTGTGAACAAGTGCTACATTTGATGTAGCAATTAATTGGAGCTTGTCCAATGTCAATTCTGGTGTAGAGTTCATTGTCCAGTGTCTTTCAATCTACAAAGTTAAAATGAGATTAATTAGATTTGAGGTTCAATAAGAAAATCATGTGTTTTAACCTAAATCAAATGAATTCATACCTCTTTGAGAAAATCCTCTCCAATTGCAGGATTTGCAACAAAAGCAAGTTTACCCATCTTCACACTCAGTTTGGCAGTCTTCACCTTGATCGTGGCACGCATAGCTGCAGCAGTACTAGCAGCTGAAATATCTTGAGGATCGGTTTGCTCACGGTGCAACCGAACTGCAAGATCTGCAGCAACAACGATCTCATGCTACCATGCATGATCAATTGCAACAAAGTTAGAACCAATAAATTGAGTTGTGTCCTAAAGAAACATTTAAGACAAATCGAAACACGAATCAATAACATACCCGAAACATGAATGCCGTAAACACCTCTAAAGTCTGAGAGTACCACGTACGCCTCTGGCTAATCATTTGACATTTCAAAATCTCAACAGGAGTAAGAAGCTCATTGAACATATCTAATGGCATCACTCCGTACTTCTTGGCTCTGTACAACATGTGAATGAGGCTGGTCTTCACATAAGAATCCTCGGTGTGCCTAATTGAGTTCAAAATTAGAACAAGATGTTTACAAGTATTAATCATTAATTCATAGCAAATAACGTTCAATTGTTATACAACAAATAAATAAAAATTGTTTAATACAAACTCACTTGTTGATGTCATGCATCACTTGCATGACCACACCAATCCGCCCCTTAGTGTCAAGAATGATAGTATCAACATGATAGTGCCACGATGGCTCATTTGCATGCAACCTCTGAATATGGTTCATCCATGTAGCTCTACGATGGTTTCCGTCACACACAAAAAACATCTTGTTAATGTACTGCTCGATCCTAGGAAAACCGCAGAGGTATTTATTGAATTTTTCATTCTCCTCATCCCATAACGGTCCCCACTTCTCTTTGTCCTCCTGTAAAACTTCTTGAACATCACCTTGCCCATTAGTAACAGATACATAAAATACCGCTGCACCATCTCGATATCCATGGACAAACTCCTCCTCGAGTTTGGTCAAATCACATGCAAGGGTAGGCCTCACCATTGGCATGCTAATCATCCGACACAGAGGGATGTGATGCCTAGAAATGTTGACGGGCTGAAGTCGAAGGCTTGCGATTGTTGCAACGGCATTAAGCTTCTGGCGACTCCTAATAACATCTTCACTCGCCCCCAACGTAGCTTCATCATCGTCATTCTCCTCCGCATCAAGATCTGTAGCATCCTCCTCTCCACCTCCCAATGACAGTTGACGTTCTGGGCTATCATCCCTCGCGTCGTGCTCCTGGCCACCCTTTGAAATGAATGAACATCCATGATCATTAGCTATCATACTAAAGCACTTATAAATAATTGCATCATCACCATCATCTAAAGAAAATGCTAACACATATAGTATCATTGTTAGCCATGAAACGTCATGAGCAAAGAAACAACAACTTCGGAACTTCCATCGCGACCATATCATAACCGCATGTAAAACCAAAAACACCAAACCAAGAAGCAAACATTCATGGCACGTCACGTAAGCACGACATGTCAACGCCACACACCATCATGAGCACATCATCACAAAGTCAACACGACGGACACAAAGAGAGTGGTCATCACCAAGACACCACGTCTGCTAGTGCGAGAAACATTTAAGATTGAGCAGAACAAGCAATGCAACCATCACGAGTAAGGCACACGCCAAAGATGCACGCCAAAGTCACACGAGCAATCCACAAGCAACACACAGCCAAGGATGCACGACCAGAATCCACTGTCTCACTCGGACTCCCAGGAGTCCCATTGCCACACCAACCCTGGACTCCCACTCGATCTGCCGGGTCCCATTGCCACGTGACGTCGGAATTCCCACTCGTATTTCCGGGACTCGCATTGCGACGCTACGCCGGGACTACTAATCGTACTCACAGGACCCCATTGCAACACCACGTCGGGACCCTAAACAAAAATACATTCTCACCTCCATTCATGTTTGTATGTGAAATTTACATGGATTTGATAGTTTTAACAATTCGATGTCTATTATTCGTATATTGTTGGATTTTAAAGCCAATTGAAGCACATAACCAATTCATTTTTATTTTATTTTTCACGTCTTATTAGTACTCCGATTTTTTCATAATTTAATAATTCGTTATTGTTGAAATAATAAACTTTTATCATGTATTCGAGACTACGTTATTCCTGTATGTATTAAATTTATGTTTATGATGTGTTGCATATTTTTATCACAACATTCAACAAAGTATGATAATCTATATTCATGTCATCTTTTAATTAGTGAAAAATATCACATAACATAAGAAATAGATGTATTATGTCCTACGTAAATTTCAAGAAATTCATGAATCATGGCTTAAGTAAATTTGAGACATACGCAAATTACGTTCTACGTGAATTTGAGAAATACGTGAATTATGTTTTACGTGAATTTCAAAAAAACATCCTCTTATTATTAAAATACAAGAGCTCTTCATCAAACACTTTACAACATCTACACATGAAAAAATGTTCAAAAATGTTTTGTATTGCAAAAGTTATGAAGGTTTAAAATTACTAGATGTTTTTCTAACTCTGCTGTCACTTTAAATTGAATAGAGAAAAACTTCTAAATATTTTACTAATTTTTTTTATTGGAGCACGTTCCTCATTACAATACCTACCCATAAAAAAAAACCGATCAAAAATGTATTGTATTGCAAAAGTTATAAATGTTTAAAAATTACTACGTGTTTTTCTAACTCTGCTGTCACTTTAAATTGAATAGAGAAAAACTCCTAAATGTTTTACTATTTTTTTTATTGGAGTACGTTCCACATTACAATACCTACCTATGAAAAAAAAAAGCGTTAAAAAATGTATTGTATTGCAAAAGTTATGACCGTTTGAAAATTTACCAAACTATGTAAATTGCTGAATTTTTTTAGTAATTGTATATTATCGATTTTTCAAGCGTTTTGGACATGAGAAGTGGGTTGGGAAAGTGGAGATAGTCTCCTTACCCATAATCATGAGGTCTTGAGTTTGATCCTCATGGCCGACATGTGATGACTTGGAGTTGTGGGTTGATCGCGATGACGTGGAGTGGACTTGGCGTTGACTAGGACGCAAGGTCAAAGTTGTAATAGTAAGTTCGGGCAACCAGAAATTTTTGGGCAGCCAGAATTTTTCCGGGCAGCTAGATTTTGCCGAGCAGCCAGAATCTTTCCGGGCAATGCAGATTTTTTTCACAACATTCAAATTTCACAGCAATTAAATTTCACAGCATTCCAATTTCACAACATTCAAATTTCACAAAAAATTGATATTTCAGAATTTGTAAATTGAAGAGGATTACGTGATTTGCAATATCAACGTAATGAAGTGGATTATTTTTTTGTTTTACGACAAAGTGTTCAAAAGCACCAATTAATTACAATTCAAAAGTTGGTGCATCATTGAAAATGCACCAATTTATTTGTGCAAAATTTGGTGGCAAAATACTATGTTTTGTACTAGTGCATCACGAGCACGCCATCACGACTCGCCAGCACGAAGGGAACTCTCACCCTTAACAAACTTCCCAACACTGTAGCAGTACTACTTATGCACCACTCCCCGGTCTCTAAATCACGCACTCCCCTGGCTTTGAAAAATTCACTAATGAGAGTACCAAGTGTTGTGGGACTCGTCACGCACCACTCCCAGATCTTGTCACCACGCACTCTTCTCACTTATAAATCATGTACTCTCCTTACTTTGCAACAATTCGTCATGAGAGTCCCAAGTTGTGTGGGACTCGTCACGCACTACTCCCGGGACTCGACATCACTTAGGAAACATTCTGCCGCCAAAGGACTCATTTTCGTGCCGTCATGGGACTCATTTTCGTGAACTTGTGATCAGGCAGGTTATGGTAGCCCTGGGTGTCGGCCCCGAGACACCTCTCTTGGTGGAGAGGTTTAATCTAAAATTGTAAGTGACGACACGACATCTCAATCCACAATGACGGCTGACACGACGACGACAAATGCCACGACGACGACCGAGCACCGTGACATGATCAGGGTGGACTTCAAGCTCCCAGGGTGTCGGCCCCGAGGCTCCTCTGTCGGTAGACCTGCTTGATTATCCAGATTCTCAAATCCTTGCGCATTACCACCGATATGACGAAGGGCTGATCAGGCCTTGTTGAGCGCCGCGAGGGAGTCGGCCCCAAGACCCTTCTCTCGGTAGATAGCCATGATCTAAGATATCAGACGCAAAGATGACAACAACGTCCTCAACAGCACCACGCCCATCACAAGTGTCAAGAAAAGCAAGAGGGTGCCATGGCTCTCGGCCCCGAGACACCATCCAATAATATGCAAATAGATCTACAAAATTGAAACTAATGCCACATAACACGCTTCGCTCTCGCCACAAGAAGGTCATTGACCACAAATGCTACACAGACACGAGATATTGACAACATAGCACCAATACAAAGATCACGACATCAAAGAAGCCCTCAATACACGACTAAATCGATTCTATCACCGCTACATCCGCGTCTGTTAGATCACTCAGGGGAACACACTACAAGTGTGTCGGCCCCGAGACCCCTCCAGAGGTAGAGGGTTCTGATCAATGAAATGACCCTTGCATGAGTCCCCATCTTGAGTCCCCAGCAAGAGAATGCGTGATGACGAGACCCGGGTGTGGGGCATGACAAGTGGCACCTGTGACGAGCATTGCGCGACGAGCGTGACAAGCACTGTGTGACGATAGTGACGAGCACAGCGTGACCAACATTGCGCGACGAGTGGGGAAAGCTCGTGTGCGAGCAGAGAGCGGAGAGCGGAGAGCAGAAAGCCGAGAGCGGAGAGCAAAAAATTCACATTTACCTAGTAAATTTTGAACAATTTTTAACCTAGATTAGAAAAAACTCGGTAAAAAAGTCGCCTATATTTAGGTTTTTACCCCACCTAAAAATAGGGGTTTACTTCATGGTAACTTTCTTTTAATAGTAAATTTACTATTTTAAGGCTTAGGGAACATTTAGACCGGTAAAATTTAGGGTTAATCAACGATACCTAGTCCCGGGAATTCGCATCGGTTTAGAGTTGCCCTTAGGCAGTCCTCAGCAATCACGGGACCAACCACCGGGATAGCCTCAAGGCAGTCCCGGGCAGTCCCGGGACCAACCACCAGGACAGCCTTTTAGGCAGTCCCGGGTAGTCACGAGACCAAGCACCGGGTCATCCAAAAATTAATCAATTTTTTGAAGTCCTTTTGTAATTAAAATGAATTTGTGAAGCATTTGACTTAACAATTTGTAAAAAAATCATGTTAAATAAAAAAAATCTGAAAATTTCAGGACTTTTAGGAAACACTTAATTTCATGCATGAAAATATTATAAAATATACTTTGATTATTCTTCAAGGCTTAATTCTATATATTTCTGTAGTTTGACTTTTCCAGAAAGGACTGGTACGTTTAAGGGTTAATGTGTTTATTGTTTGTGTACGTTATACGGCTATGTAACTCAAATTAATACCCCTTTTGTGCACTCACGTATACTCGTACATTTTCAGTACAGTGCACCCCACGAGGGTAGTGCGCATGCATGTTCTAGCGTCCATCAGTGAAGTTGAAGATATTTACATGGCAGATCGCTTTGTATACCATGGCAATGTAGAGTTTGCAATGTGGAATTGGCCATTTGCTACAGTTAAAAAAAATACTCTTACGCATGTTTTCTAACTGTAGGCATCTTGCTAGGAAGTTGGTGGGCTTATCATGAATTAGGGTGGGGGGGTTGGTGGTTTTGGGATCCTGTAGAAAATGCTTCTTTTATGCCTTGGCTATTAGCTACAGCTTGTATTCATTCAGTAATTTTACCTAAATTGAATTATTGGACTTTGTTTCTTAATATGGTCACTTCTCTATGTCGTGTTTTAGGAACTTTTTTCGTACGTTCTGGATTGCTAACTTCTGTTCATAGTTTTGCTACAGATTCTACACGAGGAATCTTTTTATGGTTATTTTTCCTCTTAATTACTAGCATATCTTTGATGTTTTTTTTCAAATGAAGCAGCTTGCAAGTACTAGGCTAGTTGGTGCATTATCTGATTTACCATCGAATCAAAGCCTGAAGGCCCCAAAACCCTGTAGACGGTAAACACGAGCGAATGACTCATATTTGTCGTGCATGTAGAATCACTGACTAAGTATAGTCATCAAGATTACCGATACCACAACTACTACATATTATGGTTTGTACTTGGTTTGCTAATACAATGGGCTATGCCATGCATTTGGCCTCATTTCCTACTCTGATGGCAAATCATGTCCCACCTCTAGATCCTCCTCTGCAGCGACCAAAGCTTGGTTTACATCTTCTGTGGTTAGTCTCCTACAGCTTCTCAAATCAGGAGTGTCTAGTTCCCTTTCCACGGTAGTGTATTCAGGCCGTAGGCCTACATGCTCCTCATCTCTACCTAACTGCACACTCTGCAGATCATCTCTTCCGCCATCACTTGACTCGACTCTTGCGCCACGCGGCTGTCGTCGTAACACAATCTTCCATCCACTGCTGTCCTCGTCGTCTACATAAAAAACTTGTTGTACGTGAAGAGGGAATGCAAAGGAGTCCGCTGAATATGGAATCAATCGATCAAATCTGAACAACGTGAACCCATATTCGTCACATTTCATTGTAGCGCGAGCTCCCCTCTTGTTTGCTTGGGCCCATGTGCAATACAACACCACCACTTCAAATTTGCCGTAGTCTACGCTGATAATTTCGTCCACCCACCCCACATACTCCAGATTTGTTGTCCTCATGTTCCTGTCACTAGAGCTAGCGCGACACGATTGCAGAAACGTAGCCGCTACTCCACTATCGCATGTCAACATATCTACTTCTGCAGAGCGTACTTGTATATGATTGCCGTATGCATACATCGCCTTGTATCCCTTCGCTTCTCGTCTAGGAGGCAGTACCAGTGCGAGTATATCCCCAGAGACATCAATGCCCATTGCAACGTCTTCAGATGCAGCAGTTTTGAACCACGTATTGAAGGATTCATGTCGTATATCCATGGGATAATCTGGAAGTTCTCTCCTGCTTCGTTTTCGGAATTCTTTTCAAGCCTCTTCTCGTCGACTCATTTCACTCGTGTACCGCCTGCAATATACACATCACCTCCAGTCCGTCATTGTTCCTAAATTTTTAGAAGACAACCTCATGTGCACAGAAGTTAGTAAGTGCTTCCAGAATGGTGACTACACGTAGTCGTTTGTTCCACTATTCTGACTGTCCCGTCTGTCTCGTGCTAATAGCTACTCTTTTAATCTAAAATGATGACCAGACGTAGTGCTTTGGTTATTTTATATAGCTATGTGGAAATCATATTGCACAGAAGCTTACTGTCTGTAATCTTGAAGGATTTCAGCGTTGTTATTCACGAACTCATGAATCCACTATTGCAGTTCCGGCAACAATATGCGTCGTCTCCCCTTCCCTTGCAACACTTCGTCATTCATACTGGGCTCCTCTTTGTCGTCCCAAACACAGCGTGCTGTCATAGTACAATTTTGCATGTACTCAGTGCAAAATCCAATCGCCTCCTCCATGATGTACCCCCTTGCCATCGACCCCTCCGGTTGTGCTCGTTCTCGTACATAGCCGGGGAAAGCTCGTGTGCGAGCAGAGAGCGGAGAGCGGAGAGCAGAAAGCCGAGAGCGGAGAGCAGAAAATTCACATTTACCTAGTAAATTTCGAACAATTTTTAACCTAGATTAGGAAAAACTCGGTAAAAAGTGGTCTATATTTAGGTTTTTACCCCACCTAAAAATAGGAGTTTACCTCATGGTAATTTTCTTTTAATAGTATATTTACTATTTTAAAGGTTTAGGGAACATTTATGCCGGTAAAAGTTAGGGTTCATCAACGATACCTAGTCCCGGGAAGTCACATCGGTTTAGATTCGCCCTAAGGCAGTCCTCAGCAGTCACCGGACCAACCACCGGGACAGCCCTTATGCAATCCCGGGCAGTCCCGGGACCAACCACCGGGACAGCCCTTCGGCAGTCCCGGGCAGTCCCGGGACCAACCACCGGGACAGCTTCTAGGCAGTCCTGGGCAGTCCCGGGACCAACCACCGCGACAGCCCTCTGGCAGTCCCGGGCAGTCCCGGGACCAACCGGCGGGGCAGCCCTCTAGGCAGTCCCGGGCAGTCCCGGGACCCACCACCGGGACAGCCCTTAGGCAGTCCCGGGACCAACCGCAGGGACAGTCCTTTAAGCAGTCCCGGGCAGTCCCGGGACCAACGACCGGGACAGCTCCTACGCAGTCCTGGGAAATCCCGGGACCAACCACCGAGACAGCCCTCTAGGCAGTCCCGGGCAGTCCCGCGACCAACCGCCGGGACAGCCCTCTAAGCAGTCTCGGGCAGTCCCGGGACCAACCACCGAGACAGCCCTCTAGGCAGTCCCGGGCAGTCCCGCGACCAACCGCCGGGACAGCCCTCTAAGCAGTCCCGGGCAGTCCCGGGACCAACCACCGGGAATGCCCTCTAAGCAGTCCCGGGCAATCCCGGGACCAACCACCGGGACAGCTTCTAGGCAGTCTCCGGCAGTCCCGGGACCAACCACCGGGACAGCCCTCTAGGCAGTCCCGGGCAGTCCCGGGACCAACCGGCGGGGCAGCCCTCTAAGCAGTCCCGGGCAGTCCCGGGACCAACCACCGGGACAGCCTTTGGGCGGTCCCGGGCAGTCACGGGACCAACCACCGAGACAGCTTCTAGGCAGTCCCGGGCAGTCCCGGGACCAACCACCGGGACAGCCCTCTAGGCAGTCCCGGGCAGTCCCGGGACCAACCGGCGGGACAGCCCTCTAAGCAGTCCCGGGCAGCCCCGGGACCAACCACCGGGACAGCCCTTAGGTAGTCGCGGGACCAACGGCCGGGACAGTCCTTTAAGCAGTCCCGGGCAGTCCCGGGACCAATGACCGGGACAGCTCCTAGGCAGTCCCGCGCAGTCCCGGGACCAACCACCGAGACAGCCCTCTAGGTAGTCCCGGGCAGTCCCGCGACCAACCGCCGGGACAGCCCTCTAAGCAGTCCCGGGCAGTCCCGGGACCAACCACCGGGAATGCCCTCTAAGCAGTCCCGGGCAGTTCCGGGACCAACCACCGGGAATGCCCTCTAAGCAGTCCCGGGCAGTCCCGGGACCAACCACCGGGACAGCTTCTAGGCAGTCTCTGGCAGTCCCGGGACCAACCACCGGGACAGCCCTCTAGGCAGTCCCGGGCAGTCCCGGGACCAACCGGCGGGGCAGCCCTCTAAGCAGTCCCGGGCAGTCCCGGGACCAACCACCGGGACAGCCTTTGGGCAGTCCCGGGCAGTCACGGGACCAACCACCGAGACAGCTTCTAGGCAGTCCCGGGCAGTCCCGGGACCAACCACCGGGACAGCCCTCTAGGCAGTCCCGGGCAGTCCCGGGACCAACCGGCGGGACAGCCCTAAGGACTTCGACATTGCGGCGATCAAAAGAGAGCTTACTTTGGAAAGTATCACGAATAAGGACAACAAGTCATCTAGTCCATGCAAATCACATCTACTCGTAATTCAAACCCGGAAGTGAAAGGTTGGAGTTTTATCGCAGCTCGTCAATCCAGTACAGACGCTGCCTCCCGCGTGGTCGCCTGTGCTGTCGTCCCAACGCTGCTGCCCGCAGGGTCACCCGTTCTGTCGCGGCAACGCATGCAATTGCGCATCAGGAATGCATATTGCCGTAGCATCTTGGTTGAGGAGCAGTTAGTCTGTAATCGTTCAATGAAGATGGAAATTGAAGAGTACATGCTGCGGCTACAAACCAGCAATGTTGACACTGTTGCTGATTCCACCTATCTTGAGGAAGATGATGATACTCCGATGAAACCATGTGCTTCTCGCTAGACAGACTATTAGGACTTCCAAGATTTAGGAGGTGGATGCAATTTCCCATTTTCATTTCCTAGAGTAGTTGGTTCTCTACCTCCTAGTTCGCTCGTGCTGTCGCGCAAACGCTAACGCAGCCTACGGTGCTGCCATCGCTGTTGCTCGTGCTCTCGCACCTACGGTGCTGCCCGCGTTGTCGCTCCTACGGTGTTGCCCGCGCGATTGCCTGTGCTGTCGCGCCAACGCTGCTGCCCGCACGGTCGCCCGTGCTGTCGTAGCAACGCATGCAGCTACGCATATGGCTGCACGGACAAAAGGAAGGAAGAAGCTTATCAAAGGCCCTTCTATCCCAAGGGGATCAAGGTTTTGACTCTGTTTCCAGAGTTTGGAGGTGCGGAAGTAGCTCTTCTGAAGGTGGGGATCAAATTGAACGTGGTGGTGAGTGTGGAGATTGAAGAAGGATCGCTTATCAAAGGCCCTTCTTTGCCATTGGTTTTGATTGCCGGGACATGTGCATATGTCACCAATTTCGTCGTCAATCACTTCTAGGCGGAACTCATAATCCTTCAAGATGTCTCCTGAGGTTCTTCATTATTTCCCCGCATATGTTTAGCACAATCACAGCTAGAGTGAAGCTCGTCCATCCACTCCAAAAGCTGCTGCCCGCGCGGTCGCCCGTGCTGTTGCGCCACTGCTGCTGCCAAAGCTGCTGCCCGCCCTGTCGCGCCAACGCTGCTGCTCCCGATGTCGCGCCACCGCTGCTGCCCGCGCTGTCGCGCCAACGCTGCTGCCCGCGCTGCCGCCAATGCTGCTTCCCGCGCTGTCGCGCCACCGCTGCTGCCCGCGCTGTTGATTGTGTTGTCGCGCCAACGGGCAGGGATTGGATTGTATCCCAAGGGGATCAAGGTTTTGACTCTGTTTCCAGGGTTTGGAGGTGCGGAAGTAGCTCTTCTGAAGGTGGGGATCAAATTGAACGTGGTGGTGAGTGTGGAGATTGAAGATGGATCGCGACGTTGTCGGCAAACATGGAGGGCCGTAACGGATCAAAGCGGCTGCCTGGACCTGGACTTCCACGACGTGCAAGACCTGACCAAGCTTGTAGACAACGATCATCCGTTGGATTTTCTTGACGGTGGAGATTAATGCAGATCACATCTCTCGATCTTACGGTTGTGGATCTCTTTGGTGTCTCTCTGGGGCACCGCTCATGTATTGTTCTCCCATCGTTCTGCGCATTGTCGCTGTGATTCAGCTCGCCTTTGTTTTGATTCCGCTCGTCTGGGGCTGTGATTCCGCACCCCATTCGCTGATGAAGCCTTGTGCCTGTGGTGTGGTGGGCCTGGTCCATGGCCTCCATGTTCCTTGAAGTCGTCGCTCACGTCGCATCTCCGCGTCTCCATCGGCAAGCCCGTGCCCAACAGCTCCAGGTACGCCCACAGTTCCGTTCTGTTGGCAAACACGCTAGTTTCTTAGGAGCCAGTCTCAAACATGATCGGAAGGTCGGCCCGCTGTGGTCGTCTTAAACTGTTTCGTGTTGAAAGTTAGACTACGGAACAACGATGGGTATGTAATCCATCCAGCTCTCTCTGCTCGTGGTCCAAAACCCTAAGACATCCCTTGTACTATATCACGGCACTGACGCGCGTGATGATAGAGACACTTATCATTCATAATTATGGTCATTGGAAGGTCTTTCATGAGCTTCTTCCTTATCCTAGGTTGGCGCGCGAGCGCTGCCGGGCTGTCACGGTAAATGGTTCCGAATCTGCGTACCAAGGGCAATTATTATTAGAACCCATTACAATTGACCCAATGTAATCAGCATGGTGGAGTCAATCATGAAACAATAGCAATCGAGTTATCAGCGATTATAATAATTGCGCGTTTGAATGGAAGATCAAGAAGTATAGGAGATTGTGGTAGCCAATTCTGCGGCGGATGTCAATCTTAGAGATCAGAGAAAATGTCTGGATTAGAATTTGGGACAGCGCTTTTAGATCATTGCTGGGGCCATGTCAGGTATGCCAAAGTTGCAGAAAGTTAAAATTGATTTATTGGAGTCTACTTCACAGATGCGCTTTTGAAATGGGGCTCACCAATATTGACTTTGAGGGTCTAGGATATGACCTAAGTGCATGGATGTTGATGGTAGTTATATATCGAATTCACGGTTTGCATTACCATAGCAGGATCACTCTTCTAAGTCAATCTTGTGTGCTTATTACCTTCATAGTTGTAATGCGCAAATGGCTAGCATATACTCGGGAGATTGTAGCACAGATTTCGATACCATGAGTGTAGCAGATAGGCCAAGTCCGTGGGTACCAACACGGACTTAGATGTACCTAGCCATGATCGAGCACTTTGCTAGGTTTCATTCTCAATACAAAAGGGATGCTGTGAGCGTCGACTCGGCTGTGGAGGCTGACCTAGGTTTAGACGATGACGTAGAACGGTTGAGAATCGAGTGCCCTTACTCGTTCATTCAGCAGTGCGACATCGTTGATGATTGCACTGAGCGGACGTACTTGTTCAAGATGTCGGAAGATGGATCGGGCTGTGGGGTTGATCTTGTGAGGCGAATGCAGCCAGGAGGAGATCTAGCGAGTTGCTGGATCATGTTTGACCATATCAAGAGAGTGGTTGGATGGACGACGATGTCCTGTCATGTTTTTGATGCAGAATTTGGTCGATTGATGACCATAGCCACTTGTGAGATTACCAACAATGATGCGGAGTCGCAGAAGCACATGTGGATAGCTTTTAATCAAGTAATGGAAAGAAACGGGGTTCCCAATCCCTACTTCAAAGGATTTATAGCGGACCGACATGAAGCTAACTGGGAGGCTTTGAGGGTCATATACGGGAATGGGGATCCAAACTGTAAGTTGGTTGGTAGGGAGAGATGTCTTGATATGGATTGGACCGGTTCATTGGAACGGGTGACACTGGAGAATATTCAGCCAAACAGTCAAGAGTTCCACAAGAAACTTTGTAAAGATTACAAAGAGGCCAAGACCGCTTGGGAGTCTGAAGAGCTGTACCACTGCGTAAGAGATATGTGGTTGTCTTCAGGAGCTGCTATCGAAGATGGAGTGCGACTGCTGGATAATTGGTTAGGATTCTGGCACTTCAGATACCGTCAATGGGGCGGCTTCTTTCACCTGGTAATTTCTCGAATCGATGCTGTGAGAATATATTGCTGAAACAAATGTCAGTAATGTGATTATCGATGTCACTGACCCTTTTTAATCTTGTGATCAGGATCTCAAAATCTGCGTGGAGGCGGATTTACCATCGTGTAATCTAGGCGGAACCGCATATAGCCACTGGAAACGGCTGTCGGAGAGTAGAGGGACGGGTCTCTACATCGCAACAGTTGACGATATGATGCGCTCTGTGAAGCAATCAGCTGTTTACGAAGGGTTCATACTCGCCATTCGTCGTGAACAGAATATGTCCTCGATGAGCATTGGATATGGGCTTTAATTCAGAACATCTCTGTGTGCAGACGTTATAGTCCTAGGAAACTTGGTGAAACGCAGTGTGCTGAATAGTATCGATGAATGGATCGGTGATAGTATCAAAATGAATAGTATCGGTGATAGTATCAAAATGTGCATCCTCTGGACTCCATCATAATAAATTCAGGACGGAGCTATTGCAACGTGTACGGATCTTTGATTAAAAACTATAATCGGGCTCTTTTTCGTAATGGTATTGTTCGGTTCTTACCACTACTCCTACAACAATAAGTTGACTTCCATGAAATTTTCTTGTCACATCCCAAGAGTCGCGCTCAAGTACAAGCACTACCCTTCAAATAACACTAAGTTTCCGTGGTGTTCATGGTTTCGTGTTCATGGTGATCATCTTCTAATGTTCACAGAACACCAGAAGATGAACACCATGAATACGACCAAGAACACGACCAGCAAGAACACGAAGAGCTTGTGTTCATCTTCGTGTTCATGGTTTTCGTGTTCTTGCTAGTGTTCATATTCTGGTGTTCATGGTGAACACCAAAAGAAGATGACCATGAACACGAACACCTGCAAGAACACGACCATGAACACCAGCAAGAACGCGACCATCAAGAACACGACCAGGAAAAACACGAAGACCATGAACACGAAGATGAACACCAGCACGAGCTCGTGTTCATCTTTGTGTTCATGGTCTTTGTGTTCTTGCTGGTCGTGTTTTTGCTCGTATTCATGGTGTTCTACTCGTGTTCAACCCCCAGTGGCTGGCACCTCACAAGAATATAGCTCGTGCACGAGCTATACATATAGAGCTAAACCCAGAGCTCAAGGACACAAACACCATGAACACGAGCAAGAACACGACCAGCATGAGCACGAAGACCATGAACACGAAGACCATGAACACGAAGATGAACACGAGCTCGAGCTGGTGTTCATCTTCGTGTTCATGGTCTTTGTGTTCTTGATGGTCGCGTTCTTGCTGGTGTTCATGGTCGTGTTCATGGTGTTTGTGTTCATGGTCATCTTCTTTTGGTGTTCACCATGAACACCAGAAGATGAACACCATGAACACGAACACCATGAACACCAGCAAGAACACGAGGACCATGAACACGAATATGAACACCAGTTTATGCTGGTGTTCATCTTCGTGTTCATGGTCCTCGTGTTCTTGGTGGTCGTGTTCTTGGTGGTCGTGTTCTTGCTGGACGTGCTCTTGCTGGTGTTCATGGTCGTGACCCTCTGGAGACCCGCAACTTGCCACCCAAAGTGACGTACCCAACGGAACGTGCCCAAAGCAATTTTAGATTATCAACATGAAGGAGCCAAGAGTGGCAAGCACTACCAGGAAGAAATTGTGTGAGCATGGTAACTACTATAATCAATGCCATAATTCTCATTATAAAACATAAACATTGCGGAGTGGTTCCTGAAGATGGAGTGATATCCTGACCACAAAACATTCTATAACCTTGCCCTTAACTAGAAGCAGAGGAGTCATCTTCGAATTCTTCACCTTGATCAGCCTCGTCATCTACAAATTCACGAACTCTGGGATTATAGCAACGTCTACTACGACGTGATTTAGGAGATACTGCGACATACGCCTTTGCAAACTCTTCCGCGTATTCAGGAAGTTTGAATGATGAAGGCGAACTAAGAAGTTTTAGATCCCTGGTAAACTCTCTGCACAAGCCGTATAACGAGTTAGAGTAGAATAAGACGAGTAGAATGGGACGAGAAACCGTGATGATTATTTAGACAAGTCCAAATCATTTAAGCCAAATTTCACAACTTACGCACAAGTGGTGGTGAACCACTGCCTCTTGGGTTTTTTAGCCGGATTGGGATTTACTGGTGGAGTAGTAATCTTTGCCTTCGCAGCAGAATCATGGACTTTTGCAGGTGCCAAGGGTGCAAGCAGGGCGTCGAAAATTAGACGATCGTCCTCCAAAGCAATGACGTGACGGCCGGTTGCGATACACGCCTTCACAGATGTGCCTATATCATAAAAATATCAGGAATTAGGCAAAGTGTTCAAATATTGAAGAAAACTCAATTAATGCATATCATAGTAAAGAATGTACGTCATACCAGTGGAAGCTTTGCAATCAAGTACGATGTCACCAGGCTTGCAAAATTGTTGAATTAGCAAGCGAAAAAATGGCTCGTTCTTCTCACGTGCTCCACGCCACGGTATGCCATTGTTCATAGTCACATCGTCATCCGTGAGATTAAACAGCGCGTCGTTCTTCTCAACAGGGTCACCACCATAGTGTGCACCTCGATTCTCAGAGAAAGAGAAGCGCGAAGGAATCACGCTTCGTACAAAGAGCTGGATCCAAAAACGAACCGACTGGCATTTCTCCCCATCACATACGACACAAATTAGTTGACATACAAACCAAGAATGAAGATATAATTATGGAACGAGAAAATCATATGGAATCTAGCAATTACAGTGTAGTTGTTACCGTGAGAGTTGGATCTCGAGGCAATGCCAAGCAGAGTTCATTAATGCCCCACCAATCCTTGAGGAGTTTCATGTCATACTGGTCAGCCCTCCCATCGATTTCCATCATCAAGGCACGATCGTCACAATGAATGAGAACCAGTGCACCGTCGTCGTGAAGAATATTGTCAGCCATCTGAAATACGTATTCTATATAATTCGTTACACGCGAGTTCCAATCTGGAACAGTTGTTGAGATGCCAGGAACGGGCAAGTTTTCAGGGATATCTGCAATAATTAAATCTATCCCTGTGTGCTTGAATTTCTTGCAAACCTCTGATGACACATGTCGCTGGCGACTGGAATTTGCCTACCCATTAAACAATAATCCAAGTTAGCGTAGCAATGAAAAGAGATGTGAGCCAATTGAACATGATGGATCGTGGGAATTAAAATCACCTTTGCGATGCAGTCGTGCAGCTGTACCCATCGAGGATCAACCGCTAAAGACTTTTGCGCATTATCCGCAAGCTCTTGTAGAGATGTACACTCCAGATGCACCCGCAATGACGTTTGTTCAACCCTAGATGAGCTGGCACATGGAAACTGAGACTGCTTCTTCTTTCGCAAGCGGTGCACTGATGCATGAAACCCATTCGAAATGGATGAATCTGGCGCCAATGGTGTGGTACATTCGAGAGCCAGATCCTCCGAACGACCTGCAGTGTCATGACTGACAAAGGGTGCGTCTAATGGAGACTCGTCGTCTCTACCAGAGTCCTCGTTGCCAGCCTCCTCCGTTGCAACCAAGGCCTCTTTGGCTCCTTGTTCTTTGGTCCCCTTCTCTTTGGCTCCCTTCTCTTTGTCTCCTTTCTCTTTGGCTCCACTCTCCTTCTCCTCGATTGCCTCCTTCTCCGCCTTCTCCTTCTCGATTCTCTCTCTCTCAGCCTTCTCTTTATCTGCCTTGGTTTGTCGCTTCTTCTTCTCCTTGGGAGGCTGGATAACCTGAAGGTACTCTTCGTTTGAGATGTCATCCACGGCTTCCACTGGAGCTTGACCTCCGTCAATGGCAGTCCGCTCAACAACCCCTGTCAATGGAGTATAATTTCGACTGCAATCCAGGTACCAGCATCCAGAATCCAAATGCTTTGCATTAAATCTCTTGAACTGCTCGAACGTGAACATGGCCATGTCCGAGCCTTTCTGGAGCCAGGACTCAAAGTAGAGTGGTAATGCATCCTTTGAAATGACTTTCTTCGCGACCAGCATACGGACTAGGTACCTAGCATTAGAAAGATCAACAATATGAGTTCTAATGAATGATAACACAATAATGATGATCATGCTACAAAAGAAACAAGAGTAATGGAAGACGTATTCTAATTGAGCGCAAACCTGTAGACAACACGCTTGACCGCTTGAGTTGTTCCTGGGTAATCTTTGAACGGAGTCTTCTTAATGTAAAGCTTGTTGTCTTTTGTGCCAAAGAAATTGCTAAAGGCCTTGTCCCATAGCAGAATTCGCCAACTCTCTACATAATTGCCTGGTTTCCGTGTACCAAAAATTGTCCAATCAACAGTGATGTTCTCGTCTTTGAGAATTTCATCAACCATCTTCACGACGGCCTCTTCCAACTATTGCCAAAATCCCAATAGTTAGAGTTCTGCATGCAATGGACCTCGTGTTCACCCCCAGTGGCTAGCACCTCACAAGAATAGAGCTCGTGCACGAGCTATACATCCAAAACTAAACCAAGAGCTAAACCCAGAGCTAATCTACACGAGCACCATGAACACGACCATGAACACCAGCGAGAACACGAAGATGAACACGAAGATGAACACCATGATCACGGCCATTAACACCAGCAAGAACATGACCATGAACACGAAGATGAACACGATGATGAACACAATGAACACGACGATGATCACCAGCAAGAACACGAAGACCATGAACACGAAGATGAACACCAGCGCGAGCTGGTGTTCATCTTCGTGTTCATGGTCTTCGTGTTCATGCTGGTCGTGTTCTTGCTGGTGGTCATGCTGGTCGTCTACTCGTGTTCATGCGGTTCGTGTTCATGGTTGTGTCCATGGTGTTCATCTTCTGGTGACAGAACAAAAATTGGGATCCCACCCCTCGTGGATTGCACGTCTCAAAACTAGAGGTCGTACACGAGCTATACCCCCAGTGAAATCGCCAGAGCTAAACCAAAGCTAAACCCAGAGCTAATTCACAGGACCATGAACACCAGCATGAACAGGACCATGAACACGAAGGTGAACACGAAGATGAACACCATGAATACGACCATGATCACCTGCAAGAACACGAAGACCATGAACACGAAGATGAACACCAGTTGGTCGTGTTCATGGTGTTCATAGTCTTCGTGTTCATGGTGATCTTCTTCAGGTGTTCACCTCGAACACGAGAAGATGAACACCATCAACACGTACACAATGAACACCAACAAGAACACGAAGATCATGAACACAAAGATGAACACCAGCTCGCACTGGTGTTCATCTTCGTGTTCATGGTCCTTGTGTTCTTGTTGGTCATGTTCTTGTTTTTGTTCATGGTCGTCTACTGGTGCTCATGCTGTTGGTGTTCATGGTCGTGTTCAAGGTGTTCATCATTTGGTGTTCGTGGTAAACACCAGATGATGAACACTATGAACACGTCCATAAAAAGCAGCAAGAACACGACCGGCAAGAACACGATGACCATGCTCACAAAGACGAACACCAGGTCGTGCAGGTGTTCATCTTCGTGTTCATGGTCGTCGAGATCCTGCTGGTCGTGATCTTGCTGGCATTCATAGTTCTCAACTCGTGTTCACCCCTAGTGGCTGGCACCTCAACAAACTAGAGTTCGTATACGAGCTATACCCAGAGTGGTACACCCAGAGCTAAACCCAAAGAAAATCCCAGAGCTAAACGACACGAACACCATAAACACGACCATGAACACCAGCAAGAACACGACCGGCAAGAACACGAAGACCATGAACACGAAGATGAACACCAGCTCGTGCATGTGTTCATCTTCGTGTTCATGGTCATCGTGATATTGCTGGTCGTGTTCTTACTCGTGTTCATGGTCGTCTACTCGTGCTCATGCTGTTGGTGTTCATGGTCGTGTTCATGGTGTTCATCATCTGGTGTTCACCACGAACACGAGATGATGAGCACTATGAACACGACCATGGACACCAGCAAGAAAACGAAGACCATGAACACGAGCTCGTGCTGGTGTTCATCTTCGTGTTCATGGTCTTCTTGTTCTTGCTGGTATTCATGGTTCTCTACTCGTGTTCACCCCTAGTGGCTGTCACATCACAAATCCAGATCTCGTATACGAGCTATACCCCGAGTGGTACAGCCAGAGCTAAACCCAGAGTAAATCCGTGAGCTAAAGGACACGAACACCATGAACACGACCATGAACACCAGCAAGATCACGAAGACCATGGCGATACATGTCACTCTTGAGCATCACAGTCCACCACTACAAATCGACAATGTAAGTGAATATATGTTCCATCCTCTATTAGCTGGCACTCTTGAAAACTTAGTCTCTAGTACGAGCTCTGCTCATTATCGTGCGTCTGATTATCAAATCCGGATCCAAATGCAAAAGTAAACAATAGAACAAAGCTAAAGAAATTCACCTCTGCCCAGATGGTTGCTTTGTCCACCCAGCTGTCCCAGACATGATCCTTATGCTTTCCAACTAAAAATCGATACGCACGCCTTGCGTCAACAGAGGAATTCCACCAGCGCAACCACCTTGCCTTGTACTTCCCATCTGTAATAGATGTCGCAAGTTTCTGTAGTTTCTCAATGGTCATCTCGGATGGGACGTTCTCGCTAAAGTGCCGATCGATCTATAGACAGGATTTGAAAAGGTCAGTAGTTTTGAAAAACATACAATCGCGACCAATATACGGGTAATAAAGGAATTACTCTAACGCACCTCTTTCATGAAGTCTTCTCCATTTGCTGGATTTGCCACAGACATGTATTTATCAAAGAAGTTCCCTTTCACGGCTTTCACAAACTTTCGAGTCGATTCCTTCATTGCCTCCCATATTCCGTTTGGGGTCCTTTCCTCAGGACGAGTATTCTTCTGGTATTCACGAGCTGCATCGTCAGCTGCAATCGATATCTCTCTCTGCAAGAGGTAAAATGCGATAAGTATGTCACGATCAATTGCAATTAAAGCACAAGGTTAAGGTATTGAATGAGAAGTTGCTCACCCGGTATAGGAATGTAATGAAGATCGTGATCGTGAGCGAGTACCAAGAAGGGTGTTTGGGTTTAACTTTCTCGCAGTATTGATATTCTTCCGGGGTAATGAGGTCCTTGAATGCCGTAAGTGGGAGAACACCAAATGTTCTGACGCGGCGTAATTTGGCTCGTAGCGTGCTCTTAACGTGATCATTTTTCGTTGACCTACAAAACCAAGTAATAGTTTGGTCAAACGCTCAAGTTAGAAAACATGAAGAACTAAATGATAGAAAAGTTAAGATACTGCACCAGTTAACATCACTCATTGCATTCAGCAAGAGCGCCACTTGTCCTCTTGGATCCAGCATCATACAATGAACTCTGTAATGCCATTTTTCTTCATCTGCGTGGAAGTTCTTGATATAGCGCGTCCACGTAGTGACACGGTGATTTCCATCCCATACATAAAACATCTTGCCCCTCAGACTGGCAAGATCATCATCTGCTTCTAGCTCGCGCTCAAACTCTAGATTGACCTTCTGCCAGAGAGGGCTCCATTGGGAGGTGATTTGGTCCGTAACGTCCCGTGATACTTCCAGGTTATTGTACACCGATAAGTACAGAACACGATCACCATCACGATAGCCGTTGACAAATTCGCTCTCGAGACGTTGCACGTCTACTTCACCAACTGCTCGTACTTCATCCATGACAATCATGCGGCACAAGGGAACCTGAAGGCGGGCATTCTTGATTGGCAAGATTCGCATGTCATTAATCACACTATTGAAATCAACCTTGAGATTCTTCCTGTGTAGTATCTGACTTTGGGCAATGGTAGTAACATCGTCAGGGCATTTGCTAAGAGGCTCTTCTTCTTCTAGCTGATCAAAACATTCAAATCCTGTCCACATTAGGATCGCACCCAAGTGGCTAGCACCTCACAAGACTTGAGCTCGTACACGAGCTATACCAACAGTGGTACACCCAGAGCTAAACCCCACGAAGACCATGAACACGACCATGCTCACCAGCAAGAACACGAAGAACTTGAACACGACCATGTTCACCAGCAAGAACACGAAGAACATGAACACGCAGATGAACGTGAAGATGAACACGAAAACAAACACAATCAACACGACCATGACCACCAACAAGACCATGAACACGAAGATGAACACGAAGATGAACACCATGAACACGCCCAAGATCACCAGCAAGAACACGAAGACCATGAACAACAGCATGAACACGACCAGCAAAAACACGAAGACCATGAACACGAGCTGGTGTTCATCTTCGTGTTCATGGTCTTCGTGTTCTTGCTGGTCGTGCTCTTGCTCGTGTTCATGGTCCTCTACACTTGTTCACCCCGAGTGGCTCGCACCTCACAAGTACATAGCTCGTGCACGAGCTATACATATTGAGCTAAACCTAGAGCTAAACCCAGAGCTCAACGACACGAACACTATCAATACCAACAAGAGCACGACCAGCAAGAACACAAAGTCCATGAACACGAAGATGAGCACCAGCTCGTGCTGGTGTTCATCTTCGTGTTCATGGACTTCGTTTTTCTTGCTGGTAGTGCTCTTGCTGGTGTTCATGGTCCTCTACTCTTGTTCACCCCCAGTGGCTCGCACCTCACAAGTACATAGCTCATGCACGAGCTATACATCCAGAGCTAAACCTAGAGCTAAACCTAGAGCTCCACGACACGAACAATATCTACACGAGCAAGAGCACGACCAGCAAGAACACGAAGTCCATGAACACGAAGATGAGCACCAGCTCGTGCTAGTGTTCATCTTCGTGTTCATGGTCTTCGTGTTCTTGCTGGTCGTGCTCTTGCTCGTGTTCATGGTCCTCTACACTTGTTCACCCCGAGTGGCTCGCACCTCACAAGTACATAGCTCGTGCACGAGCTATACATATTGAGCTAAACCTAGAGCTAAACCCAGAGCTCAACGGCACAAACACTATCAATACCAACAAGAGCACGACCAGCAAGAACACGAAGTCCATGAACACGAAGATGAGCACCAGCTTGTGCTGGTGTTCATCTTCGTGTTCATGGTCTTCGTGTTCTTGCTGGTAGTGCTCTTGCTGGTGTTCATGGTCCTCTACTCTTGTTCACCCCCAGTGGCTCGCACCTCACAAGTACATAGCTCGTGCACGAGCTATACATCCAGAGCTAAACCTAGAGCTGAACCCAGAGCTCCATTACACGAACACTTTCAACACGAGCAAGAACACGACCAGCAAGAACTCGAAGTCCATGAGCACGAAGATGAATACCAGCTCGTGCTGGTATTCATCATCGTGTTCATGGTCTTCGTGTCCTTGTTGGTCGTGTTCTTGCTTGTGATCATGGTCCTCCACTCTTGTTCAGCCCCCAGTAGCTCGCACCTCACAGTTATATTGCTCGTGCACGAGCTATACATCCAGAGCTAAACCCAAAGCTAAACCCAGAGCTCAGGGACAGGAACACCATGAACTCGTGTTCTTGCTGGTTATCATGGTCTTCTACCCCAGCGGCTGGTACGTCACAAAATTAGAGCTCGTACACGAGCTATACATCTAGAACGACACCAGTGCTTATGGTGGACCCTCTTGTACACGCGGTCTAGTTGGGTCAAAACGGATAATTGAATTTATTGACGATGATTATATACTTCCCCGCATGCGTGATAGTTAATTTGCAACAATAAACAACGTCGGTAGTGCGCTTGCTCTCTTGTTTAGTTCTATATCCAAAAATTGATCTATTTGAGGGCGCTGGTGTATCATAACTAGTCCGTTGGGATGGCCCGAGGCTCAATATGTGACTCATAATGCGCTATCCCCAAGTAAGAGGCAGCCTTTGCGTGGCGTGCTCGTACACGAGCGATACTCGTGCCACCACGATTGACTGGTGTCCAACACAAAATTTGGATCCTCCTCCCGATGGCTGGCACCTCTCTAAGTTGAGCTCGTGCACGAGCTATACATCCAGAGCGAAACCAAGTAGATTTATTTTAGTCTTAAAATATTCTCAGTGCTTTCGCAGGTCCCACTCTACGTGCCACCCCCGAGTACCAGGAACATCCGAGAGCACCAGGAACAGGCAGCACCAAGGGCTCGTACACGAGAGCTACCCGGACAGCAACGAAATCGAGGTGTCTAAAACAAATATAGAGATCCCACCCCTAGTGGCTAGCACCTCCCAAAACTAGAGCTCGTACATGAGCTATACATCTGGAGTGACACTAATAGTATTTATTTCTACTTTTTTCATTTCTGTTAGTGTTCATCTTCGTATTCATGGTCTCCGTGCTCATGCTGGTCGTATTCTTTCTGGAGTTCAAGGTCCTCTACTCGTGTATACCCCAGAGTGGCTGGCACCTCAAACGAGTATAGCTCGTGCCCGAGCTATATATCTAGAGCTATACCCAAAGCTAATCCCCGAGCTCAAAGACACAAAAACTACGAACACGAGCAAGAACACGACCAGCATGAACACGAAGACCATAAACACGAAGATGAACACCAGCTCGTGCTGGTGTTCATCTTTGTGTTCATGGTCTTCGTGTTCATGCTGGTCGTGTTCTTGCTCGTGTTCATAGTCGTCCAATTGAATTCATGTTGTTCGTGCTCATGGTCGTGTTCATGGTGTTCATCATCTGGTGTTCATCTTCTGGTGCCATTTCAAAAATAGGGATCCCTGCCCTTGTGAATTGCACCTCACTGAACTAGTGCTCGTACACGAGCTATACCCCCACTGACATAGCCAATGCTAATCCCAGTGCTAGACCCAGAGGTAATTCACACGATCACCATGAACACGACCATCAACACCAGCAAGATCATGAAGACCATGAATACGAAGATGTACACGATGATGACCACCAGCATCACGGCCATGAACACAAAGATGAACACCATGAACACGAGCAAGAACACGACCAGCATGAACACGAAGACCATGAACACAAAGATGAACACCAGCTCGTGCTGGTGTTCATCTTCGTGTTCATGGTCTTCGTGTTCATGCTGGTCGTGTTCTTGCTCGTGTTCATAGTCGTCTAATTGAATTCATGCTGTTTGTGCTCATAGTCGTGTTTTTGCTGATGTTTATGAATCCCTAAATCCCTAAAATCTTAAAATTTCCTAAATTCCTAAATTAAGGTCTTAAGCCCTAAACCCTAAATCCTTTAGAGCTTTGATCAGAGGAGAGATCGAATGAAGCTTGCGAACCTGCAGTTGCTGCTTCCGCGAATCATTCGATTTAGTGACAGTTGGTTCCTTCGCCCCCTCTTCACTATTTGGGTCGTCGTCGTCCTCACCATCTGCAATTCCGTCATCGCCTTCTCCTTGCTCGTCTCGACGTCCCACGTTGTTGTCGTCTGCTTCTTCAAGGCCTACGGCATCCTCATTCTCCGCATCCTCTCGATCATCATCCTCTTCACGACGACCGAAAACATTCCCTTGAAAATTGTCTCCTTCATCGTCGTCGGCCATTGCGAAATGAGCTCCTTCGTCCTTCTCCTTTGTCTCCGCCTCTGATCGTGTCCCTGCCTCAGACTGCGTCCCCGCCTCAGACCACGTCCCAGCCTCAGACCGCGTCTCCTCCTCCGAGCGCTCCACTTGCAGCTCTGCCGAGTGCGCTAGATTGACGATATCGTGGCCCTCCGCCCCAAGATCTGCCATTCTCTCACTACTTCAACGGGGTGGCCCTCCGCCACCGACTTCGACGGGCTGGTGTCCAAGACAAATGCCTAGGGTAAGGGCTCACCAACATGTATCTCTCCCACATGGGTTGAACCCTTCCATGGACTCTCAATCCCCACATGCGCTGAACCCTTGTAGAACAATCAGTTTACACCCATATATACTTCTATTCGTGTACTTAAGGTGTACACTAGTACAGCTAATCACCTAACTTAACCATCACCTTGTACAGCAGTCAAGTTCTTGGAATTAGACAAAACTTTGAAAATCTCACAAATGCCAAATTATAGAGTTATAATTTTAAGACAGATATTCAACTAACTTACCGCAGGTAACTTACTAATAGATCAAACTCATGCTTTATAAGCATCTGCACTCATACTTATTGTAGACAAATCCATTAAAATGTTTGTTTCATGCAAAAGTGAGACGTGTATATAAATGGACAAAATATGGAAAATTTCCTGGGAATCTAAAAGTGATACTTGAAAAGGTTATCACATTTCGTCGAGGCATTGAATTCCCGAGCCACTAGAAATCTTTGAAAGGTTGTCAATAATAGCGGAGTTTATAATAAATACTTTTGACAGTGCCGACTTCAACTGTTTGAACTTTCAAAATAACAATAATTCAGGAAATTGCTGTTGTAATTTTTTCCTACAAGTTAGCAGTATTTTAAGTTTGAACTTCAGATTTTGAAGCTCTACAGGATTCGTGTATGACAAGACTCTATATGACACTCCAGACACGCTTCGATTCGTAACTCCAATACATTACCTCATTATGGCCAGCACACTGGATGTCTTCTCTAATCTCTAAATGACCCTCGTTGTAGTTGTTGTCAAGCCAGGACCAAACGTTCACATTTGAAAGACAGTTTCGATCGCCTCGCCTCCGCTGATGATCAGGCATTGGATCCGACCGGTCTAAAGACAATGTATCTCCTAACTCTTTGCCTTCTTGGTTCTTATCAACTCCCTCGTGAATTGATCCTAGCGATAGTTTGTTGATGCTACAATGTTTCCTACTCGTCACTCTTACATCTTCTGAATCCACCTCGGGTTGCGTTCTCGGAGTACTCCTCGCGAGCAACAACCTCTTCCTAACTTCCTTCCTTCGCTTTGCTTTTGTGCCGGCCCAATCCGTTTGTCCTCGTCTCTTCTTCTTCTTTGGTGTCACGTTCTTCGATGGTGCTCCTTGCTTCATGTGTACACTACAACAATCTCTTTCTAGCACTTTCAATATCACTGCATCGTTTCTCTACATGGCTTTCGTTGTGTTATTCACATGATATATACTCAACGCTAGGATTCAAACTACTCCAATCTATTCTAAATACTTCTAATCCCCACGTGCTCATAATTATGACTTTGCCATTATTATACACAACTGACCAAATACAAAGAGTTTCCCAACTTCAAATAAAAAATGAATCGCCGAATTCTATATTTCACCCCTTGTTCTAATCAATATTTTCCTCAATTTTATATTCGCAAATTCAGACAATCCTTAGTTGGCGTGCTCAAAATTTCGGCTACATCCTTTACTTGGTGCTTGAACTATAATGATTGTGTCAGTGAAAGCATTCATCTGCATATGTTCTCAATCATGTGGTGGCCAACATCATTCTACTAAACAGAATGCGTATTCTTATACACTCCACCTTCTAGTGTGACCCATTCTCTTCTTCTTCATGCTAGGACGTGTTTCTCATGGCATCTCCTCCACCTTCCGACCTTTCCTTTCAGACTGCGATCCTCTCAGCCTATGGCTCAAGTGCTCCTGTGTCATTCCCTGTGAATGGCGAAGGAATTGCTCTTGTCTCTAGTAAACACCTCATCATGCGATTTCATTTTAATGAATCCAGTCTATAGGTAGAGAAGAACATCTATGATGATTCTCACGAGTTGTCCCCGTCTCTCACCGTTATTCAACAACCAGATGTCAGTCCGGATCAAAGTCTACTGTGGAAGCTTGAACCAGGAAAGTATGATGTATACGGACTTCCGAAATCGAAGTCCTCTGGAACACCACTTCTATCCTCCACGTCCTCTATGCAGGCTCCTCTTCTTAGCAAAGTCAAGGTGGAGCATGATCTCGATGTGAAAAGTACTCCCCATTATGGATCATCCACTTCTGTTAAGCTTGAGTCGGAACCAACTTCGTACATTGCTCTCTTGAGTGATTCGTCTGATACTGAGACGGTCACTGAACGTCCTCCCATTCACAATCTTAGCTCTCCGTCATCAGAGTTTTGTGCCACTCATAGTCTTCTAAAAACCGCTCGTAGTCTTGAATCCATCAACCTGAACGAGAGTCCATATCCCTCTCCCTCGGCCAAGTCACTCTCCGCTGCAAGTATCTTACCCAAGCTGAAAAAACTAGCTACCTTACATGGGAAGAAGAACGTGCTCAAGAAACTTGACTACGACACGATCACGACGATCAAGGTGGACTATCTTCCTCCCAAATTTGATGGAGACGTAGTGTACGAGTTTCCTGCCGCCTCGCTTCACACCTCTCACACTACCGCAAGAACTATGCATGGAATGGATAAGAGGTACGATGGCCATGTGTGGACTAGAACTATGACAACTAATATTTCTAATCCATTGGGCCTGTCGTTCCGATTCTCGATCTGCGTAGGTCATTTGGAGTGTCGCAACAAGGAGTGCGAATACTTGAAGCGTGCCCACCGGACATCTCCACTTAATGATACCGAATTTGAAGGCTGTACGTGGAGGCCATTCACAGTGGAGGAGTCGCCTCCTAAGGACTCCACGTTGGTCTGCAATGTTTGCAAAGAGCCTCCCACCTGCGTGAACAGCTGTAGCGCTAAAATATACTATGTCCATGGTGGGCCGAACGTCACAAGGGCTTGCATTCATCTTGGGCATCACAAGCACCTCTACATTGCCACTGTCGACGACTACATACGTGCGTTTATGCAGGTAGTGGCATACTACCAATTCCTAAAGGGAGACGTTGGAGGATCCGGTCCCTGCAAGAACAAGCTCAAACTTAGAAATGCACAACGGCGCGCCAGAAGCACAGGCGACCCTAGAGTGCTGAAAGAGGCAATGCTGGATATGCCCAGAGCTGATGAGTTTTGCATCCGTGATCCTCACCTAGAAGGAGAGGAGGTATTCGGCTCAACCAAGCGCAAGCCGGACCTGCCGCTTGGAGATGACGGTGAGTCCCATCGGCCGGATACGGTGAATTACTCTCGCCCCCCAGCATTGAAGCGAGCTGCTCTCTCTAGGATAGCCTCTCTACCAGTCATAGCCGAGGAGAAAGAAACCGAAGCTTCGGAGGTCATCGCATCTCCCGTGATTCCATCCTCACCACCTGTCCTGGAAGGTGGTATTCAGCATGTTACCGCGGTCCAAGAATCCACTGTGAACGAGCGACTTTGGCACATTGCTCGGTTGTCCAAAACGAGTGCCAAGTCGTGTTGGGCAACGAGAGCAGTAACTAAGAAGAAGTGCGATGCCAAAATTGTCCGGAATTCGACTAACACCCCCGCTCCAACATACACCGGTGAATGGCTGAATGTGAGGTTGGGCAGGGAGATTCACGAACAATTCTTCTTTTGCCCCGATGACATCGAGAGGTGCGTGAAGGGTACTCGACGCAAGTGGGTGAGGCACTTTTCGTCCACGGAACCAAGGCCGCCAATTCCTGATGTGTGGCCCGTGAAGCTAGGAACGAACCTCAAGCTCAAGGAGATTCAAGCGCTCGAAGCTGCAGGATTTCAGCTCCCACAGAAAATTCAAGTGTCTCCTAGGAGGCTATTTTCCAATGCACTGTTGCCTTCAGATAAGTCCACTGTCCCAGTTCCAAGTGATGCAGACCGGTATCCAGGAAAGCGGAAGTCCAAGAAAGTTCGCCGTCAAGCCAACGTTCCCACCTCCAAGCAGAGTCTCAGCATCGATTCCTCCAGGATTCTCAAGGCGAGAATCGACAGCGTTACCATGGTTCCACACCTAGGCTATGGATGCATCATAGCTTTGGACTCTGGAACTCAACCTGCTGTGACACAATACCAGATTACAGTGAGCTCCGAACCTGCATGCACCTGTCCTGCATTCAAACAGACCATGGTCAAGTTCGGTAAGAAAGGTGGGTATTTCAGCTATTGCAAACACATTTATTACGTCTTCATAAAGGTGTGCAAGCGTGACCCCAACGTCGACTTATTCATTCATGCCCCGACTTTCAGCTTCAACAAAATCAAGCTCCTTCTCGAAAGTGGAATATTGACCCGTTCTAACTCGTAGGCATCTTATTTAGTATATGGACGAAGTCCACGCTTGATTATCCCTCACGCTTCATTATCACTTGTTTGGGAATAGTCAATGAGTGTGAGTAAGACTGTTAGCCAAAGAGGGCCACTAGCAATGCACTTGTTGGAGATACAATTGCACTACACCCGTGGTTCAACACTAGATACTACTCCGCTAAAACCGATATTCATGTGTTCTATTGTTTATTATCAACAGTCACGAGTGGACTGTTTCCAATTGTGATGTTCATGATTGATCTCAAGATAATTTTATCATTTTTTTGGGTCCATCTTTTTGGGCACAAGGACCAATTCCTTATAGTCTTAGACCATCCGCTCTGATAGTTTTTATGACTATGTCATAATGGCTTTGGGCCGCGAAGGTCTACTTCTATCTCGCAAATCCTTTACTCTCCACTTCGTTTGATACCACAGATGTTGTGTCTATATTGGTTCGTGCCAGCAGCAGTGATGACTATATTGTATCTTTTCTAGTGCAAATCGCAGTCTGGATTGCTAAGTTGTAGCATCCACTATGGTAGCTTCGAAGTCTTAGCTACTTGTTGGTGCCAAAGCTTGGGCAAATTTACAGACTACTGTCTTACTTCTCAAACTTTATTATAGTATGTTGTAGTACATTCATGTTTGCAACAAACGCTACGTAGTATGATTGCACCCCTAAGCTTCCAATACACTAAGGTCATCTACATATTAGAATTTCTCGCTATTTTCAATTGAGTTCCAAAACGGAGCCTTGTCTGCATCATCAAAGTGTTCCTGCAGTGCAATCGATAACTCCTTCGAAATAACTTCGTTCACCTCGATGTTGCAAGGGTCCGGTAGGCCTAGCAACTCACATATATAGTGTGACCACATCAGCCGCCACACCATCGGGTCCCTCGGAGAGTCGTCCCAAATATCACACTGAACCCCATATCTATCTAGAACATCTTTGTCTAATAGCATCACAGCCAGATCTATCCAATGAGTTTTGCAATGTGGAAATTCCCACAGCCACAATTCCACTACTCCCTCGACTGAGGCAATAGGGTACTGCATCTGGAACGTGAACCCATTCCTGGTGACTTCGGGATACACTGATTTGTCCCTACCGCCCAATCCTTCCCATTCATTGTCTGACACAGAATCGTCAATCTGTTGAACTCCATGTGATGAGTTCAACAAGCCGTAAGCTCTGTACTGACCAGCACAAAGCATCCAGTAGTATCCTTCCGGGTCGTCCCCCCTCGTCTGCAGCACACCTGATTCCACGGACCCGTTCCTACCACGGACTTCTAACTCCACCATTATTGATGATGCTACTAAGCCAAAACGAACAGCGAGATCTAGGGCCGAAACTCGAGCGTACTTATCCCAACCCATTTCCACTACGATAGGAACCTCGTGACCTGTAACGTAGATGCGGGCCATGGAGAGAAACAGAAATACGACAGCTGCAGCAGCTAATGGACCGTGATGGAGATCGCCAGCAAGTTTAGGGAGAGGCATACCATTTGGACGGCATATCTATATGCCTTTGCTATCTTTGATTTCTAAAATAGCATCATGATGCCACATGAACTATGCCAACCTAAACTCTAGAATATAACAAATTTTGCAGCGTTCACCCCTAAATACTCGTAGCCGCAATCTTATACATTGTCACTCAGATTAGCATTTTTAGTGCACCTTAAACTAAAATTCAAAACGATACCGTAATTCCTAAACCCGGCGCTCTTGGGTGTATGCAACGAACCTTTGCCCATGTTGCAACTATGCGGCGCTTTCTATAAAAAAATGCCACCTTGCAATACCCTAAACCCAAATATAAGATAGACCAGCCGACGGCCTTTCTATCGAACTAGAGCCTTTTCTGGCCACACATCTGGATGTCAGTTCCATAGACATTTTCATAGTCTAAACCCTTTAACAGATTAGAACACATATACGTCGGTTTGGAAGACTGTCACATTGGTAGACGTCTTGTTGGATGGGCGTGGTGTCTATGGTGGATCTGCAGTTATCATGGAGAGCTTGTTAGACGAGGTCATCGACATCACCAATGTCTTCGATGATGCTATACCATTTCAGCCTGCTATTCAAGTAGAGATAGACGGGCAATACAAGCAGCACTCTCTCGTCGTTGACCGCAGCAAACAACGTCCGAAATTGATTGAGTGTGATGAACCAAAGGTTGCGTTTCATTCAGATCACAGTGACGATGCACGCATTGTCAATCATGCATACTCCAAGGTTGGCAACATTCCTCCTAGTACATATTCCAAGGCTTTGCTGGGACACAAGTCTGATCCTGCTATGATGAAACCGTTCAGTAGGGATTTTTCGCTTGGAAGAATGTCGACCGTCAGATTGATAGACTCGTACAGCCGGAATGCAAATGTGAAACGTAGACCATACGGTTGATTCCTAAATCAGACTTGCCTTGTCCGGTTGGACAACATGTATCTCAACTTTTCATAAAGAGATTTATTGAAATGTTTGTTTCTCACCTCTGTAAATGATGTTTTCGACCAGGAAATTCAAATTTACCACACTAAAAATATAAAAAATGACTGCATTTTAATTTTTACTGTGGTAAAAAAACAGTTTTCGACGGGAATTTACCATAGGAATATTCGAACCTGTCAGAGAATATTCGAATCTGCCAGAGAATATTCGAATAATTCAGAGAATATTCGAATATTATGTTATTTTTGGCAAAAAGTCTGACAATTATCCGCTCTCCGCTCTCCATTTTCCGCTCTGCTCTCCGCTCTCCGCTAACGCTCTCCCATCCACCGCTCGCACGGTAGCCGCCCTCGTACGTAGCCCTTCAACGTTTTCAGATACCGTTCCACTGGGTACATCTAGCGTGTGTGGACCGGACCACAAATGGCTAACTGTTGCACTAAGTGGATCGGAAGATGTGACATGACATCAAAAAATGACGGTGGAAATACCTTCTCCATCATACACATAGTTACTGCTGTTTCTTCCATCAACTCTTGCATTGTTGATGGATCCACAGACTTCGCACATAAACGCTGGAACACTCTGCTAATCCGGATTATTGTTGCCCGAACATCCTTCGGTAGAAGTGTTCGCACACATAAAGGAAGAATCTGCTGCATCATTATGTGGTAGTCGTGTGACTTAAGCCCACGAAGGTCTCCGTCAACGGTTATCCTCTTGGACAACTGCCCCACGTAATTGCTGGGAGTCTTTAGGTTCCGGATGGTTTTGATGAATTTTGCCTTCTCTACCTTTGACAGCACATAAGGAGCACCCGGTAGTGCGATGGTATCATTTCCAACATGTTTTGGGTGGAGTTCAGGACGTATGTTTGCCTCTTCCAAGTCTAGTCGCACTTTTAGAGTATCTTTCAATCCCCATATTGTCTTCATGATGTTTTCGCACAAGTTTTTTTCGCAATGCATTGGATCCAGCACGTGGCGGATCATGAGACACTGCCAGTGGTGCACATCCCATGTTAGAACATACTTGTAAATGCGCTCACTACAGCATACAAAATGTAGTCGTACATTCGGTTTTCATGACTAAAACTAGTCATATTCTCTTTATTCTCAAACTTATTGATCATACATGTTACTCAGTAGGCACACAATACAACAACATGTCTCTTGAGAGTGAAAAGGGGTCAGTTGAAATGGTAGACTAACTTGCCAATACGGAAGACTGTACAGGGTTGACAACCTCTTCACTCCAGTTTGGTGCACTGGATCATTCTCCCCCCCTGGTCTGTTCTCACTAGAGGTATTTAGCCATTTTTCTCTCGCTTTAGCATGCCGCACGATATCTCGACCAGTTAGAGAGCAAGGAGGTGCTCTAATTTCCTCCGTGCCATCAAATGCTCTTCGGAGTCGTCGATACGGGTGATTCCTTTGTAGGTATCTCCGATGTCCCAAATATACGTTTTTACCCAGTGCGGCTGATCGACGAGTAGTAACATTAGGGCCACATTCAACACATCCTCTATAACCCTTTGTCACTTGCCCAGAAACAAGACCATACGCTGGATAATCGTGGATGCACCACATCAATATTGCTTTGAGTACAAAATTTTGGTTTTCACTGTCATCGGAGACATCGACGGCATCGACTCCGTGCCAGAGTTGCTGCAACTCTTCAATAAGTGGGGCCAAGTACACATCTATATGTTCCGATGTGACGCTTTCTTTTCCTGGGATGAGGAGAACCAACATTAGAAAGAAACGTTTCGTGTTTAGCCAGGGAGGAAGGTTGTAGTTCAACAATATTACTGGCCATGTTGAGTGGCTTAATGATTGGTTTGAGTAAGGGTTCACACCATCCAGAGCCATCCCCAATCGTATGTTCCTCTCCTCAGACGCAAATTCCGGATAGAGCTCATTGATGTGTTTCCAAGCTTTTGAGTCTGGAACACTCTCTATTTTACCGCTGATGTCTTTTCTCAATGTGTGCCACTTGTTTAACTCTGCAATCCTCGTACATCGATACATTCGCAATAGTCGGGGGATAAGTGGAAAATGCCTTAGTATCTTCACTGCCCTTGTACTACTGTTCGAAGTGTATCGCAGCTCTCCACATTTTGGGCAGGTCAATGCATCTGCTAACTCTCCTCGAAACAAACAGCACCCGTTTCTGCAGGCGTGGATTGAGTTGTAATTCAGCCCCAAGTGGCGTAGGAATTTCTTCCCAGCCGAGTGAGATTTGGGCAGTTTATTACCCTCGGGAAGAAGTTCGCTGATCACATTCAAGATTTCATTTGCGGCTGAGTTTGTGACTCCAAATACCGTGAAACAATTGAACAGGAGGAGCACTGCAACTAAAAGCTTTGTCTGACAACCTTCGTAGAGTGGGATATTTGATTCTTCAAAGAATTTCGCACGGCCTACATCATGGAAGTTGTCGTCGTTGAAACCAATGTCATCTTCATCCTCATCGGAGACGTCATCAGTAGCGGGAGGGATATTGTCGTATCCCCCAAGGCAGTCTGTGATCATTCGGGCAACATCAAATTCTTCTGATCCGGTTCGCATTGTCGGATTTTCCTCGTGCGCTTCGTTGGATTCAGGAAGGATTGGACAATCTTGCTCACTTTCGTACACAAAACCAGACTACACAGATGATATTCACAACCCCCCCAATTATATGTTAGTATGTCACGTTTCTTGCATAGCTTACAAGTATGTAAACAAACTTTCATAATTGTAGCTCATCCATATGTACAGTAGTCATGTATCTGATAACTATGACTACAAATAGTCATCTCAAGACAAACAGTGAGTACGATGTAGTCATCTCTGCACGCACAGTGACTAGGTTTAGTCATATTTGCAAATGTTGTCACTACAGCTAGTCCTCTCTACAAAAACAATGACTACATTTAGTCGTGGTTCTTCCTTGACAGACAAGCAATCACTAAAGTATTACAGCGGTTTCTTGTATTGTTACCCATTTCCTAGATGCAATCTAAGCGACCTGTCAATTAAGAGGGTAATATGTGAAAAGTTCCTCTCCCACGTCAATGTCACGTGTTGCTACAGTCATAATATACCCCCAAGTTTTCGGGTTCCATGGGGCAGGCAATGACACGTATTCCCAAATAGCATTCCCTATATGCTCTCTTCCAATGGAACTGTTAATAAACTCTGCAACATTTCCATTCAACACATCTCCATCTTGGTACACATTTTTCTTCACACGTATTGCATACTTCACAAAACGTTTGTCTGCCTCACAATGACGGTGGAACTCAGCCTTTGAGAATCTCTTCCCAACAAATGGCAATAACTCATCACCAGATTTGGCTGCTTCCATGGCATATAGGCCCCATCCCATGTGCGGATGTGTTGACACCCTAACCTCCCACTTTCTTTCCCAAAATGTGAAAATTATGAGCTTCGGGATCGTGCGTATGCGCCACTGCCCATAATCCATATGTGTTTGAACAGTATCCACAGATGCTTGATGGTTGGGATACAAACTACTCTCTGTGCTCCTTTGAAGCGGTAGAGGGGCTGAAATTACTGAATTTAATGCAGCAGCTGCTGCGGCCAGAACAACATATCTCTGTGTTTCCTACATGTATCATCGCAACAAAGTAAGGCAAGCGCATTGGCACCCACATATTTAATAACCAAGATATCAGACTAAACTGGTGGATAACATACCAGGATGGATGTCTTGAATTCAGGATCTCGCTTGTGCTTCTGGAGATGTTTGCGGATGGTTGTGCTTGATACTATTTTTGCACCCATGCATTTCTTACATGGGCAAGGGTAACTTTTAAGACATTGTCTGTCTGCTTCTTTCTCTTCGATTTCCCACAGTTGCAAATGCAGAAGATCCTCTCGGGACGTAGGATCCATTAGCAATTCCGTGGTCCACCTAAAAAGAATAAACACAACTTTCAGTTCACTCTAGTCATGTATGTAGAACATCTGACTACGAATAGTCATCGAAGCAGAAAGGCTGACTACACCTAGTCATCGATGGATGACCTAAACGCTATAAATAGCCTACGAAGGTTTAGGGCAGAGTCGGCGCGAACTTTTAACTCCCGCAGCCGCCACCCCTTCATTACGAAACCCTAATGCCTCTGATTTTCACTTTCACTCCACTTCCCCATTCCCTCTGCAGATCTTTTCAATCATAATTGCGTAAGATTTGCAGGTGATCTTACCCTAATCTTGCTGTGGTTAGAAAGATAGCGGCGCTTGCGAGATTTTCACTTGCTCTAGGTCGGCGCGCTTGGAGGCTCTGTCGCCATGGCCAAATCGGCGAAGCCCACAGTGTCTGAGCAGCAGGAGCCGTCGAAGGAGGAAGAATCTAGTGAAGAAGAAGTGAGTTTGGAGGAAGAGTCCGAGGAGGCTGAGTCTGACGAGGAGCAAGAGAGCGGGGGTAGCAAGGATTCCGAAGCACACGATACGGCGGCGAGGAAGTTGGAGTTCGGCAGCGGAAAAATCGGCGGGGACGCGGAGATCGCGGAGAAGAGGAAGTCAGCGCGGAAGGCGACTCCGTCGACTGCGCCCGCGAGGGCGGCGAAGTCGGGGAAGCAGATCAGTTCGTCGACCGGAGCTGCGCGGGCGGCGAAGTCGGCGATCGTGGGGAAGAAGTCGGCGAAGTCGGTGATCGCGAGCAAGGGTTTAGGGTCGGAGCAGGAGAGCGGGGAGGTCGACGACCAGGGGAGCCAAGAGAGCGACGAGGAGGCTGAGTCTGACGAAGAGGACAGCGACGAGGAGGAGAACGACGACGAGGAGAGCGACGAGGAAGAGAGCGACAGGGAGGAGAGCAACAGGGAGGAGAGCGACGAGGAAGAGGGCAGCGACGGAGACACCGACAGCGACAACTCTGAAGCAAGGGGGAAGAAGAATGGCAAGCCGATTGCAGCCAAAAAGTCATCTGCCACCGCCAAACTAACCCCGTACGAGCTTGAGAGACAGAAGAACATCGAGCGTAATCTCGAGGTGTTTCGCACCTTGGGCATCAGCGGCATCGCCACGGAGGTGACGGCTGGGCAGATCACCACGTCTCCTCAAGCACCAGAGAAGGTCTCGCAGCCTGCAAAGAAGAAAAGCCGCCGCAGCTCTACTTCGTACGTGGGCTTCGTTATTGATGTCCCTTTTTCTTTCTCTACCTCTTATTCCAGCACCAAATTTTTTTGTATAGAAAGCCAATGTATGATCCCCATACTACCTCTGTAGAAAAAATAATGAGGTTGGTGGCAAACTTACCGGACGATCGTGTGGAAGAGGTATTCCAAGGAGTCTGTAGAATGCCACAGATAACGAGTTGTGTCTTGAATCGCATGGCAAACGTAATGTCTGACATGTTTGAGGAATCCAGGGAGGTGCCTGTTCCAAGTACGCGAAGGTCCACTCGGCTTGCCGTACTGTCTACCCAGTCGTCCAGCCCACGCCCCAGTAAGCGGACAACAAGGTCGAGCACAAAATCCAAAAAGAGGGCCTCAGATTCAGAGTCTTCTTTTGACGACGAGAAGACGGAGACAGAGGACGAGGACACTCAGTCAGAGCAGGAGGAGTCTGCAGAGGAGGAGGAGGCTGCAGTGCCACCGTAGCCAAAGGCCAAGGTATTTGCCCGAAAACTACAAGTGCTTGGTTCCTTACTAGCCAAAAACTCTAGTCATTTGAATGTATTTGATCTTCACGTCATGCAAGCACGTAATGACTAGTGCTAGTCATGCTTATGGAATACATGACTATAGCTAGTCATGCTTATGGAATACCTGACTAAAGCTAGCCATGCTTATGAACTATATGACTATAGTTAGTCAGCTTCTCCACATCGATGACTACAATTAGTCACTGAAATATCCAAATCTTTATTTGTTGATATTTTCACGATATTCATGTCAACAGGAAAAGTTGAAGACATCGGAACCAGTACAGTGGGAAGTAAGAAAGCGTCCCTTTCCATCCACGAATCAATCATTCAAGGTGCCAAAGCGTGTGACCCTAGAATTGGCAGGCTCGAAAAGCGCACCCGCCGTGAAGATGTCGCAGGCATCATGGCCTGGCGAGTCGGCGGAGCACGATTTCTATGCAGATGAACCGCTTATGGACGATGTGGCGATTCCATCTTCAAATATTGATGATCACCACAGTGATTCAGAAAGTGACGAGGGCGATTCGGAAGCCAAGTCCCTGGAACTGGAAATCAAGAAATTGGAGTTAAAGAAGGCGAAGATGTTAGTCGCACAACGTCGTCTTCAAGGTGGACAGCCTGCGGAAAGACAGTTGCGTGGAGGTACAACGCAACAAAGCCAGGGACATGGCGGTGACAGACGAACGGAGGACTCAGAGCAACGTAGTTGCAGACGACAAGTAGAGCGGCAGCTGTTGTTGGGGGCTTCGGAAAGAGAGCACCATGGCAAGAAGAGGTACGTAGTGGAGGTTGACATGAAGGGCAACCCCTGCGGTCAGAACCGGCAGCTTTGGATGTCATGCTTGCGAGGCCATTCCCAAGATGTGGACTTCAGCGTTGACAACTATAACCATCATAGCACGACGATGTTGCTCGCCATCAAGCAACGGGTCGACAACACCTTTGATTATGAGGGGGGACTTGGCCGAGTCACGGAGGAGGCCTTCCACTCGTTGTTGAAGAACCAGCTGAAGACTAAGAGATATCAGCTCAAGAAGGCATTAGTAGCCAATAAGCCCAAGCCTAAGCACATTCGTCAAGACCATTGGCTGAACCTCTCCAAGTTGATCTCGGAAGAGAGAAAGATAAAGGAGGCACAAAAGCTACGAGGGAATCGGGCTCAATTGAAGAAGGCTTCCACATCAGCACAACTATCAGATGAGGTTGCAGCAAATCAGGTAGAGCAAGGAGGAAGCAGATATGATCGCGGCTCTCTGTCCAGCAGGCAGTCAAAGATGGGGTCGGATACAGACATACACAAACGCATGGATGGGTTAGAAGAGAATATGAAGCTGATTCTAGCTGCCTTGAAGATTGAGCAGGGAGGCAGCGTACCTCCTCCAACTGTAGAGCCAGGAGCCGGAGCTACGAGTAGTTCAGCGGATAACGTGGAGAAAGGATGCGGAGGTGACAGCGGGGGGACCACAATGAAGGAGGTTCATACTGATGTTATCAGCGCCAAAAAGGTTAGCCATACTTCAGAAACGTATGACTAAACAAGGTCATGTTCTTAACACTTTAGATTAGAATTAGTCAGAAAGTCCCCTGTTCACTGTGAATGTTGCTGTGACTCACCGTGGTTGTTATGACCGGGGAGGGGATGTTGGAACAGAAGCCTGCAAGAAGAGACACCGTGCAGTTGGACTCAGACAACAAAGGAGACAAAGAGGTAGAGGAGATTGCATTGCAGACGCTGCTGGAGATCCGTGCACCTAGTGAGGAGAAGAGGAGAATTACCGAGGTACCCGCCGTGAAATGACTAGTTCTAGTCATTGTATTAGAATTTATGACTAAATTTAGTCACACTCTTTACATTGTTGACTAGTGGTAGTGAGGAGCAGCCATTAACTATATGTTTTCATGTCTAAGTGTGGTACGTTATACTGCGGTAAACAGGAGCATGAAGGAAGAGACGATGTGCAAATAGTAGAAGTACGCACAGGAAAGGAAGTCGAGGCGGACAATGCCTTGCCATCGCTGCCGAAGCATCGTCCAGAGCTCATCAAAGGTAAGCGCACCCGAACCCTAAACCCACTCGGTTCTTCCTTAATGTTCATGATTAGTTGTCGTGGCAGTCCTCATTAATTCCATTATTTACTAGTGTTTGTGGAATTGCAGACAAGTGGAGAAAAGGAGGAAGCCTCATTGCCTCCGGAATTCAAGATGTTCGATGTTGTGCAAATCATGGGTATTGCAGTCGGAGAAGAAGAACTAGTAGTTGGTATTGGGAAGGTGATGAACTTGGAAGGGGCATCATTGCATAGGGAAACAATTCCAGAAGGGTGCGTCTCCGTGGAAGTGCAGGAGAGCAACAACAACAAATACAAAATCTATAAGAGTGTAAATTTGGACGACCCTCCCATCAGCACAATGGAACGTGCAGTAAAGAGCTTTATATTGTGGCCCAGCCAATTCTTAAAGCATATTTAGTTTTGGAGTATCCTTAATTTTTCACGATCTCATGACTGTAAGTAGTCATTAGGTGTAGTCACGTTCTTGAAAGTCATGACTATGCATAGTCAATTTTTGTACAATTTTGTGCGCAAATAAAGCTTTTCTCTAGTCATATCCTTGGGCAAAAGTTTGAAAGTATGTACAGGTCTGATTACAGCTACTCAGAATTTGTGGTAAGGTATCTGGGAACGATAACTACCAGTGATCAGAAACCGTAGTGGAATGTTTTAAGTTTATGACTAGAACTAGTCATTTGCCATAAATGAAAACCGTAGAGAATTAGTTTGAAACCATTCGTTTGATTTAACATATGACTAATTTTAGTCATCCCTGACTACTGGATATAGTCATCACATCTCAAATGCTTACTAGTGGATGTGAATGATTGACGAGCCTTCACGAATATTTAAACCGAAATGATGACTAAATCTAGTCATCACTACCAAATTTGGACCACAATGATAGACATATAATGACGTCATAAAATTATGCATATTAGTCATTAGATTGACGTCAATGACTAAATCTAGTCAGATATTTCTGACTATTCCTAGTCACATAAATGACTAAACATAGTCATATTTGTCGGGCTGCCCATAATCGAGGTCCCAAAATTTTTTTTGGGAACGCGCCACAGGGAACGTATGACCGCAGATATGACTAGAGTATTTTTAGTAATTTTTGTTGTCCGGTACGACTGGATTGCTGACTGAAAATGGTATTAGTCATGAGGTCACTTTATACCCGTTTTTAGTCATAAACCCCAGGCAGTCATATTTCGTATGTTTTCCTAGTAGTGTGCATTCCGGTTGTATGAGTCTATCAGCCTAACGGTCGACATTTTCCCAAGCAAAAAATCCCTACTGAACAGTTTCATCATAGCAGGATCAGACTTGTGTCCTAGCAAATCTTCGGAATATGTACCAAAAGGAATGTTTCCAACCTTGGAGTATGCATGATTGACGATGCGTGCATCGTCATTGTGATCTGAATCAAACGCAACCTCTGGTTCATCACAATCAATCAATTTCGCACGTTGTTTCCCGCGGTCAACCACGGTAGAGCGCTGCTCGTATTGCCCATCTATCTCCACTTGAATAGCAGGCTGAAATGGTATTGTGTCATCGCAGACACTGGTGATGTCGACGACCTCGTCTAACAAGCTCTCCATGATAACAACAGACCCACCATAGACACCACGCCCATCCAACAGGACGACTACCAGTATGACAGTCTCCCAAACCGACGTATATGTTTTCTAATCTGTTAAAGGGCTCAGACTATGGAACTCAAATCCAGATGTTTGGCCAGAAAAAGGCTCTAGTTTGACAAAAAGGCCGTCGGCTGGTCTATCATATATTTGGGTTTAGAGTATTGCAAGGGGACATTTTTATATAGAAAGCGCCTCATTACTGCAACATGGGCAAAGGTTCGATGCATACATCCAAAAGCGCAGGCTTTAGGAATTATGGTAGCCTTTTGAATTTTAGTTTAAGGTGCACTAAGAATGCTAATCTGAGTGACAATGTATAAGATTGCGGCTACAATAGTATTAAGGGGTGAACGCTGCAGAATTTGCTATATTCTAGAGTTTAGGTTGGCATAGTTCATGTGGCATCATGATGCTATTTTAGAAATCAAAGATAGCAAAGGCATATAGATATGCCGTCCAAATGGTATGCCTCTCCCTAAACTTGCTGGCGATCTCCATCACGGTCCATTAGCTGCTGCAGCTGTCGTAGTTCCGTCTGTCTCCATGGCCCGCATCTACGTTACAGGTCACGAGGTTTCCATGGTAGTAGAGATGGGTTGGGATAAGTACGCTCGAGTTTCGGCCCTAGATCTCGCTGTCCGTTTTGGCTTAGTAGCATCATCAATAATTGTGGAGCTAGAAGTCCGTGGTAGGAACGGGTCCGTAGAATTTGGTGTGCTACAGAGGAGGGGGGACGACCCGGAAGGATACTACTGGATGCTTTCTGCCGGTCAGTACAGAGCTTACGGCTTGTTGAACTCATCACATAGAGTTCGACAGATTGACGATTGTTTGTCAGACAATGAATGGGAAGGATTGGGCGGTAGGGACAAATCAGTGTATCCCGAAGTCACTAGGAATGGGTTCACGTTCCAGATGCAGTACCCTATTGCCTCAGTTGAGGGAGCAGTGGAATTGTGGCTGTGGGAATTTCCACATTGCAAAACTCATTGAATAGATCTGGCAGTGATGCTATTAGACAAAGATGTTCTAGATAGATATAGGGTTCCGTGTGATATTTGGGACGACTCTCCGAGGGACCGGATGGTGTGGCGGCTGATGTGGTCACACTACATATGTGAGTTGCTAGGCCTACCGGACCCTTGCAACATCGATGTGAACGAGGTGATTCCGGAGGAGTTATCGATTGCACTGCAGGAACACTTTGATGATGCAGACAAGGCTCCGTTTTGGGACTCAATTGAAAATAGCGAGAAATTCTAATACGTGGATGACCATAGAGTATTGGAAGGTCAGGACGGCAATCATACTACCTAGCGTTTGTTGCAAACATGAATGTAATACAACATACTATAATAAAGTTTGGGAAGTCAGACAGTAGTCTGAAAATTTGCGCACCCAAGTTGTGGCACCAACAAGCAGTGAGTACCCTCACCTCTGGAATGTGGTCTCGGCCCCGAGACCACTATCTGGCCCGCTGAGTTCTCAGACCATGTAAGCCATGCGACCACGGCACAGAGGATGGACTTGAAACAGCATCATGTTTCCTAAACCCTTACCCCTCGAGAGTGGTCTGGACACCAGACAACTATCAGACCCTCCTGGTTCTCGAACCACTTAAGCCATGGAACAATTAACCCTAGGGCAACCATGGCACCGAGGATTGACATGGAAACAACAAATTGTTTCTAGAACTCGCACCCCTAGAATGTGGTCTCAAAACCAACCCCTATCCAACCCTCCCGGTTCTCGAACCAAGCAGACCATGGAACCATGGCAAACAAAACACAAGGGTTGTCACGAACCTTGGATTTACCACAGAGGTTTTTTGGATTTACCACAGAGGTTGTGAGTCTGGTGTGTAAATATTTGTGTGTAGGGGGGTGCTGCTCGTCCTCGGCCACGAGGATGACCCGCTCGCTGCATCCAAGGGCTTTCACGACCCTTAAATTTACCACAAAGGTCCATTATTGTAAGTCAAGTGTTTGAATACTTTTGTGTGTGGGGCTGTTCGTGTTCCTCGGCCACGAGGATGACATGCTTGCTTTGGGCACCCACAATCCACGGATTTATCCTGGAGGTTTATTTTGTATGTCAAGTGTTTAAATAATTTTGGCTGTGGGGGCTGTTGGTCGTCCTCGGCTACGAGGACGACATTCTGGCTGCATCCGTGGGACCGTGGAATCCTTGGATGCTCAACGGATGAGTCGATTATGTTCATCTTGTGTTTGAATCAAATTGACTTTGGTGCTTTTTGTGATGTCCTCGGCTACGAGGACGACATTCTGGCTGCACCCATGGCGGGAATGCTAGGATGTGAGCCTGGGACGTGAGCCTGAGAGCCTGAGAGCTTGAGAGCCTAGAAAATTTTCAAATTTTTTTTGAGTTTTTTTCAAAAGAACCTATAACCGCGGGATCAATATTTATTGGATCTGTAGTGTATTTGCGCAGTAACGTAATATAGAATTAACATGGAGTGTGTGTAGTAGAGATATCATGCTGTAGAATATCATGCAGCATCTGCGATTGCCTTCCCCACACTTTGTTTGGGGGATGTTCACAATAGGAACTTGGAGCGTTGGCATCCAGAGATAGTGACCGTCAACCACTATCAGGTCAACACGAGTCACACCTAGCTAGACTAAACATCTCTTGCCGCCCAAGCCCAGAAGTCCATGTAAATGACATCCAAACTACCCTAGTGCTCCTAACATATTACGATAGCCAAAGACATCATGGTAATTGGACAACTGTAAGTCCCATTAGAACTCGCAGCAATCAGCCTCCGCCGCCACTAAAAGCTCTTGTCCACTCATGTTTGCCAAGGCCGCCAAGACTGCGAAATCCATGTCTAGGTTTAGGTGGACGTTTATAAAGTCCGAATTCACTGCCAACATATTCCAAAACCAGTTGCATTTTAGAACCTCCAACGCCTCTCATGTCTCAAGTTCTCCAATTCTTCCATCGCAATCCCAGTTTTCCTTGTCTTTTGATCCTTCTACTTTTTAGTTTTACACAGTCTTAGTTTTGCCTTTAATCAAACTCACGATTCTCGTTTATCTTATTCCCTCACTCATCTCTCTCGCGCTGCCGTTGCACAGTCACTATTTTCCAGATCTCCACGGTTTAAACTTGGAGCCATGGTATCATCTTCAGAGAAGCGCAAGAGCCCCGGCCCTTTTTACGTTCCGCGGCTTTTTACTTATGTTGACAGTATTTGATGCGACAAAACAATCTTCACACAGTACTGGGAGCAGATGAAAGCTGAGATCAACATCACACACTGTCAGGAGTTCATCGATTCCATGTTGCAAAGAGACAAACTTGAAGAACACCCGTTCGGCATGGTGGAAGGTATTCTAGTCCAATACACACCTGATTACTTGCATACGTTTTTGGGGTGGGATGTCACGGACGTTGTCAGTTAGAACGACTCTTGTCGACACCCAGAGCCGGATTTGAGTTTATTTGTAGGCGACACACTAGTAAAGAGGAGACACGATGTATTTCACTTCGGCTGTACAGTTCAGCCAGAACCCTAGTTTTCGCACATTTGGGGCATACTCAGCCATATCTTATTCCAAAATGACTACAATTCTGTGGCGCCTAATCACCTCAGATAATTCTCTTGGCCGACCAAGGAGAAAAGGTGAATTGGGGTCTGATTGTAGACCAGAGCTTCAGAATCCAAATGCGGGGTTACCGGACTAAAGACAGTTACTCAAATCTGGTTGGGCCCTTCCTGTCCGCGTACATTTCGCGCTATCTCGCACACTTCCACAAGCACAACACACCACCTGCCATGGGCACGTTTTTGGAAGTACACCGCGAACTCTCCATCAAAGTTCACGCTGGCCAAGACATCCCGGAACCAAGCAACAAGCGACAGTGTGTAGCTGGACGAACATCCAGACTAGTGATGGGATTGGATTCAAATTGGAGACCTTCTTCAAACATTTTTTAGAAAGATGTCTTGACATATGTTTTTGGAAAGCTCTTGCAAAGGGCGTTTTAATAGCATAAGACTCATTGACTTTGGACAAAAACTCCAAACGTTATGGTTTGTTGAAAGCTTTGCAACTTAAAATATGAGTCTGACTATTTCAATTGAGCATAACTTTTGAAGTTTATGTCCAAACCCTAGGCCCTCCCACATAGCCCTCGCCCCTGAGACCACTGATTGACCTTCCCAAGACTCGAACCAAATGCGCCCAGGAACCATGGGGCAAAGGAACTAGAGGCAACCAAGGAGCGGGAGAGTCACATGAAAACACCAACCTCATTCCAAATCTTGCATCCTTCACAATGGTCTCGGCCCCAAGACCACTAATTGACCTTCCCAAGACTTGAACCAAATGCGCCTTGGAACCATAGCAGAGAGGATCCAGAGGCAACGAAAGAGCGGAGAAGTCACATGAAAACAACATCTTGTTTCCAAACCCTGCACCCCCTGAGAGTGGTCTCGGCCCCGAGACCACTATCTAACACTTCCAGTTTTCGAAACAAATGCGCCCCAAAAAACCTTCGAGAACCTTCTGCAGACATTTTTTGGAGGTATACCTTGTCATATGTTTTTGGAAAGCTCTTGCAAAGGGCGTTTCAATAGTATAAGACACATTGAGTTTGGACGAAAACTCCACAAGTTATGGCCTATTGAATGTTTCACACCTTAGAATATGACTATGACTATTTCAATTGAGCATAACTTTTGAAGTTTATGTCCAAATTGAATGTGCTATACACCGTTGTAAAGCCCTTCACTTGCCAACCCTGGACCCTCCCACATAGCGGTCGGCCCCGGCGGCTCACCCATCACTCGTGACGCCCAAAATAGCACTCGAGAACCTTCTCCAGACTTTATTTTTGGAAGTATGCCTTAAAATATTTGAGTGCTATTCAGGGCGTCACTAGTTCTGATCTGGCGAGTGATGGGTGAGCCCTCGGGGCAATGTGGGAAGGCCCAACGTTTGCATTTCAGCCCTTATACAATCATATAGAGAACTCGTGACGCCAATGGTCTCGGGCTGTGCACCACAAATTTCGCACCCCAACATTGACATTGGAAGCAAACCGTGGGCCCTCCCATATAGCCGTCGGCCCCAACGGCTATCCCATCACTCGCCCAACTGTAACTCGTGATGCCCAAAATAGCACTCGAAAACCTTCTCGAGACGTTTTTTTGGAAGTATGCCTTGTCATATGTTTTTGGAAAGCTCTTGCAAAGGGCGTTTCAATGGTATAAGACACATTGAGTTTGGACAAAAACTCCATAAGTTATGGCCTATTGAATGTTTCAAAGCTTGGAAAATGAGTGTGACTAATTCAATTGAGCATAACTTTTGAAGTTTATGTCCAAATTGAATGTGCTATACACCGATGAAACGCCCTTGACAAGAGCTTTCCAAAAACATATGAGAAGGCAAACTTCCAGAAACAAAGTCTCAAGAAAGTTTTCGAGTGCTATTTTGGGCATCACTTGTTCTGATCTAGTGAGTGATGGGTGAGCCGTCGGGGCCAACGGAAATGTGAGAAGGCCTTAGGTTTGCATTTCAGCCCCTACATAATCATGTAGAGAACTCGTGACGCCAATGGTCTTGGGCTGCCCTGCACAAATTTCACAGTACAACACTGACATTGCAAGCAAGCCCTTGCCCTTCCACATAGCCGTCCGCCACGACCGCTATGTCGGAGGATCCGGGGTCTGCATCTTGCTCCAACACAATCACGCAGAGAACTCGTGACGCCAATGGTCTCGGGATGCCTACTCCAAATTCCACACCACAACAGTGACATTGCAAGCAAGCCCTAGCCCTTCCAGATAGCCGTCGGCCACGACAGCTATGTCGGAGGGTCCAAGGTCTGCATCTTGCTCCAACACAATCACGCAAAGAACTCGTGACGCCAATGGTCTCGGGATGCCTACTTCAAATTCCACACCACAACAGTGACATTGCAAGCAAGCCCTGGCCCTTCCAGATAGCCGTCGGCCACGACGGCTATGTCGGAGAGTCCAAGGTCTGCATCTTGCTCCAACACAATCACGCGAAGAACTCGTGACGCCAATGGTTTCGGGATGCCTACTTCAAATTCCACACCACAACCTTGACATTGCAAGCAAGCCCTGGCCCTTCCAGATAGCCGTCGGCCACGACGGCTATGTCGGAGGGTCCAAGGTCTGCATCTTGCTCCAACACAATCACGCTGAGAACTCGTGACGCCAATGGTTTCGGGATGCCTACTTCAAATTCCACACCACAACAGTGACATTGCAAGCAAGCCCTGGCCCTTCCAGATAGCCGTCGGCCACGACGGCTATGTCGGAGGGTCCAAGGTCTGCATCTTGCTCCAACACAATCACGCGAAGAACTCGTGACGCCAATGGTTTCGGGATGCCTACTTCAAATTCCACACCACAACCTTGACATTGCAAGCAAGCCCTGGCCCTTCCAGATAGCCGTCAGCCACGACGGCTATGTCGGAGGGTCCAAGGTCTGCATCTTGCCCCAACACAATCACGCAGAGAATTCGTGACGCCAATGGTTTCGGGATGCCTACTTCAAATTCTACACCACAACAGTGACCTTGCAAGCAAGCCCTGGCCCTTCCAGATAGCCGTCGGCCACGACGGCTATGTCGGAGGGTCCAAGGTCTGCATCTTGCTCCAACACAATCACGCAGAGAACTCGTGACGCCAATGGTTTCGGGATGCCTACTTCAAATTCCACACCACAACAGTGACATTGCAAGCAAGCCCTGGCCCTTCCAGATAGCCGTCGGCCACGACGGCTATGTCGGAGGGTCCAAGGTCTGCATCTTGCTCCAACACAATCACGCAGAGAACTCGTGACGCCAATGGTTTCGGGATGCCTACTTCAAATTCCACACCACAACAGTGACATTGCAAGCAAGCCCTGGCCCTTCCAGATAGCCGTCGGCCACGACGGCTATGTCGGAGGGCCCAAGGTCTGCATCTTGCTCCAACACAATCACGCAGAGAACTCGTGACCCCAATGGTTTCGGGATGCCTACTTCAAATTCCACACCACAACAGTGACATTGCAAGCAAGCCCTGGCCCTTCCAGATAGCCGTCGGCCACGACGGCTATGTCGGAGGGTCCAAGGTCTGCATCTTGCTCCAACACAATCACGCAGAGAACTCGTGACGCCAATGGTCTCGGGATGCCTACTTCAAATTCCACACCACAACAGTGACATTGCAAGCAAGCCCTGGCCCTTCCAGATAGCCGTCGGCCACGACGGCTATGTCGGAGGGTCCAAGGTTTGCATCTTGCTCCAACACAATCACGCGAAGAACTCGTGACGCCAATGGTTTCGGGATGCCTACTTCAAATTCCACACCTCAACCTTGACATTGCAAGCAAGCCCTGGCCCTTCCAGATAGCCGTCGGCCACGACAGCTATGTTGGAGGGTCCAAGGTCTGCATCTTGCTCCAACACAATCACGCAGAGAACTCGTGACGCCAATGGTTTCGGGATGCCTACTTCAAATTCCACACCACAACAGTGACATTGCAAGCAAGCCCTGGCCCTTCCAGATAGCCGTCGGCCACGACGGCTATGTCGGAGGGTCCAAGGTCTGCATCTTGCTCCAACACAATCACGCAGAGAACTCGTGACGCCAATGGTTTTGGGATGCCTACTTCAAATTCCGCACCACAACAGTGACATTGCAAGCAAGCCCTGGCCCTTCCAGGTAGCCGTCGGCCACGACGGCTATGTTGGAGGGTCCAAGGTCTGCATCTTGCTCCAATACAATCACGCAGAGAACTCGTGACGCCAATGGTTTCGGGATGCCTACTTCAAATTCCACACCACAACAGTGACATTGCAAGCAAGCCCTGGCCCTTCCAGATAGCCGTCGGCCACGACGGCTATGTCGGAGGGTCCAAGGTCTGCATCTTGCTCCAACACAATCACGCAGAGAACTCGTGACGCCAATGGTTTCGGGATGCCTATTTCAAATTCCACACCACAACAGTAACATTGCAAGCAAGCCCTGGCCCTTCCAGATAGCCGTCGGCCACGACGGCTATGTCGGAGGGTCCAAAGTCTGCATCTTGCTCCAACACAATCACGCGAAGAACTCGTGACGCCAATGGTTTCGGGATGCCTACTTCAAATTCCACACCACAACCTTGACATTGCAAGCAAGCCTTGGCCCTTCGACATAGCCGTCGGCCATGACGGCCATGTCGGAGGGTCCAGGGTCTGCATCTTGCTCCAACACAATCACGCAGAGAACTTGTGACGCGAATGGTTTCAGGATGCCGAGAATACTATAATTTACTATAAATAGTATATAATCTAAAAATAGAGTTTTATTTTCTAAAATTAGAGTAATTTTTAAAATTCAGATGGGTCCTATGCTCTAGGCTCTTCAAATCCCCGCTCTCCACACTTGGGCTCTTCTCTCTAGGCTCGCACGGTAGTGTCGTTGCATCCATGGGTCCATGGAAACCTTGGATGTTCCATAGATGAGTCGTTTCTATTCATCCTGTGTTTGAATCAAATTGACTTTGGTGCTTTTTTGGACGTCCTCGACCATGAGGACAACATAACTTACTGGCAGCATCCATGGGCTGTCACTAACCTTGGAGTTACCAAGGAGGTTTATAATCCACCGAGTGCTTTTATCGCAGGGTTTTTGTTTTTCTGTAAGTCAAGCGTTTGAATATTTTTGAGTTTAGGGGGCTGCTGGTCGTCCTCGGCCACGAGGACGACATGTGAGCTGCATCCATGGGCTGCCACAAACCTTGGAAATACCAAGGAGGTTTATAATCCACTTGGGGCTTTTACCGCGGGGTATTTTTCCTGTAAGTCAAGCGTTTGAATATTTTTGAGTTTGGGGGGCTGCTGGTCGTCATCAGCCACGAGCACCAGTCCATCCTAGTCGTGCATCCATGGAACCCAGGACTTCGAACCAAACAGACCATGGAACCACAGCAAACAAATCGACCAGGGAACCACGGCAATGACTAACCTAAGGCATTGAAGGATCCGCGGTTGAAAAACATGGAAGCCTGTCCATACATGAGTTCTATAAAGCGGTTTGCGCAAAGATTGAGACGCGCATGCAGGCTAAAACAAGCAGAGGGCACTCGTTTAAAATGCGCGAACTCAAGATTAATATATTACTTTGAGATCAATGATTATCATTAAAACCCGGAGAAAAGGTCTACTTAATATGACTGTTGATAATCAAATGTAGACTTTGTCCATATACTAAATAAAATGCCTATGAGTTAGATCGGGTCAAAATTCCACTCTCGAGCAGGAGTTTAATTTCGTTGAAGCTGAAAGTCGGGGCATGCATGAATAGGTCGACGTTGGGGTCACGCTTGCACACCTTTATGAAGACGTAATAAATGTGTTTGCAATAGCTGAAATACCCACCTTTCTTACCGAACTTGACCATGGTTTGTTTGAATGCAGGACAGGTGCATGCAGGTTTCGAGCTCACTGTAATCTGGTATTGTGTCACAGCAGGTGGAGTTCCAGAGTCCAGAGCAATGATGCACCCATACCCTAGGTGCGGTACCATCGTAACGCCGTAGAGTCTGGCCTTCAAAATCTTGGAGGAATCGATGCTGAGACACTGCTTGGAGGTGGGAACGTTGGCTTGACGGCAAACTTTCTTGGACTTCCGCTTTCCTGGATACCAGTCTGCATCACTTGGCACTGGGACAGTGGACATATCTGAAGGCAGCGGTGCATTGGAAAATAGCCTCCTGGGAGACACTTGAATTTTCTGTGGGAGCTGAAATCCTGCAGCTTCGAGCACTTGAATCTCCTTGAGCTTGAGGTTCGTTCCCAGCTTCACGGGCCACACATCGGGAATTGGCGGCCTTGGTTCCGTGGACGAAAAGTGCCTCACCCACTTGCGTCGAGTGCCCTTCACGCACCTGTCGATGTCATCAGGGCAAAAGAAGAATTGTTCGGATATCTCCCTGCCCAACCTCACGTTCAGCCATTCACCGGTGTATGTTGGAGCGGGGGTGTTAGTCGAATTCCGGACAATTTTGGCATCGCACTTCTTCTTAGTTACTGCTCTCATTGCCCAACACGACTTGGCACTTGTTTTGGACAGCCAAGCAATGTGCCAAAGTCGCTCTTTCACAGTGGATTCCTGGACCGCAGTAATATGCTGAATACCACCTTCCAGGACAGGTGGTGAGGATGGAATCACGGGAGATGCAATGACCTCTAGAGCTTTGGATTCTTCCTCCTCGGCTATGACTGGCAGAGAGGCTACTCTCTCTCGAGCAGCTCGCTTCAATCCACGGGGGCGAGAGTAGTTCACTGTATCCGGCCGATGGGACTCACCGTCGTCTCGAAGTGGCAGGTCTGGCTTGCGCTTGGTTGAGCCGAATACCTCCTCTCCTTCTAGGTGAGGATCACGGATGCAAAACTCATCAGCTCCGGGCATGTCCAGCAATGCCTCTTTAAGCACTCTAGGGTCGCCTGTGTTTCTGGCGCGCCGTTGTGCATTTCTTAGTTTGAGCTCGTTCTTGCAGGGATCGGATCCTCGAACGTCTCCCTTTAGAAATTGGTAGTATGCCACTACCTGCATAAACGCGCGTATGTAGTTGTCGACAGTGGCAATGTAGAGGTCATTACCTCTGTTGCCTGACGCTTGAAGCCACTTGTTGTGCATAGTCTCCGCAAGGCAACGACGCTACCTTGCGAGCCTAGAGAGGAGAGCCCAAGTCCGGAGAGCGGGGATTTGGAGAGCCTAGAGCATAGGATCCATCTAAATTTTAAAAATGACACTAATTTTAGAAAATAAAATACTATTTTTAGGGTTTTACTAATAATAGTAAATTTTGGTACCCTATGACCGCTGCCCCTATAACCGTGGGTTACTTCCTAGGGTAGTTCAGTGTTAAAGTTTTAGGGTAAAGAGGTGGAAAATTATAGGGTACATGGGTGAAACTGAACCCCATCACGTGAGCTTTTTTAAAAGAGACAAAGAACGGAAAGATAACATGTGGATCTATATGTAGTATTTTATTTTTTGTTTTTTTTCTAATACATAGTTATAGTGGACAAAGTTATCATGCAAGTACTTCAACCAATTCAATATAGGGCATCATCTATTCTAAGTAGGAAGATATTGCAGCTAGTTCTAGTCTCCACGTCTAAACATAGACTGGTCCTCATTCTTCATTCCTCGGTCTTGATGATCCCAGCTGCCAGCAGAATATTTTTAACCTCGTCCAAACTGAGAGTAGGAGCATGGATGTACGTATCAACTTTATAGTCCAGCTTGCAAAAGAAACGAAAGATATAGTAAAGGTGTTTGCAGTTGACGTACTGGCCACGCCTCCCAACAGCTGCAGAGTTCATGTTGGCGTAATGAGGGCACGTACATGACGGAAAATTGCACAATGTAATATTGTACAAATTATCATCGGGCTCCACCCCGGACTGGAGCACGATGATGGCACCAAGCCCGGGGTAGGGGAGGAGGTTAACGCGGAGAATATTCGCCTTCACGTTTCTAGCACTCTCCCATTGATTCCGGTGAGCTTCCGTGGGAGCCTTGGTGTTCCGACGCACGTTTTTGCCGTTTCGAGATGATGGGATTCTGTCAGCATGCAATGGCCGTGGATGAGTCCAGAGCACCGGCTCAAGCACTTTCGACGTCGTAAAGAGGCGTCGAGGCGAAAGGGCTGTAGTGGACTGCAGACGAAACCCGGCCTCCTGGAGCTCTAGGATCTCCGAACGCGTGAGGTTTGTACCAGAGAGGACGGGCCAAACGTCCGGGAGTTCCGGGCGATCTATGACAAAGAAACGCTTCGGACCCGTGACACATTGTGCGATTTGGTCAGGACAGAACCAGAAATCAGCCGTCTGAGGTTTAGTCCCTTTGTACTCCGTCCTAGTCCCTCGGTAGGTTGGGGCAGCTGTAGCCTTTCCGCCCTTCACAATCAACATCTTGCACTTGTTGCCATTCCCCGCTTGCACAGCGTGACACTGCTTTCTGGACTTGTGTGACATCCTTGCAATGTGCCATTTTGAAGTGTCATAGTCAGTCTCCAACACCCTAGTTGTGAATGGAACCGGGGAAGTAGATCTTGGTGATTGCTCCGAGTTCATTCTAGCAGAGGCAGATCGTGTTTGGACACGTGGATGCGAGAAGTTCACCTTGTCAGGGCGATGAGAATCTCCCTCGCAACCCACTGGCATGTAGAGCTTTCTCTTGGACGATCCAAACACCTCTTCCCCTTCCAAGTGTGGAACTCGTGTAGAAACCTCCGCAGCCCCAGGTATGTTGTTAATTGCTTCGGCGATCTTCTTGCCGTCATGGGATGCCATAGCCCTCTTCAATTTTAGATCGTGCTTGGACGGACCAGTTCCAGACGGACCTCCACATAGAAATGTTCTGTAGTTGGTCATCTGCATGAACGCACGGGCCCAATCATCGGTGGTGGCGACAAAGAGGTCCGAGCCTCGCTTCCCGGAGGCTTGCATCCACTTGTTGTGAACGGTCTCTGCAAGGTTGCATGTTGGGATGTCTGCTAGTTCATCTGCGGTAAGATTCTGCAGAAATGGCATCACCCAATTTATCTTATTGCACAAAACAATTTTGATCTCATGGTTTAGGAAAGTTTTAATAATAATTACGTTGGGGTAATAGATGTATAAAAAATCGCGTTTGAAGGATTTTTTTTTTTTTCAAGTTCTATTTTTTTACTCTGATTTGCGAAAAAAAAAAATATATAAATATTTAAGAAAAATAGCCGTCGTGGCCGACGGCTATTATCTAAGTGCCCTTTGTTCCTCTAAATTTATTTACAGTGGTAGGTGTCCAAGCAACCGTCGGGCCCGAGGGGTCAATACTTGACCCCGTCAACATGCAGGCAAGTACGGGGGAAGGGCCATCGACATCGAGGGACTACAACATATTCTCAACATCCACGTGAAATGAAAGGGTGCTTTTGATATTTTACCGTTTCCATGAAACCGCCCCATTGACGGTAGCAAAAATGCCAAAAGCCCAGCCAGTCTTCAAGCTCGCGAATCGCATCCTCTGAAGCAGCACCGGACGAGTACCACCACGCTCTCAACTCAAGGTACATCCTGTCAGATTCGTCCATTGTTTGGGCATCTTTATATTGTTTGCAAAGCCTGATGTGTTGATTCTGGAAGTTCTTGGCGATCAGCTTCTCAGTGTGCTTGTGCATGCTCGTTGCCCAGTAGAATAGACAAGTCCTTTCACGGTCTACCATAGGCACGGCAGGATTGCCCGAGCCATAGACAATGCGAACTGCATTGAAGTTTGCTTGTGCGCTGTCGCACATGAAACCTTTGAAGTTTGGATTCGGTACGCCATTGTTGTCCATGACTTTGTTCAGGCAACGCCAAAATATAAGTTGTCCCTCAGTGCCTTCCGTTTGCATATCGCAGACAGCGATGGTCATCACTTTGCAGTAGGTGGAGTCATAAACATGGCAGGCAATGGTGGTCCATGGCTTCACTCTCTTCACGTGATCGAACATGACGAAGCAATTTTGGAGGTCACCTCCAGGTTGCATTCTTCTCACAAGGTCGACGCCACTCCCGGGGCCATGCACGAGCATTTTGAAGAGATATACCTTTTCCTGGCATTGTCCCGGGAATACGCTGTCGTGTATAAACTCGATCTTCGCATGCCGCTTCATCTCTAGAATTTGATCAATCTCGACTTTGCCTTTGCCCTGAGCACGAATAGTGGCGATCATGTTTCGAACGTTCGGAGACCTAAGCATGCGGAACTTGTCCATCACCTTGTCCAGTTCTTGTCCTTGGAGCATCTCTTTTGGGCCTGGCCCACTGTGGACAAGAAACGTCTCGAGGAACTCCTTGCTAGCTGCAAGAGCGATGGCCGAGTTTTTGGCGGTGGGAGTCTTCGCCACCTCCGATGCAATCAAGCCAGTAATGGTCTCCATGGACTCTCTGCACGGTCCATCAGTGACGGGATGTCAATGGAAGCCCAAATGGATACATGCACGAGACCTGTCGTTCACATTGAGCACGTAATACACGCGCGCCGTGCAAGAGTCACGACAAGAAGGGGCTTTCTTGCAGACTCTACATGCAATGGAAGATTCCGGAGGAGGGCTTTGACGAATATCGAACGGGAAGTTAGTTGTACCAGTCCACTCTGTCTCATTCTTCTTATACGTTCTAGCAAGATAGTCACAGTCTTCGTTGTCGCAACGCAAGTGTCCAACGCACGCCGACCTCCTGAACTTCAAACCGAAGGGGTTGTGGATGTTGGACGTCGTGGTGCGGCACCATGTGTGGCCATCATAACGCTTGTCCATTCCCTCCATGCTCCGGGCTCCGGAAGAGTGTACACGCCCAGAAACCGGTGGTAGCTCAAAGACCACATCCCCGTCTAACTGCGAGGGAAGGAACTGCACCTTGAAATATTCGATGCGATCAAAATCTATTTGAGCAAGTTCATTACGAGAGCCAGGAACACTAGACAGCTTCCGCAAACATTGCATAACACTAGGACAATCTTGTGAACTACTAGGATATAGAGGAAGGAGGGAGAATAAGGAGGAAGATGGACTATTAGCCGGGGTGCGGACAGTAGCTTGACTGGCAACAAAAGGAGCTGGTTCATTCAAGTTTGGAAGTTGCGAGGGTAGTGATGGTGTTTCCCCCTCAGATTCACTGGAGAACTCAATGATGGGGTCTAGACTCTCGCGTTTCACATTACGAAGATTGACCATTATATCTGCAACGGAACGAGTTGGATCTGCAAATTGCCTCCTATCACGACGTGCGTGAGGCAACTCTACAGTGGAAGTATCAGAGGCAGGGGCTAAAATTTCAATGTATGCAGCCAGTTGCTGCGGGATAAGACCGTATGCTTTGTACTGACCCGGATGGAGGAGCCAGTAGAAACCCTCGTCATCTTCACATCTAGACTGTAAAATGCCCTCTTTTACTATTCCATACTTCTTAAGGACCTCTTCTTCGACCATCATAGAGCTTTCAGCTAGACCGAACCTAATGTAGAGGAGGTTAGAGGTGACTTTGACAAAGCCAGTCTCACCTACGGGTAGAACTAGTGGGACCTCGTCATCTCTAACAGAAATGCTGGCCATAGAAAAAATCGGGCTAGAGAGATACTACTTGGTTAAGCAAGAGAAATAAATCAACAAAGAAGACACGAGAAGATGGATTGTGAGGGGCAATGTGTACTCGTCACGTACGAGCTAAGGTGTCGATGGGGAGGGCAGAATTCTCGAACTTGTTGGGCGTGGGTGAGGCGTCCGGGCCAAGGCCTATTTCCCAGGGTCCAGGTTTCACAACTAGTACTTGTCACGTACGTGCAAGGGTGAGTTGGGGAGGGCAAATTTCTTGACTCACTGAGGCGTGTGGGTGGCGTCCTGGCCGAGCCCTAACTCCCAGGGCCACGGTTCACAATGTGTACTCGTCACGTGACGAGCTGGAGTGTGAATGGGGAGGGCTAAATTCTCGAACTCGTTGGGTGTGGGTGAGGCGTCGTGCCCCAGGCCTATTTCCCAGGGTCCAGGTTTCACAACTAGTACTTGTCACGTACGTGCAAGGGTGAGTTGGGGAGGGCAAATTTCTTGACTCACTGGGGCGTGTGGGTGGCGTCGTGGGCGAGCCCTAACTCCCAGGGCCACGGTTTACAATGTGTACTCGTCACGTGACGAGCTGGGGTGTGAGTGGGGAGGGCAAAATTCTCGAACTCGTTGGGTGTGGGTGAGGCGTCGTGGCCGAGGCCTATTTCCCAGGGTCCAGGTTTCACAACTAGTACTTGTCACGTACGTGCTGGGGTGAGTTGGGGAGGGCAAAATTCTCGAACTCGCTGGGGCGTGTGGGTGGCGTCCTGGCCAAGGCCTTACTCCCAGGGCCGAGGGTCACAATTTGTACTCGTCACCTGACGACCTGGGGTGTGCATGGGGAGGGCAAAATTCTCGAACTCGTTGGGCGTCGGTGAGGCGTCCTGGCCGAGGCCTATCTCCCAGGGTCCAGGTTTCACAACTAGTATTCGTTATGTACGAGCTGGGGTGTGAGTGGGGAGGGGAAAATTCTCAAACTCGTTCGGCGTGGGTGAGGCGTCGTGGCCGAGGCCTATTTCCCAGGGTCCAGGTTTCACAACTAGTACTTGTCACGTACGTGCTGGGGTGAGTTGAGGAGGGCAAAATTCTCGAACTCGCTGGGGCGTGTGGGTGGCGTCGTGGCGGAGGCCTAACTTTGAGGGCCAGGGTTCACAATGTGTACTCGTCACGTGACGAGTTTGGGTGTGAGTGGAGAGGGCAAAATTCTCGAACTCGTTGGGCGTGGGCGAGCCGTCGTGGCCGAGGCCTATTTCCCAAGGGTCCAAGTTTCACAACTAGTACTTGTCACGTACGTGCAGGGGTGAGTTGGGGAGGGCAAATTTCTTGACTCACTGGGGCGTGTGGGTGGCGTCGTGGGCGAGCCCTAACTCCCAAGGCCACGGTTCACAATGTGTACTCGTCACGTGACGAGCTGGGGTTTGAGTGGGCATGGCAAGATTCTCGAACTCGTTGGGTGTGGGTGAGGCGTCGTGGCCGAGGCCTATTTCCCAGGGTCCACGTTTCACAACTAGTACTTGTCACGTACGTACAGGGGTGAGTTGGGGAGGGCAAAATTCTCGAACTCGCTGGGGCGTGTGGGTGGCGTTGTGGCCGAGGCCTAACTTCGAGGGCCAGGGTTCACAATGTGTACTCGTCACGTGATGAGTTAGGGTGTGAGTGGAGAGGGCAAAATTCTCGAACTCGTTGGGCGTGGATGAGGCGTCGTGGCCGAGGCCTATTTCCCAGGGTCCAGGTTTCACAATTAGTACTCGTCATGTACGAGCTGGGGTGTGAGTGGGGAGGGCTAAATTCTCAAACTTGTTGGGGCGTGGTTGAGTCGTCGTGGCCGAGGCCTATCTCCTAGGGTCCAGGTTTCACAATGTGTACTCGTCACGTGACCAGCTGGGGTGTGAGTGGGGAGGGCTAAATTCTCGAACTCGTTGGGCGTGGGTGAGGCGTGGTGACCGAGGCCTATCTCCTAGGTTCCAGGTTTCTCAACTAGTACTTGTCACGTACGTGCTGGGGTGAGTTGGGGAGGGCGACATTCTCGAACTCGCTGGGGCGTGTGGGTGGCGTCGTGGCCGAGGCCTAACTCCCAGGGCCAGGGTTGACAATGTGTACTCGTCACGTAACGAGCTGGAGTGTGAGTGGGGAGGGCTAAATTCTCGAACTCGTTGGGCGTGGGTGAAGCGTCGTGGCCGAGGCCTATTTCCCAGGGTCCAGGTCTCACAATTAGTACTCGTCACGTACGAGCTGAGGTGTGAGTGGGGAGGGCTAAATTCTCGAACTTGTTGGGGCGTGGGTGAGGCGTCGTGGCCGAGGCCTATCTCCCAAGGTCCAGGTTTCGCAACTAGTACTGGTCACGTACGAGCAGGGGTGTGAGTAGGGAGGGCAAAATTCTCGAACTCGTTGGGCGTGGGTGAAGCGTCGTTGCCGAGGCCTATTTCCCAGGGTCTAGGTTTCACAATTAGTACTCGTCACGTACGAGCTGGGGTGTGAGTGGGGAGGGCAAAATTCTAGAACTCGTTGGGGGGTGGGTGAGGCGTCGTGGCCGAGGCCTATTTCCCAGGGTCCAGGTTTCACAATTAGTACTCGTCACGTGACGAGCGGGGGTGTGAGTTGGGAGGGCAAATTCTCGAACTATTCACAAAACTATTCTCAATATTCTCCACATCTATGGGGCCAGGGTTTTGCGATGGGGCCGATGTCTTGTCTCGAGGGTCTCTGATGGCTCGTCACGTCACAAGTTTGTGTCCTGTGGGGAGTGCAAATTTCCTACACCTTGTCAATAGGATCATGTGTCTCATGTAAGGAACACACAGGTTTAGTCGTCCATCTAGATTTTTGGCTCTTTATTCATGTTCTTCTCAATTCCTCTTTTACAGGTTCCTCAGGTGGAGTATGATACTGCAAACGAGATTGTTGAGACCCCTCAATCCCCGATTGGAGATGAGGATGATGATGAGGAGGAAGAATCTCCAATCATCACCACTGTGGATGGTTTTAATGAGGATGATATTCGGCGATCACAGAAGATCAACACTGTTGCTGCACTTGCAGCCCTACGTTTGCAACCGCTTAATATTTCTCGCCACAACATTCCTTTGTGCAGGCTTGTTGTCATGCCGATAGTAAGGCCCACTCTGCAAAGTGATCTTGTCAAGCTGGAGCAGGAATTCGTCCATGGCTATCGTGAAGGTGCTTGTGTTTTTTATGTGTCCCTAACAAACGAGCAAGGTGAAGGGGAGCTCGTGTCATCCAAAGACCGTAGTGATTGGGGACCAATTTGGCACTCTGAGAGCGAGAAATTTGATCAGTATCTTGATTCCCACGATTCATTACGTTTCTTGAAAGGGAATATGTTCTTCATATGCGATGGAAATCACCGTCGTATAGCTTGGATGAACCATATTACTAGACTCTACAATGACGTTCCATCTTGGCATTACTCCATGGACACAATTATCTTGGAGACCAAGGGTCAATTTGGTGTTCTCATGACCGTCATGAATGACATAAACAAGTGAGTAAACGATTTCCTACAAAAATCCTTTCTTTCAAATTTCAAAGTTTACTAGATTTTGATTATATACGTCTTTTTATTATGATTGATGTGGTCCATGACCTTTAGGCAAACAGAGTATTCCCACGTCGAGACAAATCTTGTTCATCAGCTCTATCAGGTTCGGAAGTTTGGGTCAATGCCGCTGAGTTATTTCTCAGAGCTACTGAGCCCCGAGGAAATGGAAAGATGTCGTAATTCCGTAAAGAGAGGATGGACAAATTTACAACAGGACGTTTTTACTTCTCTCATGTTTAGGGTGATATTTCTGCTTTCACTCCTCTACTGCATTTTTTGTTCACGTGAATTTGTGCATTTTAGTATTAAAATTTGTACCTCTAATATCCTTTTCTTTGGGACCTTGTTTCAGCAAGACATTGCTGCTGCTGGTGACTTAGCTGTGCTTGTTTATCGTGAGGAGACCAAACCAGAAGATGTGACTCGGGAAGGCATTGTGGCTGCTATGAAGATGGGCATCAAGGAGAGGACTTCAAAACTGATTGTTAAGTTAGGGAAGATGACAGCTGTGGCGAATCCAGCGCACGGTCCAGAGTTTCTACAAGAGGTATACATCAATTCATTTCTTTCATTTTAACTTAAAGTTGCTTGTATTTCTGTTGCTCACGGTTTGATTTTCACTTCTTTTTTCAGATTGAGAGGCATTGGACTATGAATGCCTCGCAGTTGGAGCTCACTTTGGACAAGCTTCAGATCATTGCTACAACAGTTGGTCCTCCTCACCACAAGCTCCGATGGCTGAAGTGGTGGAACTCCTCTGTGCACACACGAGAGGCAATTCGTTTTCCTTTGAGGCCGGTTAACGCTCTGGACCTCAATTCCTTTATTCTGAAGGCCGCCTGGTGGGGAGGGGTGAGTTTCTCTATCAATATTGATTTAGTTTGTTTACATTCTGTCTCTACTATCATACTTTGTAATTTTATTGTTTCAATTTCATAACTATATTTTCTGTAGATTGAGGACTGCGCCGTGGAGTTGTTTGAAACTATTGTCCACAAAGACAATGTTCCTTTGAACATGGATGTCCCAGCAGGGCCCAGGACACTTTCCCAATTCATAGAGTATTGGCGAGTGAAGATTTGGGACAGGGCATTTGTTAACGTTTTCAAGGGGGCTGAAGCCTTCAAGAAATCAATTGCCTTCAAGGATTTCAAGGGTTCTGATCTCGTGGTCAAACGTGTAGTCTACAGGTATTTTTGTCTAACTTGTTTTAAAGTAAACCGTTACTTCTGTAAAGTTACACATAATATTGCATCAAATGATAATACTAGGTATTTCAAGCATGAGTTACTCGAGAAGAAGGCAATTGCCAAGACAGATCTTCCCGTGTTCTTTGAGAGTTGGATGGATCCTTCTTCTGAGTATTGCATGTTCTCACCGCAACAGTTGAAGACGTGGACCAGCACACATCTCAAGGGATTGGGTGGTATTTGGACCGTGGGTTGGGTTATGTACATGCAGAGGAAAAGGATCTCAAATCCTCAGCTGAGACTGCCGATACACCTGCCCTGTTGGTTGGTGAATTGGAGAAGCTTGATGAGGAGGCGCGGCGTAAACTCATTGCTAAGTTTGAGGCTAAAGACAAGAAGAAGGCGTTGAAGATTACTCAACATGAAGAGAAGGTGGCCGCCCGGGAGCAAGCCAAGATTGAGAAACAAGCAGAGAAGATTGCCAAGAAGGAAGAGAAAAAGAAGAATCCAAAGGTACAAGAAGTCCCAAAGCCTTCTTCTTCTAGTATTGTTGATGCAGAATCTCAGCACCAGAGCCAGGAGCAGCGGGGTACCAAGAGGGATTCTGGGTACTTGGAGCTATCGCAAGATAAGGCCTTTTGTGGCCAAATTCGTGATGTGGTGGACTTAGGAGAGGACCAGGACATCGATGAGTTGGTACTCAACACTTCACTTGCAGCTACTCTTCCAGAGGATGAAGATGACCTTGTTCCAAAGATGTTTGAGGAGATTCAGAGGTTTTTGGATGAGGTATGCGGTTTCACATACTTCTTGGACTCTTTATACTTCAATTTATTTTGTTGAAGCTTGTCTGGCAGTTTTAATTTACTTACATGTGTATGTTTTGTTTCTTGTAGCACAAAGCGGACCGCCCACAAGTATTCAAAGGGCATTCGTGCAAGGATCCATGTGTAGATTTAATTCTTGTGGACATGCCCGAGAACCTGCCTGTTCCCACCATCTCGGATCCGCCGGGACAGATTCCACCATGGAATGCAGCAGAGGACGATTGGCTTGATCCCATTTTTGATTTTGCAGACAATTACTTAGTTGATGATGGCGCTATCATCATTGTGCATCCATATAGGCAATCAACCAAGGCTAACATACTTGGTTACGGTAATGCAACGGGTTTTACGTTGTACAAGGATTGGACTTGCATGAATCCACTCCATTTAGCATCACCAGTCAACCATTTGAAGACGGTAAACTCTCGTGCACTACCTAGTATTTAAAAATTCATTATTATTTTGCTATTACTATTAGCTAACTCTTTTGGTTCTATATGTTGTAGACTCAGCGTTTTGGCATTTACCTCTTGATTCGTGTGTTGCCCGAGGGTGCTCCTGCACGGTTTGCATTTCGATCTATTCCAGCGCTTGAGGCTATGGGATTAGATGTGGGATGTGATGACATGTTACAGAATTTCACCACCAAGAGTTCACAAAAAATGAATGGAATCAAGCCTTGGCGAGGTCCTCGTGAGAAGGATAGCCAGTTCATACAGATGCTGATTGAGGCTTCTTCTCGCCCCAATGATGTTGTCTTGGATTGCACCGCTATGACAGGTTTACATTTCTAACATTCTTTCTCGGTATTACTTGGGTTTTATTTCTTCTATTATTTGTTATTTCTTTCTATTTGTTTCAATTTCTCTTTCACTTACTCGGGCTAATTTTTATATGTTTTGTTTATCTATGCCTTTTTTTAGGTGCGTCGTTGTTGGCATGCCGCCGCGTGCAACGCCACATTGTGGCACTGGAAGACGACCAAGAGCTATATGATGGACTGCTTTTGTCTATGGGACATGTCCCTAAACCCGAACCCGCGCCAATCATTGCATCATCATCTGCAACAGAGGATCCAGACGCAGTTCCATCAGCGGTCGTTCGAGTGTTGAAGAAATCTCGATTCAGTAAGTAAGTTTGAATTAAATCATTCCAATTGATACAGTTTTGTTTGATGATTTCTTGATCACTTTGATCTCATTTTCATTTTTGTTTGTGCAGAAAAATGAAGACCACGTATTCTACCGTGCACAGGCCATTTTTTGCACGGCCAGAGTTTCTTGAGAGCCCACCCAAACCTTTTCAGTTGCCATGCTACATTGAGTGAGTTGCACAGGCTCTTGTAGGACATGGTATGAGGGATCACATTCCAAAGCCAAAGGTGTTGAATTCTGACGCACTTGTATACTTTGATGTTGAGGCTGAAGAGTCTGATCGTAATGGTATTAGTTCACCGAGCCGCTCTACATCTAGTTCTTGCTCAGGGTCTATTGCTAGCAGTAATTCTAGTGATGATTGAGAGGAACTTCGATGTTCTCTCCACATATTTGTACTACTTTCTATTTTATATTTGTAGTGAGACTAAAAGGGCCACTACTTTGGATTTTTACAAATGTGTTGTACTCCACATTGCTAACAATTCTATTCTCCTACCTCATTGATTTGTTCAAACCTTTGGGAATGTTGCATTTTTGAAAGTTCAATCTCTACACCCTAATTCCTCAAATTTTCATTTTTAATTTGCATAGATGTAGTATCTGAATTACACCGATTTCACATTTAAGCTCTAAACCACTCCAATTAAATGCCATCCGTGTTGTACTTCACTTTGCTAAAATCCTAAACTTTACTATCCAACCTCATTGATTTGTATACTCTCTTGTTCATGTATAATTTTTCAACGTCTAAACGATACACCCTAAACCCTAAACTCTAAATTTTTCATACACTATTTGCATACATGTATGTAAATGGAAAATTTGTAGTTCAATTATACTCCAAATGCAATACATATTGAATCCACGGTTATAGGTCTCTTACAGAAAAAAACAAAAAAAAATTGAAAATTTTCTAGGCTCTCAGGCTCTCAGGCCCTCAGGCTCTCCTCTCTAGGCTCACATCCTAGCATTTCCGTCCGCAAGGTTGCAGGAAGGCATGTCCGCCAAGGCCTCTTCGTCAAGGTTATGTAGAAGTCCATAAAAATGAAGGTCAATTGAAAATATTAGAAAGCACGGCTTTGGAAAGAAATAGTGAAGGGGAGTATGTACTCACGAACTGTATGCAGCTACCCCATTGTCGATATCTGAAGTGCCAGAAGGCTAGCCAAAGATCCAAGTGTCTCAACGATGTCTCGGATGCAGCTCCAGAAGACAGCCACCAAGCCCTTATGGCTAGGTATCTCATATCGGCCTCAGCCATGGTCGTGGAATCTCTATACTGCATGCAAAGGCGCTTGTGCTGTTCTCGAAATTCTTTGACAATGTACTGCTTGTTATGCTTCTCGAAGGATTGAGACCAATGAAAGTAGCACGTCCTCTCCCGATCCACCATTGGATCTTTCGGATTCCCATTTCCGTAAATGATCCTCAGTGCATTCCAATTGGCTTGTGCACTATCCGCCATGAATCCCATGAATTGTGGGTTGGGAATGTCATGCCTCTCCATGACAACATTCAGGTTCTTCCAGAAGACAATCTGAGCATATGTGTCTTCCGATTGCATGTCACAGCATGCAATGGTCATGACACGACAATATGTAGAGTCGTAAATATGGCAACCCATTGTAGTCCAATGTTTTACGCATTTGACATGGTCAAACATGATCCAACAGTTCTCAAGATCTCCTCCCGTTTGCATCCTCTTGACCAAATCCACACCACTACCCGGACCCATCTCAGACATTTTGAAAATGAAGACCTTGTCGGAATCTTCACCTTGTCCAGGGAACATGTTTTTTTGGACAAACGCCCAATTGCTGAGCCCTCTAAGTTTGGTGCTACTGTCCATGACACCATACCTCCTGAGGTATTTGAATGTGACAACTTTATTTCTTATGCTAGGAGATCCCATGTCTTTGAACCTATCACGAGATCTTCCAAACTAAGAGTTTTGGGCCGTTCCTCTTCAGAACGTAGAAGAAACTCACCTAATAGTTCCTTGCTGGCCTCAAGAACAACTGCACTCTTGGTTGCGGATGGTGTTCTCTAGATTTGCTCTTTGATGACAGTGTTGATCTTGGACTTGGTATCTCGGTAGTCCCCAACCTTCACTGGGTGCTTGTGATGTCCAAGATGAATGCAAGCCCTTGTGACGTTCGGCCCACCATGGACGTAGTATATTTTAGGGCTACAGCTGTTCACGCAGGTGGGAGGCTCTTTGCAGACCTTGCAGACCAAAGTGGAGTTCTTTGGAGGCGACTCCTCCACCATGAATGGCCTCCACGTGCAGCCTTCAAACTCCGTATCATTTAATGGAGAGGTGCGGTGGGCACGCTTCAAATACTCGCACTCCTTGTTGCGACACTCGAAATGACCTACGCAGATCAAAAATCGGAACGACAAGCCCAATGGATTGGCGATGTTAGTTGTCATAGTTCTAGTCCACACATGGCCATCGTACCTCTTATCCATTCCCTGCATAGATCTTGCGGTTGTGTGAGACGTGTGAAGCGCAGTGGCAGGAAACTCGTACACTACGTCACCGTCGAATTTGGGAGGAAGATAGTCCACCTTGATCGTTGTGATCGGGTCGTAATCAAGTTTCTTGAGCATGTTCTTCTTCCCATGTAGGGTAGCTAGTCTCTTCAACTTGGATAAGATACTTGCAGCGGTGAGTGCCTTGGCAGAGGGAGAGGGACATGGAATATCGTTCAAGTTGATGGATTCCAGACTATGAGCGGCCGATTCAAAACTATGAGTGGCATAAGACTTTGATGACAGAGAGCTCAGATTGTGAATGGGAGGACGTTCAGTGACCGTCTCAGTATCAGACGAATCACTGGAGAGAGCAATGTACGAAGTTGGTTCCGACTCAGGCTTGACCGAAGTGGATGATCCAAAAAGGGGAGTGAGTTCCACATCTGCATCATGCTCAACTTTGACATTTCTAAGAAGAGGAGTATGGATTGTGCACGTGGATGACTGATTTGGTCTACCCTTGTCCATCGTCATAGGGAGACCGTAGACATCATACTTTCCAGGCCCAAGCTCCCACACTAGACTTTGAGTCGGGCTCTGGTGTGGCTGCTGGATAACTGTGTGAGACGGGGACGACTGATTAGAATCATCAAAGACGTGCTTCTCGACATATAGACTCGATTTGTCAAAATGAAATCTCATACTGAGATGTTTATTGGACACAACAGCAACTCCCTCGCCATTCACTAGGAACGAGACCGGAGCATTTGATCCATACGCTGAAAGGATTGCAGCTTGCAAAGGGAGCTCAGATATAGTAGTGGATGCCATGACAAAGATCGCCTAGATCAAAGAATGCGATGATTGTTCAGACTGGAAGGTTTTGACGATAAAATACTAAATTGTGGATGCTTGGACGATGTTGGAATCAATAGTTTTGAGAACTAATGTTGATGAATGCGTTCATCACTGACTCAATCATTGTAGTCTAAACACCAACTTAAGGTTGCAGCCGAAATTCTCAACACCCCAACTAAGCATTCTCTTAATTTGCAAACATTCGATTGAGGACAGACCTGTTTAGAAAAAGGGGTTACATTTAGATTTTGCCGATCTCTTGAGATGTAGGAATTGCGGAACTTTTTGAAATGTGTCAATACAGAAATATAATGGCACGGTCATAGACACGAGCACATGGGCCTGGCATTATTTAGCATCTTCTGGAACAGTTTGATTCCCCAGCTTTGAGTATATATCCTGTGCGTGACTAAACTAGATCAATGTAGAGAACCGCTGCAATTAGATAGAATGTGATAGAATGAGAGAGGACAAGATTGTTGTAGGGTACACATGAAGCAAGCAGCACCTCCGAAGAACGTGACACCAAAGAAGAAGAGGAGACGTGTTCAGACGGACTTTAGTGGCGGCAAGGCAAAGCGAAGAAAGGAAGCGAGGAGGTTGAAGCTCGAGAGCTTGCTTCTAGGTACTCCTAGAAAGCAACGTGAGGTGGATGTTGACGACGTAGGATTGAAGAGTAGAAAGCATCGTAGCATCAACAAACTAACGCTAGGTTCAATTGACGAGGGAATTGAAGACGACCGAGAGTGCACGGAATTAGGAGAAACTTTGCCTTTGGACATAGTCGATCTAATGTCTGATCATCAGCGAAAAACGAGGAAAGTCGATCGCAGCCGTTCAAATATGAACGTCCGGTCCTGGCTTGACAACAACTACAATAAGGATCAATTCAAGATTGCAGACGAAGATACGGAAATCAAGAATGGTGGCGAACTTACGGAGGTAATTGGGTGGAGTTGGAAATCTATGAATGTTCGAAGTGTCTTGTGAAGCTTGGTCGTAGTCGTATCGTGAAGAGCTTCATATCTATAATTCCAATTTGCCAAACCTTGAAGATAGGAAAGTTTGGACATCTACTGTGGGGTTAAGTTGATAACGTAGTAGGCAGTGTCGACACTTCCATGTCAAATATATAGTAGATGTTTAAACAATGTATGTCGGCAGTTTCAAAACTATATATTAAATATTCGGCAATTAATAAGTAACCTTATTTTTTCTAAGGCCTGACGTTTTCATAATTTATTTTGTACAATAATTCATTGACTTTGTAGTTGATGTTTTCGACCAACTACTTAATGAACTCATATCATTTCCGGCAGGTTCATGAGAAATTAAATCCTGCCAGCCATGCCTTCCATTGAATGTACTCTAAAGTATACGCTTGAAACTGATGTCCATTGAACCGAGGATACATACATGGAACCGAGGATGCATTCATGGAACCGAGGATGTAAAGGGGTTTAGGGGCCAGTAGAGGCAGTGGGGCTAGTCAAGGCAACGGGGCATCCATAGAACCGAGGATGAAACTGGAATTAGCGGTTTCGGGCGGTCATCGGGTAGGTCATCGGGCATGGGCGCTGTAGTTCAGCGGGCAGTGTGGCGTGTGACCCGTATCATAGTAGGTTAGAGAGTCAGGACATACTATGGAGTTAAATTAATAACGTAGGGAGTGTCGGCACTTCCATGTCGAATAGATAGTAGACGTTTAAACAATGTAGGTCGGAACTTTTGAAACTGATTATTAAAAATCCAGCTTTTATCCTGTAACAATTTTTTTTGCGGCTGGGTGTTTTTATAACATACTGTGCCTTCCACTGAAGGTAAACAAAAAATTACGGTTGAAATAGATATCCATGAAACCGAGGATGCATTCATGGAGCCGAGGACGTAAGGGGGTTTAGGGGCCAGGAGAGACAATGTGGCCAGTAGAGGCAATGGGGCCAGTAGAGGCAACTGGGCATCCATGGAACCGAGGATGTCGACGGGCTTAGCGGCTTTGGGCGCCGTAGGTCATCGGGCACTGTACCCTAGTGCTCGTTATTGCATTTGACTCCCCGCCATCCTACAATTTGAATTGTGCGCGTGACTGAGAGAATTCGTGATGGAGCCGCAGGGGCGAGACGCGTCAGTCGAAGCAGTGGGGGCGGATGCTCAGAAGATGAGCAGGACTATCTTTGATGGACCATCGGTAGATCTTGGTGGCGTGGACGAGTTGCCTGAGTCGGAGGTTCACGCCGAGCAATGCAATGGGGATGCCGAATCCGGGGAAGGCGAGGACGATGCCGAGGATGCGGAGGACGAAGCCCAAGACGAGGTCGAGTCCGGGAAGGTAGAGGAAGATAATCGTGACTCTGGGAGCGTGCAAACAACTGAGGACCACGGCAACAATGGCCATGGCTCGACCGAGGACAGAGACCACGAAAATGATGAGCAGGACGAACCACCGCCGGATTGTAACGAAAATGGGACAGAGGTAACGAAACTGATGTTCAGAATACTCTACGGAGGTTTCTTCTTGCGTGTCGAGTGATTGAATATTTTTTTCTATGGGGGCAAGTAGGACATCCTCCGCCCATAGGCCCATGGATGAGTCGATTCTGTTCATTGTGAGTGTGAATCAGTTTGAGTTTGGTGCTCCTTGGGACATCCTCGGATACGAGGACGTTTTTCAGGCTGCATCCATTGGCCCATGGAAGCCTAGGATGATCCATGGATGAGTCGATTCTGTTCATTGTGTGTGTGAATCAGATTGAATTTGGTGCTCCTTGGGACGTCCTCGGCTACGAGGACGTTCTTCAGGCTGCATCCATGGGACCGTGGCAACTTAGGATGATCCGTGGATGAGTCGATTCTGTTCATTGTGTGTTTGAATCAGATGAAGTTTGGTGCTCCTTGGGACGTCCTCGGCTGCGAGGACGTTCCTCAGGCTGCATCAATAGGACCGTGGCAACTTAGGATGATCCGTGGATGAGTCGATTCTTTTCATTGTGTGCTTGAATCAGATTGAGTTTGGTGCTCATGGAGACGTCCTCGGCTACGGCGACGTTCTTCAGGCTGCATCCATAGGACCGTGGCAACTTAGGATGATCCGTGGATGAGTCGATTCCGTTCATTGTGTGTGTGAATCATATTGAATTTGGTGCTCCTTGGGACGTCCTCGGCTACGATGACGTTATTCTGGCTGCATCTATCGGACCGTGGCAACTTAGGATGATCCGGGGATGAGTCGATTCTGTTCATTGTGTGCTTGAATCAGATTGAGTTTGGTGCTTATGGAGACGTCCTCGGCTAAGAGGACGTTCTTCAGGCTGCATTCATGGGACCGTGGCAACTTAGGATGATCCGTGGATGAGTCGATTCTGTTAATTGTGTGTGTAAATTAGATTGAGTTTGGTGCTCCTTGGGACGTCCTCCGCTACGAGGACGTTCTTCAGGCTGCATCCAAGGGCCCATGGAAGCCTAGGATGATCCGTGGATGAGTCAATTCTGTTCCTTGTGTGTTTGAATGGGATTGAGTTTGGTGCTCCTTGGGAGGGGAAAGTTCGTATGCGAGCGGTGAGCGGAGAGCGGAGAGCGGAGAGCGGAGAGCAGAAATTAAAGAGCAGACTTTAATGATTTTTGCAGTCTTTTTTAGGGTAAGGGTTCCTATAACCGTGGATATTTTCATTTTTTTATTAATATATTTTGGAAGAATTGGCGTGTATAACCATGGAATTTGGGAGAATTTAGCAGTGAAATATGGAATTTGGGACATTCATCCACAGTCTTTCATATGACATTCATCCACATTCATCCATATATGGGACATTCATCCGTGGTTTTTCATCCACATTCATCCACATTCATCCATAACTGGTACATTCATCTACGCATCACTCAAGCACACTTGACATTCCATATAGCAGACTCGCACCACACCCTGCTTCGCGTTACTCACACCACGCGTTACTCTATTGATACGAGCACTACGACGTAATGAACACACGCACTCACCACAGCATAATTTCCATACGCATGACCCCCATACACATGACTCACACTCATGCATAACCCTCACACCTGTAACTGGCACATGTGACTTGCAACCTGTGGTCTCGAACTGTATGACACGCACTTGGCCAAATGAACAGCAAGACCACCCAAGGCTTTAAGCACAACGTGACTTGCAGTACTGGCATGAGGAAAGGAACACCATGACCAAAGGAACACCAAGTCGAGCGTGAGTGAGGAGCCATGACCAAAGGAACACCAAGTCCAGCATGAGTGAGGGGCATGATCACCAAGAACACCAAGACAGCGTGAGCGAGGAGCAGGATCACCAAGAACACCAAGTCCAGCGTCAGTGAGGGGCATGATCACCAAGAACACCAAGACAGCGTGAGCGAGGAGCAGGATCACTAAGAACACCAAGACAGCGTGAGCAAGGAGCATGATCACTTAGTACTCCAAGTCCAGCGTTTAGGGTTAAATGCTATCCTGTACAACCCCCTTCAAGTGCGAGTGGGCAGAATCAAAATAGCCGGAGTGGGATATGCAGCAGAATTGTTCAATTGCTCAAGCCAACCCTAGCTAGACTCTGGACAAGAATCCACGTGATGATTTCTAATTATCACGTGGCCACCACCATGATCAATCTGAAAACAGAGTTGAGGCTGCTGTTACCGCCAACCCGGTTGTCTATAAAAGCAGCCTCGCTCACTTCAAACTTCATCATCCCCTCTGCAGATCGACTGATATTTCAGCATAATTCAGTATTTGAAATTTAGTCACCTCTGCCTTCTCATCTCAGCCTAATTTCGCACCCATTGGCATTATCTTTGCATAATAGCAATCTCATTTCCAGTTCTCTGATTCTACATCAATTGAAGTTCATACATCACAGCCAAGATTAGGGTTCGGACCTGACCATGAAGACAGCAGATCAGGGTTCCGACCGACCACCACCTGACTCCGTTATTTGCACCACATAAGACTCGCGATACTCACACTAAACCTGCCTCGCGCTACTGGCACCACATTTGACTCGCGTTACTCGCACAACAACTGACTCGTATAGGTCACACCACGGCATTACTCACGCAACTCAAACTACAGCCTGACTCCGTGACTCTAACCATTCCACACGGACGGGGATAGTATGCGCGCGGGGAGCGGGGAGCGGTGAGCAATGAGCGGAGAAATGTGGGATTACGAGCAAGAATTTTAGGTCAAACGTGGTCAACAACACTAAAATTAGCAATTATTTCAATATTTGCATATTTTTAGAAATTTTTTGAACCCTATGACCGTGGAATATTTGGTACCTATTACCGTGGTTTAGGGTCAGTGGTTCAGGGATAAAAGCACATTAAAGGGTTAAAGGTCTCTATAACCGTGGTAATTAGGGTTTAATTTGGGTTTAGGGTAGAAAGAGATTGTTATTTCAGCATCTTATTAGGGGTCAATCCACTCGTTTAGGCATAATTATTTGAAATGCATAGCAAGTTTAGCGTTAAGATCAGTTTGGGTACAAGATAGAAAAAATACCAGAGTTTAGGGTTTAGGGTTTCGTAAATAATATAACATGATTTTCAAAACTGCAGTAGTGGCCCTTTTAGTCTCACTACAATTTCATTGATTTGGAGAATGAACATGTCAACAATGGAACCAACAACATTTTGTATCCTAGGGTGTTGGATGAGTCAACAATCGCTCTCAAGAACTAGCTTAACTTCGTTGAAGCTAAGAGTGGGTGCATGAATGAAGGCATCTACATCAGCATCAAACCCACAAACGACCACGAAGACAAAATATAGATGTTTGCAGTGAGCCCATTGGTTGCGTCCTCTTTTTGCCTTGGTCACCATCTCCTTGAAATAAGGGCAGGAGCAGTCTGGAAACTGGGAAATTGTGAGAAGGTATTGTTGATTTGTCGGAGGCGTGCCCGAATCCAACGTGACGATGCAACCCAGGGCAGGGACTGGAACCATGTCCACCTTCCTTATGCAACCCTTGAATGCTGCAGCGCTAGCACAGTTGTTGGCTTGCTTGATGGATGGGATCTTCTTGTTGCGGCGGACATTCTTGCCATGACGTCGCTTGGGAACTTCAGCAGGGAAAGCTGGAGTTACATATGTTGACAAGTCGACGGGAAGAAGGTGGTCTTCGAAGAGCCTTCGGGGTGATATGACCTCGCGCTGTGGAAGTCGAAAGCCAGCGTTTTCTAGGGCAAGTATCTCCTTGCGTGTTAGGTTAGTACCGTTCTTCACGGGCCAGATGTCGGGGACCTGAGGGCGGGACATAACCCACTTTCTGCGAGTTCCTTTGACACACCTCTCGATGTCGTCGTTGCAGAAGAAGAATTGCATGCGCTCCTTGCGATTCTTCTTGTAGTTGTCCATCATGCCCGTGTACGTAGGAGCAGCGGTAGATTTCCCGTCTTGTATGATTCGAGCGATGCACTTCCTCTTAGTCACAGCTTGCTGCGCGAAACAAGCCTTCGCAGATGGGTGTTTTAGCCTAGCTATGTGCCACTGACTCTCGTCGCAAGCCGTTTCTTGCATGGAAGTAACGTGGTGTAGAGCTGTAGCTGGGGTTGCATCCTGAACTTGCACTGGTACATCAGACTTCTCTAGTTCTTGGGGAGAGACTAACAGCTCTACAGGAGAAGCATTTAGGTTTACGGCATTGTTCCTTGCACCCCTGGTCTGCACTCGAGGACGAGAGATGCTGATCTTGTCAGGTCTGTGAGAGTCATACTCCAAACCGATAGGAATGTCTGCTTTCCGCTTCAACGACAGGAAGACTTCTTCTCCTTCGAGTTGAGGCATTCGAGTGCAAAACTCCTCCGCTCCAGGCATCTTCGCTAATGCTTCGTGTAGGGATTTCGAGTTCCCCGTGCGCTCTGTAGACTTTTGTGCAATCCGGAGTTTCAGTTCTTCTTTGGTAGGGCCAGTTCCGACTCTATCCCCCTTGAGGTATTGATAGTACGCGACGCTCTGCATGAAGGATCGGACGAAGTCATCCACAGTAGCGACAAACAAGTCTGACCCTCGATCACCAGATTGATGTTTCCATTTGTTGTGGATACTTTCGGCTAAGTTGCAAGAGGGCATTTCGGCCAACTCGTCCTCTGTGAGGTCCTATTATATAAAATGCAATGCACATTTAGAGTTAGGGTTGTAGAGAGGAGAACAAGCAATGGCATGGACTTAGGGTTATAGTTTCGGGTTTTGGAGCTTACAAGTTGCATGAAGCCTCCCCACTGGCGGTATCGAAAATGCCAGAAGGCTAGCTATAGGTCGAGACGCCTGAGTCCATCTTCAGTAGTAGCTCCGGAGGAGTGCCACCAAGCTCGGATACCAAGATAGCGGGAATCTGCCTCCGCTTGCGTCGAGGCGTTCTTGTATTGCTTGCAGAGCATGCGATGTTGGTCTTGGAGGTCAGCTCTGATGTCAGCCTTCGTGTGCTTCTTCAATGACTGCACCCAATGGAAGAGACATGTTCGCTCTTTATTAGGCATTGGGATTGAAGCATCTCCACTCCCGTACACAATGCGTACAGCATTCCAGTTTGTTTGCGCGCTGTCTGCCATGAAGCCCTTGAAGTTTGGATCTTGAAGTCCGTGGCGAGCAACAACGGCGTTGAGATTCTTCCAAACGACCATTTGAGCCGCGACGTCTTCCGACTGCATATCGCACAACGCAATGGTCATAACACGACAATAAGTAGGGTCGTAAACATGGCAGCCCATGGTTGTCCACTGTTTCACCCTCTTCACATGATCGAACATGAGCCATGCGTTCTGCAGGTCTCCACCAAGCTGCATTCGCTTCACAAGGTCAACTCCGCTACCGGGACCAATCTCTGACATTTTAAAGACGAAGACCTTGTCCGACTCCGATCCTTGACCAGGGAACTTGTTCTCCTGGACAAATGGCCAGTTGCTGGAGCCGCGAAGCTTGGTGATGCTATCCATGATACCGAACTTTCGGAAGTATTTAAAGCCCGTCACCTTGTTGCGAATGTTGGGGGAAATCAACTCCTTGCATCTGTCAAAGAGCGGCAGGAGGTCATCGAGTTCAAGAGTTTTTGATTCTGCCCCTTCGGCTGCCACAAGCATATCCCCTACCATCTCTTTTGTTGCCTCTAAGACGATCGCAGACTTTGTTGCAGAAGGAGTTCGGTGCACGTGCTCCTCCACCAAACTCTCGCCTCTGGCAATATCGTCTCGGTAAGCCCCGACCTTGACAGGGTGGTCGTGAGTTCCAAAATGAACACAAGCTCGAGTCATGCTGTTTTTGCCTAGGACGTAATATATTTTTGCATCGCAGGTTGCAAGACAGGAGGGAGGAACTTTACAACATTTGCAAACAAGGGTGGAGTCCCTGGGAGGATTAGTTCCCACGTCAAAAACAAATGAAGATACTCCATCCCACTCAGTTTCGTTAACAGTTGTACTGCGGTGAACGCGTGTTAGATAATCGCAGTCTACATTTTCACATCGTAAATGACCACAACAAGAGGAGGTACGGAATATCAACCCAAAATCATTGACAATGTTGGACGTGTGAGTACGAGTCCACACATGCCCATCATAGTGTTTGTCCATGCCACGGAGTTGCTTCGTTTTGTTGGATCCTGAAGAGGATCCCAAGGGAGGGAACTCAAAGATGACATCGCCATTGTACTGGGGTGGCAAGAACTCGACTCGTTTGATAGAGGTAGAGTTGTAGTCACATTTTTTGAATATATTCCTAGATCCCTTTCTAGTACATAGCAATTTCTGGCACTCTACGACACTTTGTTTTGGTGACACAGAAAGCGGTGTAGGGTGCTGACTAGTGGGCTTAGGACAACTGCTTGCAGAAGTTTGGGGATTAGGCTGAGAAGGAGGAAGGGTAGGATCATCTTCTACATTCACCGGGACGTCATCATCACTAAGCTCATAGATCGTCTCTAAACTTGGCTCAATTTTCACTCGGCCTGGCATGGTGGTTTGCACAGTGCAAGTAGATGACTCCCTTGGAGTCAAGAGTTTGGTAGATGCACCCATAAGGCAATCGGATAGACCGTAAGCTCTATACCTACCTGCCTTAAGCAACCACACTCTTCCATCTTCAGTAGTGGTTGGGAGCTGCCTAACGGTGTGCGTAAGTAGACCAGACTCTGCATCGAATACCTCTTCATCAACGTGCACAGTTGCTGCAAGAAACTGAAACGTTAAACTAAGACTGAAAGCTGAAACGACTGCTACTCCGTTGTCCCCTAGCGGGAAGGAAGTAGGGACCCCTGCTCCTTCGACACGAACGAGTGCCATGCTCTACTCTTGGGGAAGTGTAAATTCAAGACATTCAATGCAATCCGGAATAAGAGTGAGCATTTGGGAGATGAACGCTTAACTCTAGATGTGTGTTTCTGGATCCCTGAACCCTAAATCAAGTTGAATGTATTTCTACAGAGATACAATTTTAGGGTGCAGCTATTGCCTTCGGAAAACCACTGGGAATAGAAGTAGCCGTGTCAACATTGACAGATATCTAAAAAGTTTTGCATAGATGTTGCACGATGACCATCATGGCAAGTTGACAGAAGAGTTAGGTATCAAGATTAGACTATTTTAATGCAATAATGATGCTGACCTCATACTTGGCGGCTGATTGATTTGAATTCTCATTGTCAGACTGGTTTGACGGCCGCCAAGCTGTTTGTCAGCTGCATTCTATCAAAAGAAATCATTCGAAATAGAAGTCATAACTTGCTGGAGCAGGTTCAAAGCTGTTAACTGCTTGACCGATGTGAGTTCTTCAGTATGCCTAGAGGAGGCCAGAAGAGAAGACGGAAGAGTAGTCTCAGGTTTAGTAGTAGAAAGCAATTCATGCAAAGCAGGATGAAGTTGAGGAGTGGAAGTACTCAGGAACCTGCAGAGGTGGACACGCAAAGAGTTTTGGATTATGGCAACATTGTCTCTGAGCGGGAGTTGGAGTCGATTCAAGAGACAGAGTATGAGACGCCCAGACAGAGCAAACAACCAGAAATTTGTGAGGAGGGAAGTGATTCCAATGAAGAGTCGCAAGATGTCGAGGTAATCATTGATGCGTTTGATGTGAGGAGTTTGATCAAACTATATACAATTCTTTTTAGTTTGTGATGAGTCATTTGAATGCAACATGGGCCTTACTCTAGTATTAAAAAGTTAGCCCAGGGCCTTACTCACGTAATCATACACTATGGCATTATCTGCATCATTCTATATATTCTGGCCCTTGCCGTGAGCTTCCCCTCATCAGGTGGGCCCTGGTCCTTTATGGGTTAACGCCATTTGGACTACGGCCTTGTTCTCATTTCGTCGGGCTTGTCCATTCAGGCCTTGGTGTGTTTCATAGTTTCTGGCCTCTGGCTTCTGAATTCTGGGTTCCGGCTTCGCATCTGCCTTGGCGCCGATCAGGGTTTAGCTGGTGGCCCTCGTCTTCAGCCATTGCTTTTGGAGTACTACTCATCCTTGCTCTCGAGGGTCTGCCTCCAGCCTATCTTGACAGGGTTTGCTCCATTCTCTTCAGGGTTTGCTCCATTTTCTTCAGGGTTTGCTCGTCCCTCTCTTGACAGGGTATGCTCGTTTCAGGGCCTCCTCAACACTGCATTGGCGTTTAGATTTTCAACTGATTGCTAGCATCCATCAACACTGGATTGGTATTTAGGGTTTTAACTGATTGCTAGCATCTATTTCCGCTGTTAGTACAAATCACTCATTAATGGCGACACAGTACTAGTGTTTCACAATTGACTTCTTGGATTTCACAGATGGCAAGCATCGATGATCTGGAGGGTGCAGGAAACGTTGGGGGACAAGCAATGGAGCTTCCAAGTAGCGTGGAAATGGAGACGGGGGCCACATTGGAATCAGAGGCAACGCCCAACACTACCCAGCAACCGGAACAAGGTATTTCAAATGTCTACGCCATCGCTCGATGTTAAACCCATAACCCCTGTGGAGGTCAATTTATTTTGGTAACACCCAAGTGAGCAGCCTATGTGTGAGCTCACATTCTTTTCATACACCCGTGGAAGCCTGGCTAGCCCAAGCATTTTTATGCCTCACTGTGGGGGTGTTTTTTTAAATTTTTTGAAACTCCAAATTCTGGATTCTTGGTGTGAGATCACAACATGTTTTCAAGTTCGAGGTGGCATGGGTTAACCCAGCCGGTGCCGGCCTCACAGAGGGAGTGTTTTTTTGATTTTTTTGAAGCTCTCAATTCTGGATTCTTGGTGAGATCACAACATGTTTTCAAGTTCGAGGTGGCATGGGCTAACCCAGCCGGTGCCGGCGCACTGAGGGAGTGTTTTTTTAATTCTTTTGAAGCTCTGAATTCTGGATTCTTGGTGTGACATCACAACATGTTTTCAAAGTTCAGAGGTGGCATGGGCTATCCCAGCCGGTGCCGGCCTCACTGAGGGAGTGTTTTTTTTTATTTTTTTTAAACTCTCAATTCTGGATTTTTGGTGACATCACAACATGTTTTCAAGTTCTGAGGTGGCATGGGCTAACCCAGCCGGTGCCGGCTCTCTGAGGGAGCGTTTTTTTTATTTTTTTGAAGCTCTGAATTCTGGATTCTTGTGTGAGATCACAACATGTTTTCAAGTTTTGAAGTGGCATGGGCTAACCCAGCCGGAGCCGGCCTCACTTAGGGAGTGTTTTTTTTATTTTTTTTAAACTCTCGATTCTGGATTCTTGTGTGAGATCACAACATGTTTTCAAGCTCCGAGGTGGCATGGGCTAACCCAGCCGGTGCCGGCTCACTGAGGGAGTGTTTATTTAATTTTTTTGTGTGACTTCACAACGTATTTTAAACACTATTGAGGCATGGGTTAACCCAGCCGGTGCGAGCCTCCCTTTTGTTAGGTGAATTTTAATTTGTTATTAACACTTAAATGCTGTTTTTCTGTGAGCTCATAAGGTTTTCAAAATGTTGTGTTTCTTTACTCATGTCTTATGCAGGGGATCTAAGTAACTTTATTTGGGAACTTCAAAATATCAAAGCCATACTTATGTTGAACCGTGGAGTTCTTTTGATCGCAATGAAGTTGGCGACCAGAACTTTGATTTCTCTCAAAGCTAAAGGTTCAGGATTTAGTACTGAATGGGTACTGGTTAGAGCTTTGAACCAAGTATTTAGATGCAACGATCTAGTTTGTCTTGTGAGGAAATTTTGATAATCAGTGCGTTCAATATTGTATGTACACTCTATGGTTTCATGCCGATTAATTATGGACCTATGCGGTATTTATAACGTATGTGGAATGTGTCATGCTCGTCTTTCCATGGTGGTTTAATGGGAATGTTGTGTATTGTAGATCACACGTGGTATGGATTCAATGGGGATTTTGTGTAAGAGGATATATATTGAATAAATGTGGATTTCGTGTAAGAAAGATCATACGTGGTATGGAATAATTGGGGATTTTGTGTACCATAATTCACACGTTTTGTTAATTCAATGGCGATTTTGTGTACTAGAGATCACACGTGATTGATTCAATGTGGATATCGTGTACCATAGATTACACATGGTATTGAGTTAATATGTAGTTAGTGCTCAAATGCTAACATCGTTTTGGTGTCTCTATAGATCAATCTCCATTAGATACAGAGGGTGAAATTCAAGAAAATGAAGGAGAAGACCTTGAAGGTGCTAATCTATCATTATGATGATTCACATTGCATGTTTATTATTTACCTTTGAAATACTAAATTTTGGATCTTCACTATTTTGAAGGTGATTCCGGTGACCTTGGTGATCCCGTTGACCTCGGTGACCGTACGCAAGGTGGGCGGTTGAGTGAGAGGGACGTTCATTCACAGCTAAACTCTATTGTCTTGAGCGAGACCCCTAATACACGATCTCGAATTGAACGGCTACGGTTCCAACCTCGTCACAAGTCCCGCTTGCTAATTCCTCTCTGTAGACTGGTGTGTCTTCCTGTTGTGAGACCTTTTCTTAAGAACGATGTCATGAAGCTGGCATCCCATTTTATCAAAAATGGATACATGGAAGGTAACGGTGTATTCTATGTAGCCTCTGAGGACAACGACGGTAAGACCAAAGATGTCACTCCAGAAATTAAATCATCTTGGAGTCACCATTGGATTCGTGTCAACGATGAGTTCGAATCCATGCTTGCTACACATCCCATCCTCAATGTGTTCTGTGGGAAAATGTTTCATGTTTGGGATGGAAACCATAGAGTCCAGGCTTGGATGCCAATCATAAGTCAGGACCATCCAAATGATCCTGGATGGCATTACTCAGTTGATAGCATTATCCTGGAGGTAAAAGGAGATGTACCTACGATGCTCACTGCTCTACACAAAGTCAATTGGTACGATTTCTAATACTGATTAACTTTGCTTTTATGCAGTTTTTGTGTATCATTTCATAACTAGACTAGACTGAAGTTTGTGTATAATGTTGGCAATTAGTTCTTTCCTAATGTCTGTTTAATTGTTTTGTCTTCCTATTGCAGCAAGAGATTGGAGAAGCAACCGCTGTTGCTCAGAGGAGATTTTATGAGAGATATCCTAATCCAGAAGATTGGACTGCTAAGAGACTTGAGGAACTTGTGCACAGGGCTGTGAAGAAAACCAAAGTTCATTACAAGGGTGAGTTGAAGAAGATGCTGCCTGTTGCTGATCCCAGCAACACCATACCTTTTCTTGAGGAAGTGAAGTATCACTATGAGTCTCATGATGAAGATCCAGAGATGAAGCTTGAGAAGCTTTGGATGCTTGGCACCAGCGTTATGGATCCTATCATGAAGGTTCTTTGGCTTGAACGATGGAATTAGCCTGCAAAACTCCGAGTGCAACTCAGGTTTCTTAAACCTAACTTTAGTGATGACACCTTCTTAATCTGGCTTCACAAGGCTACTTGGTGGTCCCAGGTACATTTCAAGTTTTGTCTACCAAGTTCTTTATGTTTTCTATCAGTGCTCCCACAATTTGACATTGGATTCCTATATCACATTGTTATCATTTCATTACATCTTTCTCAAATGTTAAATTTTTTGCAGTTGACCATGGAAGCTGGGGTCATTTTCGAGTGCATTGTTCGAGATCAGAAGGTCACCATCGATTACCACCCAGACGGTAGAGACCCAATACCCACCATCTATGATTACATTGAAGAAATGCGAATTTCACTCTGGGACACTGCTTTCTACAGAGAATTTGTTGTTGATAAGGGCATCCACAAGAACAATACGGTTGACAAGCAATATCTGTTCAAACCTGCATTGCACCGTGTCTTGTACCGATACTTTAAGTATATTTTGTTTCCGGCAAAGGCCGTGTCCAGGTCCCCTCCATTATTTGTGAACTATCTTGATGAAGAAAGTGATGAGTTCATGCTCACAGAATGACTTATGAAGCAGTGGGATATTGTGCACTGGGACCGCTGTGGGTGGTACTTAGATTGTCCGGTTACCAAGCCTCCTTCATTTGACATTGCCCTCCAAGACTCCCTCAAGCCTACTCTGATTGGAACAGGTACAGAGAAGGACACATCAACGCCTGAGAAGGAAGCTGCTTCAACGCAAAAGGCAACCACGACATCCAAGCGTGGTTCAAAACGCAAGGCTGATGCAGTTGAGACCTCTGCACCAGCGGCTGCAGTTCCATCTACTCCCACTGTGACCAATACCGCAGCACCACCACCAGCGCAGAGTCGACCTCCACCTGTGGAGACCCCAGCTGTGGAGACCCCAGCTGTGACAGTAGCGGAGCCTGAAACGAAGAGATTGAAGTTGTCCAGTGCAGGCCCTTCTACTCCAACGGTGTTCCTTTCTCCCTCGAAACGAGCACCCATGTTGAGCAAGCCCGGTGTTAGTGTTGCAGAGTACACTTCTCTTGACCTTCTTGTCAACGACTCTTTCTTGCGAATGGCAGATGAGAAGAAAAAAACCGGTCAATTCTGCCTAGAGTATAATCACATCGTGGAGTTTTTGAAGAAGGTGAAAACAATTTCTATAATTTTTTGGTCTACTGTTTGCCAATTGTTATTTGTTTGTGTATTGTAGTCTCAATATTTGATTCTCTATGTTACAATGAGATTGTGGAGTTATTGAAGAATGTGAACAGTACATTTTGTTTCTGATTAACTGTTTGCCAATTGGTATTAGTTAGTGGATTTTAGTCTCAATATTTAATTCTCCATGTTTCTTCATTGTGATACAGGTTTCTAGCTCTAGACAGCTGTTCTTTGACGGTAAGGCTGTAGAGAAACCGGGGGTTGATCTACTTATTGCAGATTATCCAGATGGCTTGAGGGTCCCCGGTGTTTCAGACCCTCCATCTCAGGTTCCTAATTGGAATGAGAGTCTTGAGGGTTTTTTGAAGGTCACCATGGGATTTGCGAATGCTTATCTCCATGACGATGGTGCATTTCTCCTTTTTTACCTTGACAGTCCCATTGTCAAAAAAGAAGTAATTTCCTATTTTAAAAATTATAAGATGAAAGAAGTTGATGAGTGGACAATCATCAACTACCTCCATCTAGCGAATCCGCTCCATCCATCTAAAAATGTGAGCTCCTCTTACTTTTAAACTTTATTCAAATTGTATTTCTAGGACATGTTATGTAATATGACACTGTATGTATTAATATTGAGTGTTTTTTGGTAGACTTTGAAGTTCAAGGCGGTTCTTCTTGCCCGTGATGTTCCCATTACTGCTGCCCGTCAGCCCCCACCTCTAGTTATTGTAAAAGACTCGTCCATTCCACAGGTCGACCTAGCGTGCGATGACGTTCTTTTCAACGCTGTGACGCTAGAGTCACAGCTGTTGAGGAAGGATACAGGGACACCATGGCGTGGTCCCAAAGAGAAGTCAGAGGTGTTGATGAAACTGTTTGTGTATGGTTTAACTCCAGAGAACGGTATCGTAGCAGACCTAACGGCATCCACAGGTAATTTCATTCTCCTTCATTGAATGCTAGAATCAATATCATGTGACCTTAAACCCTTTGTTTCTAATAAACCTTTTCTACTCTATTGTGCAGGTGCGTCTATCCGTGCAGCACGGGCTTGCAACCGTCATATTGTCGCACTTGAAAGCGACTCAAAGCTATTTGCTGAGGTCTTGAAGCCCCTCATTGCTCCTCAGCCACGGACAGCGCCACCTGAGACCGCTCACATCAACCTTCCTGATTCCGATGATGAGACCGTTCCTGACGAGCCCCTTGACTGTCCATGTGAGTAAGTTTCAATGTTTATTTAATGCACCTTGCAAATACTAGTTAGTACATCTTCATCTAAATACGTTTTCTAATACTTTTACACTTCTCTTGTTTGCAGTTTGACAAGGACTAGACCACTACAGCGGCGCCGTTTTAACCTTAGAAAGTCCTTGCAGAGTTTGGTCAGCCCTGATAGTTCCCCTCAAGGCCTTCCAGTGTACGTAGAAGCATTGGCAACGGCATTTGCCAATGCTAGTCCTAGCCCTAGTGGTTCTTCATGCTATTCTACACCGCGTCGACATTATGATCCTCGTGTGCTTTCATATGTCGATGTGAGTGCTATCGAATCTGATACAGATTCACTTTGATTGTACGGTTTGAGTATTTATTTATTTCCACATCATTTCTTGATTCTATAACGAGTTTAAATGTATTTCTGTTAGATTCAAGAACAAGCAATTGTTGTTAAAAGCTACTAAATTCCACTAATAACCCTAAAAATACACCCTAAATTCCACGGCTATAGGTACTTTTCACAAATCAATGTTTCATAAATACTCACCAATTACACCTAATCCGCGGTAATAGGAGGTCCTTTAAAATCCAACAGCCCGAAATTTTTCCAAAAATCTCTGCTCACTGCTCATTGCTCACTGCTCACTGCTCACGTAATAGCTTTTCCCTACAATGACTTACGGAAGAAACGCTTGATGCACGCCAAGAATGAGCTAGGGGTGGTCTTGGAAGGTAAAATGGCAGATAGCATTCGCAAGTCTGGAGCCACGTTGACATTTGATAGATGGAGCTCGTGCACAAACCAACCATTATTCAATTGCATGATAGTGTTTGCGGTAGGAGAACACTTTCTTGGATCGGTAGACACTTCGGGACATTCGAAGACAGCAACGTACCAAGCGACCATCATAGAGAAGTTCATTGAAGGCGTTGGATCGCAGAACGTGGTGCAAATTGCAATGGACAAGGCATCTGTCATAAAGGCAGCAGCGGATCTCGTGACTAACAAATATGACCACATATACTTCCAAGGATGTGTTATTCACGCAATGAATCTGTTATTGGGGGACATCGCGAAGGCAAACTGGATAGCTCACGTGTTGAAGAAGGCCCGGACGATCGTGACGTTTATAAAGAAGAGACATATGCCTCTAGCAGTATTTTGAAAACACGAGAAGAAGTTCTGCCTAGTATTGGCAGGGAAAACTAGATTTGGATCAAATTTCATGATGGTGGATCGATTACTCGAGGTCAGACAGGCCTTAGAGCAGTCAGTTGTGGACGAATAGTGGACGTCCTATGTCGTCACACTCCGAGACAAGCGGGGGGGGGGATCAAAGCGCGCACTATCTCTCGAGATGTGAGAAGGTATATACTGGATGATCACTTTTGGCAAAGATGCACTAACTTTCAGGAGGTGGTTGCACCGTTGATGTATGCACTGCGGGATTTTGACAGTGGGGAACCTGGTATGGGCAAAATTCGACACATCTTTCACAATGTGGAGAAACACATTGAAAGGGTGAAGGATGAGTTCTTTCCATTGGACGGTGGAGAAAGCATTGATGTGGAGAAGCACTTCCGCGACCGATGGGCATTGGTCAGAACGGATTTACACGATGCGGGTGCACTTTTGAATCCGTATTTGCTACACGATAAGGAACTCGCAGACGATTTAGATGCCATCACAGCATGCAAGCGTGTGCTTGGGAAATTATGTTCTCCAGAAACATATCCGGATGTGGTGCTAGAGTTTTTGGCATTCCGTCACAAGGAACCGCCATTCCACAATATGTTGGATACGAAACAACAGAAGTGTTCGCCTCATGCATGGTGGGATTTTGAAGGGGCATGTGGAAAGCTCATCGCACCAATAGCACGGAGAATCCTAGCCCAAACCGTGTCATCGTCATCATGCGAACGCAATTGGAGTAGTTATTCTTTCGTGCACAACAGGTCTCGGAATCGCCTCCAACAAAAGAGGGCTGAAGATTTAGTGTACGTGTACACAAATTCAAAGCTCCTCGCAAAGGCTAAGAAAAAGGATGAGAAGAAGTGGTACAACGAAAATGTATCATCAGAGGATTCGGATTCCGCTTCAGAAGAATCGGATGGAGACGATGAAGGCGATTGGGTGGGTAATCACGCATCAGACGATGATCGCTGGGCTCATGTGCCTCTTGATGATTGGAGTGATCAACTCTCTCCACGAAGGCCGGATTCCTCTCCAGCAAGATCTGGTCGATCAAGCCACGATGTATACGAGTTTGCTGAGGATGGAGAGGAGGGCAATCACGTGCAAGCATCAAATGCCAACGATACTGGTGTGAATGTCAGAGAAGAGGACAATTCAATTCCGGCGTTGGGTGAAGAAGAGGGGGACAAACGTGGTGAAGATGGTAGCACAAGGATTGACACCGTGCAGGAGAGTGTTTTGAAGGACCCCAAAGATTCTGAGTTGGAGCTTTCTCCTGGACGAAAGGCCACAACGGTGAACAATGGCCACTCCAAATGGAAAGGCATAGAGGAAGATTTTGGTCCAATCAGTAAGAGTCCGTTGAAGTTTGGAGAGAGAGATTCTCCTCGTGGACCCCGTCTTGAGGACCAAATGCAGAGGACCGCCCTTGCATCTAGAGCCTTATTTGATAATTCTTAAACACCAACACCCCGAGTTCCACTTGCATCTTCAACGGGATTGGTATCCCTTTCCAAAGCGGTGAATAAACGTGTGAGAGAATCGGATGGAGATTCGGAAAGCGACGGAAATTTGCCTTTATCAGTAGCTATAATAAAGAAGCCATCAGGTGTGCCCCCAAGGCACAATCAACGGCCAATGCAGAAGATGACGGTGAAGGAGACACTTGTGGGCCCGAAACATATATCATCGAGTGGAGAGAAATTTGGCGCAGCAGGAAACGGCAGCGCTAAATGAAAAAGGCTTATGCAACCATTTGCTGCTTCTCCGCCAAAGCCAGGACGAGTTAAAACACCCCTTGACGCAAGTGGATCTACATGGAAAATGAAGAGCATCCAACCAGTAAAGAAGGAGAGAAAGGAAAACGAGTATTACTCTCACAGTGACGACGAGTCATATGATGCAGAGGACAGTAGCGGAGCAGAGGTGAAAGGAGATTCTGATTACAAGGCAGATTGAAAACTCAATAGCATTTATGTATTTTCGTAGAGTTTTTTTTATAAGATATTCTAGTATTCAGTAATTGTAGTTGTTTGGACAGGAGATAGATTTTATAAGTATATATTTCTGTAGTGATATGTATGACGTACATGAATAGATGGCAATATTTTGTTGACGTTCCCTTTATTGAATGTTTGTTTACCTGCGAAATATAATATATGACACTATTTTTATGTTTTATGTTGTTGGAACGAGAGTGGCTATAACCCTAAACAAGGTCGCTATATTTTTATTACAATGAGGCTCCAGTGACTTAATGAGATTTTAATTTATGTTTTCCACCATTACAATCACCCTAGAACGGCCTGAAGTGTTCAGGGTTTAGTCCTTGAGAACCCCTAAACCGGCCTGGCCGTCCTCTAGTTGTCCACGTGCCATCCGCCCGCCCGGTCGTCCGTCTAGCCGTCCGCTCTGCCGTCCGCCATCAAACTCTGTCCGTCGAGCCGTCCGCTACGCTGTTCGCTAACCCGTCCGCTTAGCCGTCCGCAGGGTAAAAACGGCAACGGATAAAGTAAATCACAGTTTACCCAGCGGACGCTGGCGTTCGGCCGCTCGGACGCGACGTCCGGACGTCCGGACGTCAAACCGGACGCGATTTGCTTCAAAGACGTCCAAAGTGACAACCCTGATGAGGTGAACCCCTGTTACTCCGGCTATCGTTGTTTTGAGTAAACCCTAGGGTGTTAACGGGCTTCGGGTCCTCCCGGACCTTTCGCCCTTGGTCCAACCCTTCTTGCCCCGCTCAATGGGTTTGACGGGCCTCGCGCTGCTCGGAGAATGTAATCCTCTTTCGAGTTTTGAAATCCATTGGGTTTGCTCATTTCCGTACATTTTTTGTGCTTTAGTCTCTCATATGGTTGCATATCTGAAGAATTGAGCTTTCGTGAATTTGAAGTTCAAACATGAACTGGTTGATATGTCAAACCCTCATCACCTAGTTGGCTTGAAGATTCTAAAAACTCCATGATCTTCTCCGACATCTTCTGAAAGCTTCCCAGATCTTCAAACCTTCGTAGTTTCGTGGCAAAGCGTTAAGCTCAACTCCTTGAAGCATGCCTTTCCAATCTTCGATTACATGTCGTGAGAATCAAACCGACTTTGGGAATTGTTGTTCTTCTACCCTAATTAAAACCGCTGTTGCTCTCAACATTTCTTGTAGCAGCGGGATTGGGCAACATTTCATGAGTGGTTTGTTGGCATCTTTAAATATGAATTGTGGGCGTGATTGCAGGTCTACATGCATTGTACGTCATATTCTGGCTGTGGCAACACCATATTTGCTATGACGTATGGTTTATTTCTTACTGCGAATAGTTATATTGTCAACATTGTTGTTATCTGCACATTTGGCACTCGTGTTCATATCAAGAGTCAGCTTTCTTGCTTTAACCCTTAATCGTCCACACCACAGTTACTGGGTCAAACCTCATCCATTTCTTGCCTTTTAAATTACATTATGTTTTTTTTGGATTTTTTCTCATGTAAGTTATTGTTTAACTGATGTAACCTGATCTTTTCCATAATTACATATAATCATAATTAAGTTTAGAACTTTTAAATCATACTTATTGGCAAAATGCTTAGATCAGTATAATTTTTCCAAGGGAAATGTTTCTTAATAGAGATGAACAAAAACGTGTAGATTGCATGCTTGTTCACCTTACATAAACTGAAATTCGATAGAAAAACGGTTCGTGTTGTGCATATTGGAATACAAGGGTTTGGAGCTTCGAACTACAGTGAAACACGCAATTCTAACAATATATAGGATTGAATGGGAAATTGAACTAGAAAGTAGAACGTAGCCCCCATACATTCTTGTTTGGGATCATTTTACGGGGTTTACAGGAGATCTCTGGCTAAAAGCATATGCATGATGAATTGGTTTTAAATCTGTCTCTTTTCAATTGGTTTACGTTTCGAATTGGTTTATGAATTTTTTTGCGGCCACATTTCTGACAGTTCACTTCGGGGTTTGGGTTTTAGATAATTATCGGAATTAGTTGATCGGTGGTGGAAGGGATTGCACATTCATTGTCTGGTCATTGGATGGACATGTGATTTTCTTCTTGTTTTTTACCGTGATTTTCATCCTGTTTTTGACATAAGGTGAGTGTTGACTTGGATTGCCCTAAGTAACCCTAAATAAATTCAGGTTCTATACTTCAACCAATTATAATGATGAGAATAACTAATTCAATCACAACATGAAGTCTTGCAGTGATAAGGAGGGAAAACATTTAGAATTTTACAGTGGATTTTGGTCGTCTAGATTTGATTATGTTTATGCACATCATATCTGTTATTCATGTCTCATTAGAAATGTGAATCTTTGTGTTTCTCATTTTGGTGGTTGTTCTCCCGTGTGCAGAGTCCAAGTTGATCATCCGTATGCCTTACAAGGTATGCCTCTGTTCACTTTGTCAGTCTTGTTGATGCTTACTTAACCTATAGTGGTGGTCTGGGTCTAATCTGGACTTTTACAACTTGTTTCAATTCCACTAAGTCCCTCACCTTTGTTTTGATAATTGTAATATTTGCATCCTTTTGCTGGTTTTTGATGATTATCAGGGAGAATGTTTTCATTTCACAGTTCCATGTGTACATGCATAGATGTGTTAGATCTGTTTGGTTTTAAGGGACCTTACTCTGTGCCGATCACCTAGACAAAGTTGCCTTTATTGAGGTAATTGATGCAACGTAGTATTGCTAGAAGCCAAAGACGTACGGGTGCTAAATAATGGTGTGTGGGAGGAGGGGTTAGGCATGGGCTGATCTCTAGAGTGTCCTTGTGATGAGTTATCCCATATAGTTTGTCCATGGTGACCTCCTAGTGTACACTACTTAAGGTAGAAGGCCTTTGAGTAAAGATTATCTCTTTCTACGCATTCCTTGTGTTTGTGTGTGTGCCTTGTGCAATCTTCTCTACCTTCAATAGGTTATGGGCCCACTCATGTGTGTTTCATGAGTATTAGATTGCATTTGTGCAAGTATTTTGAGGTCGGTGCGCAACGGGCGGTTTTGGAGCATTGTTGGAGGTTTTGGAGCTTGTTGAAGCGTTGGTGTTTCTTGGAGGTGTGCATGGGCTGAAGTTACATGTTGGAGCACTCTCTTTGGTCAATTTCTTCCCTTGATCTCCTTCTTTTCTTTCTTCTATCTCTTCGTTGCGAGTGGAACTTCGTTTGGTTCAATTGTGAGCATTTGAGTAAATGCAAGTGATTTGTGAGGTGTGAAGACTCTCGTGGAGGGTCTACCATCTGATCCTAGTGATTAGGCACTTGCTTTGAGGTGTTGCATGTGTTTCATGCTCTTGGGGTGCTCAAATTTTCATTTGGAGCTAGTTTGTGCACAAAGGTGCGGTTTTGAGCAATTTCAATGCGATTGGGGTTTTGAGGGACTTGTGTGAGTTCATGTGCATTGAGTGAGTGCTCTTGAAGGACACAAAGGTGTCATTGACGTGCATTGAGTGTTTGGGGACACTAAGGCGTCGTATTGAAGCATTTGGAGTTGTTTTGAGCTCCATTGAGTGATTTGAGGGGTTTTGGTGAGCCTCTTTGCATTTTTGGGTGAGGGTTCTCACATTTGAGTGTTGGGAGGCGTGTGTGGAGCACAAAAGTGCTGATCTAGTGTTTGGGGTTGTTTTAAACCCATTGGGTGCACAAAGGTGCAATATCAAAGCAAAAAAAAAAAAATCACAAAAACAAAGTTGTGTGTTTGAGTTTGAGGTTTCATTTGTGTGGGGAGGCATACGTAAGTGAGGATCATGGCATCTTTTGAGGGTGAGGGTCCCAAGGTCGTGGACAAGTTCGATGGGGTGAATTTCCACTTGTGGAAATTCAAAATGGAGATGGTGATGGCCGAGAAGGAGTTGTGGGAGATTGTCGAGGGTAGTGAGGAACCTCCTTTCTCTTCTACGGATCCTAGGATCATGCAAGCGTACACGAGGAGGGAGAAGAAGGCATTTGCCATTTTGGCACTCAACCTCGCGGATTCGCAACTTGCGCACATTCGTTCGTGCAAGACACCCGCGGAAGCATGGTCCAAGCTTTGCAACATTCACGAAGCGAAAACATTGGCCAACATTTTGTTTTTGAGGCGCAAGTTCTTCACCATCAAGATGGGCGAAGAAGATGACATGTTGGCGCACATCAACAAGGTCAAAGCTCTCGCGGATCAACTCAACGGTTGCGACGTGTCGGTTACGGATGGTGACATCGTGATGACACTTTTGGAGAGCCTTCCATCATCATACGAGTACCTCATCGTGGCGATGGAGTCAAGACCCATTACGGAGCTCACATTGGACTATGTGACCTCACGGTTGTTGCACGAGCTTTCGCGGCGAAAGGAGAACGAGTCTCGAGAAGATGGAGCGGCACTCGTGGCGAAGCAATTCAAGAATGGAGGTGGTGGGAGCTCAAGCGACAAGGTGTGCTTCTATTGTGGTAAGAAGGGCCACATTGCCAAATTTTGCTTCAAACGCAAGAGGGATGAGAAAGGGGAGAGTGCAAACAACACTAAAACTCGTGACGATGATGAGTACGCATTTACGGCTAGATATGAGGCAAGCATGAGCGATGGCATCGAGGGTGATGCAAGCATGAGTGATTGGATTGAGGTTGGTGATGAGTATGCAAACATGGCAAGCAATGTATCGTGCAATGGTAGTACGAGTGATTGGATTGTTGATTCGGGGGCTACAAGCCACATGTCACCACATAAAACTTGTTTTCATTCGTATGCTCTCATTAATCCAAGGAGAGTGATTTTGGGAGATGATACGGTGCTTGAGGCCGTTGGCAAGGGCCAAATTGTTGTAGACACCGAGGTGAGGGGTCGTGTGAAGACAATCACTATCCAAGATGTCCTCCACGTTCCCAAATTAACGGCAAATTTACTATCAGTGAGGCAATTAGTGGCAAAGCACTTGAGGGTTGAGTTTAGTGATAAGGGGTGTTATGTGTTGTCACCGAGTCGAGATGAGGTGGCCATCATTGAAGAACACGAGGGCTTGTACCACATCAAGTTCTCCAAGGTGCATTCGAAGGAATCGGCGGCGTTGGCGCATTCAAACTTGAAGGACGACAAGTTGGCGTTGTGGCATCGTCGACTTGGCCATTTGAACATCAAGAGTGTGAAGACACTACGCGGCATGGTAAGCGGTATGGACCTTCATCAATTGAAAGTGGATGCTTCTACATTCACGTGTGAAGGTTGCATTGAAGGCAAGCAACAACGGTTGCCATTTGCGGGTGAAGGGGCGACACGGGCCACAAAAGTTTTGGAGATCGTGCATTCGGATGTGTGTGGCCCCATGAAGACCACATCGATGGGAGGTTGCAAGTACTTTGTGACCTTCATCGATGATTTTTCAAGGAAGATATGGCTCTACCCTATCAAAGCCAAGAGTGAGTGCTTTGAGAAGTTCAAGGAGTTCAAGACATTGGTGGAGAACCAATCCGAGTTGAAGATCAAGGTGTTTCGGTCGGACAATGGCGGCGAGTACATGTCCAAGAAATTTGACGAGCTTTTGAAGAATGAAGGCATCGCACGCCAAACTTCGGCCCCGTACACGCCTCAACAAAATGGAGTTGCGGAGCGCGCAAATCGCACCATTGTAGAGATGGCGAGGAGCATGTTGCACGCTCAAAACTTGAAGTTGGACCTTTGGGCGGAAGCGGTGGTGAATGCGGTATACACACGCAATCGGTGTCCAACAAGCGCGGTTGAAGGCATGACGCCGGAGCAAGCGTGGAGTGGGAGGCAACCATGTGTTGCACACATGCGCATCTTCGGATGCATTGCATATGCGAAGGTTCCTGACGAACGGAGGACGAAACTCGAGGCTAAGGCCTTGAAATGTGTGTTTCTTGGGTATTGTGAAGGTACCAAGGCGTATAGACTCATGTCGGTGGACACGAGGAAGATCATTCGGTCACGTGATGTGACATTTTGTGAGGAGTCTACGATGGAGGCTCCTTTGGAGGTTGGTCCAAGTGGGAGTAGTGGAGACGTTTTGGTGGACACACCCTCCAAGTCTCCTAGTGTTGTTGATGTAGGTGATGATGACGGTGATGACGAAGCTGGCGACACGGAGGTTGTTGAAGCGCCATCGAGCTCAAAGGCCAAGAATGGCGCAAAGGGCACGCAAGAGGAGCAAGTTTCTTCAAGCGAGCGGCGGTACCCCGAGAGATCACGCAAGCCACCTGGAGAATGGTGGAAGAACCACATCTTCCCTCAAGTGGAGGACGAGCATGCGAATGTGGCATTATCGGATGGTCCATTGACCATTCGAGAAGCCATGCAAGGTGAGGATGCGGTCAAGTGGGAGCGCGCCATGCAAGAGGAGTACGACTCTCTAATTGCTAACGGTACGTGACAATTAACTCCCATTCCAAAGGATCGCAACCCCATTGGTTGCAAATGGGTGTTTCGGACAAAGAGGGATGTTTCGGGTATTGTTGTGCGTCACAAGGCAAGATTAGTAGCCAAGGGGTTCGCGCAAGTGCATGGGGTGGACTTTCACGAGACATTTGCTCCCGTGGCCAAGTTCACCACCATTCGATGCATTCTTGCCATTGGAGCGGCTTTGGACTTGGAGATGCATCAAATGGATGTGAAGACCACATTTTTGAATGGCGATTTGGAGGAGGACATCTACATGGTGCAACCTGAGGGGTTTGTGCAACAAGGTAATGAGCACCTTGTTTGTAAGTTGCAAAAATCATTGTATGGGTTGAAACAATCTCCAAGAGCGTGGTACCAAAAGATTGACACGTTCTTGGTTGCACACGGGTTTACTAGGAGCATTGCGGATCATAGTCTCTACTTCATGCAAGAGGGACAACATGTGGTGATTGTGATCATATATGTTGATGATTTGATCATTCTTGCAAGCCTCATGAGTTTAATGAATGCATTAAAAGGCATGCTTGAGAGAGAGTACGAGATGAGTGATCTTGGAGAATTGCACTTTTGTCTTGGTGTTGAGTTTGTGCGAGACAGGGCTACACGCACTATCACCATGAGTCAAGGCAAGTATGTGATGGACGTGCTCAAGAGATTCGGGATGGAGGATTGTAAGCCCGTGGCAACACCATTGGATGCAAACTCCAAGCTCGTCAAGCTTTCGGAGGAGGAGTATGCGATGGAGGCTAAATCGATGGCGGAGGTGCCATACAAGCAAGCGGTGGGGTCGTTGATGTATGCGATGATTGCGACACGGCCCGACCTTGCGTATCCAATTAGCGTGGTGAGTCAACACATGGCGAGACCGGGCTCGATGCATTGGATGACGGTCAAGAGGATCATGCGTTATTTGAGGGGCACAAGCGATGTGAAGTTGTGTCTTGGAGGCAAAGACATTGTGTTGAGCGGCTATTGTGACGCGGACTACGCGGGAGACACGAGCGATCGAAGATCGACAACGGGCTACATGTTCAAGGTCGGATCGGGAGCGGTGTCGTGGAATAGCAAGCGGCAACAAACCACGGCGACATCAACGGTGGAGGCCGAGTACATGGCTACGAGCCATGCCACGAAGGAGGCCATTTGGTTGAGGCAACTAATGGTGGATGTGGGTTGCACACAAGGTGAGGCTACAACGATTATGTGTGACAACCAAGGGTGCATTTCACTTGCAAAGAACCCTACACATCATTCACGCACGAAGCACATTGATGTGCAATACCACTTCATTCGGGAGAAGTTGGAATTAGGAGTTATACATTTGGAGTATTGCCCAACGGAGCACATGGTGGCGGATGTGCTCACAAAGGGTCTTTGTAGAGACCGACACCAACGATTAGTAATAGCATTTGGACTTAGAGGCTTTGGCTCTACGCAAAGTGGGAGTATTGAGGTAATTGATGCAACGTAGTATTGCTAGAAGCCAAAGACGTACGGGTGCTAAATAATGGTGTGTGGGAGGAGGGGTTAGGCATGGGCTGATCTCTAGAGTGTCCTTGTGATGAGTTATCCCATATGGTTTGTCCATGGTGACCTCCTAGTGTACACTACTTAAGGTGGAAGGCCTTTGAGTAAAGATTATCTCTTTCTACGCATTCCTTGTGTTTGTGTGTGTGCCTTGTGCAATCTTCTCTACCTTCAATAGCCTTGCCATTCTGAACATCCTTATTGCTCTTGCCATTTAAAGCTATAGCCATTCAATCAGTCACTGAAAACCCAAAAAACCCGAACCTCTATTCATGAATTTGATGCAGAGAGCTTTGAGTTGTTGGATTTTTGTACCACCTTCTGTTTGGCGTAGGATATTGGGTCTTCAAACATTTTTAGGGTTTAGGGTGCAGGATTTGGCAACCGTGGACTCAATGCTTTTGAATAGACTCCCAGTTTGGGAAGACAAAGGATTCCCTTTTGTGAGATGAAAATGATGGGCTTTCAAATGCACAGCAAGTGTATAATAGTTTTTGGGTTTTTATTTGTCTTGTGAGTTGGTCTAAACACTGAACCATATGCCTTAAACCCTCGGGTCTCAACCTCGGGGCTTTAAACCCTGCTGTCCAAACCCTTGGGTCTAAACCCTGGGTCTAAACCCTAAACCATGGGGTTTAAACCCTAGGGTTTCATCTCTACACCACACAACTTAGAATTTTGAAAAACGCTTGGGGTTTTTGGAATCCTTGTTGAATTCTGATTCTAAGGGTATACTTGGATCCCCAAAACACCTAACCAGCTGAAATACCTAAACCCCTAGGAAAGCCTTGAAATCCTAAACCTTAAACCCTAACGAATTTTTTTTTACATATTCGACATCACAAGGCTCAAAAATGGGGGGAGGATACCTTCAAAAACCGAAACCTCTAAAATTAAAAAAACAATGGCTAACTCTAACCCATTAATAGAATCCTTATAACTTCCAAACCCTAAACGTTTTGGAAAAACTAACCACACTTCTAGATTCACAATGCCCAAAAATAGGGGGTAGATATCTTCAAAAAGTTCAAATTTCAAAAAACCAAAAAGTCAACACCTTTGACCGAAACCTTTGACGAAAGTCAAACTACTCATATCTCCGAAATGGAGATAGTGTTTAGGTGGATTTTTTCTCCATTGCATTCACAACCCTTTAAAATGGGGGGGGGGCATGTAACCCCAAAACTACCAAATTCCAAAAATAGAAGATTCTATGCTAATATTAAAGGTTACCATGAAAACCACGAGAGCTCATAAACCGTGAATCTAATTGAAAATCTAACTATACCATTAGAATCACGATGTTCTAAAGTATGGGGGTAAGTAAGTTCAAAATTCCAAAACACCTCTCCAATTAAAAAGTCAACCCAACTTAGCAAAAGTCAAAGTTGCCATATCTCCCAAACGGTGACAGTGTTTAGGTGGTTTTTTACACCATTGGAACCGCAATAGTCGAAAATGGGGGGTAGGTCACTTGAAACCTTGAAAATTAATATGTCAAATATTTGGGGTCCTAAACCCACGATGCATTTGGTAATTTAAATTCGTTTACAACTTGTTCATTGATTTTTATCGTACATTTCGATGTTAATTGCAAGACATTGATGGGTTGGCTCCTTAAAGTATTGTAGTTAAAGTACATTAACAATCATTTCATGTAAAGAGTATTTGTAACACATGCGAAGATATTTCAAACATGCGGTCTTGAAGATGGTTGCAAGCGGTCTCCAAAAAGGTAAAACATATCCTATTCCGACCTATGGTTGATGAGTAACGAGTGGATGAAGTTTGAAAAGTCCAAACTTCATCCACTCATATCTTTTGAATGCAGAGTCAACTTGCCGCGTGCCACATCATTTTAGAATCGTAGATGCATTAACTTTTATGTGGCGCTTTTGAATTTCAATCGCCCTTTTTCATGCACAACATGTAAACCGTTTGGTAAAGTTTTGATAACGGCGAGTTACAATTTTTGGAATGATCCAAAGAAGCGCTCTTGATAATGCTAGTCCGAGGTTACCAAAAAGGTAAAACACTTCCACATTGGACTCTCGGGCTATGCGTAATGGGCGGATGAAGTTATGAGAATCCAAACTTCATCCGTTTGTTACTCCTCCGTTATGGGTCCGATTATCAAGTGTGATACATTCTGTAATTGCGTCGTCGGACACCACCGTAATCTAAATAAATTCAACCCAAAAAGTCAACTCCTGAAAAGTCAGCTCAAATGGTCAACGTCATCCATCCCAAACTTCATCCGCCTATACCGTATGCATACGATGTCTAAATATAGACTTTGAAGTGTTTTCAGAAAGCACTCTTCATCCTCTACAACGTGTACCATGTTATTTGTCCAAACGCCCTATCTTGCAAAAATATTGGATTATCGCCTAGAAAACCTAAGAGTTTCATATCTCACAAACTAGAGCACTTATTAGGATAATAAGCACACCATGATGATCACAACTATTGAAAATGGGGGGGGGGGGGGGGGGGGGTAGGAAAAATTTCGGCGTCATCTACGGGGGGTCTACCTTGGGGACCCCCTTTGTAACCCTAAACTCTAAACCCCTAAACCCTAAACCCCTAAACCCTAAGACCGGAACTCACAGTACACACGGAGAAAGTTGTTGATGGACGTCAACTATGCAGCAGTCTTGACATGTTTCATGATGAAGGCATTTAGCGGGCGTTAGATAGACCTTTTGACGTTGTGCGTATCGGCTGTTTAGACAATTTTTTGAGAGATTATCATCACTACTTCGACGCATTTGCACAATCGGTGGTGGGGGCAGATGCTTCGATGCCAACAATTCGTATTCAAAGCGCGCTCACTATGGCTCGTCGAGCATTCGGATGGAGTGGGATGTACATGAAGCGTCAACTTCGACAAGCGCGACTCTGGCAAGCTGCCGCCTGCCGAAGCACAACGACAATTGTTATGAGAAGATGCAGTGTATCAGTACGACGGATGGGAGCTAGACGATCCACAAGACCGTCCGCTGATTTTAGATTTTCTCAACAACGCGAAGTGGTTTCTTCATCACAAAGTGAAAGATCGGACTAGACCAGGTTTGATGCTGAAGCAACTCCATAATCGATACTGGCGCAAAGACGGCGTATATACTGATCGTGTGGGAGCAGCTCGTTATTTTATCAAAAAATCTCGAGACACTGGCAAACATTGGTGCAAATTTGTAATCGCTAAACCACCGGTGGTAGAATTGTCTGATTCAAAGTAGATTATTTCATACTATAGTAGTTCAGCTTATATTTCCGTTATGCTATACTACTATAGATAAAAAAAAAGAAAAAAAGAAAAAATTAAACATATAAAAAACCAAAAATAAATAAATAAATGCTGTAATAAACAAGAAATAGATGTAGTATCAAGAATGCTATTGCTACTTCTTATATAATAAAGAGCATTTCTGAAATCTTCTCTCCACTGCGGTTATAGATAGTGTGTCTAATTTTTTATTTTTTTTCAACATTCAACATTCCACCACACTCATTGTTAGCTCTTGCCATTTCTAAAACTATATAATTAGTTTCATTTGGATACTTTATGCAAAAGTTATATACAAATGAAGTATACACAATAAACCCGAAAATCAACACACGGTTTAAAGTCAAATCATCTATATCTTCCAATCGGTGAGGATCTAAAAAAGAACAATTACGCCATCGGAATTGTAGCCATCGAAAATGAGGGCAAGGTGCACTCACAATCCCCATATTCAAAGTCTACACAAAACCATAACAAACCCTAAACCACAACCCCAAAACATCCATATCTTCCAATCCCAAGGTCGGATGACCATTTTCACTACACCATTTAATTTGTAGACGTCGAAAATGGGGGGGGGGGGGGGGGGGGTAGGTTAAATCAAAATTTCAAAATACTACAAAATCTCAAAAGTCAACACCCTAACCTCTAAAGTCAAACATTCCATATCTCACAAACGGTGATACTTGTTAGGAGTTTTATTGCACCGTTGGAATCGTAGCCCACGAAAATGGGGGGTAGGCCAAATCCCAACCTCATCCGAGAAAATGGACTTTCCTAAGAATACCAATGCAAGTCAAACATTCCATATCTCACAAACGGTGATACTTGTTAGGAATTTTATTGCACCATTGGAATCGCAGCCCTCGAAAATGGGGGGGTAGGCCAAATCCCAACCTCATCCGAGAAAATGGACTTTCCTGAGAATACCCATGTAATCCAAAAACCCTAAACCCTAAACCCTAAATGGCTAAATGCAAGATACAAATAAATGCGCAAGTTGTAAATGTACTTAACTTGTGAAATGCATATTTGCATTCAAATCATGCAAGTGTTTGGAATTTTTTTTATGTGGAAATAACATGAAAATGCAGAGATCGGTGTTCTTTATAGAGCCATAGTCATGAATGTCATAGAATTAGCATGCAAATGCACCACATGCGTAATTCGACAAGTTGTAAATTTTTTCAAATTGTGAAATGCATCTTTGCATGGAAGGCATGTAAGTGTTTGTAAATTTTTCTTACGTGTAAATAGTATAAAATTGCACCGATTGCTGTACTTTATGGAGCCGCACCTATGAAAGTCATAGTCTCATAAATTTAGGGTGCAAATGCATCTAATGAATAAATGTGCAAGTTGTAAATATATTAAGTGGAGGAGTGCATCTTCGCATTAAAGTCGAACTAGTTTTTTGTGTTCTATTTTACGTGGAAATATTATGAAATTGTATCGATTGCTGTACTTTATGGAAATGCGCTCACAAATGTCATGAAATTTGCATGCAAATGCAAGATACAAATGAATGGGAAAGCCTCGTTGAATACTAAGATTCAAAATGATCATACTATACCTTTCTAAATCAAAGTAGGCATTGTGGCTATACTTGATTATAATATATGTCATAAAAATTACATTTGAGCAATGGAACTTTGCAATTTACACGTCATTTATCATTTTCATCTTGAGCACTCTCATGATTCAAAGCATACATTAATGTAAATTTGTATAACATGCATTCAGTACAATTTACTTATAAAATAAAATATATTCATTTATCTTTCTATGACATATATGTTGCACAATGTTAATCATATCACATAATGTCATAGTTTCAAAGTTTTAGGACTTGCACCTTGAATTATCAACTTCCACCACGAAGTACGAACTTGCACCATGTATTATAGACAGAAATTTACATAAGGTTTGTACACTAAGTATTTTCAAAGACATGAGTTGGATACAATTTTTGTTCTGAATAACTTAATGTTTTTCTATTTTTCCAAAACATATTAGATGCATAGTTTTAATCTAACCAACAATAATGTAATAATTATAAAATTAGATAACTTGCACCAATCATCATAAGCATTTATTAACATAAAATACAATGATTTTGATTACTATTGACATTTGTTCCTACTTATTCGCCTAATATTTTACTAATATTTCAATTAGACTTATACAAGGTATAAATCATGCATGCTTGCAATGGAACTATGCAAGGTAGAAGCCCATATTTATTACAACTTGCACGACAAAAGTGAGGCATATATTGACGTAATCTTTGTACAATGTTATTCAAGATGACATGGCTAGAGTACAAATTACTTACAAAATAAAATATTTTATTTGCATCTTTTATGACATTTGTTTTGCATAATGTTGATCAAACCATATAATATGATAGTTATATGATTTCATAACTTGCACGATGAACAATAAGTATTTATTTGTACATTAGTATGTACCGGTGTCCTCCGGACATACTCAAAAAGGAGGTAGCTAGTCTCAACTTAAAATGATTTCATATCCACTTAAATTGACTTTAAAAAGCTTATGTATATAAAACCTAGTGTGGCACTTGTTGTACCAATGGGCAAAAGTTTAAGTTCAAGTCAAGCGCTTTGCTAAAAACAACGTCCCCTCGTCTCCCTCGTCCCCCTCACTTCCCTCGTCCCCCTCACTTCCCTCGTCCCCCCTCACTTCCCTCGTCCCCCCTCACTTCCCTCGTCCCCCCTCACTTCCCTCGTCCTCCCTCACTTCCCTCGTCCCCTCGGCTCTCCTTATCCCCTCGGCTCCCCTAGTCCCCTTGTCCAAGTAACCGAAAGACTATTATGTTTATTCTAATATATATATATATATATATATATATATATATATATATATATATATATATATATAGAGTATCAACACCCGTCGTTTCGACGGGTGCCACCCGTCATTTGAACCGGGGACAGACGAACAGACCCTAAATCATATTCTTTTATATAAGTAGATAAGATTCACAGGAATGGTACTACTATTCACATTAATTACTATCTGATAACTTTATTTACTAGTGTTTGAATTTGAAACTCATGATACATACATTAATGTAAATTTATACATTATTTAAGATAACATGCGTTGAGTACAATTTACTTATAAAATACAATATATTCATTTATCATTCTATGACATATATATTGCACAATGTTAACCATATCATATAATGTCATACTCTCAAAATTTTAGATCGTGCACCATGAATTATCAACTTCCACCATGAGGTGCGAACTTGCACCATGTATTATAGACATAAATTTACATAAGGTTTGTACGCTATTCGCAAAGACATTAGTTAGATACAATTTCGGTTCATAATAATTGAACATTTTTCTATTTTTCCAAAATATACTAGGGCTACGCAATGCTACGCACAATTGTGAGTCAAAAACCGGTCGCCCGATTTTATGATCACATATGGGCCGGTGGTGAGTGCAAATGTATGCCTTCCAAGCATGGACTCAAATGAATCAAAAACCACAGATTACTATTTTTAAACTCTGAGATTAGTGAGATAAATGGAAGAAAACGTAACTTAATTGTTGGGTTATCTTCGTGTGGAACTATGAGCAATTCACCCCATGGAGGTGAAGACACCATACGATGGACCAATAGATAGAGGATGAGACCCTAGCACCAACTCAATGGACTTTAAACCTAAGACAAAATACTCCTCATTCACATGAATGGCATTGACAACAATCATTTATCTAAGAAATTGCAATGAGTATTCAATAAGGCAAATACAAAGAGAGAAACCAACACCTAGTAGGGGCAGCTGACCCCCGGGCACTTAGATGCTTGCCAAATACTTTTTACCGCTCTAAAGCAATTCATCTTCAAGTATGTTGTAGAAGACTTCATGAACCTTTAGCTCTTGGAAAAAATACTTGAAAAGCTCTTACCAATTGAGAGATATTGAGCGCCAAAGTGACTGCTCTCAAAACATGCGGCAGTTGACCTCCTTGCGCTTGATCGGCCGCCACGTCTTCGTCTCAAACTTAAACAATACAATTCTTGGCCACCATTGAAAAGACTTAAACTGCCTCTAGCTCCAACAAAAATTACCAAGAAAGCTCTTACAGATTGGAAGATCTCGAGCCCCAAAGTGTTTACTCCCAATTCTTGCGGCAGCTGACCTCCTCGTGTTTGATCGACCACCACTTGTTCACCTTCCTTTCAAATCACACTTGCATGGTCTCTTTGGAAAGAAAACCTATTGATACACCAACTTCTCAAGTTTCGGCTCAAAACTCAAAAGGGTTAGGGAGATCTCGCCCTTCAAAGTTGCTGCCCCCAACTTGAATGACAGCGGTCCTTCTCCCACTCCGACGGTCACAACTTCCTCATTTCTACTCCAAAGCTCTAGATTTTTGTGGCTATGGAAACTTTACTTGTTAGCCTATCATCTCCCAAAAATTCATTGCAAAACCCTTCTTAAGCTGCGAGCAATCTTGCATTAAAGATGCGGTTGTTTTTCTAACCCTACTACCTCCTCTTTGTCCTCCTCTCTCTCTCTCTTACTACCCCCACTCCTCAAAAGAACTCTCACCCTCAAGGTTTGAACGACCCTTAGGGGTCTCAACCATGGCCATCATCCAAACATCTTCATCTTCATCTTCATCCGCGCCTTCATCTTCATCTTCATCTTCATCTTCATTCGTGTCGCGCCTCCATCCCTTGATTTTCATCCTTTCACCGCGGCCATACTAACCTAATACTTCCTATCTTACAACCGTTTAACTTCTATTCTAAACTAGGACTTACACCTTTCTACCTAATTTAGCCCCCACGGCCATGTCCTACGCTAAAACCTAGACTAATAAATAGTCTAATTCTAAAGGAAATCCACATTCGCTAGTACCCTTATTTGCAAAATACTTGCAATTCAACCCTTCAAACGATTCCTAATAATATAAATCACTCCTAAAATGCCTAAATCATGGACCACACCATTTTACTAATCACGCACTAAAATTCACGATCAAAACACACGAAAACCCCACCAATGCAAAACCAACCAAATAAACAATATAAAAACGTAGATTTTACCAAATGCCACGGTAAATACATTACCGTGGCTCGTGAGCCGTTTCGGCGGCTCACAACAACCGTCGACGAAATGAAGTCATAATCTATTAGGCCTTTTGTAACAAACTTCATATTTTAATAATTTATTCATACAATTTTGTTGTGGTTCAAAAGCTAGGCATGAATGACGAGCATGTAAATCAATTGCTTGAGCATTATGAAGATCATATCTGTGCGATTGGATTTATCATATTTTTTTAATAAATTTTTTTAATAATTTTTTCAAGGTTTGTTTTTGAAATTCAATTAAAAATCACAAACAAACATTTTAAAAATTAAAAACATTTGAAATGAATTTAGAATAATGTGCACCATGAGATGTTATAATGTCCATCATTTGATTCTACTTATTCTACTTGGTAAAGGGACGCATCAGAAATCAACATTCAGAATACCGGTATAGGCATAGGCACGTTTGTGAACACTTCTGGTTGCAGAGGAGAAGATTTGCAATGGGTCTACCTCAAATATATGAAGAAGTGCATGCATGTAAAATCTGCCTGATAGAACATTTTATATCTACCTTATACTCTACAAAAGCTCTACCAAAATCACCGTATGATACAACCACTTCAAGATGGGAAAAACAAATTAGGGTTTCGAATGAGTCAGTCATCGTCGCTATCACTAACAACTCTTCTATGGTAACGGAGACCGCTCTTCCCTATCTCCCTTCACTAACAACCCTTCTACAAGACACTAGTTTCTTGGCAGGTGACGAAGACCGCTCTTCCCTGTCTCTCTTCTGCTTTCTGTCATCTTCCTCACATTCTCCACGTCTTTCTATCCTAGAGGACTACGAGTGTGTACGAGACTCGACCTCAATCTTGAAAGTGAAGCCAGGTTCAAACTAATTGAGATAAAGGAGAAAACTTTAAATGTTCCAAAAATATGTTAAATTATTATTATTGCTGCAAAGTTGACTCACTTCTGTCTTTGAGAGCTGCCCCAATCATGCCAACCCTCAGGGATAATGATGTTATCCATGTAAGTGTTGATGTAGACGGTGCGAGAATACGGCCCCCTGCTCTGCCCAGGTAAATTTGACCTGTGCCTGTTATCTTGCTCAAGCCACATTCCAAAGCACTCTCCCAAATGCAAGAACAGTCACTGCAATTAGTATATTGCTAATCTTTCAAGTAAGAAATGCTTAAAATGAATAGACTAAGAGCATCTTCAGGAGAATTTGAGGCTGAGATTGCAAACCTTGAAGACAAACTTAGCATTGCCGAAGATGAAATCAATAGTGCCGGAGATGTAAGTATCCTTGAAGTAGTGTCGTCCAGAATAATCAAACAGCGTGTCTTGTCCTCCATACATCCCACATCCATAGAACGCAGCCTTGTCAGCTGCCAGCAGAACCGCCACAGCCTGCCCATTCACAGCCCCGGGATCTGCAGGAGGAGCTGCATTCTGCAACAATTAATACCACAATAATTTTTAATGTGTTTTCTGTTTAGGAATAATACCACAAAAAATTTTAATGAGGTTTTTTGTTTAGGAATAAACACAAAAGTTGCTCCGGCCACTGGGGCTCGTTGCCTCTGCGGGCCTCCTTAAGCTATAAGCAAAACCGCTATTTATGTAAAATTTATTTTACCTCTAAATATGTTATACCCTAAACCACTATTTATTTATTTTTAAATTCCCCTTCTCAGCGGGAACTACGGAGTTGGCATGCCATATCCGTAGTTGACTTGCTGTACCGCCGAGTTTCCAAGCTCCGGGAAAGAAGACAAAAACACCGGCCCCGGAGGTTCGATTGCCGGGGCCGCAAACGTACTGGCGCCTTTTACGGGGGGATTGGGGCACGTAGCCATTGCTCCCTCGGGAAAGTGCCGTTGGCGGGCCACTTTGCCGTGAAGATTGAGGATGCCCTAAGTATCCTTGAAGTAGTGTCGTCCAGAATAATCAAACAACGTGTCTTGTCCTCCATACATCCCACATCCATAGAACGCACCCTTGTCAGAACCGCCAACAGCCTGCCCATTCACAGCCCAGGGATCCGCAGGAGGAGCTGCATTCTGCAACAATTAATACCACAATAATTTTTAATCCACAATTAATAAATTATGCTCTCACCTCCTGAATCACCCATGCAACACTTATCACGAAATGCAGCAGTTACATTCTTTTCACAGACAACACAAAATTCATTCATTTAAATTCCAATTGCCAAAATGAGATGCATGTTCCAAGTGATTCTTCACTTGTAAGTTGTCCAAAGAACGTTCTTTTGTGAGTCATGATTTGATCACATTTGATCACATTTGACTTATATTTTTGACAATACAATTGATCAAATTGGTGCAGGAATGGCATAAAGGAGGGCGTACATAGGCACATTGAAGGCAAAAGCGGCATCAACTTCTTCGTTGCCAGGACCGACGGCACTGGACACAACAAGTGCGTTGGGAGGGAGAGATCCCGGAGGAATCATCTGGGAAGCGTTGTGGCCAACGTACACACGAGCACCGCAGTCTTTCAGTTTTTCGATTTGCTCGCTCCATGCCCAGTCGGACCCGCTCACTCGCCAATCCTAACAAGCCACAGATCGCAAACCCTACCTCGATGATGGAATAAATCACAGTGGAAATCCATACTTAACCTTTTTTTGCAAAAAAAGAAGAAAATCTATCATTCAAAACGGTGAGGAGAATACTCCATGTCGATGAATTCACAGGATTGGCAAAGCGAGAAACGATTGTGTCAAACCTCGTTCGACCTAGAAGTAGAGAGTTAGGGTTTTAGAGTAGCCAGGAGTAGTCCAAATCTCTATAAATGAGTGTGGGAGGGACCATAATGGCCAGGGTTGTTCGGACGCTGGGACGCGGACGTTCGCGTCCGGACGTCCGCTGGACGTAGACGTTCCAATCCCAGCGTCCGGTGACTTTGAAAAACCCACAGCGGACGGCGGTTTTACTACAGCGGACACGGGTTTTACCTCAGCGGACGGCGTTCGAACGGCGGACGGCGCGATCGGACGACTGGACAGGTCGGACGGCGGTTTTTGCTAGGTCGGACGGCGGGCAGGTCGGACGGCGGACAGATCGGACGGCGGACAGGTCGGACGCCTATGTCCGACGGTGAGGTAAAATCCCTTTGCAATGTTTATCTGGACAGCGGACGGTTGTTTAAGGTTTACGACGCAATCTACAAGATCTTTAGTCCCATCCTCGTGCTGGGCAGATTATAATTCATTGAAATCGAAGAAATCTATGAATTTGGTGTCTCCATCTACGGGTCGGACGAGGGTTTGGGTGCTCGATCGGACGGGCGAGCGGCTGCCTGATCGGACGATTGAGAATGTGCCCAATCGGACGGGCGAGTGGGATTAGAATGGCAGACGGCGGGATCGGACGGATGATTGGGTCGGACGGCAGGACGGCGCGATCGGACGGCTGCAAGATCGAACGACTGAGAACGTGCCCGATCGGACGGTGCAGTGGACGTCCGTTCACAGTTTTCAAAATGATTTGAAGATATTTTGAATATTTACAGACTTTATTATTCAAATAAGGGAAATATTCAAATTAACCCTTTAAAGTCCCGATTCAACATTGTTTTCAAACATTTGTTATAAAATGGTTGATGAAAAACGAAAATGGAGTTGATGTACAAAACAAAGTTGTAAATGTCAATGTGTAGATAACATCTGTACGGTTGGATTCATCATATTTATTATTAATATTTTTAAAGTAATTTTGCAAGGTTTTCTCTTGAAATTCAATTAAAAATCCAAAATTAACACAAAAAAAATTAAAAATATTGTAATGAAATTAGAATGACATGCACTACAAGAAGGTATGGTTTCCATTATTTGATTCTACTTACTATGGAAAATCATATTTAAGGTCACTCTTTCTTTTTGAACTAAGATTGAAAGTTTGAAACTTGACATTAATCACTTTTGTAAATATTCAAAAATTCACATTATCCTATTTGGAAGATCCATACCGTACAAATGGTATTCAACTAGCAGAAGAATGAAAAAAAATAAAAAATGGATGAAAAAACATCCGATACCACAGAAATTGAGGTGCTGAAATTCATCCGGCGTCCAGAATCTGGACGCCGGCGCGCTAAAGGGTTAAATATATTTTTGTCAATGAGTTTATCAAAACTTATATTTAAGGTTTACGGCAACGTTATATTTACAAGGAGTAAAAACCTGTAAGTGAAGAAATTAAAAGAGACCTATGATACGAGCATCTTTAGAAATACTTCTGTATTTTGGACAATGGACACCCAACATTCAAATTTGTCGACGGTGGAAAATCTTCAAATTAAGTCTATTCTCCAATCCCAACGGTGAACACAAATCCACCGATTGCAAATCATAGTCAAAAACCATAGAGTTAGCAAAATTCCAATAACACATGGAAGAACTATTTTCCAAAATATTAAAGAAAATCGAGGGTGTTTCTAAATTTTAATAACGTTAGGTACCCATGTGTGCAAACAAATTCCAAATTGGAGTCTCGGGACTGATGGCTGCAAAACCCACAAATATCAATGAATATAGAGATAGCAAAATCCCAAAAACAATAAAACATATGGAATTATTTTTTCCATAAATGTCAACAAGGAAAATGTTTTACTGATAGTCAGACAGAAGTCCACGTGTTCTATACATAAGCACACAACAATAGCCATAGAACAATTCAATACCGTTACTACTACTCTAAAACAAGAAGAACTATATCACTATGTTTTGCCTAATACACATGTCTAAAATGCTCGAACGGTACTGGCCAACGGTACGTCATCCTAAAACGTGTCACTAAATGAGTTAAACCTCCAATAGTTCCTCGATCCGGGCTGCATAATCGATTCAAATAGCTCTCGAACACATCTGCCAACTCCTGTTGTCTATAAACAATTGAAGTTTCCCCAGGCGTCTGCAACTTCCAGTAATCCTCCGACATGTTGCCCTTGTTGATGCGCAACGCAAGTTTTGCAACTCCATATGCCTCAGTTGCCTTCGTCACTAGCGGGCATATCTCCACATCTGCATCTAGCTTACGTACATAAGCAATCGTAGGATCCACCCAGTACCGATCTGCAAGATCCTTCTCCATTTCCTCTGTACTGTTGAACCCATATAGTGACTTCATCGGCTCACTCGCAAAGGATAACATGCCCCAGTCACATACCCCGATGTATACACACGTCTCGTCCGCAGGGAAATGAAAAAGGATATTATCAGGAGATAAATCATTGTGCAGGTTGTCGGTCATGTGTACCTCCATCATGATAATCACCAATGCCCACGCCAACTCCGTTCTTTTTTTACGGAACCGCCTCAGATAACTTGCTTTGACGACATCGTCTGCTGACATAGTTGTATGCAACGTACGCGCGTAGATATCGTCTCCGTACGTGTTGTCTAAATTCAGCATCTGTCGCAATGTCCCACCATTCCACCAATATGCATAACCCTCGTATTTCAAAGGATTAATAGCCACATACCGTATAACACCTGGATGGTCAATTCGAACGGCCATCGTTTCATTTTGGTATTCCAATTTTGCAAGATCCGGTCTTGTCTTCCACTGTTTGGAAAGCTTCGCCGCAAACTCCCAATAAGGTTCAAACCCTGGGGCTCCTTCAATTCGAACCCTCTTCACCGTAGCATATGCACCCTTGAGTGATGTGTGCTCCACTTCAATGACATTGGCCGTAGCAGGCAATGCGTGGACCAACTTATTCTTCATTAACTCCTCGGATCCACCAGCAACGTGTCTCCACCAACCGATATTTTGATTGCGCTGGCGTCCAAAACTCCATGGTTTCATCAACTTCGCAAAGGTGTCTGCTTTCTTCATCACTTCCTCAATATACGTATTGTCCTCAAGCAGCTTGTGGTCCTTTCCATACTTGGTTAATACTCCCTCGATATTCCACAAAGAATCTTTCACCCTCCACTCCAACCACTTTGAGAAATCACGCTTTTCCATCTCCCTGTATCAAATTCCATCCCCAAGAGCCTGCAACATATTATTCGCCATGTCGTCTTGAAATTTTTGCACACTCTGCTCTTTATACCGAACAAACTTACTCTCCAGCGCCATAAGCGTGTTGTTTCGGTAAAAATCCACCGTGAACTGCTGGAGAAACTTCTTACACGCATTCGACGGCATGTAAGGGCTTTCTTCAAGAGATTTTTGTTCCATCGTCTTACCTATCTTATGCTTTTTTCCCTTCGGCATAGAGACGGAGCTCCGGAATCGTTTAAAAAATTGGCAAAATATACCCCCCTGCAACGTTGACTTCTTCTTCCCCGAGTGACAAGCTAGAGGATGGGATAACCTTGCCAACAGCAACCCGTAACTACTCTCACAATAATGTGAGTAGGGAGGAAAAAGTGAGCCGTCCGCTCTGGTCGGACGGCTTTATAGGCGGACGTGCTGTCCGATTAGGTCGGACACCCGATCGGACGGCCCGCGCCGTCCGCCAACCAATCGGACGGCCCGCACCGTCCGCCACCCGATCGGACACACGTCGTCCGATCGACCGGCTGTCGGCGATCGGACGGGTGGCGCAGTCCGCCAGATCGGACGGCCCGCTGATCGGACGGCAGACCGGACCCGACACATTAACCAAATTATCTTTGTTTTAGAATACTATCAAATATTCAATGCGCATGATCATCAAATCCCACGGTCTTGTTGGTTAACCCCTAGAATCCTCACCTATGTCCAGTTTACACAGTTTCGCAAAGATGCATTATAAAATGCAACTAACACGAATATTTGGAACTTGATGTATGAATAAAAGTTATACATTTTTTTTTTGTAGATTCTATCTATACGGTTAGATCTATGATTGCTATCAATAATCTTTTTCTATAAAATTTGAAACATAAAATACAAAATTATTTTGTAATTCAATTACGAATACGATATAGACAATATGTGGATGAAATTTTTTGTGATGGGTTATAATGTAGTACTTTAGGTGTAGTGATTTTTGGAGTTTTTTCGGATGCTTCATTTTCATAGTTTTTTTTTTCCAATATCACTTTTGGACCAAGATCTTCAACATTTTCGGTGACACACTGCAACACAAAATGAGGCATAATTTTTTCAAACATTAGTTCCTTTTCAATCGAATCACACATACATGAAGCTAACTTCCCATAAATAAATCAGTACAAAACTCTCACCACAAAAAGTGTATGACGGATGAGAAAATACGGATGAAATCTGTACATCTTGCACAATATGCATGGTTCGGCACTTAGGGGTAAATTATGACTATATGTCAGGACTTTGAGACCAAAGTTCGAGATTACTCGAGCACGTGTGATCACTGATGTGATACACGGCCTGGTCCGCCACTAAGTGACCATAGGTACTAAATATTTAACGACCATGCCCTTTGTTTTGAAAGATCCTCACCCTGCAATAACTCAAGGTAATATTGAAAAATCCGTCTCGCAAATTGTAAACCTCGTTAAGTACCTAATCAAGCGTTATTTCCATTGGTCATTGATTAAGTTCGTATCTCATTAAAAGATATATCAATTTCGTTGGTGTTCTCTCCATTTTTTTATCGGACCTTCTATACATGGTTGACTACAAAATGAGTTCACTTTACCTTTAATGCAATTTGGAGGGTCTGAGCTGATCCTATGACTTGGTGGTGCATAGCACAAAGGCCTTTCCAAGAAGGACTCCCACCGCATTCTCATTTCCTCCCCTTCCATAACTACCTTGTACAATGAAAACGTCCATCACGAATAGGGTTATTTCTGAAAAAGAATCTTGCTTCGCTATAGTAAGAAGTTCAATAGGACAATCGAACTACCGAAAGTGCACATTCTTCAACCCCTCTTCATTTTAGTTCCACGTTACATACTCCCCACTTGAATCATGTGGCTTCCCATACATACCTTTGGCCCAGCACTTTCTTCAGACCCTCTTCATCATCAAACAACCTCACGAGCTTCTCTGCTTAAGTGCTGTTCAGCAATACCAGATCTCACAAAACCACAATCGTGAAGATCGGAACGCACACCTTTGAAGTGCATGCTATCGTAGCTTGAGATCCACTTTGCCTAACGTCAACTCTAATCTCGATTGAAACGCAGGAGAGGGTATTGCCTTGTTGCCCTTGTGACAACCTCATTCCAAGTGCCATGCCGCAAGATCGACACTTGAATACCTTCCTCGTAGACTTCATCCAAGCCTTAGTAGTGTCTAGTCCTCCCTCATGCACCATGATAGTCTTACAGTACGACACCCTACCATAGGACTACAGCCTTTGACTACATAGGGCAATGTTCTATGTATCGTTCCAAATTCTCAATATGATACTAACACTAGTAGGGTTTAGGGTGTCACGGGACACGGTGTCTAAAGTCAGATTAGAATGTGGTACTATGATACAATCATAGCGCATGAGGGAGGACTAGGCACCCTAAGACTTGGATGAACTCTATGAGGAAGGTATTCAACTGTCAATCTTGCGGCATGGCTCTTGGAGTTTGGTTGTCACCTCATCTTAACGCCGCATGCTACAAAAGCCTTAGAAACCCTAGAATGCTTATATTTTTCTAGTAGAGGGTGAGTGTGTGCGAGACTAGCTTACCTCTTCGCAAACTACGTGTGTTTATCTTGCTTATGAGTGACTTAATAAATTGCATGCTCATCTTTTTCTAGAAAAAGCAAAGCAAAGCATGCATCCACAAAGCAGGGGGCGAATAGGCAATATCATCTCAAGTGTTTCAATCGGGACTAAAGTTTAGGGTTTAGACTAGCTGGATCTCAAGTTGCGAGAGTATGCACTTCAAAGGTGTTCGTTACGATCTTCACGATTGCGTTTCTGTGAGATCTGATGTTGCCGAACTGCACTTGAAGCACAGAAGCTCATGAGGTTGTTCGATGATGAAGACGGTTCAAAGAAAGTACTCGGCCAAAAGTAAATACGGGAAGCCACTTAATTCAAGTGGAAAGTGTGTAGCAAGGACCTAACATAAAGAGGGGTTCAATAAAGTGCACTTTTGGTGGTTCGTTCTCCGCCATGGACTTCTCAAGATAGTGAGACAAGATGTTTTTCATGAATAACTTCATTCGTGAAGGAGGTTTTCCTTGCACAAGGTAATTATAAAAGGAGTAGGAAATGAGAATGTCATGGGAGTCCTTCTTGGAAAGTCAACTGTGCTGTGCACAACCAAGTTCTAAGATAAGCTTCTAGCCCCTCCATTGCATTTGAACTAAACTCATATTGTTTTCAATCAGGTATGTAACGTCTGCAATAAAAGTCAAGGCGACACCAAACCAATTTATATATCTTTTTGTAAGTCATGAACTCGATCTCTTGTTAATGGAAATAACGGTGCGTTATGTACTCATGACCAGTTCACTCTTCGCAATTAGATTATATATTTATATATATATAAATATTTATGCCAATAATGTTCACACAATGAGCCATACATACTTTATAAGCCTAGAGCATTAGCGCTAGCAGCCTACAATATATCCAAAGTTTGTAGCATCCAAACAAAATTCAAACTAAGGACATGTCTTGGTCTATACAAAGCAAAATTGAAGACATTGGATTCTACGGTCTAGGCTAGGATTCAACTTCCACTTGAGCATGGATAGTCCTGTTAAATCCGCCTAGTAATATCGCGGATGTCCCCGAAATGTTCCACGTTCCGCGTCCCACTGTTGCTCATAAAAGCGTTGCTCTATCAGCCACCTTTCATTCTCTTCTTCTTCGCTCCGTCTTATTGCTTCTTGAAGATCTCTTTCATACTCATCATCTCGATGGTATTGACTCGATGGCCCAGAAGCATATCCGTCAGGGGGGCCGTCTGCAGCACTATACATATCCCTACCAAAACTCACGGGTGCACCGCTTCCTGAGCTTTCGCCGGGGCCAGAATAAATAGGAGTATGGCTTTGAAACCCATGATGCCCAAAATCGTTGTGAGTCCTCTCGGGAGAATATGCTCGTGGAGTACTGTATCTGTCCGGATATGGAACCCGTTCATCATTGTGTACCGCGTATGCATTATCATCGTAGCCATGGCTAGCTCCCCTCTGATATCCCCTGCCTACTGGATCTGAAGTTCCATGATGATTTTCATAGTCATGTTGAGGAGCAGCTTCGAACGTCACGGGATAGTTCTCAACGTCGCGTTCCCGATATGTATTGCGTGGACGTACTTCCCATTGCGAGGTGTCGTCATCAGGAACATCAACGTTTGTCGCATGCGCTGTACGATTAGACCATTGCGGCACACAATCACTCACTCCAGTCCAATTGGTGGCAATAAAGTTTTGTGAACGATTCAAACGTTCAACGTTTTTTCCATTCACCGTACTCCAATCCACATCCTTGTGCAGTACAATCTCAGCCCAAACCATTGACATTAGGCCATATTTCATGATGGTTGGTTTGGAGTTAGGCAACCCCACGAAATCGTGCACCTCCCAATACTGTTGTCGAAAATGGTTCCTTTGGCACGTCGTAGTTGGGCCTTCCCAACGAGGGCCAGACACTATCATTTGAGCTCGTGGCCAAATCTTGGCTAAATGCGTCATCTTCACGTACTCTTTGCATATTTTTAAAGTCCACGTTCTCGCCGGCTCCGTGTCCCATCCCGGCTCCGCAACACAATTGGGGTCATCGACTTGATCCCAGTTTATAACTTGAGGAGTCCCTTGTGAAGATCTCCTACTACTGCTGCTTCGCTGGGACATCGTGGAAAGTCAAAGCAACGCCAAGAAACCGCGTGGAAGGTAGAAGCGCAACGTGGTGCAGACGTCCTCAAATAAAGTCAAACGTGCGTACAGCGTGACGCAGTGACTCAAAAAACACGTGACAGAGTCGATGCAGGTGCATGCGGACGTTTACCATGCCCACCGCCTCTCTGAGCGGACGAAGAAAGCCGTCCGCCATTTATACTGTCCGCCCAGGGCGGACGAAGCGTACAGCGGACGCCTGCCCGATCGGACAGCCTCGATCGGACCGTACCAGATCCATCGGACGGCGTGCGTGCGGACATTCTCATCCGACGGCTGCTGTCCGCGCGTACGTTTCGACCCTCGAATCGGACGGGCAGGGGCGCACGATCGCGTGGCCAAATCGGACGGCCCGCGCCAGGTCCCCATATCGGACGGACCACGCCGGCCGGACGGATTGATTGGACGGACAGGCGCGCTCGATCCATCGGACGGCAGAGCGGACGCCGCATCGGACGGCGGAGCGGACGCTGGATCGGACGGCAGTGCGGACGGCAGGCATCGGACGGCAGGATCGGACGGCGTGCGCGAGCAGCCCAGGGGGTTTCTCCAAAGTATTGAGTTTTGGTGTTTCTCTCCCTTCCTCCTCCTCCAGCCCAACTCCTTGGGTCTACACGCACTTCAAGAATCCTCGCGGACTTCGAGGACTATTTTGAGTATGGTCAAAGAATGTTCCAACATTTATTGTCCTTCGCATTGAATTCTTGTAGTGCTTCACTTCTAGGAGAGCGGTCCGTCCCACCTCTTTCATGATGGCTCTTACCTCTCCATTGTTAGCTAACTCCCCCCCCCCCCCCACCCACCTTGCCCTTCTCCCTTTCCTCCTTTGTTCATTCTCCCTCCCACTTTTGGTCAATTTCATGACTTGACTTGTAATTACTTACCAATTGAATAAAGAAGCGAAATATTCAAAATATGAATTCCACTTCGAATTCCATAAGTTACCGTGTATGTGTGTGCGTATGTGCATGCAAGTATACATGATGGTAGAACGTCGTGCAAGGCATATTATCATCTCTAGTAAGCTTGGAATAATAATATATGCCAATTGGTAATATAAAACACATGTGGCATGCCATTTTCATGATGGTGCAATATCGTGGAAGACATGTTTGTAGTGCATGTATATTCGTAAATGCTTCCATGTATATGTACGTACAAATATCCACCCACATATTTACATATACATACAAACATATATCCATACATACATATGTGTATATGTATATATTTATGCTCGTGTATTTCTATGTTTATATAGATTTACATATCCACGATACAAATATATTGTGTACACATGTGCAATTGGATGAATAATATTCTATGGAAAAAATCACAAAATAGGATCTTATTTGTTATCAAGGAAATTGTAAACGTTAGGCATTGGCGGAGAAATCCTGTGATCGATCAAACTACTTCTATCTATCTTAACCCCTAAAGGTCCTCACCTCTTTTCTAAAAGTCGAAGCACTATAATTTGCATACTTCAAATATCACATTGTATGATTTATATTTTTTCATAAACAGTCATTAACAATATGAAGGTAAGGCAAAATTTTCAACATGATTCGAAAATATTTTGAATATTTACAAATTTTATTATGTAAAGAAGGGAAAAGTTCAAAATAAATATAGTTTTGTCAAATTTAATATCAAAAATTATATTTAAGGTACATAAAAGTTATATTTACAAGGAGTAAAAGACTGAAAGTGAAGAAATTAATAGAGACATATGATAGAAGCATCTTTAGTAATCCCTTTGCATTTTGAACACTCAAAATTCAAATTTCACGACGGTGAAATATCTTCAAATGAAGTCTATTCTCCAATCCCAACGGTCAAAAGATGTATCATAACTTAACCTAAACATCTAATGATAAGACCAACTACAATAAAGTTAAAATACTTGATTTTTGGGGCGTTTGATCAAAAAACAAGCATAATATGGTTGATTCGGCATTTTGGGGTTAATGTTGGTTTAATGTTGCCTTTCACAACGATCAATATACACTTTTATATAAATTTTACCTTTCGGATTGGTTTATTTTTTTAATTAAAGTTTACACACGCACGAATTTGTATGTATCTAATTAGTCCTAAAGTGTTATGTATTTTCTAATAGAAAATGAACTTTTTTAAATTATGCAGGTTAAATAGTTGAAGGAATTCATATTTTAATGGACCATGGACAATCACAAATTTTAATTGTTGTACGAAGTCGCCGTATGTGATGGATGTACGCATGAGCAACCATCCAATATTTAGAATATAAAAGCGAGCGTCAAAGGGTTAACCGCTACAGGTCCTCACCTCTTTTGATAAAGTCAAAGCACTATAATTTGCATACTTGAAATATCAAATTGTATGATTTATGATTTTTCATAGAGAGTCATTAAAATTATGAAGGTATGGCAAAATTTTCAAAATGATTCGAAAATATTTTGAATATTTACAATTTTTATTATGTAAACAAGGGAAAAATTCAAAATACATATAGTTTTGTCAAATTTAATATCAAAAATTATATTTAAGGTAGATAAAAGTCATATTTACAAGGAGTAAAATACTGAAAATGAAGAAATTAAAAGAGACCTATGATATGAGCATGTTTAGAAATCCCTTTGTATTTTGGACACTCAAAATTTTAATTTCTCGACGGTGGAAAATCTACAAATGAAGTCTATTCTCCAATCCCAACGGTGAAAAGATGTATCATAACTTAACTTAAACATCTAATGAAATCACCAACTACAATAAAGTTAAAACACTTGATTCTTGGGGCGTTTGACCAAAAAACAAGCATAATAAGGTTGATTGGTCCTTTAGGGGTTAAGGGTCATCTGCAGAAGCACCTCGGACGGCGGTTTTAGAGGACAATATCGGACAAACTGAATGAAATGGAGCGCGCTGATCGGACGGACAGAATGAAATGGAGTGCGCTGATCAGACGGACAGGATCCATCGGACGAAGCCCTCGGATCGGACGGCAGAGAGGACGCCGGATCGGACGGCAGTGCGGACGGCAGGAATCGGACGGCAAGCATCGGACGGCGTGCGCGAGCAGCCCAGGGGGTTCTCCAAAGTATTGAGTTTTGGTGTTTCATTGCCCTCCCTTCCTCCTCCTCCAGCCCAACTCCTTGGGTCTACACGCACTTCAAGAATCCTCGCGGACTTCGAGGACTATTTTGAGTACGGTCAAAGAATGTTCCAACATTTATTGTCCTTCGCATTGAATTCTTGTAGTGCTTCACTTCTAGGAGAGCGGTCCGGACCACCTCTTTCATGATGTCTCTTACCTCTCCATTGTTAACTAACTCCGCCCCCCCCCCCCCCCCCCTTACCCTTCTCCCTTTCTTCCTTTGTTCATTCTCCCTCTCACTTTTGGTCAATTTCATGACTTGACTTGTAATTACTTTCCAATTGAATAAATAGGCAAAATATTCAAATGTGAAGGCAATACAATGAAGCATTGCGTTCCAATTTGAATTCCATAAGAGTTAGCAATTTTATATGCATACATTACTTCGAACCTACTAGAGTGACTTCATTCAATGAATTCACAAACATAATTTAAGAGGGAAAGACCACGTCAATTTTCATAAACAAATTATCACACAATATATGTAACAATTTATATTTTACAAACCTAGTTAGAGGGGAAAACTTGAAATTAAATTAGATTTGAACCTATTGTATGCATGTTCCTATGAATAGTATATATGAAATTAAATTATACTTGAACATATTGAATGCACATGTATGTACCTTTATATTTACATACATATAAATAAATCTTATTGTATGCGTATGTGCATGCATGTTTAGGGTTTATATTAATATGTACATCTATAAATGGTCGACACATCCATCTATATATCTATATATATATATATATATCTATATTTATATATATATATATATATATAAATATACGTATATATGCACATGTATTTTTATGTATACATAAATTTATATGAACAGAATATAAATATATTGTGTACGCATGTGCGAATGTATGAATCATCTTCTTTGAATAATGGAGCCCGTAATATCCTCTGAAATTTGTTATCAGCAAAAATGAAATAGTTCCAAAATGGAACGATCTTGGTGCCATGTTATTGTTTATTGTGTAAAAGGTTGGTGGATTTACATTTTGGGACTTCTAACAAGAAGTGATGCATGTTATATTGTTGTGTGGCAACATTTGTTAAAATGACTTCACTTAGTGACTATTCACATATGATCTCAACCATTGAAATTCACTTCTTTTTGAATCCCAAGTCATTTTATATTCATACAACTTAATTGGTATTCGTAACCGTTGATCTTAAAGTATGGATTGAATCTAAAATTCATATGTGTAACCTAAGTGCCCAATCAAGCATATTATGCTTGATTTTTGGTCCAACGTCCTTAAAATCTAGCGTTTTAGCTTTTATGTAGTTGGAGTTTTCGTTAGATGTTTAAGTTAAGTTATGATACATCTTTTGACCGTTGGGATTGGAAAGTAGAAAATCTATTGAAGTTATTCCAACGTTGAGAAATTTGAAATTGGAGTGTCCTAAATACAAAGGGCTTTCTAATAATGCTCGAATCATAGGACTCTTTTATATCTTTTGCTTTCATACCTTTACTATATGTAAATGTAACTTTTATCTACCTTAAATAAAAAACTTGATATTAAATTTGACAAAAGTATATTTATTTTGAAATTTTGTCGTGTTTACATAATAAAATTTGTAAATATTCAAAATATCTTCCAATCATGTTGAAACTTTTATTATACCTTCATATTGCTAATGACTAGGAATGCAAAATTATAAATCACCCAATGTGATATTTCAATATGCAAATCCTGTGATCGATTTCACCATACCAACATGTTGCGTTGTCCTCAAAGGGTTAACCCCTAACGGCCCAATCATGCATAATTTGCATGATGTACGGATTTGAACTCCGATTTTTCATCCATCATGCACTTTTTGCAGTGTGGATCTTTTACTTAAACTTTTATGGGAAGTTAGCTTTGTGCATGTGTGATCCGATTAGAGAGGGGATGATTTGTGAAATTTTTATGCCTCATGTCATGTTGTAGTGTTGCACCCAAAATTTCGAAGATTTTAGTGTAAAAGTGCTCTTGAGAAAGTGAAGTACTAAAATTAAGTAACCAAAAAATCTCCAAAAATCACTACACTTAAAGCATTACATTTCAACCCATCACAAAAATTTCATTACTAGATTGCCAATATCTTATTCGTAATCATATTCCAAAAGAGCTCTAAATTTGAAGTTTGAAAATTAATACACAAAAATTGGTGATAGCCATTGCAAATCCAACCATATGGATAGAATCTAACATTCATGATGTACAACTTTTATTCATTCATCCAGTTGAAAATATCCCTCTTAGTTGCATTTTATAATGCATTTCTGAAAAACGGCCAAATCTGAAAAGAGTTCAAACGTTTAGGGGTTAATAGGAGTCTTTGGCTCACTTAATCACGATCATTGGATTCGTCATGGCATTTAATCCGTTCTGGGAAGTAGTTGAGTTGAACAACGTCATGAAATCTGATTATCGGCTGTCCGAACGGACGAATCGGACGGCTGTATCGGACGGCGGATCGGACACCGTGAAGCGGACGGCATTTTGGGCCCCGGAGCGGACGGCGAGCAGCGGACGGCCAAAAGCGGACGGCAGGCATCGGACGGCGGCAGTGAAAAAAAAAATTGGCTTGGAGGAAGAGTCCTTCCTTCATTACGTCTTCTGATCAGCTACTTTGACTAGGTAAACCTCTAAATGCCTACACTAGTGTCCCAGTTTCTTTTTTCACATTATAACACGATAAAAAATAAATTGCATTTGTGGGAGTCCTTGAAATGAAAAAATTGTCATGCGAATTCTATATTATTATGAGTTTTGTAAAAAGTATAAATAGAGAAGTGAAAGAAAACCGAGTGTGGAAAAAGTATTCTACATGGAAGTCAACAAGAATGGAAACGTGAATAGAGTTATATATATTCATATAGTAGCCAAATGGCTAAAAAACAGTCATGCAATATCAATATTCATCGAACGAGTACGTCTACGCTGATTGTCATGAGTGATTGTACCGCCTGCCTCAACCTCTGAATCTATCGCAAGCTTCTTTTCAACGTTGTCTTGAGATGGTTCCCAATTGTCATCCTCGTCGGCCTTTCGTTTCCCCTTGCGAGAACGATCCATATCCACCTCTCTTGCCTTAAAAACCTCCATGTACTTCTCCACACGACCGACAACAAGAGTTACAGTTTGCTCAGTTTTCCCAAATTTCGTTGACCAGTTCGATGTCAACATATAACGTCGCCACATTTCGATGACGTCATTGATCCTCCTATCAAATGCACCTGCAACATCCGCATAGGAATTCTCCTCATCAATGAACATGTCCTCGGTTGTTGTGGCACGAAGCCTAGCCGCCTCCTCCAACTTTGAAAGGACCAGAGCTCTGCCAATCAACGTACGGTCATACGTTCCATGTTGTTCTCCTAAGACGGGACCGGATGCCTCGTACCACGTGTTATCATCTCTCTTTTTTACTTCATTCTTTGGGAATCGGAAGAACTTTTTGTGATGTATGCTCCAATATCCCCCAAAGTTGCGGCAAAACACCTCCCGGTCCGCCTCGTTCACAATTGCACGTGCTCGCACTTCGATCTCGTAATCTCGGGTCATCCAGAAAAGTTCGTCCTTGTCCATAAAATCTTCTACCTCAGACCCTTCTGCGTGCAAATGGTACAAGTCATGGCAGTCGAAGTTAACATCCCATATCAATGGTTGACCCCAGTTTTTGTAATTTAGAAACTTCTTCGGTTTTTGGTCCAGAGGAAGGTTCCACTGGTGGTATTCATGACCAGATGGCATAAAGGCGCGAAGGCCCATCATTTCGTAGAATCTGACATGTATAGGAACATTGCACAGGGGACACCAAGAGCGTCGTAAGCAATGTTCCGCAACGCACTTAATATGAAAGGTATGCTGACATTGTCCTAGTTGGATCGCTTCTTCTGGACCAAACCCATATTGACACAAGCAACATGTCTCTTTCAGAAAGTCGGAAGCTGGATTACATGTATGAACCACCGTCTTCTCCTTCTCCAACAAATGCGAGGAAAACACGTTATATGGCATCCACCCTTCTTCGATCGCCGAAGCCCAATCCATGTTGTTTGTTTCCAGAGAACCACAAATCCCATGTGCTCGTGTCATCATCACGTCAACATCACCCCCACATGGTAAACGTAGTCATTGTACGTGCTCCAGGCAGCGCGGCTTGTCGATCAAATAATTCTTGCATCCTCCTCAAACTTCCTAGCATACAAGAGAGATTCCCACTTTTTTTCTCCTCGTACTGGAACATCAAATACAACTCACGCGCGACCAATTCATCCACATCCTTTAATTGGTGGACATAACTCAACCAAGGCAGGCTTTGCTCACGAGGTGGTATGGGCATCTCCTTGTCACTTTTCCAGAAAAGTAATTCACACCTCGCTATATCCTTGTCAATCTCTGCTTGATGCAATCGTTGTTTCAACGTCTCGATCTCACGGTTACTGGCTTCACTGGCTTCGGTTGGTGGCCTTTTCCAAGGTTCTTCCTGCATCCTATCAACCGCCACGAATACCTCCGCTACACCTGGCCGCTCTAGCGAATTCGAAGGATTCTGTTCATTGTCGAGGTCACCGTCGGAGGTTTGGGCATCCAAAGGAAAGGGCAACTGCTCCAATGGCGGTACAATATCTTTAACCACTGTTTCGTCTGAAGTTTGGACATCCAAAGGAAAGGGCAACTGGTGCGATGGAGCGAGAGTATCTTCAACCACTGTCTCGTCCGAAGTATGGGCATAAAATGGAAGAGACAATTGGTCTGATGGGGAAAGAGTTTCTTCAAGTACTACTTCGTCCAAAACCTACGCATCCAATGGAAGAGACAACTGGTCCGATGGGGCAAGAGTTTCTTCAAGTACTGCTGCGTTCGAAGTGTTGGCATTCAACGGAATAGCGAGCTGCTCCAAAGGGACGAGAGATTCTTGAGGTAATGCTTCTTTCTTTGTAGTTTCTTCTCGCAACTTCTCTACTTCTTCTATCAACTGCCAATTCATCATCTGGAGATGCAGGGTCTTCAAATGGTTCTTTATGATGGTCGACTGCAGTTGCTTTATGGTTTCTCTTGCCAAACGCTCAAATCCCCTTGCACATTCCGTTGTTTCTTTTAGTCTCTTCATGAGCTCATCAACACGCTTCGCCTTTTCGATGACTGGCCCCCAACGGCCCAATTTTTTCTCAATTGATTGGACATCTCTAGCAAGCTGTGGTGCGATTGTACAAAGGAAAGTTGTTACGTCCATGGCTTTTACCAAGTTCACGTACACGTTCTTCGAAAGAAGTTTCAATGAACCTAGATCACTTTTCAAGTCGGGGAACTCGTCGGACAATTCCCACTGCTCTGCTTCTGCAATTTCACCCACCTTGGGAACTTTCTCCGCCAACTGCCCGTACGAAATCATTAGATCCTCAGTAGGCATTCTCTTTGCCTCACAAGTCCCGCAATTTCCCCAACGTCCATTTGGATCCCGAATTAGTGTATCCGTGTCATCCGGACATGCGCGTTTCTCGCTCGGAGTTGAGGAACTTGGATTGCTTGGACCGCCCTTTTCCACCCGAACCGCCCAGTCCGTTCCAAAGTTATACTTTTCTTGGCGGTCCTCCGTGGTAATTGTATCGGACCTCAACTTCTGTTTCCCCTTTGATTCCGTAGTTGCCTGAATTAGCGTGGATGGGTTATGCGGCAACAGTTCCTCGCCCTCCTTGCACGGTACCGATCGAGACGGAGAAGTTGCAATATCTTCGACTTTGTCTTCTAAGTCCCATTCAACTTTGACTTCTATTTCCTCCTGTTCAGCATTGACTTCGGTTTCCACACTTGCATCCAAATTGTCCAAAGCGGCCATAGGCAGTACTGGTAATTTAGCGGTCTTTGGTTTGACTTCCACTCGAGTGTCTCAACCTGAGCTGCTTGTAGTCGACGTGCCCGGTTTCTTTAAAGAGACCAACATCTCTTTTGTGCTTGTAGATGCTGGATCATACAAATCAGGAATATCTCGCTGCTCGTCTGCCAACTGAATTGGCATCAATTTAATTGCAGGGTATGTACTCCAATCCACCTTGCGCTCCAACCTTAATTCCACATAGACCATTGCCAGTGTGTTGTAGTTGAATGTTCCCTTTGACTTCGAACGACCTCCAAACAATGCCCTCCATACCTCTTCCGCTCGGTGAAGGAAATGATCATCTTTGCACAAGTTTGGTTTGGCAGTAAAGGTTCTTGCCATCATTGGTAATTGATCCCTCGGCCACAGTTTACCAATGTGGGACACTTTGACATAATTTTTGCATTCCGCGGTAGACCAATATTCGTCCTTAACTTCTTCCCATCGTGGTGCGGCTAGAATAGTTGGGTCGTCCAATACGGCGTAATCGATCGCATACGGGGCCCCTTTAGGCTTGTTCCTCCTAGGACCAGCATTAGCATTCGGAACGTGACCCTCACATTGGTCATCGACCATTGCTTAGCGATGTGTGAATGCACCGTGTGCAATTACCGAGACAGAATGCCGCGACGAGGTGAATCGATCGTGTACCCTAAACCGTGAGGTAATCCCACGATAATGTGAATCAACCGTTTGCGTAAAAACCTCGCGAAAATGTGTAAGAACCGTCTGTGTAAGAAAACCGCGATAATGTGAGTGACCCGTCCGTGTGAAAATACCGCGAAGATATGAATAAAGTGTGTAAGCTGCTTATTGTGACCAACCGGTGATTGGTCACAATAAGCATATGACCTCTCACCCCTGTAGTAAATAAGGCCAGGAAGTCCACAAAGGGAATTGCCAGCAACCTGATTTAGGAGTGAGAAGTGAGAGGAAATGGGGCCGGACGGGCCTTCTATACTGCCGTCCGCCCGAACCAGCCTGTCCGATCCAGCGCGTCCGGTCCAGCCCGTCCGATCCATCCCGGCCGATCTGGACCGTCCCTCCAATGCGTTCGATCCAGCCCGCATCGATCGGACGGCATATCGGACGGCACAGCGGACGGCAGAACGGACCAACCAGGCTGTCCAACGGCTAGTGCGGCAGATGGTAGTATAAAGCATGAAGGTTTTGTTTTGGTGAGTTCATTCGAACTCACCAGTTGTCAAGGGCTGTGGGCAACCTTTTGGTATCCCTTGCTTGACCATTACCGAGTTTGAATGCGCGGTTGTCAAATTCCGTTTGGAATTTGACAACTACTGTATTTTACATACATGATACATTTTTTCGTCGCGCGATCACGAGGTACTGCACGCCGTCACTTAAAACTATTGGGTAGCGGAACCTAAACCCGCTTGAACCTTTCAAGATGCCCAGCCATTGGGAAGATTGGTATGTGGATATAGCCCCCAGAAAAGTGAAGTGCTTACTATGTGCAACACTTTTTGCAAGGAAGGCGGCGAGGATGTTGAATCACCTTGGATACCGGAACGCATCAGGAAACTGTGACACTGGCGTCGGTATATGCAAGAGACTCACACCGCAGATTAAAGGGCTCTTTCTTAATTGTAGAGGAGATCCTCCTAAGCGTCCAAATCCACATCTATCCGATGAATGTCGCACTCCAAGAGCGGGAAATATGGACATGATGGAGCTTTGCACACCGCAATCGCTAGATCGAGAGTCACGCGATGGACCACAAGAGATTCCAAATCAGAGGTCAGGTTCTAATACAAATGAAACTACCGCGAGCAGACCACCATCCACGGAACGTGACAGTGCAGCTGGCAGGGCCGCCCGTCCATTGTGACAAGCAGACATACCAGAGGGTTTTCAGGAAGACAAACGAAAGGAGTTAGACAAGATGTGGGCAAGGTTCTTTTACGAGGCGAATATCCCTTTCGCGATAGCACGGAATTCAACTTTCAAAGAGGCCGTACGGAGGACTTCTGCTTTTTGGGGACTATACACACCACCCTCTTACAATGACTTACGGAAGAAACTCTTGATGCAGGCCAAGAATGAGCTAGGGGTGGTCTTGGAAGGTAAAATGGCAGATAGCATTCGCAAGTTTGGAGCCACGTTGACATTTGATGGATGGAGCTCGTGCACAAACCAACCATTATTCAATTGCATGATAGTGTTTGCGGTAGGAGAACACTTTCTTGGATCGGTAGACACTTCGGGACATTCGAAGACAGCAACGTACCAAGCGACCATCATAGAGAAGTTCATTGAAGGGGTTGGATCGCAGAACGTGGTGCAAATTGCAACGGACAACGCATCTATCATGAAGGCAGCAGCGGATCTCGTGACGAACAAATATGACCACATATACTTCCAAGGATGTGCTGTTCACGCAATGAACCTGTTATTGGGGGACATCGCGAAGGCAAACTGGATAGCTCACGTGTTGAAGAAGGCCCGGACGATCGTGACGTTTATAAAGAAGAGACACATGCCTCTTGCAGTATTTCGAAAGCACGAGAAGAAGTTCTGCCTAGTATTGGCAGGGAAAACTAGATTTGGATCAAATTTCATGATGGTGGATCGATTACTCGAGGTCAGACAGGCCTTAGAGCAGTCAGTTGTGGACGAACAGTGGACGTCCTATGTCGTCACACTCCGAGACAAGCGGGGGGGGGGATCAAAGCGCGCACTATCTCTCGAGATGTGAGAAGGTATATACTGGATGATCACTTTTGGCAAAGATGCACTAACTTTCAGGAGGTGGTTGCACCGTTGATGTATGCACTGCGGGATTTTGACAGTGGGGAACCTGGTATGGGCAAAATTCGACACATCTTTCACAATGTGGAGAAACACATTGAAAGGGTGAAGGATGAGTTCTTTCCATTGGACGGTGGAGAAAGCATTGATGTGGAGAAGCACTTCCGCGACCGATGGGCATTGGTCAAAACGGATTTACACGATGCGGGTGCACTTTTGAATCCGTATTTGCTACACGATAAGGAACTCGCAGACGATTTAGATGCCATCACAGCATGCAAGCGTGTGCTTGGGAAATTATGTTCTCAAGAAACATATCCGGATGTGGTGCTAGAGTTTTTGGCATTCCGTCACAAGGAACTGCCATTCCACAATATATTGGATCCGAAACAACAGAAGTGTTCGCCTCATGCATGGTGGGATTTTGAAGGGGCATGTGGAAAGCTCATCGCACCAATAGCACGGAGAATCCTAGCCCAAACCGTGTCATCGTCATCATGCGAACGCAATTGGAGTAGTTATTCTTTCGTGCACAACAGGTCTCGGAATCGCCTCCAACAAAAGAGGGCTGAAGATTTAGTGTACGTGTACACAAATTCAAAGCTCCTTGCAAAGGCTAAGAAAAAGGATGAGAAGAAGTGGTACAACGAAAATGTATCATCAGAGGATTCGGATTCCGCTTCAGAAGAATCGGATGGAGACGATGAAGGCGATTGGGTGGGTAATCATGCATCAGACGATGATCGCTGGGCTCATGTGCCTCTTGACGATTGGAGTGATCAACTCTCTCCACGGAGGCCGGATTCCTCTCCAGCAAGATCTGGTCGATCAAGCCACGATGTATACGAGTTTGCTGAGGATGGAGAGGAGGGCAATCACGTGCAAGCATCAAATGCCGACGATACCGGTGTGAATGTCAGAGAAGAGGACAATTCAATTCCGGCGTTGGGTGAAGAAGAGGGGGACAAACGTGGTGAAGATGGTGGCACAAGGATTGACACCGTGCAAGAGGGTGTTTTGAAGGACCCCAAAGATTCTGAGTTGGAGCTTTCTCCTGGACGAAAGGCCACAACGGTGAACAATGGCCACTCCAAATGGAAAGGCATAGAGGAAGATTTTGGTCCAATCAGTAAGAGTCCGTTGAAGTTTGGAGAGAGAGATTCTCCTCGTGGACCCCGTCTTGAGGACCAAATGCAGAGGACCGCCCTTGCATCTAGAGCCTTATTTGATAATTCTTAAACACCAACACCCCGAGTTCCACTTGCATCTTCAACGGGATTGGTATCCCTTTCCAAAGCGGTGAATAAACGTGTGAGAGAATCGGATGGAGATTCGGAAAGCGACGGAAATTTGCCTTTATCAGTAGCTATAATAAAGAAGCCATCAGGTGTGCCCCCAAGGCACAATCAACGGCCAATGCAGAAGATGACGGTGAAGGAGACACTTGTGGGCCCGAAACATATATCATCGAGTGGAGAGAAATTTGGCGCAGCAGGAAACGGCAGCGCTAAACAAAAAAGGCTTATGCAACCATTTGCTGCTTCTCCGCCAAAGCCAGGACGAGTTAAAACACCCCTTGACGCAAGTGGATCTACATGGAAAATGAAGAGCATCCAACCAGTAAAGAAGGAGAGAAAAGAAAACGAGTATTACTCTCACAGTGACGACGAGTCATATGATGCAGAGGACAGTAGCGGAGCAGAGGTGAAAGGAGATTCTGATTACAAGGCAGATTGAAAACTCAATAGCATTTATGTATTTTCGTAGAGTTTTTTTTATAAGATATTCTAGTATTCAGTAATTGTAGTTGTTTGGACAGGAGATAGATTTTATAAGTATATATTTCTGTAGTGATATGTATGACGTACATGAATAGATGGCAATATTTTGTTGACGTTCCCTTTATTGAATGTTTGTTTACCTGCGAAATATAATATATGACACTATTTTTATGTTTTATGTTGTTGGAACGAGAGTGGCTATAACCCTAAACAAGGTCGCTATATTTTTATTACAATGAGGCTCCAGTGACTAAATGAGATTTTAATTTATGTTTTCCACCATTACAATCACCCTAGAACGGCCTGAAGTGTTCAAGGTTTAGTCCTTGAGAACCCCTAAACCGGCCTGGCCGTCCTCTAGTTGTCCGCGTGCCGTCCGCCCGCCCGGTCGTCCGTCCCGCCGTCCGCTCTGCCGTCCGCCATCAAACTCCGTCCGTCGAGCCGGCCGGACGGACGGGCGCCAGGCCGTCCGCCACGCTGTCCGCTAAGCCGTCCGCTAAGCCGTCCGCAGGGTGAAAAGGGCAGGGCATAAAGTAAATCACAGTTTACCCAGCGGACGCTGACGTCCGGCCGCTCGGACGCGACGTCCGGACGTCCCGACGTCAAACCGGACGCGATCTCCTCCAAAGACGTCCTAAGTGACAACCCTGATAATGGCACATTTAGTCATTTATGTAGGGGAGGCACTCGCTCGCGCTGTAGAGTTATTGCTAGGGTCTGGTTTTGACAATAGGTGTCCGGGTTGGTCACGGGATCCGGATTGGAAACCGGGTAGGGGATGGACGGGTCAGGAATGGACCCGGCCACGTTTCACTCCTTGAAATGGGCGGCTTTAATTAGGGCGGTTCACTGTTCATTTTCGCATAGTGTTTCCAGTCCACCCCTGCACCAGAGTTTTGTGTTTCCGGATATTGTGAGAGAGCAGGGAGAGCGACCGGGTGGCGAGCAAGTATTCCGGAAGCTTAGGCGGAGCGTGCGCAATCGAGGGAAGAAAGTTTTGGAGCCAGCAGCGATGGGACGGAAGGACGATTGGAGACTCGGATTGCCGGTTCCGGATAAGTTGGTGCGCCCAGTTGGTCCGGCCGATGCGGGCCATAGCGAACAGCTGCGGAAGGATTTGCGCAAAATGGGTTGTGAAGAATTTCTGTACCTACCCTGGGATCTCCACAGTGATACTATGTTGCAGGAGTTAGGTGGAAAACCTGTACCGGCGGAATTCCGGAACAGCGAAATCCGGGGACAGTAGAAGAAGTGGACCTCGGAACACTGGCGCGTGACGTACAACTTCCCCAACAGCCAGTTTGGATACGACAAGACCAAGCAGGATTACGGATGGGTGAAGGAAAGGTTTTCTCAACCGGTCTCCGAGAAACACGGATTTCGGGTGCAGGACTGCATAGACGACCGGGAGAGGAGCCTGCTGCGGTTTCTGGTGCCTATTTTGAGCTCGGACAAACCCACCACCTGCACGATCAAGCTGACGAAAACCATTTAGGAGGCCTACTTCAACACCCGGAAGACCGGATGGGGACTCATTGTAGACGAATTGGTGGTCCGGGAAGCGCGCAAACTCGGAAACAGGAAGGGATGTCCTCTAACCCCTTTTCTGTTTCATTTGTATGACAAGCACGAATGTCTCAAGGCCAAGGAGAGAGAGCAATGGGAGAACTGCCGGAGGATCATGGACCGGGGGCCGCCAAGAGCCCGGGAGGGGGATCCGGATGAGAGCGAGGACGAGGACAGCCCGGACGAGGAAGAACGGGAAGAGCAAGAAGAAAGAAGAGCGGACGAAGTAGCGGTCAATCCGGATATAGAGGAAGGCCAACCGGAGCCCTCGGAGACCCGAGCAGAAGGGGAGGAACCGGGTCAGAAGACACCGGTGAGGGCAGGTCATTTCAGGGCGCGCACCCGAGGCCAACTCAAGAAACTCCAGGAGACTCCAGAAGAATCGGAACCCGAGGAGGAACCGGACCAGGAGACACCATCCCGAGGGCAGGTGAAGAGGCACCGGAGGAGGATTCCGGAAGAGGAGGAAGAGGAAGAGGATGAGGACCAGGACACGATCGTGACCGGGGTTAGGGTTCCTCCGAGGAAGAGACACAGGAAGACGACACCGGTGGATAGCCGGAGAAAGAGAGGACGAGCACCGGAGTCGAGCGGACGTCAGAATAACGTCGAGGTGAAAACCAAGAGGGCGAGAGAATCGAAACCGGTGCGGGACGAAGAGGAGTATCCGGAGGAGATCCGGACTTATGAGCGAGCTCCCCGGAATGCAGGACCGGAACTGGAGGACATTCCTCTACAAGAATCGGAGGAGGACTTCTTCAAACCAGTCAGGGAGGCATTAGAGACGATGGAAGGTAAGTACCGCCCCATCTGTACTTCGATGAAGGAAGTTGGGCGTGTCATCCAGAGTACACAGGTGGAGAGGTACCCGGAGATCGTCCGGAGAATGAGGAAGGAAGTAGACAAACTCCGGAGGGAAGCTTTGGAAAGGAGCTTGGCACTGGTAAGGCAACAGGATGAGATCCGGGCTCTGAAGGAGCAGAAGTCGCCCACTTACCGGCTCCTTGCGTCGCTGTTCAAACCGGATGGGGAGGCCCAGCGGAGGCCCGGTTGTATCAGGAGAAGGTGGTCGAAGCCGGATTGGACGATGCCGCCCGAGTGACAAATGTGGCAAAGAAGTACGCCGCAAGGATCGAGGCAGGATTGGTGGAATTCCGGAAACTGCTGGCGGAGCGTCAAGCAAGATTTCCATCCGGGTCCGAACCTGATGAGAGGGTGGCAAATCCGAGAGGTATGAATGCACCCTTAGCCAGTAGTGATTTGTTGGCCGCGTTCCGTGTATCACAGGATGCACCCAGGATGGGGGAGATGGATAGGATGATGGCTGGAGGCCAATCCACTCCGGAACAGACTTCAAGACCAGCTGCGAGTCCGGTGGTGAGTATGCTACGGGGAAATCCGGGTGCCAGTACCGGAGGGGACCAATCGGAGGCTAGTCTGGCTAATTTGGCAGACCAGGCTGCTGATTTGGCAAAAATCGGAACCACCCCGGGTAGGAAGTTAGGACCCGGGGAAGACCAGGAGGTAGACGGTCATCCTGATGTAGGTGGCCAGGAAGACAGGACAAATGCCGACAAGACGACGCAAGGAGAGTTACAAGATCCGCACGGAAGAAGGCGAGTGCCAGTGGTGGGCCATCGGCGTTAGCAAGAGAATTCAGCCCTCTGGAGGAAGAAACTTACTACGCCGCTCAATCGGAAGAAGTTGTTGTTCCGATTGTGGAGCAGTACGGTAGAGAATTTCAACCGGAAGGAGACGCCCACCTAGATTCAGAAGAAGAAGAAGAAGATCCCATGGAGGTGGTATGGAGAGGTCCACTCACACGGTTGAAGTATAACCGGTTTAAAGGAGATGGGGAGAATGACGTGGATGATTGGCTGGATGAGTTTGTAGCCACTGCCTGTGCTAACCAAGAAGATCCGGAATCTAGACTCCGGGTGTTTGCCGGGTTGCTGAAGGGAGAAGCCCTGAAGTGATACTTGGATGTTTCGATAGACGTCCGGGAAGAGTGGGACAGGGTGACCAATGCCTTTGTCCGGACCTTTTGGGAAGTTGGAGGAGAAACCAGAGCTCTGGGATGTCTGAGTACTATGACCATGAAGAGGACGGAGTCCGTCCGGAAGTATGGCCAGCGAGTGAAGGGACTCATTCAGAAACTCACCACGGAGATCGCCCCCAGTGTACAAGTGGAGTGGTATGTGGCCGGATTTCCCAAGGAAATGGGATTCCATATCCGACAGAGCAGACCGGCTAGTCTCCGCGAAGCTATGGAGGCTGCTCAGAACTATGAGAACTCCGCCCAGTCACTCCGGAAGTCGCTGAAGAGGAGTGACCAGAAGGAAGGAAAGAGTAAGAAGCACCGCCATAGAGACCGGAAGAAGAAAAAGAACTACTACGAGTCCGAGAGCTCAGACAGCTCGAGTAGTGCTGACAGCAATACGGAAGAATCCGGAAGCTCGGAGAGTGAACCAGAGTCGAAGTACGGGAAGACCACGAGTTCGAAGGTAGTAAAGTCCGGACGGGACAAGGGTACAGTTTGTGTCAAGGTAGAGCAAGATGATGTGATGAAGAGTATCAAGGAATCGCTGGACGCAATCCGGGTGAACTTGGCAGAGAACCGGATGCCTAGGAAGATCGTTCCTACCAGCCGGTCCAATGTCTGGTGTCTACGCTGCAAGGAGCACGGCCACTTCGCCAGCTACATCAGGAATTTTCGACCCCACTGATTCTGCACTGATTTAGTGCGTTTATCGTTAAACACTGATTCCGCACGTCATACGTGCATTTAGAAGTGTCGTTACGGTACGGAAGTGACATGCATTACTAGAGTGTCGATGCAGTGTCTTTTCAATGATTATCAAAAAAGTGTTGTTTCTGCACGAAAGTCGTGCTTGACGGAATCCGTGCGTTAATCGTGTATTTACATCACATGGCTGATAAGACACGGATAATGTGCGGTTTTAGTTAATGCGAATTCAGTATCGTATACGTATCATATTAATGCCATTTATTATATTCGTGCGATTTCAGTATCTATTATAATGCAAATTATTTTCGTACGACATCCGTGTACAATATTTTAATATATATTTTAGAATCTTTTGGAATCTTTTGGAATCTTTCAAAATATTTTATATTATTTTGGAATATGTTGGAATATTCCAAGAATCTTCTTTAAATTATACTTCCGGTTTAATTTCCCAAAACATTTTTAGATCTACATTTATAGAGTTTAGAAGCAATACACATTAAAATTTCAAAGAAATAACATTTTATATTTTTAGAATTCAAATTTGGTATTATTGGTTATCATTGTACTTTTCATCATAGGAGCAAAAAAAAATAGCTCACAACCACCACGATTTTGGCAAAAAATAAATAAATTCAAAATATTATGAAAAAAATCCTAGATACAGAAAACGTCTTGCATAATCTAGTGCAAAAAAAAATTTGGAAAAAAAGTTCTTTTCACATAGTTAAAAACATTCAAAGTCCGCTGAAAAAAAAAAAACAGCTCACAACCCTGAATCCCTGATCTGCCATCACGATTTTGGCAAAAAATTCAAAAATTCAAAAAATTATGAAATAAATCCTAGATATAGAAAACGTCCTGCATAATCTAGTGCAAAAAAAAATTGGAAAAAAAGTTTTTTCACATAGTTAAAAACATTCAAAGTCCGCTGAAAAAAAAAAACAGCTCACAGCCCTGAATCCCTGATCTGCCATCACGATTTTGGCAAAAAATTCAAAAATTAAAAAAATTATGAAAAAAATCCTAGATATAGAAAACGTCCTGCATAATCTAGTGCAAAAAAAAATTTGGAAAAAAAGTTCTTTTCACATAGTTAAAAACATTCAAAGTCCGCTGAAAAACAAAAGTTCGATAATTACCAAAAGAGTTCCATCCTATGCATAAAGAGTTTGAGGTGGTTTGGTGGTTGGGAACTTGATTGGCAACCGGGAGGTTTAGAGTTCAAATCCCACCGTTGGCGATAGAGCTTGGGAAGCTATGGTGGGCCCCACCGCATGTGCGGGCAATTTCCGTGTAATTGAAGTGGGTAACGAGGAAAGTAATTATTTTATATTTTTTAATATTTTTTAATAATATTATTTTGATCAAATTTAGATATAAAAAGAAAATAAAATCTAGATATGGAAAAGATGATGTCCCACGAAAAACGCATTGAATCAGTGTAGTTTTAAAGACGATTAAAACACGACATTTAACGACTATAAAGAGTGCTGAATTCATACGTTTTCAATGAATGTATCAATCGTGTCGAATCAGTACTATATCCGCTTGTACGAACATCGTGTCATATCAGTGTAGTTGCAATGAATGACGCAACGATGCGGAATCAGTGCGAAAATCGTACAAACCCTTGAAATATCGGAAATTGCACTGAATCAGTGCAGAATCAGTGGGGTCCGAAATTCCTGATGTAGTGTACGCAACCGGTTTTCCGGAGATCAGTCCAATTTGTAGACCCGGAAACCGGAGTGTATTATACTATTCCGGAGGAGGAAGACGATGAGGAAATGCAGCCAGTGTATCAGATCCAGCCAAGTTACGGAAGGGGAAGGGGCCAAGCTCCTCGACCCCAGATCGCACCACCTAGGAGCTTCCCGGGGGTCGGATCGAGCGCAAATCCAGGGAATCAGCTAACCGGATACGCAAAGCGCGTAATCTACTGCTACAAGTGCGGAGGACCAGGACATTATGCCAACAGCTGCCCACTGCCGTCTTCACAACAGGGCGGGATGTTACAGCTATCTTGCCAGAACTGTGGAAAGTACGGGCACACTGCGACTCAGTGTCCGGAACCACCTCAACCGCGAGTGCTGTTCAAAACGGTGGAAGTTCCACCCCGAGAACAGACCGGACTCAACTACGGCCACACGTCCGGAGTGGAAAATCCGGAAAAATGACATGGTGAGGTGGGGCTACCGGGATTTAGGATACACCTCCCTGGAAGACACGAAAATGGTACTCCGGATGACGGACCAATCTCGAGTAGTTCCAGTGGGACTGTTATCCCAAGTCCCTTCCTGGATTGGCATTCACACATACTTACTCAACTACGTGATCATCCGGGTAGAGTCAGGGCGACCATTCCGGATGCTGCTTGGTCGACCTTGGCTATATCTCGCTAAGGTCGTGGTAGATTGGGGAGAGAAGGAATTTCGGGTGAGGAAACCCCCATTCCGGATTCCTTGGCGTCATCTCGCACACGAAGGAGAGACTAGCGAGACAGACGGATACACCACGGATTGGTCAGATCCGGAAGATTCCGACGCCCAGACTAGCTACCTAGTGGAGGAGTTTGCTAGTCTGATAGAGAAGGATTTCGAGTTTCCGGCTGGCATAGAGGAGGAAGGGGAAATCCTTGCACCGGAAACCCCCAGGACGGAGAATCCGCAAGCGGAGGATCGCTCATTAGGAGAATCCTGCGTGTCACTTTTGGAAAAGTGGGTGCGACGGCAGATCACCGATCCGGTCGGACAGCCATCACGAATGACAGGGACAAATCCGGTGTCGTGGAGCCGAGTAGCCCTGTATCCGGAAGAACAGGAGCCGGAGAAGGTCGAGGGGGTGGTATCCCCTAAGGACTTTGAGGAGTTGGAGGTGGGAACCGGGAAGAAGTTTTTCATAGGAAAAACAATGAGCCCGGAAGAGAAGGAGTACGGACGGTTGCTGGCCAGTTACGCGGACGTCTTTGCATGGGCCCCCACGGATCTGCGAGGGATCCCGGCTGAACTAGGGGAGCACCAGATAGATTTGGTAGACGGTGCTACTTCGGTTCGACAGCGACAGTACCGGCTAAACCCGAGGTACTCTCTGATGGTGAAGGAGGAGATTGACTGGTTGCTGGAGGCCGGATTCATCTATCCGGTTAACAACTCCGAGTGGGTGTCACCGATAGTAGTGGTGCCCAAGAAAACCGGAGCAGACGGAAAGGTGAAGATCCGGGTCTGCCAGGATTTCCGGAAACTCAACGCAGCCACGAAGAAAGACTACTTTCCGCTGCCATTCACGGATATCATCTTGGACCATGTGGCGGGACAAGAATTGTACAGTTTCTTGGATGGCTTTTCCGGATACAACCAAGTGTCTATCCGGGAGAACGACCAACTAAAGACAACGTTCACAACCGAGTGGGGAACGTTCGCCTTCAACCGGATGCCCTTCGGGTTATGCAACGCCCCGGGAACTTTCCAGCGGCTAATGATGGACATCTTCAAAGATTTCCTTCGACATTTTCTGGAAGTCTTTATTGATGACTTCGCCGTATTTGGAAACCGGAGAGAGCATCTGGAGCATCTCCGAAAGACCTTCCAAAGATGCCGGGATACAAACTTGAAGCTGCATCCCGGAAAATGCTTCTTTGGAATGGAATCCAAATTGCTGCTGGGACACGTGGTCAGTGAGAAGGGCCTGCAGGTCGACACTGACAAGGTAATTGTGATCGTGGCTCTGCAAGCCCCCCAGAATGTCCGGGAGGTTAGGAGTTTTCTGGGATGTGTAGGGTACTACCGGAGGTTCATCGAGAATTACGCCCGGGGGGCCATGCTGCTGACGGAGCTACTGAAGAAAGCAGAAGAATTCCGGTGGACAACCGAGCGACAGGCGGCGTTTGAAGATTTGAAGAAGCAGTTAGTTTGTGCTCCTGTTCTGTCGCCCCCGGTTTGGACAAAGGAATTTCATGTGACCATCGATGCATCCGGATGGTGCCTCGGAGCAATTCTGTGGCAATTCGATGACCAGCAGAGGGAGAACCCAGTTTACTACGCAAGCCGGCAGATGAGTTCTGCGGAGCGCAATTACACCACCACTGAGCAAGAGGCATTGGCAGTGGTTTATTCTTGCAAGAAATTCCGACATTATTTACTGGGGTACAAGGTGATTTTTCATACGGATCACGATTCACTGAGATACCTTGTAAATAAACCGGATCTGTCTGGAAGGATTGCCCGATGGGTATTGCTGCTGCAGGAGTTCAACTACGAAGTCGTAGTGAAACCGGGAAAAGCAAACTCCAACGCAGACTACCTTTCTCGGATGCGAGGTTTAGCAGCAGTAGAGGACATCTCCTCTTAGTTTCCAGACGAGTTTCCCGAAGAGGAGACGCCCTTGGAAGTAGGGGTATTCCAGATGGGAAATCCACCGTCATCAGAGTTCAGGGACATCATCGAGTACCTGATAACGAGGAGATACCCGGAAGGGATGACCAGGGAAGAGAAGAGCGTGTTCCAGTACAAGGCGGCCCCTTACACGTTGGTGTCCGGAGTTTTATTCCGGATGGGCGCGGACGATAGGATCAGGTGCTGTCTGGAACCCGGAGAGCGGAAAGGGATGATGGAGGCCCTTCATGCGGGAGATTCAGGGGGACATTTGGCTACCATGAGCACGGTGAACCGGATTAAGAGCGTCGGGTACTGGTGACCATTTATCATCCGGGATGTGAGGAAGTTCATCCGGAGTTGTGACTAGTGCCAAAGAACTGGAGCACCCAGATTCAAAAATCATTGGCTTCTAACTCCGATAGTACCATTGGCCCCTTTTGTGAAATGGGGTATTGATTTGTAGGACCGATAACACCAATCAGTTCCGGAAGGAAGAGATACATCATCCTGGCTACAGATTATGCCACCAAGTGGGTGGAAGCCTGGGCGACCCAGAAAAATGACGCCCAGACTGCAGCCGGATTCCTGTTTGAGGAAATTATGATGAGGTTTGGGTATCCCTTGGAGCTGGTGAGTGACCGGGGTAAGCACTTTCTGAATGATGTCATTGTAGACATCACGACCAAGTACGCCATCCAGCACCGGAAGACCACGCCCTATAACCCAAAGGCCAATGGGCTGACGGAAAGATCCAACGGGATTGTGGAGAAAATCTTAAACAAGATGGATTCGGCTCACAAGACGGACTGGGACCGGAAACTTGCGCCGGCTATACATGCATACAACACCTCGGAGAAGACGACGACCGGAAAGACGCCGTATTTTATGGTTTTCGGTCAGGAGGCAGTACACGAGATTGAGCTGACAGTGGAGACCCACCGGATTATGGCAGCCCGGTTGGGGGTCCGAGTAGAGGACCCTACGCTCCGGTTGCTGGCCATTGAGGATTTAAAGGAAGGTCGAGTTGAAGCACTTGAGAGAAACCGGTGGATCCAAGTCAGCCGGAAGGAGGCCTTCGATGATCGACTACCGGCGGACCATGGAATCCGGAAAGGAGGATTGGTGTTGCTGTATGATAGCCGCCACCAGAATATTCCGGGTAAGTTGCACACCCGGTGGATGGGACCCTACAGAGTTACGGAAACATTTCCCGACGGATCACTCCAGCTTGAGGATCTAGAAGGAAAATGGATGGACACCCGGGTAAATGGATCTCGGGTGAAGAAGTATTATCCAAACTCCGTATCCGAAGAAGATTCCTGTTCAGAAAGAGGAGATTCCGGGGAAAGCTCTTCGGAAGAATGAGTTTGACATTTGAGTGTTCGCGAGGACGCTCACATTCGAAAAAGGGGTAATGTCAAACCTCGTTCGACCTACAAGTAGAGAGTTAGGGTTTTAGAGTAGCCAAGAGTAGTCCAAATCTCCATAAATGAGTGTGGGAGGGACCATAATGGCACATTTAGTTATTTATGAAGAGGAGGCACTCGCTCGCGCTGTAGAGTTATTGCTAGGATCCGGTTTTGACAATAGGTGTCCGGGTTGGTCACAGGATCCGGATTGGAAACCGGGTAGGGGATGGACGGGTCAGGAATGGACCCGGCCACGTTTCACGCCTTGAAATGGGCGGCTTTAATTAGGGCGGTTCACTGTTCATTTTCGCATAGTGTTTCCAGTCCACCCTTGCACCAGAGTTTTGTGTTTCCGGATATTGTGAGAGAGCAGGGAGAGCGACCGGGTGGCGAGCAAGTATTCTGGAAGCTTAGGCGGAGCATGCGCAATCGAGGGAAGGAAGTTTTGGAGCCAGCAGCGATGGGACGGAAGGACGATTGGAGACTCGGATTGCCGGTTCCGGATAAGTTGGTGCGCCCAGTTGGTCCGGCCGATGCGGGCCATAGCGAACAGCTGCGGAAGGATTTGCGCAAAATGGGTTGTGAAGAATTTCTGTACCTACCCTGGGATCTCCACAGTGATACTATGTTGCAGGAGTTAGGTGGAAAACCTGTACCGGCGGAATTCTGGAACAGCGAAATCCGGGGACAGTAGAAGAAGTGGACCTCGGAACACTGGCGCGTGACGTACAACTTCCCCAACAGCCAGTTTGGATACGACAAGACCAAGCAGGATTACGGATGGGTGAAGGAAAGGTTTTCTCAACCGGTCTCCGAGAAACACGGATTTCGGGTGCAGGACTGCATAGACGACCGGGAGAGGCGCCTGCTGCGGTTTCTGGTGCCTATTTTGAGCTCGGACAAACCCACCACCTGCACGATCAAGCTGACGAAAACCATTTAGGAGGCCTACTTCAACACCCGGAAGACCGGATGGGGACTCATTGTAGACGAATTGGTGGTCCGGGAAGCGCGCAAACTCGGAAACAGGAAGGGATGTCCTCTAACCCCTTTTCTGTTTCATTTGTATGACAAGCACGAATGTCTCAAGGCCAAGGAGAGAGAGCAATGGGAGAACTGCCGGAGGATCATGGACCGGGGGCCGCCAAGAGCCCGGGAGGGGGATCCGGATGAGAGCGAGGACGAGGACAGCCCGGACGAGGAAGAACGGGAAGAGCAAGAAGAAAGAAGAGCGGACGAAGTAGCGGTCAATCCGGATATAGAGGAAGGCTAACCGGAGCCCTCGGAGACCCGAGCAGAAGGGGAGGAACCGGGTCAGAAGACACCGGTGAGGGCAGGTCATTTCAGGGCGCGCACCCGAGGCCAACTCAAGAAACTCCAGGAGACTCCAGAAGAATCGGAACCCGAGGAGGAACCGGACCAGGAGACACCATCCCGAGGGCAGGTAAAGAGGCACCGGAGGAGGATTCCGGAAGAGGAGGAAGAGGAAGAGGATGAGGACCAGGACACGATCGTGACCGGGGTTAGGGTTCCTCCGAGGAAGAGACACAGGAAGACGACACCGGTGGATAGCCGGAGAAAGAGAGGACGAGCACCGGAGTCGAGCGGACGTCAGAATAACGTCGAGGTGAAAACCAAGAGGGCGAGAGAATCGAAACCGGTGCGGGACGAAGAGGAGTATCCGGAGGAGATCCGGACTTATGAGCGAGCTCCCCGGAATGCAGGACCGGAACTGGAGGACATTCCTCTACAAGAATCGGAGGAGGACTTCTTCAAACCAGTCAGGGAGGCATTAGAGACGATGGAAGGTAAGTACCGCCCCATCTGTACTTCGATGAAGGAAGTTGGGCGTGTCATCCAGAGTACACAGGTGGAGAGGTACCCGGAGATCGTCCGGAGAATGAGGAAGGAAGTAGACAAACTCCGGAGGGAAGCTTTGGAAAGGAGCTTGGCACTGGTAAGGCAACAGGATGAGATCCGGGCTCTGAAGGAGCAGAAGTCGCCCACTTACCGGATCCTCGCGTCGATGTTCAAACCCGATATAGTCAAAGTCAAATGCACTATATCTTCCAAATGGTGAAGGATTAGGGAAATGTTTTTACATATTCGGAATCACAATGGTCGAAAATGGGGGGTAGGTACGATCAAAATCTCCAAACTCTATATATAGTAAAAAAATTGCCAACCCTAAGTCATTATCAAAATCCTAATAACATCCAAACCCTAAACTTTTTGCAAAAACTAACCGCACCACTAGATTCACAATGTCCAAAAATGGGGGGTAGGTATATTCATAAAGGTAAAATACCTAAAATCAAAAAAAGTCAACACCCGAAAGCTCAAGTCAAACCGCCTATATCTCATAAATGACGCTAGATTAGGGAATTTTTTTTGCATATTCGAAATCACAAGGGTCGAAAATGGGAGGTAGGTCACTTCAAAATCCAAAAATAAGTATGTCATTTTTGTGGGAACTCCCTTGTAGCCCTAAACCCTAAACCCTAATCCGGTATCGAAAAAGCTTAGTTGAAAGTATGGTGATGCATTCATCAACCCTTGAAGGACCAAGAAGGCCTCATGTTTTTCTTGGTAGTTTTGAGTAGGTTTAATGTGAAGTTCTTTTTGTTCCAGTTTATTTGTGTTTTTTTATAACACGTGCAAAATTCGTCACTAATTCTGGTGATATAAAATTTCGTCTCCTCTAAATTATATTTTTCACAATGTGATTGACTGAATTTTTCATTTTAAAATTAAAAAATCCTTGGTCCTTTAGGGGTTAATTTTAAAATGATAATTATAGGCTGTGTCGTGTTTATGTTGTATGGAGTCTGAAGTAGATGGTATGTGCGTCTCTTCTATTGCTGTCTTTACAAATGCTTCTTTAATGGGAGAATGCGGTTCGAGCATGGACAATCAAATCCGACGTATCTAGTGGAAGTGAAGTTGCACGGTGTTGTTCAACGCTGTGTGTTGCGGAAGAAACCACCCGGGAAAATTCTTCAGTCGGCCCATGCTGTTGAGCGTGAGTATTAGGTATTACTTCACATTCATAACCGAGTTGACTAAGTTTTACAGTGTCAAACAATTAGCGATTTGGTCGTTAGTTCTCACTTTCAACTGCAGTGATGTATCCAACTGAGGGTCTTCACTGATGAAATTGTCTTGTGATCTTTGCAGGTCTTATCTGCATTAGGCGGAGGCAAATCCAAGGTGTCTGTTTCTCGTGTATATTGCCTGTGTACGGATCCTTCGATGATTGGCACTCCATTCTATGTCATGGAGCATTTGGATGGGCGTCTGTTTGTGAACCCGAATTTACTAGTAAGATCTGTGTTCCATAAGATGATGTTTCATAGGATTTCTTTGTGGTTTCAGAAGGTTAGCCGAAATTTTTAAACTAAGAAACTTGAAATACCAATGCTTGGAGTTCCAGTACGAAGAATGAGAAGTTACCAACTAGAATAATAGTTTTTCTTCTATGGAGCTCCAGAGGGAACAAGAGCTCATTTGCAGCCAAGCTGAACCACGCAGGATCTATGTTTGAATACTCCGCCGTTGCTTTTATTGTAGTGTGCGTTATGAATGCAAGTGAACTTCGTACCTGATGTCCTGTTCGTCGAAAACTTAGTGCTTCAAATTTTCATTATTCATTAAAATTCACTTATCTGGATCTTTGAAAGCTTGCGAATTAGACAAGGATGATCTCGGTAATTAGGTAAGTGTATTCCATTCACTCGGTCCAACATTTGTGCTTGCTGTGATTGCGAGAGATATGGCTGGAGTTGAATTTTTTGGCGCTTGTGCTCAGGGAATGGATCCAAAAGAGCGAAGGACCATATATAGTGCAATGGCCAGAGTTCATTCAGCTGATGTTGATGCAATCTGGTTAAAGCCGATATAGTCAAATGGAAAATTACTGCAAGAGACAGATTTGGGTTTTCTGAATATTACTAGGAATTCTGTTTGTCTTTTGTTATGATTTTTTGGGGGAATATCTCTCCTAGTTCCATTTATGGCAATTCATTACTGTTATTGTAGTAGTGAGAGTAGGTTGAAAGATGGGCTGAGCAATATCATCTATAGGTTGTAATGAGTCAAAGCTTGTAAATAATCCTTTACTGCCATGAGTCTTATTGGGACAATCAAAATTTGGACAGGGGCTAGTTGATGTTGCGGCAAAGAGAAAATCAGATGTTAAGAAAGGTGCAATTGCAGCGTTGGAGACGGAACTCCTAGAAGACACAAAGATGCACGTTGTTGATTCCTCCTAGAACTGTCAGCAGGTATGAGAAACTTGTGGTGCCCTCATTTTCCTAATTCCTTATTTTCTCGCCTGCTAAAGGAACATATTTGCTCAAGGATAGACTTCAGAAACTTTGCTTTATTGTTGGGACTTTACTGAGTAGTTTCTGGCAGTGAAGGATACATTAGATCTCTATATCCATCTTTTTTTATGCACAGGGTTGTTTCTTGAGTTGTTCTTAATGTACAAAAGTCAAAAGTCAAAATATAAAATAATAATGCACAATCACATCAAATAACTATGTGTATTTTTATTTTATATTTTTGCAATTTATGGAGTGAAAAATAAAAATTTCAAAATTTTGGGGTCATTTTTCAATCAATAAGATCTCAATGAATAAAAACTCCAAAATTCATGAAACTTTAACAAGTGACTCAAGTCAAGATGTACATTCTTCCTATAAAAAGAAATGAGACATTTTGACTTTTCACAAAAAGTTTTTTTTCCATAGAAATTTCATTCAAATAATAATGGGTCTAAAAATAGTCTATTTTAAGTGAAATTTCATGTGAAGGTAGATTCCCTTATGTACTACAACATGTCCAAATTTCACTTCATAATTTTAATTTCTCAATTTATGAGAGCAATTTTTAGGGCGGCCCACAACTTTTGTGAGTCACTGTATGTCTAATAGGCTTTCGAATGCACAGCATGCGTGTAATAGTTTCTCGGTTTTTGTTTGTCCTGTGAGATATTAATATTAATCTAAACACTAAAACCTAATGCCTTAAACTCTGGGGTCTAAACCCCGGGGCCTTAAACCCTGCTGTCCAAACCCTCGGGTCTAAACCCTAGGGCATTAAACCATGAGGCCTAAACCCTAGGGCCTTAAACCCTGGGGTCTAAACCCTGAGATCTAAACCCTGGGATCTAAACCAGGGCCTAAACCCTGGGGTCTAAACCCTGGGCCTAAACCATGGGCCTAAACCATGGGGTATAAACCCTGGGCCTAAACCTAGGGGTCCAAACCCTGGGGTCTAAATCCTGGGCCTAAACCCTGGGGTCTAAACGTGGCTCTTCCTCCTTACCGGGGCTCTGCTGCTGCTTCGGTTGGTTTTCCCCCGATAGCAATGGCAGCCCCCTTCCCATTTCAAGCGGACCAAACCTTTCACCAATTTCAACAATATTTTGGCAAAGGGAAACACAACAATATAATGCGAGGGCCCCTCGCCATAGCTATAACAGGCACGGGAGGAAGCTGCTACTCCTGCAACAATCGAGAGTTTCACTGAACCCGATGTTGTGACATGTGAGCTTCGTCCATGGACTGCTCAGACATTGGTCTCAATCCTGGGCCTAAAATCCGGGGTTCAAACCCTGGGGTCTAAACCCTGGGCCTAAACCCTGGAGTTCAAACCCTGGAGTCTAAACCCTAGGGTTTCATCCCTAAACCACACAACTTAGAATTTTGAAAAACGCTTAGGGTTTTTCGAATCCTCGTTGAATTCTGATTCTAACGGTGTACTTGTATCCCCAAAACACCTAACCAGCTAAAGCATCTTGGAAATGCTTGTGAGTGGTTTCCAAAAACGTCAAGAGCTCCCCATTCGGACACTCCTACTCTGCGCAACAGACGGATGAAGTTTCGTAAATCCCAACTTCATCCATCATTATCCGTTGCTTGGAATACTCGATTGGCACGTGCCACGCCATTTCGGATTCCTAGAGAAAGACCCCATTGCGTGGCGCCTTCGAATTCTCGTTGCCCTTCTTCGTGCACAAGTCGAAAAGCGAGTGCTCTAAGTTTGATACCCTCCAACATCTATTTCCGGAACGTTTGAAAGCCACCCCTTGAAGATGCTCTCGAGTGCTTTCTGAAAAGGTAAAGAGCGTCCCATTCGGACCTTTCGTCCATGCGTGACGGGCGGATGAAGTTTCTAAAACTCAAATTTCATCGCTCCGTATCTCATGCATAAAGTTGGGTGCCATACCATTTTTGAAACCCCAAACACGGGCCCACAAGTGTCCGGAAACATTTTGCCGAAAATGTCAACCAATAAAAAGTCAGACCTCTGGTCAACGGAAATCAAACGGCTCATATCTCGCAAATGATGAAGAAATTAGGGTTCTAGTCTCCATATTCGGAATCGCAATCCTCGAAAATCGGGGTAGGTGCAATAAAAATGGCATTTTGAATATTATGTACCCCCTAGGAACACCCTGGTAACCCTAAACTCTAAACCCTCAAACGATCAACGTCATCCATCACAAACTTCATCCGCCTATACCGCATGCATATGATGTCCAAATTTAGACTTCAAAGTGTTTTCAAAAAGCCCTCTTCATCCTCTTCAACGTGTTCCATATTATTTGTCCACATGCCCCAACTTGCAAAAAAATCGGATTTTGGCACCCTAAACCTAAGTGTTTCATATTTCACAAACCAGAGCACTTATTAGGATAATAAGCACACCATGACGATCAGAACTATCAAAAATGGGGTGGTAGGCAAAATTTCGGCTTCATCCACGGGGAGTCTACCCCTAGGGACCTCCCTTGTAAGTCAAATCATCCATATCTTCTTATCAGTGAGGATCTGGAAAAAAAAATTTACACTACCGGAATCGTAGTCATTGAGAATGGGGGGGAAGGTACATGCACAATCCCCATATTCAAAGTCTACACAAAACCCTAACAAACCCAAAATCAAAACCCTTAAACATCCATATCTTCCAATCCCAACGTCGGATGATTTTTCTCATTACACCATTGAATTTGTAGGTGTTCAAATTTGGGGGGTATGTTAAATCAAAATTTCAAAATACTTCAAAAGTCAACACCCAAAGGCCTAAAAGTCAATCATTCTATATCTCACAAACGGTGATACCTGTTAGGAATTTTATTGCACCAATGGAATCGCAGCCCTCAAAAATGGGAGGTAGGGGGGGATCTAAACCTCATCCGAGATAGTCGACTTTCCTAAGGACACCCATGTAACCCTCAACCTCAAAAGTCAACACCCTAACATCTAAAGTCAAACATTCATATTTCACAAACGGTGGTACTTGTTAGGAATTTTATTGCACCGTTGGAATCGCAGTCCTCGAAATTAGAGGTATAGGCAAAATCCCAACCCCATCCGAGAAAGTGGACTTTTTTAAGAACACCCATGTAACCCTAAACCCTAAACCCTATTCCAAATATGAAATAAAATCCATTATAAAATGCTTAGATTTGGAGGTATAGCTACTTTGACTTTGAATTTCGGGCTTTGACTTTTTATGTGAAGGTCAATTTCAAAAATAGATTAGACCTACCCCCACTAAATTGATTGTTGTGATTCTAAATATGAAATAAAATCCATTATAAAGTGCTTAGATTTGGAGATATAGCAACTTTGATTGTGGATTTCGGGCTTTGAAGTACGATGTAGATACGGGTCTGAACTCACAATTGAACTATGTTAGGTTTTCCAAGCTACAAATTCCATGTTAACCCCTGGGTAGCGGCCACCTGAAGCTAGTCGCTAAACATATTCCCAGAACTCAAGGGGGATGATTCGACTTTGTCCAAAAGGTGTGCTAGAAGTGTACAACATTGCTTTTGCAGGTCTTTGATCTCTATGGACTGCAGGATAATATGCACGACATAACTGCGCTCATAACAAGACGTTCACGTGATCAGAGGGAAACATGTTAGAGCAACGGCAATGTGATGCAGACATATGGTGATTTGGAATCCAACCTATTGTTCTAGCAATTAGAAAAGGATTGATTACTTTTTTCTATTAAACCCAAAAGGCCCAAATAGGCGATAGTAACTGGATCCATATCTATTGCAGTTGAATGAATCATTTAGAAAGGTTCAAGGACAGCAGCATAATGTTCCACTGGAAAGAAAACAACATGCCCAATGTTTTTGAACAGTAGAAATATGGTTGAAAATTATAATACTCTAACCGACAAGTGCCAGAGACAACCAATCGTTTGTCTGTAACAATCAAAATAGCTATCAAGCGGGCCAGTGAATGGCGCCCATGACGTGCAGAGTCGATCTCGTAGTATAGCTGGAGAAGAAACTGCACAAGCGTTCGCAAATGAAGTACAAGGGTCGAAGAGAGGTAAAAAAAAACAATAATCCTTAATCGATTTTTTTCAGGCCAATGGATAGCCGTTTCCTCATATGTTCGATCAACGCAATGTATAGTGGTACTGCACAACACATACCATAATACCTCAATCAGGCCAAAAAACCTGCATCTTGTCAACCACTTTTGAGACAGATTCTCTGCAAAGGAAACAATATTTTAAGGAAAACTACTCCTTTCAAGTAACCTATAGCTAGACTAACAAAAGAAAAGAAAAGCCCAAAATAAACTAAATTTGGACAAAGTAATTGTCGCAAGCTAATAATAGAGATATCAACATGGTAAGATATATCCAGAAAAACATCCTATTATGTACAGCAGTCGAAATAGTATGTCATTCGATGGCATATTTTAGTTTCGTACCTTGAGATTTTTTAGTTCCAATTTCCCCAATTCTCGACCATTCATTGTGACGCAAGCTTCTTAGCAACACCCAAGTTAATGGGTAATTCAAGCACTGCTTGCTGAATGTTCTCTATTTCTGAAGCCTTCCTCTTGCCTTACACAAATATCTGGGAGCCTTATAATGAGAATCAAAATTGCTCGGTATAGTGCAGAAAACGAATACCGGAACACTACATGTTGGTCGACGGGGATCACACGCCCCCCTCACCTTGCTCTCCGCCTCCGAAGTAAAGCGTTTACCTTTGTTCATTGCATTCATGATACTAACCATCCCATCTTTGTTGATGGAATGTTCCAGTCGAGATGCCATCTGGAAGAAGAACGGACTACTGAGCGAATCAATCGCTGCCTGATTGCGTCCCACTGGCACGCAATAGGTAGAGAAATCATCTCGACATGACGTAGAGGCATCTTTGTCGGACTTGAAGAAATAGGACACTGACTGGAGTAACGTCAGAGTGGGATAATGTCAAAGCAACATATGCCCCAAAGTTTCGAACCTGTAACCTCGCAATGCTGCTAACTCCACGACCTTGCTCGTGGTCATAATAAGTGACACGATAGATACCAGTTTCTCAAACCTAAATCTTAAGTGAAGCTCATCCGCCACCCATGCGGAGGCCAAGCATAGAACTCTTCTCTTGAATCGTCTCATATTCAACTTCTCAGGACTATCGCCTCTCTCCCCCACGTATTTCTCATCAACGCTCCAGTGGAACAGGTATCACTGCCAAGTAACAATTCACCTTCCTGTATGCCAATGACAACCTTCTCAATGTCCCCTTTCTCCATATTAAAGATCAAGTTCTACGCTTCTGCTTTCCAATCCTGTACACAATTTCCCAAGTTAACTCTCTTTAACACAATCCTCGCCACACCCCCGGCTGCCATAAACCACTCATCTACGTCTTCCTTGCTGACCTTTTGAAACGCAGACACACCTGACCGCATTTTCTGGAGTTCCTCCAAGTCAAAGAGGGGTGTGTGAAGATATAAATAGCTACCCCAGACTTTTCATTCAGGCCGATAGAGCGCTTTTGATGGACTCGCAAAAATCTGGATCTCCACCCGAGCCTTCAGGAATCTAGCAAAGAGACCGTCCACGATGTACACAGCGTTCTCCTTGCGTGATACAGAATCTAAAACCCAAGAAGAGTTGAAACTGTGAACACCACTCACCAAATCCAACCTATAAACCGCCCTCTCCTCCACGTCTTTGTCGGATTTCACAGCTCTCTCAAAGAACACAACTGTACCCATAATCAGCTTTCGAGCTACCACAAGCGCACACATACAGTGAGTAGCAAAACTGAGTCAACTTGTCATAAATGAAACTTTGAACTTGAATTGCACATAACACAAAGCATGATTTTTTTAATCTTTATTGTCAGAAGATATTGCTTCAAGTGTGGTACATGGCAATCAATCCACAAAACCAAATGTCAAAGTTTAGATGAAAAAGTGATGATGCAACTCAAACATGTGGCATGACTCAGTTTTGCATGCCTCTTCCATATTAAACACAATGAACTTTATGATCATAAATATCAATACAAAGTAGGAGGTTCAAGATTTAGATGGTCATACTCAATGCATAGTCCTTCAATGGAAGCTCTTTACCTCTTTTTTGTTGATCTTGTTTTATCATCATGGTACATTTAAAGGAGCTTTCTGCTACTGCTAGAAGAGACCTCAACAACTCTATTGTTGTCAAGTTGGAAGCTGGTAGTTCTACAAGAGATGTAGCAAATGAGTTGCAAGTGTCTCAAAGTTATATTGCACAGATTAGAAAGAAGAGATTGCCTGATCTTGAAGCTAGTTGTAGAGGTAGACCACAAGTGCTCACAGATGCACAGAAGAGAGTATGCATCAAAGCTGCTACATTAGGAGGCATTGATGCTGCAACACAGGTTGCTCAACATGTGCGTGGAGAATGTCATGTTACTGTAAGTGTTGATACAGTGAGAAGGGTGTTACGTGCTGCAGGGCTCATATCAAAAGTGAAGCAAAAGAAGCCAAAATTGAACCAAAAACACATCAAGGAGCGACTTGAATTTGCTAGGCGCCATGAACATTGGACCATTTGTGATTGGAAGCGTGTGATCTTCTCTGATGAGACAAAGGTAAACCGATTTTGCTCAGATGGTCGCAGTTGGTGTTGGATTCGTGATGGACAATCTTCTAATTCAAGACAATTTCAACAAACAATAAAGTTTGGTGGTGGTTCGGTGATGGTGTGGGGTTGCATGACGTTCCAAGGTCCTGGTATTTGTTGTAGAGTTGAAGGAAGAATGAATCAACATCAATACAAGGAAATCTTGCAGAAAGATTTATTGTACAGTATGATAGCTTATGATCTTGATCCTGCCCATCTAATTTTTCAGCATGATAATGATCCCAAACATACAGCAAAAAGTGTCCACCAATGGTTGAAATCACATGGGCTTAATGTTCTTCAATGGCCTGCGCAATCCCCCGATTTAAATCCTATTGAGCACCTTTGGGCAAGGCTAAAACACCGTCTCAATCAATATGAAAGTGCTCCAATGGGAATTTTAGAATTGTGGGAGCGTATTGAAGAATGTTGGGCTTCCATTACACCAGAGGAGTGTAGAAGGTTATATGAGAGCATGCCAAAGCGAATCCAAGCTGTTTTAGCTAGCAAAGGCAAGTGGACAAAGTACTAAATTGTTTTGTGATAGAGGATGCAAAAGTGAGTCACAGAACATAGTTTCCGTTAAATGTAATTTTTTTGTACATATTAATGTGAAAGATACTTTTTTTCCCATGAAAATGTAGCCTACTTAAATTATTATCTTACACAGTTTATAGCTTGTGATGACCTATTACCAAATTCTTTACATTGTTGATTGAATCAAAAATTCCAAAAGTTTGACTCAGTTTTGCTAGACACTGTATGCGATTTTCCTATCCCCGGTGTCCCTGTGTACACAACTGCGCGCAGACTGCTGTTCAGTTTAAAATACTCCTCTTTCGCCTCTAAAAGATCAAAGTAACAAGGTCTCATGAAGAGTTGATTTGAAAAATTATCCTCGTCTCCAAGCCAAACAATTCCCTCAGGGAGCTCAATCACTGACTTAGATTTGGCGTTCAATATACGCTCTTGCAAGGTTGAGTCTCGTAAGCAGGCCACAAATTTTGACAAAGGATGGTCAAGGTTGACCAGTGTTCCAATTCCCAGATCGATCTGCATTTCACCTTCCAGACCTGCAGCATAACACAGAATACAAAATGGAAGTAAAAATTACAAAGATGTCAAAATCATACTTTCAGATCATAATGCACAGACACAAAACCATATACTGCCGAAATTACAGAAGGGGATCACACAAGACGGTCAATAAATTAAACCATGACTAAAAAAAGAGAATCACACGACTCATTTACTGCCAAAATTGAAGATCACACGCAACGCTCACAAAACAGAACTGACGAAACCCTACAGTAGACCAAAGAGTGCAAGTGTCTTCCGCAACGAAGGTGGCTGCACTGCATGAAACCCTATGATACCCTCCTTCTTGAAGCAAGTATCACTACATCACTATCACTTGGTATCTGTAATTTGATCTCGTCAGAGAGCAGAGCAGAGCAAAGACGGAGAGCAGAAAGCCGGCTAAGCACAGCCACGAACAAGATTACTGACAGGCACACTGCACGACAACACCTTACAACCTTGCTAACCTTACATCCTGACGACTCACCAAACCAATAACCAGATATGAAGCACATCAAAACCCATCAAGATTAGCCACCAAAGCCGTTCAACAATAAATGTCCTCATTAATCTGAAGGATCAGAAAACTCAGCTACCAAAGACAGACTAAACAGAACCCTACACGGGTGGATTGGGAGAAGCTCCACTCAGATTTAAAGATCAAGGCACGAAGGAGCACATACCTGTAGGAGCTTCAGATATTGGACGACCACTGACCATCACGGGATCTTCATTCGTTCCTGCTACACCCAAACAGTTCTTGATATCCGTCCACGAATCCCTTGTCAGAAGGTCGTCATTTTTCGGAAAAAGATCGCCACACAGACGGATTGAATATGGTTCCAACCCAAATGCTCTACCGAGTTCACGGTAGTCGATCTTGCCATCAGGAGTAGTCGCAACGGACACAAGTGTGTCCGATTTGAAGAAAACACGCTCCATAGTAGAATAAAAACAGAGGAAAAAGCTTCTTTGCAAGCAACACTTACAAACTGCATGAAAGCACAACGCATCAAAATCAGCAGCGCCGTTCAAACTCCACAGAAGAAAATAGAAACAAACCCTAGGTTCAAACAAACACAAACGAAACCAGTCGGGTTGACACAAATAATAGCGAGAGCTGAAAGAAAGAAAGAAGGCGGTCCAAATACAAGCAGAAATGGAAACCCTAATCAGCAAATCCAGGAAAAGAAAAACTTAAGAAGACGGAAAACATAAAAAGTAAAAGAGATAGATATGCCTCAAATCGCTGAAATCCGAAAACCTGAAGTATAATACAAGCCGGCCGTGAACGAGAAGAAGCAGGCGACTGGAAGGGGAGTGAGTGAGATCACTGAGCGAGAGAAATAGACCCACAGGAGAGCGGTGGAGTGAGCGAAAGAGAAAAGTGAAAACAGGCGAAGCGAGGGGTACCAGTGTTATTTGAGGCGTTTTCAGGAGTTGCATTGATTTTGGATTAGGTTTTTGGAGGTGCGCAACAAGATGTTGTCAACGTGTAGTTGTATGTGGCTTGGAAATCAGCTTTGAAATGAGCTGCAGGTATTGGAATTCAGCTAGCGTGGGACTATGGGACATGAGGATCTGATGAACAGACACAAATTGCGCCATGAAGATGCAATTGCCACATACCCCATCGATCACATGAGCAAGGTGACACAACAAAGTAAGGGCGCTTCGCATACTGTCAACGCATGTTGCAATAGATGCAAGGGAAACAGCAGGAACAAAAGAGCCCAGTGCTGAAAACCGGAAGTCTCAAGAGGTATATGAGCAGCAAGTCCCAAAACCTCCGTGTAGACATCCACTGAACCAAATCAATGAGATCTACTATCTGCAGACAGTCTGAAATATTTAACCACCTCCACATTGTATCGTCACATCCGTTGCGGTACTTTCCCAACCCCCTAGTCTATCCACAGGGTCGTAATTTGTGAACAACTTGAACTCGTTTCCCAACTTGTTCCGATGCACAGGCCGAAATACGCAGGGTCGAGCTTTCAACAGATCCCACACTCGGGTCTCCTGCACAGCCCCTGCATTCCAGTACAAGCAAAAGTGTGTATCAATGTACGCAAACGAAGCATGCTCCTCCAAAATGTGAAATGAGTATCATAACAGCAGTATGAACTCTTGCCATCCACCAACTCTGCTATCCACTTCGCCCAACTAGCAATTAGACTGAGAGGAGCACAGAAGAAATACCTGACAATACCATAAACGACGTGGGCGTCGCTTCAGAATCGGCAGCTAAGAGTCTCATGGTCTCTATGGTCTTCTCCAAACATTCTTTACTCTGAGGACGGTCACATGTTCAATGGGGTTAGAAGAGGGCAGAGGGAAATAAATGCTGACTATGCCAATCATGGAGGGCAACACGCCAATTCTGACAGTACGATCGGGCATAATTAAGTGTGCGAGTCAGACCAGGTAAGGAGGATCGGCCACCACGAGCTGAAAGCCTTTTTCGTGTTCATATGGCACATCAAGCGGGAGATTGTAATCGTAGAAGGTGAACTTCCTGCCGTATTTCTCAAACCGCCGGTCGTACTCAAACAGCTGTGCGTATATGCCAGGATATCTTTTCTGCAAGGCCATGACGATTGAAGATCATTCCCAGGGCCATAACTTCGATACGGGAACCCATACGGTGAATCGCTTTGCAAAAACCCAGACAACCGACTGGCAGCACGGGCAGCAATATGCGCTGAAACATAGAAGCAGCTAATGTCGTCAACCCCACGGCATACGAAGTCACGGCTAGCCAAATGACGACGCTGGAAATCTAAACCCTAAACCCTAAACCCTAAACCCTACACAGAGGCCCACAGCACACCCTGGAAACGAAAATGCAATGCAAAGCAAGGCGGGACCACAAACCCTCAATTCGACGAACAAGGTGGGGCAGGCGATGCACGCAACGCGAAAATGAGTATACCGAGAGGAGGCCAGATGGTTCACTTCATCTGCCACACAGGCGGAGGTGGAGTCATCGTACCAAAACTGGCTCATGCGCCAATCTTCCGACACCAGAGTCACGTCAGAGTCATCGCCAGGCGTCTGCTCCGCCCCATCCGCGGCATCATCAACTTGTTGGCCACCTTGCTCTTGCATAAACTCTTGGAGGGCTAACAAAGTGTGGGCACTGAGCTGCGGAACATCGTCATCCTCGTCCATCGCTGGGTTACTCAATCGCTTGAACCAAACTCAACGACGGGAAGAGCAGGATCACAAAGCCCTTCGAAGAATAATACCGGCCCACAATGCAACTCAATAAGCGATAGATAGATAGATAGAAACTCCGGTCCCTTTTTAGCAAGGGGCTGGCGTGAATAGGCCCCGCACATGGACCTCAACCGCCGGCTGCAGCCGCGGCACCGGTATAAGCAGCACAGTGTTCTCGTTGAAGGATTGGCTAGATCCTGCAAGATGCCGTTGCGCTCCCAGATGCTCAAAAACCTTGCAGTTGTTTGCAATCACTGTTCACGGCTGTTATAGCCCTAGTTGAGCTTCTAAAACAATATTCAATCCCTTGCCGAAAATAGCGACCACTCTTAACCCTTGAACGCTCCTGCGTCCAATATCTGGACGATGGACAGAATCAAGTTATTCGATTCTCATCCGCATTGGACAGTTTTCATTCAAATAAATTTCTCTTGGTTCTTGTGCAAGTTCACTATGTATTGTACGGTTTGGATGTTTAAAATTGGTTATTATGATTTTTGGAAAAATCACACGATTGGTTTATGTCAAGTTTCATTCGTAGTTCAAAAAGTGAGACCTAAAACATGATTTTCCAAAATAAGTAGAATCAAATAATGGAAACCATACCATCTCATAGAGTATGTTATTCCAATTTCATTACAATATTTTAAAAAAAATTGTGTTAACGTGGGATTTTAAATCGAATTTCAAGAGAAAACCTTGCAAAAATAATTAAAAATACTTAATAAAAAAAATGATAAATCCAACCGTACAGTTGTAATCTTCACGTTGACATTTACAACTTTGCTTTGTACATCAACTCCATTTTTGGTATTCATCTAACATTTTATAACGTTTCTTTGAAAACAACGTTGAATTGGGACCTTAAAGGGTTAACCTTCCATGTGTAACTTCATCAACCAAAGGTGCAGCGGGCAGCTTCATGTGCGGGGGATTAATGAAGTATCCGTTCGTAATGTCAATGTCATGATGCCCACCGGACAAGGGGACATTGGAACAATATTACTCTCCCCTTTCGAAGATGGACACTAAAGTGACACACTATGCTACTACCTAGCCAGCCACTAGTGCCTTGAAAATACCGGACATGGTATCCCTCCAAAGGGCTTTGAGGTATCCATGCGACAAGGTTTAAGGACTCCCCACCATAGTTGAGTGGACTATGGTGGTGAGCACCGCGCCAGCATCGAGATTAGAATCCACAACCTCCTCATTGGGGGCCATGAGCCCCAACCACCAAGCCAAGGCCCGTGGTGCGTCCTCGGGAAGTGCACTTAAAGTGAAGACTAGGAATCACGTAAGTGCGTACTTTTGACCCCCCTATATATGTACTGAAAAATCATCTGAAAATTGTAAAAAAAAAAATATGAAGTTGTTGAACACAATCTAAAGTTCTTGTCGTATAAATTTCAAAAAATAATCACTTGTAAATTTATTTAAATTTATTTTTGAAGCAAAAAACAACACATTTTAGTGTAAACTTCTATCATTTGTTTTATAAGATTTAAAAAACTTTTGGGTCTGAAATTTATACCAAATGATAGATATATACGTAATGATTCAGCACTTGAAAAATCATGATTTAAAAACTATTTTAAGGCGAAGTATTGTAGGGGATATGCTATTAAAACGCACTCACGTGTATTTCTAATCCTAACTTTAAGTGCACTCCTCGAGGGTGCCTCTCAATAAGCGACAATAGAGTTAATCCCTAAACATCCTCACACCCTCTCCAAATTTGGAAAATTTCAAAAATGTTTTATAAAGTGTATCTAAGAGGGATATTTTGAACTTCACATCCGTCCAAGGCACATTCTATCATATGCTTACTCCCAACTTAAAAAATTCAAAAAAAATTCAAAAAAAAAGGAAGAAAAGAGAGAGGGGGTAGTGGTAAAGACCACTATTTAAACTCTTTTAGATTGCTAGCTCAGCGAAAGCATTTGTCTCAGGGATAAGATAGGGACCAGTCGGTTGGTACAAAATTTCCTGCCATGATAACTCACTGACAACACCAAGTCATGCATATCACACCATTGCTCAAATAGATCCAATGTGAATCGAACCCGAATCATATAAATGTGACACGACGCCCTTTCCAGCCAACCATAAAACTCATGACTTGACGATCTTACTAGATACAAAAACATACCTTATATTCATAACAAATTCCCAATACCTAGCTCATGGTTATTTTCATTATGTTACTTGACATGAAAGTGGCCATCCCCAAGAGGGGAGAGTAGTTTGTTCCAATGACCCTTTGTCCGGTGGGCATTAGGTCATTGACAATACGAACGAACACTTTATTCACGCTAGCCCCGAAAGAGAACCGGAGTATCTATATATCTACCTACAAATTTTCCAAGGTTAATGCTCTTAAATTCATTAAAAATATATTTAAAGTCAATTTTGGAAGTTTGACCACACGGATAATTTGTAGAGATGATAGAGTTATCCGTAAAGGACTCTGGGTTTTGACCCTCTTTGAGCATCAAATTGAAAGCTCGGGGAGGTCACTCCCTTGTATATTTTGTATACACGTGCGATAATGACCTATTTATTTGGGGGGTTATTTTAGCAAAAAAAATTAGCAAAAAATATTATTAGGTGATGGTATTTTACATATAAAAAGCCTGAGAATATTATATGTGATGGTATTTTACATGTAAACATGTTTCACTTTTTAAAAATCCCCTATTTTACATGTACATTTTTTACAAAATTTATCTACAATGAATATATTGGACCCTATTTTTTATTGCACGTTGTTTCTAAAATTTTCGCCAGTGAACCCCCCGAGATTGAAAGAAACAAAAACTTAACTCAAAAACATCCGGGACATGTACAATTAAATGAGTTGATGTGGTCAGGCTGATGCGTGGCTCAAGTTAGTTGCTTTCAGATCTTATTTTTGTAAGATGCTTCAATTTGAAAGCACCTTGCTAACGCACATCTCCTCCTTCTATCACAAAATACTCGGGGCGCGCAGGAAAACTTGGGTGAGAAGTTTTTTAGCACCGTTCTTGCTGCTTTCAAAGTTTGCATCCACAAGTTTTTTTTAGTGCCCGACACATGTTCTTTTTTGAGGAATAATGTCACTATTCACTCAAACTAGAGTCCGGTCACGCACTTTTGAGGGACTTTATGGATAACTCTGATAACCTACATTTTTCAATTGAATCAAACTTCATCAAACATATGAAAGGTACACATTATAACGCATCTATACCCTAAACCCTAAATTATTATTATTTTTGAAAAATACAAAAATATTTTAAAATACCACATCAAGTCTACTTTAAAACCCAGTTTGAATTATGTCAATCCGAGTTAAACTCCACCGAGGAGAATTTTTAAAAGCGAATCACTTCAACATCTTTGTGTTACAAAATTTTCTATTTGGGGAAAGTAATGATGTTCCCTCCATCATTTCTTTTGCTTTTTTTGAAGTTTACAATAAATAAACCAACTTTAACCAATCATGCTAAATTTTAAACTCTAAAAGTAAAAATTAAAATTTATACAATTTTTCAAAGGTTAATGCTTTGAAATTCATCAAAAAAAGATCTAAAGTAATTTTTGGAAGTTTAACCGTACAGATAATTTGCAGAGATGATGCCCTACATTTTATGTATTGAACCAAACTTCATCGAACATATGGAAGGCACATATTATAACACATTTATGTTTTGTTCAATACCCTTGGGCTTTTAGGGGTTAAGGAGGAAGAGAGGAAGTTCATGGTACGTTGAGAGGAGGCACGCGAGCCAGGAGGCAGCCTTTACTCTGACTTTCCTGAAGCAGATTCCCTTTTATTTTTCTCTGCTGGCAGAACCAGGTCAGGCATTCTGCCCTCACATGTGCGTGAGCCTTCTCTCTCCCGGCGACCACTGCATCACCCGCCCGTTCGCTGCTTTGGGAGCAGCGGGATATTCCTTTTTTTCCCTGCACACCATCTCCGAGGTTCCTCTAGGGTTTTTGGTCATCTGAAACCGCTTTGGTGGATACAGTAGTACTGCGGATTTCCATGCACGATGCCTACGCGGACGAGTTTGCACAATTCTGTAGCAGCAGCGATTTTGAAGATTGATGGATCGCTTGAATGATTGGTGATCTCTCGATCGACTGTGTCTACCTTTCCACCCGGTGGGTTTCCTCTTGTTCTATTTCCCCACTACGGCTCCCCACTGATTCATCACTATTTCTTCAGTCGTTGCTTGCTGCTTTCCTCTGTGCATCTTGACAGCTCTGGCGTGGTTGTTTACTTGTTTCGTCGGTATCGGCAATGTTGTTGGATTAAGGGAAACCGGTGGTTTAGGGTTGTGAAAGTTAGGTTTTCCAGAGTGATACGAGAGGAGTTTCACAAGGACACTGATCACTGGCTTCTCATTTATCTTCGTCCTAGTGAAGAGCTTCGTATTTGCACCTTTGTAGAGCAAGCTCAAAGCTTTGGTTGATTCTTGAATTCATCATTAAGAAAGTGTAACGTAACCAACCATAACCAAACGCAAATTAGGAGGTGTTTCTTCGTGCCACCAGTTCTCTATTGCTATAATTGCCGTAATTAGAAGCTTCTGGCTCTTCATTGAGTGGCATTGGTTGATTGGAACTGCATTAACGTGCAATGAGGTTGAGCGTTTGGTGGTATTGAGTTTTATTGTCCGTCCTTGACACTTATCAGGCTTGTTAACACTCTTGGGTCGGATGGATGGTTTCGCCATAGTTTGATGTCAAAAACGCTGGCAGGCTGTCTGGGAATCGGTTTCTGCATCGCCAGATCCGAGGTGCTTTCTCCTTCTCTACCAGACTGCAGGGGGCTATCCTCTGTGCGTTCGGAAGCGCCAAGGGCTGTTCGCTGTGTGCACGGCAAGCCAGTTCTGGTAAATTTCGTGCATCCATCCTCAGTGTTCTACTGTTCTTGATCCTGACAGCTTTTCACTCACTTGTGGAAGTAGAAGAGCAGGAGCATAAGTTGATTCCTTGGTAGTTTTGGACGTACTTACGTTTCGCCCATGAGAGGCCCGTAGTTGTCGTATCTCTGTTGAAGGAATGTCGCTTCTCTGTTGTTGAGGGTATTCACTGGTGGCATCTGATGGACTTTCAGGATGGAAGAAAAGAAAGAGTGAAGCTGCTGCACACTTTGTGCCAGTTTAATAGGTCAGGTACTGTACAGCAGTCCTCACGATTTGTTGACTTTCTTTGGAGTAATGGACCTTAGCAATTTGAGATTGGATGAACCTTAAATAGCCTGAAGTCCCCAGAGAGCGTTCGCGTGGTTAGGAGTGAACCACCATAGTGTTCTACGCCAGCTTTCACGGCCACGGCCCCAGGCAAAGAATAGAAGGAGAGTTACGCATAGCAAGATCCTTGCAATTTTTGTTTTTTATTGGTATTGCTTGAAGTTGTCTAGTGCAGAGATGGAACAGGGGGTTCCGCCCCCTGCTGCGGGACTCGAAGGGGCCCTCTCCAGCCCGGCAGACCTGGACCAAGCAGAGCAGAGCTTTAACAGCCAGTTTGGGCGAGACAGCTTCTCATCAAAAAGGCAGTCACCCTATGCCAGTGCTAGTTACTCAACGCGGGACGGCTTTGTGAGGGAATCTCAGGTTGCGTTTCCGTCGTTTGTGGACAAGAGTGCTTTCTCTCATGATGCGTTTCCTCGGGACGGTGTGCCGAAGGACGGCGACAACACCGCTTTGTCGGAGTCTGAAGCGGACAATAATAAGCGGCCAAAACGGGCGGACTGGTGGCATGAGTCGCAAGGGGTGGACAGGTCTGCGGAGCCACCTAAGGATGGTGTTTCTCCTAGTGGGAATGCCAACGCTACTCCCCCTGCCGTGCCTGCATTTGGGAGTCCCGTCATTCCTTACAGAGACGTTCGGCTGGGCCCGACTCTTGTTGGCCTGGAAGGTACTTTTGTCGAAGGCGATCTGGGGGCCAGCAGCGGCGAAGGTACTGGAGTTGGTGAGGATGAAGATGCAGGAGATGGTGACGGCAAGGAACGGTCCGACAAGCAAGGGTTTGCGAGAAAGAAACGGGCCGAAATGTGGCAGGATGCTGAAATGGACGTTCTTGTGCGAGCCTTCCGGGAGGTCCACATGAAGCTCACAGCCGCCGGCAAGAAAGGGAAGCAGGTTTTCAAGTCCGCTAATGACAAATGGTCGGAAGTGCGAACGCTTCTTCTCGCCGCAGGAGTCGATCGACAGCCCAAGGAAATCGAACGCAAATGGTCGAATCTCTCTACTGCTTTTAAGCAGATTGCGGACTGGAATAAGAAAGTGGGGCGCCCAAGTTACTGGGACTTGGACGAGACTTTGAAGAAAGAGAAGACCAAGGCCAAGGAGCTTCCAGCGACCTTCCGGGTGCAACTTTTTGACGCTATGGCTGAGTTCATGGGTGATCGCCAGGGGGCTCGTGGCCGATCTCCTGCACACGGCACCCCTGGGCACGTGCCTGTGCCTGGCCTCCCGCGCCCACCGCCTGCTCCAGGTTTCTTCCAAGTTCTCCATCTGGTGCATCCTTCACGGTGGTCGTGGCTAGTGCAATTCCCGTTGCTGCATTCTTCTCCGTTCCCTTTGTTCTTTGTCATTCTTTCTGATTGGGCTGGATCCTTGTGACGGAGAAGGGGTTTAAACATTTGCTGTTGCTTTTGACGACCTCAACAGGTTTAGTTTTGCAGGACTTCCATACCTTTCAGCTGTTGCGTTAGGTGGCACACATGAGACATGGAGAATTTGGATATTTATATTCTTTGAGCAGTTGGCAAGATGATTGATGATTGATGTTGTTTTTTTCTCTTTTAGACGGTTTCAAAGGAATCTGGTGATGTAATCGTGACTCTTTGAATGTACGCAGGGGTGGTGGAGGTACCGTTGCCCATGGAGAAGCTCATTCATGCCAATCTCTTAGATGCTGTGAATTGGTAAGACTATTGTCACCTTAAAAGGTTGTCTACACATACCAATCCACACCATTGAAGTCTCTAGCTGGAGCTTTCTTCGTGACAATGTTGCGTTTATGCCATCAGTTATGGTCTGTTTTCGGCCACTTTCTGAAGTCACCAGATTATGTTCTTCAGTACGTTTGGTATTCGGTTAACATGTTAACGGCAGATGAGAAGATTTGTTCGTCTGAAGATGATGCTATTTCTTTCTGAACCTTTTGAGGTTATATTTGTTGACATAGATCTTGTGGTTTAGGGTTTAGGTTATATTTGTTGACATGGGTCTTGTGATCTTGTTGCACTTTTTGTAACATCACTTCTGCAATTGCAATTGTTGCAGCCAGATGTGTGGTCAGAACTTTTCAGATGGTAATATATCCTGAGTTGTGATCTAATCATCTGAATGTTTATTTCCTTAATAGCAAAAGGCTTCCAGTTGTTCTTCTAGCGCCAGGCAGCTTCAATCCACCGACATACATGCATCTTCGCATGTTTGGTAAGTTCGCCCCCTTGTTTCTCTTTTGGAGTTCTGTAATGCTTTCACGCTCTAACCAAGTGTCGAAACTAGAGTGTTGAGGAATATTTTCTTTCCGCAATTGTGGACGGAGACTTACAGTTTTCTCGTTACAAAATCAATGCAGAATTGGGTAAGGACGCACTTACAGCCGAGGGTTATCATGTACTAGGAGGCTACCTGTCTCCCGTCAATGATCAATACCACAAGAAGGTATCATTCTCTTCTTATTGGGAAATCTTGCTTCTTCGTAATGCAAGGCATAAAGACTTTATTCCACATTTGTCTTGGTGTCTTTATTGCAACTCAGTTGAATCTCGGTACTGAAGTGTGCACATGTGAAAATGGCAAGGGTCTTGCTCCTGCAGAACACCGTATCAGGATGTGCCAGTTAGCAGTTGCTGATTCACCTATTATAATGGTAGACCCTTGGGAGGTAAGTTCTGCACTTTACTTGTTGCTTGCTCCGTTTTTATTTCTAGTGGAGCCTGAAGTTCAAATGTTGGGTGGGGTTGCTTGGAGTAGGCTAAGCAGAATTCGTACCAAAGAACGCTGACGGTGCTGGCTCGGATTGAAATAGCGGTCAATTCCAATAATTTTGCCACAGATGGTAAGGCAGTTCCAATCACTTTTAATACTGACAGTATATACCTGCAAACCTACTGTTGCTCTTATTTATACACAATCCTCAACTATCTGAGAATTATCGCATGTGCTCTCTGTACTAAGGGTTCTTTCGTTGTATCATGATGTGTCATTTGGGTTGTATCATATGACCATTTTGGGTTGTTTTTGCAGAAAAAGTAAGAGTGATGCTTCTTTGTGGGACCGACCTGTTGGAGTCTATTACAACTCCAGGCGTTTGGATACCGGATCAGGTCAGTTGTTATTGTCTGATTGCGTTCTGCCAACCCTTTCTCAGTATGTATGTTGATTCAATCAAATCGGATGGGTACATCATGGGGACACATGTAGTATCGGGAACCTCACCTCGGCAAATGTACCCGCTGGCTACATTCTACACAAGATAATACACGGGAGGTTCCCGATAAAACATCCCAGCCTACATATGATGTTCTATTCTAATGACTCATGGTTTAACATGAGCTGTAATGCTCTTTTGTGCAAGTCATGTCCTACAATGCTGTGATGTGTCTCGGGCCTTGCTTTCTTAATTTTTTTGATATGCGGATAAATTATGAAATGCTAATCTGCAGGTGCGAACTCTACTGCAAGAGTATGGAATTGTGTGCATTAATCGAGATGGCAAGGATGCTCGGCGCCTTGTGTTTGAACACGACATCTTGTATAATAACCGAGTGAGTATCCTCTTAGTCACTATTAGTATCTCGATTTTTCCGGAGTACTGTTTTTTGTGTTAAAAGGGGGACGCACAACATAAATAGTGGGGGCTATCATTAACTTCACCCATGTTGCAAACCATTTTTCCCTCAGGCTCATTAGCAACCATAGTCTCTGGCCTTCTGTTGCTATGGTGCTACTCGGAAGTTCATCAAAATAGAAGAAACAAACCATTTTTGCCTACAATAAATTCACCACATCAAGAGCTTGCCTTTTTACTCATAAGAATTTGGCTTAAGATTTGAAAAAATATGTGAAATCAAGGCAAATGGAGGGACAATTGCACTTCCTTTGAATGAGAGTGATGTAATCTATGGGTTTACTTGAATGCTTAGTGCTCAAGTGATGCTAGCTTCGACTTTTCGTAGTTGATTTGGACAATCATTTTGAGCAATCACAAATTTGTAATGATCAAAGTGCTAACAATTCTGCGCTTCTTAATCAAAGCGAGTGATGGAACCACATTTGTTAGAACGCCCTTTTATACTGTGCATTCTCCATTAAGGAGGTTCGGGATTATATTTTGGTGTTTACCGTAAGTGGAAGGCAGGGTCGGCACTCTCATGTCGAATAACTAATAAAAGTTGAAACAGTGGAGGTCGGCACTTTCAAAAGTGATTATTAAGAAATCGGCTATTAATAGCTAATATTAAATTTTTACCCTAAACCGCTAAACATTTTTATTTTTTATTGTCTACGATTTTCGCTGAGTGTTATGTTTTCATCCAGTTTTGAGTGTTATTTTTTTTTAAACTTTTTGTTGACTTTATTTTTGTTGATTTTGAAAAAATACTTAATAAATTTATTTATTTTTCGGCATTTTTTTGGGGAATTGTTTTCTGGCAACCCTGCCTTCCACGTACGGTATATGGATGTCTTCATAGCTTGTTCCTCGGTCCTCAGTGATCGTACCTGTGAGTCTAGTATGCATTTCCTGGAAGCTTTCCACGTGATTCAAAGTGCTCCTATTGAGTTGGGTTTAAAATATGGTATCTGAGTGGAAGTTTATATAATTTTGACATGCTGCGTCCCTAGTAGCAGTTTTCAAAGTGGTTAGGATCTGCGCATTTCTCATTATTTTGTGCATTTGATCCCCAGAGACAGATTTTGGTGGTGGATGAGATCATTGAAAATAACATAAGTGCAACAGCAATCAGGTATATCAGGATCCTTTTGTCAATCTACCTTTAATGGACGGCATATTTTAAGTGGATGAATTGCGCAGCTTCACGAGTCTCATTGAACTACCTCTAGTAAGGCCTCTTTTTTGGTTGGTTTACCTCATTATACATATATCAGTAGTGTATGTCTGCTGAGACACAATTTTGATGAGGTAGGGCGACATTCTTCATTTCAGTCTCGTGTATGGATTTGTCTACAGCTATAAAGCACCCAATTAGTTTCAAGGTGGAAACGTTTTGTGCATGTGTTCTTGCATGTGGGGCGGTTGGAGTACTAATACTAGCAATTTTTGGTGCAGGCGAAATTTGTCGAGGGGCTTGTCAGTGAAGTATTTGACCCACGATGCAGTAATCAAACATATGAAGATGAATAATTTATACATGAATGTTCCTCCACTTCAGCAGTCCTGAGTTGACCTTGACGCTGAGCTTCTATGGAACTCACTTCTCATGTCAAGCACCTCTCACTATCAGTGTGCTGAAAGGATTGTGATATTAACTTATATCGTCAAGAATTGGCGAGGAGCGTGAATATGTGGACCTTAAGTTAATATTACAATCCTGCTCAGGAATGAGTTCTTTGGCAAATGTATTTGTAAAGTTATTCTTGACCATATTGTGGGATATGTGAGGTATACAATGCACCAATTATATGTCGATCTTTGTGTTCAACCCTCATTGTGTTCTCAAGTATTGGCGATCTGATCGTCTGAACTTGCATTTTGAAGTTACTGCACCGTGCGAGTGGCTCGATATTGGTATCAGAAGTTTAATTGTCGGTATATCGATTCGTAATGACGCTTGCTGAGTCGTAATACAGTCACTCACAAAGCTGAGTCAATGTTTGAGTCTATCAACTTCAAAGTGCCACAACTGGACCTGTAGCTGCAATGTATTTTTAGAAATTGTCTCATTTGAAAGCTACTTAAATTTAGATGCATGGCACGTTGCCCTAATCTCATTACATGCTCTAATTTGAGTGTTCAAATTTGAGAGAGAAGGGAAGAAGAGAGGCCTTGATAGACTCAGTTTTTTGAGCATTTTTGAGGCAACCTCCTATGAGTGTAACTTTTTCAATTGTGATGCGTTTGGAGTGAATTTTTTTGTGGGTGATGTTGAATTAAAGCTTTAGAAAATTTTGAGTGAATATAGAGAGGTTGTGAGGCACTATGAGGTTAATTTCTAAGGAGAAAGAGTTGAATGTTGCTCTTAAAAAAATGAGAGCAATATAGAAGTAGTGTGAGCCTGTGGTTTGTCGTAGTCTAGGATGAATAAGATTAGAAAGAAATGCTTCTAAAGCATAGACATGTCAAAAAGAGGGCTTTGAAAGAATATAAGAGGTGATATGTAGTACATGCACTTACTATAGAGGAGTTAAAAAACGTGATGAATGCAACAAAAGCAACGGAATGAGACAGGAGTAGAGGTATGTGTAGAAATAGTGAGGGATGTCTTAAAAGAAGCAAGTTTTGAATCAATAGAGAAGGTTTTTAAGCCAACTTTGTTTTTTGAGAACGTGAAGGATATATGGGATTTTGCTATAGTGCACAAAAATTGAACAATTAGTAATTGAGAGAGGGTTTTTTTTAGTGATGAATCAAAAGTCAATTGATTCAATTCTAATGGGAGGACTTGATGTTGAATTTGTGATAAAAAGAGCCTTTCAACTTTTGTTGTTAAACAAACAGTGAAATATGGCGGAGGTTCAATCATGTTTTGGATTTGTTTGACCTTAACCCTTTAGTGCCCAGGTAACCACTAAGTGGTCACTAGATCACTGTCTAGAAAATGAAATGCAGGAAAATCTGGTAACCATCTCAGTCCGATGTTTGAAGTTCAGATGTGCAGCTTTTTATTTTGCAAATGATGCAAAAAGAAAATTTGAAATTTGACTTTCTTAACTATCCAAATGCCTATGTACAAAACACCAAAATACTGCAACTACTTCAAAATACATCAAATATTTACAAATACAACACATGTACTATGTGGTATTTCTTGTGTTTGGAAGTTTGTTTTGTTGTATTTTCTTTTTGGATTGTGTTCTCTTGTTCATGTTTCATTAGTGTTTGTTGTTTGATCTAGATCAATGTACCAACTCCTTTCTTATTTGAACGTATAAATTTTGTCCTAAACCGTACATGGATAAGTCACTCTCACTTATAAAATTCACAATGATTATGTATGAGTCCATTCTTGACATAAAAGATTTCATTGAAGAGGTGTTGACACAGGCCATTGCTGAACATCTTTATTTTTATTTTTGAAAATTTAACCCAAATTCTATTTAACCTTGAAGTCACACACCCCCCAAACTCTCATCTTTTAGTGTGCATTATACGGTTCAAAGACATAGTGTAATCTTCCAATCCAATGGTCTAATTTTACCAAGATTTAATTAACACTTGTTTCATTAATCTATGCTTCCATTGATACGGTTGCATACTATTAATATGTGTTGAACTTAGCTCTTGTTTTCTTGACTAATTCTGGTAGCAAGTTCAATTCCTCATGGCTGTGGGGTAATTTTGACAGATCAAAACCGTTGAAGTTAAAGAAGACTTACGTAGCTTTTTTATGAAAAATGAATCAACAAAATCAAACAATTTTTGAGAAAATGCCATCGTTGAGAAAATTAATGGACCTTGTTTAGGGAATTTTGTAAACATGATGAAATCGGATTGTTCAAAAGTGCTCCAAAAATTCTGAAATTTTTATTGTGAGTAGAAATCATCATTTTAAACATGTGATAAAAATTTCAAGTAATTTAGAGGTGTAAGGAGGAAGATGTGAGGGTCTTAAGTGACACTTAAATACCCTCTTTGCAACGTTAAAAAATCATCAAAAATCGCTCACTTGATGAACTTTCGATCAAGATGTACTTAGAGATTCCGCTCTCAAAAAGAGCTAAGGCCTCCTTGTTGCTCATTCTACAATTCAAAACCCAAGAACTCGAATTGTCTCACTTTCTAATTCCAAAAGTTGCGTGGGGGCCTTTAGGGATTAACCTGCAGCAGGACTGGAAACTTGATGGATTTTCCTTCCCACTCGTCCAACCTTTGAGCGTATGAAATGTAAAGCAACAATTTTTTATTCTCAATAATAACATCAGTCATTCATTTGGGGTAAGCAGTATCATTATTTCCTACCATATCATGCCTTAGAATTTTCTCCAATGCCACATTTGTGTTTCACTCAAGGACTAATTATCACAGTCCAACATTGAGCGTAGCCACCCAAACTAGGATCCAGCTCAACTGTAAAGGGAGCCATTTTGTTACCAGTATAAAGTTCTACTAAACAACTAAAAAAATCCTAATTCTAAAACTAAGGATGTTAAGTATTGTAGAGTTTTTGACCTGATAAGATTGGTGACACAAAATGTCAAGAGTCAAGACTCCTCAATCTAATAAATAATGCTGCCAAAGTGAAGTAGGGTAGGTAGGGAGATGGAGAATATTGTATATGATTATAAGGGTCTAAGAATAAATGTTTGACAACCTTAATAGCTGCCAAACTAAAATGTTAGTTGTTGTAAATGACTGAGTTCCTTCGAACAAGTTGCCCATAGCCGTGGTAAATTGACAGAGTACCTCCTCCACCCTTGAGGCTAATATACAGTGATTCACAAAACCAAGTCTTTGTTTGCCTATGCTTAGTATAATTTAAAATATCTATTGCATTAATGATAATTTAGAGGTGTCATCAAGAGTAGATGATACATATCTAAATGTCTACTGATGCATAGAAGTTTTAATGAAATATTTGCAAATGTGGTTGAGATATTTAATTTTAAAAAGAGTCTCTCACTGATTCACTTTTGCTCTTGTATATCTACACCTCTATTTCTTCTATATATTGACGATGTAGTAGAGAGTTTCAATTCAATAGTGAGTGTTGCAAGTAAGCAAAAGTGGCTCTTTTCTCAAGTAGTATAGTGCTTTTTTAGTTGTTCCATACTATGACTAGGCCATTGTCTTATGAAAAGCAGAATAGTCAGTGTAGTATTATTGCTACAAATTGGATGCAACACCTCTGAAGTAGCGAAATAGTTTGCTATTACTCAATCTAGTGTTGATAGAATCCGAAAGGATGATGCTAAACTATATGTAAGAAGAAGACCAAAAGTGATTTCAGACTACTTGAGGAGGACATGTATGCGAGTGGTGACAATTGGAGGATTTAGTATTGCTATGAAGGCATGCAAATTAATTAAGCAAGAATTTGTCGATAGATAGTGTTCAGATAGTGTGATGAGCGTTAAAATTCAGCAAGTTTAAAGGCTTGTATGAAGAAGAAAAAAACCAACTTCGTCTATCACAAAAGAATATTCCACCTCATTAGATTTGCCAAAATGTCACGATAATTGAACAGTTCCAGATTGGAAGCAAGAGGTTTTTAAGATGAAACCAAGGTCAATCATGTTTGCCCAGATGGTTGTTATTGGTGTTGGGCTCAAGATGGAGAGGGTCTTACACTTGGTCTTACATAGCAAACAATTAAGAAAATACTAAATCATGAGGAGGTTCAATAATAGTTTGAGGTTGCATGAATGCAATTGGACCTGGTTTGATTTTTAAGATAGAAGGTAGAATGAATCAATATATCTATCGTGAGATATTAGAGGCCAATCTCTATAACAATTCTTTAAGTATAGCATTATAGGTTTGGTCCAAAAGAAAAAATGAGAACCATGACATTTAGTAATTATTTATATGGTCAAACTTTATAAAATCTATTTTAGATATTCATTTAGATGAATTTAGAAGAATTTATTGTAGAGTATTCACCAAAAATTTTAAAATTATTTTTAGAATTTGAAATTTGGTATGATTGGTTAAAAATAGAAATTCTATTTTAAAAATGATCGATGGCAAATTTTTTAATGGAGAGAAACTCATCACTTTTCCTGAAATCGTAAGTTTTGTAACACTAGGACAATATTGAGGTCTTTGTCTTTGAAAAATTCCTTAGTGAACCTCAATATTCCAAACAAAATGCATATAAAACACTATATCATGATCTCTACCCCCAATTTTGACAAAAAAATCAAAACTCAAAAATATCATTTCCTGACTTTGGGTAGTCATTGTTGTTTAGGCTGCGACCAAAAAATGTTGATCTGTCACTTAGGGATTAAAGTAGACCGCTCAATCACTTGACCTGAAACCTATAGATCATGTAAAAATAGAATCTCAATCGTCATCCAACACCTCCATAGGATTTTTTAGAATTATGGAAGCGTGTGTTTCAAATTTTCCATTCTATCACTTCCATAAAGTGTGCGAAGCTCTAGAAGAGCATGCCACGAAGAATGCAGGTAGTTATTTATGTAAAAGGCAAGTGGATTGATTTTTGAGTGTGTATGGACTTAAAGTCCAAAACCAGGTTAGTAAGGAGCTTGATTTCAAAATTTGAATGCTTCCATATATTATGTGTATTTTGTATTCAATTCATTGTGAATAATTAATAAGAATTCTACTCTCTAAAATAATTTTATGTTTGTTTAATTATTCACTTGATATATATGCTCGCATTGTTTATTTACCGAGAAACATTCAAACATCAACATCAGGAATTTAGGACCCCACTAATTTTCAACGATTTTCGTGCAACATCCAATATTTCATGGGTTCGTGGATTTTTCGCACGGATTCCGCGCAAATTTTGCACTAATTCCGTATGGATTTTGCACTTAATTTGTTAGATAACAAAAAGAGCGGATGTAGAATCCGTGCGGATTCGATGCAAAATTAGTATGAAATCCATATGAAAAATGCACGAACCTATGAAATATTGGATGTCGCACGGAAACCGTTGAAAATTTGAGGGGTCCTAAATTCCTGATGAACTCAATTTTGTGAGTCACTCTAAGTTAGGGCTTGTTTAACTCCTAAAAGTCTAAGGGGTATTGAACAAAACATAAATGTGTTATAATATATCCCTTCCATATGTATGATGAGGTTTGGTATAAAAAACAAAATGTAGGGCATCATCTCTACAAATTATTTGCATGGTCAAACTTCCAAAAATAACTTTAGATATATTTAAATGAATTTAAAAGCATCAACCATTGATTTTTTTTTTATAAATTATAGTTTTCACTTTTAGAGTTTAAATTTAGTATGATTAGTTAAAGTTGGTTTATTTATTGTAAACTTAAACAAAAACAAAAGAAATGATGAAGGGAACATAATTACTTTCTCCAAATGGAATTTTTTACAACACTAAGACAATGTAGACGTAATCCACTTCAAAAAATTCTCCCAGGTGGAGTTTAACTCAAATTGACATAATTCACATTACATTGGAAAGTAGATTTGATATATTATTTAAAATATTTTGTAGTTTTTCAATTTTTTTTTCCTGATCTAGGTGACAGCGGTTTAGGGTCCAAACCCTAAACCCTAAACCCTAAACCTCTACATATAATCTAAAAATAATAATTCAATTTCAATTGAATCTAATTATACTTCTTAACAAAAAAAACGAATCTGGTGTACAACAATTCAAATTCAATTACTAGGACTACGCATTGCTGCGCATAACCGTCAACGAAAAACTTTTTAAATGAAAAATATAAAAATATCGAATATTTATACTTTATACTTTCACTTTATACTTTTATTGTATATTTTACTTTATGCTTTTACCTTATATTTTACTTTATACTTATACTTTGTACTTTTACCTTATTTTTGGATTCGGGTCCCAAGTTTTGCACTTGGGGACCCCAAGTCGCTGGATTGGGGCCCCAAGTTCTAAACACATATTTCTACTAGTGAATTGAGTTTTGAGGATCTTGTCTTCAGTTAAGTTTTAAAAAAGGTTCATTTAGGGTTTGGAATCTATATGTGTTTCAAGAATAAAAATCTAGATGACAATCGGATTTGATAATGATCAAAAATTTTGTTTACCAATGGCGGATTTTAATGTGCATTATTCAGTTTGGTTTTAGACGCAACATTTCCACGCTCGGGCCCCGAATCCCAAATCGCAAATCGTTTGCCTCGGAATCACGTCCTCCTCGCACCGGCCGGCATCCTTTCCTAGAATTCGCACCACCCCGACCATGCCCTCCTCGCACCGCCTCCGCACGCCCCTGACCTGCCATTGCTTAAAAAAAAACCCAACAACAACTAAATAAAATAGCACCAAATCAGTCAAGAATGAGCCGGCTTTGGGGCGCACTGAAAAACTTTGAGGGCTTTAGAGCATCTCCACCCTGCCGCAGCAGAATTGCCTCGCCATCAGGGGCTTGGAGGGCTCCAAATTTGATTTATTTTGCTGTTGCGCCCACGTCCCCCACCCACGCCGGATCAAGAGGCAAAGCAAAGCAAAGGCTGTCAGACAGTTCGGTTAAAAAAAGAGGGGGATGCAAGGCTTCAGGGATTCCATGAGTGACTAGGCAGGTGGTGAGTGCACTGCGGTTGTGTTTCTGTATTATAATAGCTCCTGATACCGCGGAATCCCTGCGACAAGAGAATCCCATGTGGATGAAGGAAGCAAAATCCCGGAATGCGGGCGCAACAAGGAGCTCCTTCTACCCGCGAGGATAGCGAGTTCAATGAAATATTTGAAGGGCCCGCTCTTTCAAGGCCGCGTCAAAGAAGAGGGGTGAGGGATAATTTTTAGCAAGACCGCGTCAAAGGGCTTGCTGCGTCCCTTTGAAGCGGCAGGGTGGAGATGCTCTTAGAAGATGGCGAGCGGCGCTTGGTTTTTGACGAGCCCGCAACAAAAATAGCCGTTGCCCGAGTTGCGGTGGGGACGGTTGTCCAACCCGGGAAACGTCCCTCAGGCCACGTTTAACGAGCCAGGGTGCAAGAAAATAACTTATGTGCTGCAGACAAGTGAACCATGGAAACAGGCTCTTATGAGAAATCATGGTAGGCTCCGGGCAGGCTGGTAGGGGGAAAGCTGACGTGGCGAGAGGCAAATCAAATCCAAACAGAACGGTCAACGGAAGGGGATGGGGGTGCTGGGCGTCAGTCCGGGAGTGCGTCATATCACGAGGAGAGCGGGGCGCGCAAAGGAGGACCAGATGCAGCCCCCAGCCCGGAGCCTTTGGCCTATTTTAACCTCACTGGGAGAACCGGAGTAGTCTGTTCTTTGATTTATTACGGTTTTACCTTACCAGCTTACCTTGTCGTCCTTCCTTCCTTCTCTGGCTGCATCTCCTTTCATTGCCGTCACTCGGTGATCGAGTGCATGCGTTTCCTGCTGTCCTCCGTTGTTCGCCATGCGTGACCCTCCCTGCTGTTCTATGACATAACTTACATGATTCCTCCGCTCTTCTGCTCTGCTCTGCTCTCTGCTCTCTCTCTCTCTCTCTCTCTCTCTCTCTCTCTCTCTCTCTCTCTCTCTCTTCCTGCTGATGCAGCGTTCCCTCGCTTAATTTGCTGCTGGGGCTATCCTTTCCCATGCCGGATGCGAACCTTTAAGGTCACTCCTCTTACCAATTCTCTCTCCTCTGCCTGACCCCTTCCTTTTCTTTCTGGTGCGGTTTAGTGTCGTGCTGCTGTCTTGTCTGTCTGTCTGTCTGTTTTCTGGCGCGAGCTATCCGTTTGTTTGGCGATTCCGTCGACCTGTGGTTGGTGCTTGCTCTTGTCGGGGTACCGCATGTTGTGGTTGTTGCAGCTTTGACCTTTCCCGTGCAAATTGAGTGTGCAAATACTTATTCAGTTGCGTGTCCGTGGTTTGGAATTTGGGAGTTGACGTTGAGCTAGTTGTTGACCAAATTCTTCGACGTGCTCACTTTGAGCATGTCGCACTGTATGTATGTATGTATGTTCCTTCAAACGTTTAATCAGTTGGAAATGAATTTAATTTCTGTACTTTGGCTCCAGCTTGTGGAACCGATGCGTGATGGATTGAATATACAGTGGGCAATCAATCAGGCCATGTGTCGCAAATGATGTTTTCTGTTTCCAGCGTTGGGTTGTTTGGCGTGAACTGTACACGTGTTCTGAGTTTAATTATTGCTTGCACGATTGTTTTGCCCAGCATGAATTTTGTCTGAATAATCTTAGTAGATCTATGGATTTATCAATGGATGGTGGACAATCGATATTATTACTTGTTGTTTTTGGCTAGTATGTCGACAGTTTCCGCCATCTCCATGAGTTCTCTCATCTCGGGGACTGATTCGAAATTATACTTGAATTAGGCTTGATTGATTGCATTCGTGAGGAGGTGCACATCGATTCCAATCAAGGGCTTTGGAAGGAAAAGAAACGTGTTGGGTAGCCAGGAAGAGGCGGTGCAGAGACAGACATGGCGAGCGCATTGGTAGACAAGGTCAAAGCGGTGATTCAACCTCAGCATGAAAATAGCAGTGCGGGGGGCCATTGCTGCAGCACTCTCTCGAGTGGACCGGGCTACGCCTCACCGGTGGACGCTCTTAAGGGGCCACGCGAGAAGCTTCTCTACATTACGGCTGTCTACACAGGTTCCCTCTTTTCAGCGGTTTTGAGTGGTGGATCGCCACTGTGTCTGAGAAGTTTACATGAACCCAGGAGTGCAGTTCTCTTCATTTATTTTTAGACTTGGAAATGTAGATCCCTTGCATTTATTTCATCATTTTCTTGAATTGGTGGGTGTCATTCAGACATGTCAGGTCTTCTTGGTAGCGGGAAATTTCGAAGTGCACTTGCAATAGTAGTCCAAAGCTGAAACCGGAGTTGGAGTGCAGGAACTGGCAAGGATAAACCCGATTATCTCGCGACGGTGGATGTGGACCCAAATTCAAGTACCTACTCTAAGGTAGTGCACCGCACAGTGGTGAGCCATTTGGGTGACGAGCTTCACCACAGTGGCTGGAATACATGCAGCTCTTGCCACGGCGATGGCGGCCAACAGCGCCGTTATCTCGTCCTTCCATCGCTTGTGTGAGTTAATTCGTTCCCTGAGTCGGTTTCTGTGAAGGACCGTTTGTGCTATTCCATATGTTAGAATTTGTTCTTCATGAAGGGGCTGGAAGGGAGGGTTGTCTGATATCCAAGGTAGACACAGAGATTGAGTTTGACTTTCTTTTGCAGGTCAGGACGGATCTACATTGTGGACACTCTCAAGGATCCGCGCGCACCAGAGGTGTACAAGACAGTGGAGCCGGATGAGATTTGGTCAAGAACAGGATTGGCATATCCTCACACGGCCCATTGTCTTGCCAATGGTGATATCATGGTTTCGTGCATGGGTGACAAAGAGGGCAATTCCGAAGGCTCTGGTTTTCTGCTCCTTGACTCGGATTTCAACGTCAAAGGAAGGTACGTATGCGATCTTTTCCATGTGAAATTAAGTTTGGAGGTCGATTTCATAAATTTTCTGCTCTAGTCCGAGCCCCCATCTTGGGTTCGAAGTTAGTCTTATCCATTTATTGTCTCTGCTCCTACAGGGGAGAGAGCACGAAAACGCTGCGTTTTCAGGAGTTAGTGAACAGTGAGGAGTTAGTGCACAGTGACACTCTGAGTCAAACTGTCAGAAATCACCACAATATCTTTTTTACTTCTTGTTCTATATTTACTTTTTACCTTTTAACGATTTTTACCACAATGTTTTTTACTTTCGCCTTCTCAATTTTCCCCTGAACGTTTTAACCTATTCCTACAAGTTACATTGTTGGACAGTAAAAACATTTGTTTTTAAGGCAGAGACTACGCGACTAGACGCTTGTTAAAAGATAAATACCGTCTATAATATCCAAGTGCATCTATAGTCTTGTCAGGTAATGGCAGATCTGGGCAGGATACACACCTAGATATTGGTAGACTACAGGTGCAGTGGTCTGTCACCTTTCTATTCATCTAAAACGACGAAGCAAAAAAATGTGAACCCTTGAAATTCACGGTCGTTTTCCTGTTTACCAGGTGGGAGAAGCCGGGCCACAGCCCGCGGTTTGGTTATGATTTCTGGTACCAGCCCCGGCATAAAACGATGATAAGCTCATCGTGGGGCGCTCCTTTGGCGTTCACTAAAGGTTTCAATCCCAGTCACGTTGCTGATGGTTTGTATGGACAGCATCTATTTGTCTACGACTGGCCAGAGGGCACTTTGAAGCAAACGCTCGACCTGGGAAATACTGGTCTCATTCCTCTCGAGGTATGCCAACAGGTGGTTTGATTTAGCCGCAGCGTTAGTGGCATTTGCCCAATATTCACACGTTCGCATATCTGACTCTGGCTGCTGATCTATTATACTGCTCAATGCATAGTCAGGGTTCGAATTAACACGGGATGGGTCTACTCTTGGGCCGGGGCAGATCCGTTTTTTGCATGATCCGAGCAAGGCAGTGGGATATGTTGGCGCTGCCTTGAGCAGCACGATGGTCCGTTTTTTCAAGAAAGATGATGATTCTTGGGATACGCAGGTGATTTGTTCTCCGTCTTCACAATCCCTGCCTCTTTCCTAGCTGTTTGTGTTGCATGCAACGATGTTGGCTTGATAGATAGAAGCAGAGCCTGCAGCATTGATAAATCATTCCTGAACAATGTTCTATTAATACTTGTTTTCTATGGCAGGTTGCGATAACTGTACCTGCATTAAAGGTGCAGAATTGGATATTGCCGCAAATGCCGGGACTCATCACTGACTTCCTGATTTCCTTGGATGACCGGTTCTTGTACTTCTCCAATTGGTTGCATGGCGACATCCGTCAATACAACATTGAGGACCCCGCCAATCCAGTTCTCACGGGCCAGGTATGGGTCGGCGGGCTCGTTCGCAAGGGTGGTAACGTCTTCGTGGAGGAGGAGTCGGGTGAGACATGGCAATCTACTGTTCCGAACGTCCAGGTAAACATGCCTCTGATACGTCTCCTGACACCTAGATTTTCATATCAAGTATGAGAACGAATGCTTTGCCTGATCGAACGTGGGCAGAATAGACTCGTGGAACGATTCCCACTCCTGCCAGTGGAGTTCGGGCCAAAATTAATCATTATTGGTAAAGAAAGATAAAAAGGAAAACAATTCTGAAGCACTAATTTCAGGTGATGTTCTTCTACAGGGTAAAGAGTTGAGAGGAGGCCCACAGATGATTCAATTGAGCTTGGACGGGAAGCGACTGTATGTTTCAAACTCCCTCTTCAGCGCATGGGATAACCAATTTTACCCGGCCATGGTCGAGAAGGGGTCTCACATGCTCCAGATCGACGTCGACAACGTGAAAGGTGGTTTGACAGTCAATCCGAATTTCTTCGTCGATTTCGGTGATGAGCCTGAAGGTCCTGCCCTTGCACATGAAATGCGCTACCCTGGAGGCGACTGCACGTCAGACATTTGGCTCTAGATAAATGAACACTGACCAAGACTGATTGGCATTCTACATGTAAATACTGTGCAGTTGGATCATGAATTTCGCTGATGTTGTCGATTCTCTCGTCAATAGTCACCAATGTAGTTGAGATTAGTGCCTGGTTTAGTTTAGAGTGAACTCACGACAGTGAAGTAGTGTTTCCATGAAAAGTGTTGTACTTCACGAGACGAGAAGAAGGTTGAGCAAATCTTTGTGGTGCACGCATATAGTACTGTAATAAAAAGTTGGCACTTGACCCTGACCCCAGAAAATTGGGGCTAAAGTACTTAATTTCTTTCTGTGAGTACATATGCTCGAACGGGTGTCAGTACTGTAGCTTCCAACGAATGTGCTTAACCACTTGCTCTATTGACCTACGGTAGTGTACGTGATTCGCTGAACAGGGCGTTGGTAAATATGCTTGGATCATGCTTTGCAAGGACCCCAGGGCGCCCATAACGAGATGCCGACCTTCTTACCGCCTGGGTGACCCTACACCCATGCTTGTACCACTGGAAGCTTTCCAACTTTCAGCCCCCCGGGCTAAAACGGTTGTGGGGGCTAAACCACAACGTTTAGCCCTGTAGCCCTGGCTAAACTGCAACCATCCTTTTTAGCCCCGGCTAATTTGTGTTTTAGCCATGGCTAGTGGTACAAAAAGGGGCTGAAAAGAGGCTAGTGGTACAAAAAGGGGCTGAAAAGAGGCTAGTGGTACAAAAATTTAGCCCTGCCCATTTTTCACATACTGTAGTGCTAAGGCGGGCTAAAGAGGGGGCTAAACTACCTCAGTTTAGCCCCGGCTAAACTGATCAAAGTTTCCAGTGTACCACCAATTCAATGGATGGAGGTGCAAGAATGAAGTCTGGCCGCCCTTAGAGCATGGCCACCCATGGCCTCAGAGGGTCTCTGACCTCAAGAAGATGAATAGTTTCAAGGGGCCTTTCAAAATGCTTCTTGACTCTGGATTCTAGCGTGTTAGAAATTGGGCCTTGAAATCACTATTGAGTTGACTATTCAATGATTATTCCTCTCATTCTACTTGTGATTGGTCCATTGACTATTTGATGCGCACTTTTGATACGTGAAGGGCATGCAAGGGTGGGGGAGTGTGAGTGCAAGGGCCCTTCAAATGTAGATGAATAATTTGAGAGGGTTAGTCCTAGCGTGCATGGGTGGGAATGCTCTTAGCCACGGGCCAGCCTCGAGGAGCAGGATCAGCTCGGGGATGCGGGCCGTTAATGAAGATCGACTGCCGCGATGGAGCGCTTGAACATGGGGAGATCTTCAGCAAAGCTGCGAGAATGGCGATCAGCGAGGGAGATGACATGTCTAACTGCATTGCTGACTGCATTGGTAGGAATGGAACGTTAAGGTGGTTACCCCATTTCCAACTGAATAAGAAATACGGATATGAGGCACTGAAATTATTTAGTGTTATTATTTTTCAGAGATAGGCAAGAAGAATTAGATTCCAACGCAAGTTGAAACATAATTTTTGGATGAAGAATGAATTAGTTACAAATTTTCAAAGTTGAAGTATGACGCATCCCATTCACGTCATATAGGTACACCTCTTTCTGTCTAAAGAAGATTTGTATTGCACACACTAAAGATGCTTGAACCAACAACAACGAACCCATAACCACACTTACACATACTAGAACCAACAAGAGAGAACCCATTCCCAACTGTAACTCATGCTACAACCAACACCGTTCTCGCATTGATTGTGGATAATGCCCCTAGCTGTTGGTGAAAGGAGCCAGTTGGGAATGGGGTAACCACCTTAACCCCTAAACGCCTGAATGACCAATTTTGGTTGATCATTATTTTCTGCAGCTGAAATGCAATTTTGGCCATCGAGATGATATTTTTTGAATTTGAGCTTAACTAATAAAATGTAGCTTACAAAGTCTAGTTTTCTCTCCATTTTGAAATTTTGAAAAATTCCTAAAATTGAATGATTTATAGCAATTACAAGTTCAGGGTCTATTACCGTGGCTCCTCCACAATGTTCCACGGTTTTAGGTTTTTGCACTGTATTTTTAAGTTTAAAAAAAAAAATTGAGCACGGTAAAGAAACTAATGTTTTTCTTTGTAATTTACAAATTTGGTAAGTTTTTTGAAATTTTAAAATATATTTTATAATTGATGTGAATTTTCTTTGCTTTTATCACTTCGAAAAATCATGATAATTTAAAATTTGCATTAATAATTTTGAAAAAAATCATATATTTTAGTTGACATTTGGTCTCATGTAGGAAAAATATGAAATTCAATTTTTTACTCAATAATAATGGTGAAAGATTGCCTACAATCTAAAGTTTCCCCACCACGGTGATAGGGTCAGGCATTTAAGGATTAACCCCTGAATGCCTATGACCATTGAATCATGCTTTACTCAATTTTGTCAATATAAATAAGATAAAAATCTAACCTTATATTTTTAGAAGATGGAGCCATGTGTCTACTATAAATCATGATTTTTCATAAATTTTGGTGAAAATTTGGAATTGCTATGATATTTTGAAGTGATTGTAGAGGAAATTCATATCAATTACAAAATATTCTCTAACCAAGGTGTAATTTATAATGAAGAACATTACAGTGAATGAAAATCATCTGTATCTAAATTTAGAAAATTGTTACACCATGGTAAAACTCACCGAACTTGTAACTCCAATAAAACATTCAACTGTGAGATTTTTCCAAAAATTCTAAGTCGAATAGAGACTAGACTGAGTAAGCTTCATTTTGTTGGTGAGTCTCAATTGCAATAGAACTCATTTCATGGCTTAAATTTATTTTAAGCAAAAAATAAAAAATAAAAAATAAAAACCCCAAAATACACTACATGGTGCACCGTTTTCACTACTCTTTTTGTACTTGGGACTTCTTGTGAAATCCAAAAATAACTTGGAAAAATGGCATAAACAATGAAAATCCGTCACAAAAAAATTGGATGAAATTCATCGTTCCTTCTTCATCCACCTACTACCTTAGAAATCCTGAGATCATTCAAAAATCATTTCTTTTTGGTCTTGTCGACACTTAGGGGTTAATGTGTTGCATTAGCTACACTGTACTCGTTTCATAAGTTGCAGTGGCCTTTGAAATATTTCATGACCTGGGTGGTCTGTTAACCCTTAACCCTTAAACGACAATGCCAGCCCCACGGGCTTGGTTTTAGTTTGGGAGAATCTTGCTCATAACTTCTACACCATTAAACCAAATGGGGTTTTTAAAATTCCAAACCGAGCACCTTAAAGAGATCTATACTTCTTTAGAATAAAGCTAAAGTAAATTAAACACAGAATCATGCTTAAAATGGAATGTAAAATGAGATTTCGGGTGTGGTATCAGGAAAGCTCGGCCTATGATGCTTTACTTGTCACATTCAATTTTTCCACTATAAATAATACAAGAATTCAACATTATATTTTTAGGAGATAAAGCCATGTGTCTACAACAAATCATAAAATTTTCATAAAATTTTGTGAAAATTTGAAATTATTATGATTTTTGAAAGTGATTGTAAAGAAAATTCATATCAATTACAAAATGTGCAAACAAATTCCTATTTTTTACCAAAGATGTACATTACATTGAAGAAAAGTTCAGTAAATGAAAGTCATCTGTGTATCTAAATTTGAATATTTTTTGCTGCTCCATGGTGATACCCATTGAACTTGTAACTGCAATAAATCACTCAATTTTCAATGATTTTCAAAAATTCAAAGTAGAATAAAAATTAGGCTTGGCAAGCTTCATATTGTTAGTTAACCCTTAAACGTCAAGGTAAGCCCCATGGGCTTATTTAAAAGAGAATAATGAAGAAAAAAAGTTGATTTTCTCAATCAAATCAAGCAAAACTTGGTGCGTTGGAAAGCTCCTGAAAAAGCAATTTAGATTTCAAATTTTCGCCTCATTTGAGAGATTGTGGAATCTTTGGTAAGCAATCAAAGTTATCAAATTGAACAAGTTTTGAGGTTGGGGCAGCTGAAGTTCAGCAGTGCCGCAGTGCTACACTGCTACAATGCTATCCAGCAGTGCACTGCAGAGCCGTTTTTGCAAAAAATAAAATAAAATAAAATAAAATAAATATATATATGTCCCCCAAAAAAATTTAGATTCCTTCTGGGATGCCCTGTCCAGGCCCTCTTGACGTTTAAGGGTTAACCTCTGAACATCCAAACGACCAAATTTTGGTCGCTGCCCAAATCTAACGGGCTTCCTAGAATAATAATAATTTTTTTTTCAAATATAAAAAATATTTTAAAATACTACATCAAGTCTACTTTCCAATTCAATTTGAATTATGTCGATCCGAGTTAAACTCCACCCAGGAGAATTTTTCAAAGTGAATCACTTCAACATTGTCTTAGTGTTACTGAATTTTCTATTTGGGGAAAGTAAGGATGTTCCTCCATCATTTCTTTTGCTTTCTTCAAGTTTACAATAGATAAACCAACTTTAACCAGCGTTTTTTTTTCTAGCGAAAGAAAGTTGCTGGCAGTTGCTTCAAAGCTATCCCGAAGCAGCTTCCAGCAACTTTCTTTCGCCAGAAAAAAAAACTCTGACTTTAACCAATCATCCTAAATTTTAAACTCTAAAAGTAAAAATTAGAATTTATACAAATTTTCAAAGGTTAATGCTTTTAAATTCAATAAAAAATATCTAAAGTTATTTTTGGAAGTTTGACTGTACAAATAATTTGTAGAGATGATGCCCCACATTTTGTCTATTGAACCAAACTTCATCAAACATATCAAAGGCACATGTTATAACACATCTATGTTTTGTCCAATATCCCTCAGGCTTTTAAGGGTTAAGAGACATACTAAGCCCCTCAGGCTTAGTTTCGTGGGAATATAGGAGAAAACTTTACTTTGTCTCAACTAAAAAATAAAAGGATTGGTGCTTCTGAAAGGTATTGAAAATAGGAGAGCAGATTCCCAACTTGCGCCTAATTTGATGGACTATAGAGTTCATGGTGATTGAAAGAGTGTATTGGGAAAGTGAGGGATATTTTTGGACAGTGGATTTTGAGCCAGCCTTAGAGGGGTCACTAGCGTTAGAAGTAGAAATATAGGTGAGAACAAATAAAAGGTACCATAAATACATTCGAGGTAAAAATTACAATTTTATTATTCATAACATAGGGGTCATAGAATGTGTAGTGGAAGGTTATAAGTAACATAGGGTCTTATTTAAAAGACCATATTAGGAGTTATTAAACTTAGGATACCCCCTTTTTTATTCAAAGTTTGGGACTAACAATGGCACTACACCGCATGGGCTGTAATGTTCTTGAATTAATTGAGTGGACTTCAAACCCTTACCGTGGTTTCTTGTAGGCCGCACAATCGATGGGGCAGCATGGCCGATTCACGGCTGTAGGCAGCTCATTAGGGTTTTGCCAACGACTCTCTCCTCGTCCACCTCCGCATGTGTTCACTTCTGCCGATTCATTCTACACCCCGCCGTTGCGATTTTGTTGAGCGCGATAGCGCTAGGGAGATTGCGCTGCGTGCTTCAGAACAATGTGGTTTTGCTATGCGGTTTATTTTGATGCGTTGTGATTGTTTTGCTCTGCATTGGCTTCTGTTTTGAGCGTTCTTTCATACATCTGTTGTACACGCGGCTGGGATCAGTGGGTGCGCTGTATGCGGTTTTAGTTGGCTAGGGTTTTAGGGTGTTAAGCGTGCACTTTCAGCTGTTGTTGAGTGTGATTTTTTGTAATCTGCTGCTATAGTGACTAATTACAAGGTTAAGCTTTATAGTGTTGCAGATGAGAGCGCCAGACCGATGTTGTTGAGTCCATTCGTGTGCCAATCAACAGATACTTACCATGATTTGCGTGTGCGTTTGGAGAAAGGCTCCTGTGTTGATTGGCCCTTTGAGTTTTGGGACTTTGACGACCAATGCCGCATCCGAAAGAAGTTTGAAGCAATGAATCTGGTCACAGAGCGGATGTACGTGATTCTAAAAGAGGACCAGCAAGAAGGGGGCGCCGCGAAGAAAAGGCGTTGTGATGAAGTTGGAGGAAGTGGCAGCAACGACCTCACGCCAAGCCTTCACGTTGAGCCACTCCAATTTCCAGATCTAGACTTACATTTGGGTGTGAACTTTTTGAAGTACGCAGTTTGTAAATGTGTTTGTGAACACAAATTTTTTTTGCTGCTCTTTGTTGAATTTGATGTTGAAGTTCAATTCTAAACCCGACATGTTGAGGAGCTCAAGGCACTTGCGTGTTGTTGCGTTGCTCGTTGCAAGCTAAAGTTTGCAATGTTTGTTATGGTGTATGTTATTGTTGTTGTGTATGTATGAATTGTGCAGTTGCATACAAACCATTCAATTCAATGCGTGTTTTAGTATCAGTTGGCGTATGTTTTCACCATTGCATAAACCCTTGCAAAACCCTAAACTATGCAAAATCCTAATTTTTTTAATTAACATAGCATATCAAAATTTAAACCCATTAATAGATTACGTTTATCAATATGGTACACTATAATAGCCCACGTTAGAGAATTATGTAACAATAGGGTACCAAAAAAACATTGAACAAAAACTAATACCCCCCCATTAAATACTCTTTGGTCTCATGTATCTCTTTATTTTTTATGAAGAGTGACCCCCCCCCCCCCCCCCCCCCCCCCGAGGATCCAGCTGGTATGAGTAGGGCATGCGCGTGGGCATGTTTTCGCATGAGGCCGGGAGCATGGCTCGGTGGGGTCCGGCCGGGTTGGCAGTGTTAGGCCAGGATGGCGGGGATTGAGTTAGCCGGACTGGTAGATATTGTTCTTGAATTTTTTATAAAATGCACATCATACTTCATTAATTTTATTTCTACAAATTTGTATATTTATTTGAATAGAAAGCGCAAAGTCCCAAAATAAATCTATAATTCTAATCCCAGATGATTTTTCACAAAGTTTTTTGGCATTACACATCAATAAACCTCAGTTGAAGAGTTTTATTTTGAACAATTAAATATCATCTGTCACTAATGTCACTAACCTCTATTTCTGGGGTCTCGTCTAGGGTTAGTGACATTATTGACACATGATATTTACTTTAAAGTAATATGCCTAGATATTCAAAAAGTAAAGTGTCTACATATTTCTAAAAAAAAATATTTAAATAATATCTAGGCACTTCTTATTAACCCCTAAGCGTCCCTAGCTTATTTGGGCTGAAAAACATCATTGCTTTTGATGTGTTATAGGTCTAAATGTATGTGGGGTATAGAAATCTTAGCCATACAATCTTGTAATATACTTGTTGTAGATGATGTGAATCAAATCTAGAGTCATTTGGCCATATAGATTGCAAGATCATAGTGTTTTAGTGTTAAAAATGAATGGTGAAATTTTCCTAACAACACGACTGGAGGTGAAATTCGTTTTCAAAATTACTGAAATGAAAAAAATTTAAACTACAAAATGGTTCAAAATCATCATATAAACAGATTGGTACCAAAAAAACTCATGAATTTGTTTTAATGTGCCCTTAAAATGGCCTTGCAATGTCAAAAAGTAGCCCAAAAAGTGACCAATTTGACCCAAAAAGCAAAAAGTGTCCAAATTAGACTCATGCACTCAAATGATTCCTAGACATTCAGAACAACATTGATTGGCATGGAAATCTAAGCATGATAACTATACTTCAACGGATATCTAACCCAATTTTTATTTATTTATTGAAAATAGACATTAGATGAAGGAATGCAAGCTCCCGAAGTTGCAGCCATCAAGATGCACAAAAACTATCCAAAAAAAGACCCCTAGTTTCAAATGATCACCAAAAATTCAATACATCTTGAATTGATCTTAAATTTTTATCACTTAAAGAATACATCATGCGGTTCGATTTTCCAAATTTCATTAAAATCAAACATTTTTTGCAAAAGTTACAGCTCTTCAAAGGTGAAAATACCCAAAAAAACGTCCATATATTTTAAAACAAATGTTTCTCGAACTCTACATTCTTCCATTTGAATAAATATGCAAATCTGTAGAGTATAATTAATGAAATATGATGAGCATTTTATCAAGAATTCAAGAACATTATTCACATAATTATGCAAATGAAGCAAATGGTTTAATTTTTGGAGAACAAACCCCCTTGAAGGTCAAGAGAAGGAAGAAGATTTAATTGATTGAATCTTTCAGTTTTGTATCAACTCTGGCCAATCCCCGGCTAGACCTCACCAACCCAACTCAATTCCACCGACTCGGCCCGACCCCGTTGACCTCACCAACCAAATCCAACCCCGCCGATTCCACCGACCTTGCCGACCTCACCGACTCGGCCTGACCCCACCAAACCCGCCGACCCAGCTGGAGCGCACCGATCCAGCTCGAGCCCACCAACCTGACTCACCCTCGGCCCATTACGACCCCTTCATTGAACCTTTTTTTTCAAAAAAACTATGCCTTATCACAATATCGTTGCAACCTTGGCACAGATGCCCGTAAGGTGAAAATATTGATTTGATACCTTCGGAATGCCTGCTATTTGAACCCATGTCATGTAACGGTTAAGCTAAAATTCAATTGAATCCATTTTCATGGCATAAATTTATTTTAAGCAAAAAAGCAGAAATATCCAAAATACACTACACGGTGAATCATTTTTTACAACTCTTTTTGTAGTTGGGACCCCATGTAAAATCTAGAATTAAGATGAATGATCTAAATTTAGTTTGAAGGAGTGGCGTGACCAAGCAAAATCTTTGACAAAATGAATTGGATGGAAATCATCCATGTAGCAATAAAAATTGAATAGTTGGTTACATTCATAAGCCAAATTTTGGCCTCCTAGACGTTTAATGGTCAAATTTTTTCCACATTTTTGAACACCATATTCACAAACTTTCCTTTCATTCTTTTAAGAATTATTTCTTGGTACATTGTAGTGTACCAAAATGAAGCAAAATGTGTAATGTATTACCTTAATTGACCAAAACAAGAAAAACTCGTTTGACATACTTTGAGAAAAAAAAAAAAAAAAAAAAAAAAAACATGATTGGACAAAACCTTGTGGAATTATGCATGGTTATAGTTGTCATGAATGAATTATCCCCACTTTAGGGTTAGAAAGAATTTGCATATTCTGGCTTGTGTGGTTTTAGGGTTGATCGGAACACTGAGGAGTGTACCGTAGTAGGAAGGCAGGGTCGGCACTTTTATGTCGAATAATTAATTAAAGTTTGAAAAGTAGGGGTCGGCACTTTCAAAAATAATTATTAAAAATGCGGCTATTAATAACTAATATTGAATTTTACTAGCGGCTACACGTTTTCCTTCGTTTTTTGTCTACAATTTTTGTTGACTTCATTTTTCTTGATTTCGACAATATACTTGATAAGTTTATTTATTTTTTCGACATTTTTATGGGGAATTATTTTCTGCCAACCCTGCCTTCCTGGTACGGTAGTATCCGAGAAGTCTGAATGCAAGGGTTTAGGGTTGTCATACTAGGTGGCACGTTTAATCGTGATCAGGGTTTAGGGTTTTTAGTAGCGCATGAGGGAGGGATTCCTCACATTTTGAGGCGGCTGGCAGTCCGCATCCACTTTATTTTCAACTTTATAAACTCATTAGGTGAAGAATTCATACATCGCTTGATTTCAATTTTTCTAAATGTTGCTCTTGTTTTGAGGTCAATACGGATGTTTTTAATGTTCATCCTCTTGTAAGCCAGAGACACTGATCTTTACTCCTATAGGTCTAGGGTAAATGCATGTGTTCATATTCAGTTTTGAATTTATAGTAGTACCTCCATAGATTGTCCATTCCGACTCGTATTATATAGTAGTATTTGGAATAGTTCTACACCTCTTATGGATTTTAGATAAAAGATTGAGTTAAAATTCATGCCGACATGGTTTAAATGAGCTGTTGGGGTCTCAATTTGAACCATTCTACAAACAATTCTACACCTCTTACGGATTTAAGATGAAAGATGGAGTTAAAATTCATGCTGACATGGTTTAAATGAGCTATTGGGGTCTCAATTTGAACCATTCTACAAACAACAAATGTCAAATATACACCAACGTATCTACTATCCCAAGGGACCTTTAACCCTTTAATGTCCCGATTCAACACTGTTTTCAAAGATTTGTTATAAAATGGTTGATGAAAAACAAAAATGGAGTTGATGTACAAAACAAAGTTGTAAATGTCAATGTGTAGATAACATCTGTACGGTTGGATTCATCATATTTATTATTAATATTTTAAAAGTAATTTTGCAAGGTTTTCTCTTGAAATTCAATTAAAAATCCAAAATTAACACAAAAAAATTTAAAAATATTGTAATGAAATTAGAATGACATGCACTACGAGATGGTATGGTTTCCATTATTTGATTCTACTTACTATGGAAAATCGTATTTAAGGTCTTTCTTTTTGAACTAAGATTGAAACTTGACATTAATCACTTTTGTAATTTTTCAAAAATTCACATTATCTTATTTGGAAGATCCATACTGTACAAATGGTATTCAACTAGCACAAGAATGAAAAAAAAAAAAAAGGATGAAAAACATCCGGTACCTACAGAAATCGAGCTGCTGAAATTCATCCGGCGTCCAGATTCTGGACGCCGGCGCGCTAAAGGGTTAAGGGTTGAGTATTTACATGTGTCTCAATTCCAGAACAATACGTGATAACACTTTAAAAATTCATTTAAGCTCTGAAGATTGCAATCTCATTTAATCTTCATTTGAGTTTGCCTGTGTGCTCGTGCTATTTCAGTTAATCTTGTTTTAGGGTTTAGAATATGCTAAATTTCTTATTCCAATCTTTTTAGGTAGTGCTACCTTGGTGCGTTTTTGTAGAGATGGTTCTCATTTGAATTTCCATTGTTGATGTTGTTCTGTATAGATGCAAGGTTTCTCGCCTCAGTGGCATGAATTTCTATTGAATCAATAGAGTTATCCTTAAAGTCACCTTGTGTTCGAATAAGATACCGTGAATTTCGCATTAATGTACTCTTATTTGTTCACCCCAAATAGTTAAAAGGTAGGGAAGAGCTTAGTGGTCTCTCATTATTAGGTGTGTAAGAGCTTGGTGGTTTTCAAACTCATAGAAAACTAGTTTAGCCGTCAAGAATGACGGCTAAACTAGTTTCCCTTGAGTTTAGAGACCACCAAGCTCTTACACACCTAACAATGATAGACCACCAAGCTTTTCCATACTTTTGAACTATTTGCGGTAAACAAATAAGAGTACATTAAAGCAAAATTCACGGCATTTTATTCAAACACATAGTGACTTTAAGCATAACTTTAATGTCTATGACCCCAAAATTCGTTTTTGGTGGTGGCCAGGAAATACGGGGCCCGAAATTCATGGAACTGGCATATTTTGGGGGGTCCACGTCAGCATGGGGAAAATATATGAGAGGGTCCACGTCCTCTGGAACGATGAGCTGGAAATGATGAGCTGGAATCCACGACCCCGGTGCCAATCACGTCTGTCAACCTGACCCGTTTACTGTAACACCATAGCAGGTTCGCCACCAGGCAAACGAATATTTATTTTTTTTGAAAAAATAAGGTTCGCCTCTCAAAAACTGAATTTCTCAATTTTCGTTTTTTAGCAAAAAATCAGTAAAAATGACCTTAACCCCTAAACGCCCACGCGGACACATTATGTCCAAGAATAATTTTGTAACTTTGATAAGTTTTTTGGATCCCATGATTTCAACTAAATGAAAACTAGAGAATTATTGATGTTTGTTTAGAAAACACAAAAATCCTTCAAGATGGACAATTGTGTTGATTCGTTCGCCAGATAAAAATTAAAACTCCAGTATAAGTGAACTTGGGACATGACAGTTAGGGAGGTTGATGACCTAGTTACCGCTCCCTCCCGGTTCTACATATTGTCAGCACCGATCTGAGATTTATACTTCAGGAAACCCTTACAAACCCTATGATCTTTCTTCCTTTCTTCCACTACAAACCCTATGATTTACTTGTCCACCTACTTCTGTCGGATCCTACAGTTCCATTTTAATACTACTTTGAAATTCATGTGCTGGTTGGCATTGCTGGCAGCTTCACGAGCATGTGACTTGGTGCAAAAGAGTTTGATTCTCTTTAATCCCTAAACGTCACAGCATCCAGAAACTGGACGACGAATGATTTCAAAGCCTTCTCACGTTCTCATCAACGCTTGGATGAAACTCATCCAATTTTCTAGAGATTCTTCACCAAGTTGTTGTCCTATCTAATGGCTGGATTTAGTCATACTAGAGTACATATTTTTCTAAAATTGAAAATGTAAAAGTATGTCAAGTCGTTGACCAAGCCAAAATTGCATTGACTCTAGTTCAAAGTGGAATCGTGAAAAATGAGGTCATAAATTTAAGAAACACAAAAATTTCAAAGTATCACCACACTTAAGAGTATCTCATTTCAAACTCATTCCAAAAAAATTTACTCAAAAAATATTGAAATTTAGTTTGTAATTGAATTTAGAAGGAATTTTTAATTTTAACTTTCAAATTTTATAATTAAATATTGGTAATTGTATTAGTGAATCAAACCGTACGGATGGAATCTAAAATTCAAGATCTAGAACTTTCATATGTATATCAATTCTAGAATATTCTTCTAAATGGTAGTTTATAATGTTTTCTCTCAAATTGTCAATTCCAGGGACACCCTGGTACGTTAAGGGGTTAAATTCTCTTCACAAGTAATTTTCCTAAGAGTCCCTGCCTCAACACTTGTAAATACATTTTAAACCAATGTGATTACAGAGAATTAGTCCAGATAGATTCCACAGGGTTGCCAAAATGTAATTAAAATAAATAAAAACGTAAAAAACCAAAAATTATGAATACCAAAAAAAGAAAATACAGTAAATTATTTTTAGCTATCTCTAGCTACTTCTAAGCTATTTTGGGCCATTTTTTTTTTCTTGAAAACGACAACCAAGAAATTCATTTTTTGAGGAACAAACCTTATCATTCAAAAAATATTAAATATTCATTCATGGGGTAGTGACCCAGCTGTGGTACTACGGTAGCAATTTTGACGCCCTCTTGTTGAATAATTATCATTATTTTTTAAATGGACTTTGGCAAAAAATAATTCCTTGAAGTCCGTTATTTGCCCTACAAAATATTTTATGGAAAATAATTTCTCTAAAATTCCAGCAACTGTTTTCAGAATTAATTTCCGTCAAAAATGGATATGATATTGACATGCATTTTTTAACACTATATCCTACGTTGTGGTCGGTTTCGACATTAATTAATTAATTTTTGTCCCAATGTGCCACATGTCATCTTGTGATTGGTTAAAGGTGACGTGGACTTCTCAAAATCTAATGTGGACATTCAATTTTGACACATGGCTATTTGAATTCGATCCTTATATACAACATATTTTCTTTTGGAAGTTACTATGTTTTTGGACTTAATTTGTCTTTATTTGATTTGATTGGATAGTTGATGTTATATGATTGAAGTATATTTGTACATTTGTCTCACTGACGAAAATAGGTGGTCCTAGTGAGTGGAAAAATGAATAAATAAAAATGAAAAAGTTCTTGCTCTACGCTCTAGGCTCCATGCTCTAAAGTCATGTACTAGCATGACCAACGCTCTGACAAAGCAATTCTGGAAATGAGTTGCTGGTATAAATAACCGGTTGGTTTGGTCATCTTCAAAAACTACATCCGAACATCAATCTTTTCGAATCAATCATTGTTGTTGTGTTTAGTTTTAGAACTTCAGTTTTTGTAAGCACTTAGATATAGTACATCTTTGTATGCTCTTGAAATTTCAAGTGCTAATCATTGTTTTAAATTTTTTGAGAATGTTTGCAATGAATGACCTGTTAATTTTGCTCAATTTTTTTAGAAATCAACTCATGATCAAACCTTATAACTATATATTCCATAAGGTAGATAGTCCTGAAATTTGATATATAAGCTCACAACTAAGTCCTCATTGAACTTCAACGGTGAGGTTTTCTACATGCATACCAATTGACATATACAACTGCATTCTTGAAAGCATTGTGAAAAGTGATAATATTTCAGTGTTGAGAATGGTCGTTTAGGGGTTAAATAGCTTAAAAACAACAAAATATTTCAAAAACTAATTTATTCTATTTTCGATTTTCTGTCTTCAGAATTTTCTAATTTTTACGTTTTTTATTTTTAGAATTATTTTAGGACGAACCTGTTTTTTATTTTTAGAATTATTTTAGGACGAACCTGCTATGGTACTATGGTACCTCTCATTGCAGTCTCAATCGGCGCATTCTGTCTTTGTCTCTGTGTCGTCATCTCTCACCCCGACTCTGAATCACACCCCGGGCGATGGCGATCGAGGGTTTGTGAGTTCTGCCTCCGTGAGTTCGTGTTCATGATATTTGGGTGTGTGAGTTCTGTGAGTGTGTGGTTCGATCGAGGGTGTGAGTTCTGTGAGTTCTCCCTCCTGTGGTGAGAGTTTCCGCGGGTCTGTGTTTCCGATGGCGAGAGTGAGTTTCCGGGCGATGAGGGTTGTGGTGTTGCGATGGCGAGTGCGCTGTGAGGGCTGTGAGGCTTTGGTGAGGCTTTGAGGGTTCGATCGGCGAGTGATCTTCGACGGTTCTCCCGTGAGTGGCTGTGTTTGTGCGTTCGGAGTAAGCGCAGGGGTCGAGAGCGTCAGGGGATCAGAATTTTCTGGCGACGGAATGATGAGGGTGATGAGTGTGCGATCGGAGTGCGACGGAGCGATGAGGGTGATGAGTGGATCGGAGTGTCTGTGCTCTATGTATTTGTGCATTGAGTACATGGTGAGCTTAAGGGAAGTGAGTAGGTCATCGAGACACGTTTTCGAGATTGATGGGGGAGAAACTTCTGGGTTTGAAACCCTAATTCAATTTTTGGCAATGAAACTACATACTGTGCCTTTGAGGATTTCTTTAGGTGTTGCAGCACTGATGTCAAAAGTGAAATGTGAATTGATTTTTATTTTTTTATTTTTTTATTTTTTTAAAGTGAAATTTTTATTTTCGCTTGCATGTGAAATGTGAATTGGTTTGCTGACGTGGACCCTCATTTTATGTGAAATGTGAATTGGTTTGCTGATGTGGACCCCCATTTGCTTTAATTAATCGTAACACTTCAATTAAAACATCAAAATTCAGCACATGGTGACACTATGTACCCAAAACAATGTCTATAAGAACTGAGTATAACAATGAGAGTAAAAATTCAATACATAATGATTTGAGTACCCAAAACAATGTCTATAAGAACTGAGTATAACAATGAGAGTAAAAATTCAATACATAATGATTTGAGATGTTGGGAAAGAAGTAATACATGTGCTTAACCCCCACCACTTACGTAATTTTTGCTAAAAGACTTTACAATACATATCCAAGCATAATATATGCAATGCAATACATATCAAAATGTTGTAGTATAACAAAATGTTTCCCTACATGTAACGCAATATATATAGTCGTGCTCTATTATGAAACTAATCATCTTTGCCTTCCATACAATATTTGTCAAAATGCATTGCATATAGTATGTACACATGGAAACTTAGATAAAAAAACCTATTGATACATACTATATGAAATATTCCTTGAATAAACATGTGCATTCAATAATCCATTTGAAACAAGGAAGCATTTAAAAGATAAAGATATGTGTTTAAGATGGTACCTTCTCTACTTCAATTGACCACTCCAAGCAAAGAAGTCCATATGTATATCTCACTTCCTTTTGACAGGGTTCATAAGTGTTCAATCCAATGGTTACTATTTATGATCTAAAACTAATTGAAATCATTTGAATTATTGATGGAAAATATCAATGGCCATGATTTGGAAAGAAATGAATAAATGTAACTCTAAACCCTAAACTTAGCAATCCATGATGCGGTCTATTGAATATGCAATCAAATATAATACATTACAAGTTAATTGCACGTGAACAATCATTCTTTGCAATATGTATCAATGCACATTTGTATAGAAAAAATTGAAGTCTCCAAGAGGACCCTACTATTTCAAGAGCACAAATCAGACTAAAGAATTATAATAACAATAATAATAAAATTTAAAAATAAAAGTAAAAAATTTGTTGTCCGAGGTGGATAAGCGCCGTCCAAGTTGAACAAAGAATGTATTAATTTTTTATTTTTTATTATTATTTTAATTTTCCAATTTGATTTGATTTTTTATTTTTTTTGAAACAAGAGGATGAAACCCCATTGAATTAATGAAGGTCGCACACACCAAACCAGAGGAGACAAGCCTCTCCGACGAGAATTTTTTTTTTCCCAATTTGATTTATGCTACTAAAGAAGTGGAGGCCTCTTGAATGCCTCAATATTTTCTAATGTAAAGCGGAGGTCATCAACTAGGGTTAGTGGACATTCATCACACACTCATCTACACATAGTCCGTACTAACATAGATGTAGCCCGGGATGTATTTTCACCCGAGCCCCTTCATACAAGGTAAAAGAATCTCTGTTCTTACTTTGTATCTTTTACACAAAAATTTCATCAAATTAAAACTTCACCATTAATGGGGTCAATTATTCAAAGGATTCTAGAGTAGGTCATGTGATTACCGCGCGAATACAATTTGCTCTATTAATTTCCAACAATTCAACCAATCACTTTTCTCATAATGTTCAAAAGCAAAATAATCTTCACCATTTATTATTCGACCTACTAATTGTAGAAGAAAAGTAGTATTTTCCATGATCGCACAACCACGGCAAACCTTAGCTACATCAGGAATTTCGGACCCCACTGATTCAGCACTGATTCAGTGCGATTTCCGATATTTCAAGGGTTCGTACGATTTTCACACTGATTCCGCATCGTTGCGTCATTCATCGCAACTACACTGATATGACACGATGTTCGTACAAGCGGATATAGTACTGATTCGACACGATTGATACATCCATTGAAAACGTATGAATTCAGCACTCTTTATAGTCGTCAAATGTCGTGTTTTAATCGTCTTTAAAACTACACTGATTCAGTGCGTTTTTCGTGCGACATCATCTTTTCCATATCTAGATTTTCTTTTCTTTTTATATCTAAATTTGATCAAAATAGTATTATTAAAAGATATAAAATAAAATAAAATAAAATAAAAAATAAATACTTTCCTCGCTACCCACTTCAACTACACGGAAATTGCCCGCACATGCGGTGGGGCCCACCATAGCTTCCCAAGCTCTATCGCCACCGGTGGGATTTGAACTCTCATCCTCCCGGTTGCTACTCAAGTTCCTAACCACCAAACCACTTTAAACTCTTCATGCATAGAATAGAACTCCACTGGTAATTATCAAACTTTTATTTTCAGCGGACTTTGAATGTTTTTAACTATGTGAAAAAAACTTTTTTTCCAAATTTTTCTTTTGCACTAGATTATGTAGGACGTTTTCTATATCTAGGATTTTTTTCATAATTTTTTGAATTTTTTAAATTTTTGCCAAAATCGTGACGGCAGAACAGGCTGTGAGCTGTTTATTTTTTTCAGCGGACTTTGAATGTTTTTAACTATGTGAAAAAAACTTTTTTTCCAAATTTTTCTTTTGCACTAGATTATGCAGGATGTTTTCTATATCTAGGATTTTTTTCATAATTTTTTGAATTTTTGAATTTTTTGCCAAAATCGTGATGGCAGATCAGGGATTCAGGGCTGTGAGCTGTTTTTTTTTTTCAGCGGACTTTGAATGTTTTTAACTCTGTGAAAAAAACTTTTTTTCCAAATTTTTTTTTTGCACTAGATTATGCAGGACGTTTTCTATATCTAGGATTTTTTTCATAATATTTTGAATTTATTTATTTTTTGCCAAAATCGTGGTGGTTGTGAGCTATTTTCTTTTGCTCCTATGATGAAAAGTACAATGATAACCAATAATACCAAATTTGAATTCTAAAAATATAAAATGTTATTTCTTTGAAATTTTAATGTGTATTGCTTCTAAACTCTATAAATGTAGATCTAAAAATGTTTTGGGAAATTAAACCGGAAGTATAATTTAAAGAAGATTCTTGGAATATTCCAAAATATTCCAAAATATTCCAAAATAATATAAAATATTTTGAAAGATTTCAAAAGATTCCAACAAATATATTAAAATATTGTACACGGATGTCGTACGAAAATAATTTGCATTATAATAGATACTGAAATCGCACGAATATAATAAATGGCATTAATATGATACGTATACGATACTGAATTCGCATTAACTAAAACCGCACGTTATCCGTGTCTTATCAGCCATGTGATGTAAATACACGATTAACGCACGGATTCCGTCAAGCACGACTTTCGTGCGGAAACAACACTTTTTTGATAATCATTGAAAAGACACTGCATCGACACTCTAGTAATGCATGTCACTTCCGTACCGTAACAACACTTCTAAATGCACGTATGACGTGCGGAATCAGTGTTTAACGATAAACGCACTGAATCAGTGCAGAATCAGTGGGGTCGGAAATTCCTGATGTATTAGCTAGAACAAAGAATATTTTGACATGTTCAAGTATTAATTTCTTGCTTTCCATCTCAAAAATGATGTCCTATTTTGAAGGACAGGCGGCAATGATCTACGTCAAAGGTGAAGAAGTGTCAAAATTCTAAGAGCAAGATCATCAACATTCATTTTCTATTCACCAAACCTGTTTCTCAATAATAAAGTACAATTTATTGCGTGGAGTTTGATATTTGCACATCAAATATTTTCAATATTAATGGCGAGTGGTGGTTCTCACATCAAGTATTTTGTTCTATTCTCTGACAAGACCCCCCGGTACACAACTCTCGTATTATATGGCATTGATTATAATTGCTTATATTGCATTTTAGTCCAATCAAAAGTGACATAATTTGTTTTTAAGTAAGAAATTCTTGTAGCCTTTCTAACAAAGAACCCAAAAATGTAATTATATACATGAATTGAATATTCTTCAAAAAGAAAATAATAGCATTAAAAACCTAATATGTGAGTTTTTTTTCATACATGTAGCATAGGCCACTTAGCTACCCAAAAATTTTGTGCCTTTTAATAAAAAAAGTTAAGATTGTTTTATTATAAATAAAACACTGCCAATGACTTTTAATTTTAATTGGAGACAACTTTTCGTATGGATTTTTTAAACTTATGTATAGGTGTTTGAATTCTTTATATATGTTGTGGAGTTTTTTTTAATAAAAATGCAACCCAACATTATCCATGTCTCATTTTATTTAATTTGGGCCTCACTCAACTTTATGGTCCTTCGATTTTTTTAATAAATTGATATAAATTTTACAAAAGCTGTTCTCTAAGCCATTTTAATGTTGATGCCCCCCGCTTATAATATGGAAGTTACATACTTGGGACAAGACTATGCTCTTACTTTATGAAGTTAAGTTTAGTAAATTTATTCTCCTTCATTATGATTGTCATAGACATACATACATACTTATATAAGATGGTAGTTAAGGAAGTTAGGTTATCATGATATAAATAAACATTGACATGACAAGACCAATTTGTATTAGCAACACAAGTTACCATTGTTCTTGAATCCAATCTATCTTTGTTAATTCTTGTCCATCATCCTTGTCCATGTCCGCAACAGTTTGCTAATACCAAAATTTATTTTAATTTGTTAATTTTCTTCTTGAAATTACAGTGATTGTAATATGGAATCTTTAAATGAGACACGTCTCAATGACCTAATTGCTCACATCAATGCTTTACAACAAAAATTTTTTGAAGAAATGCAAGAAGTTTTAGCAACAAATAAATCAAGGATGGATCAAATGACTCAAGAGAACTTAATGCTTCACGATACAATCACACGTTTAGAGGAGATTGTTACATCCTTTCCTCACATGTCAAGTATTACCCAAAGTCGAGAACATATCATCAAGGATCCCAAATTGAGCATGCCAGAGAAATTTGATGGGACACGATCCAAGTTTAGAGGATTTTCCAATCAAGTAAAATTGTTTATACGGATGCAGCCTCAAAGGTACTCAACCGAGATATCTAAAGTTGGTCTTATTGGTACTTTGTTGTAAAGCACTCCTCTTGCATGGTTTGGCCCTCTTAACGAACAAAATTCGCCTCTGCTTGAAAATTTTGAAGCATTTATGGAAGAATTTTCTACCACATTTGGAGATGTCGACAAAGCAAGGATGGCAGACAGTAAAATTAGGGAATTACAACAAGGCAGCCGCCCTGCATCAATATATGCCTTTGAGTTTAGACAATTGTCATGCGATGTCGACTGGGAATCAGATATGGCTTTGGTGAGACAATTTTATTGGGGATTACGTGAGGATGTAAAGGATCTTTTGTTAACAATGCCAGATGTTTCAACATTGGTTGAAGCAATTTCTCAAGCAGTTAAATGTGATAACAAACTTTTTGAAATACGCCAAAATAAAAGACTTGTACCACAAATTAGAGTACCACTCTCTTCTCCTCCTTCAACAACATTAGCATTACCTTCAAACCCTATCAATAATTATGACCCAACGCAAATTGATTCCATAAGATATAGAACATTAACTCAAGATGAAAAAGATCGTCGCCGACGTGAAGGTCTATGTTTATATTGTGGAGAAGAGGGGCATTTGGCATGTGATTGTAAAAAGAAACGAAGACGTAATTCGGAAAACTAGCTCTTCCAACCGTCGTTGGGACTATACGGTTGGATATGTCAACACCCACAATTGGTCCTATATTGTCTTCAGCACCGGTACCTTCTTACAATTTACATACTTCTATCCATTACAACAACCATGTCATACATGCCAATCCCTTGTTGGATTCGGGAGCCTCTGCTAGTTTTATCAATAAAACATTTGTAAAATTACATTCCATACCTTTAATATTAAAAAAAAAGCCTTTAAATGTAGAAGTCATAGATGGCCGATTAATTGCTTCAGGAGTAGTAACACACGAAACTATACCTATTTCTATTTCAGTTGAAGGGAAATTATGTGTTGTGTCATTCAATGTTATAGGAACTTCCTCTCATAGTCCAATAATTCTAGGTTTGTCATGGCTTACTGAGTTCAACCCTTCAATTGATTGGAAAATTAGAAACCTTTCTTGGAAAGACTCACTTCATATCAATAAAGTTAACCTAAAGGAAAATGATACTTTGATTGAATCTCAAGTTATTCCACAAAATCAAAATAAACAAAGATATAACCACTCATATAAAAAAGCACGTAGAAGATATTTTAAGTATAAAAAGTACCGTTACTGATAGGAGCAACTGCATTTATAAGGGCTGCAAAAGAAAATACACCATTTGTTATTTATACAACTCCAGTAAAAGAGGTAAGTCATGTTTCAAATGAACTTCCGGAACAATATAAAGATTTTTTGGATGTTTTTGAAAAGAAAAATGCCGATACATTACCAGAGCACTGTCCATATGATTGTACGATTGATTTGGAACCAGGAACTGAACCACCTTTTGGGCCTATTTATAAACTATCACAAACTGAAGTCACTGCACTTCGAGAATACATTGATGAAAATTTAGCCAAGAACTTTATTCAACATTCAAAATCACCCGCTGGTGCCCCAATCCTATTCGTCAAAAAGAAAGACGGTTCACTTAGAATGTGTATTGATTACCGTGGATTGAATAAAATAACTATAAAGAATCGCTACCCTTTACCATTAATTTCAGGTCTCATTGACCAATTGGGAAAAGCAAGAATATATACAAAAATTGATCTTCGTGGTACTTATAATTTGGTACAAATAAAAAATGGCGATGAATGGAAAACTGCATTTAGAACACGTTATGGGCACTTTGAATATAATGTTATGCCGTTTGGTTTAACTAATGCTCCAGCTGTATTCCAACACATGATGAATAATGTATTTCGGGATTTTTGGACCAATTTGTTATTATATATATAGATGATAATTTAATATTTTCAAAAAATGAAAAAGAACATAAGGAACATGTTTGTCTTGTTTTACAAAAACTTCGTGAAATTGGTCTTTATGCAAAACTTGAAAAATGTATATTTCATCAATATCAATAGAATTTTTGGGTTACATTATATCAGAGAGTAGTATCCCTATGGACCCTCGCAAAGTTGCAACTATTTTGAAATGGGAAGTTCCTAAAACAATTCGTGATCTTCAATGTTTTATTGGATTTTCTAACTTTTATCGATTATTTATTGAATTTTTTTCAGACATTACAGCCCCATTAACACAATCGCTTAAACAAAAAAAGTTAGAATAGAATGCTAAAGCAGAAATGGCATTCACTACTTTAAAGACAGCTTTTTCTACTCCACCAGTTCTTATACATGCAGACTTATCCAAACCTTTTACTTTGGAAGCAGACGCTTCAGACTTTGCCTTGGGAGCTATTTTATCTCAAATTGGAGAAGATGGTAAACTTCATCCGGTAAGTTATTTTTCACGTAAATTTTCTGCTGCTGAAATAAATTATGAAATTTATGATAAAGAATTGTTAGCCATTGTTGCTGCTTTTGAAGAATGGCGTCACTTCCTTGAAGAGGCTCAACATCCTGTGACAGTTACTCTGATCACAAAAATTTAGAATATTTTATAAGTGCTAGGATTTTAAATCGTCGCCAAGCTCGTTGGAGTTTGTCACTTTCCTGTTTTGATTTTGTTATTGTATATCGTCCGGGTAAACTTCAAGGAAAACCAGATGCATTGTCTAAACGATCATATCTTACACCTAAACCTGGTGAAGAGTCATATGATCAACAAAAAACAACCATACTGAAACCTCAACTTCTCCAACTTTGTGTGTTGACAACCATGCAAAAAGAAACCTCTCCACTTATTCAACAAATCTATGATGCTATGCCACGAGATACATTTAGTTGTGACATTCAACAACAACTTAATAATCACAAATCACTTAATTCTGATGATCATCTAAATAATTTTCAATTTAAAGATGGATTATTATACTTTAAAGACCTATTATATGTTCCAGCCGGATTCTCTCGTCTTCAAGTAATTCAAGCAAGACATGATTAACCATCAGCTGGTCATTTTGGTTTTAATAAGACAATGGAGCTAATTTCTCGTGATTTTTGGTGGCCTGAGATGTGGAAATTAGTTAAAGAATTCATTAAATCATGTGAAATATGTAGTCGATCTAAGGGTCCTTGACACCGACCCCATGGTTTACTTCAACCTTTACCTATCCCTTCAGGACCGTGGACTTCTGTATCATTGGATTTTATTACTGATTTACCAATGTCTATGTCTTATGATTCAATTCTTGTTATTGTTGATAGATTTACAAAAATGGCACATTTTACTCCATGCTCTAAGGCTATCACAGGAAAAAAAACTGCAAAACTCTTTTTAAATAATATATACTGTTATCATGGTAGCCCTGATGATATTCTTTCTGATCGGGGACCTCAGTTTATTTCAAAATTTTGACAAGAACTATTTAAACTTTTAGGTGTAAAAAAAAACTTATCTTCTGCTTTTCATCCACAAACAGATGGTCAAACTGAAAGAGTAAACCAAGTTTTAGAACAATATTTACTATGTATTGTCAATTACCATCAAGATGATTGGATAGAACTATTGCCATTAGCAGAATTTACTTATAACAACACGATTCATGCTTCTACCAAGTACACACCATTCTTTGCAAACTATAGACGACATCCAAAATTTGATACTTTTCATATACAAAATTCTACTTCAAATCCTGCAGCTAAAGATTTTGCAACCCGATTATTTGAAATCCATCAAGAAATCAAACTTCATCTTCATGAAGCACAACAAATCTATAAGACTAATGCAGATGAACAAAGAAAGGAACCACCACCTTTTAAAATTGGAGACCAAGTATGGCTCATTCGACCCCACATTCAATCTCAACGACCTTCAAATAAATTAGACTATAAAAAAATTGGACCATTTACTATTATTAAAAAAATCAATCCAGTCGCATTTAAATTGCGACTCCCTCATTCTATGAAAATACATTGTGTTTTCCATGTGTCATTGTTGGAACCTTATTATCAATCCATGATTTTAGATCGAACTCAAGTGCCTCCACCCCCTATTCAAATCAATGGACAAGAAGAATATGAGGTTGAAGAAATATTAGATTCAAAAATAAAACATGGTATACTTTATTTTTTGGTCCACTGGCGAGGCTATGATATCAATGAAAGAACTTGGGAGCCTATGATGAATTTAACTAATGCTCAAGATGCACTATATGATTTTCATAGAAAGTATCCAACAAAAGCATTTGCCGCTCCTCGAAGAACTCGTCGCTTAGGGAGGGGATGATGTCATAGACATACATTCATACTTATATAAGATGGTAGTTAAGGAAGTTAGGTTATCATGATATAAATAAACATTGACATGAGAAGACCAATTTGTATTAGCAACACAAGTTACCATTGTTCCTGAATCCAATCTATCTTTGTTAATTCTTGTTCATCATCCTTGTCGATGTCCGCAACAACGATTGTCCCAAGTAATGACAAAAGTGGTAGTATGTAATTGGTTGATGCACTCTATTCCATACACGCTAGGTGGTTGTTGTTGGAAAAGTTTTCACTTCTCACTTACCATCTTAGATGTGAATTAGTGCACAATTAGCAACTGCTGGGCAACTCTAAGCCACTTCACAATAGTACACTTGCACGGAACAGAGGGACAAGGGGAGGCGGATAAAAGTAAGGAACTGGTACCATGCATCGAACGATATTTTAATACTAAATGGCGGCCAAAAACCGTACTAGCTCGGGAATTGGGACAGTCAAGGCATCATAACTGGAACAATAACCACCTGGACCAGAGGTTGCCGTGGAGCGTTGAATTCAACCGCAAAGGAAATAACTTAACAGAAGCTAAGTTATCTCCAGCAGCTGGACGAGCGCAACATTAATTAAATGAATGACAGATAGTACGTTAATTAATAACTATAATCTCAATCTACACATCACTAAACTAACGATGTATCCTGCACTACCCATCAATTCATGGATAAAATTAGTTCCAAACCAAAATTGTGAAAGAGGTGACAGCCCCGGAGCAAGAACAGAGAGCTAGCATTTCATGATGTGCTAACAGTGTGTAAAGTAAGATGTTCTCATTAACTGCTATGATCTCCTTTCTAACAAACTGTCAAGCAAATTAAAGAATCTGTGACACCCCATACCGACAAACACTTGCACTCTAGCAGTGCATATCTGAAAGAATATCATCATTCATGTAACAACCTAGCTGGCTGTTGGAATAATGAATGACTGCCTAGAAATGACTGTACAAACTAAAGAAATAATTATTAGGAACCGAACGCACGGAAAAACTATGAGAACAATGGTCCAGCCTTGGAGACAGTTACAGCAAATGGCAAGGACTTTCGGAGGATAGAATGAAAGGATCGAAGGCAATGAAGTAGGAGGATTCAAATGCCGGGCGGGCTACTCTCAAAGGAGCCCGTGTCCACAAAAATCTGCGGCAAATCGTCAGACGCGTCCGACGGGGCACAACCAATGGCCGAGGAGTAGTCCGGCAGCACATCCCATGCCCGCAGCAGAAAGTCGAAGACCACGATGCAGAGAGTGGGAGGGTTCGAGAGATTGCGCCAGAAATACATCCGGTGCTGGTGGCCCACGGCTTTCAGTTGCAGGGGCTTACCCTGTCTGCCCATGCACAACCGGACGTACAAAGGGTGGGGCATCTCCACCATGGGCCCGACGAATTGGCGGCGGCGAAGGCCCAGGCCCCAAACGGCAATGGTGCTCGTGGTCGCATCCTCTATCACCGCAAACAGGTGGCCCGCGCACTCCACCATCTGGAAGCACTTGTACGCCGCTGGGGACGCCGCATGCGACGGGATGGGAATGCAATCGTCCGTCCACCGCTCGTGCTGCACGTCAAACGAGACCAGGATGGCCGTGTCGCCTCGACTGTCGCTCTGCACACCGTAGCAGAACACCAAGCTCCCGCACGGCGTGGCGCTGATGAGCTTGTCCTTGAGGTACAACACCGTTTTCTCGTGCACACCCCTCGCCGGCCTCCCCCGCAGCTGCGTCCACTGCCAGAGAGTCGAGTGGAAAATTTCGGTAGCCTCCTCTCGAACCGCGATGATCTGAAACTTGGTCGAATCGTCGTGGTCCACCAGCAGAATGTTGCCCACCTCCCCCCATGTCTCCGTGGAATTCGGAATGGTGTGCCAGGTACTAGTGACTGGGTTTCCGACCACCACTTGCGATGGAGCCGCCGTGATCTTGTATCCGATCAGCACCTTCCCATTCCCTGCTTGCAACCATGTCACCCTTGAGCTCAGAGCTTGAACATCATGCAATGCAAGTCACTCACTGTAAGAGACCTAGAATTAGCTAGTCAGGCTAGCTGATGACTGACAATTGGCAGCAGTGGTACGCGGTGAATTCAGTACCGGACAGCGGTCGAATATCTACTTGCGGCAAACGCTCGAGCGGCGGCAGTCGCTGCCATGATTTCTTCGTGCTGTCAAATCCGCACCATTCGTGCTGGACATCAGTTCGCTTGAAGACCAGAGGACACAATGATTGGACCGCGCTGCTGCTCTGGTCGAGTCGAAATTGGGTGACATATTCAAGTGATGTCAGGATGGTTCGCCATCGTTTGCATACAGCGCGTGCTCGCAGGGAGTCTTCGACGTGCGAGAGCCATCGGAAAACTGACTTGAGCAGCTCGTCAGGAAGAGAATCCATGCTCACGGGCTCCAAGTCGCCCGTATGTGTCAAGTCGCTCGGGCGGCAGCTGCTGCTCATGCTGTCAACGAAACACGATGATCTTAATTTGATGCAGTAGTTGACTTTGATTCATTTCTACAAGAGCACAAGTCCACTAGACTGATAAATAGAATTAATTCCAACTTGGGCACGAAACCATGCAGAGTTGCCCAATGGAATAAACCGGTGCGGAATCAACGATATATATGCTGGCTGGGAGGCTAGGGTGGGGCTTGCATGCGGGGAATCAATCGCCGAGTATCGTACCTGTACGATTGCAGCACTTGAGTGCGAGCATTGGGAAGAATCAAGTGGTGACAGGTCAGACAGCAGCGATGTGGGGCTAAAGTTAGACGCTCCGCAGGTGTACACTGTTGCGGCGCAACTTCCCAAATCCTAACCTCCGTGTTTAGAAACCCGAATCTCCTGATTCCTGCCTATGATCCATGGCTAAAATATCATTGACATCATACCCAGTAGGCCCCGGCCAACAAAGTAGACACTACAGTACAGTGTAACAGTGGTCGCATGATCGAATTCAAAGCAGTTGCTTGGGTGGAACTCATCCAGTTCAGTTGGCGGTCTGACGACGCTGGCTGGCTCTTGGGACCTGTAAATTCTCTTGCCCCACCTTGTCTGAAACCTCACTAATGCTGCGAAATTACGAACTTTTTTATTGCGGTATCTTGAGCATCTCCTTCATTTCCTCTCGCAGGTGTCGGTGCAGCAAGGAAGTGAAGTGAAGCACTCGGAATTGAAACCTAGTTCCTCCAATAGCAAATTCGCACGCATGCATCGGTGGGTACATAACAACAGATCGGGGGCCTAACGTTTATTTGGCAGCAGTACTGTAATCATCAAAGAAACCCCAAAATCAAATCCGCATCGATTTCCAGAAGTTCGGCACGGTTCACATAACCCGACACGTACAAGAAAGGCCAGGCCGGGTTGACTTCGTGATTCAAACGTGAGCAACGAAAACCTCCACGGGAACGCAGCAGAATTAATTAGACCACACCTGAAGCGGTTGAGGTTGGCGAGGCGGAGGAGGCAACGTCTAGCCCTAAACCAATCGAACCAGCACCGCCAACTAGGGAAACTAAACAAACACTCCGTAATGAAGACGTACTGGACTGCAGCCCACACCACAACCGGCCGGAGCCTAGCTAGTACGTACTGCTCCAGCCAAAGTGCAAGACGGCCCGGCCATACCGCAGGATTCGCCTCCGACACTGTACGCTAGTCGAGGCATTTACAGACAACACAAATTGCAGACAATTACAGACAAGTTGACCTTTAACGCTCCCACACGACACTAGTACTACTGTAGCAGGCGCACGAGGCCGGAGGGGGTGCCAGCGAATCGAAATATATCGCCGCATGCAGGCAGGCTCGGCGTTCAGCTGTGCCTCCATAATGACTGCCCGACTTGTTGACGAGATTCCCGCAGTACGTACTTAGTGTTCGGAGTCGCCCCGACCTCCACGACTCACGATCTTACAAAGCTCGACGACGACGACGACGACGACGACAGAAAGACAGGAGTGGAGCTAGCTAGAAATCGCGTTCAGCTGATGATCGATCGAAGGCCGGGCGTCGCTGATGACCATGGGTCTATCGGATCCTGTGGAGGGCGCCGTGCGCATTAGCTTGATTGCTCATCATCGGATATGACACGTACCTAGAGCGAGCGTACGTGTTTGATTGTGAACATGATTCAAGCGAGGTGGGAGTGCAATGATCGACGCGGGCATGAATGAATGATCGACTAACTTGGACCCGAAAATCATGTGAGTGGCGCCAATACGCATGGCTAGGGAGCTGAACTCGAAGTTTGACGAAGGTGGGCAGCCCTGTCCCTGGTTGAGACATAAACCCAGCCAGGGACGGAGGGCCGGAATATCTGCTCTGTCCATCGAGGATGGACACGATGCACAGTGCTTGCTTCACTTTTTCAGGGTTTTCAAAATTGATTATTTATCTTTGAATTTTGGTATGATTGGCTAAAAGCACATACTGTAGATATGAACTCCGGTCCTCTTTCAAGGCCGGCGTGAATAAAGTGTCTGTTCGTCTTGACAATGAGCCAATGCCCACCGGACAAAGGGCCATTGGTACAAGACTACTCACCTCTTTCGAGAATAGATACTTTAGTGATCAGAGATAAATACTAATAACACTAGTAAAATACACTAGTTTAGAACTAGCACGGGTATAAATTGGTGTTTGTTTTGCTGGTGGTCGCCAAGTCATGGTTCCAAAGTTGGTTGGAGAAGGACATTTATGTTACAATTATACGGTCTGAGCGTTTATTGTAAAATACGTGGCTTGGTGCTGCTAGTGAATTTATTCATAGGCAGGAAAGTTTGTACCAACCAACCGGCCCCGTCCCATCTACCTGAGACAAGTGTGTACTTTGAGCTAAATAGAAAATACAAAAGAAATAAGTAGTGGTCTTCACCACTACCCTCCTTTTCTTTGATAGTTTTGTTTTATTCAGTAATCTATTGGTAATGGTTGGTTATTTTCTATTTTTCTTTTATGTAGAATAACTGATCCGGCATGATGTATAGCAATGGTATTTATTTCTTTGAATGTGTGTTTAATGGCAGTTTGTGGTAGCTTAAATTTTGTTTCGAGGAGTTTCATTGAGGGAACATGTGTCGTGCCTGTAGCTCCTGCCGTGATGACTATGAGTGGGTCAGCTTTCCATCCTAAGTTAATAATGTTGTTAATAAGTGGTTAGTATTTCTGATTTTTGATATCTATTGTTTCTTGTGGGAATCTGTCATTACAATATGTAAATTCAATAAATTGAATTGTGAGGTTGTCTAATGGATGTGATGGTGGGTCATTTTTGTATGGGAGTCCTTTTACGCAGAGGCTGATGTCTGGTTTGAATCTAGCATTGCAATGACATCTTTGTTGTTCACATGAACATGGTAATAGCCATGGGGGTACTGTGTTTTCTTGGAGGTTGTTGTTGAATGTTCCTGCGTTCATGAGGGTTTAGCATCTAGATATTTGTGATGAAAGGATTAATTTCTTTAGTTCCCATATTGCTTTGTTATGTCTTTTGACTCTAATGGCGTGTATATGGTGATGGTTGCATTTTAGAAGTACGTGTAGCGATGTGTCTGCATCTGCAGAGTTACATATGGAACATGTGATTGAGGGGAATCTTTCTCTACCAAAGAAATGTTGTTTTCTAGCATTACCCATGTATTGGCCGGTACGAAGTTTTAATATAATTGTTTTTTGTGAGTCTGTGATTGTAGGATTGGACCAAAATGCATTGGATAGTTCATTATCAATGTTTGGATTCATATTCCATTTGCTAATGTTGGGAAATTGAGTTGCCATTATTTCAAGGTTATTTTATTGGTCGTATTTGGTTAGATATGTTTGGAGACATCTGACAGGGCCTTTGTTTGGTCGTTTTATAGGTCCTGGCCATAAGTCTTTGTGAAAACAGAATGGTGTTGTATGTGCAAATTCATATGGTCTTGTGGCTCTGAAGTATTCTTTTCTGGCTCCCATTTTTGCAAGTTTATCCGCTTGTTTGTTGCTTTCAATGTTGATATGTGCTTTGACTTTGTAGAATGTGGTGGGCTAAGTACGAGTTTTTAGCATTTCAACCATGTCTGTTAGTATGGTTTTATCCACGTGATTGTTGTGTATGGTTAGGTGTTTAATATGTGTGTTTAGATTGTATAGACAGTTGAGGCAATCTGTAAATATATGTGTTGGTTCGTCTGAATATTTAGTAGTCATTAAACTAAGTGTTTTATGGATAGCCATTAGTTTTGCTCAAAAACTTGTTCGTAGGTCTGGTAGTCTTTCATATATTTGCATGTCGGCTTTAGTAGAGTTGTATATTCCGTACCCGACATTTTCTTTTTTCTAGTGTTCGTTGGGGGTTTGTTCACAAGGTATGAGGGATCCATCGGTATAGTAGCTATGTTGCGGTTGGAATTTAGGTGTAATGTTTTTCACAAAGTTTGGTAGAGGTGGTGTGTTTAAAGTGGTCGGGTTGATGGGGGGCGGGTATAGGTATTTGTTCCATTTTTTATTTTTATTGACCGGTGTGTTGTGGGGGGTGCGTGGGGCATTTTGTGTGTGATATTGTGGAATTTGATACAGTTAGTAGGATGTAGAACAGTCAAAGGATTTGATGAAATTCATGAAAAGACCCTATATGGTTTGTCTAAACCATTAAAGTTAGTTTTGAGGGGACATTTTTTTTTTTGGTGGGTGTGTCTCTTCTTCTTCTCTCCCTCCCCATACCACATTGATAGTGGTAGGCTATTTTCTTTTTAGCATATATTCTAGCATGAAGATAGTTAGGTCGTGAAAATTAGAGGAGTTGTAGATCTTGTAGTTGGCTTTCCAAAAAGCCTAGATTCATTATATTTGGAGCCATGACGAGGTGATGGCGGATGTTTTAGTAGCAAAAGGTCGTTTACCGTGTACTTTTGAAGGCGCAACTTTGGATGGCGAAATCCGAAAGATCACGAAGAATATGAAAATGGAAAATTACAAAGCCGTAGATTGTGCATTTAGCTTTCCAAAAAGCCTAAGCACACATCAATTAGAGCGAGGACAAAGCGATGGCAACCATTTAGTGACAGAAAGTCTATTGTCATTGAAAGAAGAGGTTTTACTTATATCTTCTTAATTTTTCCTTTTTTTGCTTGTTGGGTTTCATCTACAGTACGCCATGTTGGACTAGTATAGTTTTCCATATAAGTGTAATTCATATTGCATCATTTTAAGTTCTGGTTAGTAATTTTTTTCATTTTTTTGGATTGCATTGGTTGCATGAATAAGTTGAGTTGGGTCATTTCTTATTTAAATCGGAGGATTTTAGCACAATGCGGAAGCGCTGACAAAATTCCCACTAAAATCATCAAAACCCAGCCTCATTCTAACCCTTTTACATTGTATCTTGTGTGTGAATCATGTGATAGCATTAATATTAAATTTAAATGCATGAAGGATGTAAGTTTAGGAGGAAAAAACAACCATTTAGCATTCTCATGTGTGCTGTCATTTTTCATATAATTCCTATTTGTCTGCTTTATGTTTGCATTTGACTTATTTTATCACCATTTTTCACTACAACAATTATGTAGAAGTTAAGAGTCCATTGCTTGAAGGTCTTAGGTTTAATGAAACCCCCTCGGTTGTTTGTATGACACATTAACCGCCCATGCGGTGAAAGTGCTCATATGTTGTATGGGTTGACTCCTCCAAACATTTTGGTTGATCAACGTCTTATTATCAAGTCGCATGTTGCCTAGTAGTTACTATACTTTGTAATTCCAAGAAGTCTTTGCTCTCTATATCCCAAATAAGGTCCAACTAGGCTCTCTATTATTTTTAGTACCTTCCATGTGAAAAACCCATTTAACAACAAGAATTCAACTATATATAATTTTGTAGATGAAGCCATGTGTCTACTACAAATCATGAACTTTTCATAAATTTTGGTGAAATTTTGAAATTTTTGTGATTTTTTGAATTGATTGTAAAAGTAATTCATACCTATTACAAATTAAATGTATTAAAATTTCCGATTTTTCTACCGATGGTATAAATACCAATGAATAAAAGTTTAGTTTATGAAAAGCATACATGTATCTAAATTTAGGATTTTTTTGCTATACCATGGTAATACCCACCGAACATGTAACTGCAATAAAAATTCATAGATTGCCAATATCCAATTTTTACTGTAGATTCTATGGGCAATCTGTGCACATGTGATCCAATTAGAAAGGGGATGATTTGTGAAAATTTTATGCCTCATTTCATGTTGCAGTGATTCACCCAAAATTTTGAAGATTTCAGTGTAAATGTGCTTTAAAAAAAGTCAACTCATACAATTAAACAACGAGAAAATCTCCATAAATCACTACACTTAGAGTATTACATTTCAACCAATCACCAAAAAAATTGTTCATAGATTGCCAATATCTTATTTGTAATTGAATTACAAAATAATTTTGAATTTCACGTTTCAAATTTCATACAAAATTATTGGTAATAGCAATTATAGATCTAACCATATGGATAGAATTGAAAAGTCATAATGTACAACTTTTGTTCATATATCAAGTTCAAAATATCCCTTGAGATTGCATTTTATAATGCATTTTTGCAAAACTACCGAATTTGGAGAAGGCTTTAGGCATTTAGGGGTTAAGTCACTTGAAACTTGTCAAGAGGGTGCATCAAGAAAAGTTGGACCACACTATTTTGGTGCCATTTTGACACCAAAGGTGCATACAGGTCATTTTGGTGTCATTTTATCCGTACTAGTTTGGGATGGAGGTTGGCACCAAATTATCTTAATTGCATTTCAATACACCATCATGGCACCATGTGCATATGCCTTGAAGTTTCTGATGGTACGCTAGTGTAGCTTGTGATCTTGCAGTGCTGCCACGGGGGCACTGTCCGAGAAGAACGGTCAGTTAGTTACAAGTGAGCCGATTAGTTTTTGGAAATAGCTGGTTGAACTTAAAGAATAGAGGCAATACACCGAACTAAATGACTGAAAAATAATTATATTTAGTATTCATAGACAAAATATACTGGATATAATCTGAAAAATCCGGTTGCTTTTGGAAAATAGAGGACATTGACTAGTTGGCTCAAAAAGCTTCCCGAACAGTGCACGGGGGGAAGCGCCACACGCAGGAACAATTAAGTTATCTGGTCGCAGGCAGCTGCCCGGTGGCGCGACGCCAGCTGAGCATCACTCCAGCGTGGATGGGTCAGTGAGTAGAGTACTGTTGTGGCTGGGCTGGGCTGGGCTCGGCTCGGCTCGTACCGCTTGCCTGGGTGCGTCGGGTCTCTGCCTCCGTCGTTGTTTGTCTCGTCGTCGTCGTGGTGGGCGTCGTCAGTCGTGGGCGTTTGCGATGGAGGTGGAGGTGAAGATCCGCCTGGCCGATGCCGCCGCGCACCAGACCGTGGCGGCGTTGCTGGCCCCCGCTCATCAGGTCACGCATCTGCAGGAGAATGTTTTCTTCGATGGCTCCGCCCAGCAGCTCAGTTCCCAGCGCATGGTGCTCCGCCTGCGCTTCTACAACGGCGACCAGCGCTGCGTCGTCACGCTTAAGGGCAAGGCTATCATCATCGACGGCATTAGCCGTGGCTCCGAGGTTCTGTTTCTTCTTTGTCCCTCCTCCTCCTCTCCCTCCGCTCTCGTCTGTCCCCTCCGTCCTCCCCTCCCCTCCCCTCCGCCTGATCGCCCTCATTCTCATCTCCTCCCAATCCCCGCAACCATTTCCCAGTATTGAAATCCGGTTGTTGCCAGTATGGCCCTTGTGCACCGCCCCTGCCCTGGCAATAACCTAACTTTTCTCGAAGCTTTTATTTCGATGATACGTCTTGCATGCACTTTCCCTTGCACTCCCTCGAGGTTGGTTACTGGACCCAGGGCGTTACCAAGCTCTATCGTTCGGTGCTATAATTCTGTCGATGCTGCTGCAGTGCTTCCGGACATGTTGACGAGTCTCCACTGTGAGTACTTTTATGCGCGCGCATTAATTAATTGATTGATTGATTGATTAATTAATTAAAGCCAACCCATCTCAATTCTTCTGCCTGTAGGTGGAGGAGGACATTGACGTTGCGCTAGCACGATCGTGCGTGGCAGATGCATCTCAACTTCTGCGTTCGGACTGCAAGCTGCTTCAACAAGTCATCCGTGAGTATGAGTGCGACAAGTTTGTGTGTCTGGGTGGGTTCAGGAATGTGCGCAACGTTTTCGACTGGGAGGGTGTAAAATTGGAGCTGGATGAAACGCACTTCGCGTTTGGAACTACATACGAGATTGAATGTGAGACCACTGACCCCGAGAGGTTCCGGCAGCTGCTCGGTGCGCTCCTGGACAAGAACGGGATTTCCTATCGGTATTCTACAATGTCCAAATTTGGGATCTTCAGGGCAGGTAAAATAGGTGCGTTAGACTAGGAACAAACTTACCAGGAATAGCAGCTGTTGGATTGTGCGGGTTCCGATCCTTGGCATGCATTAGAGTTAACCGAAAAGAAGCCCATCTAACCTCCCTTTTTGCCCTCCTTCTAACCTCTCTTTTGAGCTATACTTGGGTTAAATAGTGTGGTGTCATAACTTGTCCCCTTGTGGGCCATTGGCTTGGAGCTTTGGTAGGAGGTGTGGAAGTCATTGCGAGGTGTGGAGAATAATGACAGTGACTTGCTTTAGATTGTCTCCCAGCTCATCATGAACTAGTTTTTGCTCTATTTATATTTCAATATGAGTTCAAGAGGAATTTGCTAAAACTTTCCTCTTTGGGCTGACTTTTCGGTTAACTCTATTGTGGTTAACTCTATAGTGGTTAGAACGCTCATGGGGATTAGCTCCTCAAGCGCCACCGGTAGCCTTCAGCGCGTGATTGTAGTTCAACTACTTCGAGAACAGCTTGATATTACATGTTTGAGCCTGGTGCCTGCCTTTCACATGGAAGGAACTCCAGATTTGCAGCCTGCGACAAAGGCTTGGGGTGTCTGCAGACAGATTGGCACAGGTAGTCTCTGCTCGTGTCACTCGCCAGTAGTAAAACACTCTTCTCATCAGTTCACGGAGTCGGTCACCGTTCATTTCCCTTGCAAATGAAACTCTCTGAGGCTGTCTTCATTTCCGAGTCTTTATTTTCCTGTGCCGTTTGTGTACTAATCAAAACTGAGGTTGTCTCCACATTCACGATACACAATTTTACTGTCTGCCTTCTCATCTAGTACTTCTAACAGGCTTTTAACTATTCACGTCTTGGGTTCAAATGTCATTTCCTAACCACGTCCTAATCAAAATGTCATTTCCTAACCATAGGCAATCATTGTTGGTTGGGTTGTAGCTAGGAAATGGTCGATCAGTCACTTAGGGGTTAAGTAAGTTGTTTGTTATAAAGTTGACTCAGAAGTAGTTGTTGAAACCTCTTTAATCATCAAACACATTGGATGCACTTCCCATCCAATGAAATTTGTTTTATCCCTTATCTCTCCAAGCACCTCTCAAACTTGAGGACACTCTCCAATGTACATGTGCCCTACATGTACGTGTGTACATTAGAATAATTAATACATTGATCATCCCGATTCTATTTTCCATAGGAACTTGATTTCATCCCCATCCACTGAATTCAGGAATTGTTGAATAAATCCACATTTAGTTAAAACCTGGTTTCATACTTCATCCTTGAGTCACTACTTTGTGATTGTCCTTGATTGAATGATTTCTCTCTTTTTGTTGGCTGGAGGGTTGAGCTCCTTCCAACCTCCGACACAATTACTTCCTCCTTAATCCTTTAGTGCCCAGTAGACAAGTATATGGTCACTTTACTGCAGTCTCCATTCTTGGAAGGGAAGAGTAGTTTTGTTTCAATGTCCCTTTGTCCGGTGGACACTGTGTCATTGACATTACGAATGGATACTTTATTCACGCCGGCCCTCAAAAGAGGACGGGAGTTTTTATCTATCTATTTGCAACTGAGTCATCCAAAATAGAATAATTGTCAATCTACAAGGAACTGAGACTTCTGTTATGAAGTTCAGATATGCGCAGTCAAAAGACAAACGTTGTGTAGGAATCCGATCGTCATTTGCGTAAGCTCTCTCAAAATAAGGTAGAGACACCCATAACCGACAGGTGACCAATAACCGATATATCCTAATTCCTAGATTGTGAAAGAACAGATGTACCTCATTTGTATATGTCGGTTATGGGTTCTGAAGTACTTTTCACTTTGAAAAATTATACAAATTTCAATATTGGGAGATAATTCATGGAAAAATGCTCATTCTTCATGAACCTTATTTTTCTACGAACAAAAAATTTCTCCGTCCCGATAACCCAAGCTCTACTATGCTGAAATGCTTAAGTTATCGGTTATAGGTATCTGTACCTTACCATAATGTACACCGAGCCTCAAAATAATACGTACATCGAGGTGAAGAATACATACAAGATAGCGTTAACGAAGTGCCTGTCTGGAATAAAGGTGGCGGTGATGTGGATGTAACAGAAATACGGTCACACTGAAGGCCCATTCACATATGGCACTGCTGCAGCATCCGTGCTTGCGTTCAGTAACTTTGAGGGAATCCGTGGGAAACCAAGAAATATAAAATATGAAATGAGAAATTACAGGAACGCAACACAAGAAGGAACGCAACGCAAAAAGAGAGCATGCCTCAACTTGCGTTGATGAATTGTTGTTGCACAGTGTTACACAGTAGTTGCAGCAAGAAAAGACAAGGCCTTCAATATTTTTTTGTTTTTGGGTTTTACCTTCCTCCATTTGGGGAACGCAAACGCAAGTGCGGCAGTGGTCTGGTGTGAATGGGCCATGAGTGCCTGCGGTTTGAAAGCCGAAAGACAGGAAGAGAAAAATGGTAGCTTAGTATTCTTCTGTTGCATTTTTTATTCAACTACGTATTTTTCTCCTTTTCCTGTCTTTCGCCTTTCAAATGTCTTTATTTTTATATTTGACATTAGAGTTATCCTTACAGTCCATCAAATTTTGAAGAAGATACCATGAATTTTTCTTTATTAAATTCTTATTTCTTCACTTCAAATAGTTAAAAGGTGTGGAAGATCTTGGTGACTTATCATTATTAGGTGTGTAAGAGCTGTGTAAGAGCTTGGTGGTCTTCAAAAGTTTTCAAAAGTTTTTTAGCACCAGGAAAGGAATTTTTTTAGCACCAAGAAAGCAAATTTTATAACACTATAATTTACTTTGAAAAATTCTCCCCGGTGGAGTTTAACTCAGATTGCCACAATTCAAATTGGGTTGGAAAGTAGACTTGATGTAGATGAGTTATCCTTAAAGTCATCTTGAATTTGATGATACTACAAAGAATTTTTCTTTACTATACTCTTATTTGTTCACTCTAAACAGTTAAAAGGCGTGAAAGATTTTGATGGTTTATCATTATTAGGTGTGTAAGAGGTGTGAAAGAACTGGGTGGTCTTCAAAAGTTTTTTAGCTCCTTTCTTGGTGCTAAAAAACTTTTGAAGAGCACCAAGCTCTTACACACCTAATAATGATAAACCACCAAGATTTTCCACACCACCTAACTATTTGGAGTGAAGAAATAGGAGTATAATAAAGAAAAATTCATGGTACCTTCTTCAAAATTTGATGGACTTTAAGGATAACTCCATTGTATGCATGACCCCCATACTTCCTTTCGCCTTCCGTGTATGCTGATCCACAAACTCGATTCCACTGTAAATTCTATTCGTTGTACAAGAGAGACCATATACACAGAACAAGAGAACGGTTGTAAAATGAAAGCAAATTCTGGAAGAGCATTCCGACTGAGTAAAATGGTTTGTTTACATGCTCTGAATAAAAGTGATGCTTGAACTGCTTTGTTTGAATTTCAAAAAATCTGTTTAAGCTTATATAAGGTAAAGGTACCTTAAACCACCGCAAACCTAAAACCACCAACTTCTACACCAATGTAAGTTGTCGATATATGACTTAACTTTTGAGCAATTGATGCATAAGTCATGTATTGAAAGCCTATATTTCCTCCTTGGAATAAAGAGGGGTATTGACATTGGTGGTTATTTGGTGTAGTGGTGAATTAACCCCTAAAGGATATTGTTGGTTTGAGTATAGACCGAAGCTAAAGCATATTTTCAGGGTGTGGGGTATACCGGACCCTTTTGCTACTGCTGTAGAAGTGTTGGAGGAGCGCTAATTTTTTAGTGTAACCTCGATGCAGTCTTGAAGAGGGTTTCCAAGTTGCGATGAAACTTTGAGATCTGATGCGTGTAAGAGAAAATGGGGAGTGTGAGAAGTAGAGTCAGTACACATAACCTGTATTGCAAACCGTAGGCCATTTTGGCCTGCTCAATCCTGAAGGGGTTAAGGCACCTCTACCTTAGATGTCTCCAATGTCTCCAATAATGTTTTGTAATATCACAATCCACTGGTTTCTCCGGTGGATCTTTTCTGCAATTTAGTTGTAGCATCGGTGACAGGGTTAACTCTGATCTCAAGGTTTTTCCAGATTGGTCTATTTGGTTTGGTGGTTCTGCAAATGGTTTTGCAAATCCACGTCTCGCATACAAAACTTTCAGCTGCTCCGAACTTAGGCATTATCCCGAAAAAATATTCTAAATAGCGATATAGAGCTTGTATTGTCCTATGTGGACATTACATTTTCGAGGTCAAGTTAAACTGCCATAATTTTCTGAATTTGGAAACTAAAAGCAAACTATTCCTACGTTGTTATCCATCTTAGGTCTACATGGTCCTCTGCACGGGCGCATTTTTTACTACTTCCAGACGAGTATCCGCACAGCCAAGCTAGTAGAATACATACCGTACATTCAAAGTATTAAAGCACTTCATGTTTGACGCAGCAAGCAACAGATGCAAATACACAATAAAGAATCTGTACATACAATTTCACCCTATGTTCACATGCTGAACGTGGAATTGGTCCTATCAAACAAAGCTTTCTACCCAAGATCTTGAAATCATCAACGCAAGACGGATTGTGTAGCCTCAATGTACTAGGTATTAAACCTCCTCCACGCTGAACCTAGCAAAACAGAACCAGCATTGACCATTGCATTAGTGTAAGTGAATACCAATCCAATGATGGCTTAAAAGAAATCACTTGAAAATCGCCATGAACTTCAAGGTTATTCTACTTCCTGGCAGTACAAGATAAAGAATCTAAACGTAGAAGACAATCCTGCTCACGAATTTGACGGTAAGAGAAATCTAGAGACACGGTCCATGATCAAAATGAGCACTGTCATATACAAAAGAAGTAGACACATACTAACTAAAAAACTCGCAAGACAAGAAGGCACTTACCTACGCAGGCAATATTACATCCCTGATGATGCAAGCAACCGAGATCTGCAATTGCAATACCTCCTCATTCAGACACAGCCCGCTAACTATCGAACATGCCTTTGAATGGAGGCGAAGAATCCTGCTCTCTTAGGGTACTGAAACTCCAAAGAGAACACTAAAAGAGCCCCATCGTGGGTGCCTACAAGAAAACAGTCTTCTGGAGTAACCGTGAGAGAGGTAACCGCCACTCCTGCCCCTTCGTATCGACGTACAACTTCCAGAGATTGAAGTTTAAAGACTAACACCTGACCTTGATCTCCCCCACATACCAGAAAATGTCCACAGTGACTGATGTCCATGCAGTTCAAACGGCCCTTCACATCTACTGATGCCAGCCACTTCCCATTGATGGAGCAAACATGAAGACTCAGGTCTCCATGGGAATAAACAACAACTAGACCATGTTGTGAAACCTTGAGGTTTGTAACCGGGCATCTATTAGGATGTCTAATAGACCTCACATACCGACCCGTTCGTAAGGTGTGAAATATGCATGTGGCATCCTTTGAACCACTCACAACAACATCTAACTCCACTCGGACAGCAACAGATGTGATTGCATCATCGTGTCCACAAAGAACATGTCGGGGTTTGTCGGATATCACCACCGTGTCAGACTTTCGATGCTTCTCTGTTAAAGAATCTTTGATACTTCCTAGTCTTCTTGTACTGATGCTGGTATGTTCAATATCCCAAACCATCACAGTGGTATCTCGACTGCCGGTAACAAGCACACTACCATCAACAGCAACTGCAAGACCATCACAACCAGATTGGCTTTAGCCTCCCAAAGATCAGGATGATATGGTTACAAATTCCTGATGGGTTCTTCTAGGTGAACGAATTCCCATATAACAAGTACATGGGACAAAAGAAGCTGGAATGCAGACAATATGATGCGGACAATACAGCAACTCATATACAACAAGCAGTGGTATCAAACACAGAACCTGAGAGAGATGTAACAACATCCTTGTGCTGGCTGTTGCTCTGAACCATGTCCCCTCCATCCAAAGATATGACCTTGAAGCTATTGTCCCAGTGACCACATGTTAACAAAAAAGAGGAAGACCGCACTAGGAGCGTTCCAAAGCAGCAAGAATTTAGTGAAACATTGTCGACAATGGGGCCGTAGATTTTCCGGCTCAATACAACCTCCTGGCCAATCCCGAAATAGGAGTCCTGCATTACAATTCAATAAATAATTGATTCGAGAAATTTATGACACATTAAAAGATGCACAAAAAAATTTATTCAAGAATTGCATAATAATAAACAATGCAAGAAGATTAAATGGGATTTACCTGAGAGGAAGAGAACGTGAAATTCTGTAGTGCAGGTGTGATCCATGTCCGGACTACCACAGACAGGCTCTTATTGATGGTAACGACCAAACCATCAATAAGTCCAACAAATATTATCTTAGTCACTTTTTGGCCAGGAGATGGAGACTGTGCAGGAATAGTAGATGTCAACGTGATGGATGCAGGGGCATAGTAGAGAGGGCGTGCAATGGGCTGTGCTGGTCCTCTTTTAGGATGCTTCTTTCTAAACAACTGTATAGGTGTCTGACCAAAATTTGCAATCTGATCCTCAATAGCAGCACGTTCCAGGCAGTCTTCCATGGCTGCCAGATCCACCGCTCCTTCATATGTCAAATGGTAGAACACATTCGCAGCCTGTATGTAGCGATAAACACGTAAGCATCGATGCACTACACCATTCGATGAGGAAGACGGGACAAAGGGAGAACCCTAATTTGTACAGGTCTCAATCATTCTCTAATTACATGAGCAATGCCTCAGATCACAGAGGTGACTTCTTCTGAAAGCCCTATCGAATGGTCATCCGTCACTGACTTGTCCAGAAATCAAAATAAATTCAAGATCTAAAAGACCAGAATTCTTATAATTATCAGTGTCATGGAGCTTTAAATTTTCTAAATGAGGATTGATAAACCCGTGGAACAGCATTAGTATGAACCCAGACGTCAAAAACCTTAGCAAGAGCAACAGAGGCATATAACTTCCGCATATAATAGTTCGAGGATGCATGATTGCGTGATCAAATAGCCATCTGCATCTGTAATGATGAAAGAAAATTATATTAACATATCTAAAAAAATTGATTGACCACTTACTTCAACGGCTGGACGGCCTCGTTGCTTGTAACCAAATATCAAATCAATCCATTCATGGATATGGTCACTGACAAACTCGCTCTCCAGAGCTTCCCTATTCAGTTGAATGAAAAGTTCAGGTGAATTCTGTAAAATCACAACACACACACACATAAATCACACCTTCCGAATCCTCCCGTTCAAAGTCATAAGTGGCAGAATAAAACCGAAAGAGAATGTTGCTCACGTGCAATAGATTGCCCAAATCCGTATCCCAAATCTAGTATTCCTACCTTTGCCCAAGGTGGTAGGACCACATCTCCCATGGTCTCCCCATCTTGCTTGACACCAAGATAATATTCGTTGCTGTTGACCAGAAATTCGGGAAGGTAAAAGAACTCTGGTACTAGTTCCTTGACGTCACTGGAGTTGGTCAAGCAATTTTTATAGGCACTATCTACACTGTGGAAAAGACGGTCCGCATGGTCCAACTTGCCTCCCTGCCAAATGGTTTAATATCAGTTGGCAATGTATTGTGCAGGATGACAAATGCATATGGATACGTAATCCTATACTAGGACTGTCACCTCAAAGAACATAAAATTAAATCAGAGTTTAACTACAGGTAACATCAATTTCCAAACCTGGAACAATGAACAATCACGGAGAAACGTAAACGGGCAAAACCCTCGGTACAACTTGTTCCAGGAGCTATAGTCTCATTGTAATCCTAGTTTCTTGTCTTTACCTGAAGGTGGCGATGCAGGAGGGTAAAAGGCTCAAGACGTAGAAGATAGAACAGAAGAATTCCCATACTTGAATAATGAGACCCATAGTAGAAGCTGCATTTATTTAAAGATTCAATATCAGTACTGGAAAGAACAGAGCGCACAAATATCACCCACAATTTATAACATCACTGGTCTATTCCTGACAGCCGCAGATTTGGACACAACTGTTGAACTCAAATCATAAGCATTCAAATGACGTATGAATAATAAACATCCAGACAGCGAAGCACAAAACCACTAAACTACAAATTACCTTGGAATGTCAGGATCTGAGAAATTTTGAAATCTCTCCTCAAACACCTATACAAAAATACCGTGGTCACGTTACTAAAAATAAACACACCACAACTTCAGGCTAGTACAGAATCAAAAATCAGCCTGCAACTTAAATGAGGTTTTTAAAATAAAGCTAGATGGAAAGAGATTACCTCAAATCGTTTCTGGTTCAGTGCCCCCACTGGTTTTGACAAATCACGGAATGAGGAAGTATTGCTAAGATCTAATTTTTCTGATGTATAATCTGATAAGATCCAAGGGAAAACTGGATACTGAGTTGTGTCATTGTAAGACCTCCCAGCCAGCGTGTTCAGGGTCACTAAGTAGTCGAAGTTGCTCATCTCTCGGCGGCGCCACTGCTTCCTTGCATCCTCAGCCTGTTCGATAGCTTTCCTTCTATCAATGTAATCAATTATATGTTCCTTACCTCTCGATCCTGCTTTCCCCAAGCCCCGACCGTTGTGGAGATCCACTATCATCACACCAATATCCTTTGAGAGCCTCTGGGTAGCAAAATTGAAAAACACCGGAGGGATAGAACTGGTAAAAAAGATTTCAATAGCACTGTGTTGCAAGAGAAATCGAGTTGCTTGGACAGCCTTCACCTAAAACACATGAGCAAGGGATCATAGCACATTAGCCTCATTCTTGTACTGCGAATGTGAAAAATATTGAAGCATAAGAACCAAATTCATCCGAGCCCATGGCTTTAACTGAATAGAAAGTTCAGAGAATATCTTAGAATTAGGTAAATGCAAACCAATCGATAAATCAGGCATTACTTGAGACAAGTCCCAACGGCTGTGTCGCTTGATACCCTTCAAAAGACCACCCTGTATTGGGTCTAGACGCTCCATTGCATTGCCTCTATCAACCTCTGATCCATCGAGAAAGTCCTTCCGGCCACTCATCTTCGGTTTACTGAACCCTTTTTCCATAGTGACGGCATCAGGGTAATTAAAACCACCCGCACTATTGAAGACTGATCGTCCACCAGTGCCCTCAATAATAAACTCGCCATAGAAGTGCAGGCTGGACTGCATAATCTCCAATCGTCCGGCCACTTTCCTCTTGGCAGATACCATAATACAAGAGACTGATAGTAAAACCTGCAATTCAAAATCTTAGTTGAGACAGAAACACAACCAAAGCCAAGTTGATACAGTTGCAGAGATACTAAAGTATCCTAAAACTTTCGAAAACTTAAAATGGCATAAGAACAGTTAAGAACCGCATTAAATAATGACCAGTTCGATAAGTAAAACGTAGAAACATAGAGACAACTCTACCTCCTCTTCCCCGGCTTCCTCTAGCAGGGTTACATGTGCTTGCTCCTGCAACGATGGACCCTCATCTAAAGCATCAGCAGCACTGCTTGCCTCTTCAGGGACACGAGAACTATCGGCATCTACTTCAGCAGTGCTATCTTCTGAATCCTTTGACTTCACCTGATTATCTTCACCTGCAGCGACACATGGCACCAGACTTCAGGTCACATTCAATCCGCCGGAAATGCAGTGTCTCCTTAATTTGTACTAGATTTTAACACATAGTTCCCAAGTTGTAGTTCAAAGGCAGTCTAATGCATCATGCGTGTTACTAAAATACTGCTTTCCGCCATCCACAGTCCATATCAAAACCTTGAATACCAACGACACACTGAAAACCTAAGTGTTCTAAGAACCTTGTTAAATCCCTGTTCAAATGAAACATACAAAAAAACGAAAAAATATATATAAAAAAATGAAAGAATGTTGCAACAAGTCACATCAATACATGAATAGCGGACTAACCATCTGATAAACTTTCCTCCGTCACTCCCCGCATGCCTTTCAGCAAAAAATGTCTTACTCCCCCCATGAGTAGCTCTACAGAATTCCCCCGTTCATTGACAAGATCCACTGGGGGATCCTTAGAGATACTGGTAACAGGATGCAAGAATTCTTTATTAAAGTGGTAATTTCGTCTAAGCTTCAATCTTCGCCTCACAGGATCCTCCATTTTATCCAGCTTCCAGTGAAGGATGACATCATTTGGGAATGGTACAGTAGACCACGGCCCTCTCTCATCAGTCAAGTAGCGAAACATATGGCACCACTGCTCCTGTAAAATTGCCGATTTCCTAGGTTAATACTCATTGAATAATATATTTTCATACTTCCTAGATCAAACAGTGTGTGCTGCAACATACATACATTATCTAAAGCATGTATGTGGACTGCCACAACCGACTGCCACAATTGACCGTCGCAGTTACAGGATCCCACGGGAAAACAAGTAGCCGTCAGTGAAGGGCTACAAATCTGATCCATTGATCGAAAACCTACCTCGAAATCAGATATGCATAGACACTATGCATGAGTACTGTAAAAACAGACAGAAGTTTCCCAACAATAGTAACTCACAGATATTGCTTGCTGTTCTTCATCATAAGCCAGCTGAGCCGCTGTTTGACGAGAGCGGTCTACTAAACAGATAGTACTTAAACCCACATGGCTTTGGTCTTCTAAAGCAGTCTTCTGTTGCGACTCCACAAGGCTTGCTTCATCCAGCTCACTTAGTAATGCTTCAACATCTTGAGCTCTCTGAGTCGTGGTAGACTTCAGATGCTTGGCCTCTTCAATGACCTGGTCATAGTACACAAAAATGGATCTACCTTCAAAAGAAACTTATGTGAATGCATGATCATATCCCATTTTCGGTCATCAGAAAATTAATTAAACAACTCTAAACTCAAACTTGACAAAGGTATTGACAACAATATCGCTATGATCACAAAATAGCAATAAGAAACTTCAACCCTGGTTGCTTAGCTTTGAGATGATTAGATAGAGCTGTACCGCAGCAACAACCCTGTCTCGCTGAAGTAGGCCTTGCACTGAGGACTCAGATATGGTTGATTCCGGTTTCTTCCCCTTCTCAACCATGCTGGCAGCTAGCATAGATTTCCCAATATCCATAGTCTCTTGTATCAGTTGAGAAACTACATGAATTCGTGCTCCATCATCCATTTTCCCTATCTTCACTCTTGCATCAAGGAGTGTCCTGCAGAGCCAATATGAAAGCCATGAGATACCGAACCAGTAGAAACATGGACAAGGAACTAAAAACGACATATCAGCAGGACTTTCTCATGTTCTTAAATCCAACTCTCAAAACCAAATCAAGTTGCAACCACGTAACCATGTCCAATTGAAAGAGGATTTCATTACCACAAGAATAACTGCAGTCGGTTCTTGTTCTGTTCAACTTCAGAGGAAGCAAAAGATGGAAGTAGAGCCAGAAAATGTTGAACGCAGAGTGTGGCCGACTGCAAATCCGCATTGTAGAGGTAGAGCAAAACAAGCCTGAAAACGATTCGTGGGCACCTCTCGCCTCTCAGTCGAAAAACCTTGCCCACGAGCTTGTTTGGAGGATTCATGCCAACCGCTCCCAATCCACTTGATACAACAGCAGCTGCCATTTCGGCTGCAGGAATATTGAGGGACTCAACAAGTCCTCGAGCTCTTTGCCCCAAAGTGGGACCAGAAACCCCAGTCTGATAAATATTTCCACTACCAGCCCCCCTGCCATTCATAGTGATCAGAAGGCTCCATACTTTATCGTACAACCGCCAACAGTGATACTTGTTAAGAACGTCAACATGCTCCCCTGAGGAGGTACGAAATCGCCATCTTGATTCACCAATTGACCCTTTTCTGAAATATCAGACAAAAATTCAGGGTCACGTAATGTACAGCACAAATCACACCAGGTAAATAGAATCAAATAAACCACGGTCAATGAAAGCATTCATCCCCGACAAAATGCTGATTCAACTTTTGTTCGTGGAAAGGAAATGACCAAAACGACTTAATGCGTTACGCAAAAGAAACCTAATGAACAAATATGTAAGATTGAATACCTGACTAGCTCCGGTCTAGTACCCTCCCACTCATCTTCAGGAGACTTTGTAGAAGACATCTTGAAAGGAGAAAGACCCAAGTCAACATAGTCACCTGAAAGAAGGCCACTGTCCTCTGCATTTGCAGAACCTGGCGCGGATGACTGATCCAGGAATTGACCAAGAAAAAGACACTTAACATAAGGTCAATGCAGCAACATGACATAATTGAAAGCAAGATATTACAGTTTGAAAATGGAAGTTATTTCTCAAATCATTGGGAATCGATTTCCAAACCTGTGGGTTATAACCTACAACAAGGCATAAATACAGGCTGAAGGAAATGCAAAATGGCATTACAAACAAACTATGATTGCAAACACAAATAAGAAGGAAGCTCCCAAATAATTAGCCAAGTACGCGTAAATAAAATGTAGGTCTTAGTTTGCAGGCTGTATTTGATACTGACTAAAGCATAAGGAAGAAAAAGAGAGCAAGGTGATCAAAGAAGGGTCCAAACGTACAGGGAGCAGGTCAAAAGCTTCGCCCATAATCAACTCATCCACGAGAGAAAGAAGGTAAAGAGCATTGTCCCGGCAGGGTTGCGTAAAAAGGGACGCCTGCAGAGGTAATCCTTCTACTATTGCCTCCACAAGGTCCCCGAGCAGTACGTGCAAAGTGTGGAATTCGGACAACTGACCCTGCAAATCATTAAAGCTAAAGTTAATATCGATAAATCGGATATTTTCCTTGTTGTCGTAAATCTGTCCAAGTAGATCATGGATGCTACTATAATGTAATGGGAAGAACGATATAAATTAGAGAACCACTCCAGACTGACGCTCACTAAACCTCAATCCTATTGATCTAAAAAAAAATTCCCATTGCCCAGATACAAATTTGAGGACAATAATGCATGCATGAATAGCCATTAAGAGTGATAAGATGTATCTCTCTTGCAGAAAATAGCATGCTTGGGTCTGCATAACCAGGATATACAATGAAATGTGAGTCTAACCAAGACCACGAGATAGATGAAATGAAAATTGAAACAACATTTAATCTGTATCGTAATGTTAACCAAGATCAAGATCATGGAAATGGGACTCGTTAATAAAAAACCATAAGCTACCCAATGAAAGCTTACCTCCCTCGCCAAAAGGTGAACAAAGTTGCATGTCCTCTCTACATGTAACCAGCCATTACGAGAAGTGCAGATACAGTACACATGAAAACATCGAAAGAGCTTCCGCATTAGAGCTTCTTCAGGACCCAACAGCCAAACAGATTCTTCTGCAACATCTCCCAGAGTACTCTTGCTACGTTTCAAAGAAGCTGTGAGAGCAGCCAAGAGCCAACCTTGCCAACATGGTTCCTTCCACAATGAAAATCAAACACAAAATAAAACTCAAAAAACAACTTTGATGGCGATCCAGGCAATTCAGTTGTAAAATCTGCACAACAGAAGAACCTTCAACAGTTGCAGAAGCGGAACGTCAAAAGCAGGTCTCTATAGTAAATACAAAAAATTCAATCTCATCCACAGAGTGAAAATGCAACAGCCTATGATTGATTACATCAACCATAAGCAAAACTCAACAATAAACCCTTTCAGGATAATAAACTAGATGCACAAGATCTATGACTATGAACAAAGCAAGAGGTAAGAAGCAAACCAGGGTCAGTGCTTCGCTGTTCAGTGGGTTTGCCTCTAGCAAGCCAAGAGTATCCTTCAAAATTTCCAACCTCAACATAGAGTCCTCGGAATTAGCAAGCACTTTGAATAGGATTTTCAGCATTTGAGGCAGCACAAATGCTCCTACTCTTTCTCCAGGTTTTTCAGGAACCCAGAAAAAGTTTGAAATTTGCGATGTTAACTTTGCTCGACTGAGACTCTTTGCAGCAACAGGGTTTCCTTGCTCACTATTTGAGCATTCTTGGGTTAACTGCAGATACCATAATTCAGGAGATGGCCAGATATCAGACCAATATCAGAATGATTAAATTATATTAGGAAAATAAAAGTTCCAATGCTTGTCATGAACTTTAAAATACTGGTATAAACAAAACGAATTAGTCGTTGAAAACAATAATATGCCCCTGCGTAGTCAAATGACCAGGACGTGCAGAAACACTATGACTCCAGTTCCACAAGAAAACGATACGTCCTGGCACATTATAAACAAGAAAGACAATTACCTGCTTCGGACAAGCTTCCCCCAACAAAATGTCGAAAATAGTAGCCCGTACAGCATCACTGAACGGAAACATTGCCACACACTCGCTCATAACTGAGAAAACATGATTAACCCTGATCTTCTCAACACGTTGAAACTCAGCGGTAGCTTTTGATGTGCCCAAAAACGAGCTCCCAGCAACTTTTTTGTCGACCATAGCCACCAACAGCACTCCAATCAGCCTAAAAGCCAACAGACGAATAACTTCTTCTTGCCTGTAGTGAATTATCACCTATTCTATGTCAATGAAAAATCAGTAATATGAAACAAATAACTGTACATTTTATTGGACACTAATTACAAAACACATGCCTTCAGTGTCAATACCTGTATATTACAATCTGAATAACGTTACAATATATATATATATATATATCTATATATATCTATATCTATATTTTTATTTTATTTTATTTTATTTTATTTTTTTACATTTATATATCTATATTCCGGACGATGAATTCAATTCAGTCAACAAAAGATAGTGAAGTGCAGTGTCATGATCTAAAGCATGGTCACTGAAGGTATCAAAATTAAGAAGCTGAATTAGATAGAGCAACCAAAACATTCAAGGGGAATAAGAGTTTACAGCAGACCTTCTGATAAGATTTAGAAGGATCGTAATTCCTCCAAGTGCATTCAAATGTTCGATGAAGGACAAAACAAAAGTCTTCTGACTCGACATGCCCAAAATCATGTACAGCACATCCTTGACGCATACTTCGTCTTCATTAGTCTCCAGAAAGGCAACCAAAGCCTTAATGTCAATTAGCGATACTTTCTCTCTGCATTGCAATCCCAAAAAACCGTATTACAGGTGGAGAAAAGAATAAAAATACAAAGGGGACAATTTGAACCTCGAATGCAGTGGTATATCTAAACATATATATGACGATGAACACTTCGTTTTCAACGTACTGATGAAATTTTCCAGTCCATAGCCCTAATGATCAAACCAACATCTCAATACTTCCTCAAAATCAAACGCCATAAATAAAAATCATCCAATTGGATCGCAAAATAACAACTCCATCAAGACCTGGGTATTTTTGTTCTTCCTCAGGTACCTCAAAACTCCCTCCGCAAGCACTAGAACGAGTTGCCGTAATTCACTGATTCCCGACCGATTCGGTCGCTCTCCAATGACAGCCTTTGTAACTGGATGAAGCAATGGTTTAGTACCCAGTGCTTTACGTTTCGGCTTGTCCCAATAAAAGTGCCGGAGCATGTCGAGCACCCGTGGAAGACCACAGACACTTCGCAAGAGGCTCCCGTCGTTCTTGAAATACTTGATTAGGGAAACATACAGCTCGCGGTGCACAACCAACGGAGTGAAAATCCAAATGTGCGGATTAAAATACAACTTAACCAATGCTTCCTCAACCAAAGCACTGGCCAAAGACGCACCTGACAAAGCAACCGAAACTTACTCAGATTTCTTGCCAAAATGTCCCAATTTATGACTTAAAATAAGCTGCAACCCCAAAATTGGGGGATTTCTTCATAGCTACATCCAGCTTAACACAAGAGAAGACAGTTCACATCAGATCTTACCACTTCCTTTGGCAACTGTAGTGACAAGTCGCTCCAGGGCTGCTACAACATTCACGGTAAGATGCTGAGGTGACACGGACTGAAGCAAAAACCCCAGTATTGACATACCCGACATGTTGCGCATGTACTGCTGATTGGCTAAATTTCCAGCTAGAACAGCAGTAAGCAGGTCTATAACCTCGACTGCAACATGGCTGTCAACAGGGTATCCTTCCACATGTTTCTGATCGCATGTGTTGGCCGTTACGGATGAGATTGTACAAACCGGTTGATCTAATTGAGTCAAAAGAGGGAAAAATACCCCAATGCCACCTACACACTGCACACTGTCTTGGACCAAATGCCGATAGCAGAGAAGAGTACCGGCCATTATGGTGGCATCGTATAGCACTGGGTCTGGCGAGTATTCAAGTACTGGAGAAATGTCGAACAGAGCGCGTCCAGAACTTGCCTGAAGCCATCCCAAACCAAAAGAAATGAATGACTGGCAATCTACAGACAGTAAACAATCTTAGGTACTTCACACAAATGTGTAACAGAATCTAAGCATTGTCCTTAGTTTGGTACGAAAAGTCTGCAGACTCTGCCCCGCTTTCCAACATAATGCACATTTCAAACTGTGTTTAAGCAAACAATCTGAGTTGGTAACCCAGAACAAAAGTACTGTGAATTACTCTAAGATGTTTTAAGATTGTAAAGATAGTCTTCCATACCTGAGCATTATACCCGAAGACCATCTTAAAAGCTAGCCCGTCCTTGTCGTTGATAATACTCTCAGTTGAGATGTTCTCAGGCACATAACCAACTTCACTTGGAAGGAATGAGTACATGTAATCAGGCCCAAGAGAGAACACACCTTTGGCTTGCTCAGCAGACATGGCATCATCAAACAAGTATATTGGACCTAATTGTCCACAGAACGCAGCGGCATACCTCCCTGAAATTTTGCTAAAACCAATTCCATCGAATGAGGTAATTGAAACACTTGATCCAATAGTGCACCTTGTCAAGACCTCGCCGACTTTGGGGTATCTGCGCAGAAATTAAAAATGCTGAAGTAAACATTTTTACAGGTTATAGTAAAGGGTTCAAGAGTGAAATATAGAGAGGAACACATATCCATTTGCACAGAACTCTAAGGGGGCACAAAGTACAAAGACTCGCGAAAGAAACTTTTGAACAGGTACATAGCCAGCAGTAAACAAATCTCCAAACCCCAAAACCCCCTCATGGTCCAAGGATTCACACTCTGTCTGAACAATCACATAAAAAGATAATAAAAACATTTAGCATTAGTCTTGTTCATTACCATCCAACTAATGCCATTTAAAGGTACACTGGCATTTCAATTCTACAGCAGGCCGAGTGGCTAACCTTAACCTCTCACTGGAGGCCAGCACACCATCAACATAAACTTTGATGGTGTTTCCACCATTGAGAGCTCTCTGAGTGTTGTGTGTGACACAGATGTGATACCATCGTTTTGTTTGCAGCTGGACCTTCAATGAAGTTATTTGGCGTTTGGTGTTGATACTCTGCAATCATGGCAGACAATGTCTTAGCTCGTATCCCACACTCAGTATAATTTGATAAATTTAATTATTGTCATGCTATATCCCTAGAGCAGCTGACAAAACTCAGATAAATACTCAAGCCAAGAAGAAATTTGATAGGCAGCATTGAGTACTGAAAAAAATTGAAGCTGGTAGAAGATGAGGGAAAAGAACTCTGATTACCTCCACCACTAACTGATCACGAGAAATAGTTGCTGTGCAACCCTTTCCACTCTCTGAAAGAAAACTGAAAAGACCCATCATGCCCTCTGGTGCTTTCGGTGAACTCCCAACTGGAAAGCTCTCTACCCGGGCCCAGGTACAGAAACTGAACCCTCGGGTGGAAGGCCACCTTAGTGGCGATGTCACAACGATACCCTAGCATATCGCAGGATTCAAGCAATGTTGAGCACCAAGAAGTAGCAAAAGTTAAGATTTTCATTTCCATAGATGCGGCTACATACACAACTATGTATCCCCCAAATCCCAGCACTTTCTAGTCTCAAATCCCAATTCAAGATACACAATCCCTAAGCAAGAACCACCTAAGTGACCCCAACCAAATTACAAACATGAGATAAACCAAAAGAAGAGTACTAAGAATCAGAAGGGAGAACCTTAAGGTTAAAAAGGACGAAACTAAATGACGCACACTGAGGACTAAAATCGTTCGTTCAAAACTTACATGAAATTCACAACACAAGACAATGTCCAAGATGAACATCTGCAGCAAGTCCCACTATTCTACACAAAGCTTACAGAGGAACAAGGTTTTCAAATGTTGTGACGATCAACATGACTTACATTTACAGCTCTCTATAGATATGTGTATCAAAAGGTGATTACACTACCAGTCAAGAAAATAATAGCCAGCAAGAAAAATGTACTCACAGAATCTCGACCGCTCAAGTCAAAAAAGACAGCAGGACCCTGCTCTTTGAGCATGCCTTGAAATATCTGCAACAGCAAAGTGCCATGACGAGGTCGCAATCCATCTTTGCTGCTTCGTAAAAGCGCAAAAATGCTCCGCATATCTTTCCCACTGATACTATGTCCTCCAATCATTTTCATGAGATGGCCGAATTTCACGATCAGGGCAACTTCAGGTTCCTTTGCAAACCACTCCAAGAGCAACGACAGCAATCCTGCTCTAACACAAGCAGCCCGATTCGCTGTTGACTCCTCCAGCAAAAGGTGAAAAGTATCCAGACCATACACTTGATCATGTTCATTGCACTGCATAAAGAAAAATATATAAATTAATTGAAAACGTAATAACAGATCCAGCTCAAGATCATCAATGAAAAGAGTTCCACCCTACTAATTAAGTAACAATTGCTATTGATCACTCACGAAAAAAGGTTGTTGATGAATAATGCAAGCAAGACCACGCTAGCAGGAATGAAGGTAGTACTGTGTTCAAGCATAAAAATAATAAATCTTTACATTATTATCAGCACTTCAAGTACAACACAACACCTCTAACAGTTCTGAACGAACAAGAAAGTCTGCAGATAAGCAATACTAAGCACACACATTAGGGCTGTAAAAACCTTCACTTACACGTTGCAGAATGTTGAAGAATAGGAGCACAACGTCTTCATTCTGTAACATCGCAAATTGTAGTAATATGATTACTGCACTCTACCGTAAAAGGCCCTCCAGAGTAAAAATGGATCTCCAAATGTTGCTCAAAACAAAATAAAATATAAATAGTATCATAGCTGCAATAAGTTATGGAAAAACTGGTTCCACGTTTGCATCTTCCATCCATAATAAAAATTGCAAAAAACATATTAATTCAAAAATATTAAGGCTTTGAATGTCCACCTGAATAACCATGTTACTTGGCTGGAAGCTGCCATCGACTAGCATATCCAATAGAGAAAGGAGAAGATCACGGCTTGGCTTGCCCTTGTGTAGATCAATAAGAACAAACTCTAGTGTCTTGTATCCAGCACCCACGATACTTCTGAATGATCCCTGCAATATTTCAGAACCATAATAAGACATCTGACAAGTAGTTCATCTAAATCACTTCCGCAATCAAATTCAGTTCCCTAACTGTCCAAATAGTAACAAATATAGATCTACAGCTCCTTGACAAAAGCTATTCTCAATAAACTACTGAAAGTTTGGAAGTACAAACTTCATAAAGCAGAGAAAAGTTGTACTCTATCCTTTAAAAATTAACTCAAACCAACAACTGAGACTTTTCTGTACATTAAAATGCACATGTGAATATAGATATGATCAGGCCTGAGGAGCAACAACATTAAGCAACATTCAAACTCGTTACAACAGACAGGTAAGACTACCTTGGAAGCTTCGTTTCCTTGTAGAAGACGGCTGAGAGTGAGCAAAACGTCCAAGCTTAGTTGTGAACCAACTTCTGTTGGGCGTTCTTCATTAAGAAGCGTGACGATATGAACAAAGCACTCCCCATCACGAAAAAGAGCTTGATAGTACTATTCACAAATACAAAGGCAGGAAGGACGACCCAAGTCAGGGACTTCCCAAACATGAGACCTCATATTCTTTGATACGAATTTCCAGCAGATATGAACTGCAAGAGGAACATGTAGAATCACATGTTTGCCCTCTATCATTAAGCACAATATTTTCCTATCCTCTGATTTCGTCTAATTTTCATTAACAATAATCACATGTTGTTACTATTTTCTCCTTATAGATTACAATCATTACAGATGTAAATACAGGAGAAGCTTACAGTTAAGTCTGTCTCAAGCACTTCACGCATGCCACGCAGCAGGTCAAAAACAATGCTGATGTCAGTGCTCCGAGATTCAACCTGAGCTCGCGGCAAAGATTGCAAATACTTAAGACACAGGTCCAATTTAGCATCTTGATCCTGTTCGCATGTTGGTGGCAACTGCAGCAAAAGAGGAAACATCCAAGCAATATTGAGCTCAAGGCAAAACTTTAAAACACTAAGGAAATCAGACAACCATGCAAGGACTATGATGCAAATATGCTCATGCAAAACTATATCAAACATAAACAGACATTAAATGTCTTTGTTAACATCAAAACTTTCGGTGAAACTAATAAATCAGTATCATACATTACATTCTTTAGCTATGGGGCTTAAGGATAGCATCTTGTCACCCAAAGTGCTCGGTATTGACCATTAAATTCTTGAGCTCCTCATGCATGTCAGATAAGAAGAGCCATCTACTAGGCCAAGTGAGAGAAAATGGGCATTTCCTTGTACTGTACAATTAATAAACTGAGGTGCATAGAAGGTATCCACCCAGAAAAAGGAATTAAAAAAAGAAAAAAAAAAGCTGTGATGCACTCAAGAAGATTAGCTGACTGTGCATAGCGTACTTTATGGAGAAAAATCCCGTCACACTCGATAAAACATGAAGAAGTTCAACTATTACTACCACATCCCACGCGCAAGGACAAAATACTTCATAAAAAAAAATAACAGTACTTCTGAGAGAACACACCACTACCCTCTAACAACAGGTCTGCTCAATACTTCAGGATATCCTGAGTCCAAGATCCCAGTAAAATCTCATAAGCTCAAAAAGTAAGTATGAGGGTTGAAAGCATGGGAACTGCTAATTCCTGGCAGAATCATACCTTCATCAGAAGAAGAATGTGACCAAAAGAAAAAGCTCTAGTTGTCGTATCCCACAAAAGATCGAATAGAGCATCAATAGCTTTTGAATTTCGCGAAGCATCCACAACCGCATCTTCGCTAGCTGATAAATACGATGAAAAAACAGTAGACAATGCATCCATCGCCTCGTGCCAGAGATGGGCACCTGAAGACTCCTCCACGCCACTCTTCTCAGCCCTCTCTGTTGAACCTTCTTTCAGAGCTTCTAATGATGCCTGCTGCCAAACTGATATTAAAATGTGAACAAAAGCTCTTCTACTGACATTCCATGTAACCGGTCCAAGTTATCCTCGTCACATAATCTGCAAATACTTAAGCTAAGGGACTATAAGAGAACTGTAAAAAGACAGATTCGAGATACTAAGATAATCCAGTTATCCTTCAACTAGAGGCGTACCTTCTTCTGCTGTTCCATAACGTGCGTGATGATTGAGATCGCATCTAAAGTCCTTAATGACTTCATTGTGGGCTCTGGGGCTAGTTGAAGTACCCGGTGCAAACTCTTTGCTAACATCGTAACAATCCTCGGAAGAAATGAACACTGTTGAAGGGCCTCCATAAGAGCTCCGCATTCCAACTGTCCCAACCATGTACAAAAGGAAAATAAAAAGTTACTATTACCACCAAATACTAGCAGATCAGACCTAAATTGCGTCTCCATTCATCACGACCCGCATTGGATCAATACCCTTGATTTTTACATGTCTGACTAGGGAGACTGTTCTTGACATATTCGAGAACCTCGCACAGAAAACACGTTGATAACGTTTCGGAACATTTAAGAGCGTTGTACTTGGCAATGCGGAGAAATAACGCTAAATCATAAGTCTAATTAACATCCTGCGATCCCATTATCCTGAAGTCGATACATCTGTCTTGCTAATTGAAAAGTCAATTCTATCATCAATACACTCTCATAAATACCATGGCTTAAGTAAACTTAACTAACATGTACAACTCACAAGATCATCTAGGACTAGTGCTTATCCGACGCTATACAGCATACAAGCTTCAGCCTACGAGGGACATCATTGTAGTTACCGCCTCCTACATAAGGTAGGTGGTATGAAAACCAGAGACAACATCTATCACAGATACATCACAAGTCATTGAGTAGTACTAGCACTCTTAGCATGAGGCATGCAGCGCCTTTAGGAAATCAAAAGGAACGGTCAGTAATTACCAGATTATCGGAAATGCCAGATGTAGTTGCAGCCAATTCCAAAAATGAGATCACTTCCAAGCGTAAGGGCTCAGTGTCTGAAGATACGTAGATTGAGAGTGCAAACTCTTTAGGGTTCGGATTTCCAGACTCCAAACTTGGAGCTTCCCGAATCTTCCATGTGGATTTAGAATTAACTTCTGACTTTAAACAGCTTCTTTTCTCGCTTTCCGGAAATCTATTTGAATCTCCAAATCCAAAGTAGAAGAACCACTCGGAAAACACCAATTCCCATACTCCATCCTTGCGAAACAGATTCACCACTGTGGGTGTACCTTCTAACATTTTCTTGAAGACATGCAGAACATAATGTTGAAGTGTAGTTGACTGCAGCCTGTGACCACTGGCAAATGAAAGTAGCAAAAACTGGATGCTTAGGACTGAACCATTATGTCTATGTGTTCACCAGAAATCATACAGCAGAAATATGGATTCATCACTAGAACACATACTTGAAACACACACAAGCGTAGCTGCACGCACAGAAATAAAATCAACAAAGAAATGCGTACAAGTACAACCACGAGTACACCTTCGATGTCAACACGTGCAAATATGAAAAGCTTAAGCATCTAAAACAGAAAGAAGGAAGAACAGTAAGAGATAAAAGCATCAGACCTGAATGCACCACTGTGGACCTCATTCAAGCTGCAATCGTGTGCTTGGAAAACGTCAATCAACACATCAATGATAAAACGAGTGGCTTGCTCCCAATAAACACTTGAGTTACCGGCCACATCCGGTCCTCCTTGCATACCTGCTGCGAAGCTCATAGCATCCCCAACAGGGACCAAGATAGAGCACAGAATCCGGCACAAATCAGCCACTCTCCAGTTCCAACTTCGTAAATTGATTCCTTCATAGATGAATTCGTTAACGTCTTCAGAACTCTGAACACCAGCAGATGGGACAGATTCCAGGTCATGAGATGTCGTAACTTGGAAGATTTGCTGGTTGTCTAATGAAACACTTGGCTGCGCAAGAAGGGACACAGATGCATGCTCTCTTGACCGAGCCTGGGGGGAAAGGTTCATCCGAACTGAAGTTCCCATATTAACCTGAGCTGATAGCTTCTTCTTTGGAGTTAAATCTGGCATTATAAATGAAGCGCAGCTGATCAACTGAGCAAACTTTTGCACACCACCATTCTCTCGCATACTCTGCAGGCTTATGGAGTTCCGAAAGCTGTCCAGAGAACATGAAAGTTAAGGATCTAAAGATCGAAGAATATACATAATGTCACTGTAAGTAACATGAATTATCACTTAACAATAAGGGCGAAAGAGGATACATAGCTTCCCTCAAAACCTGCAACGACAGAAGCTGAAAATCAAATTCAACCGACATTCTATCGATGATAGACTTTTCCCAAGTAGCAGCTGATTCACCAACGTTTCTTTCTCTTCCCAGTGTATTACGTACTCCAGCATCACTGTCCTCCTCGTCAGCCGACAGTGATCCAAGCCCATCCAACAGAACCTGAAGGCCTCCAATGACTCGGAAAAAATTTTGTGATCGAGTATTCTCCATGAGTGTCTGTTGTAGTGAGTGCAAAACGAGTTGCTCAAGAGATGAATCCAATGGAACACCCTTCAGGCGCAGTATTCGAAGAATTTTTAGAAGCTCTGTAAAGTGGCAACAGATCACCAAGAAATTAAAGGTAAAACTCTGATAGTCAGTGCAGCAGACGAGTGACATGCACAGTATATATCATCACGTTGTCAACCCTCTTCAAAGAGTCACCAATCCATACTCAACTAAGTGAACCCAGAAAATCTAGACACAACTTGCTTAACTGGATGAACCGACTCATATGTAAAGGTCGAAATCGAATGAAAGGGTTCAGGAGCTTCTAAATGATGAAAAGAAACGCATACCAACAAACCAATTCAGTCCTCCGGTCTCCATCAATGGAATTGTGCCACTAGAAACCCCAGTAGCCTCTCGATTACTTCTAGTCCCAGTCGTCTCCAGACCTTTTGAATTTTGCCGAGAAACAGGTATTCCAAGCCCAGTGTCGGTGGATGATCGTCTATGCATACTTCGTAGTTTTTTGCCTGAGGAGTCTGATGGCTCACGGACCCTACCACAAGGGAAGGAACAGAGGGAAAAAGAATGTCATTACTCTGTAGCTAGACATAGTGTCCATATCAAAGTCAATTTTTTGGCCTGTTCAGATCCCAGATTGATGCGGTAGATGACGCTGACAATATTCAGAGTGATTAAATGGAACCAAGTCCATTACATTTGTGTTTTTGTTGTTCAGTTTCAAAACTTGTGAGTAGTTGGTATATGTACTACAATCTTCACTACTTCGAGAAATACTCTACTGTGTGAGCGAGTCGCATGAGAGACTATGAACTAACCCTTCACAACACATTGAAAATACTTGCGCCTGACGTCAGCATAACAATACTCCAGTGATCTCACCTTGATTCCACTGCAGTAGAAGATTTTCCATGCTTGTCCTCCAAATCAATGTAATTTGCTACAATTGATACGATGTTACTGAGCAGAGTCTGTAAGAAGCCAAGTTGAGACGTAACTAAATCTGGAGTGTTGCCATCTGAAACAACCAGACTAGCTACACCTTTCAATTGGACCACAGCAGCTGCCACCAACCATACCACAAAATAAGTCGCGGGCGAGGACCAACAAACACCAACTCTAAATTCCAGACACTAACAGAAGATGAACAGGCGATATAACTTACACAAGCAGCATCAAACCACACGGGAGAATCTTCAACACAACAACTTCAATCTTACTGACCTTTCATCAAGCCCATCAGGGACTGAAGTCCACCAAAGTATGAGAATATCTTCTGGTTATGTGGGGCTCGCGTCACTATGTTTAGAGCTTTAGTCAGAAGTAGAGACATAGCCATGTCAAGGTCGGTAAGCCATGCATCCGAGCTGCCATCTCGAGTCGTATTCACTGTATGACAGGGCAATGAAAAGAAATGAGAAAAGGAGAAAAAACCTTCACGCCTCCTAAGATAATACTGCTAAATCATTCCACTAAGATAGAACTGTCGCTGGCGGTTCAACAGAAATCACATATGGTCAAAACGGCTGTCCGATGTTCCCGTCGGCAAGGACATCTTGTCAAGAGACTCTTTAAAAAAAATTATAACTATCTAATGGTTTCTGCGTTACCACCATCGCCTGGTACTTACAAGCAGCAAACGTCTGAATGACTGCTTTCAGCTCCCTTATGAGTCCGAAGATGACTTTCGTTGGGTGCCCATGTATGCAGCCTACCACAGTCTTGCTACTCTCTCCGTATATGCTACCCTCGCTTTCAGCGGCTTGAGCAGGTGCATCGCCCCGATGCAAATCCTCGGCAGGTGTCCAATTCCCGAATGTCCGAACAAAATTTTCCAAAAAGTATTCTAGCGTTTTCTGCGTCTCGTCCTGAAATTCGAATGGCATAGAGTAGGTTAGTACAATAATGACTACTTCTGTCTTATGAATATGAACATGTAGACCAATCCCAACTTTGGTTCAATGATTCGTCATCGCCTGCACATAAGCTATTCGATCATCATACAGTGAGCACAACTACGATCCAGCCAGCGATAAAGGAAGTTCTGTCGAAGTCTTGAAGAAGTGCTCTAAGTTCTCCAAAAAATGAGAAGACGTAAAGAAATCCCTGAAATAGGAAGGAGAGGGTACGCGGATATGCACTGCAATAATAACTTTATAAACTTTCCACGTGGTCTACGAGAACGATGAACAATCCGCGTCAGAAATTCAAGAGGAAGTTAAAAAAACCCACGTACCAGCCCCAACGCCTCTTGGTAATCTTGCCACAACGAGCCAAGGAAAGCTTCATCGCCTTCATTTCTGCAATCCCAAAACCCCAATTTAAAACAAGAAATGGGAATAGAATTGCCCCGAGATTTCACTTTATGACCTATAAATTCGACTCTATTCAACGAAAAGTAGAACTTGCACTGCAGGTAGAGGACGTCGAGGATGCCTGAATTGTATATCAGGCCAAGATGGCGCATTCGATCTCTCCCCTGATCCGTCAGACCCGTCCCCCCGAGAGTGTCCTGGCGAGCCTCTGCGTAAAAATGCTGATACCCCTTTCACTAGATGCATTCTCCTCTACAACCCTCCCGCAGTGGAGCTGCAAACCTGTGAAGATTAATCATCACCGCATTTATGGAAATGCATTCAGAGGTAAAAAAAAAACTTCGACATCACAGGCACAGAAACACGGATGAGTCACCTGGATCAAACGAAAAGAGGAGTGCATACGTGTGTGTACGACACGGACAGGACCACCATCAAAGTCGTACCAAAGACGAGGGAAAAGCTAGACTCGGCCTCAAGGTAATGGATTAGCCAAAATTTTAAACCAGAGAGCCAAGCAATAACAAGAGGCTCTGAAGTCTTTCAATCCCGCAGAGCACTTGAACCCTAGAATGGATAAGAGCTAGGATGGGACGACAGGGGGCAGTAGGCCATTCGGATGTGAAGGAGGTTCAGCAATACGTCTTCGGGAGCGACGAATCCAACACCGATGGCCCTCGGGCGAATAATCAGCGTTAGAAATCAGAGAAATTACGTTTTCTCGAGCTTCTATTTCAACGAGTATTGCGATGCCGAAACCCCCGTCTTAAAGGAAAGAAGATAGCAGCCTCGCCTCTAACTAACATTCAGAAACTTAGAGAAGACGCCACTGTCAGATCATAAAGCCATCGGGAGCACTCGAAATTTGCACCTCCCAAAAACTCATGATCGCCAAAAACCCTCCGAAGACATTCAGCATGAGCGCTGGAGGTAAGCTTAGTTAAGCCCACGAGGATATACAATTCAGCTGATGTAACCTACGAAACTTAACCGGCTAGCTGTCTCGGGAGCCTTGAACAAAAACAAGAGACAACTCCACGATGAACTGCCAAAACCTAACTCTGAGGCAAGAGGGAAAGAATCATCGTCGCCGGAAATTGACAGGGATTGACTCGTAGAAGAATGACTAGCAAGGGCTACCAGTGTTCTATCATGGAAGGATAGCCCACGAAGAAAACAGTCTAGATTGGGGAGAGGAAGGAGTGGATCTTTGTGGAACCAGTATGGCTATTGCAGGGCATACAGGGGGGATGATCGCAGGGAGGCGCATGGGAATTGATAGGGTCGAGAAGAAGAAAAAACTCACAGTGCCATGCACAGCTCGTCAGGAAGGAGAAGCGTGGAGGTCAAATGGTAAGGGGGCAGGGCATCCGCCTGCGGGCCATGATTGGAAAACGCGTCGGTAGATGCGCAGAGCGCGAGCTGAAGGGGCAAAGAGAGCACGAAAAGAAAGAGGCTACGAATGGCGCACTAATCATGCCTGCGAGAGAGAGAGAGAAGCAAGGAGGAGAGAGACATGCACGCGGGGGAGCAGAGAGAGAGAGAGCGAGGAAGGCGCAGCGCAAAAGCAGATCGAGGACGGAAAACGACAGGGAGAGGGCGGGAGCAATCCAGACCGGAGCAGGCTTGATGGTGGGGGAGAGATATTAAACCCTAAGGAAGGCAGGCAGGCAGGCAGGAGGGACAGAGGTGGGGGGCGGGAGCAAGATAACTTAACCCTTTGGTGCCTAGGGTACTGTAGCAGACAGCTCTGGATTTCAGTGGGTTTTTCCACTGTGGTTGAGACTACCAAAAATAAAATGGGTTAAATTAGAAAGTAACCGTACAATTCTATTCTCAACTCGAGAGCACACATTTTATTAAAATTTGAGAATCATCCGACGGTGGGATCGGAAGATTATAGTATGTATTTGAACTGTATAATGCACGCTCAAAAACGAGATTTTGGGGGGTGTGTGACTTCAAAGTTAAATAGAATTTGAGGTAAATTTTCAAAAATAAAAGCAAAGACGTTCAGCTATGCCCTATGTCAACACCTCTCCGTTGCAATCTTTCATATCAAAAATAGACTCACACATAATTATTGTGAGATTTATAAGTGAAAGTGACTTGTCCATGTACGGTTTAGGACAAAATTTTATACGTTGAAAATTGACAGGAGTGGGTACATTAGTCAAGATCGGATTACACACACTAATGGAAGATGACGAAGAGAACACGATCCAAAAAAATAAAACAAGATAACAAACTTCCAAACACAAGAAATACTACACAATACATATGTTGTATTTGTAAGTATTTACTGTATTTTCAAGTATTTGCAGTATTTTTGCGTTCTGTTGATAGGTATTTTGATAGTTGTACAATTCCAAATTGAAAATTTCTTTTTCTGGAAGGTGCGTAATGTATGTGCGCAAATCTGAACTTCAGAACTGAAGTTCTAATTCTTCACGGATTCTCTGTTATTTGCATTTCCGACGTTGCAATGACCATAATCTGGCTTGCTAGGCACTAAAGGGTTAACCCCTAAAGGACCGGGGTGTTTTAGCTTAGCTCCTGTTTTCTTGACTAGCTCTTGTAGCAAGCTCAATTTCTTATTAGTGTAGGGTAATTTTCACGATCGGCACCGTTGAAACTAAAGAAGACTTACATAGCTTGTTTATGAAAAAAGATCAACAAAATCGCACAATTTTTGAGAAAATGCCACCGTTGAGAAGATTGATGGAAATTGTTCGGGCAGGGGTACTTTGTACTTATGCTGAAATCGGATTGCTTAGAAGTGCTCCAAAACATCTGAAATTTTTACCACATGTACATTTCAATATCAACCTTATGTAAAAAAAAATTCGTCTAATTCTGAGGTGTGGAAAAAAAGTTATAAGGCTCTGAAGTCTCCAGGCCATGATATTCAGCTCAAAATATTCAGCTTAGAGTGGCACACCTCTCAGGCTAGGAGCAGAAGGAGAAAGTAAGAGCATCTCCACCCATACTCCAAATCAAGGGCCGTGATTGCTTGTGGCGGGCCTGGGAGTTTTTCTGTGCCCCACCGCGACTCGTACGTTGGCCCTGGACGTCACGGCCTCGCTAAAATTCGTAGTTGTCTCGCCATTCTCCAGAGTCCGTCGAGAGTTTGCGCGAGCCCAAAGTGCAGGAATTGTGACAAAGATTTAGGCCTATTTTCGTTTTCTGGATCAGATTCTTATGTTTTTAGCGATGGTCGGGCGTGGGCGTAGGTAGGCGGTGCGGGGACGTGGGCGTGGTTGGAGCTTCGAGCATGAGCTGGAGCTTCGCCCGTAAAACCAGCTGTCGCTCGACCCGGCTAATTTAGCCCTCGTCAACCCGACTACGGCGGAAATCCACGCCGATTCCCTCGATTCAAGCGCTGACAGGTCCCCGCAATTCACAATCGCGTGGCCTGGTGAGGCTCGACGAATATTGCGAGTCACTATTCATGTTTGGGGCCCTCCAGATCTCTTTTCGCGAGCCAGAAATTTGGAGCATGGGTGGAGATGCTCTAAGCTACGTCAGTCGCAGAGAGGAAAGGCCGGAGAGAGGCCAGACAGAAAATAGCTGCAGCACGCCCTCAGGGAAAGAAACTACGGATCCAGGAGGTGCAAGGAGGCACGGAATAATTTAACCCCTCCGGGACTTCACCTTTCACTCCCCCAGATTTACAGAATTGCACAGAATTGCAAAGGTCTATTGTAAAATGCCACTCCAGAAGGGATTCCTTGAACATGAATTATGAATAAAAGTTGTCCATTATCAATTTTCAATTCTATCCATATGGTTGAACATGAATTATGAATAAAAGTTGTCCATTATCAATTTTCAAATCTATCCATATGGTTAGACCAATCATTGCTATCATCAATATTCTCTATCAAATTTGAAACTTAAAATGCAAAATTCTTTTGTAATTTGATTACCAATAGGATATTGACTATTTATGAATGAAATTTGTTGTGATGGGTTTAAAGTTGAAATGTAATACTCTAAGTGTAGTGATTTTGGAGAATTTTTGGTTGCTTAATTTTATGAGCTAAATATTTTTTTCAAAAGCATTTTGAACTAAAATCTTCAAAAAAAGTGGTGAATCACTTCAACATGGAATGAGGCATAAATTTTTCACATTTTCACAATCGTACATTTTTTAGAACTTCCACCATTAATCCCTCCTTAACAACCCTACAAATTTGCACTATAAATTTCACTTTGTTAAAAGTTGATGAAGAATGAGAATCACAATTTCATTTCCGAACACTGTCCAGTTTTTGGACAATTGGGCGTGTAGGGGCTAAGGCAATTATAGAGGTTGAAAAAGAAAAACATGTAGGATGAAGTGAGAACGAGCGATATTAGGTCGAGTATTAGGTTCACAAAAATTGTGACTTAGCAAGACATATACTTTTAAAAAATTGTGTAAAATCGGATGTGAGATTTGAGAGCTAAAATAGCACCTCTTTTAAAACCACCATACATATCAATGTAGTCCCCAACAAACATTGTTGCATGCTTACTCCACCTCCTCTGTAACGTAGTATCTCTAATTTGTTCACTTCCAATTATTTGTTTGTTGTTTGTGAGAACTTAGGTATTGCATCTAGAATTCAATTTCCATTCACAAGTCAATACCAATAATTTTTTGTTGATGGTTGGGTTTGATTTTTGTCAAAGATTAGATTATTGTAGTTGTGAAATGGAGATGAAAGTTTGAGAGGTGTGGTTTAGCATTCGCTGAGACTATCATAGTTGAAAATTAAATTGCAAAAAAAACACAATATAATATGATTTTATGGTTCTTTCCCTACTAAAAATAACGTATTAACAACCATGTTTATGTCCAATGCTTTCATATTAAAAGGTTGATTATAACTCGATTGTCATGCTCGTTAATGTATTTTGTACTAGTATCTACATCATTGATAACGCAATACCACGTTGTTGAATTTTTTTGAAATTGTATTTTTGTATGTTTGGTGACATTTCTAGCTTGTATTGATATCAATGTTATAATGTAGCTAGAAATGCCAAGTTTATGTAATACCATCGTAATTGTCTTGAGCGTTAGAGCCTCTCCAACATGAACACAACTATAATAGGTGATTTGACATCTTTTCATAATCTATGAAATGTGTGCTTGATGGATGGTATATAAATCTTTTCAACAATACTCTAAATATAGAATATATATTTTATTAACAATTTTCTATTCCATCCATCCATGTTTTGATAGATATATGGCATATATATCTTTTAATTCATAGAATATTCTTCTTTTACAAGATTGTGTTACGTTGAAACTGAGGCATGAATATGAAAAAGGATATAATATATTACACCGTTGGACTTTGGCCTCTCGACCCATCACACTAGAGGCCAAAGTCCAACGGCTGTTGCTCTCCAAAATGCCTATGTGGCAATACTTTTTTACCAAGGCGACAACCTCTCAAAAGGAAATTTATGTGAGACGGGAATGGAAACCCAAACAATAATCAAGAGGCCGTTGGTTTCTTTTCATAAAAAATGAAAACAATATTTTATTGCCTATTTTCAGTAGATTTCTTTGGACTCTCAATCCCACGGCCTCTCGACTTGGACGGCCATAGGGTGAAGCAGCCCTTAGGACATCATATGAGCGCTTGTCAACGTGGTACGCTTTATTTTTCTATTTATTCCCTCAATACCGTGGAGGTAAATAAAGCGTACCACATTGACAAGCAGTCATACGCAATGTCTTGAATGACCATTAATAAGCATTAATGAAGTTGATGTTCATTAGAAGAAACTTGTGTTTTTTATGATGGACTTTTTCGGACGTCCTTTTGTTTTTGATGTTTTTCCAAACATCTCAACGTTAGCAATATCATCAAGTGTAACCTCAAGATGTTTGGAAGATCAATAAAATCATCAAGATGTCCAAAAAATTCCATAAAAAAATGTATAGGTTTTGTATAGTGAGCCTATTGACTAAGTAGGAGAATCTAATTTTCAACACAAATCATTGCAAGAATCAAATTTTAGCTTTGCAAAGTAATCATTGCCAACCCTAAAAAAAACCCGTAAACGAAAAAGAAGAAAGTCTCAACAACAACAAATTGAATAAAATGAATATCACCCTCATGAATTTCTTACCTTTAGTCCCACTTCCAAAAAAAACTACCGGTACTTCCTAATTCTATGACAATGAACGTCATAAACAATCCTTCGTTCTTCTAATCATCACCCTCATGCAACCCTCGTGTCTTGCAATTGTGCAATTTGTCCCAGCTCTGCAACCGAGTCTGCAACCGACTCTGAAATTACAAAGAAGGTGTTGGTGTCCAAGCCCGAGTTGGAAAAAAAGTCAATTAAGCCACAAAACCCTTAAAAACTAGGTCTATGACCACCACCACCACCGCACCACATAGATTAAACAGACATACAAGTACAATTTCAAAAATTGCATCGTGATGGGTATTGCTTGTTTGAACCACCACTTCAACATGGACACAACTATAATTTTGAAAATTGCACTGTGATGGGTATCGCCCAACCTGCACAACAGCTTCAACGTAGATACAACTTCAATTTTGAAAATCTCACCGTGATGGGTATTGCCCAGGTACTGACCACCACTTCAAAAGAGATACAACTACAATTTTAAAAAATGGTTTCATGGTCGATATTGCATTTTTAAGATCCCATTTTGCTTTTGCATTTAAAAAACCCCATTTGTTCGACAAATAAAAAGATAAGCTTGGTCGGTGTATTATTTTGTAGTGATCTATAAATGGTCATTTGTTTCAAAATAAAAACAAAAATAACAGGTTATAAGCAAGATCCTCCCAAAATAAAAGTAAACCCATTAGGTGGGTATGCATTAGTATGTCTTTTAACGCTTAACCTTTAAGCATCCACACTACAATTACCTAATCAAACCTCATTAAGTAAGTAGAGGAGGAAGTAACTAGTACTTGCTTGCCTCAACACACTAAAAAAATCAACATATATTTTTAGTGCTAGTGCATTAAAAGGCTAGATTCTAAATACATGTTAGATTCTTTGTACATCCATAAATAAAATAAAAATACTTTGTAATGCTCTCAAAGGTGATGGCTTTTGGAATTCTTTTTCCAAGATTTAGTGGCATTTGTGTATATGCTCACACTCTTATGGATTGCTTAGGTGTTATTGTACTAATAAATAAACAAAGTGCAAGTCTTTTACAAAATTTAATGTTCATTGGTAAATGAAAGTGCTTCAAAAACATACATAAAAAACATATGAATTTAAGGTGAAACAAGTATTGGATGTAATTGCCATATGGTACGTAAAACAATTTTAGAAGCACTCTCACCATGCGATGTCTGTAAATGTTATAAACACACATCTTACACACTTGCCTGTAAACATACTTTTGATGTCAACTTTCAAAAGTCCAAAAGCATAACCTCTTGATAATTCTTCTGTATGTCATTCACATATATTGCACTTGTATATGAAACATGTTGAGTCAAATGATAATTTATACAAATTTTCAAAAGTTGATGCTTTAAAAACTCAATACAAAAGATCTAAAGTTAGTTTGGAAGTTTGATTGTACGGTTACTTTGTAGAGAATATACCCTACATTCTGTCTAGTGAACCAAACTTCATCAAACATATGGAAGGTACATATTATAACACATCATTCTATGGTTTGTTCAATATCCCTTCATCAGGAATTTCCGACCCCACTGATTCTGCACGATTTCAGTGCGTTTATCGTTAAACACTGATTCCGCACATCATACGTGCATATAAAAGTGTCGTTATCGTACGGAAGTGACATGCATTACTAAGATGTCGATGCAGTGTCTTTTCAATGATTATGACAAAAGTGTTGTTTCCACACGAAAGTCGTGCTTGACGGAATCCGTGCGTTAATCGTGTATCTACATTACATGGCTAATAAGACACGGATAACATGCGGTTTTAGTTCATGCGGATTCGGTATCGTATACGTATCATATTAATGCCTTTTACTATATTCGTGTGATTTCAATATCTATTATAATGCAAATTATTTTCGTACGACATCCGTGTACAATATTTTAATATATTTTTTGGAATTTTTGGAATTTTTTGGAATATTTCAAAGTATTTTATATTATTTTGGAATATGTTGGAATATTCCAAGAATCTTCTCTAAATTATACTTACGGTTTAATTTCCCAAAACATTTTTAGATCTACGTTTATAGAGTTTAGAAGCAATACACATTAAAATTTCAAAGAAATAACATTTTATATTTTTAGAATTCAAATTTGGTATTATTGGTTATCATTGTACTTTTCATCATAGGAGCAAAAAAAACATAGCTCACAACCACCACGATTTTGGTAAAAAATAAAAAATTCAAAATATTATGAAAAAAAATCCTAGATTTAGAAAAAGTCCTGCATAATCTAGTGCAAAAAAAATTTGGAAAAAAAGTTTTTTTCACATAGTTAAAAACATTCAAAGTCCGCTGAAAAAAAGAAAACAGTTCACAGCCATGATCTGCCATCACGATTTTGGCAAAAAATTCAAATATTCAAAAAATTATGAAAAAAGTCCTACATATAAAAAAAGTCCTGTTAAATCAAGTGCAAAAAAAAAATTGAAAAAAGAATTATATAGACATGGCAAAAAATTGCCAATGATTTCAATCTTTTATAATTACCAAAAAAGTTCCATTCTATGCATCGAGGGTTTGTGGTGATTTGGTGGTTTGGAGCTTGTTTGATAATCAGGAGGTCGTGAGTTCGAATCCCACCGTCGGCAAAAGAGCTTGGGAAGCCATGGTGGCCTCCATTGTGGGTTCGGGCAATTTCCGTGTAGTTAAAGTGGGTAGCGAGAAAAATAATTATTTAATAATTATTTAATATTTTTAATAATAATATTTTGATCAAATTTAGATATAGAAAGAAAAAAAAATCTAGATATGGAAAAGATGATGTCACACGAAAAACGCACTGAATCAGTGTAGTTTTAAAGACGATTAAAACACGACATTTGACGACTATAAAGAGTGCTGAATTCGTACGTTTTCAATAGATGTATCAATAGTGTCGAATCAGTACTATATCCGCTTGTACGAACATCGTGTCATATTAGTGTAGTTGCGATGAATGACGCAACGATGCGGAATCAGTGCGAAAATTGTATGAACCCTTGAAATATTGGAAATCGCACTGAAATCGTTCGGAATCAGTGGGGTCCGAAATTTCTGATGTAGGGGTTTTGGAAGAATTTTTTGTGCGCCAACTAATATATGTCACACACTAAGAATAATAGGGCAAGGGAGTCAAAGCATGTTGAATTGCTACGTTGAAGAAGCTTCTCAGGCTCCCCACGCCTATCTCAATGCACTCACAACTACTACCCAGCATCTGACCTCCTTTCATCCTAATGCATTCACATGATCATCATCAAATGCACAGTTCTTCAATTCAGACACAACAAAGGAACTTTGGGCTTACAAAGTGATTCACTTTCTAAAGCTCCATAATTGTTCATAGTTTATGATCAACAATATACAAAAAGAAATTTATTTATTTCCTCAAAACTAAGCCCCTCGAGCTTACCGTGTCCTTTAAAGGTTAAATGTCCTTCAAGTTTTGGTTGGGTTTTATAAAATACTTTTTGCACGCCACCATTTATAGTGCAAGAATATTGTGCAAATACATTTGGCCATTTGATTTTTGGACTTTTAGGGTGTTGATAACAATAAGTGAGTCTCAACAGGGCCTAAGAGGGGAGTTTAGCAAGGTTATCGTGGGAGAATGTGGAGACTACTAACTATAACCAAACTTAGAAGACCGGGAAGGTTAATTTGGAAGGACATCCAAGTCAATCAATGTTGCCCTTGGAAAATGAACAACTTGGAGTTCAACCAAACGTCATAGGTTGAGGACCTTGGTTGAGCTAGCCAGATGTCCAAGTATTTTTATACGTAGAGAGACCTATTTAAGTATAGTCTGAACTTCACAGACAAAAGCGAGAGTAAGATATTTTGGGACAACCCAAAGCGACATAAGGTGAGTATAAGACAACTATGCTAACCAAGGAGATTATGTACAATACAGTTTGCATTTTAGAGAGAGAGACCATCAGGAATTTCAGACCCCACTGATTCTGCACGATTTCAGTGCGTTTATCGTTAAACACTGATTCCGCACGTCATACGTGCATTTAGAAGTGTCGTTATCGTACGGAAGTGACATGCATTACTAAGATGTCAATGCAGTGTCTTTTCAATGATTATCAAAAAAATGTTGTTTCCGCACGAAAGTCGTGCTTGACGGAATCCGTGCGTTAATCGTGTATCTACATTACATGGCTAATAAGACACGGATAACATGCGGTTTTAGTTCATGCGGATTCAGTATTGTTTACGTATCATATTAATGCCTTTTACTATATTCGTGTGATTTCAATATCTATTATAATGCAAATTATTTTCGTACGACATCCGTGTACAATATTTTAATATATTTTTTGGAATTTTTGGAATCTTTTGGAATATTTCAAAGTATTTTATATTATTTTGGAATATGTTGGAATATTCCAAGAATCTTCTTTAAACTATACTTACGGTTTGATTTCCCAAAACATTTTTAGATCTACGTTTATAGAGTTTAGAAGCAATACACATTAAAATTTCAAAGAAATAACATTTTATATTTTTAGAATTCAAATTTGGTATTATTGGTTATCATTGTACTTTTCATCATAGGAGCAAAAAAAACATAGCTCACAACCACCACGATTTTGGTAAAAAATAAAAAATTCAAAATATTATGAAAAAAAATCCTAGATTTAGAAAAAGTCCTGCATAATCTAGTGCAAAAAAAATTTGGAAAAAAAGTTTTTTTCACATAGTTAAAAACATTCAAAGTCCGCTGAAAAAAAGAAAACAGTTCACAGCCATGATCTGCCATCACGATTTTGGCAAAAAATTCAAATATTCAAAAAATTATGAAAAAAGTCCTACATATAAAAAAAGTCCTGTTAAATCAAGTGCAAAAAAAAAAATTGAAAAAAGAATTATATAGACATGGCAAAAAATTGCCAATGATTTCAATCTTTTATAATTACCAAAAAAGTTCCATTCTATGCATCGAGGGTTTGTGGTGATTTGGTGGTTTGGAGCTTGTTTGATAATCGGGAGGTCGTGAGTTCGAATCCCACCGTCGACGATAGAGCTTGGGAAGCCATGGTGGGCCCCACCGTGTATTCCGCCAATTTCCGCGTAGTTAAAGTGGGTAGCGAGAAAAATGTTTTTTTAATATTTTTTAATAATAATATTTTGATCAAATTTAGATATTGAAAGAAAATAAAATCTAGATATGGAAAAGATGACGTCGCACGAAAAACGCACTGAATCAGTGTAGTTTTAAAGACGATTAAAACACGACATTTGACGACTATAAAGAGTACTGAATTCGTACGTTTTCAATAGATGTATCAATCGTGTCGAATGAGTACTATATCCACTTGTACGAACATCGTGTCATATTAGTGTAGTTGCGATGAATGACGCAACGATGCGGAATCAGTGCGAAAATTGTACGAACCCTTGAAATATCGGAAATCGCACTGAAATCGTTCGGAATCAGTGGGGTCCGAAATTCCGAATGATGACTTAAACATTGGTGTCCATTGTGAAGTAATCACATGGTAGTCAAGGAGAATTCTTGGCTTGGCAAGAGAGTGGAGGATTACTTGGAATAACACAAAAAATAAGACAAGATTCATATGATAAGAGAAACAAGGAGTATTGAAGGACAATGAGAGAGCAAATGAGAGAATAGGCAATCATTCATTCTTTGGTCCAAAGGGGAGTAAAAAAATACATGCACGCCATTGCGACCTAGTTCGGGTGAATGAATGAATGATCCTATTTTTATCTCCCTACCTTTCTTATAGTACTCTACCATGACGTTCATGTTCTCCTTCGTTGTCGTGTCTTCGTAATGTTACCTTATCCTGCTATAGCACAAGGTAACAAGTCAAACTGGCCAAAAAGTGTTGATATGTAGGCATTTTTAAAGGCAACTAATTCAACTCCCTTTGGACTTTTGCCTTTGGTGTGAAGAGTCAAGAGGCCGAATGTGATGGACTTTGGATTTTCTTGCAATACGATTGGAAGAATTCCGTAGCCTCTCAATCTTTAGCCATATTTTGAAGCGGCCTTTAGCTCTTCGAGTTAGCTCCAACAAAGGGAGATCGTGTTAGGTTGTTTTTTTCTTCATGCTCTCTTCAACATACTTTTTTCTCGTGGAGATTGGTGCATTCACTAGTAGCAAACCTGTCGTTTCATTCCTCATTTTGTGGGAACGGTGAATAGTACCGGAATATTATAGTTACATTTCTGTCTTCTTGTGACCAAAACTACTCATCTGCACTAACACAACCTATGTGCCTAGCCCCGTTTCATTTCTTTTTCATTTATAGTAAGTGAAAAACGACACATTTCCTTCTAGTGATTCTTATGCTCAAACTATAATACAGGGTAAAGAATTGGAGCTTAGTTGTAGTATCATGTAATATAATTGGAATCATTTGTCAATGCGAGGCACTTCTTTGAACCTGTGATTTATGTAGTTGTGAATTAGGATTTTTTTTGCTAATTTGTTGGTTGTTCCTTACATTTTTTCAGGTTGTACTTGCGAAGAACCATCCTTAGGTATCCAAGGAATGTTCTAGCGATGTTTTCTTTTGAAATTTTTTGGAGGTTTCGATGGTGTTACTATGGATATTAAGGTTGGATGTCCTAAAACAACCAACTTAAAAAATATGGCCTCATTTTAACACGGTTATTTATGAGAAATGTTTTTTGTCGTTTGGAAGAAGAATTCGCAAGGAATGCACAGCTTTTTGCAATTTAATTCCCAGTATTCAAATTGATACAAATTTTCGAAGTGAAAAGAACTTCATGATCCAAATTAAACCTCTAGGTTTCCCCATGACCACAACATTGTGATACTAATTTTCACTCATAATGATACCCAAAACCACCAACGATTTCTTCACAATGTTTAGCATGCCATTTGTTTACTTGAATAGTGAAATTGGTGGTTTTGAGTCTCAACTATAGTGGTCCCAAGATTTGACTATCAATTTAATTTTATCAAGAGTTCGATAGTGAAATTGGTGGTTTTAGGACATCCAACCTTACATGTAATGTTATTTAACATGTGGCATGTTCAAAATCAGATTTTCTTCCTTAACAAATGAAACAATTTGCCAGTTTGATGTTGAAATCGACGATTCGAGTAGGTAATGCCACATCTCATGTTTTGACATGCTGTGTCTCAGTACATTGAGAAACTACATACTGGTAATCTGATGTGACTTTCTTTATAAACTGAAACCAACAGTGATAAAATCTCACGTTTTATCAAGACATGATTGAATCAGTCATAAATTATCGAGGGTTATTAGATGTGTTGTTAGCGTGGAAAGTCGTTCTTTCCATGTAGGTCCAAGTCCAACCATTACTCATGGTCCATTCACACAAGTCACCAAATGTGAGTGCGGCATAGAATCTGCGTTCATCAAGTAAGTTTTTGGTAACTATTGTAATTTTTTATTATTTTACCTGAGACATGCAAGAAGTTGCTTCAACGTATTTTGGGTGCGGCAAGAAATTTGCACTCCATCAACGCATATGCATTTGCCAAAAGTAGGAAAAGACAAGGCTATGATACCACAAAAAATTGTGTATTATTTTCAGAATTTACCTTGCAGAATCTCAGGAATGCAACGCAAATGCTGAAGCTTCTTGGTGTGAATGGGCCATCAAGCACTTCACTCATGCAGTTTGATGCTGTCAACACATCCGAAGAAGTGAGCTGGTACCTCGGAAAGAAGTTGGCTTATGTGTACAAGACCAAGACCAAAGGAGAATGGATCCCAGTTCTGGTGCGTCTGGGGCAAGGTCGCCCGTCTTAACTATCTCGTCAAGCTGTTAGTCTCATTCATTGAGCTTCTTTACCGTGTCAAGTGCAGAGGGGTTGCTTTTGTTTTTAGGGTTCATAAGTTAATGAGACGTAATCTAGTTGAGAGTGTCAGTATCGTGTGGCAGTGAACTTTGCGCTTCTTGTAAGTGGTGTAAGCGGTCGTGAATGTGTAGGGAGATAGGGTTTGTTTTTATCGCGTTTGCTGGTGACGTTGCTGATTCATTTCTCTTGACTTGCGTTTCCAACGACCAGATTCACGCGCTTCAACTACAGTGCCGGTATTTTGGAATTGCTGGTAAGAGCTGAATGGTGTTTTGGACCATACCCTGTTGCAGGTTTGTCAGTGGCGTTTGCAAATAATCACTAAACGGATTTTCGATTGACTGGTTGTTTCTGTAGAAGGCAACTCAGAGTAATACAGGTGGTTTATGCTGTCTCTAGCTAATTATCGAATTGTTGATTGTGTCCTCTTTGCAGTACGCTCTTCGGGTAGAATGTCGCTGCCCAATCTTGTGGATTCTCACGCTTGAAAATTAGTTTCTTCGGAAAAACGAAATGCAGTCAGTTGTGGTTTCAAACTGGCGGGCAGCGTCCGCGCTTGATACCATCACCGCGAGCACCTCGTATTCTACAAAAGATTTGGGGCCTCCTTCTATTTCAACCCGTCAGCACAGACATGCATCCAAAGCTTGTGGACGTTCTTTTCGAATAAGAGCCTGCGCCTGTGGAATCTGGCAACGGATCAACCTTGTGCGTGAAGCTGTCCCACAACTCCAGGTTTGGCCTCTTTCCGGTCGCGCCTTCAGGTTGAAAGTTGAGGAATTTTGCAAATTCTTATCGAGCCATAAAGACCGTCGGAGCATCAAGATGAGGCTTATTTCTCATGTTGGATATACACCTTTGCGGGCGGAAAGAAAGATTTGTCAGTCAGCTTCTTGATTAAATTGCCTTGTGTACGATTAAGGTGGTGGTCACGGGTGAGCACTTGCTCGGAAGGCAATGCTGGATGCCTGGGTTGTGACATTTTCCCCGAAGTAGCAGCACGTGAACTTGGTCGACTGAACCCGAACCCTGACCCCAGTATTGATAGAAGGTGTGCTTGAGATCTGCTACTAGCGTGGTTTTTGAATCACTGTTGGGTTTTTTGTGAGCAGGATGTGCATGCGAACACACTGTTCAAGTCTCCATGGCCTGTCTACCCTTTGTTAGCCGTGCTCTTGTGCTCTCATGGAGGACGTAGTGGACAAATTAGGTGTTTCTCGACATCATCGGTTTGGAGAAGATCATCCACGCGTGCCGAAGCTCCAGGTGTGTGACAGGCTCTGGTGGAATGAGATGGATGGGATTTGTCTTCCCGCGAGAGAACGTGACTGACATGAAGTGTGTTGCATTTGCCTCAGACAAAGCTGAGCGGATTGAAGAACTTTGGGAAGAGTACTTTGCGGATCCTTCCCAGTGGTGGGACAACAGAGTTGACAAGGTATCCCAGGACTGCCGGTGGGTTGATGCTAGAAAGTGGATGTAAGCCTTGGATCAGACACGTGAGGTGGATATTTCTTAGTTGTACAAAGGATGTGGACACGAGGCAAGCATAGGTATTGTGCTTTGTGTACTTTGGAGTGGAGTCTGATCGCTGTAGTGTTGAAAAAAATGTTATCCGTGATTGTGGAGTGTTGGTTGAGTGTTGGGTGCAGATTAACCGGGCTTAAATATGCGTCACATGTTGCATATTTGATGGTGGGTTGTGGTGCCTACAGAGGAACCCCAAAGCACCTGACTTCAAACATAAAGTGAAAAGAGAAGCGCTGTGGCTCGATGGCTTGAAAACTCCAACTTGGGTGAAGACAAGCCTCAAATTGGTCACTCAGGGCACATCCCATTCTCATGCTATTGGTAGTAAGCACATTTGGAGCACAAGTACCATGAGCAAAGCGCTTGCTGTTATGGAGAATCTACTCCAACAAGGCATCACTATACACTCGTACATGTTGGTTGACGTTTTGAAGCGGTGCTTGAAGCAGAAAGACCTTATGGCGGCCAAGCAGGTTCATGACTGCATCATCAAGAGTGCAATGGAGCAAAATGTACATGTGGCGAACAACCTTTTGAGTGTATACATCAGATGTGGGAGATTGCAGGATGCACGCCAAGTGTTTGATAAACTTCTGAACAAGAACGTTTATAGTTGGACCATCATGATTGGAGGTTTTGCTGAGCACAATTGTGCAAAAGATGCACTGGAAGTTTTCAATCAAATGCGCCAAGAAGGTGTGCAGCCAAATGCAGTTACTTACTTGAGCATCCTGAAGGCATTTGCCAGTCCAGCAGCGTTGAAATGGGGTAAAGAACTTCATGCGCTCATCAGACAGGATGGCCTTGAATCAGATGTGCGTGTGGGGACTGCGCTTGTTCACATGTATGCAAAGAGTGGCAGTATCGATGATGCGCGACTGGTATTTGACAGAATGGTGAATCGCAACGTCACCACATGGAGCGTGATGATTGGTGGACTTGCAGACCACGGATGCGGGCATGAGGCATATGAATGTTTCCTTCAAATGCGAAGGAAGGGCTGTGTACCAAATGCAATCACGTATGTGAGCATTTTGAAGGCACGTGCAAGTGCAGGTGCTTTAGAATGGGTGAAGGACGTGCACAGCCATATCCTGGCAGATGGATTGGAGTCAGATTTGCGTGTGGCGAGTGCGCTTGTTCACATGTATGCAAAGAGTGGCAGTATTGATGATGCCATACGAGTTTTTGACAGAATGGAGGAACGTGATGTGGTCACATGGAGCGTGATGATTGGTGGACTTGCAGACCATGGACGTGGGCGTGAGGCATATGAATGTTTCCTTCAAATGCGAAGAGAGGGCTGTGTACCAGATGCAATCATGTATGTGAGCATTTTGAATGCCTGTGCAAGTGCGGGTGCTTTAGAGTGGGTGAAGGACGTGCACATCCATATCCTGGCAGATGGATTGGAGTCGGATTTGCATGTAGCTAATGCACTTATTCACATGTATGCAAAGAGTGGCAGCATCGATGATGCCGTACAAATTTTTGACAGAGTTGAGGAACGAGATGTCACCACATGGAACGTTATGATTGGTGGACTTGCAGACCATGGACGTGGGCATGAGGCATATGGATGTTTCCTTCAAATGCGAAGAGAGGGCTGTGTACCAGACGCAATCACGTATGTGAGCATTTTGAAGGCATGTGCAAGTGCGGGTGCTTTAGAGTGGGTGAAGGATGTGCACAGCCATATCCTGGCAGGTGGATTGGAGTCAGATTTGCGCGTGGCGAGTGCGCTTGTTCACATGTATGCAAAGAGTGGCAGCATCGATGATGCTGTACGAATTTTTGACAGAATGGAGGAACGTGATGTCCTCACATGGAGCGTGATGATTGGTGGACTTGCAGACCATGGACGTGGACACGAAGCCCTGGGAGTCTTTAGAAAAATGATTGCTGATGGTGTGGAACCCAATAATTACTCATTTGTGGCAGTGTTGTCGGCCTGTAGTCATGCAGGCCTTGTTGATGAAGGCCGTCAGCTCTTTCGGGTTATGATGCAAGATTATGGCATGGAACCTACTGTGTTTCATTATGGTTGCATGGTGGATCTTCTTGGGCGGGCAGGAAACTTGGAGGAAGCAAAGCTCTTGATTGATAACATGCCAGTTGAAGCAGATGCAGCTACTTGGCGAGCTTTGCTTGGTGCTTGTAGAAGTTATGGTAATGTGGAGTTGGGCGAACTTGCTGCTAAAGAGGTTATTAAGTTGGAACCGGAGGGTGCCTCTCCATATGTGCTCCTCTCCAACATCTATGTTGCAGCTGGCCAGTGGGATCAGGTATCATTAATTCGGTGTATGATGGAGGAAAGAGGTATTCGCAAGGAGCCAGGGGTAAGCTGGATTGAAATTAATAGTAAGATTCATCGCTTTTTTGTAGGAGATACGTCTCACCCAGAAGCAAAGAAGATCTATGCTGTGCTGAAGAACTTGATCATGAAGATAAGGGCTGAAGGTTACATTCCTGATACTCAGCTTGTCTTATGCAATATTGATGAGGAGGACAAAGAACTTGCTGTTTGCTCTCACAGTGAAAAGCTGGCTATTGCTTATGGACTCATGCACACCCCTCGTGGAATGCCAATTCGTGTGTACAAGAATCTTCGGGTGTGTTCAGATTGCCATTCAGCAACCAAGTTCATCTCTAAGGTGACTGGACAAGTGATTGTGGCCAGGGATGCCAATCGCTTTCACCACTTCAAAGATGGCGTTTGCTCTTGTGGTGATTACTGGTAACGGAGTTGGACATTTTTAGAGTGAAAGTTGTTGGGAGATATGCAAGACGCTGAACGTGCGCCATTGGTATTAGTTACATGGTTTACCATTCCTTTTATCTTTGCATGTTCTTGTAGTTTGGAACTACGTGTCTTTATTCAATACAATACTATTCGTTGGTTTGCGATTAATTGTCTCAATGATTATTAAATGAGATGGTTTTTGTTTTTGTTTTTTATGTATATTTTGTACAATTGGTTTTTTGGGTTTGTCAGTTGTTTGTGAACAAAATGGACGTTCATTCCTTTGAGAAATAACATACATTAGAAATTGAAATGGTTCTTTGATGAGAGATTGTTGATTGTATGGTATGTTTTTTTTCTTGTCTTTTCGGAAGGAGTTGTACTAAGGAGAAGAGATTCTCCAACTTTAAGTCGAATGAACTATAATTTGAAAATGTCATGCTTCATAGCCAGAGTTACCATGTACTAATCTTAAGTAGTGTATTATTGTATTGAACAAAGTAAGAGGGGCAAACTCAATATTGTTCTAACTCCTTATCAAGCCAATTTTTCGGGCAAAATTTTACTACTTTTCACTAGTATTTATCCTTTGACGATATAACCATTTAGTGCCCAAGTGACCCTATGTGGTTACTTGAACATTGAGAACATTATTATTGTAAAATTGGTGATAGGTATGAGCTTTGTGTGCAAAGTTCAGATGTGTAACTTTTGATTTGTCACAATTCAATAATAAAAATTCTATTATGAGCAATGGAAGTATTGAAACATAGCAATACAATAGGCAAATGCATGAAATATGTATATAGATCTAGTAAAGGAAATGTGTTGTCTGTTTGAAGATGACGAGTCATTTGGGCCAAAGTCATGGTTAATGAGGACACTGGATTGCCCTATGATGTACATAGGGTGTGCATGTATGTTGTTACATCCAATGGGACCAAGTAACGAATGAATATGTATCCTTATTGTTCTCTTTCACTGTTTTCTGCTACTACTTGTTGCTCTTATTATTTACTGCGTTGTTTAGGCATTATACTCTTGATGTATTCTAGAATGTCCCCCTCTTTTAAAACTTTGCTGCCCAAGAACTGTCTGAACACACACGTATAAACTTCTCCATGGACATCGGTATGCGATCTACTTCTCTCTTTAGATAGTAAAACTTTACTTCTTCTACTAACCTTGGTTATCTTGGCTATCTATTGCTCTGTCCCTAACACTCAAGGTCGTTCAAGTATAATACACGCATCTTTGCCTGTAGAATTTTGACTACCCTACGTTGTGGTCAGTTTCGACATTAATTAATTACTTATTGTCCAAAAGTGCCAGATGTCATCTTGTAATTGGTTAATGGTAACGTGGACCTCTCAAAATATTATGTGGAAATTAGATTTTGACACAATACTGTCCGAGCCTAACCCTCACATACAGTACTACTGAAATATGATCTTGTACTTAGAACATTGCTTAGTCATCTGATCTAGCTTATGCCTAAGTTGTAGATCCTCTGACGTCCTAGGTAACTTTAGCGGACTGCCACGCTCTCAAACTCCCGAGAGCGGCGTTGACTATCTCAAATGTCCCCCGATAAATCTCTTTACTTAACCCCTAAAGGAGCAAGGCTCATTTTCCAAGTTTGGTTAGCTTAATATGGAATGAGTCTTGATCCTCGATTTTTGAGATTTTTCGTAGTGATTATACTCTTTGTAACAAAATTGGGATGGGAACCCTAAACCCTAAACCCTAATAGCGTGCAGCTCCTGAAAATTTTCATTCAATGAGCTATGCATCTGAATTTTTGTACACAATGATCTAACACCCCCGTATACACAACTGCCAAATTCATTTCACAAAATCTGAGACTAAACTTTGCATTTTAGGCATTTATTAAAAGTTTCAAACTTGGGCAGCAAACCAAAAAAGAAAGTGCAATCAACTTTGAAGCTTATAATCTTAATATTGAAGAACCTTGAACGGTTGAAGATTTGTAAGTTGTGACAAATTCAAGTTGGTTGAAATATCCTACAGTTGAATCGGTCAAAAGGGTTTTAGATCAAAACTATTTGTCTTTCTATGAAAAAGAGTATTTTGGAGTGTTTTGGAAAGAAACATAGTTCTGGTCTTTTAGGGATTAACCCCTGAACGTCCCAGAGTCTAGAAACTGGATCACGAACGGATTCAAAGCCTTCTCACGTTCTCATCGATGCTTGGATGAAACTCATCCAATTTTTTGGAGATTCTTCACCAAATTGTTGTCCTATCTAATGGCTGGATTTAGTCATACTAGAGTACATATTTTTCTAAAATTACAAATGTAGAAGTAAGTCAAGTCGTTGACCAAGCCAAAATTGCATTGACTCTAGTTCAAAGTGGAATCGTGAAAAATGAGGTCATAAATTTAAGAAACACAAAAATTTCAAAGTATCACCACATTTAAGAGTATCTCATTTCAAACTCATTCCAACAAATTTTACTCAAAAAATATTTAAAATAATTTAGTTTGTAATCGAATTTAGAGGGAATTTTTAATTTTAACTTTCAGATTTTATAATTAAATATTGGTGATTGTATTAGTGAATCAAATTGTACGGATGGAATCTAAAATTCAAAATCTAGAACTTTCATTTGTAAATCAATTCCAGAATATTCTTCTAAATGATAGCTTACAATGCTTTTTCTGAAATTGTCAATTTCAGGGACACCCTGGTACGTTTAGGGGTTAATCAAGTTTCACTATAATTAGGAGCCCTCTATTCTGTTATCACTTCTCAACATCTCACTTAGGTCCGGTTGGATCCTCCAAAGCTCAGTTGGTGAGAGTGAGTTTTACAGAGGTACGGTGCGCATGCTCTTATGCACTCCCTAAGTTACACCGGTTCTGGTAAAGCAGTCGGCACACTATCCAAGTCTTCTATGTGGATGAAACTTGTCGTCGCACAGCGTCATGCATCGGCTACTTGGGGGGTTCCTGAATCATCACACACTTGACGCTAGTGCAACGGAAACAGGGTCCGTGCTGAATGATCGATGTGGAATGGACAGTTCAGATGCTCTCACTTCACTTGGCTCATCGCAAATTAAATAATGTTTTCTGAAGTCAGTCTTGCGATTCCCCAACCAGTCCCGTCCCAACTCCCAACGAAGCTAGCGTGAAGCATTTATTTTGTGACCGCTCGGGGAAGTCGTCGGCCTTCGTCGCCGTGAGTCTTGGTGGGTGTCTGCTGTAAGTTGCTTCCTAGCGTGTATTCATTGGTTTCGGTTGTGGATCGTGGATCTTCTGCCAGAGGAGGGCCAGGGCGAGGGCGAGTGCGGTTTCCTTGCGATCAGTCGTGTGAGATTGGTGTGGGTTCGTTTGTGCACCGGCCGCGCGTTTAAAGCGCGTTGCATCCCGATCGATCGAGATGAGTTCCGCGGAGAAGGTGCGGGCGTCGCACTTGTTGGTGAAGCATCAGGGCTCGCGCCGTCCGGCGTCCTGGAAGGATCCGGAAGGCCGCGTCATCCGCAGTACCACCCGCGACGACGCTGTGGCCAAGCTGCAGCAGTTCAAGCGCGACATCGACAGCGGCAAAGCCACTCTGCCCGACTTGGCCGTCGCCAATTCCGATTGCAGCTCCGCCAAGCGAGGCGGTGATCTGGGTATGTCTCCCCATCTCTTCCCCCTTTCCTGTCTCCTTCGGTTCGGTTTGAATGCCCTCTCCGCTTTCTCAAATTTCTGCGTGAGGAGATTGATGGCAAGTCCCCAGGGTGCCATTCGTTAGGGTTTGAGTGTAGAGGGTTGTTCAGCTTGGGAGGAAGCGGCGTGCTCTGAACGGCTTCTAAGGTATGTATGAATGAATGTCTCGTGCCTGAGCTGCAGTTGCAACGTTGGAGTCTTTCGCCTGGTTTCTGTAGTCATCAGGGGAGGGGAGGGGTAGGGTTCGTAGGTAACGCAATCCTGGAGACGGATTGCTCCTCTCGCGAGTTGGTTCTCCACTCATTGTTTGGGGCTTGTTAGCCCTAGGTCACTGCAATTGCTCCGGACGTGGGCGCGTGCTGTCCCTCGCAAGTGTTGATCATGAGCATGAAACGTCTGCTTGGAACGAGCAGACCATGTGTGGATTGGGTTTGGAGGTGCTCCTGGGAGTATATAAGAAGAGGTATAGAATGATGATATATGAACGTGTATGATTGCGGTGTGACGACGTGGTGGGCATGGGCCATGCAGGGTGGTTCGGGCGAGGGCAGATGCAGGAGCCATTCGAGAAAGCCACGTTTGGGCTGAAAGTGGGCGAGCTGAGTGATATCATTGACACCGACAGCGGTTCTCACATCATTCTTCGAACCGGTTAACGCACGCACGCAGTGGTGGACGCCTGCCTGCCTGAAGCGGCAGCAGTGCATGGGGAGAGGGCGTTTCTCATGGTTCCGGCGCCGTTTCTCATGCCGTTCCCGTCACGGCAACAAGAACCATCCATCAGGGCGGAGTGTTCTCTGTGGCAGGGCCAAGCGAACCGTTTTGTCATTTCTTGGACGCTCCGGATCCATAGACCGAATTTGCAGTGAAGCTGCTGTGCCATTGTTGTCACAAGCAAACTAGGGCTACGGAAGGTGTCTGTCTGGGGCGGATCTGTGGATGAACATTTTCTCAACTGCATGCATTTTCAGTGATTCTCCTTGCGCGTGCTACCTATCGTCTCCGAGGTGAAGAGACTAATTGGGAATGCTCCAAGGAGTTCCAAGTTTGAGTCCACTTTCGAGTTTGTGAGGTTGCAATTAGTTCAGTGGGACAGATTTCAATTTGGGTGCGAAACAACTAAATTAAGTATGCATGCAATTTTTATCCTCCAACCTTAATTTATCGTATATTTCAATGCTTATTTTTGAGCTTACAGATATGATAGTGATGTATGATACGATATTATAGGTATAATAGTGTTGTATGATGGGATGTACACTCTGAACTTGTTATTATCACTCTCCAACATCACATTCCAGTATTTGCATAGAATGCTTGCATGGAGACTTTCAATATGAAGTTCTAAATTCATGTCTGTCGCTTACCAAATGGGTGATATAAAAGATATGTGTGTACAGAAAAGTTTTGAATGCTCTAAATGAAGTCTAGGAAGTCAAAATTTAAATACATGGTAAGATTGAGGGATATCCTCAAGATTACTCTAGTGCAATAGGGTTGATCTGGAAGTAATAGATTGTTTCTCTCTTTCTGGATTTTGTTGTCTCTGCCCCACCTGAGGGATTGGGTGGATACAAGTTGTAGAAAATCTAGGGTAAATACTAACGCAGAGACCAGGTGACTAGTTGCTTGTTGCTTGTTATTGACACATACCAATGGTTTGTCTATATTGTATGGGTTCTTGTCCATCTTGGAGACTTTTTTGGAATGGCAGCTTGTCAAATGAAAATGCATACAATTTATTAGCATTGAGTTGATCATTGTTCCAGATTGGGATTTTCGTTCTACCATTATCAAAACAAGAACCAACTATTTTTTGCACCTCATCAAGGTTGTGATTCCCAATATCAATGAGGTTGGATGTTAAATGATGTATGCCAACATTTTAAGAGATATTGAAGTGGGAGTAAGTATAGGTTGAATACTGGAAAAAAATTTACTAATTTTTAGAGCAAGGCCAATTTGAAGCATAACAAGCAACGTGAGGCTTTCAAAGGGAAGTAGCTTAATACACGTGTAGCTCTTATTTTAATTAAATTTTCTATGGGAAGTAGCTTCATACACGTGTGATCCGATTAGAAAGTTGATGATTTGTGAAACTTTATGTCTCATTTCATGTTGGAGTGTTTCACCAAATTTTTTGAAGATTTCAATGTAAAAGTGCTCTTGAAAAAGTCAACTCATAAAACTAAGCAACCAAAAAATCTCCAAAAATCACTACACTTAGAATATTACATTAAAACCAATCACAACAAATCTCATTCACAAATTGTCAATATCTTATTTGTAATCAAATTACAAAATAATTTTGAATTTCAAGTTTCAAATTTTATAGAAAAGTATTGGTGATAGCAATTGCAGATCTAATCGTATGGATAGAATCTACAATTCATAGCCCTTCAAGGTCTCTTTCATAAAACTTTTACCACTTACGAACAACGAGGCAAGGGCTGAAGAGTCATACTGAAGTAGTCAGAACATACCCCCAAAGTAGGCTTGCGGAATCGGACTTCAAAATTGCTGCATGGCTGGATGAGAAAAAGTGAGTGAATGGAGACCTCAATTTCTTCACCTCAAACTAGGTTTTGCTACGAATTCTTTTTGGAAGTGGTTGCTATCGTGTACATCTTTACAACTCAACTTTAGTTTTGTGGTTTAACCCTTTGACGTCCCTACTTTTCTTTTGTTGACAAACTTGTGTGAACCGCAAAATTACAAATACAACATTTCAGACCATTTTACATCACTTGCAAGGAATGTAATTGGAAGATCTGATATTGTACGCGTCACAATAGGAAAGCATACCTCAATCATGCACAAGCTGTCCATTTGATTAGGGGAATCTTATTGTCGTGAACGCTGGGCAATATGTTTTTTTGTGACTCCACACCCTTCGATAATCTTCATGATTGGCTATATATTGCAATGATGTAAGAAATAGGTCGCCGGTGACGTTGAGTATCTACAAGATGTATTTCAATTGTGTTGCACACAACGGGTGTGAAACTATTGTGCTTGCAATTTGTGGTTGCCTATAGTAGAGGGCAGATTGCGAATAAACTTAAACTGCATATTCAATTGTATATGTCTTGCTCAACTTACGTTTGAAATGTACAATAGCTCTACAGCCTGTCTAAAGTACATTGGAGACTATGTCTTCCTTCTAGAGAAGAATTGGAACCCTACAAAAGGAGCCTTTGTGGTTGCCTCTTGACAATATTTGTGTTCTCCAATATGAATGGCTGTTGCGTGAAATTTTAAAATGCTTAGTTTCTGAACAACTACTGTAATCGTCGTTTTAGACATGCCGAAAACAAAACAATCATCGAAAGAAATAATTGGATCTTTAACCCAGACAACGTCGAGCATGAGATAACTTTCAGTGAAAATGACATGAACAAATTCAACAACCACTTACTAATTAAGAGAACGTCATACACCACCTAACACATCATTTATCACTACACTTGAATTCCAACAAAAATAAATGTCTAGTTTGAAAACTAAATGGTCCACATCTCGACAATGTTGAGATCTCCTTGATCATAAGTCTTCTAGCTGCATTTTTGGTATTGTGAGGATTTTTTCAACGAAAAAGGTTGCATTGAAGTTATTTCGTTGTTTTTGTACCTACGGTGTGAAAGCAGTCGATTTTTAAATCGAATTTATCACGATAAATTGAATTAAATTATGAATAAATTAAAAATTAAATAAAAATTAAATCATGGCTACATCACAAAGAACATTGGGCCAACAACGTAGGGCCACACTAGTTGGGAATCAAAGTAGAATGTTTGTGCACAAGAAGATATCTATGTGGCAACACGGGTAGTTTTCTAGTGGAAGAATTATCAGGAGTGCCATTCATAGCTTGTCCGGAGACCCACTTGAAAGCCATTTGATTCTATTTTTTAGTGACCTAAAATCTAAAGGTGTTAAAAAAAAAGGGGAAATCAAGATCCCTTCATAGGTCTCTCCATTTTCAAGTTTCAAGGTCAAGGTGGCATAAGAGGAGGGGCTTTTATCTTTTAGTCACTTAAAACTCATCGAGAAGGGAAGTCCACCTTCTGGATGAGTTTTAAGGTGGGAACTCAACTTTTGAGGTTTGAAAATGAGGGACCACATGAAGGGTTCCATTTTTTAAATTCTTTTCTCGCCTTTAGATTTTGGAGCACTAAAAAATGAAATCAATGAAGTGACCTTCTAGTGGGGCTCGGGACGCACTGTGAATAATACCCCTAACACAATGATTTTTTGGCATTTAAATGCCAAAAACCACCAAAAATAATTGGTAGGCAACCAAGCTTTAAGGAAAAATTTGAAGAAAAAATGGATGAACTCAAGATGCGGGATTGTTCCAAAATTGAAAAAATAAATTGAATGAAATCGTCGCTTTTCAATGAAAGTCATGCAAATATGTGCCTGGATGAAAAGATAGTTCTAGGCGAAATATAGATGAATATGAAAAGATTTGGCTACACCTATATTTTATGTCGCCACTGTAGCATTTCTCCAAGAACAAAAAAGAAATCCCTGCCCTAACGGCATCAGTGCCTTCTTAACACACATTTTGTTAAATCTGGACTGATTTGAGTATAGAATTAAGACATGGCAAGATTTCTAAATAGGGAGATGGATCCGACGACGCGATATCTCCCTATCCAAAGCAGCTGTCGATAGGGAGGGCCTTCCTATCGGAGAGGTGGTTGCTCGCAGCAATAGTGTGCAAGTGCACGAAAAATGGGCAGACCCGCGTAGTGTCTAGGGAGATCTCCCTAAAGTGTGCAAAATTCGACCCACGTGGGGGGCATAACTACCAACTACGGGGATATCAGGCTATTACCCGCTAGGGAGAACTCCCTATTCAGGATCAGTGGATGTGGTGAGCTCCATACCTTGGTTTGCGGGGCAAGGAAGTGACGACAGGGGAGTTTGAAACAAACACTGGAATGTCCCGTAGTAGTAACTAGATATTTTTGATACCCTGGGTGGTAACAACTTCAAGTACAGTGTGGATCACATACCGAAAACGAAGAGGAGAGCTAGAAGCGCATCGGGATGGCTGCCCAGGTGTGCTAACTTTGGATTGCCAACAATTGCTAGGGGTCACCCGAAGAGCTGCAAGCCATAAAGGAGATCAGGGAGGGCTTCCCATGAGGACCCGACTCGAAGGCCCTGGACGCGTGGTTTAGGGAGACCTCCCTAAACACGTAGAGGGACTATCAAACAATGCGGCCCGTGGCCTCCCCGCAACCCCCACCGATCTCTTGGAAAACAAGCATACGTAAGAAAGCAATTAACATTCACAACAAGGATCAATAATGAAATTCATCCTTTACAAACTTCCGACAAGTCTTATTATAAGTTCAGTACCATTGTGGTTCATCCAGAGTTTGGGTAGAGAAGGTTTCCTAAAGTACCATCTAAATACTTGATCTAGGTTTTAGGTTGCAACGGCCGGCAGTCCTTCCAGAAGGAGTGTCACACGCTCGGGGTTAGTTGCAACAGGTGGTGTTGACCACGGGGGTCTATTCATTTCAACGAACTCCCGAATGTCTTGGCTCCACTCACGCAACTTCAGCAGCCAGTCGCGCAATGCCACGAGCCCGGGGGGTGACGACTCTGGTTCACCCGAGCGGTATGTAGACGAGTGGATGGAGTTGCGAGGATCATTCATGCAACTCTTGTCGGGTGAGTCGTCGATGAGGAGTGTGTTTGACTCGTTTGCCTCAGGGCAGTTTTTCAATAACATGGCAAGTGGCTTCATGAAAATGGGCTTGTCCGGGTTGGAGGGATCCTTGTACTTGGAGACAAGACACATTTCCTGGCCAAAAATCCGGTCTGACCTCATAATCACTCGGGTGATATCTTGAAGTCCATTCTTGTAGCGGGCCAATTTCTTCTTACCACATGTAGACCAGAAAACCACCTCGAATTGGGCAAAGCAGAAATTCAGGAAACTTCGCAAGTTATTCCTCCACCGAATATCGCCAGCGCCACCGGAGTCAGAGTCACACAGCGGTCCATTCACGTCGAGTACGAGAAAGAATGTTGGCCACGTGCTCGGAGACAAGGTCGGCTGCGCCAGCGAATCCATCCGCGGGAAATCTGCTATTTGCAGTGGAGGGAGAAGAGGGGACCGGTCTGCGCGGGATACAAACGATGAGCAGTTAGTACCACGTGCGTGGATTAGAACGACGAGTCATGTCATGGCATACTACACAATGGATGGGGAGGCCTCCCCCTGAAGGTAGCGTCATTCATAAAATCCTAGGGTCTAAACATGCAGGAATGACATCGGGAGGGCTCCCTAAGCGCAAACTTTCGGAAACTTTTTATTTATTTTCAATTATCGAAATATCAGGACCTACATTGCAAAAGCGGTCCATTACAGCTCCGAGGGCAGCCAACATATATACGAGCCGAGATTCTAAGAGGAGAGGCCTCCTTATCTACCTAGACATGTTTTTTAATTTTCAATTATCGAAATTTCAAGACCAGCATTGCAAAAGCGGTCCATTACTGTTCTGAGGGCAGCCAAAAAAGATGCAGCCGAGATTCTAAGAGGAGAAGCCTCCCTATCTACCTAGAGACAGGTGAGTGTCGGGGGCCTCAGACATGCTCGTCAACATTCCCTCTGCGCTGGGGTCAAAGGCCCCCACTTTCTTGCCACCCTCGGAAGTGTGCGCCTTCGACCGGGGACGCCTTGCCGCCTTCTGAGAACGCGATTGGGAACCTCCATTGCCAATGGATTCAGACCTGACAAAGGAGGAGGCACCCGATTCTAAAGGTGTGCTGACAAAGGCCCCACGTACGCGTCCAGCACATCGTCGGGCACTCCCGGCAGAGCCGCCGGGCTCAGTGGGGGAGAGAAAAGGAGAAGGTGAACTCCCCTCAGTGTTGACAGAGGCCACACCTCTAGGTCCGCTACCCCGGGCTCCCTTTGCACCCCGGCCCTTTTCCCGTGCAAGAGCAACTCAACCCTGGGCCAAAGTGGTCATGTCCGGGAAAACGATTGGCTGCCGTTCCCGACTGGACCTACGGATATTACTCGCAGCACTGTCCCTGAGGTGAGACCTCTGGCTGTCGGGGTCCAGTGGCTGGCGCTCGGAAGCCTTCCTCTTCCTCACACCCTTCTGCGATAGGGAGGCCTCTCCCTCTCGGGGGTCCTGCGTTTCGTACTCTGGTACTGCAGGCGCGAAGGGCTGCCCAACCAACGATGACTCCCCACCAGCGCTGGATGCCTCCATTCCATGCAAGAGGGACTTGAGAGCTCTTCCGATCAACGACGGTGGGGAAGGCTCCCCATCCAGGCCTACCTACTCGGACGAGGCTTGGGCCGATGGGGCGGGCTTTCCATGAGGTCGAGCATGACCGTGCGATAGAGAGGCCTCTTCCGCTACATGCAGTTGACTATGAGTGCTGCGCGGAGATAGGAAAGGCTCCTTCTCTTGGAAATGCTCAATGCGCGTGCTGGGTTGGGATCGCAAGGGATCCCGATTCAGGGCACGAGGGATGTTGTCAAACCTCGTTTATTCAAAAACAAACAGTTAGGGTTTGTAGGGCAGTAAAAGGTAACCCCAGCCGCCATAAATGGGAGAAATGACGTTCCTAGTGGCCTCTTTATTTATTTGGAGAGAGTGGTGCTCTCACACGCACCTTAAGTGTTTACTACGGAATCTGAGAATGGGGGCGGACCGGACAGGAGACCGGATGGGAAACCGGGGGTCGGGGGACGGGCCTCTGCCGGGCCCGGCCACGATCCGGGAGTTGAACTGGGCCGCCTTAAACTGGGCGGCTCACTGTTCATTCCTTCCCGGTTCCTCCAGCCCTCCGTGCACACCCGTTTTTACACCTCCGGAGAGCGTTAGGGTTTCCATTTCGCACCCGAAGAGAGAGAGCAGTGAGCGGCCGGTGTGTGAGGATTTTGAGCACTCGGGAGTGAGGGAAATTGAGCACCCGGGGAAAAACAATAGCGCGAGGTTAGAATTTGGGAGAGGCGAGCACCTGGGAGTGAGGGAAATTGAGCACCCGGGGAGAAACAGTAGCGCGAGGTTAGAATTTGGGAGAGGCGAGCACCTGGGAGTGAGGGAAATTGAGCACCCGGGGAGAAACAGTAGCGCGAGGTTAGAATTTGGGAGAGGCGAGCACCCGGACAGCGAGCGCCGCCATTTCCGGCGGAATTTACGGAGGGGAGTAAGTGCGCAGCCGGGAAGAGAGGCGCGGGGACTCCGGGAGGTCAAGCGCACACTACGGAGGCAAAAAAGGAAGCGTCCGGAGCGAGAGGAGCGCAGTTTACCGGAGAAGGAGAGAGCGTTCCCGGAGAAGGAGCTGCGCCATTCTCGGAGGAGTAAAGAAGTGGGTCCGGAGTCTGCAGCCATGGCGCGGAGGGAAGCCGGAGCGAAGATTACGGAGAAGCGCATCTGTCCGGACATCCCGCCACACGAGGGGGACTTGGACGAATTGATGAAGGACCTCGAGAAGATGGGGTGCGCGGGGCTCTTTGGGAAAGTGTGGGATGTGCAGGATTCTCGGATGCTGGAGGAAATTGAGGGCGGGCCTATGTTGAGCGCCTTCCGGACGACCATCCGGGCGAAGTATGGGAGCTGGACCCAGGAGATGTGGAGGGAGCTATACGGCTTCCCGGACACGAGTGTAGATCTGGAACCGGGAGGCAAGGGCGACTCGGATTGGGTGAAGGCGCGATTCACTCACATTTCGGACCACGACGGGTTCAAGGTGGCGGACTGCATTTTACCCTGGGAGCAACGGCTGCTCCAGTATGTGGTGCCCATCCTCAATCCGGAGAAGCCCACCACCCTCACCGTAACGCTGGCCCGGGGCATCTACTCCGCTCTGCTCCGGGGGAGAAGGATCAACTGGGCGATCCTGCTACACCGGAATACGCAGAAGTTGGCGGTGAACCTGGACAGTAAAAAGGGGTGTCCGTTGGCCCCATTTCTCCACCACTTGTACGAGAGACATGGGTGCCTCACGGAGGAAGAACGGAAGAGGTTGGAGGTAATGCCCATTCCGGGGCTGAAGAGCCCGACCAAGATGAGGGCAGTTCTTCCGGGTGGAGGAACAGGGACCAACAGACCCGGGTCGTCGTCACGACCGGATGAAAGGAGAAAGGCTCCACCAACCTCCCAACCGGACAGGAGTAGGATCCGGGGAGAGGAGCGCAGGAAGGACAAGGAAGACCGCCCGGAGAGGGGTCAACCCGGTGGGGCCAGCGCTGACTCGGAGCAGAGGACGAAGAGGAGAGAAGACCGGCCAGAGAGGGGCCAACATGGTGGCACCCGGCTGCGTCAGGATGAGCAGCAGAGGAGGAAGGACCCGGAAACGGACCGACCGGGTGAGGCAAGGTTGCAGCAGGAGCTGAGAACGAAGAGGAGGGAGGATCCGGAAGAGGAGGAGGATTCCCCGCAGCCAAAATTGATCCGGAAGAAGCCGGTGAGGAATCAGGGAGGAAGTTCCACCCAAGAGCAACCTGAGGTGACCCCGGTGGTAGAGTCCAGGCTAGAGAAGGAGACAGGTCCCACTCCAGCATCGCCACAGGGACGACCGGAAGCAGATTCTAGATTCATGGATGAAGACACTGCCCCGGAAGCTCCACAGGAACGACTGGCGAAGGGAAGCAACCAGCGGAGGAGGCAGGTGCGTCTCGAGTGCGACTTCCGGGCCTGAAGAGGAAGTTGGTCCTGATTGAAGAGGAGGAGCTGGAGGGTCCGGAGACCACCCCTTGGAAGGACAAAGGACCCGCTGGGAGGAAGACAACCCCGCTCAACAAGCGTCCCAAGGAGGCAGGGGACGACGGGGAGGAAACGGGAGAAGAGGATGACCGGAGGCAGGGACCACCGTTGGAGGAAGGGGAACAGGAGGCAGGTCCACCCGGAGGTGTACAGGAGGAAGGGGAGGCCCCACTTCAGGCGGAGAACATACTCCTGCAGACCCGGATTGCCCTGGACATGGTGCCGGAGCAGTACACTCCCATGTTTGCCGCACTCCGGGAGACAGGAACTCTCCTCCGAACAGAGGACGCTCTGGAGTATCCGGCGCGGATCCGGAAGCTCCAGAGGAAACTCATCCGGAGCAGGGAGAAGGAGAGCAAGTTGGCCGGACAACTACAAAGTCTCCAGGAGGATGAGAGCGAATCCGTCGCTCTCTTGAAGGGTTTGAAGGAGGAGCTGCAACGGAAGGTGGCGTACATCAAGAAAATGGAGGCCCAAGTGCAAAAGAACGAGTTGCAGATCCGGGAACAGGAGGAGACCATCCGGAGAATAGGGAAAACAAGTCGGCAGTGCGTCACCAAACTGTCAGGGTTGTTCCACCCGGATGGGGAGGCACAGATGAAAGCCCGGCTGTATGACGAGAAGGTAGGCCAGCCGGGATTGGAAGGAGCAGCCCGAATGAAGAACGTGGTCCGGGAGTATTCAGAGATGGTGGAGGCCTATCTGATGGAGTTCCGGGAACTATCAGAGCACATGAGGGGGAGCTCTTCCGATGAAGAACCGGGTCAGGAGGAGACAGCCAACCGGGGTGATAGAGTAGGGTCCGGGGAGGGGCTGCAGGGGATGTTCAATATGTCTGCAGATGCTCCTCAGGAGGGTGAAATCGACCGGTTGATGCGGAAGGGGAGCTCAACGCAGGAGCACACCTCCCGGGTAGGACTGAATGTGGAACCAATCCAAACGTTCAGACCTACCGGAGTGAGCCCTGTGGAAGTCCGGAACCTCTCGAAAGAAATGGAGGCGATGGGCGTTCAGCCGGACAAGGTGGAAAGGCAACAGGGTGGGCCAGGAGGTCGCCCGGGTAGCCAGTCGGGAGGTACGCAAGTGGGCGAGCCAACCGGAGGACGACAGGTGGAGCAACCGGCTGGGCACGAACTACGAAGAGCTCGGTCCACGGATCCGATCGTGGTGGACAGTCCGGAAGTCTAGGAGGGGCAACCAATGGAGGACGAGTAGCTGTCCGGGACTGTCGAGGGGACCGGAGGTAGTGGTCCGGGTTTTGTGGATCTGGCTATTTAGAGTAGGGCCTTTTGAGTAGGTAGAGTAGAAGACTTTTTGGTTGAAAGGACTTTTAGGGCTTTGAATGTTAGTGGCGGCTTAGGATAGGAATTGGGCCGTGAAGGAGGCTCCCCTGATTTCCGGATCCCGGGTTTTTAGGATCTGAGGATCTCCCGGATCTGGGCTTCGGGGTTGGCTTTTTATCAAGGAGTGTTTCTCATTCCTTGGGTCTTTTTGTGTACTACTGTTCCGTGTAAATGAGTAGAGGCGCATGTTCTTTCCACAAACTGTGTGTGTGTGTGTGTACATGTGTGTTTGTTTGTGTTATTGCCCGGAACAGTGTCTCAATTAGTCCCTTGGTAACGGGGTGGATTAGCCGGGTTCTGGCGTAATAGTCAGTTCAGAGACCGGGTAGAAGATTTGGGAGAATTAGGAACGTTTGAATGCAGGGTTTTCCGGAACTGGTTGCAGGAAATACTCTGGGTTAGTGGCTGAGTGAGCAGGAGGGGGTACTCCGGTTCTCTCAGAACTCCTGGACAGGTAGTTCGGTAGAGGTGCCAGCACCCGGGTAGATCTTGTAATTGCAGGGTACGGGGAAGCTAGAGTAAAACGGGTCGTGAGGAATTCCATCTCTTCCGGACACCCTGGATACTGTCCACCCCGGTTAGCAAGTCGTTGTAGTATTTTGAAGGGGAAAACCGTGTTGCTCTTGTGTGACCGACTGGGGGTTTGGGATAAATCCACAGTTGAAGGGTAATACGGAAAGTACCCGGAGTAGGAAGTGAGTTTGGATAATTAGGAAGTTGTGAAACCCCTGTCACGGAAATCAGTAGGGGAGGGTGTGACTTTAAATCCAGCATCCTTAAAAATGCAAATGGAGAACCCTCTGTGGGAAGACAGAGGTTAAAGGGAAACCGGATTAAAAGGTTAGGATAGACCGGGTGGAGTAGGGTTGGCTAAACTCCCAACCCCGACAGATACCGGATCTATCCATAATCGGATTAGTCAGTAGGAAAGATCCGGTTTGAGTAGGGAAAAAGGGAGTTAATTGGTGACCGGAAGAGAGTAGTCACCAATCCGGATCAGTCCCCGGAAACTTTCCACTTCACAGAGTCTCCGCGGAACGATAACCCGGAAATCACCTCTACGAGCGTTCTTAATACGAAAAAGTGCGCTCTAAGGGAATATCCGGTATCACGTGCTACGACAAATGTGCGCGGTGCGCGGGGACAAGGAGGGCTCCCTGTCACGGCCAGGCACACGATGCGTGCTTCGCTGCGATAGAGAAGGCTCCCTATGTCGGCGACGTGGTGTACGTGTCATGGTTAGATATAGACGACTCCTTGTCTCGGCCCGGCACGTTGTGCGCACTACGCTGCGATGGGGAGGGCTTCCGCTCTAGTCCAGGCGGACTGAGTATACTGGGCTGGGATAGGAAGGGCTCAACTCCGCGGCCAAGCTCCGTGTGAGTGCTGAGCTGAGTTACGGATGCCTCCTCTCATTGCCCATGATCCTCGGTGTGCGTGTTGCACTCCAATAGGCAGGGCTCCCTTTCGTGGCGAGGCTCTATATGTGTCTTGTGCACCGATGCATCGGATGACAAATTCACGGGGTTGTCCACGTCAAATGAGTCCAGGGCTCCATATACTTGGGTTTACCGTCGGTTGATTGGAATCTTTGCACCAATGCACTGGGGGGCCCTCTCTATCTCTACGTTCCGCCGGCCATTTCTTTGTCGAACAGCACGAGGTGACTGCGGTCGACGCCCCCCCCCCCCCCCCCCCCCCCCCGCGACTTGGTTATTTGAGACCGCCGGCACCTGACGATCCAGAGGATCATTATGCAGTGGACGAATGTTGTCCCCGGTGTTCTCAGGCGGAGCGTCAGGCAGATCATTTACATTTAAAAAATCCTCCACGCTCTGTTGGTTCGGTCGAAACACCGACGACGCGTCCAGGGAGAACTCTTGACGCGCCCTAGGGAGAGCTTCCCACGCACGCTACTAGAGAAAGCTCCCCACGCGAACAGCTCGGGAGAGCTCCCCACGCGCGCGCCTTGAGAGATCTCCTCACGGACGCTGCTCGGGAGATCTCCCCACGCGCGCTGCTCGGGAGAGCTCTCTCACGCGCGCGCCTAGGGAGATCTCCCGATGGATGTTGCTCGGGAGAGCTCTCCACGCTCGCGCCTGTAAAGAGCTCCCCATGCACGCTGCTTGGGAGAGTTGCCCACGCACGCTGCAGGAGAGAGCTCCCCACATGCGCTGCCTGAGAAAACTTCCTACGCGCGCACACCTAAGGAGATCTCTCCAAGCACGCTGCTCAGGAGATCTTGCTACTAGCGCGCCTAGGGAGAGCTCCCCACGCTCACGCTTAGGGAGAGCTCTCCACAGACATTGCTGGAGAGAGCTCCCCACGCGCGGTGTTGGGGAGAACTCCCCACGCGCGGGCCTAGGTAGATCTCCCCACCGACGCTGCTCGGGAGATCTCCCCACTCGCGCGCCTAGGAAGTGCTCCCCACACTCGCGCCTAGGAAGAGCTCCACATGCATGCGGCTGGAGAGAGTTCTCCACGCGCGCTGCCTGAGAAAACTTCCTACGCGCGTGCCTAGGGAGATCTCCGCACAAACGCTACTCAGGAGATCTTCCTACGCACGCGCCTAGGGAGAGCTCCCCACGCTCTTGCCTAGAGAGACCTCCCCACGCTCTCACCTAGGGAGAGCTCCCCATGCGCGCGCCTAGGGAGAGCTCCCCGCGCTCTCGCCTAGGAAGAGCTCCCCACGCTCTCGCCTAGGAAGAGCTGCCCACGCTCTCGCCTAGAGAGAGCTCCCCAGGCTCGCGCTTAGGGAGAGCTCTCCACGCACGTTACTGGAGAGAGGTCCCCACGCGCGCCTAGGTAGATCTCCGCATGGACGCTGCTCGGGAGATCTCCCCACGCCCGCGCCTAGGGAGAGCTCCCTACCCTCGCGCCTAGGGAGAACTCCCCACGCTCTCGCCTAGGGAGAGCTCCCCACGCTCTCGCCTAGGGAGAGCTCCCCACGCTCTCGCCCAGGGAGAGCTCCCCACGCTCTCGCCTAGGAAGAGCTCCCACGCTCTCGCCTAGGGAGAGCTCCCCACGCTCTAGCCTAGGGAGAGCTCCCCACGCTTTTGTCTAGGGAGAGCTCTCCACGCTCGCCCCTCGGGAGAGCTCCCCACGCTCGCGTTTAGGAAGAGCTCTCCACAGACGTTGCTGGAGAGAGCTCCCCACGCGCGCGCCTAGGCAGATCTCCCAACGGACGCTGCTCGGGAGATCTCTCCACGCGCGCGCCTAGGGAGAGCTCTCTACGCTCGTGCGTAGGGAGAGCTCCCTACGCTTGCACCTAGGGAGAGCTCCCCACGCTCTGGCCTAGGGAGAGTTCCCCACGCTCTCGCCTAGAGAGAGCTCCCTACGCACGCTCCTGGAGAGAGCTCCCTACGCGCGCTGTCTGGGAAAGGCGGAAAGCTCCCCACACGCGCGCCTAGGGAGATCTCCCCACGTACGCTGCTCGAGAGATCTCCCTACGCGCGCGCCTAGGGAGATCTCCCCACGTACGCTGCTCGAGAGATCTCCCTACGCGCGTGCCTAGGGAGAGCTCCCCACACTCGCGCTTAGGGAGATCTCCCGAGCAGCGTACGTGGGGAGATCTCCCTAGACGCGCGTGTGGGGATTCCTCTCTACAAAACGGATGGGGATATCCATGGTGAACTCCCCAGAGACAATATAAAATAGATAAAACGCACAATCGGGCAGGGTTGAAGAGCTTACCCCATAGCCGTGGACAAAGATATTTGAGTCGAGGACAACAAGACCGGAATTAGGCAACGCTTCGCGGTGACAGGAAAAGCGAGTGAAGACAAATGAGGTTTGGGAAGACCTTATATAGTGCGGCGGAGCCGCTTGAACTTGATCCGACAGTTTAGGGTGGCTGCCCTAGATCTGACGGTCGTCCGCGGGCCACTGCGATAGGCTAGAGTAGCCACAGTTTCGGCCGTGTAAGGCCAGGTCTCGGCCGTGTATAAGGGATATTATATTTCTTCCCAAATATCAGGACATATGGCGCCATCTGAGATGTCCATATGTGCAATCCGACGGCTGCGCAGGCCTACCAATGGAAAGCCACGATGGAAAACTATTAGTTTGAAACCCTACAATAAATCCCCATTTCAATGCTGCCAACCATTTTGAGAGCCCGCTCATTTGACCCAAGCCTTGAATTCCATGTACTTTTTGTATTAAATGTTGTGTCGACGTGGCGCATCCACCGCTTGACACGTGTACTTTTTGACGTCAGCCGCCTATGTGGCAGGTGGGTTTCTTGGCACCTACTGCTATGTTCATTTATGTTTTGTCCTTGTTTTTAGTTTTAATTATTGTAGGGTTTTATTTTTGTCATTTATAGTGTACGAAAATATTGTTTCGCCGGCGACACTCATCCCCGTCTCACACGTGGAAGGGAGATTTGCCTATCGGATTTGTCTTACCCATAGGAAGGCCACCCTATATGTGAGCCCTAGGATGCCAGTAGACAGGTCTCCCCACCAGACGGGGCCCGTAGGCAGGTCTCCCCCAAATAGGCTGGGACAACCGCAGTCCTGCCATGGCCGGCCTCCATTGCGGTGTTGGGAGTGCTCCTAGAGCTCGGATTGGGCAGCCAACCCCACCTCGGCCTCCGTATAGAATGCTAAATGATGGGGAGGTCTCCCCACCCAAATGCCTGGGACAACCGCTTCGCGTCTACGGTCGCCCTCGTCACGCTTCACGGAGGCCTCCCGGAGCGCCAGGTGGGCAGCCAACCCTACCTCGACCTCCGTGTGGAGCGCTAAATGATGGGGAGGTCTCCCCACCTGGATGCCCGAGACGACCGCTTTGCCTCTATGGTCGACCCCGTCACGCTTCACAGAGGCCTCCTGGAGCGCCAAGTGGGCAGCCAACCCCACCTCGGCCTCTGTGTGAAGCGCTAAATGATGGGGAGGTCTCCCCACCCGGATGCCCGGGACGACCGCTTCGCCTCCGCGGTCGCTCTCGTCACGATTCGGGCGCGGGACCTTCTTCGATTACAAGCAAAGATATCGGCAAGGGTTTTGTGGAGCACGTCATGGCGACTTAGGGCAATGTAAGCTTCGGTCGTCGACCGTGCAGGCGGAAAGGACGGTACTGGCCATCGTCAATGATACCTGCAACGTCATGCCGGCAACAACGATGAAGGGGATCGGCAACGGTCGGCAGGATGTGCAAAAATACCTGCCGGTTTTATTCACATGGTAGGTCGTCCGCGACAAAGTGAACAATGTAAGCAAACGTTGCGCCCTCCTCTGTTTTAACACCTCACCCTATTTTTTAACTGGTGTCGCACCAGCAACCTAATCCGGGTGCGCTCGGAGGTCGGGAGGTCTCGCCATGGTATGGGTGTGGGAGTATTGTAGGGGGGCCTCCCGGCAGTTGGAGTATCTTGGAATCCGAATAATGCGCGGCGTTTTGGGAGGTGTCTCCAAAGTTTATCCGATGCCCGACTCGCGGAGGTGACATTGACTGGAATGGTAACACATGGACACAGCGACGGGGCCTATGCGAACTTCTCTATCGATCTGTGGCCACGCGATTCTAACTTCACCATCTCTTTGCTTGCCCGTTGCTTACGAAACTTGGAGAGGCCGGCCATCCGGAAATAGAAAAGCCTTTTCGAGGAACCACCACTGAACCGGTTCTTTGAAAAGATCATGCGGGGGAAGTCCCGATGTGTAGCTGCGATTCCGGAGGCCACCGCTGACGCTGATCACAGGGACCCCCTCCCGAAGAGGTTCTACCTACAGTTGGATAATTCCGCCAAGGACAACAAGAACTAGTTCGTTTTTGCCTTCTTCTCATTACTCAATGCGCGAAAAGTGTTCATGGAGATTCAGGTTGGATTTTTGCTGGTCGGCCACACGCACGAGGACATCGATGGATACTTCAGTTACGTCTCAAATGTACTAATAAAAAGCAACACGTTCGTGTTGGCCGATCTCATGGAGCACTTCATGGAATCGCAGAAGCTCAGTTTCATGCTGCACGTGGTCCAAGAGGTCGCCGACTTCAAGTCATACATAAAGGGTTATATCCGGCCTCTCGAGGGGATGAAGGAAATGCACATTTTTTCGCTTCTTTGTGGACAGTGATGGGTTGCCTGTATTCCAATACAAGGCATTTGCGACGGACACGGCCTGGCTGCCCCGAACGGGCCCTCACAGGATGTGGAAGCAGGACCGCGATGGTCGGCCATTGCTTCCTACAGGTACGCTTCCTACCATACCTGCTCATCATGTCCGATGGAGATGCTTCCCTATCTGTCTACTTCTACGATTGAAGTACTCAGCTTCGGGACATCCTAGGGTCTCCTTCTTGGGCAGTCTTCCTGGAGAGGCCTCTCCACCCGTATTCGCGGTAGTGTAGAGGGAGTCTTCCTGAATAGGCCTCCCCACCTGTCGTTGAGGAATTGTATGGGCAGTCTTCCTAGAGAGGCCTCTCCACCCGTATTCGCGGTAGTGTAGGGGGAGTCTTCCTGGAGAGGCCTCCCCACCTGTCGTCGAGGAATTGTATGGGCAATCTTCCTAAAGAGGCCTCTCCACCCGTAGTCCCGGTAGTGTAGGGGAGTCTTCCTGGAGAGGCCTCCCCATATGTCGTCGAGGAAGTGTACGGGCAGTCTTCCTGGAGAGGCTTCTCCACCCTTGTTCGCGGTAGTGTAGGGGGAGTCTTCCTGGAGAGGTCTCCCCACCTGTCGTCGAGGAATTTTATGGGCAGTCTTTCTAGAGAGGCGTCTCCACCCGTAGTCGCGGTAGTGTAGGGGAGTCTTCCTGGAGAGGCCTCTCCACCTGTCGTCGAGGAAGTGTACGGGCAGTCTTCCTGGAGAGGCCTCTCCACCCGTGTTCGCGGTAGTGTAGGGGGAGTCTTCGTTGAGAGGCCTCCCCACCTGTCGTCGAGGAAGTGTACGGGCAGTCTTTGTGGAAAGGCTTCTCTACCCGTCGTTGAAGTACCGTAGGGGTAGTCTTTGTGGGGAGGCCTTCCCAGTTCTTCTGAGTCTTGTAGCCCGAGGCCTACCATGTTAGAAGTGACTGACTTGTATTCGCCGTGTGTCTTAGGTGACCCCGCCCCGGTGAAGATGAAGCCCGTCTGGGGATGCGAACGTGGTGTCAACCCGAGCACGAACTCTGAGGTGACTGAAGAGGACGTCGCGAGCTCACACGAGAAGAAGCATTTCATCTGAGCGGGGCTCCAGAAATACGTGGACATCTGGAGGGGAGGCTGCCATCGTAGCAAGGCGTACATGGGTCGAATGGAGGCATACGTGCAGTACTGGGTGGACATTATCACGGAACACCGCTCCGAGGATCTGCCGCTGGCTCCGAGGACCCTCGTGTATGGATTCTGGCCGACCACAGATTGGATGACGGCTCACCCTCCTCCTCCACCAGCACCAGATGAAGTGCGGAGGGAGAGGGATCTCGCCAACGCAACTCCGGAGGACGAGGTGCCCGATCCTTGGTGCGGTCCATTACGCCGCCGACTAACACCGGCATTCAACCCGTACCGTGACGCCCTCGTCCGGCACTTTGTCCTCGTCAGGCCCAACGACCCCGCAATCTATCCAGTGTGGATGGGCAGGGTGCTTGCACCGGCCGTGCGTGACGCCCGCTTCGCACATCACGGTAAGTGCCAAATCCGATATTGGAGGCCCGCCCGAGGAGGCCGCGAGCTCAGTGACAAGGAGCGGTATAGAGGTTGTTGGGATGTGAAGTGGGAGCGCGATGGCAGCGACAACGCCGTCTGTTGGGTGGATTGCACTGCCATCCTCTACGGAAGTACACCCAAAGTGAACTTCACCGAGAGCTCGCTTCGCAAGATTCCAAAGTTGGATGCAGACAACGCCAAGGCAGTTCTGGCCACTTCTCACGCCGCCTTCGAGGCCGGCGGTGACTAGCGGCATGTAGGATAGGCCGATCACAGTAGCCGCCATTGGACATTGAATAGAGTTTGCACTCTGGCGGAAGAATGCCCCCATGTACTCGATTTGAATTGAAATACAGTTTTCTTTCATCTGATGCTTTGAGTGTAATGACACCTATGGTTTTTACAGACTCTCTACTGCCCTTCTAGTACAGGAGGACAGGCGCCTGCAGGGAGACCTCACTATCACAGCCAAGGACAGCATCCCGGGAACCATCAAACACCGATCGATGGGGACGGCTCCCCAGCATTGGAAACGACAATGGGGAGGCCTCCCTATCGCATGGAACCGGAATTGAAATAACTCCCTGTCGCAGAAATTCTGACCGCAGATAACTCCCTGTCGCAGAAAATCAGATTGTCGATTTCTCCCTGTCAACAGAATTCAGGCATTCCTCCTTCTGAATACGGCCTCTCTATTGATTTTTTGCGACCTCCCCTGGCCCATCTCCCTATTTCTAAGCAGCTCAAAAAGTTTGGGATTCGCGCGTAAATCCAGTTTTAACGAAATGCGTGTTTCTTGTCACTGGTACGGATGGTGTCCATGACGCGGGAGTGAGAGCCCGTTTCCATTGGGGTCCATGTCAAGTCAGGTAAAGGTAGAGGCCCTTGCTAGAGGGCCTTTACGCGTGGTGAGGGACCGGAAGAGCCCCGGGAGGGCGCCAACTCGGACGGGGCAACGCAGGTCCCTTACCAAACGTGCAGGCCCGGAGGCGGGGGTCTCTACCGGCCTAAAGCACGGGTCAAGAAATTTTGGAACCTGCCGGTGCAATTTTGAGCTGCCCGTGCAATTTTTTTGCACCATGAGGAAATTGTGAGTATCTCTCACTGGTGAGGCGCCCGGCAAAAGGGAAGGAAATTTCTCGATCGTGCTTTAGGCCTCAGCTTTGCAGACTCGTATGGAAGGATTTGAGAGTTAACCCCTAACTGCCTGGCAGACCAAAAAATGACTTATGAATGAAATCCCCTATTCAATTCCAACTGCTGTGTGGATGATTTCCATCCAATTCTTTATGTGAAGGGCTTTGCTTGGTGATGCCACCTCTTCAAGTTAAATTCAAATCATTCAAGCTATTTTTAGATTTTACATGGGGTTTCAACAACAAAAGAGTCATAAAAACGGTTCACCGTGCAGTGTATTTTGAATTTTTTTGCTTGTTCTACTTAAACTAAATTTAGGCCATGAAAATGAGTTCCATTACATTTGAGCTTAACTAACAAAATGAAGCTTGCCAAGTCTAGTTTTTACCTCACTTTGAATTTTTGAAAAAAATTTGAAATTTGAGTTTTTTTATTGTAGTTACAAGTACGGTAGGTATCACCAAAGTGTAGAAAATTTTCTAAATTTAGACACACGGATGATTTTCATCAACTAAACTTTTCTTCATTGTAATTTACACGTTAGGTAAGAAAATCGGAATTTTTTAGTACATTTTGTAATTGATATGGATTTTCTTTACAATCACTTCATAAAATCATAGTAATTTCAAAATTTCACCAAAATTTATGAAAAATTCATGATTTGTAGTAGACATGTGACATCATCTACTGAAAATATAAATATAAGTTTTTGTATTATTCTTAGTAGCAAAATTGAGTGTGACAGATAAAGCATGATTCCATGGTCATAGGCCCAGGCATTTAGGGGTTAATCCGGGGAGCTGCCCGTGGTCAACTGGAGGCCCATGCAGTTCCATGGAAACGGGCTCTAAGTGAGACCTTGTGTGTGTGTGTGTGTGTGTGTCTGTCTGTCTGTCTGGGTCCTCTGGGGATGACTCCGGGGGTCCTCGTTGATGCAGACTTTGGAGTTGCAAATGAAACATGGCCCGCATTGACGATCCCGCCTTCAAGGTAGCCAGCTTCCTTCCTTCCTTGCTTGCTTGCTTTTGCTTGCTCGTCCCATCTCCCGGCCTTTGCATTGCTCGGCCTCTGGATTCTCATCTTTCTGCCCTTGCTGCCCTTGCTGCCTGCCTGCCTGCCTGCCGTTGTCTACGTCTCTTGCTTCTTTCCGGACCACGCCATGTTGTGTCGCCAATTGTGTGACATCGCCCACAGTGGTCGATTCCCGTGCCTGTTCCCACCGCTCCCTGTATGCCACATGCTGATCCCAGTTTGAGTAGTTTTTGTGACTCCTCCCTTGTCCCGACTCCTTTCCGGGGCTTGCACTTTTGGCCTCTCTCCCTGCCCTCCTTCCTTCGGGTTTTGGAGCGTTTAGGGTTTGTGTTGGACCATTGCGTCGCTGAATTGGGTTCTTCTTCTTGTTTTCTTCGGATCTTCTCAGTATTTGTATCAAGAGGATCTTTCGGCGAAGCCGCCGACCATGGCCACGGTGGATGGACCCGCAGGGCCCGTCCCTGCGAGGAGCGAAAGTTTGGCTTCGGATCGCTTTACAGCCGCGTTAGCGAATGTGACTGAAATGGGGCAATCCCTAGAATCGTTGCAGCACATGCTCGGGAAGGCGGTTTATGTAGACGAGGAAGCCTTTGCGAATGCATCTGCAGTCTCGAAACAGACCCGCACAGTGAAGGTTTGTACTTACTCTGAAATCGTTTCTGGCAAATTTAGGGTGAATCATTGAGGTTTTTTTGGACCGTTTTGTGAGTTTTTGGGAAACTCTACGAGTTGGGAGTTTTCTCTTTCATTTTCTGTTTGTTCGGGGTGTACTAATTTGATGCCGTGATGGTCAGGCACAAGAACGGAGAATCAAAGCGCTTGAGAGGGAACTGGACGCGGCCATTGCAGCTGCGGGTCATGCACGGGCTGAGAAGAAACATGCTGAGGCTGGCCAACGCGCAGCTGAAGCGCGTACACAAGAGGTTCTACGGGAACTAGAAAATACAACTGGTAAAGCCAATCTTCAACTTAGACCAATCATTTCCCTCACCCAAGATTGGACGTCACAGTCAGCTTTGTTGACAGTCATGCAATTGTGACGAGGCTATTGAAAACGGACACTGTTAATGTGGCCCTGTTCTGCGCCGCAAATCGTTCAGTGGGAATTAGTCGTAATTTTATCACATATTGATGCACAGCGGATTGACTACCGGTAGGCATATAAAGGGACTAGTTATAGAGCTGCAGAATTCTTGGGATTCAGAATTTACATATAGGGTGTTTGACGATGATCAACCTTCTCCAGCTCCAAATCCGAACCTGAGAAATGTCCAATCTGACTGCAACTCTGATGACACGCGTATGCGTTTGCGTACATGTTGTTGCAGAAGTTTTCAAGCTGCACGCTGACGAACTAAGAGCAATACAGGGTGATCAAGAAAAAAAGAAAGACGAGATCCAGGTTCTGAAAGCCATCATCGAAACATTGCGTCAAGATAAGCCGGGGAAGAGATCTTCATGATGTGGAGTGTTTTGGCCAAGGGCAAGGGCACAGGGTGTTGGGCTCCGGGCAACACAATCAAGGGACTCGGGTCTCCTTGTTTTTACTCGATCAGTTGCCTGGCACTGGGAACTTCTGGTTCTGTAGCAAATGACATAACTTGTGTCATCTCCTTTCGTGAAGCAAAGGAATCACTTTGGAGGTCAAGCGGATGATCTTGGCTATAGACTCCGTTCACTCACTCTGGAGCGCAGACGTGCAATTTTTCATCTTGGCAGATGTTTAGAACTGTATTCTTGGAAGGCTGTGGAGTTCTGGAATCAGCTGGTTTTGCTGAGGTTCCACTCTCAATTGACAAAGAAATGGTTCCAAGGCCAGGTCGACGTCTCTGTGTTTGTCATCAGCCTATTCCAAGTGAAAAGGTCACGCTCCAAGAACGACGCACCCGCTAGTTTCAACGTAGTCTAATCTGCTGCCTTTGATCTGCTAGATTTTGGACTGACGCCCAGTTTGGCGCCTGTCAGCAGATGAAAGGATCCTGCAGCAAACGAGAGAATGGAGGATGTTTGAAGGAGATTTATAGATTGGACATCCTTGAGATGTGTGAATCTCCTGAGACGAGAAGAGAGCCGAAATGTATGAAATGATTATCATAATTTGCCTATCGACATAATTGTCTTCCTCAAGTTTTGGCATTGTTAATTTCCCTTTGCGGGTAGGCCACTTTAGGGTCTACACCTGACTGTTGTGGGGACTGGGAACCTGTTGTGCAAAATCTCTTTGTATTGGTGAACAAATGATCTGTAATGGGCAACCAGGGACGCGAGGGCTACAGGATGAGCTTTGAAGAGTTGTAACGTTGTATGTTTTAAGTCAGTCAGCCGTGTAGGAACTAACGGTTCCTCAGTGCACTTCGATGTAGCTGGCGCTAGGAAGTTCTTCGTCGAATAGACGTTCACATACACTCCTGGAGGTCGTAGGAACTGTGTCCCGACTCTTGGCCAACCACTCCGCCTCTTGGGATCCTCCGGAATTGTGGAGTGGGCTTTCTATTGAATCATTTGTATACGATGAGGTAGTGTTCCTGAGATATTGAATCTTGAGTAGAAATCTGCACATGGCGTCCTCATGTCAGAAATTGGAGGTCTATGTGAAGGCAGCAACTGGCGATCCCACCAAGCTTGGGGACTGTAATTGCACTATTCTCTATATACCCACTCGCCCTGGATTATATCAGCATTGATTTGCTAACGTCTTCAAAACCTGAGATTCCTTCTCAACTCTGCAAGTTTGTTATTGTAACTGCTGCATGCCTCGGTTTTTATATGGGACGTGTGCTAATATCCATGTGCAGGCCCATTTTCACAAAGAGTGCTGATGACATGTGAGCTGAAAGACATTGTGTATGATGTGAAGTATGTGGATCTTGACAAGAAGCCGGACTGGTTTGTTTTTTTTCCAGGCTAGTCCTTTCCAGTTGGTTTTGTGCATCTTGTTTGAATAGACTGACGTGCTACCTCACTGTTTAAATAGACGTGCTACCGAGTTAAAGAGGTTGTATATTTCAAGAGGTAGGGTGGATCAAAAATTGCATCAGCAGTGAACCCTGACTCCGACTGTTTTGGTGGCATGGATCATGTGCAAGGTTTCTAAAGATAAGTCCGGAGGGGAGAGTGCCACTCATCAAAATTGATGGAAAGTATATTGCAGACTCAGATGTCATTGTGGAGGTTCTGGAGAAGGAGTGTCCTTGCCCCCCTCTTTCCACCTGCCCCAAAATCACCTGCAGGTGAGGTGCATCAAAAGCTTTGCACAGAATTCACAACTTGAATCAGTTTTGGAGGCCTGATAATGAACCAGCCAAATAAATAAATAAATAATTAGGTCACGTCAACATGAAATTGTCAAAGTTTTGAATGCTAGAAACAGAGAGCGTGACTCTTCATGAATGTTTATGAAGAAAGTTAGTGTTCGCATGATGAAAGAGCTACAGACTATAGCTGCTGTTTAGATTGTGAAACGAAGCGATGACAATGAGTCAGTGGAAGTTAAGGAGCCTGACTGAGCATGGAAAATCATTGACTCCAGGGGCCAGGGCCTATTTCCGGCGGGCATGGCGTTCTTCAAGAGCAAAGACCCCAAATGTGATGGTTCTGAATCGCAGTTCATATGCGAGCTTGACCACATGAATCAACACCTGTGTAAAGACGTAAGGCCGCAAAATTTATATTAATAGCAGTTGGCACGTCGCAATTGGGTGGCAAAGAAGACCCAGTTGAATCTCAATCTTAATAAGGTTCCGCAGGGTAATCGTGAATTATGTATCTGACCAAATAATGAATGAATGAATGAATGAATTAGCTATATCGTGTTATCGAATGTGGTGCAGGGCCCATACATAGCCGGAAAGTACTTGACTTCAGCAGATATTGCCCTGGCACCCAAGCTGTATGTTTTGCAGACGGCTCTCGCATACTACAAGAACTGGACCAACTTTGAGCAATTCTATCCTGCTCTCAATAAATTCATGAAGGTGAACACACTGCTCAAGTTCACAGACTCATGAATCGTACTGCAGCTAGCTCAGTTTTGTCGTTACTATACCTAGCTTATGATTCTATGAGAAAGCCCGTCCTTACTTCTTCAAGCACCGTACGTTGCACGGCAAATGAGAGAAGAGCTAGATACCGGGGATAGATAGTACTACGTTAGTGTTCTTATACCTGAATGATCAAGTCATATCTGCTCGTAGAGCATTCAGAACTCCTGCACAGTGATCCTAGAACCACTTTATGACACTTAGAACATTATGCGACCTCCCACATAAATGGTATCTACTCTTGCTACCCAGTGCATACAATACTCATGTTACCTCTATAATATCCGGGAATACCCTTGATATATTAAGGTGATACCATGATGATATCCGCGGATATCACCTCATGAAGCATTCTCGCTACATTACAAAAAAAATCATTTTCTTTCTTTGTATGTTTAGTTAGCAGCCCCATTTTCTTGGGGTAGAAATCCAGCTCATTTTAGCCAGTTTTGGGATCACTGCTCCTGCATGTAAGTGTCTATTTAATTAATGCTGTGCAGTAATTATGATCCATGTGATGATGCAGTTGATGTATGCACTACCCGCATTCAGGCAGACTGCTGCCCCACCTGCAGTGGTGATCAAAGGGTGGGCCAAACACTGGCCAGGCTAGGCTAGGGTTCTTTGTACAAAATGTAGTAATTTACGGGTTTCCTCAATCAAGAAGATGAGTCTCAACCTAGTTATTTCGTTGATCTGACGTTAGAAATAGACTGTACGTACTGCAGCTAGCACAGCCAGCCGAACAAAGGGACAAAATGAGTCGATTTCTCTGACTGCAATGGTCAAATAATTATAGAATTCAGCAAGAGCACAATAGAAGGAAATGGCATATAAATTTTAAAGCAGTACAAGCAAAAGTTCATTTTACATTCACAAGTGCTGGTTTTGTTCCTAAGTAGAGTGCCTTGTGCCATTGAACACATGTTTTAGGATGCTTTGTAATGGTTTTAAGGAAATCAAAATTTTCTAGTTGTAATGAACTTTCAATGACAAAATTTTCTGAAGGTTAACAGCTCCCACGCTTAACACTCAATTTTTTTTCAGAACCACCACACGCTCGGCGCCCCGAAAGTACTCAAACCAGGGTGACGGGGCATACCAAAAACGAGTATGGATCATCCAGTACTCAATTAGATTGTCTACCCAACCAATGGGGATCAAAAACTGATCAAACAGTTCCCCAAGAATTCACATTTACAGTTGCAGTAGACAGAAGCGGTTCCAGCAGGATTACAAGCACATGAAAAATTGACAATCATGCAAGTATCGTCGAGATATTCCGGCATACATCGCGAATGCCAAACACCCACAACATCCCAAGTAGCTAGTATGAACATGAAGCGAACCACCCAACAGCTCATACAGTCTAGTTTCAACACCGAGACAGAATCAAATCCCAACGACAGACAATGTAGAGCTTTCACAAGAAACGATAAAAGAAAGCCAACATGTGATTGACGATGTCAAAAATCAGTAGGAACCGAGTATATTCGGAGAGTGCACAGCAACTACACGAATCTCAGCAATGGCAAAAGAATTAGAGGAGACAGGGCAGAGAGGCAACAAGATGGGACAGTTGATTTCCAAGCTGGCTCGGGAGCGACGTACAGAATGCAAACCCTCGCAGCCAATTGCGAGGATGAATTGCCAAGATACAGCTCGTCGCCGTAACGATATATCCTATTCTTAAGCGGAGGCCTTGACCTTTCCGTACACCTTGGCCTTCTCGAGAGAGGTCTGGAAACGACCGTGGCCGAACTTCGAGGATGTGTCGATGAACTTGAGCTTGATGTCCTCCAAAGCGCTCCGAGACACCTGCTTGTACAGAGACTGACGAAGAGTGATCACGCGCTTCTTGGGGCCCATGACACCTCCCTTCAAGACGAGGTAATCATCGCGCACGATACCATAGTGGGCGAACCCTCCCATGGGGGTAATCTCCTTCTCCGTCACGTCGAACTCGGTGGACGCAGAGAAGGCCTGCTTGTCAGCAACCTTGCCGACCTTGTACACCTTCTTGTTCATCTCAGTACGGTGATGGTAACCGTTCTGTCCAGCCCTGGCAACAGTGAAGGACACACGAGCGGGATGCCAGGCTCCGATACAAGCCACCTTCCTCAGACCCCTGTGGGTCTTCCTGGGCAGACGGGTCACACCCCACCTAGTCACCACACCTTCGTATCCATGACCGCGGGTCACGCCGATGATGTCAATCATCTCGTCCTTGCGGAACACAGCGTCGACTGGCACCGACTTCTCGAACAGTTTGTACCCGAAGTCCACCTTCTTGGCCATGGTGCCGCCGTTGACCTGAATCTCGGCCAAATGCGCCTTCTTCTGCTTGATGCCCTTGAGCTTGCGCACCTGCGTGTGCGCCAGGACACGAACGACGCTCGCGTACTTCTTCATGCGCTCCAGCTCGGACTCCAAATCCTTCTTGCCTTCCTCGGTCTCATAGCGCTTGCTGTACTTGGAGAACGCTTTCTTCTTCGACTTGTACCAGTTCTTGTAGAACCGGCGCTTCACCTCGTCGCTCAAGTGCTGAGCCCAGACGGTGTTCAAAGAGCGCAGCCCACGCGGCGTCTTGATGTACGCCACCAAGCCGACCACGATGATGGGAGGCGTCTCCACGATGGTCACGGCCTCGCACGTCTCCTTCTTGTGCAGCTTGGATCCGGGCTTCTCCACCTCACGAACAATGTGCGTCATACCGGCCTTGTAGCCCAGGAAGGAGGTGAGGTGCGGGGCCTTGGAGGGGTCATCCTTGGGGAAGGTTTTCACCTTGCCGCGGGACCGGTTGGCCCTCTTGCGGGGCAAGAATCCCAGAGACCCGTGACGAGGGTGCTCGAACTTCCTGTGCGACATGGTGGCAGGTAACCCTAGAAGCAATCACAGCGAGGGCAGGGCCGCGACGGACGCAAGCACGCCAACGAAAAGACCGCCTCGCTCGAGTGCCCAGGCTATGAAGGGTTTTCCTCCGTCTGCCTAAACCCTAACCACGGTCACATTCGTTCCAAGGTTTCGTTGTTCATCCATCTATTTGTTTCCATCCGGGTCGCGCAAGCCCTGGCTACCGGTACCCGTAAGCTTTAGAGACAGGCCTCGGATGTTCTCTATCCAAAAGCTTTACCTTAGCCCCTAAAAGCCTGAGGGGTATTGGACATAACATAGATGTGTTATAATATGTGCTTTTCATATGTTCGATGAAGTTTGGTTCAATAGACAAAACGTCAAGCATCATCTTTACACATTATCTGTATAGTTAAACATTCAAAAATAACTTCTTCTTTTTAATGAATTTATAAGCATTAACCTTTGAAAATTTGTACAAATTATAATTATCACTTTTAGAGTTCAAAATTTAGCATGATTGGTAAGTGATAAATTATACATATTATCATGATTATTGATTTTTCTTTGTATTGAAAAGTATTTGGTCATTGTTCTTTTGATGAAATACCACCAAATACAGAATACACTATACGGCCACAAACGGCTTTCAAGCCGTTCAAGTATTAACTTGAATTGAGATAATTCAAATTGGATTGGAAAGTAGACTTGATGTAGTATTTTAAAATATTTCTTAATTTTTCAAAAACATTTTTTTTTGTTCTAGGTAGCCCGTTAGATTCGAGCAGCAATCAGAAAATGGTCGTTTGAGAGTTTTGAGATTAACCCCTAAACATCTGAACGTGTCGTGGAGACCAGAAGAATACGATTTATTTTGTTTGTATTTGGAATGGATCCACACCTTTAATGGGTTTGAGTTCATAAGAGAAGTTGAAATTTAGATAAAAGCGGTTCTAATGAGCTCTTAAGATCCCAATTCAGAATTTTTTGTTGATAGCAAATCTCAATTATACGACAACGTATATACTATCCCCATGGGACGTTTAAGGGATAAAGATATGACCTCTGATGAAGATGGGATACAAAAACAACATCCCCACTCATGGTTCCCCTCATATCGTACATCAGAAAAGTTAGGCCAAACTATTTTGGTGCCATTTTGACACCAAAGGCCGTATACATGTCATTTTAGTGTCATTTTATCCATACGAGGTTGGTATGGAGGTTGGCACCAAATTATCTTAATTACATTTCAATGCACCATCATGGCACCATATTCACATGCTTTGAGGTTCCTGATGTACCTCTAAACATAGTGACATTTGTAAAATTTTGCTCCAATTTTCTATTTGAACGTTCATGTAGAGAACGAGCGACGTGTCATCTATATTTGATTTGTTTGAGATCTCATTTGCATTGACTTTCTAGGGATACAGAACACCTGGTGGAAATGCTCTAAATCAAGTCTTAGAATTCAAACTCTTTCAATAAAATTTATAATTTTATCATTATAAGGTTCTTTAGTCCTTCAGTTGCAAAGGTTTACCCTTTTGCTTCTCATTGAACATAACATTCTTCAATCCTTGTTGGACCACACCCTTTCTCTACACGGTGCCGCTATAGTGTAAAGTACTAATAAAATAATCCAACTTTCCGACCCTCACTGCTTGATCCAACTGACGTCATCGTAGATCCTCCAAAAAGCTTGCAATTCTAAGGTCCTATAGATGCTGATTCTTCAAATGCCACAAATGCGACAACGATCTATTTAAAAACATTATGCATGAAAGATAAAAAATTCATAACATGTGATTCTTAAAGTAGGGATGTCGTGGACTTCCAACTCTCCACCATCATTCTTTAGGTAAATAATTAAGTGGCATGTCCAATATTTTAGAATCCGCTACAATGATTCTTGTGCAAAGATTCTTATTCCCAGGTACAACTTACAAGGACCTTATGAACCAATGAACGTTATAACAATCGATGTTTTAAAAACAATTGTTATGCAATGTTTAATTTTTATTTGATTAATGTTTTCGCTATACCAAATCAAAGGTGGGCATTTTGCTATACTAAAGCATTAAAAAAATGTCAAATACACTATCGATTATGTAATATAATTATAAAAAAAGCAACAACACGTTAAAAACTCTAATATATATGAGCTTTAAAAAAACCATAAGAAGTGAAAAAGAGAAATCAATTACAAAGGAAATATAAAATATACAATGAAATGTATTAAAACAAATTAGACTAATCCCACATTAAACCCTCATCCTACAAAATAAATAATATTTTCACTATCCTACTACATCGAAGGCTAATGCCTAGAGTACTTTCCCAATCTGTACTACTGCTCCATCTCTTGAATCTCAAGAATCATATGAGAAGACTGAGTTTCTACCTCCTTTCTTGTTTTGCTTTCCAATTGTTGCTCCTCAAGTAGTGCTATAATTTTTGGAGGGATTCCATGATCAATATAATTCAATGCTCTCGTGACCATGGCTTCCGCCACCGAAGAAAGAATGCTATCTGCTTTCAAGTCACCCTCTAAAATGATGGCGACATGCTCATATGTGTAGTTAACTTCTTCTCCCACACGATGATACTTCACTTCTTCGAATTTATAGTACAATCTGTCAACTCCAAGTGTCATATGGTGATTTGCTAAGGCCCATGCAAATGATAGGGTCGTAGACTTCGCACCAGCAATCACAACTGAGCTCAGTGCAACAATTACATATGGAAACGAACTTGATGCCTCCATAGGTTCTTTGTATACTTTTGGAACATCACAAATACCAACGGAGCATTCAAGAATGTAGCATCTACCTCAAAAACTCCATTTGCTAGTTCTTGTGCTACAATATGTTCTTCATTCATATCAAAATGCTCCTCGATCTCCTCGGCCAAATTGTTGACGTCCTCCAAACTAATGGCTCATCATCTACGTCCGATGACTTCTTTGGATGATAAAACTCATCCTCTAACACTAGTAGAAATTGTGTGTCCAAGTTAACAGAAAATCAACACGAAAGCGTTGATCCCGCCTGTTGATTTGGACGCCTTGACTTGGACAACATTCAACGGGAGTCTGTTGATCAACTAGCGTTGATTCGGACGCTACACGGTCGGCTGGAGGCACCTTCATACCTGCCACGTCATCTCGACATGGTTATGTGTATTGTGACATGGCATATTTTCCCACGTATGCAAACTAACCATGCGGTTGATTTATTACTGAATCGGATGAATTCAGGGAATATGTTTTATCCAGGTCATTAGTTATAATTACGCATACATAATTAATTATGGTAACTATGGTAACTAGTTTTACCTATGGTAACTGCATTTTCTGACCTAGCTAATATTAGCCGCATTTTGGAGTACGTCTGGATTGGTTATTGGCATCGCACAGTATATTACTATTTTGTAATTATTTAATTCACCGCAAGGGTTTTTTTATTATTTACTGCAAGCCACCCCCAAACCCCCGCTTTCCTGAATGTACTCTAGTGCAGTACCGGGTGGCAAGGAGATGAAGCCATCCCTGTACATTGTCACATACAACACTTTCTATTCTCTAGTATTTTATGTTCCTCAATCATATCTCAATGTTGCTGTAGGATTTATACAGGGAAATCATGGTGGATCTCTGATTTTTATCCCACAGTCCAACAACGCCTGCATTGCTGAGTGCCTGACAGCATATGCACGAGGGTTTTTCGTCTACCATACCCCTGACTTTTTCGACATTACCGAACATGACCTCTTCTGCAACAGGAATGTTCGACGTATGAACTATTGCTGCCTCCCTTCGTACCCACACTTCAGCCGAATTGTACTTGCAAATCAATGTTAATTCATAAATAGTACTTGGGTAAATCATTATCAATCTTTCGCCTACAACAACTGTATGCACAATTTACGTAATTTTCAACAACTGCAGACATTCATCTTGTGCATCTATTCTGTGGTTCTACCCCTCCCTTGTGTGTACCACATACCTTATAGTTAACTATTGTTATTTTGTGACTCATTTTTTTTAATCTTTTTCAGTTCCACACTTTGATGCTAATGAGCATGCTTCACTCTTACAGACCCTCGACGGACTACAATCACAGCACTGTCTACCTTAAACATGTTATTGTAGAATATAAGTCATCTACTACCATGCTTTTTGATGCTCACATACATAATTACAATGTCCGAGTCTCACACTCTCTTGGTCTGTATTGACATACAACCGATTACGGTTCTGTATCTCCGAATACACACGACACTGGTTTAAGGTATGGAGATTGTATCAATTCAATGACGAAGATTTACAAATTGGTTGTTGTTACTTCAAGAAGCAAATAAAATCTCAAATTTAAGTCACATCATCACTATCAACTGTATGACTGTACAGTACGTACAGTGAACGCCATTCTTTCATAAATAAATTGGTTATCTGTTCCTGTTTAAACAATGCGAAAAGAATATTTGTCTTTCTATCTAGGGAGGATGCGCTGCGGTTTAGGGTGCAAGACTGATTACCCATTGCCTGAGCCTATTGCGCTGGTACTGCTCCTTCTGAAATAATTATGATAGCATTTTTGCATTGAGCCTTGGTGTTGTGCCGAGTGTAGATCTGCTTATGAGCCTGTGCCACAGTTTCTGTATTCTGCCAACAATAGAACTCACAAATTAGCATAGGGATGACATTATTGATTTTCATTCTCTCCGCCGCCATAAATTGAAAGCAGGGAATGAACCCACTAACCTTGCGAACGGCCACTAACACTCGCCCCGCATTCACGATTGGGTGAATTTTTCATGTTTTGAAAAGAGTCCTACAAGATCTACAGTTCTTCCTCTCTTCAGAAACTACTGCATTTCTAGCCATAACTATCACCAAAATCCACGAGTTATTCTCTTCTCTGAGGTGTATCTTGAGAGTGCAAACTTTCGCCATCCTCTTCTTCACTATTTGTGCCTTCCTTAAACTTGGATATTTCATTTTCAAAACACTACTAGAAAATCATCATTAAATCAACACAAAATCATCTAATTTATGTTGTTTGGAAAACTACAATGAACGATTTAACAAATTTTTGAACTTTTCGTAAAAATAAAAAAATTCCTACCTACTTTTTGTTAATTTGAATAGTGTAATGATCAAATCAACAAATTTTTAGCGAATTTGGAATCTTTTAAGAATTTTGTTGGAATATTTTCGATTCTTCTAAAATCTTTTGCAATATTTTGAAATGTTCTGGAATCTATTGAAATCTTTTGCAAGTTATGAACCTAACTCATACACAGGCTCATACATTCCCAAAACCAGGACGACCAAGATGATCAGGTGAACATCCCTAACCACTTTACAGACGTGGTGGAGACATTGCAGCTCTCTCAACGTATGCCGCCACCACCCCAAGCTTCACCACGTCAACTTGTGTCCACGATACAACCACGTCTTAAACCTTTTGAATTTCATAAAGATGTATTGAAATAGATAGAAGAAGACAATAATTTATAAACGCAAGCCAGGGTTGACAGCGATGCCGATGAAGGATTAGGTATTGCTATCAATGAAGTCAAAAATTACTTCAACAAAAACAAGGACTTAGCAGCGCGATATTCTAACCCTGAGGCAAATCAAGTCCAGTGCCCAACATGTAACAAACCACTAGAAAAAATCGTATTTGATGTGTATCAACACTAGGCTACTTCTAAGTCTAAGCACAATCTAATTCATCGAGGTATTGTTGTAGACATAGCCACGCTCTATGATAACGAAGCCGTGTTATGCCACCACGGACAAAAGCCCTGCAAATGAATCCAATCGGACTCTAGCAAACTGCCAATCCAAGAACCAAGTTTGAAGCAATCTAGGGACAAATTGCACTCTTCAATAGATGGAAAAATGTTACCTCCCATCACATGAGGATAAGGTAACATTAGCAGCCGCGGTGAACAAAGACAACATGGACGTTAGACAGTGGCACTGACAGTTGCTCTCGCATAGTTAAGGCAGAGTAGTATAAGGGATGTAAGAGGTTAGAAGTAGAACACTCGCTTGCCTTGACTTCATGTCGTAGTCATGATTGGCTTGGACAGTGGGTTGCCATCTCATGTATAAAAGAGTGTGTATGTATGTAGTACTCCCTATGGGATTAAATAATGAATGAATGTTTGATCCTTTATAGTTCTCTATCGATGTTTCTTACTACTGCATGTTTCTCATATCATGTATTGCAATATTGTGTTGTTTATATACTACTTTTTGATCTACTCAAAAATCTTCCCCTCTCTTTAAACCCTGTTGCTCAAGAACTGTCTTAACAACCACGTACAGACTTAGCCATGTACACCAAAACCTGATCTACTTCTCTTTCTCTAAATAGTAAAATTGTATTTTTTTCTATTCTCCTTGGATATCTTAGATGTCTTATGCTCTGTCCTTGACGCCTAGGTGTCACGGACATAGAACCTTCTCCTTTGAGATGGGTATTGTCTAGAGATATATTTATTGTGTCTAAAACTAGTTCGCGATGAGAATTGACCAAAGATATGGGTATTGTCCAGAGATATAATTATTGTGTTGAAACTAGTTCATGATGGGTATTGGTATTGTCAAACTAGTTCGTGATGGGTATTGTCACGGACGTAGGATCTAGTCTCTAGGAAGCCTCACCAGAAGCTTCCTTAGTAACCAGAAGCTTCTCTTGGAACATCCTCCAAGCCTTCTAGTACTAGTATATATAGGGGACGAGATGAGGTTGTTAACGGTAAAATAGTTACCTACCGGCAGTACTACCGAGGTCCTTTTCTACTAGGTAGGTAATTTCCCAAATTACCTCCGAAAGTAGATCTAAAACGGCTTTTTGACCGATCTGACCGTTACAAGTCAGATCGGGTTGTACAGTACCCACCAACAAGTTTACGTTCACAGCACTCATTTTGCAGAAACAAGACACTGGTCTCCAATTTCAAATTGCCACCATTTGCTCAAAAATGATCCAAATCACAAACCGCAAAGTGCATCGGAGAGATAATGAAATCTACTTTATTAATTTATTAGGAATTCACACAAAAAATTATAGATTTATATGTAAATATAGCATTTTTTGACAAACTATCTACCATCTAGTGCTACCACCATTAGCTTTGATTACAGCCTTCATACGATGAGGCATGGTTGCAAGGAGAACTTCAATTGTCTCTAAAGACACCTCTTCCCATGCCCTTTCAATTGTGTTGACTAATTCTTCTTTATTTTGCGGTAGCTCTTCCTTTTGGATAGTATCTTTCACAATCTTCCATAGGTTTTCAATGGGGTTTAAGTCAGGAGAGTTTGTGGGCCATAAAAGCTTTCTTATGCCATGCGCTTGCCTCCAATCACTTGATTCTTTGCTACGATGCACCGGGGCACCATCTTCCATGAGTATAAGTGTCTGAGGGTGATCGTGGAGAAAATAGAAGCCACTCAAGCGACTTTCATAAACTACATCAACAAAGTCCCTACCTTCCCGTCTATCCGGTGGAATTATAACAAGTGGGCACTTGTCATAACCGGTGAATGCACCCCAAACCATCACTGATGAACGACCGGATTTGAAAGATGGTGCTAAACAATCCAAAGAAAAACGTTCATGTGACTTTCGCCATACCTTCACGGCGCTCGACCTTTTCCCAGTTTCAAATGAAGATTCATCTGTCCATATTACGTTCTTCCAATCAGATATTGTCCAATGTCGGTGTTCTTTGGCAAATGCCAATCTCCTTGCCATGTGCTCTTTACTAAGAAACGGCTTCTTTGCAGCAACCCGGTTAGAAAATCCGATACTCTTCATCGCCTTCCTTAATGTGGTGGGGGAAACCTTCACATGCATCTTCTCTCTGATTGCAGCAAGTGGTAAGCGTCGATTCTTAGATAAAATACGGCCAAGCACCCTCTTGTCACGCACATTGAGCTTTGGAGGCCTACCGCTTGACTTTAATGGTTGTGTAGTTCCACGCTCTTGAAAATTCTTCCAAATAGTAAACACTGTGGACTGTGTCATTCCTAATTCTGTTGCAATACGATGTGTTGACATGCCAGCAGTACGCATACCAATGATCATCCCCCTCTCACCCTCACTTAGCATTCTAGTCTTCATAGCTCTAAATCCCACCAACAACATCAATAAAGTCAGCAACAAAACACCTCTTATTTCATGACCATATCCTTTGAATTAATGAAGACAACGTCACCATATACCATCTCAATTCACTATTTTGCTCATCATGGCCAGTAGACCATATCACATAAAGCTATGAAAGACCATTTGAGTTGAGAATGCAAGCATGAACACTTACCAATCTGAGTGAATTATTTTCTCCCAGTTGAGCACTCCCAGTTGATGTTGAGCTGATCCAGTTGATGTTGAGCACTCCTAGTGATGCTCAGCACTCCCACTTGATGTTGTACCCACCAAAATCCTCAAGGAGTAATGAATCCTTCAAATTCTACTACTGGTGCAAAGTTGCAAGCTCAAGAAATAACACCACTAGAATTGTAACTACTCACCAAAAACACTCACAGAATGTATCCACAAGTTCCCCCATTGCTTGAATGAAGCATGTTTTGTGTTGAAAGGTTCTTGAAGATCCATATATGAAGCTCAAACTCACAAAAATCTAAACTGTGTTGTCTCAAGAAGAGTGGATGTTGTCTTCACATTTTAGGAGCCACAAACACAACTTGGAGAGCAATTAATGCAATCTGATTTTTCTCATACACATGGCTGAAATTTGTATGTTAATGACATGTGGAATGTAGTTAGCTTGTTTTTAAACAAACATGTGGCAGTTTCGTGAAGTTTGGAGTTGTTAATTGGGAGATTTTATTTTTCAAAGTTACAGTTTTTTTTCACTGGAACTTGGAGTTCGAAAATTTGAACGTAAACTTGTTGGTGGGTACTGTACATGTATAAAAGCAGTAGAACCAAACCTCTTGGCAAGCGTTGTTTTTCCCATCCTCATTTCCTATTGTGTTATTTTGTTTCCTTGTGTGTCTTGCAGGGTTCTTCTCTACTTTCAGCTCTCTTCTGTCTTCTTGCTGCTGCATTTATGATTAGAAACCTTTCTCCTTTACCTTCCTTTCTCACCTTAGAGCTATGCTGAGATCTTAGATCTACTACCGAGTAGAGTCCGGAAGTCCCAGATCTACTATTAAATAGAGTCGGAAGTCCTAGAACTACTACCGAGGTGAGTTTGGAAGTCCCAGATCTACTACTGAGTAGGTCAGAAGTCCTAGATCTACTACCAAGGTGAGGTAGGTAGTCCCTGATCTACTACCTAGGTGCGGTAGGTAGTCCTTGATCTGCTACCGAGGTCAGGTAGGTAGTCCCTGATCTGTTACCGGTAGTCCCTGATCTACTACCAAGGTGAGGTAGGTAGTCCCTGATCTACTACCTAAGTAAGGTAGGTAGTCCCTGATCTGCTACCGAGGTCAGGTAGGCAGTCTCTGATCTGTTACCGGTAGTCCCTGATCTACTACCGAGGTGAGGTCGGTAGTCCCAAATCTACTACCGAGTAGAGTTTCATTGTCTCTATTTCCTGTATTCCTTCTGAAATTACCTCTATCAGACCTTGGTAGTCCACTACCGAGCTCCTGTTGAGAAAGGGGAACTACCAGAGGTACTCCTCACTCTCGTCAACAACAGTTTACGAGCAGCCTTGAGCGTTGCCTTGTCTTGTATCTTGTTCAACTATCGAATTAGTTCAATATACTTTCTTGAGAACCACTCTTTTGTACTATTGCACTTCTTGTTCTTGAGTCCTTGTTCATGTTCTTGCTCTTGTTATCTTGGTCTTGTACTCTTGTTCTTGTTCTTGAATTCTTGTGTCCCTGATAGTTTGACGAGAGTGACATTGACAATACTGGAGCTTGGTCTTTCTTGATAAGAGTGGATTACTCCTTTCTTGAAAATACTAGAGCATTCTACAGGTTGCGGATTACCCTCCTCTAACCTAGTATTGTTGAATGTTGTAAAATTCTTTCTTGATCAAGAGTGGATTACCTCTTTTTCAAAATTGGGTTTTAACATTTTTTGAAGGTTGCAGATTACTCACCTTTAAATTGTGTCTACTCATTATAGAGCTCTTTAGTTTTCTTCTCTAGAGTGATTTCAAGATGTCGGGAGTGGTAAATACGAATATAGCAGACTTAGCTGAATAAAAAATAGACGTCGTTTTCAAAGCCATCGAAGCCTTGTCTATCAGGACCAACCACATTGAGGACTTTGTCTCTAGACTTCACAATGATCACAGGGCTGGACCTTCACAAACGAGTGCTGCGCCTCAAGTCTTGCCATTCGGAGAACCATCAATTCTTCCAATTTGAAAGGAGAATCCATCTCCTCAACATGTTGAACTTCGAGGTTCAAGGAACCCCAATTTAGCCTTCTAGAGAAGTTTAATGGTACACGCTCAAGGTTCAAGGGTTTGTCAATCAAATTCAACTTATTACCTTTCTTCAACCGCATCGCTATCTGACAGACGAATCGCGAGTAGGTCTAGTTGGAACCTTACTTACGAGACAAGCTCTATCTTGGTTTACCCCTCTGTTTGAAAAAATATCACCGATTTTGAACAACTTCGAGATGTTCTTAGCTGCTTTTGGAGAGGCGTTTGGAGAGCACGACAAGATCCGTTGGGTAACAACTAAAATTTGTTCTTTGCGACAAGGATTGCTATTTGCATCTGTGTATGCATCAGATTTTTGACAATTAGCATGCGACATCAATTGGGACGAAGAAGCACTCATGATTTAATTTCATTGGGGACTACAAGATGACGTCAAAGACCTCTTATTATCTTTACCTTATCCTCAAACACTTAGTGAGGCAATACGTCAAGCGGTGGAGTGCGACAATCGATTATTTCAGCGACGTCAAGATCAACGTTCTTGGGCTTCATCAAAACCATATAGAAGTTTTTCTCACTCGGCTGCTTCGACAAATATTCCAGGCAATCATTCAGAAGTGGAAGACATGCAAATTGATGAGGTACGATTCAAGCCACTTACGTCATAAGAGAAGAAACGACAATTTTAAGAAAATTTATGTTTGTATTGTGGAGAATCCAGGGTTGCACGCGTCACGTCACGTCGCGACTGACGCGTCAGCGTCATAACGTCAGGATCCATGCCCCGCGTCCGTCAGGATCGAATATTCCGGACGAGTATTCGTGTCAGGGGGTAAAAAACTTACTGTGCTGGATGGAGTGGATGAACAGCCGTCAACTGGATGAACAGCCCCGTTGGACGGTCCAGGTGGCCGTCTAGCTTGGACGGTTCCGCGGACGGTTTAGGGTTTTGCCGGCGGACGGCTTCTAGGGTTTGAGGTTTGTTGCCCGTCAACGGCCCACGGTTTAGGGTTTAGGGTTCAGGGTTTAGAGCTTGACGGATCCCTGGACGGCCCGTGGACAATCCAGCCGTCTAGACGCGCGTGGACGCTCCAGGTGGACGGACCATGCTAGACGGACCAGGTGGACGGACCATGCCGGACGGACCTGCTGGACGGGCCACCCTGGACAGACCACCCTGGACGGTCCAGCTGGATGGCCCACTCTGGACGGTCCAGCTAGACGGACCACCCTGGACGGTTTAGGGTTAACGTACTGCGTGCGTGGTTCAGGGGTTAGGGAAACTCGCATAATACACGCACATATATTGGTATATGTATATATGTACACATAGTGAGATTTTAGGGTTTTAGGGTTTAGGGTGACAATACATAGATTTCATTATTCACAATTTTACATCTCACGGGAATATACATTTCAGGTAAACATTTTAATATTATTTGCATCCAGCCATCCAGGACAAAATCACACGTGAGAAAAAAGTGGTTCAGGTGAACGTGGGAAATTAGGCAATTTACATTAGAAAATGAGAAATTTACAATCTTGGAAAATTTGGAAAATTTGGGAAATTTGGGAAATTTACAATCTGGGAAATTTACACTTTTGATTCAGTTGCGCGTGTCCTAGTACCGATCGCGATCTATAAGTTTAGAACTATTAATGGAGCAAACTCAGCAAAGCCCCTAATGTCCTATACAGCTATACATCATTCTCACTAGTTTTATGGTTGTAGCTCTAGTTGGGGCCAGGTTGTGGCCCCGGTTGTTTTGGTGCTGCTTCAGGTTGTGCTCCTGATGTTGACGCTGATGCTGAATTCTCAACAGACTCCGGTTCGATAATGCCTCTAGCAATACTTGCTTGCAAAAAAGTAGTCAGCCCGGCTTTATTTTATAGAGTCTTCAATACGGCCAATGCTTCTTGGTCATACTGACTATGATAGTGACTGAAAATCGCCTTTAAAACTGCCGCCTGATGGAATGTTTGATCTTGGAGATACTCAGTTTGCGCTTCAGGTTCCATTAGGGCAAGAAGGCCAACAAGTTCTCCGTTGGAGTTATATACTAGGCCGTCCGGGTGTGGAGCACGCCGAAATTTGTCCTCCTCGACATCCCAATGTCCACCGGCAAGTTCGGCAAAAAAATGGCGCTTTTCTGCTTCAAAATCCTTATAGATCGTTTTAGCCATGTCTGTGACCATGGCGTCGCTCTCCCATGGAAAATCGTCCACTGTTTGTACCGGCAAATGGTGTTCGTCGTGGGACCACTTCCACATCCACACCATGTCTTTCCCCCATTCAGTTCTTTCGAGCGGTAAATTATCCTCGTCGTATTCGTAATGTGGTGGCATGTGGTTTTCAAGCCCAAACATTTTGTACAAACGAGGGTGAAACGGGGCTTTGCATTCCGCACATCTTTTCCTGGTCACCATGTACGGAATTAGACATTGTGGGTGGTACACATGAGGACACGTACCGAGACTATATGCACCTTCCGGGCCGAACGGGCAATTGCACATTATGCAGACGGTTCCATCTGTCACATATTTCGGGACTTTAGGCCATAGCAACGGTCTCGGACCGACCGGGTTTCCTTGTGCGTCATTGTCTCCGTAGCGATACCGCGCGGTTTCGAATTGGAACCCATACTCTGGAGCGTTGTTCCATTTAATGCTCGAGTCGCGGACATTCTCTGGCATATCCTCGGGGAACAACTCTTCAACGAGCGGCCATGATGTCATGCCAAAGTACCGCTGTGCACCGTCCTTGAATTGCGCCGCAACCTTCTTCACCTCGCGTTGCATTTGTTTCGACTCATTTCTGGCTACGGTGAGACCCAGTTTCATGTGGCACATGTGGAGCATCATCTCCTCTCGTCGGTGCTTCAATAGTCGGTTGTGGGTCCTCAACGTTTGCACTTCACCCTCTGCTTTGATCGCACGTGCCTTGTACATCTCAAGTTCACTGGTTTGCGAGACCAGCTGGAGCCTAATCTCTTTTTCCGTACGCTGACGCACTGCATCTTTCGTGGTTGCGTCTCGCAAATCGCTCTTCAACTTCTCTTCCTCGCTTCGATATTCATGGAGCTTCCTCTCGGCCAGCTCCGCTCGTGATTGCATGGCAGCGTACGTAGCCCGGTCAACGTCTCCCTCATTTGATGTTTCTGTTGCACTAGTGCTCGCACTTGCGACGTGAGGGCCTCCAAACGGTAATTGCCGTGGTCTTGTCGTGAATGCTGAATCCATTGGTGTGGCCACCCTTTCTTCCACCAAACCACATGATGCTCTCTCAATTACGTCGTCCAGCGGAAGGACTGATGGTGAGACTTCAATACTTAAGCGACGTTGTTGCGACGTGGCGGCAGCAATTTGGGACCTAAGTTCTGCATTCTCGTTCTCCAGAGCTTGTCTCCGCTCGTTTGCCCCAGCAAGATCATTTGCGTGTTTTCTGGTCAGCTCCTCCTTCTCGTATATTACATCATTCACACGCTTTTGTAATCTCAGGACGTAATCTGAGTATAATTCGCTTTGGTTTCGCTGACCGGTGAAGTTGGGCACCGGTACACGTGCACTTCGGGCAGTTCGGGGAGTACGATCTATGTGGACAGCCATTTGTTGGGGCCTCTCCTCTTGAACACGTGGAGCTTGGTTGACCAACGACGGATCTAGTTGTGCCGGCTCACCTTCCATACGATCCTCCATCCTTACGTCGTCGTGTGCCATGTCTGTTGCATTTGACCCATGGTAGTTTTGCTCCATTGATGTTGCTCCTATGACCTCCACCTCTATCATCTGCATGTCCGGATTGTCTGCTGCTGCTCCCATCGTGTCCTCTGGCAGTACCTCCAATGGCACATTCGGATTACGAGGAACGTGCCGAAGTTTGGCAGGATATTGACCATTCCTCGGCCGGGCAAGGTATGTACTCCAGTCCACGTCCTTCCCCAAAAATGTCTCTGCATACGCCATTTGACACAACGCGAGTGTCCCATCCTTCTTTCCACATCGTCCCCACAAAGCCATCGCCACTTCAGTCAATCGTTTCTTCAACGCTCCATACCGACATTCCGAAATGCTCGCGTATCCGCCTCTTAGAATGGTACGAGCCCGGCCCTTGTCCCAATGACGGCATATATGAGACCAACTCACGTACGTTTTCGCGGTTCTCATATTCCATGGTTCATGCTCGTCTTCCCAGCCCTCAAACGCCAAAATGTCACGGGCATGAAAGACATCCTAGTCTATATCTGTTTGGTTCCCCCGCTTCTTTTTTGGTGGGTTCAGATCCTCACGTCCCGATCCAGGAGTCCCCATGTCCCCAGTGTGTACCATGTCTTCGACGTTGGCCATGTCCCCAGTGTGTACCATTTCTTCGACGTTGGCCATGTCCCCAGCCTCTGCCATGTCCTACTGCTGTGGTTTCAATTGCCCAATCTGCGGTATTCTGTATGGGGTCGTATATGAGATCAGCTCATATGACAATACCACATCCACCCCTGTCTGCTTCCTCCCAAGTTATGAAGCAAGGCTTTGTGCAAACCAGGACTTTACAACTCAAAGGAGGACAACGTGACTTAGTATCAAAATGCGCGTTTAGGTGACAAAAATAACAAGACCTGCAGTTTGCCTCCTCCCAAGTTATGAAGCAAGGCTTTGTGCAAACCAGGACCTCACAGCTCAAGGGAGAAAGCATGGATCCAAAATGAGGCCCCCATCATCTTATACTCTCATGCCCACCAAACCAATTAGGCACAGCCATTTATGTCAATTCATCATAATCTAGATCAATGGCGTGCTCACCGGAGCCGTCGACCTGGCCGTCCAGATGTTTGATCCACAGTTGATGGCGTCCCGTTGGACGGCTGCGTAGGGTCGGGCAGGCCGTCAACAGGCTTGGATACGAGTATAGGTTCGGTGTAGGGTGGGATGGACTTGACGGCCTTCCCGTCCACTTGAACGGGCGGCTTGTCCAACACGACGGTCCATCCGTCCAACCGGACGGCATTTCTGTTGAACCGGACGGGCTTTCCGTCAACCTGAACGGCCCACCCGTCCAGTGGGGCAGCCTGCCCGCCATAGATGGCCTGCCCGCCCACGTGACGGGCCAGATGTCAATTGGACGACCCACCCGTCTAGGTGGACGGCCCCCCCGTTTCATTAAACGGCCTGCCCGACGACTGCACGGCCCAGCCGTCGGCAATCGAAAACCACTCGTGAGAATTATGGTGTTCATCACGATCACAATGGCCGTTGATTTAGCCGTCCACTGGACGGCATACACGTTCAACTGGACGACTGGCCGGTCCAACTGGAAGGCCTAAACATCCGACTAGACGGCTTGCCCGTCTGACTCGACGAGCAGCCCGTCCACGTGGACAATCAGTGCATCGTCTGGACAGCCTACACGTTCAACTGGACGACCGGCCCGTCCAACTGGACGGCCTAGACATCCAACTAGACAGCCTGCCTGTCTGACTGGACGGCCTAATCTCTTACTCGACGGCCTGCCTCAATAGTTGGATGGCTATAAATGCGGGTCCTAGGGTTATGCGGCATACCAATTATAGTGATTTAGGTATGATTGAGAAATCTGTACGATGCGGGTTGATAGCATATATCATTTGAATAGCAATTATGTTTTGAGTGCATATCCAATGCTTGATTGTGTACCGTTCAGAAATTATGACTAATTATATATTTCATTTCAGCACGCCAATCGATCATTTCATTCCACAACAAGGATTTACGGTTAGACGGCCTTCCGTCATGTGGACGAGAGGGTCGTCATGTGGACGGGAGGGTCGTCATGTGGACGGGAGGGTCGTCATGTGGACGGGAGAGTCGTCATGTGGACGGGAGGGTCGTCATGTGGACGGGCGGATCGTCATGTGGACGGGCGGATCGTTATGTGGACGGGCGGGACATCATGTGGACGCGCGGAACGTCGTGTGGACGGGCGCAATAACATGTCGACGGGTGTGATTTCACGTGGACGGACAGTCTTGGGTTGCAGCTAATTCTCGTGTTCTTTCATTTTTTTAATCTGCTATACTTCACTATTAAGGTCTACGACATAAATGTATGTTGGTATTGTTTAAGTGCAGGGATAAATGCACAGTGAAGTGTAAACCTTGAACACATGCGACACGGGTTTGGAAAGTAGTGTTTGCATAGTGTATTTAAATTTATACCGACAACAGGAGTCCTAGCGACGGAGAGTGCAAACACAAACATTGCAACTGCGCCAGAACTTGTATACCCGCACCACAAAAAACTAAGGAGATGCGTGCATGTAACCTGAGGGGCCAGTACGGGCCGCTTTCTTTGAAACATACATAGATCGCGGATGCTCCTTCTGGGGCGAATACGCACCGGGCAGGAAATCTGCAACATGCGAGTATGCATGTTTAACAACGGACACTATCCGGTTCGGCGCACTAGTATTCGACACCAAGTCCTTCGCTGGATCCACTGGAGTAGTCCCCCGCACTTCCACGGCGCTACCAACGGTGATGCCAACGATTCCCGTAGGATCGATCAACACACGATCTGCAGAATCATCTAAACGAAAGCAGTCGAAGGAAATAGGCCCTACATCGCCAGAATCGCCTACTTTGTATGACTGAGCTAGACGACACACTAAACTCTCCATACCGTCACCTGCATGGGCTACACAAGGTCGAAATGAAAACCTTGACCAAGGCAATCGATATTTATATCCTTGGCGGCCAAGGTTTAGGGTTTAGAGCCACGCACACGATCTTCCGCGCGGCTGGACGGCCATTCCGTCGACTGGACGCCCTCTACGTCGACTGGACGCCCTCTACGTCCGCTAGACGGATCCTCCGTCGACTGCATGGCCGGGTGCGATGGTTAGACGGCCTCTCTAGCGACTCGACGGCCCTGCCGTCCAGAAGAGCGCCCCTCGGTCTCCTTAACGGCCCACCCGTCCACATACAGGACGGCCCACCCATCCTCTGGACGGGCTCTCCGTCAACTAGACGGCCCTCTCTGTCGGGCCGTCCACTCCACGGACTAGCCGTCCTGAGGACACGGTCAGCCCGTCATCTGGACGGACTACCTGTCCACGGACAGGACGGCCCATCCGTCCTTTGGACGGCTACTCCGTCAACCCGACGGACCTCCCCGTCGGACCGTCCACTCGACGGAATAGCCGTCCAGAGGAGACGGTCGGCCCGTCAACTGGACGGACAACCCGTCTATTGGATGGACGGGTCGACCATGCAGTCAACGACCTGCACTCAAATCGGACGGGTTAGCCGTCCAGTTCGACGGCCAAGCTGTCAGCTGTTCGACGGCTGCGCACTGTGCATGGACTCCTGCATGGAAACAAAGTCTCTACAGGCAACCACGAACATCGACACGGTGTAGGAACATTTGTTTATTCAAAATTGTGTGCCGTATGTACATAATCACAGAATGTATCTCCCATGGGATGGCTTATCTATCCCGTCTACCCTGGTGTACATCGAGAAAACATATAACACTATATACAGTCTGAACGGAATAATCTAATACCAGCCGGATGGGCCAGATGAGCCGGATCCCATGCACAATTGCCGAACAAAAAAAAAAAAGGTGGCGACAACGAGTCTAATCTATCGACTCTGTGCGCCCTGCCTTTGCGCTCGCCGGGTGACGCGCCACTCCGCAAATGTGCACCCTGTGTGCAATTCAAAACGAGCCAACGCCTTCCGCTTCTTGTGTTTGCTCCAATTCGCGGTCATTCGCCCGTCCGTGACAAGCTTCAAAAAATACGGGTTCAGCCAACGCAGCGTTGGCTCTTCCATCCCCGAACGCTGTAGTGCCCACAACACGTACTCCTGCAGCTGTTTCTGGTCCACAGGATACCCGGATGGTTCCCAGCGCCGCATCGCGATAGCGTGATGCCGATGTGTAGGACCCTAAGCGTGAAAGCTGCTGCAAGATCAAAACTCTTGCGAACGTACTGGCCGTCCACCGCTCCCCAGTTCAAACCTGCAATCTCTCACCAGCCCGCAAAGGCGCAAACAGCTTTAGGAATCTGAGATCGACGCACTCCCGAACTGCAGAATCTGCCGGACGGTGCGAGATAACAGCAATTGCGAGCAGGCCGTCCAACGCGATCCAGTCCCAACCTGCACACACAAAATGGAAACATACAGCAACGAGGAATACCATGGAGACAGAAGCCACCTGGAAAGCATTTTATATGAGCAGGGGCCGTCCGATATCTTGTGAATTGCCAACATACAGCCGTTGATCCGGGCCGTCATCGCATAACCCATGGCCGTCGACTGGACGCTCTTCGCAGTTAATGCAGTCCGTCCACTAAATAGTAAACTATCACCTCCCACGCGAGAACTAATGTGGTCTTGTAATCCGGGCGTATAGCCGTCGCCCCGCCCGTCTCGGCGGCGGTGGGCCGTCCCGCTAGACGGTCCCGTCCATGGGGTTGGACGGCCCGTCCTCCCAGCCCTCGACGGCCCCCCCCTCGTCCTGCTGGACGGCTTCCTCGGCTGCACTGGACGGGCTAACCGTGCAGGTGACGGCCTATCCCGCGCTGGACGGCGTATCCGTCTGGACGGATTTCGTAAAATTCCTGGGACGGCCTGTTTGTCCGCTCGACGGGGAGGGGGGTTATCCACCCCTGCCTGGACGGCCTGGGCGTGTTTTGGACGGCTTGGGCGTGTTTAGACGGCTTTCCTGCCAGTTGAACAGACCCGGGGACGACCTTCCGTCTCGTTTGTAAAACCCGTCTTTGCGGTGGATAATGTTTCCGCTGAACTGGATCTGACGAAACCCTTTTCACGTGGACAAAGTAATTTAATCAATGACCGCATTGCTAATAATTCCCAAATCATTACCAGAGTCGGAATTAAAAAGGTATGGTTTGTGATACCAAAGACTAAAATAGATAAGTTATAAGAACATGGAGAATGATTATTGCCAATCTTGCGACGAGTGACCGATGGACCTAAGCAATAATTCACAATAATGCTTTTAATAATGAGATTGAGTTGGTAGATCGTACTATTGTAGAGTTAAAGGAACATTAGATACACTCAAATACGATGTGGCATTTAAAGGCGAATCCAGAAAACTATGACTTTATCATAATATTATAAACCTTGACGTAGGGAAATATTATGTTTAGAATCAAACTTAGAGCAAATCTTTTTAGTTACATCCCTTCATGTGGGGGGGTAAGGGCAAAATATAGTGAAATACTGAAATATGGCTGCAACCACTTGCTCGTGCGCAGAAATATTGGATTACAATGACCAAACTTTTAATTATTGAAGGGATGGTCAGATATTTAAATGTCACGATAGTTTGAACAGTAGGAATTCAAAAAGTATAATTCTAATCAACAAGTAATAGGGTGATTGCAGTATTGCACGAGTTCTTTCACGTATGTTCAGTCGTTCACAACTTGTTTAGTGGATGATGGTAGAACATCGTGGAAGGCATATTATCATGTCTAGTGAGCCAAAAATATTAATATACGCCCACTGGTAATATAAAACACATATGGCATGGCATTTGGATGATGGTAGAACATCGTGGAAGGCATATTATCATGTCTAGTGAGCCAAGAATATTAATATACGCCCACTGGTAATATGAAACACATATGGCATGGCATTTGGATGATGGTAGAACATCGTGGAAGGCATATTATCATGTCTAGTGAGCCAAGAATATTAATATACGCCCACTGGTAATATAAAACACATATGGCATGGCATTTGGATGATGGTAGAACATTGTGGAAGGCATATTATCATGTCTAGTGAGCCAAGAATATTAATATACGCCCACTGGTAATATGAAACACATATGGCATGGCATTTGGATGATGGTAGAACATCGTGGAAGGCATATTATCATGTCTAGTGAGCCAAAAATATTAATATACGCCCACTGGTAATATAAAACACATATGGCATGGCATTTGGATGATGGTAGAACATCGTGGAAGGCATATTATCATGTCTAGTGAGCCAAGAATATTAATATACGCCCACTGGTAATATGAAACACATATGGCATGGCATTTGGATGATGGTAGAACATCGTGGAAGGCATATTATCATGTCTAGTGAGCCAAGAATATTAATATACGCCCACTGGTAATATAAAACACATGTGGCATGGCATTTGAATGAGTGATGCATACGACTTAGGCATTATGAGACGGCTAGGACATTCATTAAGACATTAACGACCTTTAACATTTCGCATATTAACGTCCTAAACATTCATTAATGTCCTTTAACATGTCCTAAACATTCATCAATGTCCTAGACATTCATCAATGTCCTAGACATTCATCAATGTCCTAGACATTCATCAATGTCCTAGACATTCATCAATGTCCTAGACATTCATCAATGTCCTAGACATTCATCAATGTCCTAGACATTCATCAATGTCCTAGACATTCATCAATGTCCTAGACATTCATCAATGTCCTAGACATTCATCAATGTCCTAGACATTCATCAATATCCTAGACATTCATCAATGTCCTAGACATTCATTAATGTATTTTAACATTACGCCTAAAGTCCTAAACATTGTATAATTAATGTAGTCCAAACAGGCAATGTTATTATATAACATTAGGACAATATGACAACATTACAATATGACAATTTCACAATTGGACAATAATAGTAATATTACAATATGACATTATGACAATTCATTAATTTGACAATATGAAAATTCAAGAACTAGACAATATGACAATATGACAATATTATACGGGGACTATAAATCTAGAACAATAGGAGTATAGGACAATAGGACAGTAGGACGGCAGGATGAAAGGCCCAGCATTTTGTTTTTCATACCCGTGTCCTTTTCGTACACGCTTGTCCATTGTCAAGTTCATAAAAGCCTTGGAAGTTGTGTTTGTTTGCACTTCGTTTGGAAACGTTGACTTCGAGGAATACAACCTCACGGTTTGGCATAGATCTAGCCGTCTAGTTCCATGCTCCATGGAAAGTGCATTGACCGTTGGCACGAAGTTAAATTTGGGCGGTGTGTGTATGGAGGGTATATCTAAGAGTGTCAAAGTTGGCTTCCTCACCTACTTTGAATCGCTTAACCTCTGCAACGTTGAACGCAACTTAAAATGTGACAATGTGATAAGATAGCCAAGTTTGTTACATCCCGAGACGACCCTCACAACGTCACATTTCAAAATGCAAAGAATACAACATGACAATATGTAATACGAAATGACAGTATTGTCATACATTATGACAATATAACGATATGGCAATATGACAATATGACAATATGGCAATGTGGCAATATAACAATATGAGAATATGACAATGTGTCAAGTAGTCAATATGACAATATGGCAATATGACATTATGACAACATGACAATATCGTAAAGTGACTATGAGTCTATGACAATAGGACAATGGGACAATATGACAATATGAAAATATGACAGTACGATAATATGACATTATGACAATATTGTCATATTAAAAACATGACTATGTGACAATAGAACAATAGGACAGTAGTACATTAGGACATTCGGACTAGAACCATAGGACACTAGGACAATAGAACAATAGGACAATGACATAATATCACAGTAGGACAATATGATGATATGACGATGTGGCGATGTGACAATATGCCAATACTAACAATTTGACTATTGGGCATGACGACAATATGGCGGTATGATAATACCGTACAGCTTTGCATGTCTATTGGCGGTAAAAGGAAAATGATGGGAGAAAAAGGGGGAAATAAAGGGCAGCTAGAAGACCACCAAGAACTGCTCTAATTAGTACAACGGACTACCATAAATAGTAGTCCACCCTGACACATACTACGCAGAAATGGGCAGTATAGTAACGTGATTCTCCGAACGAGGGAAGGAACGCTTGCACATCCTGTTGTTCGGCTTTCCCAGAATGAAGAAGCAATAACCATGGAGCATAGATCATTCCTCCAATGTGATCGATGGACGTGTCCGTCCAGCCGACGGACAGGCCGTCCCGCCCATGGACGGCTCCGTGGAGTCGTTGGGCGGGCTGTCCAGTTCGACGACTGGCCTGTGCAGCCTATTGTCATCTCCGTCCAGTGGAGGGGGGCCGTCCAGATGACGGGCGTGTCGTCCAACCTATGGACACCTCCGTCCAGGCAACGGGCGGGCCGTCAAGGCGTCTTGCGGTTTTATAAGACACCGGGCGGGCCGTCCAGGCTTCGAGAGGGCCGTCTGCGCGTCGGGCAGGCCATCCAGACGTCGGGAGGGCCGCCCAGGCGTTGGGAGGGCCATCTGGGCGTCCGGCGAGCCGTCAAGGCGTCTTGCGATATTATGAGACACCAGGCCGGCTGTCCCGTCGTCGGGAGGGCCGTCTGGGCGTCGGGCGGGCCGTCTAGTTGTAAACCCTATATATGTGCGTCACCTCATTATTTTGTAGCACATTTGGGTCTCTCTTGCGCTGATGGTGCTCTTCCGTCTTGGATTGGTAACAGTCCATGCTCAAGAGTGCGGGTGCTTGCAGAGGGGCTCCGAATTGCTTCGAGGAGGGGGTTTTTTTTTGAAATTTCATCCTTGAAACCCTAATCGCAGTGCATCACACGTTGCTCCCATGGCCGGGGATGGACATTCGAAACGCAAAGTGGATGACTGGTTCACGGGGAATGCGGAATCCGTTCCTGAAACATCCCCTAACACACATGAATGCATATCTGAAGCCGCTGACGCAGGTGTGGCCAATCCGTCAGGCGCTGGAGAGTCTTCAAAACCCAAGAAGAAGGGGCAGCGAAGGAATAGGCACAAGCGTGCAAACTCCCCTGGGTGGCCCACCAAGGCTGCCACAACAAAGGTGCATGAAGTGGCGTTGGACTTTTTCCAGCAATATTCGACCACACAGCTGAATGTTGCTTACATAAAGCAGGGTATGGTTGGAATTGACAAGTTAAGAAGCCATTTGGATCGAATGTTTTGGGCCGCTATGCGAGAGGACGAGTGGGACGAAGAACTCAAGAAGGAAGATTTCGAGAGATGGTTTGATGAGCAAGTGCAAACTTGCATCTTCAACCTCAGCCACGTCGCGGAAAAATTGATGGGGATAAGACGGGAGATCGAGCCCAACCCTAAACTGCGCGACGTGCACCAAAAAGTGTTTTGGTGGCACGATGCTGTAAAGGGTTTTGCTAAGCAAGGCCTGCACGGGGCTCCTTGGTGGCAAAAAAGCCGGGAGTTTGCCTTTGGACAAGGGGCAACTGGTGGCGTAGTGTTCTTGGAGAAAGGGGTCGTGGTGGTTCCGTTGTCTGGCTCTTCGGTACGAGGGGGGAATGGGAGAGTGCGTAGAGTGACGCTTCAGAACTCCCGGCACATTCCGTCGCACATGGAATTAGCAGGGAAATTGCCGCTGGACATTGGAAATTTGAAGAGAGCGAAGGAGAAGTTGTCGATCGAGGCACTGGTCTGTCTATGCACTCACCCTGGGGTCATTAAGTTTTTTGCCCTCAATGACACCATGATGGAATGTTATGCTCAATGGTGGAATGGGGGGACGTTGAAAGATATGTTTGAAGTGGATCAACATTATCGCGAGCCGGATGAGATAGGGGACATTGGATATGATCCAAATCCGCAAACATTGCAGAAAAGAAAACGTCTTATGGCGTACAGACGAAATCGCACGGAGTTGGCGTGGGCATTGGTGTGCATAGTGGACGCAGTACAACAAGATCGAGTTCTGCACAACGACATCACCCCATCAAATATATTGCTCCATTTCCCGGATGAAAGTGGATTGATCGTGTGGATCGGGATATGTGATTGGGGAATGGGCAGCCGCATCAAAGAGGAAACACCATCCTTGTACCCCCACCGAAGCATTTCCGAATTAGAGAACTCGAAGGCAAGCCGGTGGTATGTGGCTCCAGAGATGCACTACCTCGTTGGAGAGCATGGAAGCGATCTATCTCCAAGCCGTGTGCGAAAGCCATGTTATAATATACACACAGACGACTTCTCGGTTGGGAAAACAGCGCAGCGTATATGGAAAGAGGACCGGAAGAATGTTCGAATGATTCCAGACAACACTGCAGCAATGTATTTTGACATGATATTGAAAGAGTTATGTGCTCCAAAATCCAAGGATTGACGTTCAGTTACGCATGCGGTGAGGAGCCTTGAAGGGAATCCAACTTTCTGGGCTCCACCGCAGTGCTGCTACCGCGAGACTCGCAAGGAACAAGATATCTTGGCAAAGCAGAAGGAGATGGAAGAGTAGACAAAGGTAAATAGTATTCAGTCAGAAGAGTGCGAATTAGGAGATGAGTGCGAATTAGGAGATGAGTTTAGTGTTTAGTATAGCATCGGTGTGTTCCAGCGTGTGGGGTACGCTTCTGACCCTTTTTTGTATGAACTTTACATCGATATATAAATAAATGCCCATGTTCACAATTCTCATTGCACGCGTATTACGTTTGGATAATGCTTTGGGTCCGTCGTGGAGCCTCTCTGTTACTGCAGGATCGTCCAACGAGATGGACAGATTGTACTAGGGCAAGAACGTCCAGCCGGTCCGTCCACGGTTTGACCGTCCAACATGGCCCGTCCAACCCAGTCCGTCAACCCGAGACCGTCTAGGAGGGACCGTCCAACTTGTCCAATTGACCGTCCAACCAGGCCCGTCCCACCTGGCCATCGAACTAGGCCCTTCGGACGTGCCCGTCCAACCAGGCCCGTCCCACCTGGCCATCAAACTAGGCCCTTTGGACGTGCCCGTCCAACTAGGCCCGTCCCACGTGGGCGTCAAACTTGGCCCGTCTGATCTGGCCGTCCAACTAGGCCCCTCCGATCTGGCCGTCCAACAAGGCCGTCAGATCTGGCCGTCCAACTAGGCCCGTCCGACCTGGCTGTCCAACTAGGTCCGTCCGACATGGCCATCTTACTAGGCCCGTCAGATCTGGCCGTCCAAGTAGGCCCGTCCCACCTGGCCGTCAAACCCGGCGCATCCGATCTAACATCCAAATAGACCCTAACCGTCAAAGCCGACCCGTCCGAGCTGGCCGTCTAACCAGGCCCAACCCACGTGTCCGTCCTACCCGGCCCGTCCAACCCGGTGTCGACGAAATTCGTTGGGCGCACGTGCAGTAACCCTACCCCCGGCCACCCTCCCACTATATAGGAGGCTCTTGAGGCTTTTGCTAGCACCTTTCCTTGGTGTGCTCTGGTCTTCCGACCTGGTTGGTGTATAGCCATTGCGTTAGAACGGAGCCCAGGAAGAGTGGGTTGGAGGAGCACAGGCTGTTACACCAGCAAGTGTTTTGCCCCAACCGCACTACATTCAGAATACTAATTGTGTGTTCCCTTGTGTTTCCTTGTGGGCAGTGTGGGGCTGTGGGCGATAGTTAATAGAGGCAATGGGAGGGGAGAGGACCTTATGGGAGCCATAATATATTATAAAACCCGATGGTAAAATGGAGTGCAAACTATGTTCAACAGCAATCAGCTACCGGAAGGACCGCCTACTGTGGCATTTGGGTTGGAGGCGGGATGAAAACATATCAGGGGTCAAACGTTGTACTAAAGGGAGTGCAGCTGTGAAAGCTTTGTTTCATAATTGCGGGGGTAACGTGCCCCCAACTCTTGAGGTTGAGAACGACCGCAAGATGGAGGATACGTCACCGGCAGCAAATCCCGTGCACGGGCCGCGCGGAGATAGGAATATGGAGGCATCGGTGTCAGCGTCAGTAGGAGGAGGGGGAAACACCACTGTCACGGGTTCACACGTTCGTTCATCGGAGCCGCTAGAGTCAAATGTAACACCCATCCGGACCATGAGGCAAGTATCATTACCGGAAGGTATGAATACATCGAATAAACAACTGTTGGACAAGAAGTGGACTAATTTCTTTTATGAAGCTAACATACCGTTCAACGTGGCAAAGCACCCCGCCTTTGTGGACGCAGTTGAGGCAACGTCCAAATCCAAAGTCGTGTATAAGCATCCCCCGTACAATGCGATTCGGACGAAGCTTATGAAAGCCGCAAAGGACGAGGTCGCAACAATGGTGAACGAGAAAACAAAGGGCTCGATCCACAAGTATGGCGTGACGATTTGCTCAGATGGATGGGACAATGTGTCAAACCGACCGTTGGTCAATGTTATGTTGGCATGTACAAGCGGAGAGGTTTTTCTGGGTTCGGTTGACACTACGGGAGAACGTAAAGACGCAAATTACGTGGCAAATTGCATGATCAATTACATTGAGGCGGTTGGCGCAGAGAACGTGGTACAAGTTTGCACTGACAACGCTGCAAACATGATTGCAGCAGGCGAACTGTTGGTACGTCGATTCCCACACGTTTATTTTCAAGGGTGTGCTGCACACGCTTTAGATCTCTTATTGGAAGACTGGGGGAAGGAAAGATGGGTGAAGAACATGATGAAACGTGCGCGGGCCATAGTGTCTTTCATTCACACGCACCACATGCCGCTTGCCATATTCCGTCGACATTCTCCGAATTTGATACTGAAGAATCCGGCTGAAACACGGTTTGCAACTACATTTCTAATGGTGGATCGGTTGGTGAAAGTCCGACAAGCCGTGGAACAGACGGTCGTGGACCCGGATTGGAACGACTACGTGGACAGGCTAACGAAACCGGCGACAAGGACGAAAGAAAACACGGCTAGATGATACGTGCGATCAGATGGGTTCTGGGGGACCTGTGTAAATTTCGTGCACATGGTGGAGCCCGTGTTAGTAGCGTTGCGCGAGTTTGACGGGAAGCACCCATGCATGAGCAAAGCATGGTTAGTAATGAAGAATGTGGAGAAGCACGTCTTTTCGTTACGGGACCCACCATTTTCACTGAACGAGGAACTTGCCGAGAGCGCGGAAGACCAATTTCAGTCCCGCTGGCACATGTTGAGGACAGATCTGCACTACGCAGGCGCTCTCCTGAATCCCTATCTACTGGACGAGGTCACCCTGATAGATGACCGGGAGGCTACAGAGGCCGTAGTCAGAGTGTTGCACAAATTAACGACGAACGACGTTGCATTCGCATCAGCGTTTTCAGAATATCAGTCATTCAGGGACCACCGAGGAATATTTGATGGACTTCCAGTTGCGGCTGCGTTGAATTTGGAACCACATGAATGGTGGGACCTACTTGGCGCTGGAGCTCACACGCTTGCACCGATTGCAAAACGAATTCTTGCACAAGTGTGTTCTGCTTCATCTTGCCAACGAAACTGGAGCATGTACTCATTTGTACACAACAAGGTCCGCAACCGACTAACATCCGAACGAGCAGAGGAGTTGGTTTACATTTACACCAACGCAAGGACCCTCCGAGATAGGGGCGGCGCAAACTCCGCAGCATGGTATGCGAACAACATGTTGTCCGAAGACTCTATGACGGAGGAATCTGATGGTCTGGACCGGGGGTCTATATTTTCTGATTCAGATAATTACGACTCGGACGACGACGATGATGCACCGTTCGACGGGAACCCTGGAAGGGGACCAAGATGCCTGGTAATTGACCCAGCCGTGTTTGATTTTAATGACGTTGACAATAACTACGGCGACGACGACGGAGACAACGGTGGAGGGCCGGAGCTAGCCAATCCAATGGACAATGGTGAGAATGAGGATGTCCCTGCAGTACCGCCAGTACCAGAAAACAACAATGACACTATAGTGGTTGAAGAACCAGCAATTATGGCAAGCCTCGAGGAGCAACAAGATGGACAAGGAGAGGAGGCTAATGAAGTAGTTGGTACCCAAGAATCGTCTCCAAATTCTCCACACCGAGAAGGTAATTCAGGTGATCGACAGGAAATGGCACCGGTACAGTTGCAAGCAGCCTTTCGTAGGCTTCGTCGCCCCCCGTCGGACAGTGTGGATGTTCTTACTCCATCCACCCAAGACTCATCAGTACCGTCCTCTTCAGCAATGCCCCTGACATGCCCCCGTGAAATTGGTCCATCGATAGGTGCGCGGTTGACCGGTTTAGGCCCAACTTTGAATATGACACTGCGCACGAGAGAAATCCGACCGATAGAAAGAAGTGGACCTCAAAGGACCAATCTCCAGAAGCGTCCACGAGAACAACTCCCTCGCCTTTCTCACAACGACCGTGCAACTCCAACTACCCGGACCACCCGCAGAAATAAGCGTATGCGGCAATCTACCCAACCGTTTGCTGGCGAAGTCAATTTAGGAGGGCCAAATACAGATGGTGTTCTGGATGCAAGCGGTCGACGACCTCTAAAAACACTTTCCTCTCTTGAACCACGCATCGGAAACCGACGTCGCAACAGCCCTGCCGGGAGTAGCAGTACAAGATCTGACGATAATGAAACCACAGACGACACCGCAGGTAATAGCGGTGAGGTTCCGAGAGATAGTGATTTCGTAGTGAACCGACCAGGCCCACCCCCAAGCCCGGACAACGATAGAGCGGACCCAGGAGCAGCTAACGCTGGCACCTCTGTCCGAGTAACTAGGAATGCAGTACATTGAGGGTTATAACTTATGCCTCTAAGACATACAGGGCTTAGGGTAGCTTCTCGTGCAATGCTCAGGCATTGGGCATACGGTATACATTATTATACTCCGATATGTAATTGCCATGTTTTCCTTCACTGTTATTTCAAATAAATAATCAAAATGGGGATTCATTTTCCTACGCATATGTGTACACTGTACAGTACAGATGATGCACAAACCATGTCCGAAGTCGTGACCATGCCAATAATCATACGAAGTGTGGCCTTGTGGATGGTTGGTTCGTAGTGTGCCCTTCTAAAGTGCAATTTCGTTTCATTTGTTCCAAAAATTAAAATCTGAACACTCTGCCAGGTAATTAAGTTAACGGGTTGGCCGTCCAGCAGTCGAGTCGACGGGCGTGCGGGCCAAACCGTCCAGTCGCCGGGCTGGCCGTCCAGTCGACGGCCGGGCACCTTAAACCGTCGAGACGCCGGGCGGGCCGTTCAGTGGACGGGCAGGCCGTCCGGTCGACGGGCGGGCCGTTCAGTGGACGGGCACGCCGTTCGGTCGACGGGCGGGCCGTGCAGTGGACGGGCACGCCGTCCGGTCGACGGACGGGCCGTCCAGGGGACGGCCACCTGGACGGCCTTGGATGAAATTCATCCAGATAATTTACTTTGGGTAAACCGCAAGGGTAAAAATTTCCACATTTTTTACCTTCGCGTCGGGATGCAGACGCGATCCCGACGCGTCACGACATCCTGACGGAAATCAGTAGCGTCACGTCGGGATAGACAACCCTGGGAGAACCAGGCCATAAAGCTGACAGTTGCTCCAAAAAGCAACACCGCCATACTTTCAAGATACGGAGCACGTTCGTGGGGGACCATCAACAATCAAAAAACAAAGAGACCCAGCCACAATAGAGACCGTGAGGTTGGATGAGTTCAAATCACAAGGTCTCTTCTTTTCCGGTCAACCCTCTCGTTGTCTTAACGTACCTTTTTCTCGGACTTGTTTGAACCTTCGAACATCTGCCTTGATAGATTCAGAAGCCTCTGCTTGTTTCATAGATGAAGATTTCATAAAAGTTCACAATATTCCTTTAGTCAAAAACCTTATCCCGTTCTGGTAGAAGTAATAGATGGATGACCTTTAGCCTCTGGCTATATCACCCATGAAACTACTCCTTTAGAAATAGAGTTAGAAGGCCATAATAGTTTTCTTGTTTTCAATGTTGTTAAAACCCTTACAAGCTCTATCATATTAGGACTATATTGGCTTAGAAAATACAATCCCAGTATAGATTGGAGTAACCTCAAAATCAAGTCATTCCCTAGTACGTTTCCCCCAACACAACCAACTAGGTCCAAACTTCGTCACGCTAAACCATTGTTCGTTGGAGCAAAGACTTTTATGAGAGCTACGAAACATAGCAACCCATTTGCTATTTATGCAACTTCGGCTCGTAAAGAAGCAATTATAATAGTTACGAGTAATCCGGATCAATATAAGGAGTTTCAAGATGTTTTCGAGAAGAAAAATGCTGATATTTTACCGGAGAATCGACCTTACGACTGCGCGATTGATCTGCAAGATGGCACGCACCCACTTTTTGGTCCGATTTACAACTTTTTGCAAAACAAACTCGTAGCGTTGAAGGATTATATTGAAGAAAATCTCGCCAAAAATTTCATCCGACACTCGAAGTCTCCAACTGATGCCCCAATACTCTTTGTCAAGAAGAAAGACGGTCATTTACGAATGTGTGTTGATTATCGCGGCATGAACAAGATTACTGTGAAGAATCGATACCCGTTGCCATTGATATCTAGACTTTTTGATCAATTTGGACAGCCCAAGATCTATACAAAGATTTACGAGTAGCTTACAACTTAGTACGAGTTAAAGAAGGGGACGAATGGAAAACTGCATTTCGAAGAAGCTATGGTCATTTTGAATACGATGTCATGTCTTTTGGACTTTCGAATGCACCTGCCACTTTTCAACATTTGATGAACGATGTCTTCCACAAATTTTTGGATAAGTTTGTTGTGTCTATTTGGATGACATCTTAATCTATTCCAAGAATGTTGAAGAACATGAAGAACATATGAAGCTTGTATTACAAAAATTACGAGATGCTGGATTATATGCAAAAACAGAAAAGTGCATATTTCATCAACCGCAAATGGAGTTGGGTGGTTGCAAGCTACGGTCACCCAAGCTTTTTGTCGCGGCATGCAAATTTGTGCACTTACTCAATCTTTGGAAAATCATCAATAAATATTGGAATGGAATTTTGTGACGAAACAAATTGCATTGTTTCTAAAATTCTAAAGTTAAGATGTCTACCACAATAAAGTTTGCAAATTTTCAATCTTTCTATCCAAATTAAGCATTTCTACTTAGATTTGGTAGCGTGTCGTTTGTCAAAAGTGCACCTATTTTATGGGAAATGCTAGAAGGGGGTCAAATTTGAACTTCAAAAATTTATAGCAACATACCACAAGTGTGTACAAAGGTACCATATTTTATTTTTTTGGGTACTACGCTTACTTATTTTTTAATGAATTGTTTGGTGATGTTTTTGTTTTTTAAGATTTCCGTGCAGTTAAAACTTTTTTTTGGATTTTTTTTTTTGGAAATGAAATAATGGTTCAATTTCAGAGGTGGGATATGAAATGCTTTTTTCATAAAACCTAGCTAAGGATGTTATGTAAAAAAGGCTCTAATTACCCCTACGCGGTAAAAAACAGAAAAGGCTATTGAGTAATGCCCAAAGACTTGAAATTAACTTAACCATTGCTAAAGTGAAAACATTAGCATAAACCCTATTTGGGATGGTGAAATTTTTGATCTAATTGAAAGTTGAGAGGTGCGCATTACTACGCTAGTGCACGAGCTGCATGGCCTTTAGCTGCACAAGCTGCACTCCCCACTTGGTAGACCGTAGCTTGCAATCACCCAGTTTCTTAGGTATATTATTTCCAATGAAGGCTTATCTATGGATTTAAAAAAAATTGAAGCTATCACGAATTGGTTAACTCCCCGCAAGGTACGTGATGTATAATGTTTTCTCGGATTTGCTAATTTATATCGAATTTTCATCCAGAATTATTCTCAAATCGTTGTTGCCTTAACTCGATTGACATGCGAAGACAAGCTCGATTGGGGACTGGAAGCGAGGAATGCTTTTCAAAATCTAAAGACTGCTTTTACAACGGCTCCAATCTTGATTCATCCAGACTTCTTAAAACCATTTTATATGGAGAATGATGTTTCAAATTTTTCATTAGGTGCAGTCTTATCACAAAAGAGAGATGACGCAAAACTTCATCTAGTTGCGTTCTATTTTAAAAAATTCTCCGTTGCAGAAATCAACTACGAGATGCATGACAAAGAACTACTTGCTATAGTAGACTCATTTTAAGAATGGCGTCATTTTTTTGAAGGCGCTTTGTATCAGGTGACTGTATATACAGATCACGAAAATCTTCAATATTTTATGTCAGCTTGTGTATTAAATCGACAGCAAGCTCGTTGGAACATGTCGTTATCTCGCTTTGACTTTGTCATCACATATCGACCTGGAAAACAACAAGGATTATCAGATGACCTGGAAGACAACAAGGATTATCGGATGCTTTGTCTCGAAGATCCTATCTTGCGCCTAAAGAAGGAGAAGCCGCATATGACCAACAACGCACAACTCTTTTGAAAACCGAGCAATTTCGAGTTCATGGAGCGACTATGACAATGCTAGTTGACTCATCATTTCGTAATCAAATTCGTGCAATATCAGCAACGGACCGTCTTGTTCTTGACATTCAGCGTCGCTCTAAGACTGATCGCGACAATTTCAAGTTTGTGGATGACCTCTTGTATTTTAAGGAGCGCTTGTATATTCCAGATGGTTCTGCACGCCTTCAAATTCTTCAAGCCCATCATAATTTTCCTGCAGCTAGACATTTTTGGTTCAACAAGACGTTAGAATTCATTTATCAAGATTTTTGGTGGCCCCAGATGTGGAAGGCTGTCAAAGACTACGTTCTTCCATGTGACACTTGTTCTAGATCGAAGAATCCACGACATCGTCCGTATAGACTCTTGCAGCCACTACTTATTCCAAAGCAGCCATGGTCTGTTGTTTCTTTCGATTTCATCACTGATTTACCACCGTTAAAGACTTTCGATACCATATTCGTGGTTATTGATCTATTGACAAAAATGGCACACAAGAAGACAATCACCGGAGAAGAGACTACTAGACTATTTTTGGATAACATTATCGATATCATGGATTATCGGATGACATCATTTCAGATCGTGGACCGCAATTTGTCTCTAAATTTTGGAGATCTCTCTTTGAAATCTTGAAGGTGCAAATCAAAGTCTCTTCTGCTTTCTATCTTCAAACTGATGGCGAAACGGAGCGTATAAACCAAGTATTGGAGCAAAATTTTCATTGCAACATTAACTATCAACAAGACGATTGGACCTTATATTTGTCATTGGCTGAGTTTGCGTATAATAATACCGTTCATGCATCAACTCAACAAAAGTCATTCTATGCGAACTATGGATATCATCCAAAGTTTGACATGTTAAACAAGTCAAAGAATGAGAATCTGGTAGTTGTTGACTTTGCAACAAGATTATCAGAACTCTATGCGTTGATGAAGATCCTTTTAGAAGAAGTCCAAGATCGCTACAAAGCCGCCACAGATAAACTTAGAGAAGAATCACCGTTATTCCTAGTTGGTGACAAGGTATGGCTTATTCGGTGCAATACCAAGACTACAAGACCATGTGACAAGTTGGATTATCATCGATTATGACCATTCCTTATTCAGCAACAAGTCAACCCAATGGCCTATTGGTTGGACCTACCATCATCAATGAAGGTACATCCTGTTTTTCATGTGTCCTTGTTAGAACCATACAAAGAGTCCAATATACTAGGGAGAAAGCAACCAACACCGCCCAACATTGAAGTTGATACTCACGAAGAATATGAAGTTGAAAAGTACTTGATCCGCGATAAAGACGGTGGAAATTAGAATATTTTATACACTGGCGTGGTTACGATATCAATGCAAGAACGTGGGAACCATCAATAAATGTCGTTGACGCGCTTGAAGAGGTACAAGAATTTCATTGACGCTATCTTGATAAGCCACGACCTATTTTATGATAACTTCAACAAGAAGCTCTTACGTCGAGAGCTGTATATAAAGAGGAGAGGGCAATCAAAGAGCAACACAACTCTCAACTTCAGAAACATCTTCTTTCGTACTTCTTTTTTTCTCAGTATGTCTAATTAGAAGGTATTCCGAGACTCTTTAGATTCTGAATCGCAATCGGAGTCTGAGCGTGAGCTATCTTTATCACAATTGCCGAACCAGCCTACAGATCCTTTGCCACCATAACAACCCTAAAATGAAGCAGGACCTTCTCAACAACGAAGACAGCCTCGAGATGAAGAATCTTTAGAACCACGGCAATGTCGAAAAATACCCAGTAGTAGATCGTTCGTAATTGTTATCGAAGTAGAACCTACTTTTGAAGGTCGCCAAGAAGCTGTATTTGAAGGACTTTATTGTGACGATGATACAGAGGTCCAAGCATGGTCTCAAGTAGCAGGCGTCGGTTACGATCGTTGGTTGCAAGGGCCCTTAAACCACTTGACTCGCGCAAGACAACTTGAGTAGGTCTAAGAAATCATGAGAAATATTTTTTATTTTCTTCGCTTCTGATCGAATGATCACAACAACACTCCTCGTCAAGACTGGTTGCTAGAGAGGGAGGTGATGTCACGGACATAGAATCTTCTCTTTTGAGATGGGTATTGTCTAGAGATATAATTATTGTCAAACTAGTTCGCGATGGGTATTGACCAAAGATATGGGTATTGTCCAGAGATATAATTATTGTGTTGAAACTAGTTCATGATGGGTATTGGTATTGTCAAACTAGTTCGTGATGGGTATTAGATAAAGACACAGAGATATAATTATTGTGTCCAAACTAGTTCGTGATGGGTATTGTCACGGACGTAGGACCTAGTCTCTAAGAAGCCTCACCGGAAGCTTCCATAGTAACTAGAAGCTTCCCTTGGAACATCCTCCAAGCCTTCTAGTACTAGTATATATAGAGGACGAGATGAGGTACTCTTCACTCTCGTCAACAACAGTTTAGGAGCAACCTTGAGCATTGCCTTGTCTTGTATCTTGTTCAACTATCGAATTAGTTCAATATACTTTCTTGAGAACCACTCTTATGTACTATTGCACTCCTTGTTCTTGAGTCCTTGTTCATGTTCTTGCTCTTGTTATCTTGTTCTTGTTTTTGAGTTCTTGTGTCCCTGACACTAGGTCGTCCAAAGTACACTACCCTCACCTTTGTTTGTGGAATCTTGTCTACTACTGAAACATTAGGAGAAATCTGTAGTCACAAAGGGGCCTTGGCCTTTGGCACGTGCTGAAGAATTTAGGCCAAACCGTGCACTTTACAAGAGGACACTAATGGTGCCACCGTGGCTTCCAGCAGCGTAGTTCCGTGGGTCGCGTCAATCGACGCTGCCAACAGTGCCGACACTGCCAGCACTACCAACACTGTCAGCAGTGCGGCTTCCGACGTTGTCAGCGGAGCGACTGCACCAATGGGTTTACATAGAAAATGGTGTTTGGGTAGCCGGTTCACCTAACACGGGCAAGTTTAGAGGGCCGCTTTGGGACCCCATTTTTTTCCTAATGTAGGTTCTTGTACTTAGAACGTTACTTTGACATCTTATCTGGCTTACTCTCAAATTGTTGCCCATTGATGTCCTGGACGGACTACCAAGTTGTCAAACATTCAAGAACGGCATTGATTGTTTGGGACGTTAAATCTCTTTAGTTAATCAAGTCTCCTTACAGTTAAGAGTCCTCTTTTCTAATAAGCCCTCTTCATCCTCTCACTTGGGTCTTGTTGGGCTCACTTATTGTTATCACTGATTTCCCTGTGAAGAACCCAACTAACTATAATGCATATTTCACTATTAAAATACATGTTAACGAGAGGATTACCATATATTTAGGCAAGTAAAAGAAAATAATGGTGGGGTTATAAATTATTGGATGGATGAACTTTGTTTCGGCATACTGGATGTAAAAAACTGACATCCGTTGAGTTTGAATACTGGCATTGTTGGATGGTTAGGTTTTAGGGAGACGAGCTGGAGTTTGAAGGAAGAGGGGTTGCTTCTGTAGGGTATTCGTGTTTTTGGAGGAGTATGCACGGGTGACGGAGAGAGCAGTGTGTGGGAGATTATAAGAGGCTGATTGAGGAGCAGGGAGAGGAGGATCATATGGACAGTAGTCCACAGTTAGACCATTGATAGTGCATGAAACTCATTTGTTGTATCTGAATTTATGGAGTAGTAAACGGTAAAGCAATTTTGATGCATACTTGTGTGTTTGGGGGAGGAGCAAAACCCTAGCCGTGGTATTTTGTTGTGTGTCTGTGTTGCATGTTGTGCATAGATTCTAAGAAGTAGTAGGATTTGTAGGATTTGAAGTAGTAGTTTGACAGTGAAGGTGCTTTGTTGGAAGTGTGATAGTAGTAGGGTTTATAGTAGAAAGGAGTGGAATATTGAAGACTGAAACCCTGATCTGAAACCCTAGCAGTAGTAGTAGTCAGGAAGTAGAGCACAAACCAAACCAAAGGGAGAAGAAATTCTCCCTTTCATAATACGTAATCAATATACATATGTACATTACACATAGGATAGTGCCTCACGATTATACCGTTCTTGTTTTATTAATAAAAGTTTAGAAATCAAGTAATCTTTCACATCCAACGAGTCTTATGTCATTTGAAGGTTTTATGCAAAAGTTATGTGTGTTATAAAAATGAATACTAACTAGGTGCTTCACCTAAAAGTTTACATATCCCACATGCATTGTTCGGATACAACTCCATTCTACTTGTATAAAGCATAGAGCATTCTCAGCTCTCTATCTACATCTTAGTTGTCAATCAATGGAAGAGAGTTGAACTCCACAACAAGCCAAATTTTAATAAATTTAAAAAGAAAATTGTCGAAAGTATTAATATACTATTTTAAGGACCTAAATTTATTTTTTGAACTTTAATTAATTATTACGCAGCGAGGTGCCCAACCTCCTAGTAAACTACGGTATTCTTTGATGTTCTCTTTGAGGAGAGGATGAAAGAAGGCTCGTGCGTGTGGACCCACAATTCTGAAAAACCACAAACAAAATAAAATTTTAAAATAAATTTTAAATTTTAAAAAATCATAAATTTTAAAATTATAATAATATATTTTATTTTATTTTGGGCATGGCGGAGGGACTGAGGGTCCACGGTTGCGTACCCTCCGTCCTCTACCCCTCAAGAGAACATGCCTATGTTCTTCCATATCCTCTTATAGCCGTTTTATATACTCATGATGTGTAAATGAGAGTGTATCAGAGAGCATTTGAATGTTGTTTTGAAGAATGGAAGAAGGAGCCACGCACCCTTATGTACTTCTCCCGTACACTCTGGCAGCCGTGTTATAGTGTCTTAATCTATTCATAATTTGTAATAGTTTTTGTCAACTAGTATCATCATTATTAATGTATCCATGCAGTGGATAAATTGAATTGTGTTTTCTTCAAATGCAATTTCAAAAATTCAATAAGAGGGGGGGGGGGGGGGGGGGGAGAGGGGGGCATTGTCTAATATTTAGAAAAATGATTGAGTTAAAATGTAAAGTCCATTTTATCCCCTAAATGCTTAGAGTCCTCTCCAAATTCGGCAGTTTTGCAAAGATGCATTGTAAAATGCAACCTAGAGGGATATTTTGAACTTGATATACCAATCAAACTTGTACATTATGAATTTTAGATTCTATCCATACGGTTGGATCTGGTATTGCTATCACCAATATTTTGTATAAAATTTGAAACGTGAAATTCAAAATTATTTTGTAATTCAATTACGAATAAGATATTGACAATCTAAAGATGAATTTTTTTGTGATTGGTTGAAATGAAATAATCTAAGTGTAGTTATTTTTGGAGATTTTTTGGTTACTTAATTTTCTGAGTTGACTTTTTTTAGACCACTTCTACACTGAAATCTTCAATTTTTTTGGTAAAGCGCTAGAACATCAAATGAAGCATAAAAATTTCACAAAATCATTCCCTTTCTAATCGGATCACATATTCATGAGGCTAAATTCCCATAGAATGTACTGTACAATAAAATTTCCACACTACAAAAAGTGCATGATGGATGAGAAATTATAGATGAAATATATACATCGTTCAAAAAATGGACGCTCAAGCAGTTAGGGGTTATGCAAAGAGAGATAATTTTTTTGCATAATTATAAATTTTTGGATGTAATGTAGGATGTCTCTAATTCAAATAAAGAATATTTTGAAAAATCTACTTGGAATACATATGTATTTCATGATATACCTCAAATATTCTAATTTTGTAATAACTTCCACTTAAATACCCTTTGTAGGGCAATGGTTTGATATGGGCTTTGATTTCCTACATTCATGAAGTACGCAAAAAATAGCCACGTAAAAATTGAAATGTTTTGAAGATTTAAAACAAGACTTTTTGTACAAAATCAAAGTTTGTTCTAACTACTTAAAAACATCCAAAACATTTGTTTAAAATATCCAATGATGTCATTTTGGTACCAATTTTTGATATGAAGTACATCTACATATGTGTCACTTGAAATGATTGATTCAAAGGATTAAAACTATTATTTATTTTGTACTAAAATGCATGCAAATGAAGATTTTTGACTATTTTTTCTACAAAGCATAAAAACATGAAATTAATTTATTCAACTGAAAATTTGAACTTGAATTAAAGTATTTCATGACATCAAGGTGTGTATATAATTTTATGTATAAAATTTACATTCAAAGATTAAATTGGATCCTAACTTTGTTTGCATGTTGTTACATAATATTTGGAAGTGACCACTCCAAGTGCATGTAGGCTAAAGTTAGCAAGACCTACACTCCACAATATACACGATGATTTGCTTGTGATTAGTCCACCGACTATACACCTGGCACACATAACCCCTAAAGGACAAACTGTCCATTTTTGGAACGATGTACAAATTTCATTCACGTCTTCTCATTTGTTATGAACTTCTTGCAAGGAAAATAAATACAACAAGATAGATAGATAGAAAATATGGTCCTCAGACGAGCCCGGCGTGAATGAAGTGTTTGTTTGTGATGACAATGGCCCAATGTCTACTAGGCAAAGGGTCATTTGTGCAAAATATGAAATACAATATGCATGAAATACAACAAAATTCTACGGCAAGATAGCTTCATGCATGTGTCATCCGATTAGAAAGGGAATGATTTGTGAAAAAAATTATGCCTCATTTCATGTTGTAGTGGTTCACCAAAAATTTCAAAGATTTTAGTCCAAATGTGCTCTTGAAAATATAAACTCATAAAACTAAGCAACCAGAAAACCCCAAAAAATCACTACATTTAGAATATTACATTTCAATCCATCACAACAAATTTCATCCACAAATTGTCAATATCTTATTCGTGATTGAATTACAAAATATTTTTAAATGCAAATTAAAAAATATATACAAAATATTAGTGATAGCAATTGCAGATCTAACTCAATGGATAGAATCTGAAATTTATAATGTACAACATTTATTCATACATCAAGATCAAATTTCCCTCTTGGTTGCATTTTATGATGCATCTTAAGTTTGCAAAAATTGTTGAATTTGGAGAGGGGTGGAGACGTTTAGGGGGTATTGGAGTTTACCGAAAAGCCAGCTCAAAGAAGAAAGTTTTAGCAAACTCCTCTTGAACTCCTCTTGAACTCATATTGAAATATAAATAGAGCAAAAACTAGTTCATGATGAGTTGGGAGACAATCTAAAACAAGCCACTACCATTATTCTCCACACCTCGCAATGTCTTCCACACCTCCTACCAAAGCTCCAAGCCCATGGCCCACAAGGGGACAAGTTATGACACGACACTATTCCTACCAAGTATAGCTCAAAAGAGAGGTTAGAAGGAGGACAAAAAGAGAGGTTAGATGGGCTTCTTTTCGGTTAGCTCTAATAGAGTTAACTAAAGTGAAAAGGAACCTTAAGCTCACCTTTGATCCACCTTAGACATGTTTTGAGTTCAAAGAGACTTCCGAACTAGACTATGGTGAATTGGAGAATAATCTAAAGCAAGATCTCCCATCGCCATGAAGCATGGATCTTGTGATCTCCATAATGCTAAAGGAGAGTTTCCACAAGATCCCCAAAGCGAAGAGACCCAACTATGGGGACTATTCATGAACAACAACTTTCATAAATTATAATTATAGGAAGAGAACTTCAATTGAACTCCGCTCATGGAGCAGTTCTGCCTTTCGGATAACTCTAATAAGGTATGAGTGAGTGTGATTGGGTCTCTTTACAGAATAGATGAGACTGTACTTTGCCAAGTCAACGTTAGAGAGTTTCACTATGAGTATTGATGCACTTTGTGCGAACAATCTTGTGCTCGTAGAGCTCTACAGTATATACATGGAAGGCTCAAGTTCGGAGGCATTCACAGATGTTCGAATGGGGAAGAATTCTAGGTTAATCCAGCTGCACAAATGGCAACTGGCCATGCAATCACAGACTCGGAATAAGACTGTGACTGATACCTAAGCTACTTCATCGTTAATCGGTCTGGCAGCCACTCTCCTGCAACACGTACTGCTGTTTGTTTCCGATTACATTCAATCACAAGGCCCTGAGTTCTACAACCACAGAATGAGGATAAATCCGTAGGGTGTTGAATCTCTTGTCTCTGTCACAATTTCAAACTTTCCTGTGGCACACAATCTTCCAGTCTACACGAAAGCCGGTAATTAAACCCATGCCATCGTCATCGTCATCATCAAATCATACACCAGTCGCACACAGTGACTACAGCCTCGAGTCTTACTGGCAATGACAGTGATCAATGCATGCGCATCACCAGGCGGGGATGCAAAGCTTCACTTCCACAAACCAAGAGATGCGGCATTATACTGAACACAATGCTTGAATCTCTCATAAACAGTACGAACAGTACAAGCTGCAAATCTATTCTATTCAATTCCCACATCCCTCTTGCACGCGCTCACGCTACTCGGGAAGTCCTACATTACATTACATTACATGACAATTACTGGCTGAGATTGCATCATTTACACACGTGGTCATGCTCAAGAATAGAATTTCGCTCACATGTGGTGTCAACAAGTTGCGTGCGGGTGTTATGGAATATTAATCAATCAAGTAGGGCTACGAGATGCTATTCTTCTTGCAAGCCGCTCAACACTACGCTGCCTATGAACAAACCCCCAGCGGTGGCCAAGCACAACAAACTCACGACATTCTGCGCCACTACGAGGGCCGTGGAATCGTCGGGCACGAAGACGGGCACGGCGATGGCCACCACGAGGAGAGGCAGCGACAGGGACGCCAACGCGGCGGGGCTGGCGGTCGCGAATCTCTCCGCCAGACTCAGCAAGCCCAGGTCCTCCGCCTTGGACAGCAGGCCCAGCCTCTCAATTTGCGACAGGCTCAAGCCCAGGCTCTCGGCCGTGCTGAGAAGCCCCGCCTTCTCCACTTGCGACAACAGCTTCTTCTTCTCCAACTTCTTCACAATGTTCACCGGTTCCGTCTCGGTGTTCTCCGCGAAGATGCCCGCGCCGAACCACTGCTTGCTCCACCCGTCGTCGTACGCATTCACCTTCTTCTTGGGTGCCATCGCTCGCACCTGAAACGTCTTCCGAGCGGGCGGACTCATCTTCTTGTCGCGCACCAAGCCATCGCTCAGCTTCTGCACGGAGCTGCAATTCGCCGAGAAGCTCAACGCCTGAATTCCCACTGCAGTTTGAGCCATGGCCGCCATAGCCGTGGTCTTCCTGCAAAACTAGAAACAGGCCTCTCACAACTCCTGGCTATCGTACAAGTTCCAACAGACCTGTAGAAGTGAAGTGGGCACATACCCTAGCACTCCCCGAATTTGCACAACCTGTAGTGCCACACTCACACTGAACCACCAGGATAATGATTTGCTCCAAATTTTCCTCGTCGTCAAAATTCATGTGGTCGGATTCGAGCCTCCCTGCGAATGGGTAGGATTCAAGGACCCGGCCACGAATATCGCATCCATACCCGGCTCTTCCCGTACAATACGTAGTCCCGTATCCGGGCCTCAACCCTTCCACCGGTCCGCTGTCGACCTAAACCCCAAGAACCCTAATCAGGCGTCAAGAGGCGAACGGAGTGCTGCGCGGGCTCTCTTTCGGTTTCGCTGGGTGCTCGTGTTTGCGGAGTGCTAGTCGCCATGCAGATCTTTGTGAAGACCCTGACGGGCAAGACCATCACTCTCGAGGTCGAGAGCTCCGATACTATCGATAATGTGAAGACGAAGATTCAGGACAAGGAGGGGATTCCCCCCGACCAGCAGAGGTTGATCTTTGCCGGCAAGCAGCTCGAGGATGGCCGCACTCTTGCGGACTACAATATTCAGAAGGAGTCCACTTTGCACTTAGTGCTCCGTCTGCGGGGTGGTATCATAGAGCCGTCGTTGATGGCCTTGGCTCGCAAGTTCAACCAGGAGAAGATGATCTGCCGGAAGTGAGTTCCCTTGTCATGCTTTCACCCACAGTTGATTACTTTTAGGGATTTCTGATGCATTTCCTGAACCTTCCAGTGAAAGCTTTTCCCTTTCGGGGTTTGAAAGTCAGTTGTGCTCCTAGACTTTGCATTGGAGCTTGAACATGCTTTGAAGCGAGTATCACATGCTTAGGTTTGATCTCCATTGTACGTAGGATGTTTTTTTACGAGTTTTGGATAGTACTGATAAATGCGTGGATATTGAGGTTGATTACGAGGCAGACTCTGGGTTTAGGGTTGTTTTGATAGCTTATGCTTCTCTGTGACCAAGCTCTTATGCCTAGTGCGAGATCATCCAGTTTTGTCTACAAAGTGTGCGGAGTCTTGCTCTAGGATATCTTCTGTGGAGGATAGAGCGTCACTTTTTCTTTTTCTAAATAGTCTCCCTGCATGCGAAGGTGCTACGCTCGTCTGCACCCCCGAGCTGTCAATTGCAGAAAGAAGAAGTGTGGACACAGCAATCAGCTTCGCCCCAAGAAGAAGATCAAGTAGAGAGGTGGCTCTATGTAATTGTGCATTGAGTACATGGTGAGCTTAAGGGAAGTGAGGAGGTCGTCGAGACAGGTTTTCGTTGGTTCCTGGAAGTCCTCTGTGACGTGTATGCTGTATGCATCACATTTCCTCTGTAAGAACATCAACTTGATCCTAATCTTAAATCCAAGTACACAGCTTCCACTCTACTGGGTCATCCTTGTTATGTTCCACAAATTTGGGTAAAATTCTTCCTGAGCTGTCTGTCAATTATATGAGGGTTCACGTCCTATGTCCCAGGCGCAACGTGACGTTGCCTCCAACAGCCCTCGGGCTCTCGCAGACGACATCATGTTCCGCCCGAGATGTAACCCGGCGCTAAGCCCGAGTTTCTGGAGTTCCCCAGACCACGTTCCCCAAGTTCCTGCGCTTTAGAACAGCGCAGTTCCAGCATAACACGATGCAACGGTGCACTGCATTAGAGTTTACCGAAAAGAAGGCCATGGAACCTCCCTTTTCAACCTCCTTCTAACCTCTCTTTTGAGCTCTCTTGAGCTATGTTTGGGTTGAACAGTGTCGTGTCGTAACTTGTCCCCTTGTGGGCCATGGGCTTGGAGCTTTGGTAGGAGGTGTGGGAGTCATTACGAGGTGTGGAGAATAATAACAGTGACTTGCTTTAGATTTTCTCCCAACTCATTTTGAACAAGTTTTTGGTCTATTTATATTTCAATATGAGTTCAAGAGGAGTTCAAGAGGAATTTGCTAAAACTTTCCTTTTGGAGCTGACTTTTTGGTTAACTCTATTGTTATGCTCACATCGAATGCTGTAATGCATTTTTACCACTCAAGAATGTATGTCCCGCATTTAGTGGAGGGCTTTACGTTATCTTTGCCATGCTTGTATAGTAACCTACCATAAACATTGTTGCTTGGCACCCAAAATCATGAAATTGGTACTTATTCCAAATCTTCCCATGTCACCACTTTTTGTGATCTCTTCATAAAATTTTCCACACTTCCAACTTCATTGAGCCTAGTTTTTAGTTCACTTTTTGATCTTTCAAAATTTCAAATATTAACCCTTTAGTGCGCCGGCGTCCAGAATCTGGACGTCGGATGAATTAGAGCAGCTCGATTTCTATAGGTACCGGATGTTTTTCATCCAACTTTTTTTTTGCATTCTTGTGCTAGTTGAATACCATTTGTACGGTATGCATCTTCCAAATAAGATAATGTGAATTTTTGAAAAATTACAAGTTTCAATTTTTGAAAAGTGGTTTATGTCAAGTTTCAATCTTATTTCAAAAAGAAAGACCTTAAATATGATTTTCCAAAGTAAGTAGAATCAAATAATGGAAACCATACCATCTCGTAGTGCATGTCATTCTAATTTCATTACAATATTTTTTAAAAAAATTGTGTTAATTTTGGATTTTTAAATGAATTTCAAGAGAAAACCTTGCAAAATTATGTGCAACTTTGTTCTGTACATTCATAATTTTGCAAGGTCCATCCAATGTGCAACTTTGTTCTGTACATCAACTCCATTTCCGTTTTTCATCAACCATTTTATAACAAATCTTTGAAAACAATGTTGAATCGGGACGTTAAAGGGTTAAGCACTTTATTGTATATTGTATTTTAAAACTTTGTGAGTCAAAATCTGACTCTCATTCTAGAACATGAAGATCCCATCAAATTTTTACTTGCTTTTAAAAGATTCCTCTTGTTCATTTTTGTTTTGCTAACTTAGTCACTTGGACCACTGGCCTCTCATTGCCCAGTCACACTAGAAATCCAATGCACGTATGCCTGCGTTCTTGAATTTCCGGTGGGTATATTGAAGAAATGGTTTCATATTCTGCACTTGTTTTATCCTGTCGCGACCATTGCGCATGCACTCTTCAACTGCATGATGTTGCCACAAGTTCAGTGCCATTCTTTTTTTGGTTTAGAAACTGATTAATTGGGTCTTCATCAATGAAGATTGCATTAAACCATGATTTATTTTCACCATCTATTTTATCTATTTACCTTGACTGATGCAGATTTGCGACGCAAGTGCGTTGAAGTGATTAGTGTGAATGGGCCATCAATAGACGCTAACAATTCATGTCATTTCATTGTGAAATTCACCATCTACGAATTTTTTTGATTATTTGAAGTAAATTTATAGTTATAATGACTTTTTATCCCATTTAACTCCTAAACATACCAGCGTGTGTGGAATTGACAATTTGAGAAAAATCATCATAAAGTACTATTTAGAAGAATATTTTGGAATTGATATACAAATGAAAGTGCTAGATTTTGAATTGTAGATTCCATCCGTACGTTTTGATTTACTAATACTCTCACCAATATTTTGTTATAAAATTTAAAAGTTAAAAATAAAAATTCCTTATAAACCTTATTACAAACAAAATTTTAATATTTTTTGAGTAAAATTTGTTGGAATGAATTTAGAATGAGATACTCTTAACCGTGGTGGTTCTTTGAGATTTTTGTGTTTCTTATATCTATGACTTCATTTTTGCAACGCCACTTTGAACTACAGTCAATGCAATTTTGGCTTGGTCAACTACTTGACATACTTCTACATTTGTAATTTTAGAAAAATATGTAATAAAAAATCATCAAATCCAAATGTTAGATAAGACAACAACTTCGTGAAGAATCTCCAAAAAATTGGATGATTTTCATCCAAACATTGATGAGAACGTAAGAAGGATTTGAATCCTTTTAGATGATTCTATTTCGTTGTCTAGACCCTCCTCACTGGCTACATGTTCTTTCAACCTCACACAAACATCTGAAAGGGTCTTGGGATTTGTATACTCTAAAGTTAGAGCAACCATGGCATGGATTATCGGAGATGACGCCTACTACACAGACGACGCTTCCTCCATGATAAACACTACTCTCTCAAACGTATGTTGTCTTCCAACTTCATCACGCGTATATCTGACTCTATCAAGGTCATAGTAGAAATTTTCCGCTGCAAATATTATACTTCAGTCTGTTAGATTAAATCAATATCCACAGCTCGTTATATCCATTTGCCTCTAGATTTGATCATGGTAACACTCCGATATTACACAAGACTAATGAATCCGGTAGTAAACATACTCTCGATAGGCGGGGAGGGGATGTGGATACATTTGCTCGTTTTAAGAATGTCACCTTGTGCCCCAAATAATTTGAAAGTATCTCTGCAACTTCTTCAAGATGGATGTTCAAGTCCTCCATCTCCATAGTCTCTCTTCTCTCCATAGTCCTATCAACTTCCATAAATTGCAGTGCGTCTTTTCATGTACTTGAAGCTCCATGGCTATGAGCACTTTGATCATGCGACCCGTCAACGAGTCATAATATCGGGCCGAAGGGTGAGGTGATAAACAGACAAACAATGTACACCTATAAAATGGGAGGATCGAATGTAGTATTCGGTCATGGCAATGAAATAATAGAAGTAAGCAAAAACCGACCAATTTGATCCTTGCAAAGAGGGGCAACATAAAATATAACAGTGAATGAGTCTAGGAAAATGTCAAAATGTTATGAATTCGCACCTAATAGCCCTAGGTACTCGAGGTGCTCCAAATTGGTCTAAATGGGCAAATAACAATTACTAAAGGTAAAATTGCGCCCTTGTTAGAAAATTACAGCGCATATTTACAACCTAAATTGTGCACTAAAATCCCAAAAACAAGTCTACAAGTGCAAAGACTTCAAGAACATAATATGCCACAATTGCCACACACAAAGCAAAACATTCACGCATCCAATTAAAAAAGAGCAACTTCAAAAGAAGCAATAAAAATCACCGTTTTATAATATATTCCAATTAGAAATTTTGGGGCTTTAAAGTTAATGCTTCCCAATACTTGGGGCCATCAACTTCCTTGCGCTTGATTGGATGTTGATCAATGGTCTGATATGGGTACCACGAAAAGCCCTTTGAACTCTAAAATCAACCCCAATAGCAACTTTGAATGAGTCCTTCTTTAAAACAAAATAAAAATTGAATCGACCAAATGTGGTTTTGATTTCCTACACTCATATACTACACCAAAAAAAATTCACGTAAACATTGAAGAAGTTTAAAGATTGTAAGAGAGTTTTTTAGTACAAAAATCAAAATTTGTCCAAGCTGCTAAAAAATAACCAAAACATTTGTTTAAAATATCCAACGACGTCATTTTGGTACCAATTTTTGATATGAAGTACATTTAGATATGTGTTATTTGAAATGATTAATTTGAACGCTAAAAAATACTATTTGTTTTGTACTACAATGCCTGCAAATGCTATATTTTGGCTATTTTTTGAGGCTCGCAAAAAACATGGAAATTAATTAATTTGATTAAAATTTTGGATTTGAATCAAAGTATTTCATGTCATCCAGTGCTGGTATTTTTATAAAAAAATTATTTATAATTTTAGTGAATAGAAATGGACAGATTTGTCAAAATTTGGAAATTTGGAAATTTCTAACATATATTTTGTTTTCCAAATTTTGACAAATTTGTCCATTTCCATAGACGTTAACTCCTAAACCGTCCAAATTTTTTACAATGTATAGAATCATACACAATTTTTTCATCAGTCATTGACTTTTTGCAGTGTGGTGTTTTTACTATATACTTTATGGACAGTAAGTTTCATGCATGTTTGATTCGATTACAAAAGGGATGATTTGTAAAAAATTATGCTTCATTTCATATAGTAACGATTCACCCAAATTTCGATGATTTCAATAAAAAAATACTCTCAAAAAGGTCAATTCAGCAAGCAAAAACGCTCCAAAAATCACTACACTTAGTGTATTACATTTCATCCAATCACATCAAAATTTATCTACAAATTTTCAATAGAGTTATCTGTAAAATGAGAACCAAGTAGCCTATTTGCCACAAGGTGTTTTCAATCTTCATAAAAAAATTTCTGACACCCGCTCACACAAGCCACCAAGTTCCTTCCTTTAGAGGAGCATGAGGTTGGTGTTGGGGGACGTGTGAATTCCTATGTGACAACTCAAACTAGGATTGGGAGAGCTTCTCCTGCATTGGGGAGGTTCAAGGTTTGAATATTTTTGACAACGTAGTGTGTTGTGATTCGTCGAAAGAAAAAGAGCCAACACTCATTTTCGCCACTTTCCAAGCTAAAAAACCAGATCTGTCTTGTCCGCTTGTTGTGGATATATTTGCTCAACTTTACGGATAACTCTAATATCTTATTCGTAATCGAATCACAAAAGAATTTTGAATTCCAAGTTTTAAATTTTATACAAAAATATTGGAGATAGCAATCATAGATCTAACCGTATAGAAAGAATAAAAATTTCATAATGTACAACTTTATTCATATATCAAGTTCATAAATATTCCTCTTAGAAATTTTATAAGACATCTTTGAAATTCTCCCAATCTAGAGAAGGATGAGGACGTTTAGGAATTAATCACATGAATATTTTTTGTGCGATGAATTTTATGTACAATGACCAAACCTAGAACAACATGCTAGATTTACGAGGTTGTGCATCATTGTTGTTGAACATCCATTTCTATTAAAGCAATGACACAAAATTGGTGTGAAACTTTACATGAATCCTCACACCATTTCAGTACATGCATACACAATGTACATTCCTATAAGAATTCTCAATTCCTCTCAAACACAATAACTTATAATTTTGTTCGAATGCCACAATTGCTATAAAAGTATTAAATCCATTGTGACTCATAGTAATGGTAATAACCGGTGTGCTCTATTGTATTGACCAAACACTTCATGTCTACATCAGCAATTTAATAAACTAAAAGTAGCAAGAAGTCCCAGGACTAAGTTATGTGCCATTGTTCAATGCTCTAACCTTGACTCTTAAGCGTGCAAGGAGCCTAATGGGGCCATGCTTGACTACTTTTCAATCAACTGTTGATTTTCGTATGATTCCTAATTTCAGATGAATTTTTCTTAACTAAGAAAGTGTGAAGACTACCTTCTACTCTCGAGGCTAATAGCACTTTAAAGCTTGAAACCCCAAAATTTCAATACCAGTATACTCATATACACTGCAGAAAATGTAATTCTATCCAATTTCTTTTTATGTAAGATTATGAAGCATGCCACCCATACCTTGTTGATCATCACTATTATTTACAATTCCCCTAAAAAGATTCATAGTTCCCTACGTTTTTTTCTATAATTATTATGAATTTTACAAGATTCTTTTTAAATCTTAATTTTAATTATTTATTAAAAATAATTATGAAAAAATCAGGGTAAATCATATTTAAAACAACTTATAGGACAAAAATATCAGAAAATATAATATACTATAAAATGTGAGGAATTGATAAAGTTTGACCGGGAAATGGTAATGTGGACGCTTCAGGGAATCACGCGTGCATGGATTCTGACTAAAATTTCGGATATACTATTTTATTATCCTTTGTTCAAGTAACCGGTATTTTCCTTTGTTCAAGTAACCAGTAGCCAGCCACTTCAAAACAATAGAGTTAACTGAAAGGTCAGCTCAAAGAGGAAAGTTTTAGCAAACTCCTCTTGAACTCCTCTTGAACTCCTCTTGAACTCCTCTTGAACTCATATGGAAATATAAATAGACCAAAAACTAGTTCACGATGAGTTGGGAGACAATCTAAAGCAAGCCACTGCCATTATTCTCCACACCTCGTAATGACTCCTACACCTCCTACCAAAGCTCCAAGCCCATAGCCCACGAGGGGACAAGTTATGACACGACTCTATTCAATCCAACTATAGCAGAAAAGAGAGGTTAGAAGGAGTTGAGAAAGGAGGTTCCATGGCCTTCTTTTCGGTTAACTCTAATGAAGGTGGGGAATATATGGCCCTCACACCAACAAACCAAGGACTATATGACCTGGTGACCTTACAAACACTCCTCCCGCATAAATATAACACTAGACTCGCACTCAGACTAAGGTTACTTCTGTTTGTTATTTCGGTTACTGGTTACCTAGATGCTATAGTGTCTATCCTCGAAAGGGGAGAGTAGTATTGCTACAATGGCCCTTTGTCCAGTGGACACTGTATCATTCGCATTACGAACAGACACTTCATTCACGCTAGTCTTGTAAAAGGCTGGAGTTCTTATCTATCTATTTAGGGAATATATGGCTTATTAGCAAAAAGGCTTATGGAATTAATTTTTTCAGCCTTAACCCCTAAAGGACCAAGTGGACACATTGTGTCCACGAATAATTTCATTACTTGAATAATTTTTTTGGATTTCATAATTTTGACTCAATGTTAACCCCTAAGCTCCCGAGCGACCATTTTCTGGTCGCCGCCCGGAAAAAACAGGCTGCCCGGAACAAATTAAAAATTGAAAAAATTGAAAAAAATTGAAAATACTAAATCAAGTCTACTTTCCAACCCAATTTGAATTATGGCAATCCGAGTTAAACTCCACCGGGGAGAATTTTTCAAAGTAGATCACCTCAACATTGTCTTAGTGTTACAAAATTTGCTATTTGGGGAAAGTAATGATGATTCCTCCATCGTTTCTCTTGCTTTTTTGAAGTTTACGATAGATAGCCCAACTTTAACCAATCGCACTAAATTTTGAACTCTAAAATTGAAAATTATAATTTATACAAATTTTCGAAGGTTAATGCTTTTAAATTCATTAAAAAATGATCTAAAGATTATTTAGGAAGTTTGACCGTACGGATAATTTGTAAAGATGATACTCTACATTTTGTCTATTGAACTAACCTTCATCAAACATATGGAAGGCACATATTATAACACATCTATGTTTTGTCCAATACCCCTCGGGCTTTTAGGGGTTAACTAGAGAATTGAAAATGTTCGTTTCAAGAACACAAAAAAACTTCAAGATTTGCAATTATATTGATTGATTCATTGGGAAAAAACTAAAACGTCAACGTAGGTGAACCTGGGACATAGTAGTTAGGGCGGTTGATGACTTGGAGGGCGTTTTCACACTTGGACGTCACATTTGTAAAAAAAAAAAAGAAGTGTCTAGTATGTAAAATATTTTCCAATACTGCATCATTAACACTATAAAATAATTACGGAAAATGTTTAAATATATTTTAAATGGAATCTTTTCAAAATAATTGGAATCTTTTCTACATATTTTATATTATTTCTACATATTTTGAAATATTCCAAATATATATTTGAATTCTTTAAAAAAAAATTGCAATATAAAAATTAATAACGATCACAAACACCGGCTCAACGAGTCACCAACAAGTCACCTCACCCAAACATAAATCTTTGAGAATCCATCATTGTTGTTGTATTTAGTTTTAGAACACCATTTTTTGTGGGCACCTAGATATAGTACATCTTTGTATGCTCCTAATCTTTCAAACGCTAATCATGGTTTCTAAATTTATGAGAAAGTTTGCAATGAATGACATGTTGGTCTTATTCAAAATTTTCAAAAATCAACTTATGATCAAACCTTATAATCATGTAATATATACGGTAGATTGTTCTGAAAATTAATGTACAGTCTCATGACTAAGTCCTTTATGAACTTCAACGGTGAAGTTTTCTACATGAATACCAATCAAGAGATACAATTGCCTTTCTGAATGCATCACGAGAAAGTGATAAAATTTTAGGAATGAGCATGGTCCTTTAGGGGTTAAAGGTTGATGCGACTTTGCTTTTGTTGAATACCGAAGGCTGCCTACCTTGTGGAAGTATGACAAATGGGCTACACTGGTGGATTTTATTAAGTGCCAAACACGCGACGGTCACACCTTATACATTGAAACTTACTTTGAATCTTCACTAGTGTACAATGTATCACCCGCTTGGGCTCATGAGGAGGCAATTTAGGATTTAGGGGGCAGACACCAGGACCAACAAAGGTAATTGGTAGCAAGTCACAATGATGTCACTAGGGCTAAGGCAGATCCAGCCAACCTGGAAATCAGGCCACACATCATGCAACAGTGGAAAGCATTAGGCATTTATTCCATTAATCTTTTTTTCTTTTGTTGCGATTAGTCACATGAATACAAATGTAGCCACCTGGCAAAAATTTGCTCACTTTAATTCCATTGCTTTAAAATGTAGCAATCCAGATATCTTTAGGTGCAAAAGAAATCAGTGGTCTGCAGCACATTTGAATTCCTCTTCATAAAGAATCTTCAGTAGACAATGCTAATAATAAGCCATCGTAATGGCTAAAAAGAAACACGTCTTTCCTAATTCCTCCAACTACAAGATTCTTACAGCTTAGATTATCTCTTTGGTAGGGAGTACCACAGTAGGTAGAAAATGAGTAAAAAAACTGGACGAGCAAGGAGAATCACTGAAAATGCATGCAGTTGAGAAAATGTTCATCCACAGATCCGCCCCAGACAGACACCTTCCGTAGCCCTAGTTTGCTTGTGACAACAATGGCACAGCAGCTTCACTGCAAATTCGGTCTATGGATCCGGAGCGTCCAAGAAATGACAAAACGGTTCGCTTGGCCCTGCCACAGAGAACACTCCGCCCTGATGGATGGTTCTTGTTGCCGTGACGGGAACGGCATGAGAAACGGCGCCGGAACCATGAGAAACGCCCTCTCCCCATGCACTGCTGCCGCTTCAGGCAGGCAGGCGTCCACCACTGCGTGCGTGCGTTAACCGGTTCGAAGAATGATGTGAGAACCGCTGTCGGTGTCAATGATATCACTCAGCTCGCCCACTTTCAGCCCAAACGTGGCTTTCTCGAATGGCTCCTGCATCTGCCCTCGCCCGAACCACCCTGCATGGCCCATGCCCACCACGTCGTCACACCGCAATCATACACGTTCATATATCATCATTCTATACCTCTTCTTATATACTCCCAGGAGCACCTCCAAACCCAATCCACACATGGTCTGCTCGTTCCAAGCAGACGTTTCATGCTCATGATCAACACTTGCGAGGGACAGCACGCGCCCACGTCCGGAGCAATTGCAGTGACCTAGGGCTAACAAGCCCCAAACAATGAGTGGAGAACCAACTCGCGAGAGGAGCAATCCGTCTCCAGGATTGCGTTACCTACGAACCCTACCCCTCCCCTCCCCTGATGACTACAGAAACCAGGCGAAAGACTCCAACGTTGCAACTGCAGCTCAGGCACGAGACATTCATTCATACATACCTTAGAAGCCGTTCAGAGCACGCCGCTTCCTCCCAAGCTGAACAACCCTCTACACTCAAACCCTAACGAATGGCACCCTGGGGACTTGCCATCAATCTCCTCACGCAGAAATTTGAGAAAGCGGAGAGGGCATTCAAACCGAACCGAAGGAGACAGGAAAGGGGGAAGAGATGGGGAGACATACCCAGATCACCGCCTCGCTTGGCGGAGCTGCAATCGGAATTGGCGACGGCCAAGTCGGGCAGAGTGGCTTTGCCGCTGTCGATGTCGCGCTTGAACTGCTGCAGCTTGGCCACAGCGTCGTCGCGGGTGGTACTGCGGATGACGCGGCCTTCCGGATCCTTCCAGGACGCCGGACGGCGCGAGCCCTGATGCTTCACCAACAAGTGCGACGCCCGCACCTTCTCCGCGGAACTCATCTCGATCGATCGGGATGCAACGCGCGGCCGGCGCACAAACGAACCCACCCAAATCTCTCTCACACGATCGCAAGGAAACCGCCCTCGCCCTCGCCCTCGCCCTGGCCCTCCTCTGGCAGAAGATCGACGATCCACAACCGAAACCAATGAATACACGCTAGGAAGCAACTTACAGCAGACACACCAAGACTCACGGCGACGAAGGCCGACGACTTCCCCGAGCGGTCACAAAATAAATGCTTCACGCTAGCTTAGTTGGGAGTTGGGACGGGACTGACTGGTTGGGGAACCGCAAGCACTTCAGAAAACATTATTTTGCGATGAGCCAACTCAAGTGAGAGCATCTGAACTGTCCATTCCACATCGTTCAGTCATCACCCTGTTTCCGTTGCACTAGCCCTCAAGTCCCCGTCTCTAAGTGAAATCCCCGGTGGTCTTGAATGCGGACACTATTCATCCACCCCTCCTTTTTTTTGGGTTTAGGGTTAGAGAGGCCCCAAATTGTGAGGGGGACTTTCTTCAAGAATAAAAACCCATTGTAGGAGGAGGTTTTTTTTAAGGTGGGCCTTGAACCGGACAAAAATAGGGGCACTTTTGTCTTCATTCATTCAAGACTACCGGAGGTTCTACAGAAATCCCCCTCAACTGTGTGTTGATTCAGGAACCCTCGAGTAGCCGATGGATGACGATGTGCGACGACAAGTTTCATCCTTATAGAAGATTGGAATAGTGTGCGGACTGGTGTACTAAAACCGGTGTAACTTAGGGAGCGCACCGTTCCTTTGACTCACACCAACTGAGCTTTGGAGGGCCCATGAGGCACTAGAGGCACGGTTAACTTTTACTCCCCACCATTCAACTCTTTTTTGTCTTTTTCGACCTTGAATACCTTCAAATCCAAATCCCCGCTTTCATGGCCAAATCTGCCTGTGAGTTCTGTTGAGGACGACCAAACAAAAATATATATAATGAAAAGGCAAAATAAAACCCAGATTATGGCGCGTTGAGGAATTTGCATTTTTCATGATAGCGGGGAAGAAAGGGGAAGAGAGGTTATATTACGAGCCCGCAACTCTTGGAGCCAACCAAATGTCTGGCAGTGGGTGTAGAAGGCCACATGGGCTCCAAATTTGTCTTGCGGACCACATATTTGAAGCATGGATGGGAATCCTCTAGAGTTCTTTAGCCCTTCTAAGGGTTCATCTTTTTGCTTTCATTGCATGAAAGATAAAATATTCAAAACATATGATTTTTGAGGCAAGACTACCGTGTACTTCCAACTCTTCACCATCATTCTTTAATCCTTAACTTCTTGGGCGACCCAAAATGGGTCGCTCTATTTTTAGAACTGATAATATCTTCAGGAAGGACTGCCCGAATGATTCAAAATTTGGGCCAATTTTGTGTAGAAACGAGTTAGCTATCCAATGGTGTAGTCTGATTTGGAGAAAAGCACATTGTCAATTTTACAAAAATCCACAAGTGTTGGGTGGTCACAAAACTGAGGAAGAAAAGTCAACAAATTAAAGAGAGTGACGGGCAAATGACGACCAACCACGTATTCCAGTTGGGTAGGGCGGCTTGTGGGTGGGTGTAGCTACTGAAATGAAAATCTTGCACTTGGATTTCACCTTTTTTCCAATATTCTTTTTCCTACTATATGTGTTATTTTGTGTACTCTCAACCTACCTTGTCTGATTTTGCAATGGAAGATCAGATTTGTAGGAATTTGTAAGATTTCTCAAAAAGTCACAAGTGAACTAGTAAAAAGTGGATGTCATGTCAAGGCCTCTTTCTCACTCATTTTTTATCCTAAAAATACAAAACTTGTTGTCATGCATAGGGAACTTGATTATCTTCAAAATTCTAGACGGCACCAACTTTCTAAAATAGTATGTGCCTAAGAGAGTCGGTCAAAGCTCATTTTGAGGAGTGAAAAAACAGTGAATTTCTTGGAGTACCCTTCACTTTTGTGTCCCATCCAAGCAACCTATAACTCGGATTGACACCAAATTTTGTAAAGATGAAGGTGACTTGCATATCTACAAGATCTTACGGTTGATTTTGTAAAAAAAGTGAACTACATAAGTTTGAGCAACATGTATCCCTAACCAAAAAATCACAGTCCAAAACGAGCTGAAAATGGTTCAGGAAGTTAAGGGTTAACTAAATAATTACGTGACATGTCCAATATTCTAGAATTGGCTACAATGATTCTTGTGAAACGATTCTTATTCCTACATACAGCTTACCAGGGCTAAAGAACCTTGTGTGGTATAACTGGTGTCCTTACAAGTCAACCCCTAATCTTCTGGCCTATGACCATAAAACCTTGCTTTAGTTGTCACACTCAACTTTGGCACAATAAATAAGACAATAATTTAATTTTATATTTTTAGTAGATGAAGCCATGTGTCTATTGCAAATTGTAAACTTCTCATAAATTTTGGTGAAATTTTGAAATTACTATGATTTTTTGAAGTGATTGTAAAGAAAACTCACATTAATTACAAAATGTATTCAAAACTTCTGATTTTTTTTACCCAATGTATAAATTTCAACAGTGAAGAGTGCAATATGAATCATCCACGTATCTATATTTAGAATAATTCCCTTACCATGGTGATATCCACCAAGCTTGTAACTCCAACATAACACTTAGTTTTCAAAGTTTTCCAAAAAAACTCAAGATAGAGTAGGAACTAGACTAGGTAAGCTTCATTTTGTTAGTTAAGCTCAAATGTAATAAAACTCATTTTCATAGGCTAAATTTAGTTTAAGCAAGAAAAACAAAAAAATTCAAAATACACTACATGGTGAACCGTTTTTATTACTCATTGTGTAGTTGGGACCTCATGTAAAATCCAAAAAAATAGCTTAAATGACCTTAATTTAACTTGAAAAGGTGGCATGACCAACAAAGAGCCTTCATGAAAAGAAATGGATGAAAAATCCTTCATTTACTCTGTAATACTTCAGTTCATTTTGAATAAGTTACATCCATCTACCATTATATGATTGCAATGACGTTTAACCCTTTAGCGCGCCGGCGTCCAGAATCTGGACGCCGGATGAATTTCAGCAGCTTGATTTCTGTAGGTACCGGATGTTTTTCATCCATTTTTTTTTTTCATTCTTGTGCTAGTTGAATACCATTTGTACAGTATGGATCTTCCAAATAAGATAATGTGAATTTTTGAAAAATTACAAAAGTGATTAATGTCAAGTTTCAATCTTAGTTAAAAAAGAAAGACCTTAAATATGATTTTCCATAGTAAGTAGAATCAAATAATGGAAACCATACCATCTCGTAGTGCATGTCATTCTAATTTCATTACAATATTTTTTTAAAAAATTTGTGTTAATTTTGGATTTTTAATTGAATTTCAAGATAAAACCTTGCAAAATTACTTTAAAAATATTAATAATAAATATGATGAATCCAACCGTACAGATGTTATCTACACATTGACATTTACAACTTTGTTTTGTACAGCAACTCCATTTCCGTTATTCGTCAACCATTTTATAACAAATCTTTGAAAACAGTGTTGAATCGGGACGTTAAAGGGTTAAGGGCTAAATAAGCACGCAATTCCCAATTTATGCATTTGGCCATATAATCATGCACTTGGCCCCCGGGGTGCAATAATTTTTTTAATTTTAAAATCAACGATTTTTGTTTTTGTACAATCATTTACATTATTAAAAAAAAATTCTTTTATTTAATTTTTATTCTTATCTTTATCTTATCTTTTATCTTTTCTTTTATCTTTTCTTTTATCTTTTCTCTCTTGTCTTTCTTGTCTTTTGGAGGCGGAGGGGAAAAAAGAAAAGAAAAAAATATTTTTTTATTTTTTTATTTTTTTATTTTTTTGGGTTTTCTTCTTCTGTCCAAGATTCAGAGTGGCTGAAACCCTAACGACGGCGGAATTCGAATTTATTTTTATTTTTTTTATTTTTTTTATTTTTTATTTTTATTTTTATTTTTCCGGATTTTCCGGCTTCTGCGGCTCAAGGGTCCGCGCGCGCAGACCCAAGTGACTCTCCCGTCCCTTTATTTAGAGCTCAATGGCACCTTCATCATCATCAAAAATAAAGAACTCCACATATTCTTCTTTGTCACTCTCCGATAAAGTATCTGCGAACCTCATAATTTCCTCCATTGCTTTATTGTTTACCTTTTAAATGTTAAAAGAATATATGGTTAAGAAATGAAAACAAAAATTGACATGAAACAAGAAAAAAACATATATACAACATAAAGTAATTACTAAACAATGATTCATTTACTCTTTATACAATTCATTTTATTTACAATCATGAGACTAGAAAGAAAATAATATGACCCTAATCCCAACATGCCTAATAACTTAACCTCTAAAGGACCGTAAGAAAGTTAGGAAATTCGGGTTCTTGGGCTTTGAATTGTAGGATGAGCAACAACGAGACTCCGGTTCTTTTTGAGAGGCAAATATGTAGGTACTTCTTGATCGGAAATATCAAATGAGCAATTTTTGGTGAATTTTTTGAGTTGCACACAGGGTATTTAGGTGTCACTTCAGACCTTTATATCTTCCTCATTGTAACTCCAAATGGCTTCAATTTTTTATCACATGTTTAGAATGATGCTATTTATTTGAGGTAAAACTTTGAGAATTCTTGGAGCATTTTTTAACAATCCGATTTCATCATGTGTACAAAATACCCCAAACAAGTTCCATTTATCTTCTCAACGATGGCATTTTCTCAAAAAGATTGCGATTTTGTCGATCTTTTTTTCATAAAACAAACTACGTAAGTCTTCTTTAATTTCAACGATGCCGATTGTCAAAATCACCCCACACCAATGAAGAATTGAGCTTGCTACAAGATCTAATCAAGAAAACAAGAGCTAAGTTCAACACCTCCCGGTCCTTTAGGGGACAACTCCAACCCCTAAAAGACTAAGAAGCCCAAGTCCCACCTTGTGTTATTTATAACATTCATGAATAGGTCCTATGTAGACTTTCTTTTATTAAATTTCTTTTCATCAACACATGCAAATGTTCATCAATAAATCCAATGATATAAAATGTGGTCCTATTTGAAATACATATTTTTGCAATATGATCAATTGAAGTTGTCATTTTAAAACTATGAATCCTTGGTCCTTTAATGCTTAAAATCAAAGGAAAAAAAAACACACTATATTCAATACACATAGCCTGCAAGCATTCCGTCAGCAAGGTGGGTCCAGGCTGCAATTTCGAGACAGCCGAAGACACTGCAGCAGAAGTCCAGTCCAGTGCTCGTTGAAGTTGGTAGCATCGAAGTCAACCCCCTTGTATCCGTCTCCACGTGTCACGATGTTGCCCATCGGATCTTGTAGCTCGATCAGAGGGCCAGGGTCATCCATGCCGGCGATCCACCTTCCTGCTCTCACCGCGCCTGAGTGTCGCGGGTGAGGGATAGATAGATAGATAGAAACTCCAACCCAAAGAAATGGGCCGGCGTGAATAAAGTGTCCGTTCGTAATGTCAATGACCCGATGCCCACGGGACAAAGGGACATTGGGACAATACTACTCTCCTCTTTCGAGGATGGACACTATAGTAACCAAAACAGAGCAACAGTAACAGTAACAAAAAAAAAAAAAAAAAAAAAAAACGAAGTAATGATGGATGAGTGTTAGTTGTATAAAGGTATGTTTGGTGTTAATTTTTATCACCTAGTCATGAGTTCTTTGGTTGGTTGGTGAAGGGCGTTGTATCACGATTATGTGGTCCGGGTTCGAAACCAGTTGGGCTCGTTGAGCAGTGGTGTGATACACATGGCTTGGTGTTGCTAGTGAGTTATCATGGCAGGAAAGTTGTACCAATCAACCGGCCCGTCCTATTCCCTGAGACTCTATTCGCGGGTGAGGGACTCTTCGTCACACTTCTAACAGCTCCACTCATGAGTTCCACGCATTCACGGCCAGTTTTGCTTATGGATAGAGTTCCACGCATTCATCTGCACCCCTGCCCGTCATCTGCGACTCAGCAAAGGGCGCGTAGCGGGCTCCACGGACGATTAGTGACTCGGCAAAGAAATTGTCCCTCACCGTTGCTCCTCAAATTCGTGAAAGAGCTCCTGGAATTCCGTCCCGGCTGACGCGCTCCGTGTTTGGGGGCTCGGCGACGACCAGTGGATGACGCTCAGGTGGGAGCGGAGGTGGCAATCAGGATCAGGGCCTACCATTTCAGGAGTTGACTGCAAAGATTCTCGAAGATTTCCCGGTTTTTGGGCGCGCCCAGGAAACTCACACACTCGTCAAAGTAGCGAGGCAGGGGACGAATTTGAGGAGCCCGGAGGAGATTGAGCCATTGCCCAAGTTGCGGGAGGAGGGGTTCCTGATGCATGTGCCCGCAAAAATAGAGCCCGGCCTCGTATGACGAGCAGGGGTGCAAATGCTCTTAGAGCAGCTCCACCGCAACCCTCCCAGGGCCCCTTGCACTCCAGAAGTAAATGAAAAGTGTCAAAGGCCCTTCCAAAATGGCTCTTGACTCTAGATCCTAGCGTGTCAAGAAATGGCCCTTCAAATCACTATTTAGTTGACTAAATCTCCACATTCTACTTGTGATTGGTCCATTGACTATTTAATGTGTACTTTTGATGTGTGAGGGGCCTCGAAGGGTGGGGGAGTGTAAGTGCAAGGGCTCTTCAAATGTAAATGAATAAAATGAGCGAGTCATCTCTAGCGTGTAGGAGTGGGGATGCCACTAGTAGAAATTCAGTGACCGAATTAACAGAAATTCAACACGATTGTGTTGATTCATTTTTTGCTATAGGTCGCGTTGATTTGGACATATTTTAACACGATTCTGTTGATCCGTTTCTGTTATTTCGGTCATCTCTTGCATCGAGGCCCGTTGATAAAATATGAAAAACATAAAAAGAGAATAAAAAAATTTGAAACCCCGAAATCCGGGCAGCCCGGATCCAAATCTATCAAATGGATGCTCCCCGGGTTTAAACCGGGGATCTCATGGCTACAACACACAACCTTCAACCATTACAACATGGCCGAAATTACTTGTTTAATTGTGGCTATTGTCACCTATTAAACTTTAATTGCGGTAAAGTCCAAAATCAGTGAACTTTGGCGGCTTATATCTCCTTCATATAGGGTCCGTTTTTAATGAAAATTGTTGGAAAAGTTGCGTCTTGAAGTCTAGTTTGTGTGGTAAAATTTTCACTTCAATCCAAGATCATATGAATTTCTAAGAATCATTTTACTAGAGGGGGTTTGGCCAAGAAACATTTGAATGTTAGTTTTTTACCACTTTGTAATAATATTCAACTTTTTGACATTTCATGCATGCATGTTATTTTTAGGTTGGATTCCAATTTAATCCCTATATGCCCACAACCCTCTCCATATTTTGAGAATTGTAAAAATCGATGCCTTATAATATGAAACTAAGAGGGGTATTTTGAATTTCATGTGTGAATAAAAGTTATATATTATGAATTTAAGATTCTATCCATTTGGTTAGATCTATGGTTACAATTACCAATATTTTCTATAGTATTTGAAACGTAAAGTTCAAAATTTTATTGTAATTTGATTGCGAGTAAGATATTGACAATTTGTGAATGAAATTGGTTGTGATGAGTTGAAATGTAATATTCTAAGTATAGTGATTTTGAAAAAATTTGGGTTACTTAATTTTACCATTTTACTGTTTCAAGAGCATTTTTGCACTATTTTGAACTAAGATCTTAAATTTTTTTGATGAATCATTGCAACATGAAATGAGACATAATTTTTACAAATCATCCCTTTGTAATCAGTTCGCACATGCATGAAGCTAACTTCCTATTAAACCTATAGTAAAAAACCACATTGCAAAAAGTACATGAAAGGGGAAAAAACGTGGATGAAATCTGTACAATGTCCAAAAAATAAACGCTTTGACAGTTAAGGGTTTGTTCTAGTCGTTGATGTAAAACTTATGCATCAATTTGAATTTCCAAGCCATTTTGAACATATAAAGTTTATGTATAAAAAATATTTTGTACCAATATTTCCTAAATAACTTTCTAGTTGGAAGTTATTTGGTTAGAGTAGGTTTAGTATTATCATTTCAAAGTGCTAAATATTTTGGATTTATTTCATATATAATGTGGATTAGAAATTGGATTTAATTGTCTTCATTATTTAATGATTGAATTTGAAAGCTAGGGCATCTCTCTTTTAATTGAAAAATGTTGTTGACTCACCACCATTCACCATTTCAAAGTTTGAAAATTAGTCTAAGTTTGAAAATCAGTGAAAATATATGATTTTTTTTACTTTTAGGACTACGCTACAATTTTCATATTTCCAGAAGCTTGAAACTAAGTAGTATAATATTTATAATAACATACATTGTTATTATGTTCTTATAATATACATATTGTTAATATGTTATTACAATTCCATTATTATAAGGTATTACATATACAAAGATTCCTAAATAGTCAAAGAGTATTCTGAGAATTTTTTGAGATTGCTATAACCTATGCTGAAAAGATTCCAAAAAGATTCCCAAACAATCCAAAAAAGATTCCTAAAATATTCTTCGAAGATTCTTTAAAAGATTCCATATTTCCTAAATTTCCTAAATTGATTTGGTCATTGCACTACTCAAATCAACAGAAAGTAGGTAGCAATTTGTTGGTTTTTACAAAAAGTTCAAAAATCAGTGAAATCGGTCATTGCAGTGCGCAAATCAACCGAAATGCGTTGGTTTTGTGTTGATTTGGACAGCGTTTTCTAGTAGTGGTTATTTCATTCATTAAGGGAATTTATATTTATTTCTTGTGATACCATTTCCCTATGACTTTTGATCCTCAACTCTGATTGTTACACCTCATTGAGCTATTCATTGTTAATACTTTTGGACATTGATATAACACAGGACGCTTTCATTCTCCTCCTTTTGTGATTTGTGATGATTTTTTTGATGCAAAGTGTTGTACTTTGTACTTGTGTAGGTTGTTTGCAAAAATCTTGATTTTTTATGAATTTAGCTTATTTTCATTAATATTTTCTATACTAGTCAATTATACCATCTTGTAACTTCTAATATTTTTTTATTACGTACCACTTTGAATTATTTCTAAAAATATTTTTTAACAAATCTGATCATAGTGTAGGATAGTGTAAGCATACTTGCTTTTGTACATTGCGACTTGATTTTCTCGACCATATTTACGCTTGAAATTATTTCAAGTATAACATTCACTAGCCAGTGTGTGGTCTCCTTTTCTATCCATCTACGAGTTAGGATCTTTATGCATGAAAGGGATGCTTGAGGGGTGCACCTTTTATTTAAACTTAGAATCACGTGCGTTCGCCGCATACTCTAAAAACCCCCTATATACAAGTTTTTTTTGTGAAATGAAGTAATATACATACAATTGCAACAATAAATATACAAGTGACAATATGTATACACAAAAAAACATCCATTCATATATAGTCATTAACATAAGTATACAAATATATTTTTGAACAAAAATCAACCCCTACAATATGTATAACAAAATATTCTAACTTTCATCAGCAAAGTCGTTTAAAAAAATTTCATCTCCTGGATGTAACTCATAAACATTTGATTCGGCAATATATGTCATTGTAGCCAATGCAATTATTGTCTCTAAGTCTACCATCAAATGATCAGTAAAATCATATGTCCACTTGTTGTTAGTCCCTTTTTGATACCAATATAAACCAATATCCACATTTGATGGACGGTCCATCAAGTCAATTCGATCCCTATACTCCACCCAGCGATTACCAAACATCCTCCGTATCCTATAAACCCTCCCAACAAACTAGCTTAGGGTGTAGAGCCTGTCGACAAGCCGACAATCGGGCACGCTCGAGAGGAAGGAGGAGATAGAGCTCCCGATCAGCCAGGGGTTGTCATCACCGCCACGCGCACATCAAACTGGAGCACGAGGTGGCAATCGAAGAAGAGCTCCGCGCAGGGGCCTCGAGACTCTCCAAAGGCGATGCAGAGGACCTTGGAACACTAAGGAAGCACAATGAACGCTCAACTTTCGAAACACAGCGACGAGCGAGCGCTTAGGCAAGCGAGACAACGGCGGCCGACTACAAGAGAAAACAAAAACCTAAGATGGGAGGCAAAATGAGCTCAACGAATCCTTTCAAAACCCTAACACTGCCTTTTTGCCCGATATTACCCTGATAGCTAACGAAAATCGTTCATCCTAGTTTCATCTAATATGAAAACTTATGCTATGTAGTATAGTAACACTACCATACAAGTACAACTACTATATACTTTATAAAGGCCCTCCATATATGTACGTAATTACAAGATATAATATGTATACTATATGTATACGTAATACAGCAAGGTTCAAATCAATACCCCTCCTGTGCACTCATGTATACTCGTACATGTTTAGTACGATGCACCCCCCGAGAAGGGATGAATGTACAACACATGGGTTCTCCACCACCCTCTGTGTTATTACCATGCATACATGTCACCTAAATTTCTACTTGTTTGGAAAAAAGCGTAGCTAAAGATGGGCTATGGATGATCGTTAGGAATATGCCTATCATTCTCCTTGGGGGGCAAGGTAGATGTATTACTAGCTAATGAATGCACTAGAAGAAATGTGGGATTCTATAACTAGAAGTATACCACTCAAACTAGTCCGTAATGACTATCATTAAACATTACTGACTAGTTGGAGTCGTATTCTTGTTAGTAGTGGTAGAATCCCACATTTCTTCAATTGATGTTATCACAGATGTTCTGAGGAGGCATACATGTATATCTTTTTGTGTAAGCAACTCAAATAGCGTTCTAGATTACTCTTGCATCTCCATCACATATTTTCCTATAGCTACCCTAAACTAAATTTGTCTAAGAGCATATCCACCACCAACTTTGAATTGCACATCCAAAAATTAAAGGGCATATCATGTAGTTTTCCATCACACAATTAGACTCAGGGAATAGTGAAGTGAGCCAGTCACAAGTCACTGACCACCTAATCCATGGAATGTGCAATTATGATGTACAATTAAGAAGAGGAAATAGACTAGTTTGAGTCATTCTGAAGGCCCTGAAATGGGTTGTTGCCGTATTCTGCGTCTCCCTCTAAATAAATTGTTGACTGACCATACACATACACATGGCCATTTCCCCAGAGCCAGAGAGCTATCCAGAGTGCCGGTGGTGATGCTCAAATTTTTTGAATTTGCAGGGATCTGGGTGTTGGACCTTACTGTGGCACCCAGTGAGTCCTCTCTAGCTTTTTCATGCATCCAAGCTCCCTCCTGGTTATACATCTGTACAGTACCGGTCCCTTCTCTAAACGAGCTTTTTGTTACTCCGTTATTTTTCTCTGTGTCGTTTCTCAGTGGGCAGGGTGGGAGCAGCTAATTTGTCGGGAGCTTGTGACGCTGTTGCCGCTCGTGGGCTCCCTCGATACCTGTTAGCAAGAGGAGCTGAGGAGGGGGCCATTTTCAGGTGCTGAGGACCAATCCTTATTTTCTCTGTGTATGTGATTCCTTTGTCCCTTTCACGTAATTACATCGTCAGTTCCTGAGTTCCCTGTCACGAAAGTAAGTAATCCTGCCGTGTATTGTACTGTACGTACAGATTTAGTATTTCAGATAGATATACACATGGGACATGATATGAAATCACCTAAACTTCGATCTCGCTGGCATTAGGGTACGTTTAAGGTGAGGAGATGCTGAGCTTTAGTGCTGCTACCTGCATTCGATCGATGTGGAGTTGTTTTGAACTTACTTCTGGCAATTTTAGCTAGATATGTACCCAGGGCTATATACGTACCTAGCCTGCTGAGAACCCCGCCAACTTGAGGAGCCAGGGAGAGGGAGATTGAGAGCCTCTCGTAGCTCTTGCTGTATATGCGACAGCGGGGACAAAGGCTCAGTCTCGTAGTGTAGATGCTTGAGTGCTCGCCATGTTTACAGTAGTAAAGACCTCCTTGTGGGGATTTTGCAGCTAGGTTGATGGCGGTCTTGACGACGAGCCTTTGCTGGAGATTTGTTAGTCCCAGTAAGTAGTTCTGTTGGATTGTTACATGGGGAAACGAGCTTGTCACAGATTTTCTAGGGTATAGCGTACCACCAACTTTCGTTCTCTAGAGGCCTGCACTGGAGATGACGCAGCTTCATCGACGATCTTGGTTTCCTCGAAGTTTGCTAGACTGTGCATACCGGCCAGTGGTATCTACTTCACCTCTGCTACTGACGGCCAGCGGCTTATGCCGACTTGAGCTGGGTTTATGTACATTAGATCCTCATTGCAGGTGCCACAACTTCCACCAGCTTCTGAGACCCTTGGAAAGGCTCTGGAAATCACTGGTGTTGTTTTGTGAGCCTGGATGATTATATATGTGCACGCACGTTTGCAAGGTTGTCCTAGTGTATTATTACGGTTGCTTAGACACTTACTTAGGATCATACACTATGTAAGCCGTACGTTTGTTAGGGGAGCAACTCAAGAAACGTGACAGCTTGTTAATTAAACTACATTTAGGAACCGTTTAGCAATGTTCTTACATATAGCTACTCCCTTAACATTGCTAACAAACGCTGCAATCAGTGTATGATCCTAGTAGCGAGAAGCTTTCCACTTCTGCTGCTGAATTGAGATTTGAAAATGACATTACAGCTGGATTGTTACACGAAAGCCTTGAAAAAAGATGGAAATAGATCGATCGAGCATAGATACTTTCCATGCTGCCCAGTAAGTAGTAGTTCTAGTTGTTGGATTGAATTTACATGTAGAAATGAGCTTGTCACAGATTTTCTAGTAGAGAACCAACTGCACGATACATTTAATTTGAGCTGATGCAGCTCTACAAGTCTGCTATGTGCATACAGCTACTTCAAATCTGTAACTGGCTGCCAGCGGCTTAATTATGAGCTTGGCCAGGCTCAGATCCGTTCATTTGCGTTCCTCACGAGTTGACAAAAGCCCTGAGAGTCAAATTGAGTTCTAAAGAATTAGAGAAATAGTCTAGCTAGCCTGAACTGGCAGGCGAGGCATGGAATCTAGAGGGAGAGAGGGAGAGACGCAATGGACATGTCTTGATTGATCAAGGAGCTGTGTTGGGTTGAGCGTGAGGGAGAACGGTGACAATCTCCATGGGGTACTTAGCAATGGACGTCGCCCAGCAATTGGTGGAAGGGCTATGCAGGTGCGACGATCGGAGCGATTTCCAAACGGCGCTGTTGCACTTCAATCCGGATCCCAGCGCAATTTGCCACACGGTGTCGCCCCGCTTGACTCGGTCCTTGGCCTCCAGGTAGGCCAGCACATACCACACACTGCTGCTGGAGGTGTTGCCGAAGCGGTGCAGCGTCATGCGCGACGGCTCCATGTCCCAGTCGTCCAGCGCCAGCTTCTCGGCCACGCCGTCGAGAATCGCTCGGCCGCCCGGGTGCACCACAAAGTGCGAGACGGCCTTGGTGAAGTTGGGCACGTAGGGCTTGATGTCCTGCCCTTTGCTGCACCTTCTCGACACGTAGTTGATTGCGAATTTGGTTTTTTCGCTCCAGGGCAAGATTTTCGGTGCCAGCGTGGTGATGTTGTCCTTGAGCACTGCGCCTGCCGCCCTCATGAGGTCCCTGGACAGCGAAACTCCGATGTTTCCAGCCTCGTCTTGCTCCGAGCGCACACAGTTGTAGCTCGCATCGTCGGCTCCGCCGTGCGTGCGTACAAGGTGTTGCAACTCATACTTGGCTCTCCATCTGTCCCCTGCAGGCAGTGACTCATGTCGTCAACACGAAAGCTCTTACTTTGTTTCATTCCATTGGAATTACTTAATATTCATTTTTATTGCCGTACGTATCTGACTGCGCTTTTTCCAATTCTGTTTCTAAAGACTCCAGATGTTCTTACGTCATAAGTACATGATTATACAAAAGATTATAAAACGTTTGGAACAATGCATGCATGCAGCATCATATTAATACTGAACTCGTGAGAAACCGGAGTCTTATAAATTAAGATATAACAATTTTATTCTGTTTTCTGGCAGCTAGTAACCTTTCAAGATATCCGTTAATGTAGGCAGTCTAATGCTTCTTTGAGATGAAGAGTACTATGCATTGTTAAGTGTCTGAGTGCTAGACTCTGTACTTAAATCTCAGACAGTTATCAATTTGCAAGGGACTTACTACAAGTACTAACTCTTCATGTTCACATCATGCTTGGGGAATGGAATTAGAGAAATCGTGCAAAGGTGGAAAAGGAAGCCTACAAAAAAGGAAACATAGAGTCACACCCTCTCATCAATGATCTTCCTATACAATGAGGCAATCCTTTGATTCTTATTTGACGAGGGCTGGTGGAGAAAGCTATTGGTTCTTTTTCTCAATTCACCCGTGACTCACACTGCCACCTGCTGTTGTAGTTTCACAACTTAAAATCCTACTGTAGAAAATTAAGAAAAGGGCTACGTAATTTTCTAGAATGTGGGCGACCGTGAAAGGCAAGAAAAACTGGGGCCCTTCTCTATTGCTGGATTGGAGCCGAATTTTGAACTTGCCATGGCATATAACAAGTAGTATTCACCTAACTTTACGGACGTCAAGAAACTTGGTCATGTTGAGGATGTACAGTACATTAATTTATTCAGAACGAGTTTGCGGAGAAAGGTGAGCGTGATCGAGGTTACCTCGACGATTGGAGAGGAGCACTGCCGAAGCGCCAGTGCGGAAGAGGCAATTCCCAACCAGCATAGAGCGTTGGTCTCCAGGGTAACCCAGCATGGCGCTGATGACCTCGGTGGAAAGCACAAGCGCATACGAGTTCCGCCGTGCCTGCAGCAGCCGTCGTGATAAGTCGACACCGAGCAGGCCAGCGCTGCACCCCATGCCACCCAAGTTGAATACCTCGATGTCCTTGCTCATCCTGTAGCGGTTCACCAGCATGGCGGAGAGCGAGGGCACGGGACTGTACATGCTGCAGTTCACCACCAGGATGCTCACGTCCTTGGGCTTCACTGTGCTACGCGCAAAGATCTCGTCGGCCACACCGAACAGGACCTGCTGCGCTTCCGCGTGACAGGTTTTGAGCGATCGGTCTATGGGGTGACACAGGGTGGACGGGGGACAGTAGGTCTCGTCGCCCAGCCCGGACAGAGCCAACACCTTCTCCTGAAACTCCAAGCTCCTGTCCGAGAAGAGCCCCGATTCATGCGCCCTCTCCATGTATTTTTGTTTGGTGACCCTGGTGGAGTCGTCCGGTTTGAAGCATGCAAAGTCCAGAAGAAGCAAGGGCCCTGGGGTGAACAGGAAGTAGTACAAGTATGCCACACATGCCACCCCCGCAGCCATCACGCACAGCCAAACGGTGTTGCTGTCCACATCGATGACGACGTTGCCGACGTTTGCTTCCAGGCCATGCAGTTTGTCATAGACAGTGGAGATTTTTTGCACAGCCACTACAAAAAGCACCGGGAAAATGGCCCTTGTCTTGAAATATTCATACGCTTGTCCCAGCGATCCGCTTGGTGGTTTCGTGACCTCATGCTGCCCGTCGCCATTCGGGGAGCTTTCCTTGGCGACCATGATTGGACTCAGCGTACAAAACTCAGGCTCGAAGAAGATCGAATTTTGGAAGCCCTTGAGTGGGCTCCAGAAAGAGAATTTTCTGCAGATCGAGTACCCCCCCTATCATGTCAGCAGGAACTCCATTGACCCTGAACTAGCTAGCAATGAATTCGTACAAGCTCGAAGAAACAGCCTGACTCCTGGATTGTACTTACAAGTTCACATACATAATCCTATGATCTATCAGTTGCATGTATGCAGCCAACATGCAGAATCGGCACTCAACAATATTGTTTTTCTGAAAGAAAAATGAAGAGCTACTGGTTCAAACCTTGAATGAAATTTCGAACAGATACATACACGCACTACTAGGAAATGTGTCGCTTTTCACTTACTATAAATGAAAAAGAAATTAAACCACGCCAGATAAATGGGTTGTGTCAATGTTGGTGAGTAATTTTAGTCGCAAAAAGACAGAAATATAGATATAATATTCCGGTCCTTTTCACTGTTCCCACAAAGTGAGGTATGAAAAAAAGACAGATCTGCTACTAGTGACGTGTAGTGGAAGACATGCAATACCTTTGACAAGCTGGAAATGGCCGGAAAGGGGTGAGCCGAAAACAGAGTAGTGTCGCATGCACTCGGAGGCAGCAAGCCAGAGGCTTAACTGGCTGCGTCCACTCAGACAATGGACCTGCATTTCCGAGCGGGCACTGGCATGGCATACAGATCACGAGCTAGCTAGCTAGCAAAGGATGAGGACTGTGAGCGTTTGGACTTCGGAACAGGCATATATATATGTCTTCATGCTACTCACATGATCGATCTTCAGTATTTGTACTCACGAGCTAGACTGAGGCCATAACAATCATATTAAATGAATCTGAGACCCTGTTAACCGCCTGGCTCTGAAAGCTACGGCAATCACGCTGCTGGAAATCGACCGGTGCCGTCTAGTCTGACGCCATTTATGGGCGCCGTTCGGACTCTCTTTCTAAGTCAGATCAATGCCGATCCCGGACGATGCTAATCCGTGAGAGATATATCGAGGCCGGTACTGGCATGCACCAGGCAGTGACAATGACATTCAAGACCGATCGAGGCCGTAAGTTGCTTCTAAATACGTACAGTTACTTGTTGCTTCTAAGCACAGACTACGTACTCCTTACTCTTGTACGTACTAAGTTACTCTAAGCATGCTTTACTGAAGCAACACCGTAAGGTTCCTGAGCTCAAATCTGCCACCTTAAGCTAAGTTATTATATATATTATGCATCCCATGTGGGAATTTATGAATATTATGCTCAAGGTTACTTAGCCAGAACTTACGCGGGAGTGAAGTTCTTTATTCGTTCATCTTTCGTTGTCCAGACTCCAGAGTCGTCCTGGTTTCGTTTTCACCAGCCTCCTCTGTTTGGGTAAGAGCATCATTCTCCTGCGGCCAGCACTGTCCAGGCCCAGAGTTGAAAAATGGCCATTTTCAATGTCCTACAGTCAGTGAGGGAAACGGTCCAGCAAGGCTTTAATTCACAAAATGGTCCTCACCCAAATTTGAAGTGCCCTTTTCAGATATCCAACTCACTGCATGGTGGAAGGGTGCTAAGCTTAGGTGGCACAGATGGAGTAGGAGGGGAGCGACTTGCACGAGCAAAAATGCCAAGACCAATGGGCCAGACTACCTCTTGCTTGCCAAGTTCTCTAAATGTTGAGAGATTGTGCCCTTTGCAACATGCCTGTGTGGAGACCACATTTAACCAAACTGCAAGAGAAGCTTTAAGATTACGGTGTTTGGGGTTTGGCCTAGCTAATCACTTGCAATGGATTTTTGACTTTTCAAGTAAGTCTTGTAAGCAAGCTCGGCTAGTCGTGTAGTCTCTGGCTTAGATTTACTTGAATGGCTTGTTTATACTATTCAACCATGTAGCTCCTTGAAAACGATGGTGGGGCAGAGACAATAACTAAAGTGATATATAAAATTATATAATAACGCAGAGAAATTATGTGTTTGTACAAGATCATAACGTAGGAGCTCGCACGGCCTGCTTTGATCAAGCTTTCAGGTGCTACAGTAGTAAACGCTGAATGCTTCGTCTGCAGAACGGAACTTACGGTTCTGTCAGTGGGCTAACTTTCAAATCTCAATCCACCATAGTTATAACTGAAGAAGTTACCTACCGCAGCCCGGGCACAGGAAAGTCAGTCTGCCATATGGTCAATTGGTCATTACAATCGAGGAGCAGTGCTTTTCCTATGTTTTTTTCTTGAAGCCTAATTGGCGACATAAAGTAAATTGGGGAAGAATATTTGGCCAAATCTTAAGCTTACAATCATATTCTCATAGAATTTCTATAAATTTTAATATTTTTCTCCACAAAATCTGGCTATCTTCACAAAATCTAGCTTTCTTCTCAAATTTATAGAGAAAACCTCGCAAAAAAACTCAAAATTTTTCATTTTTTTCTTAACTAAAGAGAAATGCCATATTTTGTAGATAAATCTTGCAAAATGTAGAAAAATAATAATAAATAAATAATAAAATAATTTTGTCAAGGAGGTCTTGATGAAGATAGAGTTGACGGAAATGGCTCATGGGGAAGTAAGAGCATTTCCACTAACACTCTGAATACTGCTCTGGCTATGGAAAAATGAATGAAACTAGGTTGGTGTTCAACAATTTATTTGGATAATCCACTATATACCAAGGCCCTCAAAGTCACTCAAACAAGTGTATCTTCTCTTTTTAATTGCACATCATGATTCTGGAGTCCATGTGTAGTGACTCGTGAGTGAAAACTATAATTTATACAAATTTTCAAATTTTAATGCTTTTAGATTCACTAAATAAATATCTAAAATTGTTTTTGGAAATATTATCATACGAAGAATTTGTAGAGATGATGGGCTACATTTTGTTTATTGAACAACACTTCATCAAACATATAGAAGGCACATATTATAACATATCTATGTTTTGTCCAATACCCCTTGGACTTTTAGGGGTTAAATAGGCCACACATCTAAACTCCACGTAGGAATCTGGGCTATTATTTGTTCTTCTTTGATTAACCCCCAAAAGACCACGACCATGTTTCTCTCTAAACACTCCAAAGCTGCCTAAAAATACCCCCTTTCATACAATGATAAATAGTTCTTGATCTAATACCTATTTTAATTGATTCAAACTAGGATAATTCAACCAACTTGAATTTATTAGCACCTACAAATTTTCAACCATTCAAGGTTCTTCAATAGTAAGATTATAACTATCAAAGTTGGTTGCACTTTTTTTTGGCTTATTGCCCCGAGTGTGAAACTTTTAGGAATGCCCAAAACGCAAAAAAAATCTTAGATTTGGTCAAATGAATTTGGCAAATGTGTATGTGGGAGTGTTAGCTCATTGTGTACAAAATTCAAATGCATAGCTCATTGTATGAAAAATTTCAAGAGCTGCTCGCATTTAAATTTTTCAACTTTGCATAATTGTATCTTTTAATCTATACGTCACCTACATACACCAATTACCATCCCATCTTCGTTACAAAGATTAGAATCCCCACAAAAAATCTCAAAAATTGAGGATTAATACTCAATCCACAAATAGGTGACCGAACTTGGCAAATTAGCCTTGGTCCTTTAGAAGTTGACGAACCCAAATTTTATGTAGTAATTTGGCTAATATCAGGAAAAATAAAAATCATTGTAAATTAGTCATATAACACCTTATTGTATGTTAACCCTTGAAGGACCATGAGGACGCATTGTGTCCAAGAATAATTTCATAACTTTAGTAACTTATTTCGATCATTCCGTAATTTTGACTAAATGTTAATTAAAATTTGTAAATGTCTGATAAGAAGCACAAAAATCCTTCAAGATGTTGATCGATGTGCCATGAAAAAACTAAAACATAAACGTAAGTGAATTTGGGACATGGTAGTTAGAGAGATTGATGACGTGGAGTGAGTTTTCACACTAGAGCTTCAAATTTTTTGAAATAAAAGTGTCATACTATATGTAAAACATTATGTGTAAAACATTTCTCATTCTTGGGTCGTTAATACTATAAAATAGTTTTTTAATGTTTAAATATATTTTAAATTAGAATCTTTGGGAGTATATTCAACATAATTATTTTATATTTTGGGAATAATTTGGAGTATTCCAACAATGTTTTTGAAAATTTACATATTCTATGCAATGTAACAATTATTAATGATCACAAACACCAACTCAACTAGTCACCAACAAGTCACTTCACCAAACATCAATTTTTCGAAATCAATCATTGTTGTTGTGTGTAGTTTCAGAACACCATTTTTGTTGTGAGCACCAAGATACAGTACATTTTTGTATGCCCCCAAAATTGCCAATCATGGTTTTATAATTTATGATAATGTTTACAGTGAGTGATTTGTTGATTTTGCTCAAAAACTCAGTAAAAAACTCATGATCAAACCTTATAATCATGTATACAGTATATGGTAGATTGTCCTAAAAATTGATAATTATACAATTTCACAACTAAGTCCTCTTTGAACTTCAACCATAAAAAGCTATATTTGCCATATTGAGACATTTTGAAGCTTTTGAGACGGAATGCTAGTTATCTAAAAATCCATTTTAAAACTAGTAATAGAAACCAAAAAGGTATAATGCTCAAGTAGTGATTCTATAATGAAATCTTAAAGGTTGATGTTCTTACCTATTTATAAAAAAATACTAGTAAAGAGATAAAACGATTCATCGTCGAGTCAAAGTCTTAATATAACGAATATCGCCTACAGTGAAGTTTTCTACATGAACACCAATTTGAGAGATACCTAAAAAGATCACAACTAGTCATAAAATTTTAGAGATGAGCATGGTCCTCTAGGGATTAACGTCAGTTTCAACACTTGTGTGTCAAAATAGTTTAATTTTAGAATTCACATTGTATGAAATGTCATAATTTTTAAATTTTTAAAAAAAATGGAAATTTTACTGATTTTGGCGCTTTAGATTACACAAAGAACCAAAAAACATCTAAATAAGATTTTCTAAGATTTTCAGAAATAGTTGTACAAATTTTCCATACTTTACACATACTCTGATTTTCGTCTAATTACTTACGAAACTGCCTTTTAATGTAGGGTAGTAATTCGTGCAGCAATCCTGTTAATGTACTCTTGACATCAGACGTGTGCTGACGTCATCGTTCTCAACACACATACAGACAGTGTGATCTCTGTCTGGCTGCTCTGGCACGAGAACCCAGTCCCACGGAGGCACGGACTGCAAGTGTAAATCAGTAACAACACTGACAATTAATGTCCATGATGTCCTACTCTCCTACACTTCCCTGTAAGTTAATTAATGTTTGCCTGGAGTGAGGAAGTCAGTCAGTCAAGTCCGAATGTCCGATCAGTGCGGCCTGAGTTTGTAAGGAAAGCCAGTGAGAGGCTGAGAGCTTCGCCAACTGAATAAGAAGAAGAAGAATATGAGACATTGATATTATTTATTTATAGAGTTTGTCAAGAAGAAATAGATTTCAACACAAGTTGAAACATAATTTTTGGATGAAGAATGAATTAGTTATAAATTTTCAAAGTTGAAGCTTAACACATCCCATTCACGTCACATAGGTAGAGTTGTTTCTGTCCAAAAAAGATTTGTATTGCACACACTAAAGATGCTTAAATCAACAACAACGAATCCATAACCACACTTACGTATACTAAAATCAACAAGAGAGAACCCATTACCAACTGTAATTCATGCTACAACCAACATCATTGCACCATTGATTGCGGAAAATGCCCCTAGCTGTTGGTTTAAGGCGCCAGTTGGGAATGGGGTAACCATCTTACTACCAATGAAAACTGAGGAATGAAATCGCGCCAAGCACATAGGCTGTATCATTGTTCATTTAAGGTGAGATGTCCTAAAACCACCAACTTAAGAAATATGGCCTCATTTTAACAAGTTTATTTATGAGAAATATTTTTAGTCATTTTGAAGAAGATTTCTCATGGAATGTCCAAATTTTTGCAATTTAATTCTCAATATTCAAATTGATACAAATTTTCAAAGTGAAAAGAACTTCGTGACCCAAATTAAACCTTTAGGTTTCCCCATGTTCACACCATGTGGTACTAATTTTCACTCATAATGATCCCCAAAACCACTAGCTACTTCTTCGCAATGCTTGGCATGTCATTGGTTTTATTACATTGAATAGTGAAATTGGTGGTTTTGAGTCTCAATTGTAGTGGCCCCAAGAGAACTCTAAGTGACATAATTGGAGGAGGTAGTGGTTTTAGAACATCCTACCTTACACCAAGCCCTTGCCGCACTTGCATTTGCATTCCCGAAATGGAGGAAGGTGAATCCAAAAAACCAAAAACATATTCAAAGCCTTAACCCCTAACCCCCCAACCATGCATATTTTGCATGATGTACGGATTTGAAGTCCGTTTTCTCATCCATCTTGCACTTTCTGCAGTGTGGAATTTTTATTGAAAATTTTATGGGAAGTTAGCTTTGTGCATGTGTGATCCGATTGGAAAGGAGATGATTTGTGAAATTTTTATGCATCATTTCATGTTGTGGTGTTCCACACATAATTTCAAAGATTTTAGTCTAAAAGTGCTCTTGAAAAAGTCAACTACTAACATTAAGCAATCAAATATCTTCAAAAATCACTACACTTAGAGTATTACATTTCAACCATTTACGACAAATTTCATTATTAGATTGTCAAAATCTTATTCGTAATCATATTACAAAAGAGTGTTAAATTTTAAGTTTGAAATTGAATACACAAATATTGGTGATAGCAATCGCAAATCTAACCGTATAGATAGAATCTAATATGTATAATGTACAACTTTTATTCATTCATCAACTTGAAAATATCCCTTTTAGTTGCATTTTATAATGCATCTTTGAAAAACTGCCAAATTTTAAAAGGGTGAGAACGTTTAGGGGTTAAGTTGTCTTTTTTTTGCAGCAACTATAGTTTAACCCTTAAAGGACCAATCAACCATATTGTGCTTGATTTTTGGTCAAAGGCCCCAAAAATCAAGTGTCTTAGCTTTATTGTAGTTGGTGTTTTCATTAGATGTTTAAGTTAAGTTATGATACATCTTTTGACCGTTGGGATTGGAGAATAAACTTCATTTGAAGCTTTTCGACCGTTGAGAACTTTGAATTTTGAGTGTCCAAAATACAAAGGGCTTTCTAAAGATGCTTCAATCATAAGTCTCTTTTAATTTCTTCATCTTCAATTTTTTACTCCATGCAAATATAACTTTTATCTACCTCAAATATAATTTTTGATATTAAATTTGACAAAAACATATTTATTTTGAATTTTTACCTTGTTTACATCATAAAATTTGTAAATATTCAAAATATCTTCCAATCATGTTGAAAATTTTGTCATACCTTCATAATGTCGATGATTATCTATGAAAATTTATAAATTATTCAATGTGATATTTAAAGTATGCAAATTATAGTGCTTTGACTTTTACAAAAGAGGTGAGGACCTTTAGGGGTTAAGCGTTGTGCAACTGCATTACAATGCCACAAGTACAACCATGCTTCCTTTTTGGTTGCGTTCCTTTTTGTGATGCAATAGAGTAATTTCTAATTGTGTGTTTTTTTATATTTCTTGGTTGACAACAAATTCCCTCAAATTTACCTGACGCACGCAGTAGCATTGATGCATGTGAATGGATATGTCCATTGAAGAGTGGTTTTGGTCACGAGAAGATCAAAATATAAACATGATATTTAGCCTCGGATCCACCACAATTGAAGACTTAAAATCTAAGCAACTGTTGAACCATAACTTCTTGTCAATCATAACTTAGGGCGGGCTTCCATGTATAGGTGGCTGGTCCGCAAAAAGTGAAAGCTCCACCAAAATGGGTGAACAAAGTAGGATCCAAGAGTATATTTTTCATTTCTATTGAAACAAGTGGAGTATGGATGATTCTGGAAACCTCATTTCTTGTCTTGTAGTGCCTTTCACCCAACCGATCTTCACATGAAAGCCTGCCCTTAGGGCCGACTTCAATGCAAGGGGGGCAATGGGTGGTCGGTCCACCAAAGGAGGAAGCTCCACCGATATGGGTGGAAATAGGAGGATTCTAGAGTATAAATTTCCTTTGTACCGAAATGGGTGGAGCATTGGTGGTTCTTGAGACCTCAATTCTTGTCTTCTAGTGCCTTCCACCCACCACCCACTCACATGGAAGTCCGCCCTTATTAGAGAGCCAGCCTGAGGATTAAGAAGTGTTTCTATCTGCAAGCTCTTTGAGTTTGACACGTACATCGTTGAAGTGGTGGAACTACTCCCTCTGTCCACCCATAAGTGTCTCCTGTAGCTGGTGTATGAAAATAAATGACATTTATCAATGTGCTACATCTATCAGAAATTCAATATTGACATTTAACAATGTGGTACAAACTTTGACTCAGTCCGCGATCATAACTTTCGCATACAGGATCCAAATGAGTGTTTGGGAAATAACTCTTTAAAGATATCCTATTAGATTCGTTTATTTACTTCAATCTATGGGTGACTTAACCCTTTCACGTACTGATTTTGAAGATGCGTTATAAAGTGTGTGATGAATAACAATAATGGAGTTGATGTACGACGTTAAATTGTAAATGCCAATGTGAAGATCACATGTTTCTTAATTAATTAATTAATTGTAATTGAATTTTCAAAATTTTCTTTTGAAATTCAATTTAAAATCCCAAATCAACAACAAAATTAAAAGTAAAATTTGTTGTAAAGAATGTGGAATAACATGCACTACGAGATGGTATCTTTTGCATTATTTGATTCTCCTATTTTCAAATAACTCTATTCTCTCTTTCTTTTTCAAAATCCTTTTATGAAGTATCAATAAGCCAACCCAAACTTTATGTAGCCATTTGGCTAAAATTAGCAAAAAAAATCACTGCTGAAGGGTGGTCGAACATAGTTTTGCAATAAGGGAATGAATTGACAATCATAATCTGCCATAAATTATGTATTCCAGAACACAGACCAGCGTCATAACATTCAATAGCCTTCAAAAGAGACTGCCTTTTAGTTTCATCCACCTTTATAAACAGAGTAACGAGTGATTTCTAATTGAATGAACTATTGAATCAAATAAACAATGAATGACAAAACACTGTTGAGTTGACAAAACACTATTGAGTTGAGAATCAATCAAATAAACAATGAAAAAACAATGTTGAATTGTGATTGAAAGTGCTTTCGATTACTGTGCACCATGGTTGCTTGCTCTTGCTTATTGCCACGTGCCCCCATAGCTACTGATTTGATGTGGAATATCCCACATCATTTCATCGGGGGGATGAAATGATGTGGGATACTCCACATCATTATGTTGGAGGAAGGCAATATTCACAAAAGCTACTGAATGTTATGATTCCAGGAGATTTTCAAGCGATGCATGGTACTGATGGTAAAATTGGATAAATTTACAATTTTTTTTACCAAATTCTTGTCTATCTACAAGAGCAAAGAAAATCTGAACTTTTGAAGTGATTTTCTTAGCCCCTAAACGTCAGAATGTCTAGAAAGTGGACGACTAACATATTCAAATCCATCTCACGTTCTCATCAATGCTTGGATGAAAGTCATTCAATTTTTTGGAGATTCTTCACCAAGTTGTTGTCTTATCTAACGACTGGATTTTGTCATACTTGATTACATATTTTTCTAAATTACAATTGTAAAAGTATGTCAAGTCATTGACCAAGCCAAAATTGCATTGAGTGTAGTTCAAAAATGGCTTTGCAAAAATGAGGTCATAGATTTAAGGCACACAAAAATTTCAAAGAATCACCACGTTTAAGAGTATCTTGTTTCAAATTTATTCCAACAAATTTTACTCAAAAAATATTAAAAATTTGTTTGTAATTGAATTTAGAAGGGATTTTAAATTTTGACTTTCAAATTTTATAATTAAATATGGGTGATAGTATTAGCTGTGAATCGAACCGTACGGATGGAGTCTAAAATTCAAACAGAAATTGGAACCGTCTATTGTAAGGCAAAAAATAGGATTTTTAGAGGTGCCTAAATTCAAACCTAAATATAATTTGGTGATATTTTATAAATAGCAATGAATCGGTTTAAACGTGTGGTATATAAAGAGTTTCAAATTGACATATAGCAAGTGCTAAGCAAATCAATAAAAATTTATTGGTGATTTTACAAATCCAACGTACTTTTTTTTGTATACACTTGTATTCATCACTAAATCAAAATTTAAGACCAATTATGTTTGTGTTTTAAAAAATCAACAATCATAAAACGAAAGAGGATGTCTTCATTGTGGATGCTAAACCCTACATCCAAGAAAAAAAATCCCAAAATTATATTCCAATATGAAGAAATACCACATAGAATATGGCATTGAATTTGTAGGTATTACTGTACTTGGATGATATTTGTGGTATTTTATGTTGTATTTTGAAGTATTCTAGGAGGTTTGCTTCTCCAAATCATGATCAGATTTTTGCAGTAGATATGTTGTGTTTACGTTCAAATCTAAACTTCTCTACATGAATGGCCATTCCCAATGGATCTTCTCTTATTTAGAGAAAACCAGTCACACGTGACCAAAATATGGTCACATCGGCTCTAGGTGACGACATTGTGGTCATTAATGTGTGGAAAACACAAATAACGGAAAATTTGTAAACAATTGAATCTTGAATTGTGAGGTTTGAAGTTGGAGATTTATGATACACATCTTTTTATTTATGATACACATCTTTTTTTCAAAAAGAAATTTCAGTATGGAGTTGTGCAAGTATCAAAATACCCATGAACAAAATGCAAAAATACTACAAAACTTGCTGCAAATACTTGATAATATAGTAAATACTAATTAATACTAATAAATACAACACATATACTCTTAGGGAGGTTATTAACATGTATTTAGTGTAACTACGTGCGTTAAGAGGGTATTTTGATGAGGGCTATCACATAAACGAAATATTTGAGGTATATTCTAGAATATTCTACTTATGTTTCAGATATATTCCTGATTTATTCCTTACTTGAATTTAAAGTATCCTATAACACCCAATTTGCTAATTTTGCACTTTGCCATATAATCATGCACTTGGCCCCCAAGCGCATTAAAAAATTGTTTGAAAAAATCTCTTAAAAACAATGATTTTTTTTTCTTTCTACAATTCATGACGTTGTAAAGAAACAATTATTTAATTTATTTTTTATCTTTATCTTTCCTTTTTCTTTATCTTGTTTTTTTTCCTTGTCTTCCTCCTTCTTTTTCTTCCAGTCTTGCACTTGTCTTCCTTTTTTTTCTTTCACTTTGCCATTTTTGGAGTTTAAATAATAATAATAAAAATTTAAATAAAAATCAGGGAGCAGGTTGAATCTAATACAGGCCTGGAAGACAATTTTTTTTAATTTTTTAATTTTTTTAAAATAAATTTAAAAAAAAATCCGGTTTTTTCGAGTAGGGAGGGTCCGTGCGCGCGGACCCTACTCTTTTTTTGACCCACTCTTCTTCCCTTTTTCCCCCTCTTTCCTATATAAACCCTCCCTCATTCTCCCTCTCTCACTCTTCCTTCGTCCTTAAGAAAAAGATAAAGATAAAAGATAAAGATAAAGATAAAAGATAAAGATAAAGATAAAAGATAAAAGATAAAAGATAAAAGATAAAAGATAAAGACAAGGATAAAAAATAAATTAAATAATTTTTTTTTAACAATGAAGACATTGTAGAAAGACAAAAATCCTTGTTTTTTTACAGATTTTTTCAAACAAATTTTTTAAAGCCAAGTTTGCGCATGAAATGAGTGTACTTGGCTAAGTGCAAAATTAGGGAATTGGGTGTTCTATATTATTTATAAAAATTTATAATTAGGTAGAATTTTTTCCTTCAATGAATGAAAATGACCTTAAAGTTTAACTCACGTGGTTTTCTACTTTTTGCATAGTAATCTCTCTGAGCATATACTATGCGGTCCAATCTTGATCAATCTACCAACTCCTTTCATATTTTAATGTATATATTTTTATCCTAAACCGTATGTGGATAAGTGACTATGACTTATAATTTTCACAATAATTATGTGCACGTGTGAGTCCATTTTTGACATGCAATATTGCAACGAAGAAGTGTTAATATAGATCATACCACAATCTTCGAATCCAAAGGCCCTACCTTACCGAGGTTTAAATGGTATTTATTTGATTAAGATATGCTGACATTTATTTGGTTAAATAATATTAATATCATATCTAATTTGAGCACATAGGGTTCTAATAACAATCACCAAAAAATTGTGGTTTTTCCACAACCACCCTGGGTACTAAAAAAGTTAACATGTAGAACAAGGCATTTCAATCAAAAATCAACATGAGTAAAAGGTTCTTGAAAATCTAAATTTAGATTTTGGCTACACCATGGTAATATCCACCAAACTTGTAATTGCAATAAACCATTCAATTTTCAAAGTTTTTCAAAAATTCATAGTGGAATAGAAACTAGACTTGGCAAGCTTCATCTCGTTAGTTGAGCTCAAATGCAATAGAACTCATTTTTATGGCACAAATTAGTTTAAGCGGGAGGAAGTAGAAAAATCCAAAATACACTACACAATGAACCATTTTTACGACTCTTTTTGTAGTTGGAGCCCCATGTAAAATCCAAAACTAGCTTTAATAGTCTGAATTTAACTTGAATAGGTGGCATGACCAAAAAAAATCTTTCAAAAAAATTGGATGGAATTGGAATTGAATAGTGAGATCCATTCATAAGTCCAATTTTTGATCTGGGTGGCGTTTAGGGGTTAAAGACTTATTGAAATTCACTACTTTCTTATATTCATATTGAAGGCAAGGTTCAGTTGGCATATAGGATTTGTTTGTCATCGTTAAATCATATATGTCTTTCAACATGACACTATCATATTTAAACTCTTGGGAGTTCAACTTAATAGTTTCTACTTGACATGTTAGTGACATAGATTCCGTGGATTTGCCCCAATGTTGTGGTCTTCAGTGACACACTGACCAACAATTAGGGTACGTGATATTGTTTGGGTCTTTGGGAGGCCTTACTGGACCTCGCTATAGGAGCTTGGCAATATATTCTAGGATTTAGATTCAAACAGGTCAATGCCCTTTCTAGGGCTATGGAAAACTTTAGAAAAATCTTGGTTCTATCTGGTCTCTTTTGTACTACAAAGTGGCCCGCTCTTGGCCGATTCTAACATATTGCAAGGTGACGGACGAGCTTGAAGGGCGAGCACGCTGACCAAACAATACGCTAGAATCGGCCAAAAGCAGGCCATTCTATGTCATTAAAAGCACTTCTGGATTATTTAAAGTTGATGCAGAATCTGCTCCCTTGACCGATTCTGCAGGCAAAATTGGCAATGTACTTTTGAAAACTATTTTGCATTATTAATTTGTCTCTGGAATGGCCAAATTATCCGCAAGTGCTTTTAACGTACTCTAGTTGATCAAGAGGTTAGGTCACTAGAAGAAAATGTGACGTCATTATAAAGTTTTTGTGCCGGTTCCAAATGATTCAAAGCTCGTTGATGTAAAAGTAATCTAAATATGATGTTTTAGATTGCTTATTTCCTTATACCCTTAATTAGACCAGAATATACCTCAAGCTGTATCTCCTATTCAAATTCCTATTTCTACCGCATAGAACTAATAGTGTCAACTTTGGGCATCTATAACTTTTACATTCTAACCTCAAAACCTATAAAAATTTGGCATCAATTTAGATACATTGTAGAAAGCATACATAAAAAATTTCAAGTCATTCTAAGATATTTTTCATCTGAAATGATTAATTTACCGAAACTTTATTTTATGTACTACTCCAACTTGAATTTGTTTTTCCCGGTTGCTAATGTAACCATAACTATTTGAGATTAAGTTGAAATGATATGGAATTTCTGCAGAGCATTGATAAAGAGAAAATTTCATTAAATTTCATAAACATATAACAAAGCCTACTTGAGATATAGTTGGCCAAACTCTATTGTCTTAATTAAAATCTGTAGAAAATATACATGCTCCTACTTTAGCACTTCATAAATGGCAATGGTCCAATTTTTTTTTTACCAATATAAGATATCACCCAAAACAAACCCTCAAAATCTCAACTAAAATTGATACTCCAATTGCACACAATACTCAAAATGCTCAATAATAAATAATGCTTTGTATTATAATGCTAAAAATCAACTACAATGAAGTGTACAAAGTGCAAACCCTACACCCACAACCTTTCAAGTGCGCCTCAACACCACTTAAAACCCAAGAGAGTCAAGACGTAACAAACCCCCCGTATATACCTTCAACGTAACCCTATGCCTTCGTGGCTATCCGCCTAAACCCTAACTTTCCACTAACTCTACCTATCACTCCATTCATTTAGTTAACAATCGAACTACATCTACACAACTTACTAGAATAAGAAATGAATGTATGCAACCTAGAATACCATCAAACACTACAACATAATTCAATCTCTGATAAATGTTTAGTTTTATATGATAAAAGGCTCACATCACGACAACGTTTTTTAAGGAGATGCTCAAGCAAAATCATTATGCATATGTGGAATTGGGCATTACTTGCATGGGCATCTCTCTCAATAGTACCACCTTTTCTACTAGTGGGTGGTCTTATCGTAAACCCATCATAAGTATATTCTATCTGGTTAGTGTGGTTTTTGCCTTCAAGTAATTTCTGCTCGGTTTCAATACGTCTCATTTTTTTAAAAATAAACTGAATATGACGTTTTGTATCAAAAATAACTAAATAATAAATAATAAAATATGCTGGGAGTTACTTGAAAAGGTCTACAATACTTTTTATTCATTTTGGTTGTATGTTAGAGCTAAACATGCTTGATAGTTACTAAACCACCATAGGGCTATTGTATTTGTTGTCATGTATGATACATCATTATGTTTAGAAACTCATGCGGTCAAACTTCCAAAAATAGTTTTAGATACTCATTTAATGTGTTTAGAAGCGTTTACTATTTAAATTATCACCAAAATTACAAATCCTATTTCAAAAATTTGAAAACTGGTATGATTGGTTAGAACTAGACATTCTATTCTAAAATTTATAAAGGCAAATTTTTCAAATGAGAGAACATTATTAGTTTTTCCGAAATAGTAAGTTTTATAACACAAGAACAATATTGAGGTCTTTGTTTTTGAAAAACTCCTTGGTGAACCTCAATACTACAAATGAAATGTATCAAATAGCACTAGAACAAGATCACTACATCCAATTTTGACAAAAGAAACCAAAACTTGAATAATGACATTTTCCAACCATGACAATCACTGCCGTTAGGGCTGCGATTAAAAAATGGTCGATCGGTCACTTAGGAGTTAAAGGAAGGAGTAGATTTTATGCGGCATAGTGGAGTTGCTTTTACAAGCTTGAGTATTATGTGCTTGAGATCCAATTTAACCCCTAAACGTCCCAGCGTCCACAAATTGAATCACGATTGGATTCAAAGTCTACTTACTTTTCCATACATTCTTGGATGACTTTCATCCAAGTCACCTTTGCAAGCCTATTAAATTATCTATCAATGAGAGTAAATATCTTGTGATGGGGAGACGTTGATAATATTGAAGAGGCCTCCAAATTAATGCAAATATGTCAAATTTGTTGGGTAGATTTCATGTATGCAATGATCCTTTCATGTACACCTACTGTACATCTGAGTCATGCTAATATCTATTTTTGAGGCTAGCATCCACTTGTGTTCAAAGGATTGGTACGGTTAAGGGTTAAGGGCCGCTTCACACTATGGCCGTCCAAGTTGAGAGGCCGTGGGATTGACAGTCCAAACTTTGTTGAGACTCCAAAGAAATCTACTGAAAATAGGCATAAAATATAGTTTTCATTTTCTATGAAAAGAAATCGACGTCCTCTCCACCATAGTGACGGGTCTTGCAAAATGTAGGACCCAAACTTCCTCTCGAGAGGCCGTCACCTTGGTCAAAAAGTGTTGCCATGTAAGCATTTTGAAGGTCCACGGCCTTTGGACTTTGGCCTCTAGTATGAAGGGTCGAGAGGCCAAAAGTCCAAAGGCCGTGGACCTTCAAAATGCTTACATGGCAACACTTTTACAAGTGCAATTTGATTGGTGGAAATCGACGGCCTCTCTACCTTCGGCCATAGTGTGAAGTGGTTCTAAAATGGGTGCTCTCTTCTTCTTGTGCTCAATTAGGCTATGTTTAGAGAATTCCCGTGCTTGTCATTCAAGGCTATTGTATGGGACCGGCCACTTGTCATCCAAGGCTATTATATGGTAGCCCCGTCTCTATATCCCCTGGTGGTCTTGAATGCGAGACTGTTCATGCCCCCCCCCCCCCCCCCCCCCCCAAATTCTGAAATTTCCATTTTGGGCACCTTCGGTGATTTTTTGGCAATTTTTTTTGCAATTTTGGGGCCTACGACCCCAAATTACCCTAGGGGCACCTATTTGGGAATAAAAAAACCATTGGAGGAGGGGGTTGTTTTTTAAGGTGGGCCCTGACAAGGACAAAAATAGGGGGCACTTTTGTCCCCATTCATTCATTCAAGACCACCGGGGGATTTAGTGACTTCCATGTGGTAGCCTGGTGCATCGATATCAGACACTACCAAATAGAATATTGATCGACCATGTGATATCCTCGGTGGCCAGCCTGTCAGGCCAAGACCGCCGAGGGACTCAGACAGTCGGTAAGGCGCGTTCTCCGAGTCTCCTACACATCCTAGTCACAAAGGCGGAAGCATTCATGCATCACCTTGCTAGCTCTGATCCTGCTTAATTGCCGGCTCGTGACAGCCCGGGCGTGGAAATCTTCCGACGTCGACCACCGACGACGACTGTCGATCGATCTCGCTGAGCTTAATGAGCTGAGCTGCAGATCGATCCCTCTCACACCGTGTCGGTCCTTAATTGAATGGCAGCAGGTTCAGAGTCAAAGGCCAAGGAGGTGGAGTTGGTGCCGGGCAGTAGCAGTACTACCAGTAGTGTCGGTAATGGCGAATTCGTAGCCGTGACCATAGCGGACGACGCAGATTCCGACAGCGGGGACGAGGAGGTGTTCTCCAGGACCCAGATCAAGAACCTCCTGTGGATCCAAACGTCGGAGCGCCACAGGAAGGCTCTGGAGTTTTGGAGTGGCCAGGACGCGCTGTGCACCAAGAGGGTGGATAGCAAGCGCAAGCAGAGCCTGGCGGTCAAGAACGAAGTGTATCAGTTGATCGGGTTTTACAGCGTGTTCCAGGGCGTGCTGCTCACCGCCGTTTCGCAGTCCAATCTGTTGCACTGCAACAACTGGTGGAGTGCTTTCTCCCTGTCTGCGCTTGCCTCGGCTGTGGCTTTGGGTGGCATCATCCAGAAGTTCCGCACCGTGTGGGCTCTCGAGACCACCATTCAATCCGAGAAGGAATCTCGCGAGGTCCGTTCACTAGTACTCCCTCCGTCCCAAAGTTATTGTCCAACTTGTTTGCTTGGTATTTCTTTAAGCCAATTTCATTGATCATATTGTAAGAAACATGATTAAAAAAGGTTCCAAATTATGTCACTAGAATGATTGAAGAACATTGCATGTGTTCATAGAAACCTAAATAAAGTTAGCCACAAGGAAGTATTTTTTTGACCTACTTAAAAAAGCACTTTCAAACATGACTTTCAAACATGACAATAATGTTGGGACGGAGGGAGTTACTCTCTCCATCCTTTACTTGCCTTCTTCCATTCAGCCTTCCTTTCTGACTGAATAGATTTATCATACCAGACTTAAAGTTATCCGTCAAAGTTTGAAGAAGATATCACGAATTTTGCTTTCTTTGTTCACTTTAAATAATTAAAAGGTATGGAAGATCTTGGTGGTTTATCATTGTTAAGTGTGTAAAGAGGTATGTAAGAACTTGGTGGTTTTCAAAAAAAAAATTAGCTCCTTTTTTTTTGCTTAATTTTTTTAAAAAACCACCAAGCTCTTACACATCTCTTACTCAATTATGAGTAAGAGATGTGTAATAATGATAAACCACCAAAATCTTCCACACCTTTTAACTATTTGGAGTGCACAAATAAGAGTAAAATCAAGCAAAATTCATTGAAGATTCTTCAAATTCAAAATGACTTTACGGATAACTCTAGTATCCCTTTCACTGACCCCTAGAGGTTCAGCAACCCCTTGCCAACCCTACTTAGAACCAGGATAACTGTTTTATCAAACAATTGAAGTGTAGTGTCTTTCTTTTTTCTCTTCTAAAATCATTTTGTCATTCTTTTGTGAGAAACAGAGTTATTATCGTTTAGGCATGCATGGTCTTGTGCATAGCCAAAGTACATGAAGTCTGTTCTTTAAGAAGAAAATGATCCTTGTCTTGCTTTCAGAGTAGATCTTTGAGGATAGTGGTAGTATAGAGGGTCCTACTGTGTTTATAACAAGGACAGTATAACTGCGGGGCTATGTCATAGTCTTGTTTACATTTGTTGTGAATTTTTAAACAAGTTTTGAAATTGAGTTTTCATTATTGGAGTACTACAAATATGTAGATAATATACACTACAAAGAGTACATGATAATGTATGTTTTACAAATAGTATAAGATAGTGTATGTTTTATTAGGATAATATATTGCATACAAAATTAAAATTTTCTTATCCTATTTTCTTAAAGGTATATTTTGAATCATCCTTAACCCCTAAATTTTTTTATATTTTGAATCGTCCTTAACCCCTAAACGCTCAAACGATCATTTTTTTTATCGTTGCCCATAACAAAATTACATGTTCTTGAAAAAATAAAAATATTTTAAATACTACATCAAGTTCACTTTCCAATGCAATTTGAATCATGTCAATCCATGTTAAACTCCACCTGTGAAAATTTTCAAAAGTGGATCACCTCTGTCAACATTGTCTTAGTGTTATAAAATTTGCTATTTGGGGAAAGCAATGATGTTCCCTCCATCATTTCTTTTGCTTTTTTTGAAGTTTACAATAGATAAACCAAATTTAACCAATCATGCTAAATTTGAAACTCTAAAAGTGAAAATTATAATTTATACAAAACTTCAAAGGTTAGTGCTTTTAAATTCATTAAAAAAAATCTAAAGTTATTTTAGGAAGTTTGACTGTACGGATAATTTGTAGAAACGATGCCCTACATTTTGTCTATTGAACGAAGTTTCATCAAACATATGGAAGGCACATATTATAACACATCTATGTTTTGTCCAATTCCCCTCGAGCTTTTAGGATAATGTGAAAATGGTATTCAACAAGAAGTGGACTTTTAAAGAGTGAAGTTGTCAAGTAGTCTTTGTACTAGACAAAGTACTCCATGGCCTCGGCTACAACATGTAGCGGATGCATGCTATCTCTGAGTGGCAAAGCGACGAGGTGCTAGCATGCACCCACTCCATGACGTGGAGAGCTCATGAATTACTCTATTCAACATAGCTTATGACACATGTCACGTATTAGTAAAGTCTTATTTGAAGGAGTTTACTGTAGAGAGTTGAGAATAGAAAGAGATGAGAAGGAGAACTTCCTCTAACACATTGAAGATTTGGAATACACTACAAAAAAAAAAAGTGCAAAGATGTTGTAAGTTCCTCTGTTCTTACAGTCAATCTGAAGCTGCCATAGCCGGTCCTGTTTTCCTGGAGTAGGCCAAAAGAAAGAAAAAATAAAAAATAACAAAGGTCAATGAGAGTGACCCTTCGCAAGGGACCCTTTTAAGTAATATTTTGATTGGACCCATGCTTGGGCACTCAGAGAGTTTGTGATGGTCTCTAAAGTACAAATGAGCCGATATTTGTTTGGTTACATAGGGAGTACAGGGACCGAGGCTTTGCAAGAGTGATTCTGATATATTCTTCTTTGCTGGCATTGCAGCTCTTTGTTACGCGAGGTCAGAAATTGCTGAGTGAGGGATCGGATTTCAAATTCCACATTCATGCTAGAGACGGCGTGAAACGGAAGACCACAAGTTCCAAGAAGCCGCTTGCATGGTCCATCGTGGCAGTGATTGTGGTCTTACTTCTATTCTCGGGCACTTTCCTCGCATCTATCCAACGGGTCTTGTGCAACCCTGGCCATTCCAAAGTGCCAGGATCTCCCTAGTAAACCACCAGCGACGTACCTCTTGTTCTTCCAAACCAACTTACTCGTAAGGCAAGGCATTAATTGTTTCCCTTCCAATTGATTCGGTATTAATTGCTTTGTTGGTCCATTAGACGTCATTCAAATGAATTTATCTCATTGAATACCAAAGCTCAATGCATATCGTGTGTCTATCTATATTTGGCTATATATGGAATGCATATACCAGTTATTCGCCAATGCATGGAAATGTCTCAGGGTCCTGGGTCACGAATTCTAGCTGTTGACAGTTGTTGCAGAGATTCATGAGTGTTTCATCATTCTTAGCAGAGTTTTTTCTCGGCATTAATTCTTGGCATGTCTCACTCCAGGTGTTGTTGAATTGTACTACGATGAAAACTCACATCATGAACGAGACAAACCAAACCTTCCAATTGAAGGAAGGGAATGCAGGGGCATTCCGTTTCCTGAGGGATTTGAATGCAAAAGGGAAAGATGGGTGCAAGTTTTCTATAAAGGTGGATCCGAATGCCACGTATCGAGAATACATGGTGGCAACTGGGAAGAAAGGGAAATCTATCATTATCACCTCTGACGATTTCAGTGAATATAAAGTCATCCAAATAGTCGAGGTTGCACTCCCACCGGGTGCCCGACAAGGAACTTCCGTGACTTACAAGTTGGAACGTAGCGAACCGAGAAACTTGCCGTGCTCGAATGCTCCGGTTCCATCAAGTGCGGAAGGTAAATCACCATCTCATGAAGCTGAATCGAAACCTGAAGCTGAAGCAGACCCTCCTGCAGGTTCATCAAGTGTTGGAGTTCAATCGAACCCTGCTGCAGGTTCATCAAGTACTGTTGGAGTTCAATCGAGCGCTCCTGCAGCAGGTTCATCAAGTGCTGGAGTTCAATCGAGCGCTCCTGCGGCGAGTTCATCAAGTGCAGGAGGTCGATCAAGTCAAAATGAACATGTTCCTTGGTACAGAAAGATGTTCCGACAGTCCAAATGAAGTGGCATGGTGTGCCAAACCAGAATCGGCGACATTTCAGTTGGAGAGCAGTGATAAATTGCTGGGGGTACGTGCGGTTGTTGGTGCGTGGACAGCTAGATCGAGGTTGGACTCTTTATTCTGTGATTGTACTTTCATCCAAAGTTTCTGATGACCCATTCTGCAAGGTAAATTTTGAAAATAATATACAATTTCTTGTTGCGGTATCATAGCCTTGTCTCTTCCTACTTTTGGCAAACGCATATATGTTGATGGAGTGCAAATTTCTTGCCGCACCCAAATGCGTTGAAGCAGCTTCTTGCATGCGTCAGGTAAAAATAAATAATAAAAATTTACAGTAGTTACCAAAAACTTACTTGATGAACGCAGATTCTCTGCTGCACTCTCGTGTGAATGGACCATGAGTAGTCTTACAGGATATATTGTCTGAAATATCTGGAGTGCGTGTTTGGGTTTTATCTGTTATCTGGGATGGTGATGACACGTCTGGTCAAATGTTGCGCTACTAGAGTCTAAAGGAACTTAAGGTAAAGGGACAGATACTCGCCCGGGTCCAAATGCCGTCCACTAGGCTTCTAGGCTAGGTCACACAAACTCACCCAGCCTGTTTCCTGAAAGTGTGCAAAAGTGCTCTAATTCCGTCCATGCCTGCAAAACTTATGTGCTTCTGATTGGTGCAGAAATGTTCTAATTTCATAATCCAACTGCTCATGTTAACCAAGACTCTATGATCGGTTAGCGGCCCCCCTAGGATTGAACACTCAAAAATTCATAGGAAATTATAGACTTACTCAAAAAATGAATTTTTTTTTGGGATGACTTTGCACTAGCTTTGCAGTCCATCCAAAAATTATAAACTTTTTCCACCACTATCCCAAGTGAGCAAACCTGAAATTTGGTCGGTTTCTGGGGCCTTTACCTTACTAGATGTTTGTTGAATCTTCTAACACCTGTAGATTAACATAAACTTTGACGACTAACCCATTTTGTACTACGGTAGTCTCCCATTCCTGTAACTTTCATCTGCGGACTGTATTTTACTATTATTGATTAAACAAAATAAAATGTGGATCTTGTCCCATTTTGAAGAGCATTCCAACACCCTCAAATATGTGTTATTACTGTATTGTATGAATAGAGTTATTTGTAAAGTCCCTCAAAACCCTTCTTTTTGACCTGTAATTTGGAAAGGACAGGATCGGCATGATCTCACTGCAGACCCAGAATAGAGTACTGGATAGATTGAAATTTTTACTCATACAAATTTGGAGGGAGGGAGAAGAATTGGGTAGTGGGGTGGGACCGTGAGGAGGAGTGGTATCAGCCAGCTCTGGTCCATGAAAAAAGGACAAAAGACCGGATGCCTTTACAAATAACTCTAATAAGTTATGAAGTTTTGCTTATAGTTTTTTTTAAAAGCTGTACACTTATTGTACACTTATTGTTCTTTTCAATTATTGTACATTTACTCAACTTCAGACATGGTTTTAGCGTACCCACATGATTGGAGCAGCTACTGGAATGGGCAAGGTAAGGAAACTGAGAAATTACCCTTATCTCCTGTTTGAAGGATATCACAAGTGGATAAACTTAGTTGGATAGTATAGTGTACATATTCAATGACAGAACGTGCATGCAATGCACATTTAGCATTTTTGTCAAAATCACTCTTTTTCAAAACATATTATAACTCATTAGTGATATTTTGAACTAGTTTTTCTTGACAAATGGTGAGATTGATGTATAAGAAATCTAAAGATACATTCTTTATTTGTTTAAAGGCTTTACATTTAGAAATATGAATACTTGAAAGTACCCTTTTGAACAAAAAACACAATGAACATGATGAAAGTTCAACAATGAATAATGATTTCTAATTTTTTTTGAAGATTCAACTCAAAGCCAATGTGTAATGTCTTATATAGATTACTATAATGATTTTGAATTTCTTCAAATCTTCCTTTACATGCTTAAAATGCCTAAATTCTAAAAGATGTCTATATGAAGATAAATTGCAATATAGAAAATATTTTTAAATAAAAAATTGCGGAAAGGAGTACAATAAGAAAAAATTTGTGTAGACAAAGCATTTGAAGGTTAATTTCCAAAAATTGCATTACAAAGTGCATTTGTGAAAAACAATGCATTGTGAGTGCATCAAAAATATTACAAATGCACAAAGTTCTCTAATCTATCAACTTATTTTTTTAAATCAAATTCCACATTTGTATTTTAAGGTATAAATATTAATTACTTTTCATAGTCCTATACGTTTATTTCCATCCAATGAGCATGAAAGGTCAGAAAAGGAACACAATAGTGTGCAACTACCCAAGTGAGACTAAGTGCTTACAAGAACATAGATAAGGAATGTTGTGCTAGAGCATTTATTCTCTCTTCCCTTCTAGGGAAGAGACTACGTTTCGTTTTCAAGGAGTTACATGACTGAAGAGTATAAAATAGCCATAAAAGTAAATCTAAGTAAACCTAGGGTAAATACTGAAGCAGAGACTACGCGACTTGCCGCTCTCTTTGACTCTGTTGGTTAGTGTTGGTTAGTAGTGCAGTCGGAATTCTCACCAAACCTTTCGATGCGGAAGCGTTTCGGAATTCTCACCAAACCCTTCGATGCGGAAGAGTTTCGGAAGCAGGCAGCGTTTCGGAAGCAGGGAGGGTTTCGGAAGCAGAGAGAGGGTTTCGAAAGCAGGGAGAGAGTTTCGAAAGCAAGGAGAGTTTGGGAAGCAGGAAGAGTTCCATTTTAAGTCGAGGTATCATGCATCACCATTTCTTTCTCTTTAATTTTTCGATCAGCTTGTGGTAGGGCTATCAGCTATTCATGAATTGTTTGTATGTGATTTTTTTGTCCCCCTTCCAGCCAGGTTACTTGCAAAAATTGCTGCCTGAAAATGCTCCAGAGGATTCCGAATCACTCGACGCTATTTTAACCGGTACTTGGCTTTAGTTGAACCGCTTTAAACCCTAAAATACCTTGAAGAAGGACGGTCTCATGTTTTATTTATTTTTATAGCAGGTTTTCTTTGATGTTGAGGCCGAGGAGTCTGAATGTGAGGTTGAATGTGAAGGTTGAATGTTCATACATCATAGTTTGGTTGTGTGAACGGCTTGTTTGTAGTCTGATTGTTTAAACATCAAGAGAGGTAGTTGTTGTTTGCAAATTTTGGAAGCGTTTCAATAAACTTACTCATTGGAGCGAAAGCGAAGTGATTGTATTTGCAAATTTGGTACGGTGTTCTCTCAGTGTGTAGTTCAAATTCTAACATGTTCTCGGGGAGCTCGTTTCGTGTGCAGCATTGAAGAATTTGATGGAACAGTTTTGGAATTCGTGTTGTGACTTATGATGTGGCCGTGATGTATGCCATATTTGCATGCTATTTTTCAACCAGAGCCAGATCTAGAGGTGAGTTGTTGGTTTCACTTTCATTCATGGGATCATGTTTTAGGTTAGTTGTTGCATTTCAATTAGTTGTATATTGCAATGGTGGAGTGTTCTGGAATCTTGATGTTTGTTGCACTTGGTGTTGAGCGAGCCGAATGCCTAGGTGTTTTAACTTTTGGTATGTATCATGGAGTTTTGTGATGATGGAGTTAGTGTTATATAGTGGCTGTGTGTTATAGTGTACTCCCTCTGTTCCATAATGGCTGGCACGTAGGTTCTCTGAAATCTACCTCAAGAGGTAGATTTCAGAGAACCTACGTGCCAGCCATTATGGAACAGAGGGAGTATATAGCAAGTCAAAGTCGATTTGAACTATAGCTTCTATATATGTGTACTAACTTTGGCAATTTGCCCAAAAGTGAAAACAACAACGGTTGTGAAAACAAAAATATACCTTCATATATATACCATCATATTCATATCATCGTATTTTATCATTCTTTAGTTATTCATTGCATTTTCATTGCATTTTTACAGTACCTATTTACTTATTGCGTTTTAACCTCTAAACCTCACAATGTTTAGTTCTGGACGATTAACGGATTCAAATTCACTCCACGTTCTCAATTATGTTTGGATGAAAGTCATCCAATTTTTTGGACATATTTCATCAAGTTGTTGTCCTATTCAATGGTTGGATTTGATGGTACTAGAGCACATATTTTTCTAAAATTACAAATGTAGAAGTATGTCATGTTGATGAAGCCAAAATTGATTGATTGTAGTTTAAAAGTGGCTTTACAAAAATGAGGTCGTAAATTTTAGGAACACAAAAATTTCAAAGAATCACCACATTTAAGGTATCTCATTTCAAATTCATTCCAAAAAAATTTACTCTTAACATGTTGAAATCTTGTTTGTAATCAAATTTTAGAAGGAATTTTTAATTTTAACTTTCAAATTTTATAATTAAATATTGGCAATAGTATTGGTAAGTAAAAACACATGTTTGAGTGCACAAATTCCTACAAGTTACATAGTTGGATAGTAAAAACATTTGGAGTTTCTGTTTCTAAGGCAGAGACTACGCGACTAGCCGCTTGTTTGGTGTAAATAATGTACACATGCTTATATGATGTTGAGTTATGTATATGAGTTATATACACGTTTTTAATGACATTCCAACAGAGTTATCGTGCAACTCAACAAATATCAACTTGTTTCAACTTTCTATATAGAAAAACATTTCAAAATGTAAAATTTTCTATAAACGTCAGGTCTTGGCCTTTGGCCACAAAGATGCTTACATTAGAGAGTTTTTGAGCCCACCTAACAAATGCCCCTGATGGAGCTTGTATGGGGTACTCTGGTTTTGATTTAAATTGGTACTTTCAAATGCGAAGGACGGGAACATTTCTCCTATTTTCGCCTATGTACTCTGTAGCATGGTACTGTGAGCCAGAGGATGGTGGAGGCAGTTGATTGGTGAGTCATACTAGTTCATGAAGGACAAGGGAAGTGAACAAGATAGGAAAAGTCTAATAAAATTCAATGGCACCTTGGAAAAAGGACCATAAGGGTCTCTGAGTTCTTGAATATTATAATGTGCATAACAATGATGGAATTCTTTTTATCAAAAAAAAGAGACTTGTTTCTAGCAAAGATACCATCCCTTCTTGCCATGTGTTAAGGAGAGGAACATAAATATACTAATACATTCATATGCTTGGATGTGCTATCATTTTTACCAATATTCTAAAACCCATGTTTGATTATTCTCTTTTTAAATTCCTTTTAAAGCCACAAATTAGTAATTACACAAAGACAAAATGTCTATCACACAATGTACAGTTGGGTACAACATGCTTACAAATTTTTCAATCACTTTTCACCAGAAAGTTCAACAATCATTAGGAAGCTCTAGCGTGCTAAAAAATGAACCGATTTTGAAACCACAAATTGCATTGAATTGGAATTGCAATGAAGCGTGCTTCAACTTCATGATAAGTGAACAAAGAATAATTTAAAATCATACAACAATTTAGATTTCTTTTATACACTCTCTATCATTTCATAGTGAACTTTTGGAAGATAGTCAAAGATTTTTTGCATTTAAGTATAGAATAAGTAAGAAATCATACAAGTAGTTCAAGCGATGTGGGATCAAGTATCTCTAAAGCAATTTTGAAGGTTCATTTCTAAAATGTACCATTAAATACAAGTTGTAATTTTCATAAATGGTGGTAGCACTAAATGGTAGATAGTATATAGAAAACATCAGATTTTTTGTATGATTTTCAATTACATATGTGTATTTGTATTGATGATAAAGTAGACTTTAGTGTGATTCCAATGCAATTTGAAAATTGAAATTCCATTCATTTTTTAGCATACGCGGGCCTTCCAAAGTTCCCACAAATCTCAACTGGATTCAAAAATTCGTAACTATCTTGTACTCGACTGTACATGGTTAATCATGGTAGTTGACTATAAAGTACATTGTAAACTATATGTGTTAATTTTGTGCTTTCATTTTGTCTTTAGAAGGGTTGAGTAGGACTCTCATTGCACTCCCTCCTTAACCTTTAAACCTCAGACCCATGACCATAGAATCAAGTTGTACCTATCACACTCAGTTTTACTACTATAAATAAGATAAAAATTCAAATCTATAATTTTAGTAGACAAAGCCATATATCTACTACAAACTATAATCTTTTTCACAAATTTTGGTGTAAGTTTGAAATTACTATGATTTTTGAAGTCATTGTAAAGAAAATTCATATCAATTACAAAATATACTAAATTTTTTTAATTTTTTAACCAAAGGTATAAATTACAATGAAGAAAAGAACAGTAAATGAAAACTATCAATGTATCTAAATTTAGAAAATGGTTACACCATAGTAATACCCACTAAACTTGTAACTCTAATAAAACACTCAATTTAAAAAAAAATTCAAGAATTTAAAGTAGAGTAGAAATTAGACTTGGTAAACTTCATTTTGTTAATTAGGCTCAAATCCAATAGAACTCAATTTCATGGTCTAAATTTTACTATAAGCAAGAAAACAAAAATAATCCAAAATAAACTACATGTTCAATTTTACAACTCTTTTTGTAATTTGGACCCCATGTAAATTTCAAAAATAGTATGAATGAATTAATCTAACTTGAAGAAGTAACATGACCAATGAAGATCGTTTTTTAAAAAAATTGGATGAAAATTCCTTCATCTAGTATGTAATGCTTCTGTTGAATTTGAAGAAATTACATCTATCCGCTAGTGTATGGTTGCAACAACGTTCAAAGATTAAATTAAATGTGTTTTCAACACTATTTTATAGCTCGCCATATGGTACTATTTCAAAGTCAATGCATGCTAAGGGCCGGTTTACACTACGGTGGAGAAGGCCTCCGGTTGGTCAAGAATGCTTGGCCAAGACATGGTTATATGAGGCAAATGGTGGATGTGCCGGAGAAGAATGAAAGGCAATAAAATATTTTTAATCACTTGAGCTTCTCTGGAGGAGGAGTTTCTTCTCCGGCCTCTAGAGGCCGGACAAGAAACTCCTCCGGAGAAGCCCAAGTCCAAAAAGTGCTGCCATGTAGGCGGCCATGTAGGCGGCTATGTCATTTTATCATCCATGAGAAATCTTCACTACCATTCTTGTCTTCACCTAGTGTAAACACCTTCCGGTGAAGAGTTGCAATTTCGGCCAATCACAGTTTAGAATCACCCTTTTTTTCATGACCGGTGGACTTCTCCACCATAGTCTAAACCGGCCCTAAGCTATTCACATTCCACCGTTGAGACTACAACAATGTTGCAATCAAACCATTTGCACTTGCGCATAATCATCATGCTCTAAGCAGAGGCGAGAAAGGATGACATTGGAAAATAGTGATAAAGAGGTGAAAAACAATTTTGTTGGTTGCTTCATTAATGTACAATGGTTGGTTCAGAGCTCTGCTCAAGAGTGCCACTACTCTAATAGTGGCTAGGATGACAGATTGTCAATACATGCTAAATCCCAAACACCACATTGCATCATGTAGGCTAGGAATGTCTGACTACAAATTCAATCTGCGGTTAACCCTTCAGTGCCCAAGGATTTACTAGATTTCACTACATTTTTCCACTATGATTAGAGAATCATCCAATGGTGGGGTTCACTAAAATTAGAGAATCATCTGATGGTGAGATTCGAAGATCGTAGGATGTCTTTGAACCAATAATGCACACTCAAAAATGAGATTTTGGAAGGTGAGTGACTTCAAAGTTAAATAGAATTTGATTTTTTTTTCTAAAATGAAAGTGAAGAGGCTCAAGTATGACCTACATCAACCTCTTCATTACAATTTTCATGTCAAGAATGGTCTCACATAATTACATAAGTGGGTGACTTATCCATGTGCGGTCTAGGTCAAAAATTTACTAGTTAAAATATGGAAGGAGTTAGTACATGGATCAAGATTGGAATACATATACTAATTGAACATGAACAAGAGAACACAATCCAAAAATATAAACAAGAGAACCAACCTCCAAACACAAACAAATACTAGATAGTATGTGTTGTATTTGTAAGCACTTACTGTATTTTCAAATATTTGCAGTAATTTCACTTCTTATTCATAAGTATGTTGATAGTTGCACAACTCCAAATTAAAATTTCCTCTTTCTAAAAGATGTGTAATATAAATCTGACTATCTGAACTTCACAATCCAATTCACAGATTTTCTGTTATTTGAATTTCTGACACTGCAGCGACCATTATCTGGTTTGCTGAGTAAGAGGATAAGGGCTTCTGAAGCCTTTGATTACTTCGGTGCTGTTATGCACATTTCCTCTATTATTATAGTTTTTCTTCGTGTTCAGGCTACTGTGAACCCCAGGACCACAGCGGGTGCTTTGTACATCCACACGCTATATTTTCATACTCGGATTTCAGAGAGCAAAAGAACCTGGTGTCTAAAGCACCTAGTAATCTTACAATCAAAGTCACACTTGCTAAAGGTTCCCTCAATCAAGAGACCGATTTCTCATCACTTAATCAGGATTAGCATGGAAATTATCATCATTGGGAACCACCTTAAAGGCTAGCTACAATGCAAAGTGGGTAGCAAGAGGACAGAATTTCAGCCCCATGGTATATACCGCTGCTACATATGCGAACGGAGATGTTCAAGCTTATATAAGATCATATCACTTACAAGAAGCTCTTTCCACAGGAGGCTACACGTCGTGTATGCAAAGGATGGGCGTTTTACTGATGGAAGCAGCAAATGCATGGAACTTTGCTGTTTAACAAAGAACTCTCAAACCGCGTTCAGAACTTCGAAACTGTTATTAATACTAGATGGACCCTATCAGACAGTTCCAATACTTGATATCACTCCATCGTAGTGCAAGACAAATTCATCACCAAGAGCTAGCAGACTGGTACTAGAAAATGCAGCATTGGCAGAAAACTAGCTAGAACGATCGACCACATGAAAGCACTCGATCGATCTGCGTGTGTCCTGGTCAGGCCCAAATGAAAAGACCAGTACTCTGATCAAATGATCATGGGGTGAACAGAAAACTAGAACCGTGTTGTACGCAACCTGAAGAGAAAGAAGAAGAAGGAAAACATAGTGACTCTGTAGTGCGAAGACTGCCTTGTATATAGTGAGCCTGCATTCGTGGAGGTGGGGCGGCGGCCCTCGTCACTAAGGGCGGGACAGTGAGGGACTTGCGCCTCACTGCCCGCCCCCCTCCGCTGCCCGACCTCGACGCCGTCAGTCGCTGCCGTGGGAGCCGCCAGCCGCGCCAGTGCACCGGGGAGCCGCTCGCTCCCACGTCAGCCCGCCTCAGCGGCGCTCCCCTGCTGCGATCGGCCAGTTCGCATTTCGCAAGGCCTTCGATACCCCCGATACCCGCCCCGATACTCGCATTTTCATACTTGTATCTGCAGGATAATCTGCGCGTTACTTTTGAAAATTCTGAGCATCCTTGTTTCCCAGTTGCTGTCGTGAAAAAGTTATGATGACACATGTGCTTGGAAGCAAAAAAAATTGGTGTTAATTCTGGATTTTTTCTTGATCGGGCGGCTTCACAAGCGTTCTGACTGTTCAGTAATCCGTAGAATTACCAGCCTTGATTAAAAAAATGCGAGTAGTTTCGTGGCATTACACTGGACTGCTGTTGATCGAGCATGGCATTGCCGATGCAATGTGATTCTGGGAAGCGATATTACAGATGCAGTAGAGTATGTATTGGCTCGTTGATCGAGGGTACAAGGATCCATGTCTGTGTTAGATCCTCAGGCAATTTTTTTACGGTAGTATCAATCTTTCATCTGCCGCTGGGATCGCAACAGCTGCTGAAGGCTTCTCCATGACCAGCAGCTACGAGAATTTGTATCTACTGTGTGTACTACTAATTACGAAGATCGATCGTTGCACGGTGTATTTTGCGGCTTAGCAGTTCCAAAGTCACAGTAATCCGAAGTTCACATCAAATTCTAAAGTCACAGGAATCTTAAGAAATCGGTATCACATGCTTCATAATGAAAATTAAGACAGTAACACGTCTAAAACGAAGGCAAGGATTCATCAATACAACATCCACAATGTTGACACAAGTTCAACCACAAAGCAGTCGGCACTTGTGTCAAAGTGAACATGTATGCACACATGAACAAATTCTCACCCAACCAGACCATGTCGCTTAATTAGCCCTCAAGCATGAACTCAACCAGAAAGGGTAAATTTGCTTCGGGCAACTCCCATCTTTAGTATGAAGTGAAATAACATTGGCTTTTCAGCACATCCCATACCCTCCAACTAATCGACTTCAGAAGCTCAAACAGGTTCAAAGCCGACTTTGGATCATGCAGGCTGGGATAGTACAAGCATCTTATTGACTATAGCTTGCCTGGTGAGTGTTTATCGTGTGTGAGACTGCGACTTTAGTCTTAGCAACGTTAACAAATCCTCTTACAATCTTTAACTGCTGACTGGAGTTGGATGTGTGTTTACGAAAGAGCAAATTTTCAGCACGACATCTAATTTCGTAGTTCTGCTTGCATGGCCTCATTAATCATGCGATAATCATATTTCTGCCACTCAATTTCGAATGAAGGACGACAATGGAGACCGATACAGACATGGATGAGTGATTGATAGGTCCAAATGGGACCACACTGCATCATACCAAGACGAAGTAGGTTCATTCTCCCATGTACGGATACTTCTTACAACGCTCATCAGTCTCATGCAGTGCGTAGTAACTTAGTGGTCTGATCGATGAACACACTGAAGAACTAAATCAGTAGTACCAGATCTGTGGATCATGATGAACTATTATAGCAACCTTTTTTGAAACGCACTTTTGCTCATGGCTAATGGCTCATGGCTCGGCTCAGAATCGGTGGGAAAGCCTGTTCGTCACGGATTGAGCTATTCACAACAACATCCGACATCCACAGCATGGCGGTCACATCCTCCCCAGCACCTACATAACGTACTGTACTGTTCTCCAACCCAACGTACATGCTTTGCCAAAACCTGTAGGCACACTATGAGCACCTCGATCATCAAATACTTCACACAGAGCCTTCCAAAATCATTACTCGTTGCCCACCACAGTAGGCCTGTCCTAATACGCCCTATGATGTGCATGTTGGATTATAGGGCCCACACCAAATATGTCAAAGGAGATTGCAAGCTATTCCACAGCGGCGAACGTGCCACACTAAATTATATGTATGCATAGAACTGTGGCCCCTTGATGCACAATGTATGGAGTATGTGGTATACGCATGGAGAAACGATATCCGTACCTGGAGGATGTAACGAAGATGATTAGGAAGACGGAAGTCCGGAAGGATACATTGAAAGAACGGTCTGATGTGCAAATTCAGCGCGGTGCTCAACCCTTGTTCATTCAACTCGTAATCTAACCATATCATGGTAGAGGTGCAGGCCGTTCCTCCACCTGGAGAATTCTCTCTATCTAGGGCTGAGCCGTGTGAGCTACTCTCTCCAATCTCTTGCTTTCCGAGATGCTGACCATTCGAGAGCTCAGAGATTACGAGTTGAATGAACAACCCTCACTTAAAAGTCGGGGAGGGTATAAAATTAGGGTATCGGGGGTATCGAAGGCCTTGCGATATACAAACTGGCCGATCGCAGAAGGGGAGCGCCGCTGAGGCGGGCTGACGTGGGAGCGAGCGGCTCCCCGGTGCACTGGCGCGGCTGGCGGCTCCCACGGCAGCGACTGACGGCGTCGAGGTCGGGCAGTGAGGCGCAAGTCCCTCACTGTCCCGCCCTTAGTGACGAGGGGCGGCGGCCGCTCTGGTAACCCTAAAGCCTTGAGTTCGTGTTTCCTACATCGAATCCGAAAGAGAAGGTAAAAGAGCGGCAGGTGCACATGATCTGATCGGCACATCCTCAATGCCACCTCAGCAATTCCTGTTCATGGAAATTCCTTGCATACAATAGAGAAATTCGCAAACTCTGTGGATCAGTGATCGACAATTGAATCCCGCATCCCGTATATTTGAGATATCTGAATAGACCTCACACATGCTCAAGAGATGTGCTGGGCTAAGACTGGAAGCCTAGAAGGCTCTTGGGGGCTACGAGATCCAAGGTTCAAACCTTCACGGCCACAATTATTTAACCTTATGGTGCATTACTGGGCCGGCCCCGGCCGCATACTCGGTGGCGCTCCTTGACACGGGAGCAAATTCACTCACCCTACTTTACTTACTAGAAATATAACTCATCCGGTTTTTATTTTTGGAGCCCGACACTCCTACTTTTAATGTCCTCTGAGCCAAAATCTTTATTGAAGCAGTACTGAAAGCCTGAGATTTCAGGACTTTACGAATTTCTCTAATGACAAATTCAATCGGTTGCATTGAAAAAATGCGATTGAGACTAGACCAGATTTTGCATCACTAGAGTCAACAAAACCCATTGCATATGTTGGTCAAAAGGACGGACTCAAAGTTATTTAAAAAAACATGAGGCCTACCCGCCCACATAGCATAATAGAACAGTGCAATATATGGAGCTCCCTTTTGAAAACTGAATCAAAAGAGAATCTTTATTTAGATTCTATTTATGGGAATGTAATTTATATTTCATGAAATTTGGGACTATCATATCATTGCTATGCATACTTAGTTTTTAATTGTAACAAATTGTGGTTCCATTGCAAAAGGGTGTTGTTTCCCATTGTTCTATTATGTTGTGTATACTAGCATCATCATCCATAAGGGCTTAACCCCTAAAGCCCAATTAGGCAGAAAACGCCTGATATACGAGATCACTTCCTATTTTCTCATTTGTGGAGATTTTTTTGCAGTGTGAATTTTTTTTTGGTAGATTTTATGGAAAGTTAGCTTCATGCATGTGTGATCCAATTAGAAAGAAATGATTTGTGAACTTTTTATGCCTCATTTGATGTTGCGTGATTCACCAAAAAAAATTGAAGATTTTATTTAAATGTGATTTTCAAAAAATTCACTCATAGAATTAAGCAACCGAGAAATATCCAAAAATCACTACACTTAGAGTATTACATTTCAACCCATCACTACAAATTTCATCCACAAATTGTCAATATGTTATTTGTAATTGAATTACAAAATATTTTTGAATTTCAAGTTTCAAATTTTATACAAAAATATTGGCAATAGCAATAGCATATTTAACCGTAAGGATAGAATCTAAAATTCACAAAGTACAACTTTCATTCGTATATGAAAGTTCAAAAATATCCCTCTTAGCCGCATTTTATAATGCATCTTTGCAAAGCTGCCAAATTTGGAGAAGGGTGAGAATGTTTAAGGGGTTAAAGCTTTTGTTTGTCGTACCAGGCTTGGAGAGGCTTGATGATTCATTCAATCATCGCAATGGAAGTACAAAATTCATGTGTTTGATAGATAAATAAATAAATCATAAAAGAATGGTTTGACAATATCCATATGTAGCACCTATGCCATTGGTAGGTACAGAAAAATCTCAATCCCCATTTTCCTAACATCCCCCTAACATTGGTATCATTGGAATATAAGGTCATACCAGAAGTTTCTCATTGAACTAAGTTCACTAATAAAACCTAAGTGATTGGAAAAGCACATTGACATGCAGTCTAGTTTGTGAAGAGATACTAAAGCCCATCCAGAAACGTTACCATGAATATCCCCATGGGATGGCAATGTCTAGTTGGTCCGAAAATAAAAATAAAAATAGATCTTTGGGAACTTGTTCTAGTTCCCATAACCTGTGCCATGGGATCAGGCCGTTGGTGATCGAGCGGGTCTGATTTGTTTTCTGGGTCTGTAGCGGAAAGAATGCGGCGTCTGATTTTGCTTTGTATTTTTGTACCTAAGCAGACATTCAACAGAACACACAATGCCTGGGTTGGACAAATCCCTAGACCATGTGAATGTGTTCAAACAACCTTTGCAGATGCTACGGCGCTGGTTATGAGACATGGGTTGATTGGATTGAACCTGACTTTGCTTGGTGCGGAGATAGCAACATTTGGCATTATTGGAGTTGTACTTTTGGATGAGGCGGCTGTCAAAGTGGCACCGCATATCAGCATCCCGGACGACGTATTTGTAGCTACTTTTAAAGACTTGAATTTGTTCATGCTTGAAATGAGGACTAGTGGGGTTGTTGAAAAGGGACGAACAGAGGCCGCCAGTTTGACAAGGAATACAAAAGATGTTGAAGCACGAGCCTCCCTTTTCACAAATTTGGCATGGTTTTGGCAATAGATACTCTGCTTGTACCATCTTTGCAAGTACTTCGTCAGCTTGCACAATAAGTTTCTCTTTCCACTTTCCCATGCCTAATGTATCGGAAAAAAAAACCATATTTAAATGAGATATAAATGGATGGGTAAATGAGAAAAATAAAATTGAACTACATACCTATATCATTCTATCAAAATCATATAATTGTTCAATTTGGAAAAATGAAAATGAAAATCTTACCTTTTGTTGATTGTTTTAAGACAATAAAATAATTATCTAACTATTGCATCCTAGTGCTCCAATTCTACTTCAAAAAGTGGAGATAATAGAGTTAACTGAAAAGAGCACTATCTCAAAGTGGAAACTCACCTCATACTCACCTTAAACTAGTTTTAAGTTCAAAAAGATTGTAAAACTAGTTTATGGTGAGTTGGAGGGTTCCCCAATGCTATAAGAGAGTTCCCACAAGTTCCCCCAAGCCCAAGGGACTACTCGTGAAGGGACCAAAGGAGTGTTAAATGTCAAATTCTCCTCATATTGATCCGCAAATTCAACATAGAAGCCACACAAAACGTGCCTTGTTTCCATATAACTTTAATACCCCAAATAAAACGGATGCTTGTACAACCACAACATGATCTAATTAGAAATAACAAGTTTTATACTAATTCTTAACAATATATAACCACACTCTCTATTCTACTATTCTATTTACTTAGTGTCATATTTTATTTATTGAAGAGGAAGGATTTTTTATCAGTTACATGGCACTCAAACTTACTAATCAAGCACAAACTTAATCACTAATAATCCACGTTTCTATTTAAAAGTTACTGGCTATCACATTTTTTTAGTACATACTGCAATTGGTATTTGTTAAAAAAATATTATCATTTTGTTGTTTTAGATTGACTGTATTTCACCACTATACAGATCATTAATTTTGTAATTTACATTATATTATTAAAGAGTACTGTGGGTAAATTCACACAAGAATAGAGTTAACCGAAAAGAAGGCCATGGAACATGCCTTTTCAACCTTCTTTCAAGCGCTCTTTTGAGCTCCCTTGAGCTATGTTTGGGTTGAATAGTGTCGTGTCATAACTTGTCCCCTTGTGGGCCATGGGCTTGGAGCTTTGGTAGGAGGTGTGGAAGTCATTGCGAGGTGTGGAGAATAATGACAGTGGCTTGCTTTAGATTGTCTCCCAACTCACCTTGAACTAGTTTTCGGTCTATTTATATTTCAATGTGAGTTCAAGAGGAGTTCAAGAGGAATTTGCTAAAACTTTCCTCTTTGAGCTGACTTTTCGGTTAACTCTAATGATGGATAGAAAACAAAGCCTGAAAATTTGTGGCAATTTAATAATCTAATTTTTCAATATTTGAGAGCACTATTCAATATTATTTTTTATCGGGTTTTTTACAAAGATTGAAATTAAGAATCAAATTTTAAAAATTATTGATTAAATTATTTGAAGAAATTTTAAACAACATAATAAAGAAATTGATCACGGGGATGAAAATAAAGAGGATGCAAATTATGAGGCGGCCTACCTATAGTAACAATAGGTAGGCCGCCTCATAAATTCCATATTGAATTACAAAAGTAACAAAGATATTGTTTTTTCTAGAATGCTCATGTCAATATTCAAAATATTGAATCCACTGTCTATCCATAATTTCAATGAAACAAATAAGGATGCCTCTTCACAATTAACCTTCTCACTTGTCATCTCTCTATTGCACATTGACTAACTATTCGTGTTCAAAAATCACTCAAAATCTAATTTTAGTAAAAACCTAAAAACTTCAAAAATAGAAGAAAATTATATATATCTATTATACAATACAACTCGGTTTGTCTCACTCGACTGTTCCGAGGTGGAATCCGTCAAGGAGACAACCTAAGCTCAATGTGCTCCACGGCACGGGTCTCACTAGAAGTGAATATTCAACTAATTTTAAGAGAGTTGCCCCAAAAAACAAATGAATATTTATAAGAAAATCTTACCCCAAAGAAGTTCAAATAAACAAATTGTCATAATTTAATGAGATAAAAAAATACTAAAAATGATAGACTTTGCTACCCACGCCTTTGAAGTATGACAAGACTCTCAGTTCATAAAAAATATCAATACTTAAAGTTTATTTAATTTATTGAAGATGTATATTACAAACAAACAGTGTTTATTGTAAAATTGATGTTCAACATACTTGGAACATACATGGAACAAGAAAAATAAGATAAAAGAGAGTGAATAGAAGCGTACCATATATTTTTTATACTCTCCTCAAAAGAACTACTCTATTAGCAATATATAATGTTTTTCTCCTCAAAAGAATACACACCCCTAGTCTACTAGTAGTATAAAATGCTTTTATCCTCAAACGAATACTCCTAGTACACTAATAGTATATAATGCTTTTATCCTTAAAGGAATAACCACGCCTAGTCTACTAGTAGTATATAATATTTTAATATTAGTAGAACCTCATTGAAGATTTTTTAATTCAAGGACTTGTTTTGCAATCTCTTAAACTCAAAACGAGTTTAACCCTTAAACGTACCACTCCTTTGTAGGAAAGTCAAACTACACAATTTACTGAATTTAAGCCTTCAAGATTTATCAAAATATATTTTGTAATATTTTTCATGCATGGAATTGAATGTTTCCTATCAGTCTTGAAATTTTCAATTTTTATATATTTAATACGGCATTTTTAACAAATTTTTAAGTCAAATACTTCAAAAAATAAATTTTATTACAAAAAAGCTTTAAAAATTAATATTTTTTTGGGAGCAGGTACAAATTACAATGGAGAATCACATGATATGTTTTCCATAGAAACTTTTTATTTCAATTTTGAAATTTGAAAGCTGAAAATCGTATCATTCCTATGTAGTGTAATTCAAACCTTGACCTACAAAGCTTGCACAAGCAATAAAACACTCAATAATTGGAATTTTTAAGATTTGAAAAGTGGAGTACAAACTAGACTTAAAAAACTTCATTTTCTTAGTTGGGTGTATTAGCAACAAAAGTCATCTTCAAGATCAAAATTGGGTTTGACCAACAAACATCCAGAAACTGGATGCGTGGACGTTTAGGGGTTAAAGTGAGTTTAAAGTGAGTTTCTACTTTGAGTCAATTTTTTTTTCAATTAACTCTATTATGATCTTGAAATTGGTGAGGTTTTTTATTATTAAAATCTATGAAGACATACTTTATCAAAAGGGTAGATCAAAAGTAAATCCATAAGGTTGGATTTACAAATTAACAAAAATAAGCAAAGATTTTAGCATTGCCTTGAGAAAGGGATCGAAGTTTGATGCTAAAAAATCCCATTCTCAAAACTTTAGGGATTAATAAATTATGTTGATAAAAAAACAAATTACATCTTCATATGAATTTTTATTTCAAAACTTTCTTTATTACATTGGAAGGGAAAACATTAAACACATAGTGAAAAATACACCCCAAATCTTAAGTAATTAATAGAATACACGTGTACGTATTCCTCATCTATTTAAAACATGCAGTTTCCTCATCTACAATCAACATTTCTTCTCCGGTTTCAAAACAATCCACTTGTGTTCAATCATGCTCTCCATGGACGCATGCACCATATCGGGATAACTTGTATACGCGTAGGTATAGACATCGGGATATTTTGTATGATAAGGAAAGTGCATGCCAATGCGCGAGTAAATTGCGCCAACATCACTGGACACAAACTTGAGCAGCCACATGAGAGGATTAGGCACAACCCGAGTAGAAGGCTTTAGGCCCATATCTGGGTACTGTTCCTTTACGAAGCGCCCCATGTCTGCGTACTTGCCCATAGCGCCAAACGACAGGTGGCGGTGGCCATCAGTGGTTGGATCGTTCATGATGGCGATGTGCATGTGGGCGCAATCGCGCACATCCACGACGTGCAGGGTCATGTCTGGCAGGACAGACATTGTCCCTTCCGCGATGTCCTTCAACGACTTCAAACTGTACACTCAAACCTTTGTAGGTGTTAGGGGTTGGGAGCACAAAAATATATAACACGTATGGGATTATACCAATAATTAATAGTTATGTATGTTGACGTCAATAGTACATAATACTCATGAATACACATGTTATACTATGTTAAGAGTTATGTATGTTGACATGAATAATTCATAACACGCATGAGTATACAACATGTTATACTATTTATTCAAATATATTATTTTAATGCATTTTTTTTGCCTTACCAGTTGTCAAGATAAAATTAATGAAGAAAGGAACAAACTTTTGATTAACATTTAATACTTCTCAATGTACTATATGTGAGGGTCAGATTCAAACAATATTGTGTCAAAATGTAATTTCTACATCATATTTTGAGAAGCTCATGTCACCATAAACCAATCACAAGATGACATGTGACACTTTCGGACAGAAAGTAATTAATTAATGTCGAAACTAAAGTAATTAATTAAAGTAAATAATTATTTAAAATAATTAAAATAAGGAATTAAATAATTAAAGTAATCAGGGTATTTTATGCGAAAGCGCGAATTTTCATATCACATATGTAATTTTAAGGTGAGGTATGGGTTATAGAGGTCCACCTGTAGCGGGCCCAGGGCACCAGCGACGGGCCCAGGATGAGGCCCGGGCACACGGTGGCCATGGCGACGTGGTTAGGGTTTTGCGCTGCATCGTTGGCCATGGCCCAGGCTGCTCGTTCTGCCAGCGTTTTGCTGCGCATGTAATCCGACTTCACGACCTCTGTGTCTGTCCAGTCGTCCTCGCTAATCTCCGTTTTGCTGCGCGCGTGGCCGTATGCAACTGCGGCTTCCGAGCTTGTGATCACGATCTTCTTCACCGTGTTGGCTCTGAACGCGGCGTTCAAAATGTACTTCGTTCCGCCCACGGCCCCGCCCACGCGGTCGCTCTCTTCCTTCACCGCTTGCGGGGTGGCGACGTGGAAGATCCATTTGCAGCCTTCCACAGCGCTTTCCCACCCGTCCTCCTTGCGTAAGTCCGCTTCCACGAACTCCGCTCCTGGCAGGAGCGCTTGTAAGGTTTGTAGCTTTTCGGTGTCTTTGAGAGACCGCACGGTTGCTCGCACGCGGTAGCCTCCCTCCAGGAGATACTTCTCAATCCATGTCGCCAGATATCCTGATCCGCCGGTCACCAAGCAGAGGTCTCCCTCTTGCATTTGCGAACTGCGACTCATACCTTGCAGTGGTTGTTGTTGTTGTTGTTGTTGTGATTCCGCTCCCGATTAATTCCTGAATCAGAACCCAGAAGCGTTACGCTAGGTTCAATTACCTTGCAATCACTGTAAGCTAAGCAGCTGTAAATTCTAACAGGATCTGCACTTGCATTGCTCTTCGTACGGACCGGGTTCAAGCTTTCTGACGTATCAGTGGCAATTTTCAGGCTTCAAAATTCATCAGAAATTCTAGAGTCTCACAAAATTCTACACATTGGCATGAAACCAGTTTGCTAGATTCTAGAAACTGCTGCACAACGTCACACAACTGAACCAACTTAGCAAACGATTTCAGATTGTGAGTACTCACCGAATCTCAGGTTCTAGTTGACACCCAAGCTCCAATCTTCTCCCGATACGTAAGAATCCAGCAACTCCCGACTCCGTACGTTTATTCGTGACACGGTCACTCTACCTCCCAGGAAATCATAAGCAGCTTGAATTATGCAAGTCTAACTGTATCCACTTTGAAAGGCAATGTGCTACACCATGCAATGAACTCTAGATCTCACGATGAACTCCGAATGAACTCTGGGAGGCTTATATACCCACCCGCATCGAACTTGTTCCATACGGCACGTACCAATTCAAGATCATTCAAGCCGGAAGTTTCGAAAGGCGGATCCACCGGCAGTGGCAGGTCTACGCGTGAGTGAGCAAAACGTGCGCATTGCAAGGGAACCGGAACCACTGTCTTGCAGTGAGTCATGAGTTGCGTGCATAGGGCTGATGATCAGTTCCTCGAATTCTGATGCCCCGGACTTGGGGGCGTGAGGAAGCAGGGCAGAAGAGGCCGAAGAAGGGCAATGGAATGAGATACCCAAGAGATGACGACCTACGCGACGCAAGCAGGGCATGGGTCGTGCCGACAAATTTGACTAGTAACGCTCCTTTTCACAAGAAGATTCTTGGGCAGGTTTTTTTTTAGCTTTCATAACCCAAGAGGGTGTCTTTTAGTTTCATCCACCTTTATATATGGAGTGACCACTGAATGGACTATTGAACCAAATAAACAATTACAAAACATGTTGAATTGTGATTCGGTGAGTGCTTTCCATTACTCTTCACCATGGTTGATTGCTCTTGCTTCATGCCACTTGCCCCCCTAGCTACTGATGTGATGTGATGTGGGATATTCCACATCATTCCGTTGCGAGAAGGCAATAGTTACAAAGGTTACTAAATGTTATGTTTGCAATTCATGAGGATAAACTCTGGGAAGTTTATATTTTTCATAAGTTTTAGGGCCCTCTTCACACTATAGCCATCCAAGTCCAGAGGTCGTGGGATTTAGTGACCAAACTTTGTTAACCCTTTAACGACTCAGTTCAACAATGTTTTCAAAGATTTGTTATAAAATGTTTGATGAAAACCAAAAATGGAGTCGATGTATAAAGAAAAGTTGAAAATGTCAATATGAAGATTACATCTGTACGGTTTGATTTATCATATATTTCTTTCATATTTTTAAATTAATTTTGCAAGGTTTTCTCTTAAAACTCAATTTAAAATCATGAATTAGCATAATTTTTATAAAAAATATTGTAACGAAATTGGAATAACATGCACTACAAGATGGTATGGTGTCCATTATTTGATTCTACTCATTTTGGAAAATCATCTTTAAGGTCTCATTTTTTGAACTAAGAATGAAACTTGACATGAACCACTTCTCTTGTTTTTACAAAAAATATAATAACCTATTTTGAAAATCACTATGATTAATACTATCATAATTAGAATGGATTAAATCAGAAAGTGACCACACAATTGTATACTCAACTGGAGTGGAGACATTTTGCCAAAATTAGAAAATCATTCGATAGTGGGATTGGAAAATCATAGTATATCTTTGAGCCGTATAATGCACACTTGAAAAATGAGATTTTGAAAGGTGTGAGATTTCAAAGTAAAATAGAATTTGGGTTTAATTTTCTAATATGAAAGTGAAGATGTTCAACAATGACTTAAGTATATCAACACCTCTCCATTGCAATCTTTCTTGTTAAGAACAGACTCACACATAATTATTGTGAATTTTATAAATGAGAGTGACTTATCCATGTACGGTTTAAGACAAAAATTTATACGTTAAAATATGAAAGGAGTTGGTACATGGATCAAGATTAGAATACATAGAGTAATGGAACATGAACAAAAGAACACAATCCAAAAAATACAAAACAAGACAACCAACCTCCAAACACAAAAAAATACTAGATAGTAGAGTTATCCGTAAAGTCCCTCAGAAGTGGGTGAGTGGACCATGATTTGAGTGAATAGTGACAGTAATCCTAAAAAAAGAACGTGTGTCGGGCACTAAAAAAAAACTATGGATGCAAACTTTGAAAGCGCCAAAATCGGTGCTAAAAAACTTTTCATCCAAGTTTCTATTAATATTCACCTTCACACATGAAGAAGGTGATTGCTAGCCCCTTTTCTGGCAATAGATTCTCACTATATATACATAGACCGTCCCCAGTCACCCATTCTTTTGATTTCCTAGAATTTCTCTCAATAGTTTTCGTTTCTCCAAATTTTAGTCAAACTAAGGTCCACTCAACCCATTAGTTCACGGATAACTCTAGTATATGTGTTGTATTTGTAAGTACTTATTGTATTTTCAAATATTTGCAGTAATTTCACGTCTTATTCGTAGTTATGTTGATAGTTGCACAAATCCAAATTGAACATTTCTTTTTTTTAAAGATGTGTATCATAAGTCTCGAAACTTGAATTTCACAATTTAAATTCAATTCTTCACAGATTTTATGTTATTCGCGTTTTCGACACATCAAAAACCACAAAGTGGTGACTTGAGCACTAAAAGGTAAAATAGGAGGTGCATAACAGTTTAACCCCTAAAGGACCACAACTATGTTTCTCTCCAAACACTCCAAAATACCCCTTCTAATAAAAAGACAAATAGGTTTTGATCTAAAACATATTTGACCGATCCAACCGTAGGATATTTCAACCAACTTGAATTTATTACAACCTAAAAATTTTCAACCGTTCAGGGTTCTTCAATGGTAAGATCATAAGCTTCAAAGTTGGTTGCACTTTTTTTTTGGCTTATTGCCCAAGTTTGAAACTTTCTGAAAATGCCCAAAATGCAAAGTTTAGTCTCAAATTTGCTAAAATGAATTTGACAGTTGTGTATACGCGGGCGTTAGCTCATTGTGTACAAAAATTCAGATGCATAGCTCATTGTATGAAAATTTTCAAGAGTTGCCCGTAATTAGGTTTTTCACCTTTGCATGGTTGTATCTTTTGATCTATATATCATCTACATACGCAAATTGCCATCCCATCTTCGTTACAAAGAGAAGAATCACCGCCAAAAATCTCAATAATCGAGGATCAATACTCATTCCATACTAAGCTGACCGAACTTGGAAAATCAACTTTGGTCCTTTAGGGGTTAATATAACTTGAGCCACAGATATTCTTCCTTAGTTAGCTCTTTTCTAAAAATTTACCAACATATAAGATAGCTCAGTTGTCCCATGATTCTTGGGGACGGACTTTAGACCATAACATCCTACCTATTGCATCATTAGAGCATCACCACTGTGATTCTTGTATCTGTATCTAGAAAAGGATGAAATTGTCCCTGATTTTCAATTACAGTAGTCGGGATTACACTGTTCAATCCTAGAAAAGTGAAACTGGAAAACTTGTTCTTACCACGGCCCCTTTTCACACTCTGCTGGGGCTGAGAAATATGTGGATAAACAGTACTAGTCTAAACCCTGTAGAGGTGAAAACCAAGTGCAAGAAGTGAAAAATCGAAGTAAAAAGAGCGGTACAGATAGAAAGTTTGAATTCTGAAAAAACAACCAAGTTTGCCGGATTTGGGGGCCCACTCTTGGAAAATTTTGCCATTACAACACTCATCTTGGAAAACCAATGAACTTCATCCTTTTCCAGATACAGACACCACGCAGTGGAGATACTCTTAGGGCCTCTTTCGATGCTTGGATCGATCTGGCAGTAAATAGTGACCTCAACACCACCGAAATCTGCAAAGCACTTCCATGTGCACCGATAGAGAGGGCCCCCACCAATATGTACAGTCAAATATACATGCCATGCACCTAAACTTAGATGCAACAAAGAAAGAAGCCAATGAAAGGTGCCACCGATGAGCAATAAAACTCAATGGAGTGGGGGGGAGGGGGGTAGCAGCTCAAACCACTATTTATTACTTGTCTCATGATAATAGGATGGGGCCGGTTGGTTGGTATAAATTTCTTGCCTCTGATAAATTACCAGCAACATCAAGTCATATATATCACATTCCGGCTCAAACAGACTCAAAGAGACTCGAACCCGGACCACATAAGTGTGATGCCACCTTCTCCACCAAACAACGACTGAAGATATGACTTGACATACTCCCACTACCACGAAACAATTTATACCACATCATATTTGCTAAAAAGAGTTTAGTGTTTTGACGGATACTAAAGTGTCTATTCCCAAAAGGGGAGAGTAGTTTTATACCAATGATCCTTTGCGTGGTGGGCACTGGCTCAATGGCATTACGAACAGACACTTTATTCATGTCAGCCCTGCTTATAGGACATGAGTTTCTATCTATCTAAAACTCAATGCCTAGCTTCTCCACTCACCTTCTTCCGGTAAAGTTTGAGACCTCAATCCTTGTTGTTTTCCTGATTCCACCGGAACAGATCATACATGGAAGCCTAGAAGTGCGAGTTGTCCTTGATGTGAACACTGATTGTAAAAGAAGTCAGAGGAACTCGAGAAACTCAATGAACAAGTAACTTAAAATGAGCGGAAATGGCAGAGAAGGATCGTCACCTACTGCAGGAATGACTGATTGGTTTGGTGGTAAAGCGGCCAGAGCTGAAGCGTAATATAAGAGCATCTGTACCGGGACTCGCCACAATGAGCGCGCTAAAACGTTTTTTGAGGGCTCTACAGTGACTGAACCACTTGCCAAAAATTCGTTGCCTCACCCGCACTCGCCAAAGGGCTGCAGTTCGAGGGAAATCAGGGCGGAGATCGGGGAGGGCTAGCCGGCAGGCTAAATCCGCGCCTCCTTGCCAGCCCGTATGTACATGGTGGCCGCGGTTTGAGTTGAGGTGGGCAGGCCGCGTCACTCAGGCGCGGTGAGTGAGGGCTGGCCAGTCGCCGGCAAATGCAATCGCGACCCTCCAATACGTTTGGCAGATCCAACGGGCAAGCGAATCCGAGCTGGCGGGGCGGGCCATTCGGGGCAGCCATCGACTGCAGAGAGCGGGCACGCGGGACCAGATTGAGAAAACCCTTGGGCGACAGAATGACTTCGGTTCAAGTTCCACCTGAGATGAATTCACAACTGATATGAACCAAGGATTCCTGGGTTTTAAAATGATATATACAATCGATCATATTGTGAAAAATATGTTTTAGATGAGACCAAATTTTATATCGCTGGAATCAGTGAAGAAAGATGAATGCGTTGATCAATGGAAAAATAAATCTGAACAAAAGAAATTCTATATAAAACCTACTCAAAAACTGCTAAAAAAACATGGAGTCAATTTGGGCTTTTTGGTCCTTTAGGGGTTAATATATCACCAAGATACACAATTACTCATGATTGTGATAAACTTAATATGCCATCAAAGCTATCAAAACGTAAAACAAAATAATTGTATTAATTAGCATACGAATTCAATTCATCATATTGTGAAATATATATTTCAAATGAGACCAAATTTTATATCACCGGGATTAGTGAAAAACCTTGCATGTGTTTTGAGGGTGATTTGAGATGAACCTCAAAGCAACCTCAAAACGTTTTGAGGCTACTTTGAGGTCCACCTCAAATCATAATTCATATGAGACCAAATTTTATATCATCGGAAACATTGCATATGTTGGTCAAACAACTATAAATTAGGGGAAAAAAGAAGCCTCAAAGTAGCCTCAAAACATTTTGGCACTATGTGAACCTTTCAAAATTGAAAGTCGAGAGGTGCATACTACACCACTAGTGCATGAATTGCACAAGTTTTAGCTACACTAGCTGCACTTCCCACTTAGTAGACTATAGCTTGCAATCGCCCTCGTCTTTAGGCACTATGTGAACCTTTCAAAATCTGACAATTTTTTTTTAATTTTGACACCAGATTGTCAAATTTGACCCTTGCATATGGTAAGCTTATGCACCCATTCATCCAATTTTTTGTCAATCAACATAAGTATATTAATTTTTATTCATTTAAGGTTTCTCATTACTACACACAACCTCATATTTGTTTAATCGGCTCATTTAGAGGGTGCCAAAAGTTTTGGGTGTGCATCTAAAATCTAATAAAAGATGGTTATATTTGACCAAAAATGTAATGTTCAACTACTTAGAGCTTTAGAATATATGACAAGCACGCATTTCAATTTAACCAACCAATTTGACGTTTTAGTTGGACAAATTCTGATCCCGCTTTGGCAATTTTTAAGAAAGTCAAACTTTGTTTTGGCTTTAGTTTTTTTCTATTTAAAATTTCATTTTAAATGTTTTAGTAATTTTTAGTTTTCACTTCTACCATAGGTACACGACAAGGTTTGTAGAAAGGATTCCTAAATTTAATTGATTTTTCGGTAAGATTTTTTATTTCCACGATTTTTTGAAGTACTACGGAACTATCCAAAGATTAGTCTTAGACAAGCCTCTTACCTAGCACCTTACTCAAAGTACTGCAAGTACCTCGTCTCATTTGAACTAAAAACAGACGATTTAGAACCAGATAAAAAAATGCAAAGTAAATGAATGAAAAACCATGAGATTGCCAATAGAAAGAGGATATAAATGACATCAACTTTATCGAGAAAATGCTTCAACATTATGTATTTGCATAACTATATCTATATATGCTACATTGGAAAAAAGTAGTATTCTACATTATAGCATTGTGCAACCCCAAATAGTCAAGCAAAAAGTATTTGCGCAAAAAGAATGTCAAGAAAGAGATGAATGATGATCAATAGTGGAAAAAAATTAAGTAACTTGTCAAAAGTGAAGGCTTTAGAAGTGACACCAATTTTGATTGGACCTTCACATATTAGCCATAAATATAGCATGCCATGTAATTTTTTGTAACAAAGATCACAACATCAATTTAAAATCTCTTTTGAAAACATCAAAGTAAAGATAATTCAACAAAATATATATATATATATATATAATTTGATCATTGTCTAATTATGATGTCAAAATATTAAATAAATTGTCATCACTTCCTAATTAACATTAAAAGTTTGTAATGATTTAATATCTTTAGTTATGAAAAATCTAAATCAATCTCAGGGTTGTAGGCGGTAATGGTATAAGTAGTAATTGTTTATATTGAACTTGAACTCAATTCCTTTTTTAGAGAGCATGCACTCCTCACTATCTATTTAGTAGAATAAAATGCCTTTTAGCGCTTCAATTTCTTGAAAATGGAAGGTGTTCTTAAAGTTCCAACCTCCCACCACCAAAAATAAAATTTTCCTTGTTTTTAAGAAGTTGATACATGACATCTTGTTGTTCTTGCCAACTAAAGGGCATCATATCAAAACAATGCAAAGACAAATAAGAGTAGCTTCACATCAACAATTAGCACTAGAATGACAAATAAGAATTATTGAAATAGTTGAAAACAATAAATATAAATGTAAATGCATGAAATCATGAAGAATATTTAAAAGCATATTCCTTGTTGGAGCAATATCTTACAATATTAACTCATATTTATAGTATGTTTAGTTGCCTTTCTCAAAGACATGTTCATCATGCTTTATCACATCGAATGTGAAAGTATTGACTGGCCTAGGTTACATAACAAATAGTGTTGAGTCTTATAAAAAATTGAGGAATATCATACACTCCATACTTTTGCATTACAATTCTCCCTAATAGTTTTCTTTGTCATTAGATAAAATCAAATTCACACACAACTTATCGAGTAGATTTTTAGAAAACATACTTACTGTGAATTTGGCATACTCTCAGAAAACCAAATTCTCTATAAGAGACGTGTGACACGAGCCCGAGTATCTCAAGTACTAGATTTTGTACAATGACAATGTCTTTGTTGGAAGGGCAGCAAATTTGCATGACAATATTAAGTTCTCTTCTAAAACCCTCAAAAAAAATCTTACAACACAATAATATGATACATTTAATCTTGTTTATTTCCTTCACATTCATGGCAATGATAAACACGCAATTTGTTATTTACGCACTTAGCCATATAATCATGCATTTGTCCTCCCTAGGCATTAAAACATTTGTCTAAATTTTTTTTATAAAAAAAAGCATTTTTTGTCTTTCTACAATTACTTTCATTGTAAACAAACAATTCTTTTTCCTTTTAAAATATATCTTATCTATGTCTTTTCATTTATCTTTTCATTTATCTTTTCTTTATCATATTTCTTTCTTGTCTTCATTATTGTCTTCATTCTTGTCTTTTTTTTTTCTTTCATTTTTTCTTCATTCTTCTTGTGGCAGCCGCAAATCCTACACCCACACCAAGGGAAAAAAACCAATTTTTTGGTGGTTTTTTTTCTTCTTTTGTGTTTACTCTAAAAATGAAAATAAAAAACCATTTTTTATTTTTGTATTTCTATTTTAAGACTACTGAAGGCTATTGGATGCGCGGCTGCGCATCCAATCCTCCTTCTTTTCCTCTCCCTCACTCCCTCTTCCCTTCCTCTCCCTTAGTTCCTCTTCCTCTCTTTTCCTTCACTTCCAGTCTTCTTCTCTTCTCATCTCCTAATATATATAGGAGAGAACTAAGGAATGAGAGAAGAAGAGAGAGAGAAGAAGAGAGAGAGAAGAAGAGAGAGAGAAGAAGAGGGAGTAAGGGAGAGGAGAGTAATAGAGTGATTGGGTATGCGGGCGTGCATTTAACAACCCTCAATAGTCTAAAAACTAACATATATATATATTCCCCTTCTCCTTCGCCGTTTAGAATTCTGCCAGCGGCGGCTGAACCGTAATTGTATTTTATTTTTATTTTTAGGGTTCATGAGCCGTAAACAATAAAGCAAACAAAAATAAAAAACAAAAAAAAATCCACTGCCATTTAGGATTCAATCGCATATAGAGTGCACTCTTCAAGTACTGTAAATATACACGTGCGTGCAGAATAAAAGGTATTATTTTGAACAGGCATGTACAAAATGTACATATCAGAAACATATTGCAATCGAGCGGAAAGTAGGTATACATGGGGCCTTGGAATTAAATGCCTCATTTTTAGCCCCTGGATACATATGGAAATGTATTTTGACGTTGTGAGATTTGTACATATATTGTTTGATTTTAGCAAAAAGAAGAAGTGCACAAGGGTATTTTAATAAGGAGGATGCATGCACGTGATTTTTGGCTTTCTTGAATAGTTCACTCCCTGAGTTCAACCGCCAACGGTTTAACTCTAATTTATTTAATTTTCTATTTTTCGGGTGCATTAGCCCTAAAAAAAGAAAAAAAAAAGAAATTTTATTTATTTTTTAACTTATTTTTTGTTTTTCAAAATTTGAAGTTTGGTTTTTTTTTCTCCTCGATTTGGGTGTAGGGTTTGATGCCGCAATAGGAATGAAGAGAAAATAGAAGAAACGAAGATGAAAAGAAAAAGACAAGAAGGAAGACAAATAGGAAAAGAGAAAGTAAACAAGAAAAAATACAAGAAAGAAAAGAAACAAGATTAAAAAAAAGATAAAAGAAAAGATAAAAGATAACATTCGTATGTAGTGGAGGCTCCAATGGCCCTCTGTCCAATGGTCACGGGTCATTGACATTACGAATGGACACTCGATTCATGCCGGCCTCAAAAGAGGACCAAAGTTTCTATTTATCTATCTATATAGTGGGAATTTATAGGATTTGAAGAATTGTGCCACTTTAGTGACCACCTATCCAAGTTTCCATGTTTGTTTGAGTTTGATGTATTGTCATTCACTTTTTCTTTATGTAACTTTGGCCTTTGTCAGATAGGCAACAATAAAAATATCATTCATTGTTTTTTCACTTTAGGCATGACACAAAAAGAAAGACTATGAGCACTTTCGTCCGCGTGAACGGTCAACAGCTCATGGCAAAAAGGATTAATGGGGTGCATCAATGCATCAAATGAGTCTTCACAAAAGATGGCGTCACACAATTAGGTGGACCAATGGGCACTAAACCACAAAATACTCTATACATTCAAACCAAATGGCCTTAGGTAGTGAGTATCTCAATTAGGATCCAATGGTCAATCAATCACCAAAAATGGGAGAATTGCACTCCTTCTATTGGAATGGCAGCATATACAATAACATTAAATGAACACTAAACCACAAAATACTTTATGAATTTAAACTAAATAGCCCTAAGTAATTTGAGTGCGTCAATTAGGGCTCAAATGGCCAAATAATCACCAAGAAGGGGAGAATATTGCACCCTTTTATTAAAATGGCAGCATACACAATAACATGAAATGAACACTTAACCACAAAATACTCCATGAATTCTAACCAAATGGCCCTAGTCTTGGTTGAAGACGCTCTTGGCCGTAATTGCAATCTGGTGGCTCCCTGGTCATGGTAATCTCAGCTTTGGTTGCGCTCTCGCTTGTGGTTTGATCTTCGCCTTGATCGGAATCCGGCCGCGCCGTGGTTGTGATGATCTCTTCTTTGGTCGCAATCCGGTTGCGCCCTAGTCATGGTGATCTCTGCCCTAGCCGCGCTCTCAGCTGTTGTCTGATCTCCGTCTTAGTTGCAATCCAGCCACGCGCTAATCATGATCTGATCTCCGACTGTCCTAATCTGATTGAAAAATCTTCTAAACTCTCTCTCTCTCTCTGCTCCCCACACATTGCTCTGACTAGCTCAAAACTACCTTCCTCGACAACAACAATGATGGCAAAGGATTGGAATTCCCTCTTTTACCATTTTTATCTATCTACTAAATTAATCATCCAAGCCTCTACTAAAAGTTAATTCCCTTCTACTCTTGTTCCACTCCTTGTTAACTCTAGATCTACTCTACCCCTATTCCAAAGTCTAAGATTGTTCTAAAGTCTACTACCCCTAAACCTCGCCAAGAGTACTACTTACTTCTCCTCTCTAAAAATCCACATCACGTCAATATTATGCAAAACCCACATCACCTCAATGTTATGCAAAACCCACAATCAAGCATAAAAAACCTGTGACTAACTCATGCCATTCATGCGAAGAATCCATTCCATGGCAAACGTAAATATGACCACAAAATAACCTACCAAAATACCTCAATAATTCCAATTTGATAAAACACTGTGAATAAAGATTAGGGATATAGGAAAGATTTCTAAATACCTTGCTAGCATGTCATGTAAAGCGGCCCTAGTTGTAGAGAAGTACACTATGGTTGTCCAAGTTGAGAGGCCGTGAAAGTGAGTGACCAAACTTTGTTGAGAGTCCAAAGAAATGGGTTGAAAATAGGCAATAAAACATTGCTTTGATTTTGTATGAAAAAATATCGACGGCCTCTTGATCATAGATTGGGGTTTCCATTCTTGTCCGACCTTAACTTCCTTCGAGAGTCCGTCGCCTTAGCCAAAAAGCGTTGCCATGTAGGCATTTTAAAAGACGACGGCCTTATGATTGTGGTTTTTAGTGTGAAGTCTCGAGAAGCCGAATTCTTGATTTCTTGCAATCTCATTGGTGAAAATTGATGGCCTCTCGACCTTAAGACATACTCGCTCCGTCCCAAAGTTATTGTCATGTTTGAAAATCATGTTTGAAAGTGCTTTTTTAAGTAGGTCAAAAAATTACTTCCTTGTGGCTAATTTTATTTAGATTGCAATGATCACAAGTATTGTTCTTCAATAATTATAGGGACATAATTTGGAACCTTTTTTAATCACGTTTCTTACAATATGACGTGCTTAAAAAAGCACTTTCAAACACGACTTTCAAGCATGACAATAGAGTTAACCGAAAAGAAGGCCATGGAACCTCCCTTTTCAACCTCCTTCTAACCTCTCTTTTCAGCTATAGTTGGGTTGAATAGTGTAGTGTTATAACTTGTCCCCTTGTGGGCCATGGGCTTGGAGCTTTGGTAGGAGGTGTGGGAGTCATTACGAGGTGACTGTGGAGAATAATGGCAGTGGCTTGCTTTAGATTGTCTCCCAACTCATCGTAAACTAGTTTTTGGTCTATTTATATTTCCATATGAGTTCAAGAGAAGAATTTGCTAAAACTTTCCTCTTAGAGCTGACTTTTCGGTTAACTCTAATAACTTTGGGACGGAGGGAGTAGTGTGAAGCGGCCCTTACAACTGCTGCAGAATGCTGCAGAATGTTATGAAATCCAAGAGTGGCCCCGCCCGGCAGAGTTTGAAATCACGTTTGCCAATGCACGTTGAAAATACGCCAACCTGACACCCGTCAGCAAAGCAACGAGAGGATAACCAACGAGAGAGAGACAGTTTCAACTGAAACACCACTCATATTTCATCCATCCATCCAGCCAGACATCCATCCATTGGTCCATTCATCCAAGCCAATGGAGCCAGGAGTGGAGTGGGCAGGCAGATGTCCTGGCTGGAGGCCCAGGGAAGTGCGGCCGGCTGCTCTTGCAGCAGCGTGTCTCCCTCCCTTCCTCCCTTCAACGCAAGCAACTCTCTCCTCGTTCCTCTGCATCTGCATCTGCATCTTCCTCGTCCTCTTCTTCGCCCGCCTGCACCTCCACAACTCACCACATCTGCACCAGCTTCACACGCATCTCACTCGTTGGTGGTGCCGCAGCAGCAGCAGCAGCAGCGGAGGAGGAGGAGCAGGAGGAGGAGGATCGTTAGCCATCGCCATAGCCCAACGGGGGATGACAACGCCCAACTCGTCCATGAAGTCGCTCACCTCTTCCGCCAAGAGGATCCAGAAAGAGTTGGCGGACATCACGCTGGATCCCCCGCCCAATTGCTCCGCCGGCCCCAAGGGCGACAATCTCTACGAATGGGTGTCCACCATCATGGGCCCGACCGGTACAACGCTCATTCCAATTTCTGCTGCTCTCTCTCTCTCTGTGCGTATTTATGTATGTATGTTTTGTTGCGCTTTGCTTACGTTGGACCTTTTCCTTCCGTCAGATTCACCGTACCATGGGGGCGTCTTCTTCCTGGACATTAACTTCCCTAGCGACTACCCTTTCAAGCCTCCCAAGGTTCCTCCATCCCCCGCTTTGGGAATTTGAGCTCGTTGACATGGTGTCTAGAACCGGGGCTGATTATTAGGGTTTGACTTTGCGTAATTCGAATTTTGATTCGTGAAACATCTCGGTGGTCTTCCATTGTGATGGTGCAGGTGATGTTCAGAACACGGATTTACCATTGCAATATCAACAACAATGGTCAAATATGCCTTGACATTCTGAAGGAGAATTGGAGTCCTGCTCTTACTGTTTCCAACGTGTTGCTCTCCATATGTTCGTTGCTGACTGACGCCAATCCTCGTAAGATATTTGCCCATGTTACGTTGGTGTTTGTATTTGTTATTGTGGTGCTTTTTGATGGATGCTTTTTGGAGCGTTTGTGGATGTGCAGTCTCTTGATGAAGAGCAATCTATTGATGGAAAGGAATTGAGTTCCTGGAATTATGTTTTTGTGAGTTCGTAAATGGCTGGGCGTGTGGGACTAGTTCAGGGTTGTGGTTGACCGTTTTTGGAGATTTCTGTAACAGTGAAAGGGATTGAGGTGCAGATGATCCGCTTGTTGGCAGCATTGCTCAGCAGTATTTGAGCGACAGACCCACACATGATAAAACGGCATCCGAATGGACCAGGCGGTTTGCTCAGTGACCATATCCAGGATGCTCTAGGAACTGTGGGAGTGTGCCCTTCTCGTTTTGTCTCTTATTTTCCCACCGTTTGCCACTTTTTTTTCTTGAATTTTTTTTAACATCGTGAATGGAGATCCTGGAGCACTCAAGGTGGGGTTTGTTAATGGTTTTGTCCTCTGAGGGAAAGAAAGTGAAACGCCGTATAATATGGCCGACTGTTGGCTACATATTGAGTGTTGGGGAAAATTTTAGAGTAGCAGGAGAAAAATTTGTAGGGGAAGAGGGCTCCATATACTGTCTACATGTTCAGGGCTTTGTTGCGTGGTTTGGAAACAATGGCACCTAGTGGGTTTCCTGCACGTTGTTCATGGCATCCCCGGTTTCCCTCACTATCAAGACAGGCTCCCACAGCTTCTGAGTGAGCAGGAGTTCTTTCCGGTCTTAAACCAGCAAAGGTGGGCATTTTAAGTTGCATCATTCAATGCTGTTTCAATATTTATCCCCGCACTTCATGTACTTGTTGACAAAATGGTGCATCAGGTGAATCGTTTGCTTTGCTGTGTTTGATTTATTCTCTTTCAAGCTCTGGATTGTATTCCTTTGATCTCAAAACAGATGTCTGATAATCAAATGGGTCATTCAGCTTGTAGTTGGCTGAAGTTTTACCTTTCTGCTGGACTCTTTCAATAGGAGTGGTGTCGTGCCTCTTTTATAACGTTTCTTAGTAATTGTAACACCGCTGTCACATTGTTTCCGATCCCCATGATATCAAGATATTCTTTTCTCGTTATTGGTCTTCCATCACACTTGGAATTCGCTAATCATTCCAACAGTAGTAATCCAGACATGTTTAGCTTTATTTGAATTCTTTTATTAAGGCCAAGGGTTATGTTTGAGTGAGAGGTTTTTTTGCTGTATTATATAAGAACAACCTTTCCGCTATTGTTTCATAGAATAAATTTTGAATACTTATGTCCGACATATATGACACTTGATGAGTAGGACTTCGTGATTGATTATGGGAATATGACATTGCTGGATTATTTTCGGGGGTTTAGATCCTTCCTGAACATATTCGTGGTTGGTTGGTATTTGCAGTGCAGATGTTACGGAGCGCATGATATGCATGGCCTGGAACTTGCAGAGAATGCCACTGAGCTTTGTAAATCTACTGAGACTGTAATTTGTAGAGCTAGTCTTACCATAAATTACTGGATGTTGTACATGAGAATTTTCCTGTTTTAAGAAGTAGCTCGTCAAACTTAGTCTCGAGTCATGAGCTTTGGCACCGAGTTACCAGATAGAGATGGGTCCCTCTGTTACCCCCGTGGGCGGAGAGAATGTTCAATTTTGTTAGCAAATAGATATGCTGATCATTTCTAAGGTTGTGTTAGTCGTAGTTCTGTCTTGTCTGTGGTAGGGCACACAGGCAGGCTCATCCAGTGTCACTTTCAATTACACATTGGTGCATTCCTGCCTTATTGCTTTGTAGCTGGTTCTTGGTCCTCTCAACAGCATAATCGATTATCCTGAGCAAATCAGTGGACTCTTTTCACATACTTGGATTCCTCCACTTGTCTTTTTCAATTGCTGATCAAAAATTTGTGTCCTGACAGGAACTAAGGTAAGGAACCCATTCTCGCGACTTTCCGCTGCTGAGCGTGTTTTCTGTTGAAGTTTCTAAATTTTCGTGCATCTTGTCCCATTTTCAGGAAGATTCCAATAAACTGAATCCTGGATACCCCATGAAGAAGTTATAAATTTTAGATGTCTTGCTCAGAGGGTTAACCCTTTAGTGCCCAGGTGACCACTAAGTGGTCACCGGATCGCTCAAAAATGAAATCTTTTGATTTTGAAAATGATGCAAAAAGAAAATTTGAAATCCAACTCTCTTAGCTCTCTAAATACCTCTCTACAAAATACCAAAATACTGCAAATACCTCAAAATGGTGCAAATACTTATAAATACAACACATGTACTATGTGTTATTTCTTGTGTTTGGAAGTTTGTTTTGTTGTATTTTTTTCGGGATTGTGTTCTCTTGATCATGTTCCATTAGTGTATGTATTCCGATCTTGATCAATGTACCAACTCCTTTTTTATTTTAACGTATAAATTTTGTCCTAAACTGTCACAATAATTATGTATGAGTCCGTTCTTGACATGAAAGATTGCATTGAAGGGGTGTTGACACAAGCCATTGCTGAATCTCTTCACTCCTATTTTTGAAAATTTAACCCGAATTCTATTTAACCCTTAAACGTCAACCCAAGCCCATCGGGCTTGGTTTAAAGGAATAATTGGAGACAGAAGTTTCATTTCTCAACCAAATCAAGCGAGACTTGTTGCGTTGAAAAGCTACTGAAAAAGCGATCTAGATTGCAAATTTTCGCCTCATTTGAGAGATTGTGGAATCGTTGGTAAGCAATCAAAGTTATCAAATTGAACAAGTTTTGAGGTTGGGGCAGCTGAAGTTCAGCAGTGCCGCAGTGCTACAGTGCTAGCCACCAGTGCACTGCAGAGTCGTTTTTGAATTTTTATTTTTATTTTATTTTATTTTATTTGCAAAAAAATTTAGATTCTTTCCGGGCTGCCCACCCAGGACCCAAATTGTCGTTTAAGGGTTAACCTTGAAGTCACACACCCCCCAAAATCTCATTTTTGAGTGTGCATTATACGGTTCAAAAACATACTATAATCTTGCAATCCAACGGTCCGATCTTACCAAGATTTAATTGACATTTGTTTCATTAAGCTACGCTTCCATTTATACAGTTGGATACTATTAATAGTATTCCTAATTTCATCAAAGAGAGCTTTAAAGAAACATCACCCAAAAAACTGTGGTTTCTGCAGAACCACCTTGGGCACTAAAGGGTTAATAAAATCTTGGGTATGCTTTCATGCTTCAGTTGTGAAACATTGTTCTAGTTATTAGATGTTAGAGCATGGCCACCCATGCCTTCCCAGAGTCTCTCACACTCTAGAACTAGATGAAATGTACTTGCCTTCCAGAGTCTCACACTCAAGAACTAGATGAAATGTACCAAGAGCCCTTCATAAATGCCTCTTGATTCTCGATCCTAGTGTGTTAAGAAATGGCCCTTCAAATCATGATTTAGTTGACTATACCCCACGTTCTACTTGTGAGATATCCCATATTCTACTTGTGATTGGTCCATTGACTATTTGATGTGCACTTTTGATGTGTGGGCTGCGAAGAGTGGAGCGTAAGTGCTAGGGCTCTTCAAATGTAGATGAATAATTTCAATGAGTGAGCCTTAGCGTGCATGGGTGTGAATGCTCTTATATATGTAATATTATGTTTGCGAACTTGACTTCATGCTTATAATTATAGGTCTACTATGACAAAGTCCTTTCCATCTATGATGTCCATTCTCACTTGGAGATTGGACTATAGTTCTGATGTAAGGTAGAGGGCTTATAAACCGATCAGATTTCAGTTGAGCAAGTTCCTCATGGAGTGTTCAAAAGATTTTTTGGGAGAATGTGTAAACTTTGTTGGAGAGCATTGATGATGGAATCAAAAATTTCCAATTTTTCTTTATTTAGTTATGAATTTTGGAAGGTGATGTCATAGGTGTTCCTTAAACCGATCAAGCCGTGGTGTACATTTGAGGGTGGGCTTGAAGGCTAGAATCTAGTCCTGCCATTAGGAGAAATCTGGGGTCACAAAGGGGCCTTGGCCTTTGGCACGTGCTAAAAATTTGAAGCAAAACCGTGCACTTTACACGCTAGTACCAATGGTGCCAGTAGTGCAGTTCCGTGGGTCAAGCGAATTGGTGCTGCCAACGCTGCCAACACTGCGGCTTTCGACGCTGTCAGCGGGCATCGACCTCCATCAATGGGTTATCATGGAGAGGGGTAATTGGGCAGCCGGTTCACCTAACACGGGTTGTCTTACAGGGACCCGTTGGGACCTCATATTTCTCCTAATGACGGATTATGAGCCCTCTACCTTAGTTATGTCAAATGCTTTGGGTTCACACCAGAAAGCAATGGGCTTGTGACTGATAGACTATTCAGTAAAATTTTAAAACATTCTACTATATTTTAATTCCGCGTTTTACTACCGTAGAACCATAGTAGGTTCGTCCTAAAATAATTCTAAAAAAAAAAACGTAAAAATTAGAAAATTCTGAAGACAGAAAAACGAAAATAGAATAAATTAGTTTTTGCAATATTTTGTTACTTCTAAGCTATTTAACCCTTTCAGACACCGACGTCCAAAATGTGGACGCCGGATGAGTTTCAGATGCTCTCTTTAGAACTGTCAATATGGATGATATTTGTCCGACATTTTTTTGGAACCTTCTACACGGACTTGTGAGTGGATTGAGGTGAGGTGTAGGACAAATGAGCGTTTCAAGAATTTTGGAGAGCTTGTGCATTGGATTGATGTGAATTGTGGAAAAAAAATTCAATGGAACCCGTGAGATGTGGGCAAGTTATTCACTTATTCTTCAAGTTTTTAGTCTGGTTCATGAAGGTTTTGGGTAGTGGTGCATGGCGGTTACGTATGTTGCCCTCTGCTGCATCACAGTAATGATGGGCAGAGACATACGTCATGTACTTGACGTTGGAAACAGAAAACAAACATACAGATATGGTTACTGTGCAAATGGGTGCTGCCACACGGCCACGACGCATTCGCCCCGTGAATTTACTTTTAATTTGAATTTTTTTGCTTCATACTTCTTGTACAGTGCATTCAACACCGCCGGCCTGTCTTTGCAAAAAATTGTGTTGCTCATAATTTCTAGTAGGCCATGCTCTGCTTACTCAAGCATCTAAGAAGCCTATGTACAAGTAGATGCAGGCAATTTTACCTATCTACAAGCAGCTGAAGCTAATTTTTTTCATGCCTTGGGATAAGTTTGAGTGCATTCAACACACAGCATGGACGAAAGTGGCTACTATATCATTTTTTTATCATGAATTCAGAATAAAAGTGACCATTCATGAGAAGAATAGACAGAGAGAAGCATGGTCTATTTAGAAAACGCTCGGCGCCTTACTGTCTTGCAAAGAGCTCGATGTACCATTGCAGCGTGGGCACTAAGTGAGAGAGATTTTGTGTCACAAATTTCGCGCATTTTTAGACTGTTGAATCCTACTTTTCTACTGCAGAGACGAGTGAGGCAAGGAATTGCAAGAGTAAACACATTACAAGGATTGCGCTTCCTGTTTTACTATCACACTGCAAAGATTTTGGGGTGGAAAGAGCAAAGACCCGAAGGCCACCCGCATGGTTTCTCTGCTGAAGTCTACCGCGTCCTTTGTGAGGAGCTTTGGCTGGACCGCGACTTCAATGGGAGATCAAACATCAATGAAGCGGCAACCGAAGGCGGCAACATTGCCAACACGGAAGCACAAGCGCCCTCGCAAATTGGATCGCCTTCCCATACACGAAGCAGGCGGCACTACGGTTTAGGCCGCGCAGCAGACATCGTTACCTGGCCCATCGACTTTGCACTCCCTGATTACTCCACTGCAGCAAACGGTGGTGACAGGCCACGACCAGATCCATGATATTGGATTGTCGGCGCCGGTCAACGAAGTCTGTGGATCTCCGGCCGGCACTGCAGAAGCGCTGCAGGTTCTCCGTCGCCCCTCCGTGCCCCCAGACCATGGACATCGCGACATCCCTGGGAAAAGGCTTCTCCGTGGCTCACTGATCAGTGCACTTCCATACGTCTCACTGCCGAGAGCAATCACTAAGCCTATACCCGTCCACATGCCATGTGCGGAAATAATGCTACTGAACTCCGACCATCTCAGATTTGGTGAGTACATGTGTGGTTATGCTGTGCACTTGTACAAGCCAGCAGATACGCGCCAAGTGCTTTATGTGGTGCAGTGCGACAATGGTGAGCTGTGTCACATTCCATTTGGTGTCCTGCAAGTGATATGCCCACTAGGAAGCTCTGAGACACCTGATGAAGATGTAGACGGCTTGGAGGACTGTGATGACATTTCTGCTAATGGCCATGAGTCTTCGTACATGTTGAGTGACAATGTCGATGACGACGTCGTGGACTCCCTCATGGACGAAGAAGGCGATTGGCCGCCTACTATTGTATTGGACGTGCGCAAGAGTCCCGAAATAGCATATGCAGTAGTTGCCGCAGTTCATGAGGAGCTCGTGCATGGCGTCGAACGCAACGTGGGGACCACATCAATTCCTTACTTAGGAGCACCAACTGCTGCGCATGGCCGAGGTGGGGTCCCATGCAAGAATCCGATCTCAACGACTACTCCCGTGGGTCCAGCGTTTTCGTATTCAGCAGGTCCGGCAATGAGGAAGTCAACCGCCAGCACCGCGTTCGCCACTGCAGCCGAAGTCGACGGGGCATCTTCCAGCAGGTATGTTTCTAATCCTGGAACCCGACTCACGGTGTTCTAATCCTGGAACCCAACGTGTTCCAAGCTCCAGCGTGTTCATGACTGATGACTCACCACTTATTGTTGCATTGTCTCAATTTTAGTGTATGCGGGTTTTCTAGCTGCAGACTGGGCCTTGCCATCACCATCGGCGACGCAGATGCGAATCCGCCCCAAATTAGGCATGTCGATTAGCAGACGAAATATGTAAAGCATATATTGTAAATATATGTAAACAACGTAGATGGTCACTGTCAACAGTAAAAAAAGCTTGTAAGAATTGATGTCACTTTTTTACGGATATAGATAACATATAGAACGTGAAAATTTTGTTCTTTATGTTAGTGAAAGACGTAGCATTGGTTTTCTACTACACTAAATAGGTAGAGTACTATTAGATAAACATACTACATAAACATGTTCTAAGTTTTTACTATTGACCAATTTTTTTACCCTCTATATGGCCAATATGGGGATCTTTCAATAGTATTTGAATCAATGTATTTGGTTATTTATTCTGTCGAGAGAAAAAATATATAATATTTTCAAATCTTATAATTCTGTAACACTAATCTACCTATTTAGTTTTTACTATTGACCAATTCATACCCACATGTGGCCCTGACCTGCAACAGAACATTGTCTGAAAGACCACAGCCTTGTCAATAGGATAATGTTCCACCAGAGTCAGAAGTGCTAAGATTTCACCAACAAAACAAGCTTCAAAGAGAATTAGTAAGAAATTATTGCATTCAAACATCATCCAACATTTACAAACGTATGATTCAGTCATTTACAAAGTACACTAAATATGTAGATTAGTGTATGATGAACTGATTACATACACATGTTGTAAGTTTTTACTGTTTACCAATTTGTTTACCTTCTAACTTGGTCAAGATGGGCATATTTCACTACACTTAATAGGTAGATTAGTGTAAGATACACTAATTTACAATTTTACATAAACAAATTAGTGTATGATGAACTGACTACATACACATGTTGTAAGATGTTATTGATTACCAATTTTTTGAGCAATATTCTCACATCTTATAATTATGTAAAACTAATCTACATATTTAGTGTAGCATCTTATAGAATGTTGACTTTATTTGGAGCAACGTTTTGCAAGTCTGCCTTGTCCTGGTTGATTGTAGGCACCTGCCAATGCAGGAACACCATAATTTAAGCTTCATCTTTACCTTGCAATAATTCTTTACACTCGTATGAAACACAAATCTCAAATACACCAAAATGGTTATATAGGATGGGTTAAAAATTGGCAAGCATGAAATTACCTTCTGCTTTTGATACATTCTATGATTGCGACAGTTGCAGTTGCTGCAAGGTCAGCGGGCCAAATCCGGCTTGCAGTCGGCGGTGGAAGAGGCCGCGCCAAGCGTGGCAGTTTCACGTGGCGGCCACCCCGTCCATGTCAAGCACGGCCTGCACCGCGTCGTCAGTCTACAGCGGCTCCAGTAGGCCGAGATCGACGTAGACCAAAGCAGCCAAAGCCACCTACCTTTGCCGATCTCTAAGCCGACTCAAAGTGAAGTGCTGACAATGCTAATTACGCTCACGGAGATACAGTTTTCCGAGGTGAGTCTCTAGGACTGAGTTATGGATTTGGCACACTACCAGCAATATACGAGTCGTTGTTCAGAAAGTTCTGGACCCACAGAACTTTAGACAAAATCTGTCAAAAAACGAACTGGTACACTAGTGAAGAGGAAACTACGAAAGGCTACCCGCTAGCAGGGCCGAATTGGTGGCCTCTGCAACGCGAGGAGCTCAAAGTTTTTTTCGGTTTGAGCCTATTGTTTGGCATCAAACGGCTACCGAACCACCGCTGTTATTGATCGAAAAAGGTACCTTCTTTGCATTGTCCATTTACTTCTTCAGTGATGTCGCGACGACGGTCTGAGGACATATCACTCTGTCTACATGTGGTCGATGATACCGTCCAAACGCGGGAGAGGACGGGAGACAAGTTATGCAAAATTCGATGGCTTCTCGATGAGGTACGTGATCGGTGTCAACAGAATTGGAACTTGCATTAGGAGGTCACAGTGGATGGATTAATGGTACGCAACAAAGAGAAATTTTGTCCCATTCGGCAGTATCTCCCAAGTAAACCAACGAAATGGGGAATCAAAGTCTGGTGCATTGCGGATGCTGTTTCAAAATATGTCCATTCGTTTGAGGTTTACACCGGTGCGACACTTAGTGTGTCTCTCCGAGGCGCGGCCCGGGGCGAGGCAAAAACCAGCTATGCCGTCATGTCGAATCTCATGGCCGGCTTGCATGGCAAGCATCTGTTGTTTTCACTGACAACTTCTTTACATCACCGAAGTTGCTTGTTGATTTGGCAAGTAAAGGTACTTTTGGATGCGGAATGGTGAGACCAAATCGAATTGGCCTGCCAAAGTCCATCACAAATACGAAGTTGTTTTTGACGTATCCACTGGGTACTCTGACTTGGCGAATGTACGAGTCGCGCAAGTTGGCGGCGGTGACGTGGGTCGACAAAAAGCCAGTCATGCTCATTTCTTCCATTTATCGGCCAATTCCACTTCCGGGAATCGAATGTCGTGTCACCCGGCGTGTTCATGGAATAGAGAAGCGCTTTGATACGTCCCCCATCCACCAGACATACACCAAGTGGATGCGGGGCGTTGATGTAGCTGATCAAATGCGTGGCACATATACGTTACAAGTACGATCTAGGAAATGGTGGCATAGGCTCTTTTACTTTTTGTTGGACAAGGCCGGTGTCAATTCCTATATTTTGTATATGAGTATGTGTGGGACATTAGGGTTTGAGCCAAAGACGCACTTGAACTTTCAGCTGAAACTGATAGAGGAGCTTTGTGCGGGTTCAAAGGTGCGACGAGGGTGTGTGTCCAAGTGGAAGATGTCGGTTCCAACGGCTCACGACTTGACAATGACTAAATACAGACAGAAATGCAAGTTTTGTGGGGTCCTTCCACGGACAGGCCGCATGTGCATATTTTGTGGTGGTGTTTTCCTACATGAAGACAGTTGTTTCTTTAAATCTCACTACCCTGTGCGCTGGTGATTGACGCACAGTGAAGGTGAGGAATTTCAGCCTCTTTCGCAAAATTGCCATAGATGTGAAGATTTCATAGCCAATTTTGGCGAAATATTTTAGACTCCTTCATGTATTTGTAGCAAATTACTCTATATAGTATAAAATTGGCTAGTTCACAGTATTGGAAGAAGCCATTTGACTAGAAGTAGTGGCTACATTCTTGAAATATTAGTAAAATTTAGCATCAATTTATTTTGTTTTGTAGGCACTTGGCTAAAATTTGAACAAAACATTTTCACTGCTAACGCAGTGGAGTACTGCACAGTGCATGTAGGCAGCGGCGGAAGGGACGGGACGATGTGTTGTTCTCCTGCAATCATGGGTACGTGCACTACAATTACGCTGAAGTTTTTGCCAATTACACGGCCATGTGCACAACAGTTTTTACTGGCTTGCAGAGCCCATTTTTGGACGTGGCTTTTCTCTCCTCCTCTTGCCCTCTTGGACGGCAGTCTGTCATTGGGGAATCGGGGCGCAGTACCGAGGATGCGGCACTTCTGCAGGCGACGCCAAGTGCTGCAGTGCTCGCCACAATTACACTGCGCATGTCTCACTGCAGTCATTATCAAGCACAACTGCTGGGTTTTTCAACTCTGCCTTCACTGCCGGAGCTTCACTGCTTGGGATCTTAACTGCTTGGTCGCTTCACTGCTTCGGAGCTTCACTGCTTGAGCTTCACGCTTGGGAGGCGTCGCTGCTATGCAGCCACAGACTGAGCAGATCCCGGGCTCACATTCTTATGCGAGCTATGTGTACATCTGCTGTGCATAACTGTTGAATAGTAAAGCCGGAGTAAGTGCGGCAAAAGTGTAGGTCGCCGCGGCACGGCCGGCACCTGCTGTCGACGTCGACTTCTTGGCCAAGCTGCGCTTCCCGTTCCTGTTCATGGGAAGCGTGCATGGCAGTTGCAACGGCCTTGTACGGTACGGGTTCACCTTCCGTGCATATAATATTGGCAACTGTTTTTGGGAAGAACCGCCTGACGTCACTGGGACAGCTCCTGAATCCATGTCGGAAGTGCTGACCAGGGTGGAATTTTGGCTTCATCAGACTTTTCTGCTTTGCCCGGAATATGACACAACAGTCTCAAGAATCAGAGCTTGTAGTTGTTGATGTATACATGGATTTACGTTTTCTAATGCAAACTACGTGTGTTTCTATACAACTCCAGTACTGCATTTCTATACAACTCCAGTACTGCATTTCTCTGATTTATGTTTCAGTTTTAGTTTCCTTCTTCAAATTTCATGATAGCTAGTGACATTCCTATATTCTCATACTCATCTGTGCACTTCTCCCTATCCAGCAGTGCAAGCTCAATTGTTCATCACACGTACTGTTATTTTCATTGCACATTAGACAATTCGATACCTAACTGCATTCTCAAAACCTTGTGAATAGCGTTCATATTTGTTGTGCATCATCAAAATTACACGTGATGCTCGATTGCACAAGCTATGTCACTGCCCGCTACAGTCAACGCAATATTCGTTTGGTCAACTCCTTCCCTTTGTGAATCACAGATTCAAAATTGAAATCACAATTCCGCACCATGTAGAACGTCTATTGCACCCTCTGATCTTACGGTTACATCTCAAAAAAAAATTCCCTCTCTACATTTATGCCTCCATCAACATTTTTGCATCAGGATCACATCTTCCCTCAGACCAATGGCTGTGAACGTTAAAGGGTTAAAACATATATATATATAAACAAAACTTCACAAATTATTTATACAATACAGTAATAACACATATTTTATTTCGTTTAAAATGGGACAAGATCCACATGATTTTATTTCGTTTAATTAATAATAGTATAATACAATCAGCAGATGAAAGTTACAGGAATGGGGAGACTACCATAGTACAAAATGGGTTAGAGCATCTCCACCCTTGCTCCAGATGCACCACTCGCTAAAGGCCTTCTCACGGGCTCCAGAAAACAATTGGGCTGCGCCACATTTCCTGCACCTCACCGTTGCTCGCCATATCGGGCCTGGGAACTGCTGCGGAGCGGAAATCGAGGGGCTGACGCACGCCGCGGGAATCGAGGTGCGCGGTTGGAGTCGGCCACGAAGGCCACTGCCCTTGCAATCCACTGCGAACAAGATCAAGAATAGCTCGAGAACAAGATAAGCCCAAGAATAGCCCAGGATCTTTGTGAGAACTCCGAGGAATGGACGCGCTGGAGAATGAGGAACTCGCCACAATGGCGCGTCGAAGGCCCCTGGACGAAGCAAGCCGTTGCCAGTGGCACGGTGAGGGAGCTTTTTCAACCCGGGCCCACGAAAGGGGAGCGAGGCCACTCTTTTGGAGCAAGGGTGGAGATGCTCTTAGTCGTCAATGGTTATGTTAATCTACAGGTGTAAGAAGATTCAACAAACATCTAGTAAGTTCCTTTAGACTCTAGTAGTGCAACATTTGACCAGATGTGTCATCACCATCCCAGGTAACAGATAAAACCCAAACGCACACTCCAGATATTTCAGACAATATATCCTGTAAGAACTCATGGTCCATTCACACGTGAGTGCGGCAGAGAATCTGCGATCAAGTAAGTTTTTGGTAAGGCTACTGTAATTTTTTATTATTTTTACCTGACGCATGCAAGAAGCTGCTGCAACGCATTTGGGTGCGGCAAGAAATTTGCACTCCATCAACATATATGCGTTTGCCAAAAGTTTGCCAAAAGTAGGAAGAGACAAGGATATGATACCACAAGAAATTGTATATTAATTTCAAAATTTACCTTGCAGAATGGGCCATCAGAAACTTTGATGAAAGTACAATCACAGAATAAAGAGTCCAACCTCGATCTAGCTGTCCACGCACCAACAACCGCACGTACCCCCAGCAATTTATCACTGCTCTCCAACTGAAATGTCGCCGATTCTGGTTTGGCACACCACTTCATTTGGACTGTCGGAACATCTTTTTGTACCAAGGAACATGTTCATTTTGACTTGATCGACCTCCTGCATTTGATGAACTCGCCGCAGGAGCGCTGGATTGAACTCCAACACTTGATGAATCTGCAGCAGGAATCGATTGAACTCCTGCACTTGATGGACCTGCAGGAGGGTCTGCTCCAGCTTCAGGTTTCGATTCAGCTTCATGAGATGGGGATTCACCTTCCGCACTTGATGGAACCGGAGCATTTGAGCACTTGTTTCTCGGTTTGCTACGTTCCAACTTGTAAGTCACGGAAGTTCCTTGTGGGGCACCCGGTGGGAGTGCAACCTCGACTATTTGGAGAACTTCATATTCTTTGAAATCAAAAGAGGTGAAAATGATAGATTTCCCTTTCTTCCCAGTTACCACCATATATTCTCGATACGTGGCATTCGGATCCACCTTTATAGTATACTTGCACCCATCTATCCCTTTCGCTTTCAAATCCCTCAGGAAACGGAATGCCCCTACATTCCCTTCCTTCAATTGGAAGGTTTGGTTTGTCTCGTTCATGATGTGAGTTTTCATCGTAGTACAATTCAACAACACCTGGAGTGAGACATGCCAAGAATTAATGCCGAGAAAAAACACTGCTAAGAATGATGAAACACTTATGGATCTTTGCAACAACTGTCAACAGAATTCGTGACCCAGGACCTTGAGACATCTTCATGGATTGGCGAATAAGTGGTATATGCATTCCATATATAGCCAAATATAGATAGACACACGATATGCATTGAGCTTTGGTATTCAATGAGATAAATTCATTTGAATGACGTCTAATGGACCAACAAAGCAATTAATACCAAATCAATTGGAAGGGAAACAATTAATGCCTTGCCTTACGAGTAAGTTGGTTTGGAAGAACAAGAGGTACGTCGCTGCTGGTTTAGGGAGATCCTGGCACTTTGGAAGGGCCTGGGTTGCACAAGATCAGTTTGATAGATGCGAGGAAAACGATCGAGAATGCAAGTAAGACCACAATCACTGCCCCGATGGATATTAAAAGCCAATTCTTTGTGGTCTTCCGTTTCACGCCGTCTCTAGCATGAATGTGGAATTTGAAATCCGATCCCTCACTCAGCAAGTTCTGACCTCGCGTAACAAAGAGCTGCAATGCCAGCAAAGAAGAATATATCAGAATCACTCTTGCAAAGCCTCGGTCCCTGTACTCCCTATGTAACCAAACAAATATCGGCTAATTTGTAATTTAGAGACCATCACAAACTCTCTTGAGTGCCCAAGCTTGGGTCCAATCAAAATCTTACTTAAAAGGGTCCCTTGCGAAGGGTCAATCTCATTGACCTTTGTTTGTTTTTTTTTTTCTTTCTTTCTTTTGGCCTACTCCAGGAAAACAGGACCGGCTGTGGCAGCTTCAGATTGGTTCTAAGAACAGAGGAACTTACAACATCTTTGCCAATTTTTTTGTAGTGTATTCCAAATCTTCAATGTGTTAGAGGAAGTTCTCCTTCTCATCTCTTTCTATTCTCAACTCTCTACAGTAAACCCCTCCAAACAAGACTTTACTAATACGTGACATGTGTCATAAGCTATGTTGAATAGAGTAATCCATGAGCTCTCCACATCGTGGAATGGGTGCATGCTACCCTAAACCTCATCGCTTTGCCACTCAGAGATAGCATGCATCCACTACATGTTGTAGCGGAGGCCATGGAGTACTTTGTCTAGTACAAAGACAATTTAACAACTTCACTCTTTAAAAGTCCACTTCGTATTGTCCACTTAACATTGTCCTAAAAGCTCGAGGGGTATTGGACAAAACATAGATCTGTTATAATATGTACCTTCCATATGTTTGATGGAGCTTCGTTCAATAGACAAAATGTAGGGCATCGTCTCTACAAATTATTCGTACAGTCAAACTTCCCAAAATAACTTTAGATTTTTTTAATGAATTTAAAAACACTAACCTTTGAAGTTTCGTATAAATTATAATTTTCACTTTTAGAGTTTCAAATTTAGCATGAATGGTTAAATTTGGTTTGTCTATTGTAAATTCAAAAAAAGCAAAAGAAATGATGGAGGGAACATCATTGCTTTCCCCAAATAGCAAATTTTATAACACTAAGACAATGTTGACAGAGGTGATCCACTTTTGAAAATTTCACTAGTGGAGTTTAACATGGATTGACATGATTCTAATTGCATTGGAAAGTGAACTTGATGTAGTAATTTAAAATGTTTTTATTTTTTCAAGAACATGTAATTTTGTTTTGGGCAACAATCAAAAAAATGATCGTTTGAGCATTTAAGGGTTAAGGACAATTCAAAATAAAACTTTTTCGGGGTTAAGGATGATTCAAAATATACCTTTAAGAAAATAGGATAAGAAAACTTTAGTTTTGTATGCAATATATTATCCTAAAACATAGACTATCTTATACTATTTGTAAAACATACATTATCATGTACTCTTTGTAGTGTATATTATCTACATATTTGTGGTACTCCAATCATGAAAACTCAATTTAAAACCTTGTTTAAAAATTCACAACAAATGTAAACAAGACTAGGACATAGCCCCGCAGTTATACTGTCCTTGTTATAAACACAGTAGGACCCTCTATACTACCACTATCCTCAAAGATCTACTCTGAAAGCAAGACAAGGATCATTTTCTTCTTAAAAAACAGACTTCATGTACTTTGGCTATGCGCAAGACCATGGATGCCTAAACGATAATTACTCTGTTTCTCACAAAAGAATGACAAGAAAGAGAGAAAAAATAATTTTAGATGAAAATTAAAAAATAAATAAAGACACTACCCTTGTTTGATAAAAAGAGTTATCCTGGTTCTAAGTAGGGTTGGTAGGGGTCAGTGAAAGGGATACTAGAGTTATCTGTAAAGTCATTTTGAATTTGAAGAATCTTCAATGAATTTTGCTTTATTTTACTCTTATTTGTGCACTCCAAATAGTTAAAAGGTGTGGAAAATCTTGGTGGTTCATCATTATTTCACATCTCTTACTCATAATTAGAGTTTTCCGTAAATTCAACCTATCTGACATACTCAGAATCCAAAATTTATTGGAAACCGTAAACCCACCTGCGCAATGGGGGTGTTCAAGTTTTCTTAATATAAGAAGCAGGAAGCATCAACCCAGCTGGAAGCAGGAACCCAACAACCCAGCAGCTGGCAGGGCCGGGCCTGCCGCAGGCTGGTCCGGGCCCGCCGCGGGCTCCGCCCTGGCAGCTGCTGATTGGCCAGGCGCGTGGGTATTGATTTTTTATTGACTGCATGCGCGTGCGGTATTGTCAGACTGCAGGCGCACAGGAAAACTGAGGTTGTGAAACCAAAAGGCACCGTTTTTGGTCCCTCCAAACTTCAGACCTGTAGTTTTTTTCGGGTAACTGACATGTCTACTTTTATAGAGAACTGAACCTCTCTTTTTGAAAACTATAGTCCAGTCACCCTACTTGGGACCACTTTGCGGATAACTCTATTGAGTAAGAGATGTGTACGAGCTTGGTGGTTTTCAAAAGTTTTTTAGCATCAAAAAAGGAGCTAATTTTTTTTTGAAAACCACCAAGCTCTTACATACCTCTTTACACACCTAATAATGATAAACCACCAAGATCTTTCACACCTTCTAATTATTTAAAGTGAACAAATATAGCAAAATTCGTGATATCTTCTTCAAACTTTGACAGACTTTATGGATAACTCTAAGTCTAGTATGATAAATCTATTCAGTCAGAAAGGAAGGATCGGAAGGAGGCAAGTAAAGGATGGAGAGAGGTACTAGTTAACGGACCTCGCGAGATTCCTTCTCGGATTGAATGGTGGTCTCGAGAGCCCACACGGTGCGGAACTTCTGGATGATGCCACCCAAAGCCACAGCCGAGGCAAGCGCAGACAGGGTGAAAGCACTCCACCAGTGGTTGCAGTGCAAAAGATTGGACTGCGAAACGGCGGTGAGCAGCACGCCCTGGAACACGCTGTAAAACCCGATCAACTGATACACTTCGTTCTTGACCGCCAGGCTCTGCTTGCGCTTGCTATCCACCCTCTTGGTGCACAGCGCGTCCTGGCCACTCCAAAACTCCAGCGCCTTCTTGTGGCGCTCCGACGTTTGGATCCACAGGAGGTTCTTGATCTGGGTCTTGGAGAACACCTCCTCGTCCCCGCTGTCGGAATCTACGGCTACTTCGCCATTACCGACACTGCTGCTGCCGCCCGGCACCAACTCCACCTCCTTGGCCTTTGACCCTGAACCTGTTGCCATTCAAGGACTGACACGGTGTGAAAGTGATCGATCTGCAGCTCAGCGAGATCGATCGACAGTCGCCGCGGCCGGTGGTCGGTATGAACCGTTGGAAGATTTCCACGCCCGGGCTGTCACGAGTGAGTCGGCAATTAAGCAGGATCAGAGCAAGCAAGATGATGCATGAATGCTTCCACCTGCGTGACTGGGATGTGTAGGGACTAGGAGAACGCGCCTTATAGGTACCGATTGTCTGAGTCCCTCGGCGGTCTTGGCTGGCCGCCGAGGAAATCACATGATCGATCAATATTCTATTCGGTAGTGTCTGATATCCGCGACACTCAGGCGCGGTGAGTGCACGAAGGTGGATCGCCGACAGGGACGACCTTGGCCCTCCGATCTCTCATGAGGATCCGGTGGACGACGTCGCGACACGTGGCGGCGAAAAGACAGAGGGGGCTCGAGTTCAGCAGGACCAACTTCAACGGGGTATGTTGTCTGCTGCCTCGAATTTTCTCACGGGCTGCATGCGACCCACCTTCTGACAGGCTGATAAAATATGTGCTGACGGGCTCAGTATGAAGGTGGCAGGGCTGCCCGAGCTAGGGAACAAATTAAACAAAGTTTTTGCTAAGGTTGATTGTCCTCAACCCACCAACTTAAGCAATCTGGCCTATTTTTGGCAGTGCTAAATTTCGAAAAAAATCATGACTACATTTGAAATAGGTTTTGATGAGGATTGCAAAAAATTGCAACATCTAATTCGTATTTGTCAATTTTATATAAAATTCCAAAGTGGAAAATAACCTGTGACCCATACATCACATACCAATTTCCTAAGCTCACACTTTTTTATTTCTAGATCCGCTCATGAGCGAACCCAAAACCACCAACTATTTCTTTGCAATGCCTGGCATGCTATTGATTTATTTGGATAGTGAATTGGTGGTTTTGAGTCTGAAGTCTCAACTATAGTAGCCCCATATTTTTGATGAGAATATGAATAAATGGTATTTAGCAAGGGTTTCAAGCTTCAATGATGTAGTAGAGGGAATCAATGCTAAAACACACACTGTAGAGTTATAAGGTAGTGGAAAAGTTTAGAAAGGCATGAAATTTCCAAATGAGAATGTTGGGTTTGCTGGCATGATTTTTATATGTTTTGATGATATATATATATATATATATAGAGAGAGAGAGAGAGAGATTGTCATATGTTATTGTGTCTTTTGATGATATATTCCAGTGATATAAATTTTGGTCGCATTGAAAATATACTTTTCACACTATGATCATATGTGTGCGTTATTTTAAACCTTAAAGGTCCAGACTAGCCATTCTAGTCAGTATTATATGGCTCTATTTCATTGTATTTGGAATGGTTCTACACCTCCTATGAGTTTCATATCAAACGTGAAACCAAAATTCATGTTTACATAATCTTAAAAGCTATTGGGATATCAATTTCGAACTTTCTACATACAACAAATACAAATGTCAAATATGTGGCAACCTATCTTCTATTCCCAAGGACCTTTAAAGGTAAAAACAATGTAACTAATCATATGTAGAGCTAGCATGGTCCGGAACAAAGTATGTCGTGCAGGAGCAAAGTATGTTGTCTTAGACGAGAGTGTGCTCTGGAGTGTGTAGCTAAGGTAGGATGTCCTAAAACCACCACCTCTTACAATTATGACATGTAGACCTTTCTTGGGGCCACTATAGTTGAGACTTCAGACTCAAAACTACCAATTCACTATCCAAATAAATCAATAGCATGCCAAGCATTGCAAAGAAATAGTTGGTGGTTTTGGGTTCGCTCATGAGCGGATCTAGAAATAAAAAAGTGTGAGCTTAGGAAATTGGTATGTGATGTATGGGTCACAGGTTATTTTCCACTTTGGAATTTTGTATAAAATTGACAAATACGAATTAGATGTTGCAATTTTTTGCAATCCTCATCAAAACCTATTTCAAATGTAGTCATGATTTTTTTCGAAATTTAGCACTGCCAAAAATAGGCCAGATTGCTTAAGTTGGTGGGTTGAGGACAATCAACCTTAGCAAAAACTTTGTTTAACTTGTTCCCTAGCTCGGGCAGCCCTGCCACCTTCATACTGAGCCCGTCAGCACATATTTTGTCAGCCTGTCAGAAGGTGGGTCGCATGCAGCCCGTGAGAAAATTCGAGGCAGCAGACAACATACCCCGTTGAAGTTGGTCCTGCTGAACTCGAGCCCCCTCTGTCTTTTCGCCGCCACGTGTCGCGACGTCGTCCACCGGATCCTCATGAGAGATTGGAGGGCCAAGGTCGTCCCTGCCGGCGATCCACCTTCGTGCACTCACCGCGCCTGAGTGTCGCGGGTCTGATATCGATGCACCAGGCTACCATACAGTGCCCACAAAGAAGTTTACGTTCATTTCAGCTTTTCAAAGAATTGAATCAATAATTCAATTTATAAAAATTATCAATATTAATATTAAGATATATTAAACCATTTGAAGTGTGAAAAATTACTTCTTTGAACAATTTTTGGATCAAATATTAAAAAAATGTATAATTTATTTTCAAATTGAACATTTCTAAACTAAAAACTTTAAACATTGATATTTTAGTAAATATGACCTCAAAACTCATGATTTTTTTTCCACATGATTCTGTAGAGTATTTGCATTCTTTTCATTGAAAGTTTTATAAACCATAAGTAACAAAATTTGTATTCATAGCTGTTCAAATTAAGGGTAAAAAATGAAGGTTTTAAATTCAAATAAAAAATATATAAAAAGGACCTTTTATAACCAAAAATCAATCGTATGTACATGGTTCATCTTGTGCACTACAACTTGTCCAAATTAGGGCTAAAAATTAATAATTTTTGTGATTTTTATCCGCAGTTCTTTGAAAAGCTGAAATGAACGTAAACTTCTTTGTGGGCACTGTACAATAGCCTTGGATGACAAGTGGCCGGTCTCATACAATAGTCTTGAATGACAAGGAGTCCATTTAGCACGGGAATTCTCTAAACATAGCCTAATTGAGCACAAGAAAAAGAGAGCACCCATTTTAACCCTTAAGCGTACTGATCCTTTGAACACAAGTGGATGCTAGCCTCAAAAATAGATATTAGCATGACTCAGATGTACAATAGGTGTACATGAAAGGACCATTGCATACATCAAATCTACCCAACAAATTTGACATACTTGCATTAATTTGGAGGCCTCTTCAATATTATCAACATCTCCCCATCACAAGAGATTTACTCCCATTTGTAGAGAATTTAATAGGCTTGCAAAGGTGACTTGGATGAAAGTCATCCAAGATTGTATGGAAAAGTAAGTGGACTTTGAATCCAATCGTGATCCAGTTTCTGATCGCTGGGACGTTTAGGGATTAAATTGGATCTCAAGCACATAATATTCACGCTTGTAAAAGCATCTCCACTATGCTGCATAAAATCTACTCCTTCCATTAACTCCTAAGTGACCAATTGACCATTTTTTGGTCGCAGCCCTAACGGTAGTGATTCTCCATGGTTGGGAAATGTCATTATTCAAGTTTTGGTTTCTTTTGTCGAAGTTGGATGTAGTGATCTTGTTCTAGTGCTATTTGATACATTTCATTTGCAGTATTGAGGTTCACAAAGGAGTTTTTCAAAAACAAAGCCCTCAATATTGTTCTAGTGTTATAAACTTACTATTTTGGGAAAATTAATAATGTTCTCTCATTTTAAAATGTTGCCTTTATAAATTTTAGAATAGAATGTCTAGTTCTAACCAATCATACCAGTTTTCAAATTTTAAAAATAGGATTTGTAATTTTGGTAATAATTTAAATAGTAAACGCTTCTAAATACATTAAATGAGTATCTAAAACTATTTTTGGAAGTTTGACCGGATGAGTTTCTAAACATAATGATGTATCATACATAACAACAAAAACACGCAATTCGCTATTTATGCACTTGATCAAGTGCGCTCATTTCATAAACATATTTGACTTTAAAAAAAACCGGTTAAAAAGTTCTCTAAAAAACATCAATGTTGTCTTTCTTCAATCCCATACATTATAAAAAAATTATTATTTTAATTATTTTTTATTCTTATCTTTATCTTTTCTTTTATATTCTCTTTCATCTTTTCTTTTTCAACTTGATTTCTTTCTTGTCTCCCTCTTGTCTTTCTTTTGTCTTTCTTCATGTCTTCCTTTTTGTCTTCCTTGTCTTTTTTTTCTTCTACTTTTTCTTCAGTTGTGGCCGTTGAACCCTAAACAATGGGAGTAAACCCCCCAAAACAAAAAAAAATTAAAAAAAGTTTTATTATTTTTTTTTTTTTAGGGTTGGCCATGAGGTGCTGCTAAACCCTAAATGGCAGCCGCCAAAAAACAAAAAAACAAAAAAAAAAATTCTTCTTCAGGTTGGTTGTGGGTGCTGGTAAACCCTAAATGGCGGCAGCCCAAAAAAAAAGTTTTTTTTTTTTTTTGGACTTTTTTCAAATTTACTATTTTTAGCCACTGGGTGCACGGCCGCGCACCCAAGGACCCTCCCATCTCCCTCTCATCTTCTTCTCCTCTCCTCACATATATAGAGGAGAGAGAGGGATGGGAGAGGGAGTGGGAGAATGATGGGAGAGACCCTCTCCTCTCCCCTATACAGTGGCGACCAGAAGTCTTCGCATAGTGGCCCATCACTTCAATAGGTGTTGACTATAGCTTAGTAAGTGGGTTTACAGGAGATTTTTTGGGTTAGCATTAATTGATACACCACATGGCACCTAATTAACATTGACTCCCCAAAACTTTGCCACTTGTAGAAATTATTCATGCAAAAATCATGAAGGGGTGTGTACAACTTAATATGCACATCAGTTGTACACACCACTATCTTCTCATTAAAATTGCACTTGTGAGGCTTTTTGTTTTGGATTTTTTTTGTATGATTTGGAGAGGCCTTTGGTGATTCACTATAGCTCCTAGAAGGTCTGAGAATCAACATAGGGCAGTTCTTGAGATGTATGAGCGAGGCAACTCATATGGCCAGATTTCTGCAGTTTTGGGCATTCCTCGAAGCACTTCTTCTGACATAGTGCGAAGGTTCCGTGAGAGAGAGAGTCTAACAGATAAAACTTCACCTGGTAGACCTAGAATTCTAGATGAACGCGGTGACCGTGGCATTGTGAGGAGATTAAATGATCCAAATACTAGCACAGCGGCAGCTATAGGAAGAGTGTTACGATCTGAGGGCTTCCAATTGAGTGATAATACGGTGAAAAGGAGTCTTCGGAGGCAAGGGTTGAGAGCATGCGTGAAGACCAAGAAGCCACTTTTGACAAAGAAACATCGAGCACGTCGTTTGCAGTGGGCAAAGAAGTGCAAGCATGCAGATTGGGAGTTTTGGGCTCATGTCATTTTTTCTGATGAGTCTAAATTCAATCTTTTTGGCTCAGATGGACGTCAGTATTGTTGGAGAAAGAGTGGAGATCGTCTTTTAGATCAGCATGTGCAATCTACAGTCAAACATGGAGGAGGAAACATAATGGTTTGGGGTTGTATGACTTGGGAAGGAGTTGGCAAGCTTCACCTGATTGAAGGGAAGATGGATAAATATGTATATCGCAACATTTTAGAGACGGAACTTATGGGTACTATACAGATGCAAGGTTTAGAAGAGGATGAGGTTATTTTCCAGCATGATAATGACCCAAAGCATACTGCACATTATGTTGTAGAGTGGTTGCGTGCTCAAAAATTTGAGCTTATTGAATACCCTCCACAATCACCTGATCTCAATCCAATAGAACATCTTTGGAATGAAGTAGATCGTTGTCTGAGAAGGTCTAAAAGGAAACCAACTAGTAAAAGTGACTTATGGGAGAAGATCCAAGAAATTTGGTACGGTATAGAGCCTGATGTTGTTAGGAAGTTAATACGCTCTATGCCTCAAAGAGCTCTTGATGTCTACCATGCAAGAGGTGGCCACACACGGTGGTAGTGTTTGTGAGTGCTTATGAGTTGAATCATTGAGTTATAAAGGTGTTTAGTAATATTTAGTCTTATTTTCTATAGTTGATATGCAATAAAAATCAATTTGACCATAAAGAATTGTACAGGCTTGTTACACATTTGAATTATTGTGTGTTTTTCTAATTCATATTTTCATTGAAAACTTTGTGTTTTATGCCTGTTGCAACTATACGTGCTTGTGGTTGTGTTCTTGTTATTTTATGAGAGTTCATGTAGATTTGGCAAGTATTTAAAAAAAAAACTCCTCTTGTACAACTATTTGTGGTTGCCACTGTATATATGAGGAGAGGGGAGGGAGATGGAGAGGAGATGAACGTAGAGAGGGAGATGAAGATGGATATGGAGATGTAGAGGAAGATGAAGATGTAGAGGGAGATTGAAGGGTCTTTGGGTGCGCGGCCGCGCACCCCGAGGCTAAAAATAGTAAATTTTGAAAAAAGTCCATAAAAAAAAAGTTTTTTTTTCTTTTTTGGGCGGCCGCTATTTAGGGTTTAGCAGCACCCCACGGCCAACCAGAAGAAGAAAAAAAAAGTTTTTTTTTTGTTTTTTGGCGGCTCCCATTTAGGGTTCAGCAGCACCTCATGGCCAACCCAAAAACAAAAAAAACAATTTTTTTTTTTTTTTTTACTTTTTTTTTTTTTTTGGGGGTTTGCTCCCATTGTTTAGGGATCAGCGGCCACAACTGAAGAAAAAGTAGAAGAAAAAAGAGACAAGGAAGACAAAAAGGAAGACATGAAGAAAGACAAAAGAAAGACAAAAGAAAGACAAGAGGGAGATAAGAAAGAAGACAAGAAAGAAATCAAGTTGAAAAAGAAAAGATGAAAGAAAATATAAAAGAAAAGATAAAGATAAGAATAAAAAATAATTAAAATAATTATTTGTTTATAATGTATGGGATTGAAGAAAGACAATAATCGTCGTTTTTTAAGAAAAAAAGTTAGAAAAAAATAATTATGCGCCCGAGGACCAAGTGCATGATTATATGGCCAAGTGCGTAAATAGCGAATTGTGTGTTCAAATACAATAGCCCTATGGTGGTTTAGTGACTATCAAGCATGTCTAGCTCTAACATACAACTAAAATGAATAAAAAGTATTGTAGACCTTTTCAAATAACCCCCAACATATTTTATTATTTATTGTTTATTTATTTTTGAAACAAAACAACACTTCATTATAATTGATTTCCAGTGTTATAATATAAAATTTTTTTTTAGTATGGAGCATTTTGAGTATTGTGTGCAATTGAAGTATCATTTTGGTTGAGATTTTAAGGGTTTGTTTTGGGTGATATCTTATACTGGTACAAAAAGTTTTGGAGCTTTGTCATTTATGCAGCAAATGTTAATGAGTGCTAAAGTAGGAGCATGTATATTTTCTACGAATATTAATTAAGACAGCAGTGTTTGACGAACTATATCTCGAGGAGGATTTGTTATATGTTTATGAAATTTGATGAAATTTCCTCTTCGTCAATGTTCTGCAGAAATTTCATATTATTTCAACTTAATATCAAAAAATGTGCCGTAGATAATGTTGAAATATGGAAAATACTTTGATTATAAGGTTGTGAAGAATGTGCATTAGTTGAAAGATAAGAAATTGTGTTGTGATGAGACTTTCAAAGCTCAATTGTGCATAGTAAACTAACTTATTTTTAGTATTGTTTGTCAAATAAAGCTTTGACAATTAAGTAATCTTTGACCTCCAAAACGAGTTTTGTGATTTAAAGTTTTTTTGTTTGAGTTATGCACAGTTTTGAAAGAGGTTCGATTTAACTAATAATTAAGAGAGATAACAAGAAGTAAGAAGTTGTAGTGCTTGGCAATTAGTAAGGAAATCCTACAATCCACCAATCACTAAACGCTTCTCAAACTCACTACAATGGTTTCCCAATCATCAATTTTTTTCCACAATACAACTTTATATATGACACATTGTTTTGCTAAATTTGGTGCAAAGAAGATGATCAAAACTTGCAATAATTTCAATTTACTAACTTTTGTGTCTTATGTAAAAAAAATAATGCATATCAATCACTCAAAGCTTCAAAAGATTCAATTTTTTGGTAGAAAGTAGAAATCACAGTATGGAACAATATAGTGTTGTAAAAAAACGGTATTCCTAGATGTTCTTGTGTTCAAATGAAATTTAACCCCTAAAGGACCGTAAGGCCCCCAGGGGACTTTTGGAACTAGAAAGTGAGGAAATTTGGGTCTTTGGACTTTGAATTGTAGGATGAGTAGCAAAGAGACCCTGGCTCTTTTTGAGAGCCAAGTTTGTAGGTACTTCTTGACCATAAATTCATCAAGTGAGCGATTTTTGGTGATTTTTTTGAGTTGCACGGAGGATATTTAAGTGTCACTTCAGACCCTCATATCTTCCTCTTCACGCCTCCAAATTACTTGAATTTTTTTGTACAAGTTTAAAATGATGATTTCTACTCACTATAAAAATTTCAGAATTTTTGGAGCACTTTTGGGCAATCCGATTTCAGCATGTGTACAAAATACCCCAAACAAGTTCTACCAATCTTCTCAACGGTGGCATTTTCTCAATAATTGTGAGATTTTGTTGATCTTTTTTTCATAAAAAATCTATGTAAGTCTTCTTGAATTTCAACGGTGCCGATCGTCAAAATTACCTCACACCAATGAGGATTTGAGCTCGCTACAAGAGCTAGTTAAGAAAACAAGAGCTAAGCTCAACACCCCCCGGTCCTTTAGGGGTTAAAATAAACTAGCTAACTAAGGCCAATTTGTAGTTTAATTATATAATAAAGTAATTGGACTACTTATTTCATTTTTTTCTTTTTGAAACAATATTGTTCTTTATTGCAACAACAAGGTGTCACAAACGAACTAACAAAAGTAGGTCAATGACATTATTAATTAATTAAATTAAAATTTGGCATAGTTTTTTTATTTTGATTTATATGTGGACACACAAATACCTAGGAATACCATTTCTTTACAACACTGTATTGTCCCTTACTGCCACTTCTACCTTCTACCCAAAATATGGATCCTTGGAAGCTTTTTGTGTAATTGACATGTATTTGTTTTTTTTTTACACAAAAGTCGGTAAATTGACAACATTGCAACTTCCGGTCATCTTTTTTGCACTAAATTTAGCACAACAATGCGTAATTCACAAGTTGTATTGTAGGAAAAGTTTGGTGATTAGCAAACCATTGTAGTGAGTTTGAGAAGTGTTTTAGTGAATGGTGGATTGTGGGATTTCCCTTATTTATTGTCGGACACTATACATATCCCACATTCATTATTGGCACTAGTGCAATGAATTTTGTGTAAAGCACAAGGCAATACCCTCTACAACTCACATTTATGATATGCAATGCACTTTGATACATCTTTGACATACCACTTGGTTATGATCCAATTTCATTTAAACATTGAAAAAAAGTTGAAATTTATTAATTATAGTTTTAAGTGTCTAACCAATTTTTTACACTTTTAACCCTTCAACGCCGGACTGTATGGTCGTGGGGTCAACTGCTTTGTAATCGTATGACCGTGTTGAAAAAGAGATGAGCATGGATCTCGCAGGGGATAGACAATTTTGAAGCAAGACTTTTTGCTGCGCATTCGGTAGTTGGCAAAGAATGTCCAGGAAGCGGAAATTGGGGGAAAAAAAGTCAGTAGCTCATGCATATTCGGCGTTGACAACAACTATCGAATTTTGACAGTGCGGGCAGCTGCAGGAAAACGCTAAATTCAGTTTCAATGCCAACGATGACACCGCCGTGTGCGATACACTTGGGTTCATGATCCTCAAAAGCAGGAAATGCACTTCATGCATCAGCAAAAGGAGCCAAGATTAGATAGAAAACTGGCTTGCAATTACATGACCCAAAAATACAGTATGAAGTCTTCTCATTGTTTGCGCCCAAAAAAACGCAGTAAACGCCAGAGATGCCTGCTGTACATGCACCTCCGGTGCAAGGTTGTTCGGACGCTGGGACGTGGACGTACACGTCCGGACACGTCCCACTTCTAATTCTAATATACTATCCCTCGTTTTCTAATTCCCGTATACCGTCCCCAACTTCTAATTCTAATTTACCATCCCTCATTTTCAATAAGCATGTACCTCCCCCCTCACACACTTTCAATCTCCGTCTAATATTTTTAAATTATGATTTCCTAATCCCATCCCTTCATCTAACCTCCTTATTTTAACCTCCACCCTTTTGATATGACTCGGTCCTTGTTCTTTAGTTCCTCCTCTACCCCCCCCCCTCCTTGTATTTTAATTTCTATCTACCATCCCTCGTAAAATACTTATCTACCATCCCTGACTTGTAATTCTAATTTACTATCCTCCAATTTTAATCAACATATTACCCCTCCCCCACACAATTTCAATCCCCATCTTATTTTATTTGAAATGTAATTTCTAAATCTTGTCTCCTCGCCTTACTTACCTTCTTTATCTCTCATTTTTTTATTTTTTAATTTTAATTCCAAGTTTCCCTCCTATTTAATATTATTGTTCCATCTTTTGTTTGTAATTTCCATCTACCAACCCCCCCTCCAAATTTCATTCCTTTGTTTCTCTCTAATAACTTAATTTCCCACCACCATCTCGAAACTTTAATTAAAAACTTGAAAAGGAAACTATTAAGTTCAATAGTTTAAACGTATGCCCATAACCATAGCTCCTCTCGGAGTAGATCCGGTCCTTTCCGCCAGAGAATCTTTCGGACATGCTTTTGACTATTAATGCACGTGTCAGAAATTTCCCGATTTGGCCTACACGTGCAAGATTGCACGTCCTGAAACAGAAAGTCTGAAGGACCCTTTGTTCTGCCAAGAAAGTGAGGGAGTTAGGGAGGAGAGGGAGTTGGGGATGAGAGGAAGTTGGGAAGAGAAGGGAGAAGGGACAATGGAAGGAGAGGGAGGGGTCAGCTGCCTGGGCGGCGGCCGTCCGCCTAATCGGACGACTTGAGGGCAACTTCTCCGCCAAACAACCTTCAGAGGCCCATAACTTCCTCAGAAAACATCCAAATTGAGATTATGAGATGTTTTTTGGCATCTACATTTTCTGTAGATGCCAAAAAACATCTCATAAGCCCAATTTGGATACGTTTTGACAAAGTTATGGGCCTCTGAAGGTTGGGACGGCCTTTTCAAAGCCCTGCAGGCCGTCAGATCGGACGGCCGCGATGGCGGACGGCGCCTGGTTGACTGATGCGCGGTCAGCTGACGGCCGGCTCTAGGCATTTGGTGGTCGGCCGTTCGCCAGTTGCAGAAACTTCAAAGACCCGTAAGAACTTCAAAACGTATTCAAACTTGGATAAAGTGACAATCGAACGAATGTTTTCAAAACTATGTGCAAAAATCTCTCTATGAATGAAGAATTATTTGGATGAATTACTATTCTATTAAATTTCTATAGTTTCATGTTTCTTGTTCAAAATATAGACGTTGGGGTTTTTAAGGATTATGCAATAGTAATAGGTGACTTACTGTCTTTTAGGTTCATACAGAGAGGATGTTTTTATTCACTAATTAGTATATAGAGAAGTTATTGTAACCAACAAAAATAACTATTTGCAATAAGTGTTAGAATGACCTTCATTGCGGATACTTGCCTGATGTAAGTATGGCTTTCTAATTTATTTGTTTATTGAATTTAAACCGTTTAACAAAATAGAAATAGCAGGCATCCCCTTTTAAATGATTGTGAATTTCAAAACATTTACGAAGTAGGTTAGATGTACATTAAAAATAAAATGTTGAATAATTTTATTTCTAGCAATTATATGAAAGCTATGACAAAAAAATTGCATTCAAAGATGATATAAATAATGTATGAAATTTTATTTTTGACTCAAAATTTTAGAATCTTTAATTAAAAAAATAGGATATATTTTGTTTATTAGAATGTCTCATCACTTTCCAATTTCATATCAAACCTACAATCAATTGTAATTTTATAACATTTTTACCTTCTACTACTTATATTTTATTTAATGAACATGAAATTTATTTTAGCTTTTTTTTTTCCCATATACTCTCAATTGATTTTTCAACACAAGTTGTCAAACACTCATAGCTTTTACAGATTTCATATATATATTTACTAATAAATAAATAATTATATATATATATATATATATATATTCGTTTCTTAGAAAAAAGAATTCAATAATTTCAAATTTAAAAATATTTTAAAAAATAATTCAATAATTTTTAGCAATAGTATGACTGCTATGACAACAAAACTTTGCATACAAAGATGGTTTAAATAATATATGATATTTTAGTTTTGATGCAAATTTTCAGCATTTTCAATGACACAACTAAGATATTTCTTGCTTATAAAAGTGTTTCATGATTGGAATCGGTATTTTTCAATTTCATATCAAAATTATTATGAATTATAATGTTTTTACCGTTTGTACCTTCTTCTACTAGTTAAATTTTTATTAAATGAATATGAAATTTATTTTTAATTATTATCTTTTCCTCACAATTTGAATTGATTTTTCAACACAAGTTGTCAAACACTCATAGCTTTTCCGGATTTCATACATATTTACTAATTTCATACATATATACATATATATATATATATATATATATATATATATATGTATGTATGTATATTTTATTGTATTTGTTTATATATACACTACTACTTTTTTAGAAAAAAGAATTCCATAATTTGAAATATGGTAATATTTTAATTTTTAAATTTGAACTTCAAGAATTTCAAATTTCAAATTTTAAACAAAGAGGAAGGATTCAAAGGAAAACGAGAAAGAGTAGGGAAACGGAGAGAAAGAGAAGAAGGGAGAGACAACATAAAGATGGGTTCCATTCCGACAAGTATAGTTGTCAGAGAATTCAATATAAAGCACATTAAATATAGGAACATTCTATGTTTGTAGTCTTGTACTTAAGATAGTCCTCGAAAAACGTGGGGAATCTCAAAATAAATGTTGACTTTGACTGGAGAGAAAAATTAGAGTTGAGGTGAAGCAACACAACACTCAATCCTTTAGTTCCAAAAACTTGACACCTTTCGCCGTACGCTTGGCGCGTCCGATCGGGCCGTCCGCCATCCGCCGTCCGCTTGGCACGTACGATCGGGTTGTCTCCTGTCCTTCAAGAGTTGCGTCCAATCAACCGTCCGCCGTCTTCCAAAAGTTGCGTCCGATCCGGCCGTCCACTATCCGACCTAGCCGTCCGTTGGCCTCCTCCAAGAGAGTTGCGTCTGATCGGCCGTCCGCCATTCGACCTAGCCGTCCGCCAACCGACCTAGCCGTCCGTTGGCCTCCTACAAGAGAGTTGCGTCCGATCGGGCCGTTCGCCACCCACCTAGCCGTCCATTCGCCTCCTCCAAGAGAGTTGCGTCCAATGAGATTGTCCGTCCGATTGACCGTCCGACAAGGTTAAAAAGCCGACCGCCAAGGTAATTTGGAATTCACCTCGCGGACGCGACGTCCGGACGTCCGGACGTCAAATCGGACGCGATTTGGTCTAAAGACGTCCAAAGTGACAACCCTGCTCCGGTGCTCGAGCTTACTATCCGTATATAGTGCGACAAAAAAAACCAAGAGAAGCCGATCTTCCAGCAGCTAGATCCGCTTATGGTCGATGCACCTGCTTAGCTACCCGCAGTTTCAGCCGGCACTGCGTCTGAGCAGCAGACGTGACCGGCGGTCTTCAACTCCACCTGCCCGGCCATGACCCCGTCCAGCCCGGCCATGTCCACGCCATGCCCGCAACTGCCACCATGTCCTGCCCGCAACTGCCACCATGTCTTGCGTTGTCTAGAGAGAGTAGCCGTACTCTCATAGAAAATTAATTCTAGTGGGACCACAATGTCCATGTCCTTCACTTGCCCTCCACTATACTGTAAGGGCTCATGGGTCAAGAAGTAGGTCCCAAGGTACCTGATGACATCAAACGTTGACATTGGACATTAGAAATGTCAACCCGCAATTTTGCCAAAACTAACTTACTACAAGAAGATACAAATTTTTCGTATGCATTCTCTCTAATTATAACCACAAAGTATAAAGGAAAATAAGAAAAATTCCATGGAGGAGCAAAAAATTTCACAAAAAAAAGAATGAAACCAATAGATCACCTCATCATGGAAAGACCAAATTCCCATCTCTTATGAGACAACCCTCTCGGATCTTCCGCATCCTTGGATGCGTGTCTCGGTAACAGCTGCCCATGCAAATAAACATGCCACTACAACCTGGACAATACGTTGAGGACCGGCCCGTACAAACCACGCAACTAATTCGTATTGGGGCGCGGACGAGCCAATAATCTCCCGCACGTTGAGATGCCAAAATAGAGTAGCAGCAACTAGTTGATTTCCATGTAGCACACAACTCTTTTGCAGGTTCCAAGTGAAACTGCATATGCTTCAGGGGCTCTTTCCCCAACCAATACAAAATTTCGGAATGTACAATCCAGGCATTGACCACCGCAGTATCCAACAAAAAATAGAATACTCGGTGCCACCACTTGTGACTCCTGTTCAGTGTCATATACACTCCTCTGAGCTGATCGGCAACATCAACACCTCGCATGTAGCGTTGGTACTCTGTATGCATCGATGATGTTGGAATTTTGACTCGCTCACCACCTCGATGCCGCCAAACATGAACCGGTTGTCCCGATGGCGCCAACGGTCTAGAGTGCGTAGAAAGTAGGAGCAGTGGCTTCCTATCAAGCCACACAACACAACATATTTTCCTACTATAGTGCATGCGCCAGTTTATGAAACCTCTTTGATTTTTAGAAATTCCCTTATCACAAAGTACTTTAGACAGCCCTTTGCGATCACATCGAACGGTGCCCGTGGCAACGATGCCACATCTCAACAAATCCAAAAAAAGGGGTATAGATGTGAAAAAGTTATCCATGTACACCCTCGTGCACACCACATGTCCTCTGTGGTGTAAATCTGCTAGAAGTGACTTCACAACATTTTTCCCTTGTACAGGATCACCTTTTGTTCCTTGCAAAGATTTCCCCTCTATGGATGTACTAGCTCCTGTGTAACCCTCGAATGACCTGACATACTTACATCAGGAATTTCGGACCCCACTGATTCTGCACGATTTCAGTGCATTTATTGTTAAACACTGATTCCGCACGTCATACGTGCATTTAGAAGTGTCGTTATGGTATGGAAGTGACATGCATTACTAAGATGTCGATGCAGTGTCTTTTCAATGATTATAAAAAAAGTGTTGTTTCCGCACGAAAGTCGTGCTTGACGGAATCCGTGCGTTAATCGTGTATCTACATTACATGACTAATAAGACACGGATAATATGCGATTGCTTTGAATGTGGATCTAGTATCGTATACGTATCATATCAACGCCTTTTATTATATTCGTGCGATTTCAGCATCTATCATAATGCAAATCTGAAATTTGTCAGCAGAGTGATTGGAAAAGTGAGTGAGAATTCCCACTTCAACGCTCAATAGAAGCGGCATCAAGACTTGTGCAGTTGAGGGCGTTGTAAATGGCAGATTCTATGGAAATGGAAGCACAGAGCTCGGACTTAGAGACTGGGCAGAGCTCGGACACAGAGACTGTGCAGAGCTCGGACACAGAGACTGCACAGAGCTCGGACATAGAGACTGCGCTTGCAGGTAAATCAGAGCATGCCACATTCACCTCGTCGCCACCATTCTTCTTTGCAAGCAATGAGAGTACGTTTCATGGACTGTAGAGGTGCATTGTACATGATGTTTGAGAATCATTTGCGTTCATAAACCCTCTTAAAACCTTCTCTATACGAAAGTTTATATGTCTTAAAACCTTTGTAAACAGATCTATACCGTCCAAAAATATATGTTTCATGTGAATATTCTTCAATATTTCTAACTTTGAATTTGTCATGAATGTATACATTGCAGTAAGACGTTCAAATTAATACCCCTTTGGGCACTCTCATATAGTTTTGAATTCATATCTAACATGTGCACACCGGGGTTGATGGGACAGAGATCAATGACAAATGCCTTGAGGATCTGATCCAGAAGTCGAAGCGTCAGTGGACCGAGCTGTCTGTGGATTCCGATGGGGACTCGATCTATGTGGACTTCGATGAATTCAACCTTGCAATTTTTATGTCTCTCCAAACGCACCCCAAATGGGGTACTTTCTTCGTATCATTTGGTCATGGTGAAGATTCCGTTGGCGAATTGATGGTTGGGAAGAAGTTTGCTGAGGGTGCTCAGGCAGAGCTCTTTGAAGTAGAGATCAAGTGGCAGAATCCAGAGACTAATGAGCAGGATTTGAGAAACGAACGTAAGTACATGTTGAAGGCATTTAAAAAGGGGTTTAAGGTGTAAGATTTGCAACGCCAATGGCCAGAAGGATTATTACAGCTCCATGCTGATCGAAAGAACCCTGAACCAATCCCTCGCTATACTTGCGATGTAGTTTATGGGACAATGATGGAAGATGGTAGGTTCGGATTCATAACACAACGAGAACGGGAAGATCTGCGTAGTTGGATTGATCGCATTATGCAATCAAGGGACCATGAAGAAGGGCCATTTTCAAAATCGGAGGTTGTACTCATCAAATATGACATTGCAGGAGGGCTTGCTTGGTTGCATAGCCGCAACATTCTGCATAGAGACCTCAAATCATCCAATGTGCTAATCGGGAAGTCTAGAGCTGGATGGAGATGTTATGTAGCGGACTTTGAATGCTCAATTGGAAATGTGGGAACGGAATCCTTTATGGCTCCAGAGATATTGCAAGCCGTCAAAGCGAGAATACATATTCAAAGGCCAATTTTTTTTACGAAAGCAGCGGATGTGTATAGTTATGGAGTGACGTGTTACGAAATATTGACAGGGAATGATCCAGAAAATGGTAAACCCCTGGAGTTACCAAATTATGTAGATGGTTGGATGTGCGAACTATTGAGAAGGTGTTGGGAGATTGATCCATTATCTAGACCTTCTTCTTCAGAAATAGTGAGAATCATTTATCAAAATGCACCTGTAGTTAAACCAGTGGCGAGACAGCTGCATTTCCAAGCGAAATTAATAAGAGCTGGCAAGAAGGAATGACGTCGCAAGCAGGTGTGGAATAACAACTGGAAACCAGGAATGGTAGATAATCGTCTTATGTTAGGTATAAAAAATTCGCATTTAAAGTGAGATTTCCATGTACGACAATCTTTTACTCCAAGTGAGGGATCGTATGTTAGTCACTTGCTAAAATGTTCATGCACACAAATGAGATTGTGCACATTGTATTTGGGATACTAGAATTATATTAAATCAACGGAGTTTTGTGCCTCTAGTGTGTTTGTATGCCAATAAAATATACTATACAGCTATTGTTGAGGAATACTTCCTTAGGTTTGAGGGAAGTTGTGGAAATTCTCCTTGACTATTAAAAATTGCAAACTGTGTGAGGCCGTCGGGCGTTTTGGATTATTCTCAAATTCATCATAAACTAGTTTTGAGGTCTTTTTGAATTCAAAATGAGTATTATTCTTTAAAGGATGAAAGATGATTTTCTAAGTTTGATGAGCTCGTTGTGGAATGAGTATTGATTCTCAATTTTGAGATATTTTGTGGTGATTCTACTATTTGTAATGAAGACACTTAGGATGGTAATTGCCATATGTGGACGAATAAATCAAAAGATACAATTGTGCAAAGTTGAAAATCATAATTGTGGGCAATTTTTGAATTTTTTTATACAATGAGTTGTGCATTTGAATTTTTGTACAAAGATAATTAACACCTCTATATACACAACCCCTAAATTCATTTTACTAAATCTGAGACTAAATTTTACATTTTGGGCATTTTCAAGAGGTTTTGGATGTAGGCAATAGGCCAATAATAAGGTGCAACGAACTTTGTAATTTATACTATGGTTTGATTGGTCAAAAAGGTTTGAAACCCAAAACAATTTTCCTTTTTAACCCTTTGACGCTGGATGGTTTTTGTTGCCTCCTTTCACCATATATGGTCATGTTCTTCATCCATCCAAAATTCTCTTGATTCCTGTGCAAATTAACTACCACTTGTACGATACGGATCTTCAAAATAAAATAATGTGAATTTTTGAAAAATTACAAAAGTGGTTTATGTCAAGTTTCATTCTTAGTTCAGAAAGTGAGACCATAATTTCCATAATAAGTAGAATCAAATAATGGAAACCATACCATCTTGTAGTGCATGTTATTCTAATTTCATTACAATATTTTTTGATTTTTTTGTGTTGATTTTGGATTTAAAATTGAATTTCAAGAGAAAACCTTGCAAAATTAATTAAAAAATATTAATAATAAATATGATGAATCCAACCGTAGAGATGTTATCTTCACATTAACATTTACAACTTTGTTTTGTGCATCCACTCCATTTTTATTTTTCATCAAACGTTTTATAACAAATCTTTGAAAACAGTATTGAATCAGGACCTTAAAGGGTTAAAGGAAAGGGTATTTTCAAGCAAGTTTGGAGCCACAAACTAATTTTTAAAGTAAATTTTTAAAGCATGCCACTTAACACCAATTATAAGGTGCTCAATTCCCCGTCCGCTACATAACATTCAGTAGCCTTCAAAGAGACTGCCTTTTGGTTTCATCCACCTTTACAAACATAGTGACCAGTGATTTCTAATTGAATGAACTATTGAATCAAATAAACAATGAATGAAAAAACACTGTTGGGTTGACAAAACACTGTTGAGTTGAGAATCAATTAAATATACAATGAAAAAACAATGTTAAATTGTGATTGAAAGTGCTTTCGATTACTGTGCACTATGGTTGTTTGCTCTTGCTTATTGCCAGGTGCCCCCATAGCTACTGATTTGATGTGGAATATCCCACATCATTTCATTGGGGGGATGAAATGATGTGGGATATTCCACATCATTCTGTTGGAGGGAGGCTGTACTCACAAAGGCTACTAAATGTTATGTAGTCCTTTGGGTCACACGCCTCTCATTTCATTTCATTTCATAGACGTGTCAACAATAGAGGTGCATATGACATGCACATCGAGGCTACAATAGGATTTTTTTTTTTTGGCTTCTTGCAGCTATGGCACTATTACAGTGGTTTAAATATGGAGGGGCCACCCTTCATTATCTGCATAGTGCATTGCTACAGTGCAAAAAAGACCCTAATTGAGGGGTGTATTAAATTACCAACGGTAAGTTTTTTGACAGTGAAATAGCTGCCCATTCCAATTGGCAACGGCCACCATCTCCTAATACAACGGAGCTTGACTACAAGAATCCCAGCTTTTAGGAAACACAATTTTCACTTCTACTGCTTTGCTTCGATGCAAGTGCTCTCTACATAGATATGTACAGTATAGTGGTGTTCGATTGTGTGCGATTTCAAGCAATGGTGGCTTCCCACTCCCGCATGTAGTCACAACCATCTGTGCGAAGTGAGTTCCCTTGCCTCTACTAACTCTGAATTCTATGTAGTATTTCAAGAAGTTTGCATCCATTTTTTCTGTACCTTCTTAGAACGACATGGAAACGGAGTATAGATGAGGGTGAGGAGTTAGTTATACCGTTTTGTTTTTCCGGACTCGATTGGAACTTGTACCTTCTCGACAATGATACAGTTTTACCTCCTAATAGCCGTCCTAGTACACACACAAAAAAACCCTTTGATGCCTCAATGAGTAACAAGACAAGGAACCATTAAACAACTAAAAGCTATTATGTTTTGTCCAAAATTGTGCAAAATTGTGCATTCTATAGAGATATTTGAGTTAACTGAAAGCAGAACATGTGATTTGACCTCCAAAATATCAAGAACCTAGAGTCTATATGTTTTTGAGTGTAACTGAAATCAAATCAAATAGTGCACTCAACACCCTCCAACTTCATTTTTAAGTTGTTAAGCCAATTAATCAAACCACTCACCTAATTATATCTCAAGTTTGAGATGAGGCATGTGGCAAATTTAGGCTCATCTCACCTTAGTCTGAGTTTTGCCTCCTTTGTGACGATAAAACTAGTTCACACTCCTTTCTATTTTTAATTCTTTGGAAACCATACCAATTTGCTTAGCTGCCTTTTATACGGGTTAGCTGCCTTTTTTACGGGTCAGACTCACCTTGCCTAACATATATTCTCTCTTCTTTTCAATTAACTCTATTACTAGTTCCCAGTCTGCACCACCTAGGCTACCAACGAGGAAGGCACGAGAGGTGCTAGATGAGGGAGGACCATCAACTTTGTCTTGGAATGAACGAGATCCGAATTGGTCAAAACAAGAGATTGTGATGTAGAGAATCGATGATTAGACAAAAATAGATATGGTTCAAAGGTTCAGGCTTGTCCTCTTATTCTCATGGACAGGGTTGCCCCACTACTCATGAGTTAACTGCTGTACTCTAATCTAACTTAATTAGCCACTAAGCTCACTGGACGGTAATTAGTATTCAGTTAAGCTACTACATGATACTACAGATACGTTCCTTAACTGTCTGACAGTCAGGGCTGATTTGCTTGGATCCGTTACTGATCAACAGTAACAACACCCTCCCTCGTTTCTAATATCCTATTTTTGAAACGCTAACTCTCTGTATCTTGCGATGCCGATCCTTGATAGGGAGTCGGTAGAGAGATTCTGTGAGTATTACTCTGATGAGCTTTCCTTGTGGCAGACTTTCTTGTTCTGTCTCTGGGCAGTCAGTATCTTGTTCCGAAAAGTTTGTGATGCTTCTTCGTCATTCCTTGAGCGGTGGTTTTTCGAATCACTCGGCGGCGATGGATCTTCTCCTGGGAGAACTGCGAGGTCAGAGGAAGATTTTCCTGAAGACTCGGTTGGCAACGTTGCTCCTTCCGCTTCGGCTGGTGGAGAATCGTCTGCTGGAGGGACCTTAATTCCGCTGTTACCTGACATCGTGACTCGTGAGAGGATTTGGCCTGTTCTCATGAGTCCTTTGTCTGTTCCGTTGCTACTGCAGTTACGCTGTGTGAGCGTACCATGGAGTTGTTTTGTAACTACTACTCTAGAGTGGAATGCTTGGTTGTTTGTTAGATTGGATTCCTACAGGTGTGCTATGACTCAGGATCTGGCTGACTTTCCGTTAGCTCTACGGTTGGCTCATGAAATAACTCACTATAGAATATTGCTGGATGAGGATATGGAGGAGTTAATGAGCAGGGTTAGATATTCTAGGCTTAGGGAAAGATCTGTACCCTTCTATACTACTCTTGAGGATAGTCCTCCAAACTTGGACCTGTGCCCTGAGTATTATGGGCTGTAAGAATTGACAGATCTCTGGAATCTGCCTTTAATTGAGTAAAGGTTCTGGTTTTTGCTCATTAATTTTTACTAGACCTAGTCGGCTCTTTAGCCTTTCGAATGCTATTCTACCTAAAGCCTTTGTCAGGATGTTTGCCAACTGCTCATTGGTGGGTGTGTACTCCAGACTGATTTCACCTGACAGGATTTTTTCTCTGATAAAATGGTGTCTAACTTCTATGTGCTTTGTGCGGGCATGATAAATCGGGTTGTGTGCAAGGTTAAGACTCCCCTGATTGTCTCCATAGAGCTTGGTAGGTTTGTCTAAATTTTGGACCTCTAGTTCTCCAAGGAGTCTGCGTAACCAAACTGCCTCCTTCGTACCCTCTGTAATGGCCATGTATTCTGATTCTGTAGATGATAAGGCTACGGTTTGCTGCTTTTTGCTGTTCCAAGTAACAGGAGTGTTTCCCAACATGAATATGTAACCAGTAGTTGATTTGCAATCTTTTGTGTCGCCCGCCCAATCGGCGTCCGTGAAGCCATGAAGTACTTCTCCCCCTCCTCGCCGATATAAGAGCGCGAAGTCAAGTGTCCCCTGAATGTAGCGGTAAATATGTTTCACAGCTTGCGCGTGAGGTTCCTGCGGGGAGGCCATGAACCTGCTAACAATGCTCACGGCGTATGCTATATCAGGACGAGTATGTGTCAAGAAAATGAGTTTACCGACCATACTCTGGTAGCGCGCGGTGTCAGCTGGTGGAGCGTCCATTTCTGACTGTAACTTGAGCTTCTCCAGCATCGGAGTTGGGACCGAGCGACAGTCACCGAGTCCGAATTCCTCCAGCATGTTGCGAGCGTACTGCCTCTGGGTAACTGCGATCCCTTTGTCAAGAAACATGAACTCGAGTCCAAGTGAATAGGTTAGCGTCCCCAGGTCAGACACTTCGAACTATTTCTTAATCTCCGTTCGAATGAAGCTGATGTGGTGGTCGTCGTTGCCGGTGAGGTATACGTCATCGACATAGAGGACAAGTAGAGTAAATTTACCTTGTCGTTTGTGGAAGTAGAGATTCGAATCCGCTGTTGACTTCTTGAGGCCTTGCCCAAGCAGATACAAATCCACTGTGCTGTACCAAGCCCTGGGAGCTTGCTTGAGGCCGTACAGGGCTTTGTTTAACTTGCAGACGTAGGATCCAGTAGATGGTTCGAAACCCGGGGGTGGTGAAGCGTAAATGTTTTCCTCGATAGTGCCGTTGAGAAAGGCAGTCTTCACGTCAAGGTGGAATATTTTCCAGCCGTGGTGACCAGCCAGTGCTACAAGGCTCCGCAGTGTGTTCCACTTTACCATGGGAGCAAAAGTTTCTCAGTAGTCATGTCCCTCTTTCTGTTGAAATCCCTTCGCTACTAGACGCGCTTTAAGCTTGTCTATGGATCCATCGGCATGGATTTTGATGCGGTAGACCCATTTCGTGGAGATAGCCTTTCTGTCAGCAAGGAGAGGCACCAGATCCCATGTGTTATTCTTGTGAATGGAGGCTAACTCGTTGTCCATTGCAGTTTTCCAGCCTGGATGGGCAAGAGCTTCGTGAATGGTAGCCGGTAGGCTGACAGTTGGAACGACTTCAGCTGTGTTGAGTTGGAACTCATGAAGCCGGGATAGGATACGGCTCACACGGCCGCTGCGTGTTGAGACGACTAGTGTCGATTCTGTGATTTTTGGGCGCCTGTGATACGTGTGCAAGGGAACCTGTGCATGGGACGAGACGTCTGGAAGCAGTGGTAATTGAACTGAGAAACTGTCATCTTCAATGGGAATGTGAGAGGAGAACCTGGGATTTTTCGATGAGTATACGTTGGTGCTGCTAGAGGTTTGCTCGGTAGTGTCTGGAGCGAAGTCCAGTGCGGGAGCTGAGGCCTGTGGCGCGAGTGCAGGCTGAATGGAAGCAGGTTGAGAGGCCGATGATGAGTCGGGCCAATTGGACTGATGAGGTCCTTTGAGCTGATTCCAGTCTAAGGGCTCTTGCAACGTGGACTGGCTTGTTTCCTGGCTTGCGAGCGGGAAGCAGCTCCCATCGAATCTCACAGCCTTCGCAATCAGAATCTTGCGCGTGCTCTGGTGATAGTTTCATAAACCTTTTGATTCGTTGTCGTATCCCAAGAAAATGCAGGGGGTGGCACGGGGTGCCCACTTCTTCCTGAAGGGCAATGTATCCAGGACGTACATACGGCATCCAAAGGTCTTCAGATGGAGTAGTGAAGGCCTTGAGCCGGTTAGCTTCTCATATGGAGAATCCCCTCCATTGACCCTTGTTGATGTACGATTTACTAGGTAATTAGCAGTTGAGATAGCCACAGTCCAGAGATGGACCGGGAGGCCACTATCAAAAGCCATACTACGAGCTTTTTCCAATAGACTCCTATTTTTCCGTTCAGCCACCCCGTTTTGGTGTGGTGTATGGGCTTGAGTGAACTGTCTCAAGATTCTTGATTCTTTACAAAATTTTGCAAAGCTGTGAGAGGTGTATTCCCCTCCCCTATCCAAACGTATGACCTTTATTTTGAAATTTTCTTGCAACTCTATCATAGTTTTGAAGGACTTAAACTTAGACAAAGTATCGCTTTTGTTTGTGAGAAAATATAACCACGTGTACCTGCTAAAGTCGTCGGTTATCGTGAGGATGTATCTGGAGCCCGAGAGTGATGCAATGGCGAGTGGGCCACAGAGATCCGTATGGAGAAGCGCGAGTGGTGATGTGGCGCGGCGAGCACCGCTGGCTGTGTTGACGTGGTGCTGAGCTGGTATGTGAAACGCACCGCCGTTCGTCCTTGCTGGCCCGTCTGTGGGTCCATGCTAATCGGGTGGTGACGGTATGGGAAACGCCTCGTCACTCATCCTTGCTGGCCCTGCTATGGGCCCGTGACGGATCTTTGGCCGGGGTACTCCTATCGATTTCCGGTTCCTGCACTGTTTGCCCAGCTGACAGGCTTGACAGACATGCGAGGAGTGCTTCAAAAGTGGTAGACCCACTGCTTTTGCCTTTTAGGCTATAAAAATAATTGTTTTGAAATTCGCGTGGCCTAGTCTTCTATGCCATAGGGTCATGGAGTCTGCCTGTGACTGATCTACACAGCTTGTAAGGCTGTTAATCGTGGGTTCTGACCCGGATGATTTGAATCTATACAATCCGTTTCTCCTGTTGCGTTGACCTATGGCTACTATGTGGTGGTTACTAGGTGTTGGAAAATTCTTAAGTATCCATACCTGGCCAGAATCAAAGAGTATTTTGAATTTGTCCTTACTGTCTGCTATGGTTCCTACAGATAGCAGATTCTTGGTGATACCAGGCACATACAAAATATCGTCAAATTTTATTCCTCCAGAATCAGTGGGAATTTCTACTTTTCCTGTGCCTGCTACATTGAGTGTTTCCCCTCCTGCTGTGCTTACTCTTGCCTTACTGCCAAATTCTAAGGCTTCTAATGCATCTTTGAGACCAGTTACGTGCCTAGTGGCCCCACTGTCTAAGTACCACTCCTGGCATGCGGAGTGTTTGCCGCTGTCTACGAGGTATGCTTTAGTGCAGTTAACTGCCAGCTCTGTTTCTGAGTCACTGGAATCAGTGTCCTCACCTTCAAAGTTGTCGATTAAGTTCACCGTCGTTAGCTCAATCTTCCGCTTCTTGAGCTCGGCCGCAAGTTCTGGACATGCACGCATCCAGTGGTCCTTGCTGCCACAAAAATGACACTCGCTGCTAACTTTCTTCTGTTTCGGACGTCCATCTTCTTTGCGGTTGGGAAAAGTCTTCTTCGTTCCTCCCTTGACTAGGAGCACCTCGCTGTCGCTCCGCTTGCCCTTGATCTCCCGTCGGAGATCATCCTGCATCAGAATCGTCATGAGCTCTGCTACTGTGGGAAGTGCAGGGAGGTACATGAGTGTATTCAGGAGACCTTCGTAGCACTCCGAGAGTGCCAAGAGTATATGTTCGACGATCTCTGAGTCTGGAACGTTTTGGCCGATGCAGGCGAATTCGTTGATCAGTTCCTTCAAGGCCTGCAGAAAACTAGGCATTGATGTTCCTTCCTCCATCTTGAGGTTCGCCAATTTTCTGCGCAACATAAGCTTCCTAGAGTTAGTTTTACTTGCGTACAAGTTTTTTAAGACTGTCCAGTACTCATCAGGCTCGGTGATATTGACTATGTGTGGTATAACGTTGTCACGGACAGAGAGTGCGATCATTGTTAACGCTTTGTTTTTCTGTATTTGAAGAGCCGCAATTTCGGCTGGGTCAGTGAGAGCTATCGTGCCTGCTGGGGGTTCTACAAGCTTCTAGGTGTCCTCTCTGCACATCATGTTCCGCATCTTGAAACTCCAAACACTGTAGTTTGGGTTTCCTTCTAGTTTGGAAGCATCTCCCAAAGAAGAGTCCCTGAAAGCCATCTCAACCTAGCCTAGGCTCTCTCACCACTTGAACTATTTCTACTATCTAAACCTTGCAGCTCCTTGAACTATTCTATAATAGTGAGGCTAGCTGGACTCTTACAACCGGGCTCTGATACCATGTAGAGAATTGATGATTAGACAGAAATAGATATGGTTCAAAGGTTCAGGCTTGTCCTCTTATTCTCATGGACACGGTTGCCCCACTACTCATGAGTTAACTGCTGTACTCTAATCTAACTTAATTAGCCGCTAAGCTCACTCGACGGTAATTAGTATTCGGTTAAACTGCTACAGGATACTACAGATACGTTCCTTAACTGTCTGACAGTCAGGGCTGATTTGCTTGGATCCGTTACTGATCAACAGAAACAACATGTTACACTAGCAGTTGAAGATTCAAGAGAGCCGATGTACCCTCATTCTGAATTTCACCAATGCTGACAACATTGACACAGATACGGGCACAGATAACCTCGCATGCAATAGAATTTGTTCGTAATTGAAAGAGGGATAGAAAAAAATAAAAAAAATACAGAAAACTACGTTTCCCAAAACTGCGATGGTTGCTGGAGTTGCAACGGATCACATCAGTGTTCCATTACTTTATTATAAGAAATCGGTGTTCCATTATTTTTTTTGACAACAAAGTAGGAGCTCAAATTTTTTTTTCATGAGTTTGAAGACTACCAAGCTCTCACACACCTAATAATGATAGACCACCAAGATTTTCCATGCCTTTCAACTATTTGAAGTGAATAAATAAGAGTACATTAAAATAAAATTCATAATACTTAGATTCTTCAAACTCAAGATGACTTTACAGAAAACTGTATTTCATCAACAAAATTTGCAAGCTATGTGCGGTTCCTAGTTGTTTGGATCTCAGCCTTGGCACGACTTCCTTCAATAGGACGCTCTTGGATCGGTTCCTCATCCACTTCCAGGCCATGTCCTCTTTTTATATCATCTCCAAGAGGCGGTCCACCTCCTCTGGTGTCTGTCCGAGGAGTATGTTATACAAAATGCAATTATAGCTAAAGGCAGAAGGGTGATGTGCAAGTCTAAATCTCAGAACACTACAAGGAGAAGGCGTCGCTTTTCACTCGGTAGGTGAGTCAAACAGCGCCACTTCGCACTTACTACCTAGATGCTCAAGACTTGATGAGTGCGATTCGTCACGTAGGACAAGTGTGTATAGTGAATTTTGACACTGTTATGAGTGAGAAGTGACGCCTTTGCTAGTAGTGGAAGTAGCTGGAAGGTTTGTTTCAATATACCAAAAGTATTCTTTACAAAGCTCCGTACATGAGAGAGCTTGCTACTAAAGTGTTTCTCCCCCTTGCATATCCCAAAATAACATGATGAGCCATGGGAGAAAGAGATACATTTTGTCCCCAACTAGCACTACGAGGAGAAGGTGTTGCTTTTCACTCCCTCGGTACGGTGCCACTTTCGCACTCACCAATTCTTTGGTTGGACTTGGTGAATGCAATTTGTCACATAGGACAAGCGAGTACAATAAAAACGACAATGAACAAGACCCTTCTAAGTGAAAAATGACGCCTCTTCTTGTAGTGTAGATATGGCACAAATACATCATGGGAGTCAACATGGTTGAATAATTGGTTTGTAGTAGCCTTGTGATACAACATAGAATGCCTTAGTTGTTTTGGCAAGTATTCAATTGATTATGTCTTAACCCCTAACCACCCAACCACCCATTTTTTAATGGTTTACATAATAACAAGCTCTTTTCTCATCCATCATCTAATTTATGCAATGTGATTATTTTCCATGATTTTCTAACGTATTTATCTTCATGTAAGTAAAGTTCGATTAGGAAAGAAATCAAAATTGATTTTACTAGGTCTTTCCATTCTATGCGAGCTTTCATTTCAACAAGAAAATAGTTTAAACTTTTGAGCTGTAAATTGAGCACCAAATCCATTCTGAAGTTGACACACAAATGAAAGTTGTAGATGATGATATTTCAATGATATACATAATGTTAGATTAAGTAATAATGTCAATATATGTTTAAATTTGATTTTGAAAGAGATTAATGTTTTAATTATGTGAAAACAAGATTACTCACTAGGGCTACGCGATGCTGCGCACGACCGTCGATGAAAATCATACTCTATTATGCCCTTTGGTACAAACTCCATATTTTATAATTTTAATATAAATTAAAATATTTCACAATGAAGTGTCTATTGCTGCACTTGCCATAGAAGTTTAGAGGGTGAGTTACACTCTTGAATTGCTCGCCTTTAGGAAGTAAATAAATAAATGTGTATTTATATGTAAATTTAGGAAGTCGCGAGCCAGGTTGACGATGACGACCACGTCGATGCCGACGCCTACGCCTACCAATTCCCTTTGTAATTTTCTTGGGTGAAACCCCTCTCCGAGTACCTCGTTGACGGAATTAAAGTAAAGTTAAAAACAAAGTTACTCGTTTTTTGGATGATGGTCTGCAGTGTGTAGATTTGAAAATTTCTTGAAGACCACTTTGTGAAAAAAATTCCCAAAAAATCAAAATTAACAGGTAATAAATGAAAGGGGTCCATATAAAAACGAAGTAAAATATAAATTACACAAAGAATGAATGAAGTCGATCTTTGTTTTTGTTTTCAAAATATGTCAATTGATTTTTAAATATTGTTTGAAATAACTTTTGCAATAACCTATTGAATAGCCATTTATATAACCTTTCAAACAACCTTTCAAGTTTCCAATTCCAACTTCGATCTCTTCCTTCTTTTCACGACCAAATAGAACCAATAATACCAAAGGGCATGATGACGACGACCACCACGCCGACGCCGACGCCGACGCCTACCGATTTCCTTTGTAATTTTCTTGAGTAAAAACCCTCTCCAAGTACCTCGTCGACGGAATTATCTTGTGGATTTTGAAATGATTAGTCAAAAGTGCATAAAGTACAACATTGAATCATCTTTTGCATAATGTGCAATGTTTCAACCTATAAAATTATCTATTCATTGATTACAAAGAAATTTCAAGACACCTTTGTCAAACCATAATAAATTTATATGAACAACTTCATGACTGTTGAAGTATAATGATTCAATCAATCATAATGAATCACAAGATGAAGTTATTCAAATTTTAATTTTAGCAAATTTTGATTTTCTTTCTTTTGTAAATTTTTTTGAAAAATATTTAGGCAATTTATTTCAAATTCAATTATACGAATGTCTTTTAATAAAGATGTCTTACATATGCTTTTTAGAGTCAAAACTCAAAAAAGTTAAAGAATCCTCATTTTATAATACATTTAGGTATTGCCCAAAACCTCTAAGCACTTAGTGGTTGTAGAATAATTTTTGCATGGACAGATGCAATTTGGGAACTAGGGATTTCCAAATTGTCAAGCGCGTGGAGGACTTGTAGGACAAATTTCCAAATTGTCAAGCGCGCGGAGGTGGCACTCCATCCCTACATTATAGTAGAAGTCAAACGATAATAGAGTTAACCAAAAAGAAGGCCATGGAACCTCCCTTTTCAACCTCCTTCCAACCTCTCTTTTCAACTATAGTTGGGTTGAATAGTGTCGTGTCATAACTTGTCCCCTTGTGGACCATGGGCTTGGAGCTTTGGTAGGAGGTGTGGGAGTCATTACGAGGTGTGGAGAATAATGGCAGTGGCTTGCTTTAGATTGTCTCCCAACTCATTGTGAACTAGTTTTTGGTCTATTTATATGTCCATATGAGTTCAAGAGGAGTTCAAGAGGAGTTTGCTAAAACTTTCCTCTTTGAGCTGACTTTTCGGTTAACTCTAATGGATGAGGACAGAAAACAATGGAAGAAAAAAAACAATACCACTTTTGTGGCATTGTCATTGGTTTGTGTTTTTGTAATATATTTTATACTTGAAACGTGAGCACTGTCCACTTCAGACGGGGCTGACAACGGGAGTGATGCAGGTACTACATACTACTACTGAAGATAGACAATTTATAGACTAATACTATTGAAGGTAGATTAAAACTATTGAATAATGAATTTCAACTTATTTCTGGCGCTAAAACCATTAACTTAAAACACTCAACAGAAATGGACTCTTATTACCAAATGTAGACCCATTCGTCAAACTGTTCTACCCCCGGTTCTACCATCGCCTGTCGATTCTCGGTAACCTCGTTGTCGTTCGTTGGTTCCCGTTAACCTTGTCATCGTCCGTCCGCGCATCCTAAACACTGGTTGACTGCAGTGAGCCGGGCTCGCATGGCCCACGTCCATGCTCACCCTAGAACCGCCGTTCCTGGCCCGGTATGAGCACGTTTTCGTTGGGCAGACCTCAAAACCATAAAATCTCATGCCCAATCGCAAACATGCAAGGGCAAACAATACACCAGCAGATGCTTTTGATGAACGATTTCTTGAGTTAAAAAGATGGGTTCTAAACCCGTTTTCACTGGAAATCGAACGGCATGAAAGTACATGCTTTGTATTTCTGACCCGAAATTAGAGGCGTGTAAAAAGTATTCCATAAGGGGTTGAAACATTGATGCAAAACTCGTATCTTGAATTGAATTCTTTAGTAACTTAAAAACTTGCAAACTTGTATATATTCTTTAGCAAGTGCAACTTTGATTGGAATACATACACTAATGGAACATGAATAAGAGAACACAATCCAAACAAGAAAACAACAAGATAACAAACTTCCAAACACAAGAAATAACGCACAATACATATGTTGTATTTATAAGTATTTGCAATATTTTGGTGTTTTGTACACGTGTATTTTGATAGCTTCTCAACTCCAAATCAAAAATTTCCTTTTGCAGTGTGCGCATGAGATGAATTCCCACATTTAAACTACAAACATTTATGCTTGGTTTAGACTAAACCTTACGATAATTTGCAAAAACATGCATCTACAACCACGATGTGCTTGCGTGAGCTGCAAAGGGTTAAGGTGTAGGTTTAACCCCTAAAGGACCAAGGATTCATTGTTTTAAAATGACAAGTTTACACAATCATATTGTGAAAATTATGATTTGAATGGGACCAAATTTTATATCCCTCAAATTTGTGAAGAATATTACATGTTTTGAATAATTTATTTGTTTTAAATTGACAAAAAATAATCTACATAAAACCTACTCAAAATTACTGAAAAAATAGAGGAGCCACCTGGTGGCCTTATGGTCCTTTAACTTAGGGGTTAAAAGGCAATCAACCTTATGTTCCGCTGGTGATTCATTCACTGACTGTGACGCCAACTAATAGAAAACTCGTACTACACTAAATAGGTAGATTAGTGTTAGATAATTATAAGATTTGAAAATTATAAGATTTGTTGAACGTTGTTTTCGAATCAAAATGAAAACAAAGTAGCGAACGGGTGCGTAATACGTAGGAATCTGCCAAATAGTTTGGGCCAAATCCCAAATGAATAAAAGCTAAAAAGCGTTGTTTGATGAGCCCACGTAGTATTAGGTAGTTGGTTATAGATTTTTACTCTCGACAAAAAAAATTACCAAAGACATTGATTCCAATACTATTGAAAGATCCCCATCTTGACCAATATAGAGGGTAGAAAATTTGGTCAACAATAAAAAATTTGGTCAATAGTAAAAACTTACAACATGTTTATGTAAATTAGTGTATCTAACACTAATCTACCTATTTAGTGTAGTGACCCAAAAGGGTGGAAACCCTAGAAACGCGGGGTATTCGGTGGCTTTTGTCCATGATCTTTGTCGCCTGCTCCGGCGTGGCGGTGGCAATGATGCACCGACGGGGAAGAGGATATTAAAGCCCAGAACGCAATCATCCACTCCCAATCCAATCCGTCTGACGAAGCTCGGAAACGAAGCTTGTGAAAGGCACCGCAGCACGACGAACATTCCGGATGCACATTAGGCTTACACGATCACATGAACGACGCCGCATCATCATGCATATCTACGCAGTAGCTAGTCGCGCTAATCCGTCCCTTCTCACTGTAAAGTTAGATGGCGCAATCTGGACAAGGGTCATCTTGCACCCTCGCAGCATTGCGACGCCGGAGGACGTGCTTTTCGCTATTGAAGTGGAGTGGACGAACTGAGGCTAGGCCGGCCGGTTAGCGTTGGATTCCAGATCTTCTGTCAATATGTTGGCGGTGGTGGTGTTCATCGCCTCCGCTCTGGAGGACTTTTCCATGCACGTCACCGACCTTCTCTTCGCTTGCATTGGATGCACCGTCCTCGTCGAAGATCACGACGCCATGTAACGTTTCCCCTGTGAGTACATTCATGTAGTCGTGAATTATTCGTCGGTTAGAGTTTCCATTTTGAAGGAGTCGGTAGAGAACGGCACATGCCGTAATTGCAATGGATTATAAACGCGCGAGAAATTAATGTCTCCTCAATCAGGCTGAACGCCATGTAACGTTTTCCCTGTGAGTCTCATGTTACATTTATGTACTCGTGAATTATTCGTCAGTTAGGGTTTCCATTTTGAAGGAGTCGGTAGAGAATGGCACATGCCGTAATTGCAACGGATTGTAAACGGGCGAGAAATTAATGTCTCCTCACAATCAGGCTGAATAGGTTTCTGGTTCTTAGATGATTTCCGGTTTGCTTATTACTTCTGTGCAGGCTCGATCGGTCTGGAAACAGAATCATGGCTTCATATTTTTCTTACAAATTTCTGCCGTATTTGTGAATATACATTTTGCACATACTCATGTAGAGAAACTTGCTCTCTGATGTGCTCTACAAGTGTTGCTTGAGGAGGGTCTCGCAGGCTTTGGAGATGGACTGCCAGACAGTCTTAGGTCAAATCTGATTTTGGTGCTTGGAAAGACAAATTTTATTTTTTATTTTTATTTTTATTTTTTAGAGCTAGGTTCTAGTTTGATTTTCCAATTAGGAGATGTTGGTCGAGGGAGGGTGTTGTTTATGACATTCTTTTCAACATTGTTTTTGACCCTTGAGTGTTGGGGAAAAAAATTGACACTAAAGTGTTGATAACAATGTTGAAAAGAGTGTTGAAAGCAACATTTTTTTGCCAACGTGGGCTCCCTAGTGTTCCAAAGCATTAGAGAAATTTTGAGGTTACAATGGTCCCTCTAACATTGAGTTTTCAATGTTCCCAAGTACAATGCAATATTCCTCTTGTTTTGAACATTCAAGCAAATTATCAATTCAAAAACTTGATATGTGTTGAATGGTGGGACTAGTAGAAAAGGTGGTGCTCCCCAAGGAGATGCCCAGACAAAATCATTATGCATGCGTGGAATTGAGTACTACTTGCGTGAGCATCTCCCTCGGGAGTGCCACCTTTTCTACTAATGTGGGATTGGAGATGGTGACATGTGATACTAATTGTAGATGTTTATTGGATGTTCAACTATCACTGAGATCACTTCATAACTTTGTATAGCACTTGTAAGAGCTTCTCTATACTGCTCTATAGCTCACCCTAATGTTAAATGGCAATTGAAAATTACACACTTAAAGATTTACATGTACTACAAAAAGCTTGCACATAACACTTCCTTGTAGAAAATTGGTTATCACCTTTCCAATCAATACTCATAACATTCTTGAACTCCAATGGTTTAGTTTTTTTCCTATTGTAGCACTCACTACTTGCGTTTGAAGGGTTTTAAGTAAGAGACTGAAAAGAAAAAAAATTCTTGGTGGATTTTAAATATCTGTAATCATGGACACTATGTTGCAGCATTTCCAAGCTGGATGTGGAAATTTTGAAGGTTGGTACATCTTCTCTAATATGTTGACAGGGAAGTGAGAACCACAAAATCAGGGTGTATAATTGCAATTTGTAGCAAAGTGGTGGCCAAACATTGGTGAAACCGATGATAACATCATGGCTAAAATGGGGCACTTTGGATTTTCTCCTATGATTGAATATGGCCAGTTTTCTTGCTTCTGGTCTGCTCCTACCACAGGGAGAAGTAATGAAATTCCCACATGGGATTTCACATGGGAAGTGGGACAAAATTCCCACAATTATAACTTACTTTTCTGGGACAATTCTAGTGTATTTTTGATAGACCTAGGAAAGTTACAATTGTGGAAAATTTGTCCACGTTTCTCGAATGGGAATCTTGTCTTTATCTCTAAGTTGGAGCCTAAGTTGCCTCTAAGTTGGAGCCTCACATCTAAGAGCTTTATGCACTCAAATTTTTAGTGTTGTGAAAAGAGCCCCTCTGATGAATATCACCGTGATCACTCAAACTTTAGGGTTCTGACACTAGTGGGAAATGTGTCATTTTTCACTTACTATAATTGAAAAAGGAATGAAACCGCGCTAGGTAGCTAGGCTATGTCAATGCCGGTGAATGGTTTTAGTTACAAAATGATAGAAATTTAAACATAATATCCAACCATTGTTCATTGTTCCCACGAAGGGGGAATGAAAAACGACAGGTCTGCTACTAGTGTGAAATGCCGACGCCATTATATTAATGAATTTGACAGTGTGTGCATGGCTATCTACGCTTGTGCATGGCCTCTGTAAGCTCACATGCACAGGGGACTTTGTTCAATTCACTAGGAAGTAAACATTACTGCCAAACTGTTGTTTATAGCAAGTTTTTCAAGTGGTTGTTCAATTTAGCAAGTGATTACCAAGAATTCACCATCATTCTTGTATCCTTTAAGATAAAGGGCTCTAAAACCAACAAGGTTCTAATTCCAACATAATTTAGGCACAATAATCATCTTAAAACCTACATTTAGGTAGACCATAAATAGCTTATCATTTTGATCAACATTCAATAAGAGCTCTATAATGTACCAAATTAGTGTTCTAAAATAAATGCATGGTCTAAATTCTATTGAAATTAGAACCTTGTTCGTTTTAGAGCCCTCTACCTTATTACCTAGTAATATGGTCAGGGTTCCTTGTGATGATTGTGCTGCTGGAGACATTTCTCTAGCAAGGAATTTGGCATCTACATGGTAATGATTGTTAAACGAAGTGGCTGTCTCAGACCTCAAAATTGACATGTTCTGGTCTCCTCTCAGCTAGAGGTCTGAAAAATAGGATATTAATAGATGTGAATTTTCATTAGTCCATGTAGGTGGGGGCCAGTCTTTGTAATTGGTCAATACTGTGTAGCTTGCCAATTAAGAGTTTGACAAAGGCAGAATATTCTAGATACCTCTATGGGAGAATACTATTTACTATGGGCGAGCCTGTCTGCACATGAGATAACGCTAACTAGCTTTTCTTTCGGGTAAGTTTATAAATTTTGAACACCATGTCCAAACATTTTTGCCAATTTTCCAGTGCAGTACATGACGGTAAATTTTATGCTAATTATGTATGGAGTGCTACTTACAATCTTCCTGCGACAATATTCACCGATATCTTGATAATTAAAAACGGAGTACTACCTTCAATTTTGTGCCAGTATCTCTGGCTCTAACGTTCCACTTTCGAGACTTCCTAAGACCCAGAGTTTACTTAAGTAATCACAGTGATCGGAAGTGATGCGTGTGTGATGCATGCACATTTTGTGTTAGGAATATTACGTGTATATCCCATCTGAGGACACAGTTATCGTTTGATATCTCTTGCTGGGCATCCAAACTTATCATATGAAATCAATCTCCAAGGTGTCGACCATCCAAATTCATCAATCATGTAAATTATTCCTTTAATCTACAAAATTGCCATGGCTGTCGCAATGCACGTTGAAAGTAAGATACACGTGACTGAGAAATGGCTAGCCAGGGCTTGAAACATTAAAAATCCGTTCACTTGGAGGTACATATGGTGATAGAATAACCTGTGATAAAATCACTCAAAACCAGTGACCTCAAACACACTATTTGCTCAATGACTGAATCAAACTGCAATGCCAAAATTTAAGTCCTGGGACCTTTCGGATCGATATGGAAACTTGTACCAAATATCTATGTCTATCTACACTGACCCTGCACAAAATATTCACTGGCACCCATTGCTTCCGAATTGCCCATCCTAGCTAGAAATTCAACCACTAGTCGGATCGATGTGGAGCCTGGAGATTATTTCTTCCCAAAAACATCCTTGAGGCAACTCTTAGAAGTTAGAGCCGACTGAAGTAATTGGAGGACCTGGATGCAGCATGGACATAGCCGACATTAGTCAAGCATTAACCAAAATCATGGCTGCTGCACAGCGTTCTTTCGGCATAGACGGCGGGCTGACATTCTGTATTTAGTATTTGCTATACAGACAGAAGAGAAAGAGCCATTGGCACATGGAATGATCATTCGAGGAGATTAAGCTTATGTGCAGATTGAAGTAAAAATTGATGGAATTCACGCGTAGAAATATATATATAAGGCAATTTACCTGGGTGATGCTGACGGTGATGTCATTGCTCTCCAGATCGGCAAGAGTAGGGACCTTCAGCTTGTTGAGCACTTTGATGCTCTTAATCGTGGTGGAGGCCGGCATGATCTCTAAACTGTCGGTGACCATGTAGGTGATGTTTGCTTGCACAAATCCTTGGCCGGAGGAACAACTGGCCTGCGCAGTCGCCGTTTCTGGTTCTTGACGATCTTCGGGACGGACAGTCATTTACGTACTGTAAACATAGTGCGATCCATACCTAGTGAAACATTGGTTACAGCGAATTCCTTTCTGGGTTGAGAGACTTGTGCAGTCGGCAGCTGAGCAACGATAATAAACTTTGGGCAATGCAACCTTCTTCTGAGGGGCACCCTGGAGCAGACCAGTCGATCTGCATGTGCCGGCGGCGGTAGGTTGGGGCTCCACCAGAGTTTGCTTGTCCACATGTAGCAAAGAAGCGTCCAGGTTCTTCACGCTGTCGTAAATACTGGAGATTCCACCCAAAGGCTTCACTTGCAGCTCAGGTCCTGCCACATGCTTGTCAGTTCATCATACACATTCGAGAGCCCTGCAAACTTTCAAGCATTTCCAATAATATTTGCACTGCAACAGAGGCATCTATATCATGCATGGTGTGTAAATTAGCAATCTAGTACATTCAGTAATCATACTCAAAAGCAGTAAGCGTGGTTCCAAACCAGTACAATGAACTAACTACTCTTGGTTCAATCGAATTCTACAGTCAGACAGGGTCGATCAATACAGCAGGACACCTCAATCTCCCGAATTAGAAGAATTTCGTGTACCATTTGAAATCATGTGGATGATGGTGCCGACCGGCAGGAGCAGGAAACTGAGAATCGTGTCAACAAAGTCCTTCCCCGCCTCCAGAAACAGCACTTCGCCCGTCCGCTTGCACCGGAGCACGGACACTCGAAATGTGGTGCTCGCCATGGCCGGTGGAGCGTCATGATCACCTTTCGACATCTCGGAATTCTATGCAGCTATACAATGTGCGAATAAAGGCGCGGCTCCCGCAGACTTAGCCACCAGATCGAACTATGTAATGGCATGGTGCGGCTTGTTCCCGCAGCCAGCTTATATACCTTGCAAGCTAAGGCTCTCACTCGTGATTCACCTTATGAACAACCTCAATTACCACTGGAGTAGAATTCAATCGTACACAGTGCGTGTTTAATTGCAAGGCTGCTGTGATTTATGGGCAAGGAGGGCGCAGTTAATCAAGATAGTTTTAAAAGAACGTAACTACCAACGTGAACAGTACAGTCTGGGATGAATATTCATGAATCTATCAATAGCTGGGTACGTCTCACCGCCATTCGGAGAACAGAGGGACGGCGGCAGCAGTAGATCATCATGGTTACTATAAATTGTGCATTGAGGCCTACGTGATGGAAGTCCTTGGAAACTGAATATATGTAGGAATTTCCAAATTTTGACGAATTCTTCCATTTTGGATGACTGAAATCCATTAAAAAATAATTAAAAAATATGTGCATGACATGAACTACTTCACTTCAGGTTCAAAATTTTAAATTGAATAAATTTATTTTCATACTTTCATGCTTCGTGAAAAAAAATGCCTAAATTCAACATTTGCAAGCGTTGCAGTACAAAGTAAATAATATTTTTAATTCTTAAAAGCAATGATTTGAAATAAAACATATCCACATGTTCTATATGTATCAAAATTTAGGACCAAAATGATGTCATTTGATATTTAGATAAAATGTTTTGGATATATTTAAGTAATTAGGACAATTTGTGCTTTTTGTACAAAAAGTCTCATTGAAAATCATCAAAATGCTTAAATTCTGACCTGAATTTTTTCTTGTGTACTTTATGAGTGCAGGAAATCAAAACTACATTTAGTCAATTAATTTTTTGTTTTGGTTTAAAAAGGGACTTATTCAAAGATGCTATGAAGGCTGATTTAAGAGTTCAAATTAAGGACTTTTTGGGGTACCCATATCAGACCATTGCCCCAATCTACAGAACTGTCGCAATGCACGTCGAAAGTAAGATAAACGTGACTGAGAAATGGCTAGCCAGGGCTTGAAACATTAAAAATCCGTTCACTTGGAGGTACGTATGGTGATAGAATCACCTCCGTCAAAATCACTCAAAACTAGTGACCTTAAAGCCACACTATTTGTTCAAGGACTGAATCAAACTGCAATTCCCAAATTTAAGTCGGACTGCACCCTTTTGGATCGATATGGAAACTTGCACCACTCGCTAGCTCCGCCCTTCACAGAATATTCTCACTATCCATTGATTCCGAATTGCATTTGCCCATCCTAGCTGGAAACTTAACCGCTACTCGGATCGATGTGAGGCCTGGAGATTACTTCTTTCCCAAAAACATCGTTGAGGCACCTCTTAGAACTTAGAGCCGACTGAAGTAACTGGAGGACCTGGAAGCAGCATGGACATAGCCGAATTAGTCAAGCATTAACCAAAATCATGTCTGCTGCATAGCATTCATTCTGCCTAGACGGCGACTGAGATTCTGTAATCAGTATATATGCGATAACAACGGAAGAAAAAGGGCCATTTACACATGGTATGATCATTCCAGCAGATCAAGCTGAGTGTGCAGATTGAAGTGAAAATTGATGGAATTCATGCGTAGAAATATATATGAGGCAATATACCTGGGTGACGCTGACCGTGATGTCATCGCTCTCCAGATCGGCAAGAGTAGGGACCTTCAGCTTGTTGAGCACTTTGATGCTCTTAATCGTGGTGGAGGGCATGATCTCCAAGCTGTCGGTGACCATGTAGGTGATGTTTGCCTGCACAAATCCTTGGCCGGAGGAACAAGTGGCCTCCACAGTCGCCGCTTCTGGTTCTTGACAATCTTCAGGACGAACAGTCATTTGCATATTGTAAGCATAGTGCGTATATGATCCATACCTACTATAACATGGGTTACAGCGAATTCCTTTCTGGGTTGAGAGACTAGTGCAGTCCTTAGCTGAGCACCGATAATAAACTTTGGGCAACTCAACCATCTTCTGAGGGGCACCCTGGAGCAGACCAGTCGATCTGCATGTGCCGGCGGCGGTAGGTTGGGGCTCCACCAGAGTTTGCTTGTCCACATGTAGCAAAGAAGCGTCCAGGTTCTTCACGCTGTCGTAAATACTGGAGATTCCACCCAAAGGCTTCACTTGCAGCTCAGGTCCTGCCACATGCTTGCCAGTTCATCAGACACATTCGAGAGCCCTGCAAACTTTCAGGCATTTCCAATAATATTTGCACTGCAACAGAGACATCCATATCATGCATGGTATGTAAATTAGCAATCTAGTATATTCAGTAAGTCAGTGCGGTGACATCACGGTCCAGTGCGGTTGACATCACCCTAAACCCTAAACCCTAAAACCCTAAACCCTAAACCCTCATAACCAGTCAGTGCGGTTCGAAACCAGATTCAAACATACAATGAACTCACTAATCTTGGATTAATCGAATTCTACAGTCAGACAGGCTAGGGTCGATCAATACAGCAGGACACCTCAATCTCCTGACTTAGAAGAATTGCGCGTACCATTTGAAATCATGTGGATGATGGTGCCGACCGGCAGGAGCAGGAAACTGAGAATCGTGTCAACAAAGTCCTTCCCCGCCTCCAGAAACAGCACTTCGCCCGTCCGCTTGCACCGGAGCACGGACACTCGAAATGTGGTGCTCGCCATGGCCGGTGGAGCGTCATGATCACCTTTCGACATCTCGGAATTCTATGCACCTATACAATCAATGTGCAGATGAAAGCTCTCATAACTGCCACCCGAAACGTGTTATGGTCCACTTGTTCCCGCAGCCTGCTTAGACATGGCTAACAAGCTACTTATTGCTCTTAGTCGTGATGGCTCTTCAACTTATGAACGACCTCTTATTACCAATGGAGTAGAATGCAATCGAATTAAATTCACTGAATGGAATATCAATAGCTGGGTACGTCTCACCGCCATTTGGAGAACAGAGGGACGGCGGCACCAGTAGAACATCATGGTTACTATAAATTGTGCATTGAGGCCTACATGATGCTAGTCCTTGAAAATTAATACACGGTAAAAGAGTTATCCTTAAAGTGACCTTGTGTTTGAATAAGATACCGTGAATTTTGCTTTAGTGTACTCTTATTTGTTCACCCCAAATAGTGAAAAGGTAGGGAAGAGCTTGGTGGTCTATCATTATTAGGTGTGTAAGAGCTTGGTGGTCTCTAAACTCAAAGGAAACTAGTTTAGCCGTCAAGAAAGACGGCTAAACTAGTTTTCCATGAGTTTGAAGACCACCAAGCTCTTACACACATAATAATGAGAGACCACCAAGCTTTTCACTATTTGGGGTGAACAAATAAGAGTACACTAAAGCAAAATTCAGGGTATCTTATTCAAACACAAGGTGACTTTAAGGATAACTCTAATGACACTTCGGAGCCACTCAACCTGATCTAGTTTTGATGTTCTGTAACAAAACGGTTATATAATTTGGCGTGATCGATTGAGCACCATGTATGATAAATAGTATGCCCAGTCTACTCGTACACATCATGAATACCACAATGTCACTATGTACCACAATTGATGTCAAATAGTATTTCCTTGTAATATTTCCTTGTACCGTAGTAGGAAGGCAGGGTCGGCACTTTCACGTCGAATAATTAATTAAAGTTTGAAAAGTAGGGGTCGGCACTTTCAATAATAATTATTAAAAAATCGGCTATTAATAACTAACATTGAATTTTACTAACGGCTACATGTTTTCCTTTGTTTTTTGTCTACAATTTTTGTTGACTTCATTTTTGTTGATTTCGACAAAATACTTGATAAATTTATTTATTTTTTCGGAATTTTTTTGGGGAATTATTTTCTGCCGACCCTGCCTTCATGGTACGGTAATAGACATTTTATTTAAACCAAAGTTACAAAATACCGGTGGCCATTTTAGTGGAATGAATCACTACAGGACCATCGCACTACCGGTTGCTCCTTATGTGCTGTCAAAGGTGGAGAAGGAAAAATTCATCAAAACCATCCGGAACCTAAAGACTCCCAGCAATTACGTGGGGCAGTTGTCCAAGAGGATAACCGTTGAGGGAGACCTTCGTGGGCTTAAGTCACACGACTACCACATAATGATGCAGCAGATTCTTCCTTTATGTGTGCGAACACTTCTACCGAAGGATGTTCGGGCAACAATAATCTGGATTAGCAGAGTGTTCCAGCGTTTATGTGCGAAGTTTGTGGATCCATCAACAATGCAAGACTTGATGGAAGAAACAACAGTAACTATGTGTATGATGGAGAAAGTATTCCCACCGTCATTTTTTGATGTCATGCCACATCTTCCGATCCACTTAGTGCAACAGTTAGCCATTTGTGGTCCGGTCCACACACGCTGGATGTACCCAGTGGAACGGTATCTGAAAACGTTGAAGGGCTACGTACGACAACGAGCACAACCGGAGGGGTCGATGGCAAGAGGGTACATCATGGAGGAGGCGATTGGATTTTGCACTGAGTACATGCGATTTTGCACTATGACAGCACGCCGTGTTTGGGACGACAAAGAGGAGCCCAATATGAATGACGAAGTGTTGCAAGGGAAGGGGAGACGACGCATATTGTCGCCGAAACTGCAACAGTGGATTCATGAGTTCGTGATTAACAACGCTGAAATCCTTCAAGATTACAGAGAGTAAGCTTTTGTGCAATATGATTTCCACATAGCTACAGTGGCAACCACAAATAGTTGTACAAGAGGAGTTTTTTTTTTAAATACTTGCCAAATCTACATGAACTCTCATAAAATAACAAGAACACAATCACAAGCACGTATAGTTGCAACAGGCATAAAACACAAAGTTTTCAATGAAAATATGAATTAGAAAAACACACAATAATTCAAATGTGTAACAAGCCTGTACAATTCTTTATGGTCAAATTGATTTTTATTGCATATCAACTATAGAAAATAAGACTAAAAATTACTGAACACCTTTATAACTCAATGATTCAACTCATAAGCACTCACAAACACTACCACCGTGTGTGGCCACCTCTTGCATGGTAGACATCAAGAGCTCTTTGAGGCATAGAGCGTATTAACTTCCTAACAACATCAGGCTCTATACCGTACCAAATTTCTTGGATCTTCTCCCATAAGTCACTTTTACTAGTTGGTTTCCTTTTAGACCTTCTCAGACGACGATCTACTTCATTCCAAAGATGTTCTATTGGATTGAGATCAGGTGATTGTGGAGGGTATCCAATAAGCTCAAATTTTTGAGCACGCAACCACTCTACAACATAATGTGCAGTATGCTTTGGGTCATTATCATGCTGGAAAATAACCTCATCCTCTTCTAAACCTTGCATCTGTATAGTACCCATAAGTTCCGTCTCTAAAATGTTGCGATATACATATTTATCCATCTTCCCTTCAATCAGGTGAAGCTTGCCAACTCCTTCCCAAGTCATACAACCCCAAACCATTATGTTTCCTCCTCCATGTTTGACTGTAGATTGCACATGCTGATCTAAAAGACGATCTCCACTCTTTCTCCAACAATACTGACGTCCATCTGAGCCAAAAAGATTGAATTTAGACTCATCAGAAAAAATGACATGAGCCCAAAACTCCCAATCTGCATGCTTGCACTTCTTTGCCCACTGCAAACGACGTGCTCGATGTTTCTTTGTCAAAAGTGGCTTCTTGGTCTTCACGCATGCTCTCAACCCTTGCCTCCGAAGACTCCTTTTCACCGTATTATCACTCAATTGGAAGCCCTCAGATCGTAACACTCTTCCTATAGCTGCCGCTGTGCTAGTATTTGGATCATTTAATCTCCTCACAATGCCACGGTCACCGCGTTCATCTAGAATTCTAGGTCTACCAGGTGAAGTTTTATCTGTTAGACTCTCTCTCTCTCACGGAACCTTCGCACTATGTCAGAAGAAGTGCTTCGAGGAATGCCCAAAACTGCAGAAATCTGGCCATATGAGTTGCCTCGCTCATACATCTCAAGAACTGCCCTACGTTGATTCTCAGACCTTCTAGGAGCCATAGTGAATCACCAAAGGCCTCTCCAAATCATACAAAAAAAATCCAAAACAAAAAGCCTCACAAGTGCAATTTTAATGAGAAGATAGTGGTGTGTACAACTGATGTGCATATTAAGTTGTACACACCCCTTCACGATTTTTGCATGAATAATTTCTACAAGTGGCAAAGTTTTGGGGAGTCAATGTTAATTAGGTGCCATGAGGTGTATCAATTAATGCTAACCCAAAAAATCTCCTGTAAACCCACTTACTAAGCTATAGTCAACACCTGTTGAAGTGATGGGCCACTGTGCGAAGACTTCTGGTCGCCACTGTATATAAAATAACCAAAACACTACGTCTGGTCATCATTTTAGATTAAAAGAGTAGCTATTAGCACGAGACAGACGGGACAGTCAGAACAGTGGAAAAAACGACTACGTGTAGTCACCATTCTGGAAGCACTTACTAATTTCTGTGCACATGAGGTTGTCTTCTAAAAATTTAGGAACAATGACGGACTGGAGGTGATGTGTATATTGCAGGCGGTACGCAAGTGAAATGAATCGACGAGAAGAGGCCAGAAAAGAATTCCGAAAATGAAGCAGCAGAAAACTTCCAGATTATCCCATGGATATACGATATGAATCCTTCAATACGTGGTTCAAAACTGCTGCATCTGAAGACGTTGCAATGGGCATTGATGTCTCTGGGGATATACTCGCACTGGTACTGCCTCCTAGACGAGAAGCGAAGGGATACAAGGCGATGTATGCATACGGCAATCATATACAAGTACGCTCTGCAGAAGTAGATATGTTGACATGCGATAGTGGAGTAGCGGCTACGTTTCTGCAATCGTGTCGCGCTAGCTCTAGTGACAGGAACATGTGGACAGCAAATCTGGAGTATGTGGGGTGGGTGGACGAAATTATCATCGTAGACTACGGCAAATTTGAAGTGGTGGTGTTGTATTGCACATGGGCCCAAGCAAACAAGAGGGGAGCTCGCGCTACAATGAAATGTGACGAATATAGGTTCACGTTGTTCAGATTTGATCAATTGATTCCATATTCAGCGGACTCCTTTGCATTCCCTCTTCATGTACAACAAGTTTTTTATGTAGACGACGAGGACAGCAGTAGATGGAAGATTGTGTTACGACGACAGCCGCGTGGCGCAAGAGTCGAGTCAAGTGATGGCGGAAGAGATGATCTGCAGAGTGTGCAGTTAGGTAGAGATGAGGAGCATGTAGGCCTACGGCCTGAATACACTACCGTGGAAAGGGAACTAGACACTCCTGATTTGAGAAGCTATAGGAGACTAACCACAGAAGATGTAAACCAAGCTTTGATCGCTGCAGAGGAGGATCTAGAGGTGGGACATGATTTGCCATCACAGTAGGAAATGAGGCCAAATGCATAGCATAGCCCATTGTATTAGCAAACCAAGTACGAACCATAATATGTAGTAGCTATGGTATTGGTAATCTTGATGACTATACTTAGTCAGTGATTCTACATGCACGACTAATATGAGTCATTCGCTCGTGTTTACCGTCTACAGTGCGTAAGAGTATTTTTTTAACTGTAGAAAATGGCCAATTCCACATTGCAAACTCTACATTGCCATGGTATACAAAGCGATCTGCCATGTAAATATCTTCAACTTCACTGATGGACGCTAGAACATGCATGCGCACTACCCTCGTGGGGTGCACTGTACTAAAAATGTACGAGTATACGTGAGTGCACAAAAGGGGTATTAATTTGAGTTACATTGCTGTATAACGTACACAAACAATAAACACATTAACTCTTAAACGTACCAGTCCTTTCTGGAAAAGTCAAACTACAGAATTATATAGAATTAAGCCTTGAAGAATAATCAAAGTATATTTTATAATATTTTCATGCATGAAATTAAGTGTTTCCTAAAAGTCCTGAAATTTTCAGATTTTTTTGATTTAACATGATTTTTTTACAAATTTTTCAGTCAAATGCTTCACAAATTCATTTTAATTACAAAAAGACTTCAAAAAATTGATTAATTTTTGGATGAGATGCAAATCACAATGGAGAATCACATGATATCATTGATATGTTTTCCATTAAAAAAAAACTAGTTAAATTTTGAAATTCGAAAAGTAATCATCCCATGTAGTGTATTCGGAGCTTGAGCTACAAAGCTTGCAAAAGAGATAATTTACTCAATACATGAAATTTTTAAGATTTGAAAAGTGGAGTGCAAACTAGACTTGATAAACTTCATTTTCTCTGTTGAGTGTAGTAGCAAAAGAAATCATCTTCGAGATCAAAATTGGGTTTGACCAACAAACATCCAATAACTGGATGCGTGGACGTTTAGGGGTTGAGAACTAAAAATATTCACGTATACTTACACTAAACATATATTTAGAACAAAATACATCTGTATATAAAGGTATTTAGACATAGAACCTTTCATGTGCGATGGGGTTTTAGAAGGGGTCATGAACGCACGTGATTCTCAAACATAATGTAGGGTGCACTTTCCAAGGCACTACCTCAAATTTGGTATTCACGATGAATACCAAAGCAACACTAAACCGATGATTGAGAAAAAAGTCAGCATGGACGTGAAACGGGCACAAATTGAAAGAAAAAGCTGATAAAAAAGAGGGAGAGGTAGAGTAAACAAAAGTGGAAAGAATACGTGAGGGGAAGAAGCGCTGTAGTCAAAATAAAACTATCCTTGTCAAAAAGAGAAAAACAATACATCAATGCAAAATCGATAAATGACAAGAATTTGAACAAGGTGCAAAGAGAACTCATAAGACTGTAGACAGTAAGAAGGGTATCTGGAATAAATATCCATGATAGATGAATTGCAAAAGTGATATAAATATGTATGACTTCGAAAAAAAGTATGGAACAAAAAAATATAAAAAACAAAAGCAAATAATGCCAACTTGTTTTTGAATAAAAAGTTAAAAAATACAATATATAAAATGTTAAAACCTCGAAGGAACAAAAGAAATTCAAAAGAAAACCCTAATCAAAAGGAAGGAAAGTGAAATTGAAATAATATATAGATCATTAAACAAAGGATATAAATTTGAATTAAAACCATGAAGGCCACACTCAAAAACCCATTTACAAATGGCTGCCCAAAACTATAGTCACATAACTACTAAATCTAGTCATATCGCTGGCCATGCAAAAAGTCATATGGCTGCCCACGGAAGAATACATTCCCCAACTACGTTCCCATTGAGGTCCCATGTAAATATGACTAGAATCATAGTCATGTGATGACTATGGACTGTTCTAGTCACCAAAGTAGTTACTGGTGAGTCATATCCTCCCGATAGTCATATCTAGTCATATGGCCGTAGTCATATTTCGTATGCTCTCCTAGTAGTGAACTTGAACTTATTTGAGCCTACAAGGTAATTGGAGGGGGAATGTAACGTTACCCCTGAAATATGTAACATTAAAAATCAAAATTGGGAGATAACATTACAATTTGTCTCCCAATTATCTCGCGGTTAAGCCTGGCCGCTTCACACTATGGCTGTTCAAGTCAAGAGGTCATGGGAGTTTATGGCCAATGAGGTTGAGAGTTCAAAAGCTTGGGGTTGAAATATTTAATAAATTACAGGAATTGGAGCCTTTGGTCGGCCATAATGTGAAGCCTCCAAAGTTCAAGTTCAAAGTCCAAGCTTTTGGCCAAAATAGTGTGAAGTCCTTTATTGGAAATCCAAAGGCTAAGCCTTTGATTTCTCGACTTGAATGAACATAGTGTGAAGCCCCAAAGACCAAATTCAAATTTCAATTCTTTGATAAAATAAAAATCCCATTAACTATATATCATAAGAATTTGACTACCTTTTGACCATAGTTTGGGTTTCCATTCTTGTTTAACTCAACTCAGTCTCCCTTTAGAGCCAAATATTTATAGCTATCAATGTAGGCATTTGCAAGGCAACGGCCTTTGAACTTTTGCTCTTAGTGTGAAGAGTTGAGAGGTCAAAGGCGACGGCCTTTAGGCTTTCTTGCAATATGATTGATGAAATTAAGAACACATTCCTTGTATTTCTTGAGAATGTCATGTTAAGGCTGCAATTCTTCTGCCTTTAAATCGTCCGTCCCTAGAAATACCAACAATGCTTCCACTTTGGAGAGTTTACAGTGCTAACCGTGAGGTTTTTTTTTTTTTCAAGTAGTACATGTGACTTGATTCAAAATTAAAATTCTCCAGGGTTGTGCAATAGTGAAGATAGATAGATAGAAACTCCGGTCCTCTTTTAGCAAGGGGCCAGCGTGAATAAAGTGTCCCGTAGTGTCAATGACCCGGTGCCCACCGGACAAGGGGACATTGGGACAATACTACTCTCCCCTTTCGGGGATGGACACTATAGTGACACACTAAGCTAGTTCCTAACTAGTCACTAGTGCCTTGAAGATACCGGACATAGTATCCTCTCAAAGGTCTTTAAGGTACCCATACAACAAGGTCCAAGGACCCCCGACCATAGTTGGGTGGACTATGGTCGTGACAATAGTGAAGACAGTGAACTAAGAGCATGCAAGAGAGTATGCACAGTCCTCTGCAATAGAGACGCATAGAAGTTGTGATGAGATCAAGTAGGATGAGGCTAGTGTGGCATTAGAATGAGGCAATTTTCCACACAGTAGTCACAACGGAGGGTAAAATTGAGGCCTGGAACGGTTGGTTGCTACAGCCTATAGCTCTCAATGTCGTGGCTGTGTCCAAAAAGTAAGGCAAAGGGCTATAAAGCACGTGCTTTTAAAAGAGGATCACAATTGCATCTCATTCTCTAATACTATCTGCTATAAATTTTTGGAGTTTTCCATATCTAAGTTGAATCCAAAAGTCACACTATATGGGTGAAGGTTGAGGGTCTGTTAAATTCCACCATTGCAAGAAAGCCAAAAATCGGCCTCTCAGGTTTCATAATAGAGGTTAGAGTCCGAAGGTCGTTGCCCTCCAAAGTGCCTACATGACAACACTACTTGTGAGTTTTGGGGCCAATGCGATGATCTCGAAGAAGAATTGAATCGATCAAGAATGAAAACACAATTCTCCATCGAAAGGCTGTCTGTTTTTTACTTATTTTTATAATTATCTTATCATGTATATTTTACTGTATATTGTAAACTCAAGACTTTGGGGTCGTCACTCTCGACATGTCACCATCGGTGCAACCAACCCCTTTGTACCAAGACTTGATGGTTTCTTGTTTGGACTGCAACAATGATTTTTCGCCATAGTGTGAACGCGCCCTAAGAGTCTTAGAGACCAAATGGCTATGGAATTTCTTCAAAAGTCAACTCAGCTTCTGGCTACACTCTTGACAAGAAAAAGGGAAATTGTGGACTGAGATGTGCTCCAACACGTTATTGCTGTGGGTATTGCAGGAACTGAAGGAGACTGAGCAGCCTATGTGCAAGAATTTTCAACTTGAGGGTATGTGATGATACATGCGTAACCATATATAATTCTTGAAGCAATGCTAAAGTGACTATGGTAGAAATGCCAATGACTATAGTAGAAATTTCAATCTAAGGTAACTATACCTAAAAGGGAGCATTTACCTTAAAGCGTGCATATCTATTACAGCTTGACATTTCAATCGTGAAATGTCACACTGCAATAAATGCGCATGCTTTAAGGTTAATGCTCCCTTTTAGAACTAATTACCTTATAGTAGACATCGCAATGATTGTACAATTTCACCACACAATTTTAATCAAAACACAAGGTACCGCCCAATTCCCACACAGCGTGTGATGAAGGGCACTAAATAGTTTCTAATTAAAAACATACGAAATGTGTTTAACATGCAAAAAATGTTATTGTACAAAAGATTTTTGTGTGTAGTTTTTTCGAGGTGAATCTCAACTCAACATACAACAATCTTTCTAAATTTGAGACTATGCAAGTTTCTTCATTGTTGTGGGGAAGTATTTGAGTATTGCATGTGCGGTCACTAGCATGTTTAGTACCTTAGGTGGCATATATCCACTGCCGACATTTTTGGCCTAGTGTGAGACCCATCCTCCTAGAATATATAGATACCTAATAGTATTTTATGTAACCTTTAAAGAACCAAATATTCATGATTTTAAAAGTGACAAATTTAATTAGTTATATTGTAAAAAATACAATTCATATGGGACCAAATTTTACATCACTAAAAATAGTAAAGAAAATTGTATGTGTTGGTCAATACACAAATAATTCTAAACAAAAGGAAGTCCTCATAGCACCTGTTCATAATTTCTAAGAAAAGCATAAGGTCCTATTCATGTTTCTTGGTCATTTAGAGATCAATAGGGTTATTTTTCTAATCAAGTAAAAACGTAGAAGTTTTAGAGATAAAAGTTAATCCCTGAAAGGACTAGGGGTGTTGAACTTAGTTCTTGTTTTCTTTTACTAGCTTAATTCCTCAATGGTGTAGAGTAATTTCGACGATCGAAAATTTTGAAATTAAAGAAGACTTTTGTAGCTTTTGTATGAAAAAAGGATCAACAAAATCGCACAATATTTTAGAAAATGCCACCGTTGAAAAGGTTGATGGAACTCGTTTGGGGTATTTTGAACATATCCTGAAATTGGATTCTTCAAAATTCCTTCAAATTTTTTGAAATTTTGACAATGCATAAAGATCAATATTTTGAACATGTGCAAAAAATTCATGTAATTTGGAGGTGTGAAAAGGAAGATATGAGGGTCTAAAGTGACGCCAATATAGCCTCCTCGTAGCTCAAAAAAATAACCAAAAATTGCACACTTCATGAATTTCTGATCATGAAATATTCACAGATTTAGCTCTCAAAAAGAGCCAAGGTCTTTTTGTTGCTTGCCCTACAATCCACAACCCAAAAACTCAAATTTCCTTACTTTCTAGTTTTTAAAAGTTGTGTGAGGGCCTTATTGTCCTTTAGAAGTTATCCTTAAACATCAAGACGGCGTGGATAGGGCAGCCCGGAAGGCATCTAATTTTTTTGGAAAAAGAAGGAGAAAAAGGCTTTGTTGGCTAGCTATTGTTGCACTGCGGTGCTTTCTAAAAAACAATCTCAGTTACCTAACCTCAAATCCTCTTCAAATCGATTATTTTGAGTGCTTGTGGATGATCCCACAATCTCCCAAATGAGGCCCAAGTCGAGAATCTAGCTTGCTTTTTTAGTAGCTTTCCAACACACTTATCCTCGATAATTGTCTCGGTTGAGAAAAACTACTTTTATCTAAATTTTTCTTTCATATAAAAGCCCAATGGCATGGGGCTTGCTTTGACGTTTAAGGGTTAAGAAGGAAAAAAACAAAAGATACAAAGCTAAGGAGACTAAAGAGACAAAGAAGGCAATGTGAAATTCCTTCTTTGGTTCTTTGTTTGTCTCCTACACAACAATGTTTCCACATTTCTTTCTAATACAATTTCCACTTGAACTATAATTCTAAAGGATGAGATAAAATTTTGGAATCAATTTTTACAAAAGGTATATTGGTGCACCATTGGGTAATTTTCTACAAGGATGGAATGGGATTCAATAGGGTCCACGATCTATTATACTATTATATGATGTAGAGTGGTGCACGCAATCATGCTTTCTATGACGGTTCTACAGCTAGAACGGTTGTTCTAAGTGCAGGCATGGAACGACCTAGTGTTATGTGTAATTTTGGTTCCATTAGGCTATAAGCAACATAACTTACTTTATGCCAATGCATTACTTAGGGCTACTTCACACTATGACCAAAGATCAAGAGGCCGTGGATTTCCACCAATCGGATTGCAAAAAACCAAGAATTCGGCCTCTCGACCCTTCACACTACAGACCAAAGTCTAAAGGTTGTTGCCCTCCAAAATGCCTACATCGCAACACTTTTTGACGAAAGCAATGGCCTCTCGAAAAGAAGTTTGGGTTGGACTGGAATGGAAACCCAAACTATGATCGAGAGACCGTTAATTTCTTTTCATAAAAAATGAAAACTACATTTGATTGCCTATCCCATTTCTTTGAACTCTCAACAAAATTTGGCCACTCAATCCCACGGCCTCTCTGCTTGGACAGCCATAGTGTGAAGCGCCCCTTACTATACTAAATAGATAGATTAGTGTTAGATACACTAATTTACATAAACATGTTGTAAGTTTTTACTGTTGACCAATTTTTTTACCCTCTATATTGGTCAAGATGAGGATCTTTCAATAGTATTGGAATCAATGTCTTTGGTAAATTTTTTTGTCAAGAGTAAAAATCTATAATATTTTCAAATCTTATAATTATCTAACACTAATCTACCTATTTAGTGTAGCCAGTGCCTGATGATTCGTCCCATCATCAAAAGATAATACCTCCAAAGCAGGATTTCTCTCAAAAACCAGTGGCTGCAAGCAGGGCTGATTTTTCACAAAGTTCTAACCCGTCCACGTCCAAAAACCTTGAATTGAAAGGCAAAAAAATTGCAACCCGTCCCAAAACCGGTGATTTCAAAATCAACCCGTCCATGGAAAGGTTGAAAAAAAAACAACCCGTCCCAAAACCGGTTGCAAATTGAAAATACCCGTCCCGTAATGTTTAGAAAAAATAAAAAAATAAAAAAATAAAAAAATAAAAAAATAAAAAAAACCAAGAAAAAACGGCCGCAGTCAGGCCGCAGCTGCGGCCCGGCTGCGGATGAGAGAACTCGTATTACTGAAGAGTGGTTGGAGAGGTTGTTTGTGAAATTCCAGAGTTCTGAAGAAGAACAAGATCGGTGTCGAGGTGAGTGCTTGGAGATGGTGGAAACCATGAGGGAAATGATCCGAAACAAGTCTTTATTTGAAGCTTGGGAGTTTGCAGGTACCACTTCAGAGTGGTCTATCAATTGGCCTGGTTTGAGTAACTTGTGGAGGAGAGTTATGGTGATTCCTGTGAGCACTGCAATATGTGAGAGGGGTTTTTCTAAACAAAACCTCATCAAAAGTCATCTACGTACTAGCTTGAAGTTGGAGACTTTAAATGCTTTGATACGCATTTCATGAGCAAATATTCGAGTTGAAAACATCAATTGGAATGCAGTGATGCTTGTTTGGAGAAACATGAAGGATAGGAGAATTCATCCACTTGTTTGAAGGGTAAGTTCTTCTTTTTTTTATAAAATTTTGAACATGCTTATATAAAATATTAATTATTCAATTTCTAAGTGTACCTTCAATTATAATGTTTGACATTGTGTTACAAAGGTTCTAAATATTGTAGTTGATGAATCATTGTGTGCAGGGGAATTGAGCTCTTGAAGATTGATATTTTGATTAGGTATTAGTGGTTTGACTCCATTATGCTTACATTCACATGTCATATATGACATAATGTAATTGATATTTGCACCATTTATTTTTTTGGGAAATTTTACATTAAAAAAAAACTTATTTTTAGAACCCGTCCAAAGTGAATTTAACCCGTCCAAAACCCGGTTCATTTTTTTAGAACCCGTCCACTAGAAATGTTTTTTTTTTTTCTGAACATGTCCCTGGACATGTTAGGGACCTTGTGAAAAATCACCATTGGCTGCAAGTCATGATGAAGTGCCAAAGTCTTGTAGTGAAAAAATCTCCACGTGTCAACTAAAAAGAATGACCTGGAATCTCAGTGACAAATTCTGACTCGTCCGACTGCAGGAACTTCATGTGACGGTAGTGCAGCTTAGAGTACTGTCACTAGAAGCTTTGGAGAGTTTAGCCCCAGGGCTAAACTGGATTGGAGGGGCTAAACCACCCCAGTTTAGCCCCGGCTAAACCCGAATCTTCTATTTTAGTCCTGGCTAATTTGTGTTTTAGCCCTGGCTAATGGTACCAAAAGGGGGCTAAAATGGGGGCTAAAATGGGGGCTAAAATGGGGGCTAATGGTACAAAAATTTAGCCCCCCCATTTTTCACATAGTGCTAAGGGGGGCTAAAGAGGGGGCTAAACCACCCCAGTTTAGCCCCGACTAAACTAGTCAAAGTTCCCAGTGTGTTCACCATTTTGTAGGCAATTGACGGAGAAGGCTAAATCCCCTGTAGTGGCGTATATGTGGCGCCCGCGGCGCCAACGTGGAACGCTGGCCCAGGTGGCGTCGCGAATCCCCGTTTACCCCCGGGTAACTTCCGCGGTAAAAATCACACGCACAGCCAGGACACTGCTCTGCCGGGACACTGCTCCGCCGGGACACTGGCCCGCCGTCTATCGTCGGAACACTGCTCCACCAGAACATTGCCCCGCATTGCCATGCCCATGCCATGGATGTGGGGTCCACCGTGACATTTCCAAATCGTGGAACACTAGCTCTAAAAACACACTAGGGTTTTCGCCGCCATAGTGTCCCGTTCAGTACACATTGTTAGTACGAGTCCTTGCTCGCACACTAGAGTTTTGTCTTCTGTACTCTCCCACACACTGTATTCTTGTGCACATTGTTACAACACACCGTTTTGATTCTGCTGTACCATTTTTGGGCTACAATGTTCCATAAACACCATCAGGAATTTCAGACCCCACTGATTGTGCACGATTTCAGTGCGTTTATCGTTAAACACTGATTCTGCACGTCATATATGCATTTAGAAGTGTCGTTATCGTACGGAAGTGACATGCATTACTAAGATGTCGATGCAGTGTCTTTTCAATGATTATGACAAAAGTGTTGTTTCCGCACGAAAGTCGTGCTTGACGGAATCCGTGCGTTAACCGTGTATCTACATTACATGGCTAATAAGACACGGATAACATGCGGTTTTAGTTCATGCGGATTCAGTACCGTATACGTATCATATTAATGCCTTTTACTATATTCGTGCGATTTCAGTATCTATTATAATGCAAATTATTTTCGTACGACATCCGTGTACAATATTTTAATATATATTTTGGAATATTTTGGAATCTTTCAAAATATTTTATATTATTTTGGAATATGTTGGAATATTCCAAGAATCTTCTTTAAATTATACTTACGGTTTAATTTCCCAAAACATTTTTAGATCTACATTTATAGAGTTTAGAAGCAATACACATTAAAATTTCAAAGAAATAACATTTTATATTTTTAGTATTCAAATTTTGTATTATTGGTTATCATTGTACTTTTCTATCATTGTACTTTTCATCATAGGAGCAAAAAAAAAATAGCTCACAACCACCACGATTTTGGCAAAAAATAAAAAAATTCAAAATATTATGAAAAAAATCCTAGATATAGAAAAAGTCCTCCATAATCTAGTGCAAAAAAAAATTGGAAAAAAAGTTTTTTCACATAGTTAAAAACATTCAAAGTCCGCTGAAAAAAAGAAAACAACTCACAGCCATGATCTGCCATCACAATTTTGGCAAAAAATAAAAAATTCAAAATATTATGAAAAAAATCCTATATATAGAAAAAGTCCTGCATAATCTAGTGCAAAAAAAATTTGGAAAAAAAGTTTTTTTCACATAGTTAAAAACATTCAAAGTCCACTGAAAAAAAGAAAACAGCTGACAGCCATGATCTGCCATCACGATTTTGTCAAAAAATAAAAAATTCAAAATATTATGAAAAAAATCCTATATATAGAAAAAGTCTTGCATAATCTAGTGCAAAAAAAATTTGGAAAAAAAGTTTTTTTCACATAGTTAAAAACATTCAAAGTCCGGTGAAAAAAAGAAAACAACTGACAGCCATGATCTGCCATCACGATTTTGGCAAAAAATTAAAAATTAAAAAAATTATGAAAAAAATCCTATATATAGAAAAAGTCGTGTATAATGTAGTGCAAAAAAAAATTTGAAAAAAGAATTATATACACATGGCAAAAAATTGCCAATGGTTTCAATCTTTTATAATTACCAAAAAAGTTCCATTCTATGCATCGAGGGTTTGTGGTGATTTGGTGGTTTGGAGCTTGGTTGATAATCGGGAGGTCGTGAGTTCGAATCCTACCGTCGGCAATAGAGCTTGGGATGCCATGGTGGGCCCCACCGTGGATTCGGGCAATTTCCGTGTAGTTAAAGTGGGTAGCAAGAAAAATATTTTTTAAATATTTTTTAATAATATTATTTTGATCAAATTTAGATATAGAAAGAAAATAAAATCTAGATATGGAAAAGATGATGTCGCCCGAAAAACGCACAGAATCAATGTAGTTTTAAAGACGATTAAAACACGACATTTGGCGACTATAAAGAGTGCTGAATTCATACGTTTTCAATAGATGTATCAATTGTGTCGAATCAGTACTATATCCGCTTGTACGAACATCGTGTCATATCAGTGTAGTTGCGATGAATGACGCAACGATGCGGAATCAGTGCAAAAACTGTACGAACCCTTGAAATATCGGAAATCGCACTGAAATCGTGCGGAATCAGTGGGGTCCGAAATTCCTAATGACGCACTCTTTGTAGACTGAATGCACACATTGTCTGTAAATGCTCAGTAGGGTTTCGCCGGCCGCAGTGTTCCATACCTTCCTATCTTGTGTAGATCGTCGTCATGTTTTTGTTGCCTTGTTTTGACAACTCTTTTCCAACATCAGATATTTAAACTCCTTTTGTTTCTATAATATGCCAGCTTCAATCCAAAGAATGCCTTTAGTGTTTTCTGCTATGTCACTTAGATTCCATTCGTAGGACTTACGGTTTAGGGTTAGGTCACACCACAATTTCGACAGCGCTTTAGAGTTCAACAATCCTCTTTTTGTATTCCTCCATGGGTGCAGATACTGCGTGTTCCGGGAACAACGTACAATGCAAATCTGAAGGAATCTCTGTTCTCAGTGTAGATGTTCTCTGTGACTCTAAATGAAACGTTCAGAATGAGAAGAAGCCCAATCTTGACGAATTTGATGTCCAGATCCTTGCCAACATTGAACGTTCTGTTCAACGTCCTCCAATAGGAGTATTTGGGAGAAGAGCTCTTATTAGGGCACTCGAATTCAAGGCCCGTCATGGAAAATTTGGGCAGACCTCTGTTGTAGAGCAGTGTTTTATCCCCACCGATCGTGTGCGTGATTTCATCGCTGGTATGCAGTGTGGAAAAGAAGGAACTCAGTGTGTCTATCGAGAGACAATGGAGAACCACAAGCGAAGAACAAATGCTAAAGATGGACAACGCACCGCGCTCGAATTTGCAAGGTGAGTATTTTATCTGTACTAGTCTTGAAATCTTCAGTGTCACGATGAGCACTGCTTTCTGCATTATTTTGTAACACTGAGTGATACTTTGTACATACGTAGGTGGCACTGCGAGTACGGTCCCAAGGACCATTTTCACATAGTCAAGACTATTACCTCTTCTCTGCTGCCAAAATCCCGGAAGAAAGTAACTATTGCCAAGGTTAGTACCGCTCCTGATAGTATTTCACCTAAGACCTCCCCAGCAAAAACCGAAGTACCTTCGGGAAAGAGGAAGTCCAAAGCCAAAGCTGCAGTGAACCCCGTGACACTTGACCTAAATGTAGAACATCCTCTTGTGGCATCACCAGTGTTACGCACCGTCAACGATGGTAGGGGGTTCAGTTTTATTCGAGACAAAGATTTTCTCGAGAGCACTAGTAGAAATCTTGTCTTATGTGACAAGTCTATAATGACTCAATGTCGGGAATGACATGTCCGTAATGACACAAAGTGGGACTTTGTGTCATTACGGACATGTCATTCCCGACATTGAGTCATTAAAGACTTGTCACATAAGACAAGATTTCTACTAGTGGAGGTGTGGCAGCACTACGGCAAGACGGCTGCGACTATTTGGTTGCTTAAAACACTGCCATCACATCAGAGGACGTTCTCATAACACTTCCATCACATCGGAGGACGTTCTCGTAACACTGCCATCACATCAAAGGACGTTCTCGTAACACTGCCCCTACTCTACCTGCTCCGTCTTGAACATTGTCAATTTGTCATGACCAAGGGCTACAAGTTTTTTTTTCTCTTGTGCACATACAATCATTATGCAGTTCCCTTTTCTACCAGGGTGTGGATTTAGTGTTTTACCACAAGTAATTTTATGTAGAGTTAGGTTTTTGGTACTACGTTTAGCTTTAGGTGTTCCGAGGAGAGTATAAAGTGTCAGTGTTTGTCTAGTATTTGCCATAACCTTTGAATGTATTCATGCAGTTTTAGAGCGGATGTTATGGATTCTGAAAGCATAGTTAATCTTGAAGATGACGTGATTGAGTTCCTTGTGTCTTAGAGTTCAAGTCTCACTGATGTTGATTGCAGTGTCTCAGGCAATGTAGTTGCAGATGGTGAGGTCGATTGCAAAGTTTGTGGAGATGTAGGTGCAGACAACTTAGTAGACGTTGTCGATGTCTTGTTGGGGGAATGTGGTGTGGAGACAGTCCTTACTGCTCCCGTGACATCAGTAGATATTGTACGAACTACATTACACTCTCGCCGTGTTTCTTCTGCTATTCTCTACCGGGAAGTGGAAGCAGGTGCTAATATTGCGCGAATTCATCCTTATGGCAGAGGAAAACACCCGTACTGTACAGGAGGGAAAAGCAGTCGGGAGTCATCGTATATGGCGGAATTGAAGGCGAAATGCCCAGCCATGTATTGGAAGCTGAAGGATAGTTTGGACAAGTGTAGGAGGAAAAAGTGATTTTTAGGATCAGTTGTAATGGAAAAGGGATGAGTGACCAGTGTATACAAAGTACATTTTGTCCTTGGCCATGATTTTGGAGTAATACCACTGAGGCGAGTTCCGCTTGAAGCTTCATTTGCTACCGTTCTAAATCCACTCTACCATCCAATTCTGAGTTTTGTTGTTGTTTTCCGTCACATATTATATGCGATAACACCAGAGCGTCGTAGAGGCTCCATTAATTTTGATCGGGGCGTTCTCTTTGGTGTTTTTTCCAATGTCACGACCGAAACACTGTATGTCCCTCCTAATTTCGTGACACAAAGTCCTCCCTTGTAGAAAGATGGGATGTGTATATAAGCACATTCATACGACATTAGAAGTGCCTTTGAATAAAATTTGATAAATCCTATAGCATTCTCAAATTACTCTACTCTACCGTGTATCAGATACAATGTGTAGTACTTTAATTGTTGGTTCAGTGTAATCCCACGAGGTCTTCACGTGTTTGTTTACATGCAATACACTCGAGAACAATATTCGTTTCTAGATTATTTCCAAGATGGTATTTCTTAATGGAGTCCCGGGACTAATCGTTGCATTTTCCACATATTGCAAATCCTAATCAAAAAACATAGAGTTCGCAAAATCCCAATAACTTATGTAAAGATGTTTTTCATAAATATCAAAAAAAATTGAGGGTGTTCCCAATGATGTTAGGCACCCATTTGTGCAAAAATGTTCCAAAATGGAGTCCCGGGACTCATCGTTGCATTTTCCACAAATTGCAAATCCTAGTCAAAAACCATGGAGCTAGCAAAATCCTAATAACTTATGGAATTATATTTTTCATAAAAAAGAATAAAAAATTGAGGGTGTTTCTAATGATGTTAGGCACCCATCTATGCAAAAAAAAGTTTAAATGGAGTCCCGGGACTCATGGCTACATTTTCCACACATTGCAAATCCTAGTCAAAAAACATAGAGTTAGCAAAATCCCAATAACATATGGAAATTTATTTTTCATAAATATTAGAAAAATTTGGGGGTGTTTCCAATGATGTTAGGCACCCATCTGTGCAAAAAGAAATTATAGAATGAACTAGTTAACACATAGCTGAAAAGTAGAACACTTGATCAAATTACTCCATTGTAATAATAACTTTTCTGGATGACCCGAGATTACGAGATCGAAGTGCGAGCACGTGCAATTGTGAACGAGGCGGACCGGGAGGTGTTTTGCCGCAACTTTGGGGGACATTGGAGCGTACATCACAAAAAGTTCTTCCGATTCCCAAAGAATGAAGTAAAAAAGAGAGATGATAACACGTGGTACGAGGCGTCCGGTCCCGTCTTAGGAGAACAACACGGAACGTATGACCGTACGTTGATTGGCAGAGCTCTGGTCCTTTCAAAGTTGGAGGAGGCGGCTAGGCTTCGTGCCACAACGACCGAGGACATGTTCATTGATGAGGAGAATTCCTATGCGGATGTTGCAGGTGCATTTGATAGGAGGATCAATGACGTCATCGAAATGTGGCGACGTCATATGTTGACATCGAACTGGTCAACGACATTTGGGGAAACTGAGCAAACTGTAACTCTTGTTGTCGGTCGTGTGGAGAAGTACATGGAAGTTTTTAAAGCAAGAGAGGTGGATATGGATCGTTCTCGCAAGGGGAAACGAAAGGCCGACGAGGATGACAATTGGGAACCATCTCAAGACAACATTGAAAAGAAGCTTGCGATAGATTCAGAGGTTGAGGCAGGCGGTACAATCACTCATGACAGTCAGCGTAGACGTACTCGTTCGATGAATATTGATATTGCATGACTGTTTATTAGCCATTTGGCTACTATATGAATATATATAACTCTATTCACGTTTCCATTCTTGTTGACTTCCATGTAGAATACTTTTTCCACACTCGGTTTTCTTTCACTTCTCTATTTATACTTTTTACAAAACTCATAATAATAGAGGATTCGCATGACAATTTTTTCATTTCAAGGACTCCGACAAATGCAATTTATTTTTTATCGTGTTATAATTTGAAAAAAGAAACTGGGACAGCAGAGTAGGCATTGAGAGGTTCACCTAGTCAAAGTAGCTGATCAGAAGACGTAATGAAGGAAGGACTCTTCCTCCAAGCCAATTTTTTTTTTTCACTGCTGCCGTCCGATGCCTGCCGTCCGCTTCTGGCCGTCCGCTGCTCGCCGTCCGCTCCGGGGCCCAAAATGCCGTCCACTTGACGGTGTCCGATCCGCCGTCCGATTCGTCCGTTCGGACCGCCGATAGTCAGATTTCATGACGTTGTTCAACTCAACTACTTCCCAGAACGGATTAAATGCCATGACGAATCCAATGATCGTGATTAAGTGAGCCAAAGACTCCTATTAACCCCTAAACGTTCGAACCCTTTTCAGATTTGGCCGTTTTTCAGAAATGCATTATAAAATGCAACTAAGAGGGATATTTTCAACTGGATGAATGAATAAAAGTTGTACATCATGAATGTTAGATTCTATCCATACGGTTGGATTTGCAATGGCTATCACCAATTTTTGTGTATTACTTTTCAAACTTCAAATTTAGAGCTCTTTTGGAATATGATTACGAATAAGATATTGGCAATCTAATAATGAAATTTTTGTGATGGGTTGAAATGTAATGCTTTAAGTGTAGTGATTTTTGGAGATTTTTTGGTTACTTAATTTTAGTACTTCACTTTCTCAAGAGCACTTTTAGACTAAAATCTTCGAAATTTTGGGTGCAACACTACAACATGACATGAGGCATAAAAATTTCACAAATCATCCCCTCTCTAATCAGATCACACATGCACAAAGCTAACTTCCCATAAAAGTTTAAGTAAAAGATCCACACTGCAAAAAGTGCATGATGGATGAAAAATCGGAGTTCAAATCCGTACATCATGCAAATTATGCATGATTGGGCCGTTAGGGGTTAACCCTTTGAGGACAACGCAACATGTTGGTATGGTGAAATCGATCACAGGATTTGCATATTTGAAATATCACATTGGGTGATTTATAATTTTGCATTCCTAGTCATTAGCAATATGAAGGTATAATAAAAGTTTCAACATGATTGGAAGATATTTTGAATATTTACAAATTTTTTATGTAAACACGACAAAATTTCAAAATAAATATACTTTTTGTCAAATTTAATATCAAGTTTTTTATTTAAGGTAGATAAAAGTTACATTTACATATTGTAAAGGTATGAAAGCAAAAGATATAAAAGAGTCGTATGATTCAAGCATTATTAGAAAGCCCTTTGTATTTAGGACACTCCAATTTCAAATTTCTCAACGTTGGAATAACTTCAATAGATTTTCTACTTTCCAATCCCAACGGTCAAAAGATGTATCATAACTTAACTTAAACTTCTAACGAAAACTCCAACTACATAAAAGCTAAAACGCTAGATTTTAAGGACATTGGACCAAAAATCAAGCATAATATGGTTGATTGGGCACTTAGGTTACACATATGAATTTTAGATTCAATCCATACTTTAAGATCAACGGTTACGAATACCAATTTAGTTGTATGAATATAAAATGACTTGGGATTCAAAAAGAAGTGAATTTCAATGGTTGAGATCATATATGAATAGTCACTAAGTGAAGTCATTTTAACAAATGTTGCCACACAACAATATAACATGCATCACTTCTTGTTAGAAGTCCCAAAATGTAAATCCACCAACCTTTTACACAATAAAGAATAACATGGCACCAAGATCGTTCCATTTTGGAACTATTTCATTTTTGCTGATAACAAATTTCAGAGGATATTACAGGCTCTATTATTCAAAGAAGATGATTCATACATTCGCACATGCGTACACAATATATTTATATTCTGTTCATATAAATTTATGTATACATAAAAATACATGTGCATATATACGTATATATATATATATATATATATATATATATATATATATATAGATATATAGATGGATGTGTCGACCATTTATAGATGTACATATTAATATAAACTCTAAACATGCATGCACATACGCATACAATAAGATTTATTTATATGTATGTAAATATAAAGGTACATACATGTGTATTCAATATGTTCAACTATAATTTAATTTCATATATACTATTCATATGAACATGCATACAATAGGTTCAAATCTAATTTAATTTCAAGTTTTCCCCTCTAACTAGGTTTGTAAAATATAAATTGTTACATATATTGTGTGATAATTTGTTTATGAAAATTGACGTGGTCTTTCCCTCTTAAATTATGTTTGTGAATTCATTGAATGAAGTCACTGTAGTAGGTTCGAAGTAATGTATGCATAAAAAATTGCTAACTCTTATGGAATTCAAATTGGAACGCAATGCTTTATTCTATTGCCTTTACATTTGAATATTTTGCCTATTTATTCAATTGGAAATTAATTACAAGTCAAGTCATGAAATTGACCAAAAGTGAGAGGGAGAATGAACAAAGGAAGAAAGGGAGAAGGGTAAGGTGGGGGGGGGGGGGGGGGGGGGGCGGAGTTAGTTGACAATGGAGAGGTAAGAGACATCATGAAAGAGGTGGTCCGGACCGCTCTCCTAGAAGTGAAGCACTACAAGAATTCAATGCGAAGGACAATAAATGTTGGAACATTCTTTGACCATACTCAAAATAGTCCTCGAAGTCCACGAGGATTCTTGAAGTGCGTATAGACCCAAGGAGTTGGGCTGGAGGAGGAGGAAGGGAGAGCAATGAAACACCAAAACTCAATACTTTGGAGAACCCCCTGGGCTGCTCGCGCACGCTGTCTGATGCCTGCCGTCCGATTCCTGCCGTCCGCACTGCCGTCCGATCCGGCGTCCTCTCTGCCGTCCGATCCGAGGGTTTCGTCCGATGGATCCTGTCCGTCCGATCAGCGCGCTCCATTTCATTCAGTTCGTCCGATCTCGTCCTCTAAAACCGCCGTCCGAGGTGCTTCTGCAGATGACCCTTAACCCCTAAAGGACCAATCAACCATATTATGCTTGTTTTTTGGCCAAACGCCCCAAGAATCAAGTGTTTTAACTTTATTGTAGTTGGTGATTTCATTAGATGTTTAAGTTAAGTTATGATACATCTTTTCACCGTTGGGATTGGAGAATAGACTTCATTTGTAGATTTTCCACCGTCGAGAAATTAGAATTTTGAGTGTCCAAAATACAAAGGGATTTCTAAACATGCTCATATCATAGGTCTCTTTTAATTTCTTCATTTTCAGTATTTTACTCCTTGTAAATATGACTTTTATGTACCTTAAATATAATTTTTGATATTAAATTTGACAAAACTATATGTATTTTGAAATTTTCCCTTGTTTACATAATAAAATTTGTAAATATTCAAAATATTTTCGAATCATTTTGAAAATTTTGCCATACCTTCATAATTTTAATGACTCTCTATGAAAAATCATAAATCATACAATTTGATATTTCAAGTATGCAAATTATAGTGCTTTGACTTTATCAAAAGAGGTGAGGACCTTTAGCGGTTAACCCTTTGACGCTCGCCTTCATATTCTAAATATTGGATGGTTGCTCATGCGTACATCCATCACATACGGCGACTTCGTACAATAATTAAAATTTGTGATTGTCCATGGTCCATTAAAATATGAATTCCTTCAACTATTTAACCTGCATAATTTTAAAAAGTTCATTTTCTATTAGAAAATACATAACACTTTAGGATTAATTAGATACATACAAATTCGTGCGTGTGTAAACTTTAATTAAAAAAATAAACCAATCCGAAAGGTAAAATTTATATAAAAGTGTATATTGATTGTTGTGAAAGGCAACATTAAACCAACATTAACCCCAAAATGCCGAATCAACCATATTATGCTTGTTTTTTGATCAAACGCCCCAAAAATCAAGTGTTTTAACTTTATTGTAGTTGGTCTTATCATTAGATGTTTAAGTTAAGTTATGATACATCTTTTGACCGTTGGGATTGGAGAATAGACTTCATTTGAAGATATTTCACCGTCGTGAAATTTGAATTTTGAGTGTTCAAAATGCAAAGGGATTACTAAAGATGCTTCTATCATATGTCTCTATTAATTTCTTCACTTTCAGTCTTTTACTCCTTGTAAATATAACTTTTATGTACCTTAAATATAATTTTTGATATTAAATTTGACAAAACTATATTTATTTTGAATTTTTCCCTTCTTTACATAATAAAATTTGTAAATATTCAAAATATTTTCGAATCATATTGAAAATTTTGCCATACCTTCATATTGTTAATGACTGTTTATGAAAAAATATAAATCATACAATGTGATATTTGAAGTATGCAAATTATAGTGCTTCGACTTTTAGAAAAGAGGTGAGGACCTTTAGGGGTTAAGATAGATAGAAGTAGTTTGATCGATCACAGGATTTCTCCGCCAATGCCTAACGTTTACAATTTCCTTGATAACAAATAAGATCCTATTTTGTGATTTTGTCCATAGAATATTATTCATCCAATCGCACATGTGTACACAATATATTTATATCGTGGATATGTAAATCTATATAAACATAGAAATACACGAGCATAAATATATACATATACACATATGTATGTATGGATATATGTATGTATGTATATGTAAATATGTGGGTGGATATTTGTATGTACATATACATGGAAGCACTTACGAATATACATGTACTACAAACATGTCTTCCACGATATTGCACCATCATGAAAATGGCATGCCACATGTGTTTTATATTACCAATTGGCATATATTATTATTCCAAGCTTACTAGAGATGATAATATGCCTTGCACGACGTTCTACCATCATGTATACTTGCATGCACATACGCACACACATACACGGTAACTTATGGAATTCGAAGTGGAATTCATATTTTGAATATTTCGCTTCTTTATTCAATTGGTAAGTAATTACAAGTCAAGTCATGAAATTGACCAAAAGTGGGAGGGAGAATGAACAAAGGAGGAAAGGGAGAAGGGCAAGGTGGGGGGGGGGGGGGGGGGGGAGTTAGCTAACAATCGAGAGGTAAGAGCCATCATGAAAGAGGTGGGACGGACCGCTCTCCTAGAAGTGAAGCACTACAAGAATTCAATGCGAAGGATAATAAATGTTGGAACATTCTTTGACCGTACTCAAAATAGTCCTCGAAGTCCGCGAGGATTCTTGAAGTGCGTGTAGACCCAAGGAGTTGGGCTGGAGGAGGAGGAAGGGAGAGAAACACCAAAACTCAATACTTTGGAGAAACCCCCTGGGCTGCTCGCGCACGCCGTCCGATCCTGCCGTCCGATGCCTGCCGTCCGCACTGCCGTCCGATCCAGCGTCCGCTCCGCCGTCCGATGCGGCGTCCGCTCTGCCGTCCGATGGATCGAGCGCGCTTGTCCGTCCGATCAATCCGTCCGGCCGGCGTGGTCCGTCCGATATGGGGACCCAGCGCGGGCCGTCCGATTTGGCCACGCGATCGTGCGCCTCTGCCCGTCTGATTCGAGGTTCGAAACGTACGCGCGGACAGCGGCCGTCGGATGAGAATGTCCGCACGCACGCCGTCCGATGGATCTGGTACGGTCCGATCGAGGCCGTCCGATCGGGCAGGCGTCCGCTGTACGCTTCGTCCGCCCTAGGCGGACAGTATAAATGGCGGACGGCTTTCTTCGTCCGCTCAGAGAGGCGGTGGGCATGGTGAACGTCCGCGTGCACCTGCATCGACTCTGTCACATGTTTTTTGAGTCACTGCGTCACGCTGTACGCACGTTTGACTTTATTTGAGGACGTCTGCACCACGTTGCGCTTCTACCTTCCACGCGGTTTCTTGGCGTTGCTTTAACTTCCCACGATGTCCCAGCGAAGCAGCAGTAGTAGGAGATCTTCACAAGGGACTCCCCAAGTTATAAACTGGGATCAAGTCGATGACCCCAATTGTGTTGCGGAGCCGGGATGGGACACGGAGCCGGCGAGAACGTGGACTTTAAAAATATGCAAAGAGTACGTGAAGATGACGCATTTAGCCAAGATTTGGCCACGAGCTCAAATGATAGTGTCTGGCCCTCGTTGGGAAGGCCCAACTACGACGTGCCAGAGCAACCATTTTCGACAACGGTATTGGGAGGTGCACGATTTCGTGGGGTTGCCTAACTCCAAACCAACCATCATGAAATATGGCCTAATGTCAATGGTTTGGGCTGAGATTGTACTACACAAGGATGTGGATTGGAGTACGATGAATGGAAAAAACGTTGAACGTTTGAATCGTTCACAAAACTTTATTGCTACCAATTGGACTGGACTGAGTGATTGTGTGCCGCAATGGTCTAATCGTACAGCGCATGCAACAAACGTTGATGTTCCTGATGACGACACCTCGCAATGGGAAGTACGTCCACGCAATACATATCGGGAACGCGACGTTGAGAACTATCCCGTGACGTTCGGAACTGCTCCTCAACATGGCTATGAAAATTATCATGGAACTTCAGATCCAGTAGGCAGGGGATATCAGAGGGGAGCTAGCCATGGCTACGATGATAATGCATACGCGGTACACAATGATGAACGGGTTCCATATCCGGACAGATACAGTACTCCACGAGCATATTCTCCTGAGAGGACCCACAACGATTTTGGACATCATGGGTTTCAAAGCCATACTCCTATTTATTCTGGCCCCGGCGAAAGCTTAGGAAGCGGTGCACCCGTGAGTTTTGGTAGGGATATGTATAGTGCTGCAGACGGCCCCCCTGACGAATATGCTTCTGGGCCATCGAGTCAGTACCATCGAGATGATGAGTATGAAAGAGATCTTCAAGAAGCAATAAGACGGAGCGAAGAAGAAGAGAATGAAAGGCGGCTGATAGAGCAACGCTTTTATGAGCAACAGTGGGACGCGGAACGTGGAACATTTCGGGGACATCCGCGATTTTAGGCGGATTTAACAGGACTATCCATGCTCAAGTGGAAGTTGAAACCTAGCCTAGACCGTAGAATCCAATGTCTTCAATTTTGCTTTGTATAGACCAAGAGATGTCCTTAGTTTGAGTTTTGTTTGGATGCTACAAACTTTGGATATATTGTAGGCTGCTAGCGCTAATGCTCTAGGCTTATAAAGTATGTATGGCTCATTGTGTGAACATTATTGGCATAAATATTTATATATATATAAATATATAATCTAATCGCGAAGAGTGAACTGGTCATGAGTACATAACGCACCGTTATTTCCATTAACAAGAGATCGAGTTCATGACTTACAAAAAGATATATAAATTGGTTTGGTGTCGCCTTGACTTTTATTGCAGACGTTACATACCTGATTGAAAACAATATGAGTTTAGTTCAAATGCAATGGAGGGGCTAGAAGCTTATCTTAGAACTTGGTTGTGCACAACACAGTTGACTTTCCAAGAAGGACTCCCATCACATTCTCATTTCCTACTCCTTTTATAATTACCTTGTGCAAGGAAAACCTCCTTCACGAATGAAGTTATTCATGAAAAACATCTTGTCTCACTATCTTGAGAAGTCCATGGCGGCGAACGAACCACCAAAAGTGCACTTTATTGAACCCCTCTTTATGTTAGGTCCTTGCTACACACTTTCCACTTGAATTAAGTGGCTTCCCGTATTTACTTTTGGCCGAGTACTTTCTTTGAACCGTCTTCATCATCGAACAACCTCATGAGCTTCTGTGCTTCAAGTGCAGTTCGGCAACATCAGATCTCACAAAAACGCAATCGTGAAGATCGTAACAAACACCTTTGAAGTGCATACTCTTGCAACTTGAGATCCAGCCAGTCTAAACCCTAAACTTCACTCCCAATTGAAACACTTGAGATGATATTGCCTATTCGCCCCCAGCTTTGTGGATGCTTGCTTTGCTTTTTCTAGAAACAAATGAGCATGCAATTTATTAAGTCACTCATAAGCAAGATAAACACACGTAGTTTGCGAAGAGGTAAGCTAGTCTCGCACACACTCACCTTCGAAAGGCTCTACTAGAAAAATATAAGCATTCTAGGGTTTCTAAGGCTTTTGTAGCATGCGGCGTTATGATGAGGTGACAACCAAACTCCAAGAGCTATGCCGCAAGATTGACAGTTGAATACCTTCCTCATAGAGTTCATCCAAGTCTTAGTGGTACCTAGTCCTCCGTCATGCGCTATGATTGTATCATAGTACTACATTCTAATCTGACTTTAGACACCGTGTCCCATGACACCCTAAACCCTACTAGTGTTAGTATCATATTGAGAATTTGGAACGATACAGAGAACATTGCCCTATGTAGTCAAAGGCTGTAGTCCTATGGTAGGGTGTCGTACTGTAGGACTATCATGGTGCATGAGGGAGGACTAGGCACCACTAAGGCTTGGATGAAGTCTACGAGGAAGGTATTCAAGTGTCGATCTTGCGGCATGGCACTTGGAATGAGGTTGTCACAAGGGCAACAAGGCAATACCCTCTCCTGCGTTTCAATCGAGATTAGAGTTGACATTAGGCAAAGTGGATCTCAAGCTACGATAGCATGCACTTCAAAGGTGTGCGTTCCGATCTTCACGATTGTGGTTTTGTTAGATCTGGTATTGCTGAACAGCACTTAAGCAGAGAAGCTCGTGAGGTTGTTTGATGATGAAGAGGGTTTGAAGAAAGTGCTGGGCCAAAGGTATGTATGGGAAGCCACATGATTCAAGTGGGGAGTATGTAACGTGGAACTAAAATGAAGAGGGGTTGAAGAATGTGCACTTTCGGTAGTTCGATTGTCCTATTGAACTTCTTACTATAGCGAAGCAAGATTCTTTTTCAGAAATAACCCTATTCGTGATGGACGTTTTCATTGTACAAGGTAGTTATGGAAGGGGAGGAAATGAGAATGCGGTGGGAGTCCTTCTTGGAAAGGCCTTTGTGCTATGCACCACCAAGTCATAGGATCAGCTCAGACCCTCCAAATTGCATTAAAGGTAAAGTGAACTCATTTTGTAGTCAACCATGTATAGAAGGTCCGATAAAAAAATGGAGAGAACACCAACGAAATTGATATATCTTTTAATGAGATACGAACTTAATCAATGACCAATGGAAATAACGCTTGATTAGGTACTTAACGAGGTTTACAATTTGCGAGACGGATTTTTCAATATTACCTTGAGTTCTTGCAGGGTGCGGATCTTTAAAAACAAAGGGCATGGTCGTTAAATATTTAGTACCTATGGTCACTTAGTGGCGGACCAGGCCGTGTATCACATCAGTGATCACACGTGCTCGAGTAATCTCGAACTTTGGTCTCAAAGTCCTTACATATAGTCATAATTTACCCCTAAGTGCCGAACCATGCATATTGTGCAAGATGTACAGATTTCATCCGTATTTTCTCATCCGTCATACACTTTTTGTGGTGAGAGTTTTGTACTGATTTATTTATGGGAAGTTAGCTTCATGTATGTGTGATTCGATTGAAAAGGAACTAATGTTTGAAAAATTTATGCCTCATTTTGTGTTGCAGTGTGTCACCGAAAATGTTCAAGATCTTGGTCCAAAAGTGATATTGGAAAAAAAAAACTATGAAAATGAAGCATCCGAAAAAACTCCAAAAATCACTACACCTAAAGTACTACATTATAACCCATCACAAAAAATTTCATCCACATATTGTCTATATCGTATTCGTAATTGAATTACAAAATAATTTTGTATTTTATGTTTCAAATTTTATAGAAAAAGATTATTGATAGCAATCATAGATCTAACCGTATAGATAGAATCTACAAAACAAAATGTATAACTTTTATTCATACATCAAGTTCCAAATATTCGTGTTAGTTGCATTTTATAATGCATCTTTGCGAAACTGTGTAAACTGGACATAGATGAGGATTCTAGGGGTTAACCAACAAGACCGTGAGATTTGATGATCATGCGCATTGAATATTTGATAGTATTCTAAAACAAAGATAATTTGGTTAATGTGTCCGGTCCGGTCTGCCGTCCGATCTGCGGGCCGTCCGATCTGCGGTCCGTCTCGCCGTCCGATCTGCAGGCCGTCCGATCTGGCGGACTGCGCGACCCGTCCGATCGCCGACAACCGGTCGATCGGACGACGTGTGTCCGATCGGGTGGCGGACGGTGCGGGCCGTCCGATCGGTTGGCGGACGGCGCGGGCCGTCCGATCGGGTGTCCGACCTAATCGGACAGCACGTCCGCCTATAAAGCCGTCCGACCAGAGCGGACGGCTCAGTTTTTCCTCCCTACTCACATTATTGTGAGAGTAGTTACGGGTTGATGTTGGCAGGGTTATCCCATCCTCTGGCTCGTCACTCGGGGAGGAAGAAGTCAGCGTTGCAGAGGGGTATATTTGCCAATTTTTTAAACGATTCCGGAGCTCCGTCACCATGCCGAAGGGAAAAAAGCATAAGATAGGTAAGACGACGGAACAAAAATCTCTTGAAGACAGCCCTTACATGCCGTCGAATGCGTGTAAGAAGTTTCTCCAGCAGTTCACGGTGGATTTTTACCGAAACAACACGCTTATGGCGTTGGAGAGTAAGTTTATTCGGTACAAAGAGCAGAGTGTGCAAAAATTTCAAGACGACATGGCGAATAATATGTTGCAGGCTCTTCGGGATGGAATTTGGTACCGGGAGATGGAAAAGCATGATTTCTCAATGTGGTTGGGGTGGAGGGTGAAAGATTCTTTGTGGAATATCGAGGGAGTATTAACCAAGTATGGGAAGGACCACAAGCTGCTTGAGGACAATACGTATCTTGAGGAAGTGATGAAGAAAGCAGACACCTTTGCGAAGTTGATGAAACCATGGAGCTTTGGACGCCAGCGCAATCAAAATATCGGTTGGTGGAGACACGTTGCTGGTGGATCCGAGGAGTTAATGAAGAATAAGTTGGTCCACGCATTGCCTGCTACGGCCAATGTCATTGAAGTGGAGCACACATCACTCAAGGGTGCATATGCTACGGTGAAGAGGGTTCGAATTGAAGGAGCCCCAGGGTTTGAACCTTATTGGGAGTTTGCGGCGAAGCTTTCCAAACAGTGGAAGACAAGACCGGATCTTGCAAAATTGGAACACCAAAATGAAACGATGGCCGTTCGAATTGACCATCCAGGTATTATACGGTATGTGGCTATTAATCCTTCGAAATACGAGGGTTATGCATATTGGTGGAATGGTGGGACATTGCGACAGATGCTGAATTTAGACAACACGTACGGAGACGATATCTACGCGCGTACGTTGCATACAACTATGTCAGCAGACGATGTCGTCAAAGCAAGTTATCTGAGGCGGTTCCGTAAAAAAAGAACGGAGTTGGCGTGGGCATTGGTGATTATCATGATGGAGGTACACATGACCGACAACCTGCACAATGATTTATCTCCTGATAATATCCTTTTTCATTTCCCTGCGGACGAGACGTGTGTATACATTGGGGTATGTGACTGGGGCATGTTATCCTTTGCGAGTGAGCCAATGAAGTCACTATATGGGTTCAACAGTACAGAGGAAATGGAGAAGGATCTTGCAGATCGGTACTGGGTGGATCCTACGATTGCTTGTGTACGTAAGCCAGATGCAGATGTGGAGATATGCCCGCTAGTGACGAAGGCAACTGAGGCATATGGAGTTGCAAAACTTGCGTTGCGCATCAACAAGGGCAACATGTCGGAGGATTACTGGAAGTTGCAGACGCCTGGGGAAACTTCAGTTGTTTATAGACAACAGGAGTTGGCAGATGTGTTCGAGAGCTATTTGAATCGATTGTGCAGCCCGAATCGAGGAAATATTGGAGGTTTAACTCATTTAGTGACACGTTTTAGGATGACGTACCGTTGGCCAGTACTGTTCGAGCATTTTAGACATGTGTAGACATTTTAGACATTTTAGACAAAACATAGTGATATAGTTCTTCTTGTTTTAGAGTAGTAGTAACGGTATTGAATTGTTCTATGGCTATTGTTGTGTGCTTATGTATAGAACACGTGGACTTCTGTCCGACTATCAGTAAAACATTTTCCTTGTTGACATTTACGGAAAAAATAATTCCATATGTTTAGTGTTTTTGGGATTTTGCTATCTCTATATTCATTGGTATTTGTGGGTTTTGCAGCCATCAGTCCCGAGACTCCAATTTGGAATTTGTTTGCACACATGGGTACCTAACGTTATTAAAATTTAGAAACACCCTCGATTTTCTTTAATATTTTGGAAAATAGTTCTTCCATGTGTTATTGGAATTTTGCTAACTCTATGGTTTTTGACTATGATTTGCAATCGGTGGATTTGTGTTCACCGTTGGGATTGGAGAATAGACTTAATTTGAAGATTTTCCACCGTCGACAAATTTGAATGTTGGGTGTCCATTGTCCAAAATACAGAAGTATTTCTAAAGATGCTCATATCATAGGTCTCTTTTAATTTCTTCACTTTCAGGTTTTTACTCCTTGTAAATATAACGTTGCCGTAAACCTTAAATATAAGTTTTGATAAACTCATTGACAAAAATATATTTAACCCTTTAGCACGCCGGCGTCCAGATTCTGGACGCCGGATGAATTTCAGCAGCTCAATTTCTGTGGTACCGGATGTTTTTTCATCCATTTTTTATTTTTTTTCATTCTTCTGCTAGTTGAATACCATTTGTACGGTATGGATCTTCCAAATAGGATAATGTGAATTTTTGAATATTTACAAAAGTGATTAATGTCAAGTTTCAAACTTTCAATCTTAGTTCAAAAAAAAAGAGTGACCTTAAATATGATTTTCCATAGTAAGTAGAATCAAATAATGGAAACCATACCTTCTTGTAGTGCATGTCATTCTAATTTCATTACAATATTTTTAATTTTTTTTGTGTTAATTTTGGATTTTTAATTGAATTTCAAGAGAAAACCTTGCAAAATTACTTTAAAAATATTAATAATAAATATGATGAATCCAACCGTACGGATGTTATCTACACATTGACATTTACAACTTTGTTTTGTACATCAACTCCATTTTCGTTTTTCATCAACCATTTTATAACAAATGTTTAAAAACAATGTTGAATCAGGACGTTAAAGGGTTAATTTGAATATTTCCCTTATTTGAATAATAAAATCTGTAAATATTCAAAATATCTTCAAATCATTTTGAAAACTGTGATCGGACGTCCACTGCACCGTCCGATCGGGCACGTTCTCAGTCGTCCGATCGCGCCGTCCTGCCGTCCGACCCAATCATCCGTCCGATCTCGCCGTCCGCCATTCTAATCCCACTCGCCCGTCCGATTGGGCACATTCTCAATTGTCCGATCGGGCAGCCGCTCGCCCGTCCGATCGAGCACCCAATCCCTCGTCCGACCCGTAGATGGAGACACCAAATTCATAAATTTCTTCGATTTCAGTGAATTATAATCTGCCCAGCACGAGGATGGGACTAAAGATCTCGTAGATTGCGTCGTAAACCTTAAACAACCGTCCGCCGTCCGGATAAACATTGCAAAGGGATTTTACCTCGCCGTCGGACATGGGCGTCCGACCTATCCGCCGTCCGATCTGTCCGCCGTCCGACCTACCCGCCGTCCGACCTAGCAAAAACCGCCGTCCGACCTGTCCAGTCGTCCGATCGCGCCGTCCGCCGTTCGAACGCCGTCCGCTGAGGTAAAACCCCCGTCCGCTGTAGTAAAACCGCCGTCCGCTGTGGGTTTTTCAAAGTCACCGGACGCTGGGATGGGAACGTCTACGTCCAACGGACGTCCGGACGCGAACGTCCGCGTCCCAGCGTCCGAACAACCCTGACTTGGGGAGGTCACTTCCAAATAATATGTAAGAAAGTGCAAACAAAGATAAGGTCCAAATGAATCTTTGAAAGTGCATTTTATAAACAATTTACACATTAATAAAGGGTGGTACAAATTTATCATAATAAGTAAAATGAGGATTTTACTAGAATAATTTTAATTAAAGTAAGTATTTTAATTATAGTAATATTAATAATTATAATAATTCATCAAATTTAGTTCTATTTGCTAAATTTAAAATGCACCGCTGATCTTTTGAAGCTTTTGCATGTGATTTTTGCATTGCTTTAAAACTACATCTTTAGTTGCCATTGCACAACCTATTTGACTGAAACCACTATTTCTAATGGTGCCATGTCTGACTTTTGCTGTATTTAACAATAACAATGATCCGTTTCGTGGCTTCAAATACACACCATAGTCGTGGATGACAAATTCCCCTCCAACTTTTGTACTTGTTGTATTGAAATAAAAAATTAATTTAGTGAATTACTTATTTAACAATGTGATATCGAAGAACTTTTTGGACATGAAAAATGGTATCCTAAAAGACAAGCGGTAAGTTGAAGAACTAAATTATATATTTGAAACTGATAATGATTTTTATGATATATTTGAACATATCTAAAACATGTTGTTTGAAAAATTTAATGTTTACAAATTATTTTCGTAATATGATTTATGTAAATGATTTTTATTTTACATTTGAAATAGAATAAAAAGACCCCAAGAAAAAATATCTAAAACGGGTGAGAAGAAAAACAAAACCCCAGAAGAAACAGATGTTGCTGTCATCAATTCAAGTGATGTTAACCTAATCAAGGTAAGAATTATTATCATTTTTACATTTGCACAAAATGAATGCTAAATTTCAATTAATTATTTCTACTACTAATAATAAAATATGCATTTATTAATTTTAATTTTGACTCAATTACTATAATAGATGAGATGATTTCAAAATGTATGAAGATTACTTTTGATATTCCTCAATTCTATTCTTTATTTGACCTTGTAATCATGGAAAAAAGCAATTACTTTGACAAAAGAAGTCATTGAAGAGCAAAAGTGAAAGAAAGAACCTATTCTTGCAGAGCGAAATGCTAAAGCAAATGAAAGAAAGAAACAAATGATGCAAGTATGCATTTTAATTTGAAATATAAATAATCATGCCTTTAATTTATAGATTATATAATAATATATTTGAAATATTTATTATACCGATGAGCATGTGCAAGTTGGTAAAGAAAATAAAACTTTAATATTCTAGAATCATTTGTTACTTATTTCTCTTTTATGAAAAAAATACTCTGATGAGAAAAAATATTTTTTTCAAACAAGTGACATCATTTGTATTGGATTTAATGAGTGGAATGATTTTTGAAGTTAGGAGCTGAGCGCAAAAAGAAAAGTGGAACTACAGTGGTCAGCAGAAGTGTTCGGACAGGACGCTTCCACTTCCAATATGAGCTAGTTTTCCTACATAACTCACTTTCAAGTTGTAAAAATTTAAACATACAATCACATAGTTACAACAAACATGTAACATAAAATTCATAATAAAAAATGTCAATCAAGAAATCAATCAAAAATAAAACACATGATGTGGGTGTCCAATTCTTTATGCAAAAAGTGAAGTGGTTATCTATTTACATGGGAAACAAAGCCATGAGCTACAAAATCAAGCTAAAAACTTGAATGTAGAATCATGATGACTACCTAAAAACTTGAATGTACAATCATAATGACTACCATCGTGTATAGCCACCTTTTGCTTGATAAACATCTGCAGCTCTCTCAGGCATAGACATGATCAATTTCCTCACGGTATCAATCTCAATGCTATACCAAATTTTTTGCAATTTCTCCCACAAATCCTTCTTGTTAGTGGGTTTCTTCTCCGACATTCTCATACGACGATCTACTTCATTCCAAAGGTGTTCTATAGGATTCAAGTCAGGAGATTGAGCCGGATGCCAAATTAGTTGAAACTTCTGTGCTAACAACCAATTTGTAACATACTTAGAAGTATGTTTGGGATCGTTGTCGTGCTGAAAAATAACATTCTCCTCTCCTAAATCATGCATGTGTATAGTATTCATGAGCTCCATCTCCAAAATTTCCCGATACACAAACTTATCCATGTTCCCTTCTATAAGACGAAGGTTGCCAACTCCTTCCCAAGTCATACATCCCCAAACCATAATGTTTCCACCCCCAAATTTGATAGTAGGTTGCACATGCTGATCTAAAAGATGCTCTCCTCTCTTCCTCCAACAATACTGCCTCCCATCTGAGCCAAACAAATTGAATTTTGACTCATCTGAAAAAATCACATAACTCCAATCCATCCAACTTGCATGCCTACACTTCTTTGCCCATGCATATCGACGTGCTTTGTGCTTTTTTGACAAGAATGGCTTCTTAGTTTTCACTCGTGCTCTCAATCCCTGCCTCCGAAGACATCTTCTAACTGTATCATCACTCAAATTCAATCCTTGTGATCGCATTTCTCTACCCACTGCTGCAGTTGTACCATTAGATGGTGCATTCAACAACCTTACAACCTCACGATCACCACGTTCATCAAGAATTCGAGGTCTCCCTTGTGAAGGAGCATCTCTCAAATGACCTCTCATTGTAAACCTCCGCACAATAGCATGGCAAGTGCTTCGAGAGATGCCTAAAACCGCTGAAATTTCAGAGTACAAATTCCCTCTCTCATGCATCTGAAGAACTAACTCACGTTCAGCAAGAGACCTTCTAGGAGCCATAGCTAATCAAGAGCAATCTTACTCAATCACAATGAATCATGAAATGCAAGAGGTCTCCATAAATACATGTTCATTCTCAAGATTTTTTAGATGCACAACTTGTGTGCATAATGAATTGGACACCCATGATTGACACATCATGAACTACTGCCCTTGCAGTGGCTCAATGTCAATGATGGTACTCTTTCTAGTTTACAAATGGCTCTTTAGTTATAATTAGCTGAAAAAATCAGCACCTACCTACCAAACTTGACAAGTGTTACTACTAAACTGAGATTGTCATTACTGTCCAAACACTTTTGCTAACCACTGTATGTCTGATGGTGAGATGTTGAAAAAACAAGAAGATGCCGCGTAAGGATCCAATTACTAATACAATGTGTATTTCTATGTATGGCAATAATTTGAGCATCGCTTTCAAGATTTTGGAACAGATGCATTTTTATTACATTAATTAAAATAATATATATATATAAATTATAAATTATAAATTAATATGAGTTTATAATTCATCAGAACTTTGGAAGAAGCAAGGAAAGCTATGGAAGAAAGAGAAGACGATGTGAAAATTATGAACACAATATGTACATACTCAAAATGTGTTATTGAATGTGATGGTCAAAAAATGGATAGGGTGCTTTTCATATCCTAATGTAATGTAACACCACAAGTTTATTATATTGATTGTTACTAATAACTTCAATATAAATATGAACGTTTTTGCAAATTTAACATGTAAACTCATTTAATTGCATGTATAGATTAATATGGACATTAAAGAAAAAGAATATAACCAAAAATGGCATGTAATAATGGAAGCAACACGTCACAAATTGATTGAATTTTATGATAATGAAGAAGAGAAAAAGAAAACTGAAAGATATGAGGGAGTTAAAGTGATATGCCAACAAATTGTGGTATGTTGTCCTAATTAAGTGTTTAATTTAACAAATCACAAAAGATAATTGCATTAGTTGAAATTATAAAATAAGTGAAAATCATCATTCCAAACTTCCTATGCCATAAAGGGTAAAAAGTTATTAACATTGTTATTGGACTTTATGGATTTGTGTATATTATATACAGTTTTTTGATATAAGGGTTATAGTCCGGTTGGAATATCCAAAAAATAACTCTTTGGGACAATTGCACTCTGTGCTGGTGTGTCAAACAAATATATCTTTTAATTTTAATAAAGTAAGACTTCATTAAATGTGATTTTAGTTTTCTACACTTATAACGTATGAAGGGAAAAAATTAATTACAATCAAAGATTTTCAAGTAATTTTATTTGATTTTGTAGTTGAACAAGTAAGTTATGTTTCACTCACCTAGAATCCCTGAAATCAAGCAAATGGAGCATCAAAAATAAATAAATAAATATTATTTTTGAATATGACCTACATCTGATTGTGTAGAGTACAAAATAATTTATTTTATCATTAAAAGATTAATGCATTGTGCACTATGCAGCTTGCAAATCCCAAAATTGAGCATTTTTTCCACATCTATGAATGGATCCAAAATTATTACTTTTTTTAATATAAACTCTTTGAACATATACATTTTGATTCCATTGAGGTGCAAGATTTTTTTTTTTCATTTTAGGGTCTTTTTACTTGATCAAAATGAACAAATTAGGCAAATTTTAGAGATTTTAAACAAAAAAACCTAATTAGTGTTTCCAAAAAGTGATACCCCTAGCTAATTATTGTTCATAAACATACAACAAATATATGAAATGTCATAACTGCTTACAATAGTAATAAGAACATTAACACGTAATTCATATTATTCCATGTATTATTGATATGGTTATTATTATTGATGCCCTTCATAATAGGATTTAAAATACAAATGGCAAACACATTTGAATTTGTACTAAAAAAAAATCAAGATTGATAATAATAATAATCATACAACCTTGAAACTCTAATGAAGTTTTATAAGTGATTGTGTTGACAAATCCCTATACATGTTTTTGAAGACAAAAATCATTTCCGAAAAATGTCAATTTCAAAATATTAACACAATAAACTAACAATATAGGGAAATTAGTAGTATCCATTGTATAAAATCTTATAGCTTATAATTTAAATATTTTAAAATAAAATAAAATAAACTTGCTCTTTTGAATTGATGATTTATTTATGTTTTTGGTAAATAATAAAAAAATTCATCCAAACAAAGAGTTAATTGTAATAATCAAAATTAATACTAAAAATTAATTCATTTTATATATCTACAAGTCAAAATAACTTTAAAAACGCATTGATCATTGTAATCACTTGGCTTTTTCTAATTAAGATAAAGCTTTACAATGAGCAATACCTTTCAATTGGGGTTTATAAAAAATAAAGAAAAATTAAAAGTAAGTATTTAACACTATTAAAATGAGCAATGGAATTTTGATTTTGATTTTTAAATTGAAGAACATATCTTGAATAAATTTCATGTATTTTAAAAATTAAATAAAAATAAAATTCTAAATTTTGTCATTATAATATCTCTTTGTTAACAACTTTTGGATTAACATTTTTAATGAAAATGCATTAAATAGTGCAATGAGTTGCAAAGACAAATAGCACCTGAACAAAAGCTACAAAAATGGTTAAAACTTCAACAAGAAATCAAATATCCTATGGAATTGCTAATTATGGAATTGGAATTATGCTAATTATGGAATTGCTAATTTTTTGTTGTTGATTTTGCTATTTTAATTTAACATGGCTAATCTTGCTTTTGCTAATTTGGCTTTTGTTGATTTTACATTGCTAATTTAGCATGGCTAATTTTGTCGTCGCTAGTTTGGCTTTTGTTAATTTTATATTGCTAATTTAACATGGCTAATTTTGCTATTGCTAATTTGGCTTCTGTTATTTTAATATTGCTAATTTAACATGGCTCATTTTGCTTTTCGCTAATTTAGCTTTTGTTAATTTAATATTACTAATTTAACATGGCTAATTTTGCTTTTTCATTCACAGACAATGTGTGCATTCAGTCTACAAAGAGTGCGTGTTTATGGAACATTGTAGCCCAAAAATGGTACAGCAGAATCAAAACGGTGTCTCGTAACAATGTGCACAAGAACACAGTGTGTGGGAGAGTACAGAAGACAAAACCCTAGTGTGCAAGCGAGGACTCGTACTAACAATGTGTACTGAACGGGACACTATGGCGGCGAAAACCCTAGTGTGTTTTTAGAGATAGTGTTCCACAATTTGGAAATGTCACGGTGGACCCCACATCCGGGCATGGCAATGCGGGGCAGTGTTCTGGTGGGGCAGTGTTCCGACGATAGACGGCGGGCCAGTGTCCCAGCGGAGCAGTGTCCTGGCTGTGCGTGTGATTTTTACCGCGGATGTTACCCGGGGGTAAACGGGGGTTCGCGACGCCGCCTGGGCCAGCGTTCCACGCTGGCGCAGCAGGCGCCACGTATACGCCACTACAGGGGATTTAGCCTTCTCCGGCAATTGACTGATGCATGAAAACTGATGGTACAGTGAGTACTACAGTTACCGACCTTGCCTGGCCACCTACTCCATCTGATGGTACGGACTACGGAGGAGGATGTCCACGTAATGAGCTCCTAAATTCGGTGTGACGACACACTCAGCCAATTATAATGGGTTTTCCACACGCACCATGGAATGTAGGCAGGTAAGTAAGAAATGGATAGAATCATCCATATTCCATACTGTGCATTTATGCCCACTCATCCATAAATTTATCCATCATGAGGTACTTTCATCCGAATAGTGGTGTGATGAGTATTATTTTTTTAAACTTTAGAGATTTCATCCACTTTTTTTTATCAAATTTGACTGATGTAAAAGTAATTACTCCCAAGAATTCGCCAAAAATATTTGGCTGTAACAACACAATAGCAGCTGCCCCAGAAGCCCCCGCCCTTATTTCCTCGTGCTTTCCTGCACCCAATGAAGTCCATCCACGTGTCCGTCAACCTCTCTATTTATTTCTTTATTTAATATTTTTTCCCCCAGCCAGGTCGTCCACTCTGCCCTCTCAGGGCCTCTTTACACTAGAGGTGAGAAGCCGTGAGGAGAGAAATTTCAGCCAATGAGAAATTGGTCTTCTCGGTTTTTAGGCCTCCCATTGGCTGAAATTTCTTTCCTCACATCTTCTTGCTTTTAATGTATAGAGGCCCTAATTGGATGTTGTTTTTATATTTTGTACTTTCTGCCTTTGAAAATATATGTATAGTAATCAATTGGATCAAAAAGCAACAACTACACTAAACAAAGGTATTAAGGGGACTTACCGTGTAAAAACAACCTCATGATAAATTTGTAGATAGATTAGATTAGTGAGTATAGATTACTTGGACTAATGTGGTGTATTTTTACTGTAAAAATTTAAAAAAATTGACAAGTGTGAGATATTTATATAGTGTGAAATATCAATAAATTAGTATGGGTTTCTCTAATACCCCTATTTAGTATAGAATCGAATGTCAAGACCTTGGCAAGCAAGAATATTAAAAGATAATGCACTAGCCAAAATGATTAGTAGCACATCATGAATAAAGAATCCATTCGAGCAATTGCACTAGCCAAAATGGTTAGTAGCACATCTTGAACAAAGAATCCATTCGAGCAGTTCCTTACTTTGTGTATGTATGATTCAAGAACATAAGTACCAATAGTATGGTAACCTTTGGCAACTCCTCTCAAAAGTAGACTGTATGATTAAGACGAGTTGTCAATATCCATTAATCCTTAAACGTCAAAAAGCCCAATGGGTTTGTTTGTAAGAGAATAATGGAGAAAAAAGTGAATTTTCTCAACCAAATTTGAAGTGAATTGATGCTTTGGAAGGTGATGGAAAAGCAAGGCTAAATTTAGAAAATATACCTAAATTAAACAATTGTGGAACAATTCATAATCAAATGAAAGAATAAGGGGAAGAAGGGAGCTATGATTGGGCAACAACTATGAGAGCAAAAATGCTGGGGAGCACTAACAATGAGCTGGAATTTTATTTTTTTAATTTTTTTAATTTTTTTGTTGTTGGCAGTTAGTTGCCCTTGTACGCTTACACTTTTGGAGAATGCTATTCGGGCAGCCCTCCAAGGACCCTCTTGAAGTTTAAGGGTTGATCTGTAATTGTGTGCCCAAAGTGAACAAGGAAAACAAGAAGAAGAAATCAGAACAGAAGAAAAGAAGAAGAAATAAGAAAAGAAAAAGATGAAAACAGATTCTATTGCATCGGGTAAGATAGGTAAAAGCAAAATTTAATTCTATTTCCGTCGCCGGTGTGACCGCTTCTCACTCCCAGAAACGCTGAACAACTAACGCTCGGTGTCCTGACACCTCCAGTCACCTACTCCCGTCGGATCGGCCTTGCTCTCCACATTCTTCGCTTGCTTACAATCATGCGAAAAGAATCCGGGCCTTTTCAGTTGCCCGTCATCAAGTACAGTACACTCAGTAAGCGCACATTCCACGTCGAATTCGTACAGTCAAATTTCCGCTACGTAGAAAACGTACAAAAGATGATATCCAACAGTGAGCAGCAATCATGTGAAGTCCAGCCTCGCCGGAGCACGCCTCCAGCGCCGCCAAAGGAATTCTTTTACCATGAACTCTGCATGCATCCATGCCACGAAATATAATCACCGTTTCAACACCACACTACGGTAACTAAATAGCGCAGCCCATATGTTTGAAATCATGGATCAAAACTCTATCCCGTGTCCAGTTCCAAAAAGTTTGGTAGGAAACGAATCTTCTAGTTAAGTTCCTGATGAGACTGATCGATAGAAATATCCGGCGGTCGTAAATTAGTAGGTAAGGGTAGAAACGGATAGCGACAACACCGAAGCTCATACGACTAGAACCGCAACATTTGGTACGAAGTGTTAAATTCATGCAGAGGCTGGAATTCCAACACATGGTAAAACTTTCGCCGCAATAAGATTTCATAATAATAATAATCCGCCATCGATCGACGCTTGTGACTGCAGTTGGTAGTAGGCAAAACTTGCGCAAGGCGGTGGTACACCGCAAAAGACTGGACCCCGGGGGCATCTGCTCAATCGACACATGTGCTGAATCTGGTGCGTCATAAGACGAGCTCCGTCGTGCGTACTTGGCAGAACGTTTGGAATTCGCCGGGTGCGAGCACGAGAATTGATTTCGACGCATTCGAATTGCGGGCGTTTTGAGCAATTTTGATGGCCGCCGCCGTGGTGGGCGACGCGCACAGCAGGCCCTTCGAGGATGTGTGCGCAGCGCTGGGGACTGATCTGGACCGGGGGATCTCGGAGGCCCGAGCCGGGGAGTTGCTGAAGCAGTATGGCCGCAATGAGCTCAAGGGGCAAGCGGGCGTGAACCCCTGGAAGATCCTCCTGCGGCAAGTGGCGAACGGGCTGACGGCCGTGCTCATCCTGGCCATGATCGTGTCGTTCGCCGTGACGGATTACGCCGAGGGCGGCGTGCTGGTGCTGGTGATCGTGTTCAACACCGTGGTGGGCTTCGTCCAGGAGTACCGCGCGGAGAAGACCATCGACGCACTGCGCAAGATGGCGTCGCCGTCCGCGAAAGTGATCCGCGAGGGCGCGCAGCACCGCATCTCCAGCGGCGACGCCGTGCCCGGGGACTTGATGACGTTCGAGGTCGGCGACATCGTCCCCGCGGATTGCCGTCTCGTGGAGGTTCGAATTCTTTCGCGGATATATATCGCCAACTCGCTATTTGAAAATTTATGTTATCTTGCTGTAAGATAAATTGGGTAAAAAAGATGCAGTATGTCGCCATAATCTTCCCTTAGTTATCATTGTAGCCAAGAACTCTATAGAAAGCTATGTGTTTGAGTAAATCGCCAAAAAAATGCTTTGTATTTTTCAAGTTTCAATTTTCAAATCGCCAATGGGTCTCCCTTGAAAAAACATGAAAAAAAATCGCAGGTTCTGAACCTGGAGGTCGACGAGGCGCTCCTCACGGGCGAGGCCGTGCCGTCGTTGAAAACCGTGGCGCCCATCGCGGGCGCCAAGGACGTGACCATCGGCGACCGGACCAACATGTGCTACTCCAGCACGACGGTGGTGAAGGGGCGCGGCAAAGGCGTCGTGGTGTCCACGGGAATGTCCACGGAGATTGGCAAAATCTCCAAAGCCATCAATGAGACGCCCTCGCAAGCCACGCCCATGCAGAAGAAGCTGAACCTCATGGCGTACGTGCTGCTCCTGTTCGCGCTCGTGCTCGCGCTCATCGTGTTCGCCGTGAACAAATTCCGGTTCAACACCGAGATCATCATCTACGCCATCGCGCTCTCGATTGCCATCATTCCCGAAGGGTTGATTGCCGTCATCACCATTGTGCAAGCGCTGGGCGTGCGGCGGATGGCGCGTCAGCACGCGCTCGTGCGGAAGCTCGTCGCGCTGGAGTCGCTGCAAGCCGTCACCAACATCTGCTCGGACAAAACGGGCACCTTGACGCAGGGCAAGATGGTGGTCACGAATGTCTGGGTCCCTGACGCAGAGTACACCGTGAGCGGCCAGGCTTATGAAACCGAAGGTCAGGCAATCATATGTAGTAACTCATGAAATTAACCCCGAAAGTACGAAGTCAAACCTCAATTTGGTTTTTTTTCCAGTTTAGAGTAGATCCTACGTGGATTTCCTTTTGTTCAAATTTAATTGTTTTTAGACCTACACATCCAATGTTCTTCACTGATTCCAGTGATATAAAGCAAGGTCCCATTTGAATGATTTTTTTCACGATTTGATTGATTGAATCTGTCATTTTAAAACAATGAATCCTTGGTCCTTTACGGGTTAGTAATTTTCCAATTGCACGAGTGGTTCTTCCGTCCTTTGAAATCTAGAACAGAGTTTAGCTTTGCACTGTAGAACTTTGCCGTGCAATTTGTAACGGAAAATTGCTTGCCAATTGATCGATAGGTGAGCTTTCCTCCCTGGACCGCATTGTGGCGAGAGAAGCCGCCCTGCAGGACGTGAATTTCCGCACGCTGGTGGAGTGCTGCGCGCTTTGCAACACGGCGAACATCGTGGAAGCCTCGGAGGGGAAAGTGTGGGGCGACCCAACGGAGATTGCGCTCCAAGTGTTTGCGTACAAAATGCAAATGGGGAAGCCCATGCTGCGCAAACTCAAGGAGCCCGTGGAGGAGTTTCCGTTCAGCTCCGACACCAAGCGGATGAGCATGGTGTGCCAGGTAGCGAATTCTTTTGTGGCTATATATCGCCATCTTGCTAAATTTGAATAATGAGCTTATTGTGTTGCTATAAGAAAAATTGGGTAACAAAATAGAGCCTATCGCCATAATCTTCCCTTGTCGTTGGTATGTATACCGGTAGTCAAGAACTCCTTATTGAGTAAAAAAGCAGAGTACTTACATCGCCATAATCTTCCCTTTATCATTCGTATGTATAGCTAACAGTTCTATAGAAAGCTATGTATTTGTAGTAAAAAAACAATGTAAACCACCAAAAAAAAGCATTCTATTTTCCAAATCGCCAATGGGACTTCCTTGAAAAAATGAAAAATAAAATAAAATCACTGGTGCCAGGGCGCGGACAAAGCAATGCAAGATGTGTACACGAAGGGCGCGGAGGTGGTGCTCACGGTTTGCGACAATGTGATGGACCCAACGGGGGACATCCACGGGATCAATGGGGAATTCAAGGCGCTTGTCGCAAGCCAGCAGGAGGCAATGGCGAAGCAGGGGCTTCGAGTTTTGACCATGGCCTACAGACAAGTCTCAGAGAAAGACTTTGGCATGAAGCCGGTGGCCAAGTGGGAGCGCGCGGAGGTCGAGCAGCGCTTGACGTTCCTCGGGTTGGTAGGAATCCGCAACACGCCGCGAGTGGAGTCCGAAATCTCCGTCCGGGAATGCCACCGCGCTGGGATTGCGGTGCACATGCTCACGGGCGACCACAAAGCGACCGCAGTGTCGATTGCCAAGGAGGTGGGCATCCTGGAGTCCGTCACGGGCTCCAAGCGTGCGCGGGACGCGAGTGCTGTCGTGCCCATTTCCCAGTACGTCATGACGGCCACGGAATTCGACGCGCTCTCGGAGCAGGAGGTAACATAATACTCCCTCCGTCCCATAATAGATGATGCTTTTGAAAAAAATCAAAAAATTAAGCAAATTAAGAATGATTTCACGATAAAAAAAAATTCTATTTCAGAGTAGCTGTCCATCACAGCAGTATAGTATTGCACATGGTATGTTCATTACAATGTGTTTTCTGATGCAACGAACATATGCAAAGCACTGATTTTAGCTAGCTCATATGTTGTTTGTGATCCGCACATGAGCACAAACAAGAAGAAACACTTTCTGTGCACTTTTCTTGTGATTTTTCTTTCTAAGGATTTGTAAAACGCAAACTTCAAATGGAATAAATGATTTGCATCAAGTAATTTGGGACAAATTTTTTTCTCAAAAGCATTATCTATTATGGGACAGAGGGAGTCTAATAATTTATTAACTTATCAATTTTCCAACTGCCAGAATGAAGTGCGCCTCCCAAGGCGTTCTACCTTCAGAAACGAGGACAAATTATTCAATTTTGAGTTTGCACAAATTAAATCTTTGCCATTCGAACGGTGGAGAATTGGCAATTAATGGAAATTATTCAATTCCCTTGAGCAGGTGGACGAGCTGGAGGAGTTGCCGCTGGTGATCGCGCGCTGCACGCCCGCGACGAAGGTGCGCATGATCGACGCGCTCCACCGGCGCAACAAGTTTGCCGCCATGACGGGTGACGGCGTGAACGATGCACCCAGCTTGAAGAAAGCGGACGTGGGGATCGCCATGGGCGCGGGGAGCGACGTTCGAGCGACATTGTGCTCACGGACAACAACTTCGCCACGATCGTGCAAGCGGTTGCGGAGGGGCGACGCATCTTCTCCAACATCCGCAAATTCGTACTGCACTTGTTGAGCACCAACGTCGGCCAAGTCATCGCGCTGCTCGTGGGGCTGGCCTTCAAGGACGCCGACGGCACATCCGTGTTCCCGCTCTCGCCCGTGCAAATCCTGTTTCTCAATCTCGTCACGGGCACGCCTCCCGCCATGGCACTCGGAATCGAACGCGCCTCCTCCACCATCATGCAGGTATGGACCTGGCATCATCTTATACTATAATTGTCATACAAGTTCACAACGTCACCATTGAAACCGCTTCAAATACTGAAGATTCAGTAACTTCTAAGCTTAGTTCCGATATATTAACCTGCTTCGTAACGAATCGTTCATGCAGGTCCCGCCGCACCTGCGCGGGCTGTTCTCGAAGGAGCTCATCATCGACATTCTGGTGTACGGCGGCTTCATCGGGGCGCTGGCGCTGACGAACTGGGCGCTCGTGATCTACGCATTTGGAAACGGGGACTTGGCCACGCTGTGCAACACGGCGGACAATCTGGGTCCGTGCGACACGGTGTTCCGGGCGCGATCCGCCGTGCAGATGTCCTTCACGTGGATGATTCTGTTCCACGCCTACAACTGTCGCCACCTGCGCGCCAGCTTGTTCACCACGGAAGGTGGCGGCCGCGGCCGCTTCTTCGAGAACAAGGTGATGGTGGCCGCCGTGTTCGTGGGTGCCGTGGTGCCCATTCCCACGCTCTACATCCCCACGCTCAACACCAAGATCTTCAAGCAAAACGGCTTGACATGGGAATGGGTCATGGTCGTCATCACCGTCGTCGTCTTCTTCATCTTGTCCGAGATTTACAAGCTGCTCAAACGCAAGATCATCAAAACTCCTTACAACATGTAAATGTATGCCCCATTGAACATCCCTGATCAGTCCATCACCTGGACTGATCGCTGTACATAGTTGTGTGCTCAATAAATTTGTTGAAAGCGCTATGTGGAAGTGGCTGAAACCCGATTCGAGGTAGCACAATTCAGTGGTGAAGAATGGGAGATGGAGATTTTTTGTATGGAAAATGCAGCAGCGTTTGTCATCTTACTCGTCTAGGTTTTTGTGCTACGAGAATAGGGATGATGTTTAGGACTCTCCTTCATAGACAAGTAACTGGTAGTTCTAGATTCCTAGCAGCAGTATGTACTGTCTCAAAGAAATCTGCAGTTGGACGTAGCGTTGGGAGTGACGATTGGAAGTTTCCAATCTGAAGCCAGGAAGGCAGACATTGTTGGATTCAGAAATTTTGAATCCTTCGTTGATGCTTTGCTGATGGTAGGCTCAACGACACCGACTCAGACTATTTGCAGCAGAAAGTTTCTGTTTGTACAATTCTTTTTTGCATGGATAAAGTGCAGATTAACATAAATGGAGAGAGTTGTGTAACCATGAAAACCATAAACCAGAGTTTCAAAGCAACTGAAAGTCCTGGCCTGGATGCCTGGTATGTTGCAGGATAATGTGCACATGACAAAAGCTCTCCTGAACATGGATGAAGAAATGCCAATGACTCCAATCAGCTGTACTGACAAGTAAAATCTAAGTCTTTTTCATAACTTGAAATCAATACAAACACGAATGCATGGACCAGAAGAAAAGTTAGCCATGCACGCACTCCGTCCCATACCCCTTGTATGAACATAGAACGGAAAAGGAGTCCCCAAAATAGATTCTTAGAACTGGAAGGTCACAGCGTGCTCATCTAGATTTTACGAACAGAGTACCAAATGCTAAGAAAGCAAGAACTTCACAACAGTACAGCAGCATCACTGTCTTTCCTACAAATTAGGAAGTTGATGTTCTTGATAGGATGAAGCACAACAACAACGACGCTTCCAACTTTCGAGTCCACGATGTTTCTACCTCTTCAAGATGCTGAGATATCACATGAATAGATTCCAGAATCAAACTTCATCATTGTCGAATTGGGGTGATCTTTCGGACCCCAGCATGCCGGCGGTGTTCCGCACGATCACCACTGCTTAACAGAACTGTCTAGGCTCTGGTGTCTGATATAAATGACGGCAAAAGTTGAGCGTACAACTGGAGCTGTCACTTTCAGATATCCAACCTCCTTCAAACTTTGACTCGACCCAACTGGTAAAAATGAGGGGCCAATTCCGAGAGCCATGCTGGGTCAACAGCCGTGACATTCCACATATAATGCCGCTCCAGGAAAATAATCGACTGGAACACCACCCACTTCGGTGAAGCTCTGAATAAGACAGACGATGGGTGTATGAACAATTCTTGATTGCCCCTCAAAGAACGGTATATATTTCCACCTTCCGTCTCCAGACGAGCAGCGTTGGAAAAAAAACCTGCTGTAACAGCCTTGGTAACCAGCTTCACATCTCCATCATGTTGCTGTTGCCTGTTTCCCTCGAGTTGCTGCAGCAACCTGCTAAGTTGCAACCTCACTTTTGCAACCTTCCCAAGGGCATGATAGTTAACACAATTCTCGTAGCACCACTGCCCCCGGTTCTTTGCTTGCAAGTACCCTTCAAAAACGTTCAGGTAAGAGACCATGTCCCCTTCCGCAACTGCGAACTGTGCACGAGCTTCGTCCATCTCCTTTCTCTCCCTGCCAGATGCCCAAATCGTTTGGACCGACAACACAGCTGCAATGGTGAGACCCTCCTTCTGGCACCCAATTTCAGCCGCAGTGAGCAACATCTTCGCTGACATGGGATCGAGTGGAAGCTCCGAAACCTGATAACCTAGAGGCGAGGTGAGCCGGGCAGATTCATCCATGATACCAAGTGCGTACAGAAGCTCCAGTGCCCTGACCATGAACTCTGCAGGCGGTGGTGCCAGCCAATCAAATTGCATGACATTGTCTATGCCCAACGCTTTCAGTTGAAGAATCGTAGAGAGGAGGTTTGCTTTCTGAATCTCAGGCACGCCCTCCGGCTTCATGCTCGCAAAGGTTTCTTCCGTGTAAAGGCGAAAGCATTTTCCCGGACGCTCACGACCTGCTCGTCCAGCCCTTTGCTCTGCCGAGGCTTGAGATACAGGGGCTGCAACTAACGCTTCAACATTGGTGACAGGGTTATAGAATTTCTGCTTTGAAAACCCACAGTCGACCACATACACAATCCCTGGTAGCGTCACTGAGGTCTCGGCAATGTTGGTGGCCAAGATAACCTTCCGCCGCAATGATAACGAAGGCCGAAAAACAAGCTCCTGATCTGCAGCAGGCAATCCTGCATAAAGAGGAAGCGCCACCAACGCACGTGGCAATTTCTCCGCTTCCTCACTGATCATTTGCACAGCCGCATTCACGTCATCTTGGCCAGTGAGGAACACTAAGATGTCACCTGGCCCTTCATTCTTGTGAATGGATATCGTCGTTGAAACGGCAGTTTGGAGATAGTCTTGAACGGGCTCGTCACTGTAATGTACAAGTACCGAATGCGTCCTTCCCTCAACCAATAGAATAGCTGGAGTTCGATTAGGCAAGGATTCTCTGGATGACTGTAATTTCTCTCCACTAGTATCAAAAAATTCACGGAAAGCTTTGGTGTCCATAGTGGCGGACGCAACAATCAAACGCAAATCAGGGCGTCGCCTGATGATCTTTTTCAGAAGTCCAAGAAGAATATCAGTGGCAATGCTTCGTTCATGAGCTTCATCCACCATGATGACGCTGTAAGAAGAGAGCAGTGGATCCGCCATCATTTCTCTCAACAGCACACCATCCGTCATGTACTTGATTTTCGTCACACCCCGAGTTGCAACTTCGTCAAACCTAACGGAATACCCGACCTGAGTACCGAGCGTGACCCGCATTTCCTCTGCCACTCTGGCGGCAATCGTCTGCGCTGCAATCTGCCGAGGCTGCGTGCACGCAATTGCACGGCCTCCTTCTGCCCAACCCGCTTCGACCAACAGCTGCGGAATCTGCGTTGTCTTGCCACTTCCAGTCTCCCCAACCACAATTGTGGTGCCATGATTCTCTACGAGGTAAAGGAGATTCTCCCTCTGCTTGTACACCGGTAACTGATGCCTCTCTTTCTGCACACTTGCGTGAATCGCAAAACTCGCATCATCATTCAGATCCTCAATCGCGACTGCCTGTGAAACAGGCTTCGCAGTGCCTGGTTTCCACGCACCTCTCATCTTCGATCTCCCGACCCGAGTCAAATCACCGTGAGGTCAAGACACATCCACCCTGGAGCAAATATCCCAATAATCTTTGGAACGATAGACTAAGGTTCTAAGAGCTAAACATTCTCGTCGCGCTCCTTGAGCTAAATCTACAATACTATGAATCTTTAAGGCTTAGGGTTCGATAATTCGTATTCAGCGACTAGACTAGTTATGTACCTTTCCTCCGGTATTATACAAAAAATCGACACTCGTAAATTGTCGAACCTCAGTGCATCTACCGAAATTTGAACAGGAAGCGGTACCAAGCGGGCTATCGTTTCTTGAAACCATATTTCTTCCGTTCATAGAACAAGTCGGTTTTGGCACTTCCCAGGTTCACAATCTTCGGACAACCGTCTCGATCTTTCTCCTGCTGCGTGCATTCCTTGCAGTAATAAGCGTCCGAGATGCCGAGGCCTCCGCAGATGACGCACCGCCCCTGGTAGGAGCCGTAGTTACACTCGTCGCAAACCCTCACAAGTGTACATGGCCGCACGTACGAATCGCAAATGACACATTTGCCGTCACATTTCTCGCACAACCGGCCGATGGCGATCCCAGGCTGCTTCCGGCACATTATCAAATCCGGGTGATGCTTCGCCATCGCCGCTGCCTTCTGTCCTCTCGAAGCCTTGCGAGCGGAGCGTCCCACGGGACCATAAACCCTAAACCCTAATGCGAGCACTCACTATGTAACTTCATAGCGGACTTCACCATGTTGCGCAGCTGCATGACTATGAATGGATGATAATATTCATTTGTCATCCCACTTTCGTCACCGGGATTGGAGTTGGAGCTACGCCTCATTCTATTTAGGGCCGCTTCACACTATGGCTGTCCAAGTCGAGAGGCGTGGGATTGAGTGGCTAAAAATAGAAATGGACTGAAAATAGGCAATAAAAAATAGTTTTGAATTTTTATGAAAAAAAATTGATGGTCTCTTGACCATGATTTGGGTTTCCATTCTTGTTCGACCAAAACTTTCTTTCAGAGTCCGTTGCCTTGGTCAAATTGTGCTTCCATGTAGGCATTTTGGAGAACGATGACTTTTGGACTTTGGCCTTTAGTGTGAAGGATCAAAAAGCCAAATTATTGATTTCTTGCAATCTGATTGGTGAAAATTGACGGCCTCTTGACTTTCAACCATAGTGTGAAGTAACTCTAACTATGGCCTACTAAGGGTACTTTACACTAAGGTTTGGATTCAAAAAAACCTTGAAATTAAACAATCTTATTGGCCAAGAGTTGAAAATTGAACCTATGGACTTTACAATAGGGTCCGGGACCAAGAAACTCATTTAAATCCCAAAATAATGTGGCGCCTAAGTTTTGAATCCGAGCATTGAACCCAAAGCTCCAAAGAAATGCACTAATTTTAGAAACCAATTCCTCTCCTTGGATCCTACAACTACTTCGATAAATAAAAAATTGGACCCACTGCTCAGCCTAAGGGCTTTACATTTGGATTTGGATCTAATTAAAAATGAATACAATCTAAAAATCGGGACCACTATTAGACCTAGGGGATTTACACTTGGGTCTGCATCCAATTCAAACTGGGTACCTTACCTTACCTTCGAGAGTTGGAATCATTTACTATGGACCAGATTTTTACCTTCCAGAACCTCCATAATTACATATCAGCATTATATATTATATTAAAATCACTGCAAAGCTCAGGTAAAGAATCACGCTGCTGGCTAACTTAGTGTGAGCAGCCAAAAAGAAAAGTGGAATTATATGTTATTATTGGTCTAACATGTGCGCTTCTTTGTGCTTGGTGTTGTCTCTGAGAAACACGGTAGTCCATAGGAAACTGTCTGTCCATTACCTCTATCCGGGGTCAAACTAGACGACTTGGATACGCAACCCTCCTTGAACTTTCCTGTGGTGCCATGCAGATCCACAACATGATACTTAGGTCGCTTCACACTATGGCCGAAGGTCGAGAGGCTGTCGATTTCCACCAATCAAATTGCAAGAAACCATGGGTTCGGCCTCTCGACCCTTCACACTAAAGGCCAAAGTCCAAAGGCCGTGAACCTCCAAAATGCTTACATGGCAACACTTTTTGACCAAGGTGATGGCCTCTCAAGAGGAAGTTTGGGTTGACCGAAATGGAAACCCAAACTATGGTCGAGAGGCCGTCGGTTCCTTTTCATAAAAAATGAAAACTATATTTTATTGCCTATTTTCAGTAGATTCCTTTGGACTCTCAACAAAGTTTGGACTCTCAATCCCACGGCCTCTCGACTTGGACGGCCATAGTGTGAAACGGCCTTTAGGACGGCTTTCCACGAAGAGCCTGAACCAGCATGGTGACGTTATGTGCGTACCTGTTAACATATTTAGAAGGTAGGAAGAATAAATGAAGTGCAGGTTGGGAATTGATTTCCAATCTCGCAAAGTGAAGAAAAAAAAATCAGAAGTTTGAAAATTTTATCCAGAAGTTCTGACATACACTATAAACACTTGACAATTTAATATGTTACACCCTCCAAAGCACTCAATTCATTTAAACTACACCCCACAAAGCATGTTTTGTTAAGCAAGTAACTGTGAATGATATAACCATGAAGGTTCAGGTTCTCTATAGAAAGCCAGTTTTAGGGCGGGCTTCCACGTGAGCATTGGTCTGGTAGATACACCTAAAAGGACAAAAACTAAGGTCTCTACTTCCACTCATGCTTTGTGATTGTTGAAAGTGGCTTGCAAAGTCACCCACTTCATAGTGTCATCAGTGGGCTACGTGATTATTCACTTTATGGAGAATTTCTAATTTTATCTATTGAATTGCTCTACCGAGGATGCATGGAAATGGTATGTGCTTTTTTAATCGGTAGATAATTGAATTTAGAACCGGCCCAACTCTGCATAGAGGAAGGCCCTTAGGTCCTTCTTCTATTCAGAGTCGGGTCGATCCTTGAATCTTGCTCTCCATCGATAAAGAAAGCACCATGCACACCTCAGTCGGTAGAACAATCCAATTATGATAATTAGAAAATTTCCACAAAACAACCAATCATGTAGCCCACCAATAGGAGTGAGAGGAGGTGAAATTCAATGTCCACTTTCAGCCTTTACCGAGCTTGGGTGGAAGTTGGGACTCCAATTTTTGTCCTATAATTGTATCCACCGATCCAATGCTTACACAAAAGCCCACATGGCGATATTTTTTTAGTTAGGATTTTTCCACCATATTGGAACTCTTTGAAATCTACAACTGACATAGATCCAGTGAGCAATTGCTCAATGAATTCCTATCAGTTGTGGATTTTAAATAGTCCAATACGGTGGAAAAGTCCCAGCCAAACAAATATTTCCATCCACCCTTAGGACCTCCTTTGATGTATTGGTGGGGTTTTTTGAAAAGCTATCATAGCCATATCAAAATGGGTGAATTCAAAAGTATGGTTTAATTCTTGCATACATCGGTGGACCGTTGTTGGTTTTTGAGACTTGTATTGTTGTCTTCTACATTAAATAGTGTAATTAGGTTGCTTCTCACTAATTTCTTGACATTTGACACTATGTAAATAATCATTGTTACTAGATACAAGAACGCACTACTTTTGACTTAGATATTGTTGTAATTGGGACTTATGAACCTTCTTGTGAACAAATGGAAATATTTGATGATTTTGATGGCCTGTGAAATAATTATTTTCGGGTAATACAACCTAAATATTCAGGCAATATAATGCACAATTTAGTCTAGCGGCTTTCACTAGGCCGATCCTTACGTAGCAGCATGCTCTTAGAACATCTCATGCGGTTTAGCTAAATATAGTCCTTGCACTGGCAACTTGGAGTGAGCGTAGGCACTTACCATGCAAAAAGCTCACTTGATAAGAGGCGAAGCTGACAAGCCTCTGCATTCTGCACTTACAGGCCACTCCCCTTCTGCTCCACCTACGCCACCTAGTCCCCCTCTCACATACAATGAATTGGAAACTTTGAGCAAACTTAAGAATGTTCCAAATTTGGAGAGCCTTATCATTCTGTGACGGCCCCATCTAGACATTAAAAATGGCCCCTCAAACTCCGGACTTTGACAATACCGGCAATCACTACGCACTCTAGTTATTGTTGCTACACTGCAAGAGACGCTTTTACCATAAATTCATGAATTTTTAATTTCAACTTCACCACAACCTATCAAGTTAGATATACTAGAGTATTATATGCTCTACCATCACCATAACATTTCTAATACCTTCCTAGACAACACCCTTTACACTATAATAGCATTGTAGAGAATTTGCTAATAAATACTTCAACTCTCCAGCCCTTTTGTTTGGACCAGTTGAAGTTAGAGAATATTTTTTGCAATTCCTCCAATCCTCTGATAGATGCTTGAGATTCCAAGGTGAACAGTAGAGAGGCTCAAGAACCTTATGATTGCTCCATAATGTAACTCAAAAACGTTTTGCATAAAAGTTGTAAATTGTGAAGTAATGAACAACACCTGAGTGATAGAAAACAAAATATATTAACTCATTGTGAGTTACAAGATTTCGAAATTGGGTATGTACATTGACTCATTTTTTAAGCACTTTCTACAAAACACTCAAATTTTTGTCCTTCCTTTTGTATTCAAAAAAACTGCAATTCAAGCATGCATGCTTGCATACAAGTTTTCTACATCCATCTACAATAATGGAAGGGTAGACATCTTGCACGTGACTCTACAACTCTTTGGAACATTAGGATATGAATTTAATTGCCGTCTTAAGGAGGCCCAAACTTGTTCAATGGGATTGAGGTTAAGAGATTGTGCAAGCCACACTCTAACCTCATAAGGTTCCTCCCAAAACCATTCCTTAACCCCTAAGCTCCCGAGCGACCATTTTCTGGTCGCTGCCCGGAAAAAACGGGCTGCCCGGAACAAAAAAATATTTTTTTGAAAAAATAAAAAATATTTTAAAATACTACATCAAGTCTACTTTCCAACCCAATTTGAATTATGGCAATCCAAGTTAAACTCCACCCGGGAGAATTTTTCAAAGTAGATCACCTCAACATTGTCTTAGTGTTACAAAATTTGCTATTTGGGGAAAGTAATGATGATTCCTCCATCGTTTCTCTTGCTTTTTTGAAGTTTACGATAGATAGCCCAACTTTAACCAATCGAACTAAATTTTGAACTCTAAAATTGAAAATTATAATTTATACAAATTTTCGAAGGTTAATGCTTTTAAATTCATTAAAAAATGATCTAAAGATTATTTAGGAAGTTTGATCGTACGGATAATTTGTAAAGATGATACTCTACATTTTGTCTATTGAACCAACCTTCATCAAACATATGGAAGGCACATATTATAACACATCTATGTTTTGTCCAATACCCCTCGGGCTTTTAGGGGTTAACGATTTTAGCTGTGTCCACAAAAGCATTGTCTAGTTGGAAAATGACTTCATCTAGATTAAAGTCAAATTCAACCAATGTAGAAAAAAAGTCTTGTTGCAACAACTTTAAATAATTTGTAGCTTTCATCTTGCCATCTATCTTGCAAGCAATATCTATTATTTTTGATGTTAAGCAACTCCAAAATATGATTGAACCTCTACCATGTTTCACTATTTTTTTAACAACACAGTCAAGCAACAAGGCTCTTTTATCACAAGCCCAACACCAAATCCTCTCAGCTAAGGTGAAACGATTGACCTTTGTCTCATCATTAAAAACAACCCTCTCCCAATTACTAATTGTCCCATTTGGCAAAATCCCATCTATCTTTCACAAGTCAAACGTGACGCCTTCTCCTTGTAGTCACAAATAGTGAGTCAACAGAGATTCTCTTTTAAAATTAAATATCTCAATCACCTTTGCAGATTTTTCATTAAAACTTACATGCATTAGTAGACATTGGATCATCCATTCTTGACGACACCTCTAAATCCTCATTAATGCAGTAGATATTTCATATAATACTAAGCATGGGCAAACACTGTTTATGGCCGGCACTTGCTCCGTCTTCGCATCCAGTGACCGCTGATGTATGCTCAGCCCCCTTCACCAGAACTTTCCCACACCACCTGCTACAGTCTCCTCACTGCCTACTGAAATCACTACACTTGAGCCTTCGATCACCAAATGTACTCACACAGATTTTCACATCACACATTCAAGCTCTAGTCACAGACAGTCAATTGCCTTCAGTCATCTTGGAGCAAGGAGTTTCTTGTTGTCAAAGGGAGTGCAAAATTTTGTTGTTTCATATCAGACCGCTAGATAATTTATCATGGCGCCGCGGACAGAAACTTATCACTTTGTGCTGCTTCACGGAGGATGTTATGGAGCATGGTCGTGGTTTACCATCGAAGATCGCCTTCAGAAGGCGGGCCACAAGGTGACGGCTATGGACATGGCTGGAGCTGGCATTCACCCTGCGGACCCCAACACGATCACCACCTTCGACGAGTACCACCAACCTGCACTGGATTTCTTCGACTCGCTTGAAGAAGATTCAAATGAAAAGGTTTGAATTAATTGTATGATATATCGAGGAGGTTGTTGATCGTCGTTATATAGACTTTGGTTTTAAATCGCTGGACTCCCAGTCAAGACCGTATATATAATTACAAAAGATTACTCTCTTGCCTGTTTGATGTTTTAATCGGAAGAAAATTAATGACAATCGTGAATCCCGGGGTGTGCTGTGTTAAATTTGTGAGTGCACAAAAGGGCCATTAATTTGAACGTTGTCGTACAAAGAATACATACAATAGCCATATATAGAGCTGAAAATATTGACGCATATACTTACATTATTAAACATATTTTTAGGACGGAATAGATTTGTATACAAAGGTTTTAGACATATAAACCCTCGATGGCGATATTCGTTTAGTTGGAACTTTTCCACCATAATGGGACTCATTGAAATCTACAACTGGCATAGATCCAGTGAGCAATTGCCCATTGAATCTATATGCCAGCTATAGATTTCAAAGAGTCCAATATTAATGGTGGAAAAGTCTCAACTAAACGAATATTGCCATCTCGTATATAGGGATTTCTAGAGGGTTCATGAGTGCAAATGATTCTCAAACATAATGTAGAGTGCATCCCGGATTGGGAATATGTTCATAACACGAATAAGAGCATTGTAAAAAAAATTGGGGACCAATCTTTGTTGAGACAGGGAGCACTCTCCATCACTTTTCCAATCCGGATTTAATAGATTGTCTGTTTTTACTTTAAAATTGTACTAAAATTTGTATTCCCGCATGCAGGTGGTGTTGGTGGGGCACAGCATGGCGGGGTACGGCCTGGCACAAGTCATGGAGAGGTTTCCTCACAAGATTAGCTTGGCTGTCTTCATCGCCGCAGTGTTGTCAGGCAGTGGCGTTTCGATGTATGCAGACGCGCCGCTTTTCCAAATGGTACGATCGAACTCTCGCAGATTCACTTCAACAATTCCTTGTGTCGTCTTCAATGATCATTATCTTCATACACAATTACTTGACCTGCAGATGACTAGTGATACGGCGCCCAGCACCCATGCAATAGCGTTTCACACCAAAAACGGACCTGAGAATCCTCCAACGTCGTTCTACTATCCACCGTCAACATTGAAACACATTTTTTTCAGTGACCTCGATTCAGAGGTATGTACAAATTTTGTTCGAACTCCATCAACCTCAACAATGAACAATTGAACAATGGCCATATTCGTCTAGTTGGGACTTTTCCACCATATTGACTCTTTGAAATCTACAACCCACATAGATACAGTGAGCAATTGCCCATTGAATCTATGTCAATTGTAGATTTCAAAGAGTCCAATGTGGTTGAAAAGTCCCAACTAAACGACTATTGAGTTAGAATGTAGTATCGGAAACCTCCCGTGTATTATCCCCTTAGAATGTAGCCAAGGTACATTTGCCAAGGTGAGGTTTCCGATACTATATGTGTCCCCATATCCACTAGAAGGAAACTGGTAGCTTCCCACTGCTATTTTGAACCATTTCAAAGTTGGTGAGTACTTTTGGTCACGTAGGACAAGAGTTTCCTCGATTTCAGTCAGTGAAAAGCGACAGGTTTGCTTGTAGTGATCACGTTCTAACAATGAACTGCACGTGTTCAGGAAATCGTTGTGTTGGCTTCAAAGCTGGTGAGGCCATACCCAAGCCAAATACTGGCAACCTCAATCACATACACAAAGGAGAGGTATGGTCAAGTTCCGTCTGTGTACATTAGATACCTGAATGATAACACGTTTCCTCCCGAAGCTCAAGAGTACGTTGCCAGTAATTACGGACCTTTCAAAGAGACCATCGAGATTGAGGGTGGCCACTTCAACTTCCTGAAACGGCCTGATGAGTTTATCCAACTGCTGGAGAGCCTTACTGCCAAGTACATCCACTAGAAGGAAATGTGTCGTTTTTCACTCACTATAATTGAAAAAGAAATGAAACCGCGCCAGGCACATGGGCTGTGTTAGTGCTCATGAGTTTTAGTGCTGATGAGTAGTTTTGGTCACAAGAAGACAGAAATGTAAGTATAATATTCCGATACTATTCATTGTTCTCACGAAATGAGGAATGAAAAACGACAGGTTTGCTACTACACTAAGCAGGTAGATTAGTGTTAGATACACTAATTTACATAAGCATGTTGTAAGTTTTTACTGTTGACCAATTTTTTTTACCCTCTATATTGGTTAAGATGGGGATCTTTCAATAGTATTGAAATCAATGTCTTTGGTAAATTTTTTGTCGAGAGTAAAAATCTATAATATTTTCAAATCTTATAATTATCTAACACTAATCTACCTATTTAGTGTAGTGACCGTGAAACAAAATTAGACCCTACTTGAGTAGATTTCACCATAGCTGGAGGAATTAAATTCCTTGCACTCTAACTAATTACTCTTTCTTTTTACCTAAAATAATTTCTTGACATGATTCATCTTGTCTGAGATCTTGTCACGGTCACTCTGAATCTTAGTGAAGCAGCTTCTGCATCATCATTCTAAAACTGGGACCAGCAACACGCTTTCCTGTTCTCTCCATTCAGGATATTAGCCTTGAGTTCTATTTCAGCCCTTGGTAACCGACGGACTCACGGACATGACACTAGTAGAACATGGCACAACAAGGAGAAGGCGTCGCTTTTCACTCCTTCTGTGAGTCAAACGCTGCCACTTCGCACACACCAATTTTTTGGTTGGATTTGGCGAGTGCAATTCGTCACGTAGGACAAGCGTATACAGTGAAAAGCGACAATGAACAAGATCCTTCAAAGTGAGAAACGATGCCTCTGTTTGTAGTGTGGTGTTGTTTTCAATTCACCACATAAAGCAGTGGAAGGGCGCCACAATTGGCTAAAATGGTACTATTTCTAGGTCTTCTCAGTGGTGTTGGTCACAACGGGACAAAAGTTCCCCTCTTTCCCAATTTCAGACGTGAAATGTGATGAGATATCTAGTAATGTGATATGTTGGCATGTTGATAGTTTCCAATTACATGTGTACACTATAATAGCAAATATTCTCTGCACATACTGGAATGTGATAGAAGAGTGGGAAAATATCGAGTTCAGAGTGTACTGGCCATTGACATCTCCTACCGACTAATTCCTGTAGACTTTTCTAGATCCTTCGATCAGTACTTACCCTTGACTCTTCTGTTAAAGAAAATTTTCACAACGTGCGTACAGGTACAAATGAAGTGAGACCACAAAATAATTAAAATAATATGTTAAGAAGTTGGGCTTAAAGGCCTACAACATGTTGTCTTACTAAATGTGATCACCTCCCCAGCAGTACAAAGCCCAAGAAATTATTTCAAAAGATATAATCTGCACAAAAGTGAACTCAAACCTCTTTGATATTACTGAACATCTGGGGTTTAACTTTTTTTCATATTGATATTGTTTGAATGTGTGAAAAGTATGTTATTGTCACATTTTTTTCAAAAGATGCTTGAACACCATGGTGAGCAAGGAAACCCCGGGGTGATGTCATAGGTTTTGCAAGAGACAATGAATAGATGTCCCAAACAAATACTCCTTCCATTTTATAATAAAAGTTTAAAACCACGTTTTTTTTTTTGCGTCAATCTAAGAGTTCACGTTCATTGTGTTGTCTCCCTACATTGTTTTCTTACGTTTTTCATCCCTTTTCATCGAGGCATGGTTTAAAATAAATAAATTGTGTTTCGTTCCTTTCAACATGGACTCCATTTCTATGGTAAATCTCGATTTTTTTTGCAAATTGGACTCTTGTTATGAACTGCAGGGAGGAGCATGCAATAGTGTTTTTTTTGAGACTAAACTGCAAATGTGCCATACATGATTGAAAACCAGGCACTCATGGGTTGAAAGAATATGTGAATTGGAGTTGTAAGTAAAACATTTTCAAAATTGGCATTGTCATAAGACACCTAAATTTAAATTAAAGGTGTGACTCAAGGACTTCAATGATGCCCTCAATAAAATAGGAGATGTTATACGTTGTTAGAAAGTCCAAGAAAAAACTTTCTACATTTTTTAGGCTCATAAGGAGCAAAGAAGGGCTAAGAAGTTATAACCCAATAAAGGGGTAGGTAACCAAAAATGCTACCTCTTAGTAAAGGCCTGAATTTTTGAGAGGCCATAGTTTCCTCAATATGAGCTTCATTGAAAAAAGTAAATAAAGGATCATAATTTAATTTCAACTTACATTTGAAATTTTGATAACTAAGAAGTTGCTCCAATTGGAAGTTCAACTTGAAGAACAATTTCTAAACTAATATAAAATGAAATAGTGGTCTTCTAAAACCAAAGTGTGTTGAGGAAGTGTCTTAAACCAAGAGGATGGGGCCCAAGCTCGCCAAAGACCGCAGTGAGTACTATAAGGAGGAGTGGTCTCCCTCCTCACTTATAGATAGATAGAAACACCGACCCTATTGCAAGGTCGGCGTGAATAAAGTGTCCGTTTGTAATGTCAATGCCCCGATGTCTCCTCACTTATACATGGTGTTGGATTGAAGTGCAGTCATTTTCCTCGGACAAAGCTAGTTTTGAAGCTTCACTCCTCTACCTTTGGCATTGTGAACTTGTGCTTAATTGCACCTCTTGACTCCAGTTAGGAAAAGTCTTGTTCCACACTAGGTTGCATGGAATATTGATGCTGGTAAGTAGGACTAGCAATACGCACCATTGACGGCCTTAGCGCCCCCTGCCTCGCTTCAAAAACCGAAAACCTACATACAAATCAGAGGAGCAAATCGAATCCTATGACCGCTACTAGGAGAGCAGCAACAACCAGTCGTCCATCGCTCCGGCCATGCTTCTACTACTTCCAGGAAATTCAAACGACTGACGCGCATGCACGAAGAAGTGAAATAAAAACTGCTAAGTGAAACACAGGCCCTACTGCAGAGCTATCCTTGGTGAAGGATCCAAAATTCAGCAAATGAAGTGAGACGCGGCTCAATGGAACCGAAATTGCAAGAGACGGAGGAAGGGGACGTTCTACGGATCAATAGAATGCAGGAGAATGATATAAGTGGACGGCAAAGCAGGATCAAGACGATGCAAGAAACGATGGAAGCTCCTCAGGTTTCACAGGAACTAATAACGTAAGTTTGATGCGCAGCAGACGGAAGGTTTCATCGCGGGTGAGGACGGGCGGGCCGGGCTGGGTCGGGTTGGGTTTTGTTGCATCGCCGGCGACAGTTCCGGACTCCGGAGCAGAAGTGGACGGACCGGAGTCCGGGGAGAAATTTGGTTTTGTAGAGGTTTCCCAGGACTAACTGGTGACATGTTATTCTCAATCCGTTTTGTATGTAACAATAAGCTATGTTTGGGAATTTCTCTCTTGAAATGAAATGAAACTGTTTTCTTTTTTTTTCTTCTCTTTTGAAGTTCTAAATGTGAATTGGGAATTTCCAAATTCAATGGTTAGCATTAGCTAGCAATTAGTTCGTTATGGGGTGCTTTGGATTGGGAGTTCTATAAATCAGTGATACCAACGTGCCCATCAAAAATTGTCCCTATTTTTAACTTGCATAGGTCCCGAAATTCCATGGGGTGGTCCCTAATTTAAAACTTGTATGGATCAAATTGAACAGTAGGCCCCAATTCTCAACTCAAACTTTTCAAAAACAACTTCTTAAACCTCATAAATAAAAAATAAAAAAATTCATGGTAACAAAAATTTAAAATGGTCTCTAACGTGGATTGATTTTACTACCAAATTCCAACCATTAACCCCTAAAATTCCTTGACCGTATTCTCACAAAAAAAACCATGAAAAACGTAGCATTTGGAAGTTGTAGAAGAAATCATATGTTTTTTTAATTTTTTTCATCATTTAACCGTAAGATCTATGAATCAAAAAAGAAATTTTGAAAAAGAGTAAAAAATAAAAAATTCTTGCTGCCCGATCTCGCTTCAAAAACTTCAAATGCTTAAAACTTTTGCAATACTTATCGGAATGACATGAAACAAAGTGCGACATATAGAGTGTAGTTTTTGGAAGCTACACTGAATTTTTCATTGAAAAATTTAAAAATATGAGGTCCCTGGAGGCTGCCCAAAAAGTGGAACGATCAGAATATGGTCGCTCAGAATTTTAGGAGTTAATGGGTTGGGTAATGGTAAGGGTAGCTTGAATTGTCACCCCACTACTTGACAACATAGTTAGGTTTGTATTTCAATGACACAAAAGCAACACAATGTGATCACTCATTTAGTACTATAATAACAACGATTAAATCATTGGTCACTAATGTAGCACTCATGACTTTGGACACATTTGTAGCAATTATATATGCTTGCAAAGAGGCTACGAGGAGACTTTGGGAACATGCCTTGCCGGAACGTACTATGCAAACTGTTCGTACAGGCTCTTCCTTGGTCCACTTTATTGAACAATTTATATACTCACTAGTGACTACAATGTTGGGAAAACAGATTCTTGACACAAATCCGCAGCTATTTTTCCACTTGCAAAAGGAGCGGCTTATTGAGTTGATTCGTGCTCGTAAAGTTGAAGAGGCTCTAGAGTTTGCTCTAGAAGACTGGCGCCTCGGGGTGAAAAGAATGTATGTACTCTTTTGTCTTTTTTTAATGTTCTAACATATTGGCTTCAGCTCTAGGCATATTTTTTAGCTTTTAGCTTTGTGAACTGCTTAATATAGAAATACACTTCCTCGTTTGGGACAAGTGATGTTTTGGTGGATTCTTAAGCACTATAAGACTCATTCATGCTCTTCAAATTTTGGTGCATTGCAGATAAATTCGGACTGTTTCTTCAAAAGACATTAGGTTTTTGTTTTTTTTCTGATTAACAAATTCTGTAGTCTTGCAAGTATATCATCATATATTGTTTATACATATTTTATCTCATCATCTCTCTCATTCTAAAATTGTTGAATCATCTCTTGTAGTTTTTTTTTAGAGTAAACGGTTTCTAATGGAGTTGCCGATGCTATAATGAACAACATGCATTTCTAGAGGAACTGGAACGCGCTGTTGCTCTCTTGGCTTTTGACGATGCCTCGACTTGCCCAGTAAAGGAGGTGAAAGAGCTCCTTGACAATGCCCAGCGCCAGAAAACTGCCAGTGAATTAAACGCTACTATCCTCACCAGTCAAAACCATGCATGAAAAAGGTACGATTTGCCATTGAGTTTATCGGTCGCGGTCCGTGTTACCTTAAAGCCCGTCATCAACTGATCACTCACTACCGTATACCTCGTCGTTTGTTTAGGACGCCTTAATTGTAGTTTAAGCTTAGCATGGTTTCGTAAATGTATTACTTATTATATTGTTGAGGTCGGGGGGTAAAGTAGGTTAGCCAATAACAGTGACTTTACTAAAACCAAGGGGCTGTGAGGATGTGAGGATGGCATAGATCAGTGTCAGCATAATGCCTGCATGATGAACATGTAAGTGGTATTTGGGTACCCGTTGGTATTTTGGATGCCCTATGTTAGTATTGGTTGTTTGTCATTATGATACCAACACACTAAGTTATTGACAGGATGTAAAATGTTTAGGCAACTAATGTTTTAATGGTGCACGCAGATCCAAAGCTACCAAGTTTGTTGAAGATGTTAATATGGGCAGAGAACCAGCTTGATGAAAAAGCCTCCTACCCGCGAATCAACGATCTTGTGAATGCTACCCTTGAGGAGCCTGTGACATGACCTAGCCTCTTCATGCGAATCAACGATCTTGTGAATGCTACCCTTGAGGAGCCTGTGACATGACCTAGCCTCTTCATGCGAATCAACGATCTTGTGAATGCTACCCTTAAAGAGCCTGCGATATGACCTAGCCTCTTCATGTGATGTTCAAAGTTGTTATCACTCTTTAGCGATGTGTCCGTTCAAGTTGATACGATTGGGACGGCCAGGGAGATGTGCCCCTTCCACTATGTGTTGTCTTCTCATGGAGTTCGTGTAAATTCTTTCATGGATGTGATAGTTAGTTCCCTGAGTCTGTCTTTGTAGAACTGTGATCATTTTACAAGTGGGGATGTAATATAGCCAAGGTAAATGGTTTTGAAAATTTTACGGTGGTTCGTATGTTTTGCTGCTAAAACTGAGAGCGGTGAAAGGACGGTGACAACCGCTACGGAAGATAATCATGATATTTCGGTCTCTGTTTTGGGGAGCTTGTTACCTGGTTGTGTAATGTCACTTGAATCAGGTTTTCTAGTCCAGTTGTTGGCTCCGTCCTATAGACAGAGACTACCCGAAGTTTGGAGTCCACATTTTTTGCAATATCTAATATTTTCCCGTGACTATTGATCCTAAGGTTTATTTGTTACACCTTACTTTATTTTCCCGTGACATTGATATAGTACAAGATTTTATTATCCTCCTTCAGGAATTTGTGATGATTTTTTTGATGGAAAGTGTTGTAATTTGTACTTGGGTAGGTTGTTTGCAATAATCTTGAATTTTTATGAATTTAACCCTTTAACATCCCAGTTCAACACTGTTTTCAAAAATTCGTTATAAAATGTTTGATGAAAGCTCAAAATGGAGTTGATGTACAAAGAAAAGTCGTAAATGTCAATGTAAAGATCACATCTGTACAGTTGGATTTATCATTTTTTTTTTAATATATATTTTTTGATTTTGCAAGGTTTTCTCTTGAAAATCAATTAAAAATCATGAATTAACGGAATTTTTTTTTAAAATAATTGTGATGAAATTGGAATAACATGCACTATGAGATGGTATAGTTTCTATTATTTGATTCTACTTATTTTGAAAAATCATCTGTAAGGTCTCACTTTTTGAACTAAGATTGAAACTTGACATAAACCACTTGTGTTGTTTTTTCAAAAATCATAATAACCTATTTTGAAAATCATAACCGTACAAAGGATAGTCAACTTGCACAAGAATCATGAGAAATTCTGGTGGATGAAACTATCCAGTTTGGATTGAATTCGAACACTCAAAATCTGTTCAGTGTCCAAATATTGAACGCCGGCGCCTGAAAGGGTTAAGTTATAAATATTGATATTTTCTGTGAAATCCCATCTCGGGTTAAAATAGAAAGAGAACGGGGGCGACTAAAAAGGAAACAAGTAACAAGAAAACATTGATATTTTCTACGCTATTCTAATATACCACTTTATAATTTTTGAAAATTTCAGTACATACCATTTTTATTTATTTTTAATTTTTTATAAAAATTTGACCATAGTGTAGAGTAGTTTTGAATATCCGGTGTTAACTACATGAGTTTTGAATATCCACTGTTAACTACATAAGTTTCTTCAGATTGAGTTGGGTTGAAAGCACGAAATGTATTTGGCTATTTGCACCATTACCATCTTCAAATAAAGTGTTTTCAACAGTTGCACCATGAATAGCACACAAAATAGCAGCTTCTAAAACTCCAGCAACCCCCATCATATGAAAAGGGTTTAAAGTCCAGTTATGGAAACCTTGAAAAAATAAAATAAATCGAAAGATGGCTGCTACACCAAGACATGCAAAATAAAAACAATTACTATAATTTTCACTCAAAATGAAATATAACTTTTATTAAATATATATATTTTTAAATAAATTGAAATCAAATCTGAAATAAAGCAAAGTTAAACTAATAAAAAAAAGATAAGTTGATTATTAAGGGTGATTAGACGAAAAAAATGGTATAGATGAAACAAACTAAAATTAATAAAATTAAATATTAAAAAAAAATCTTATTCGATCATCTTTTTTCCTTCAAGGATTATGAGTGTAATATACGTATCCATTGAAAAAAAGGACCCTAAAATAAAAAAATTCATGTCAATTAAAACTCATACTTGATCAATAAACACAAGAGCATGCAAATAGAAGTACGAAAATTTTAATCCATAATGGATTGTGAACTTCTGTTGTTTAAAGCGTACTGATAACGTTAACAATAGAGATCGATTGAGGAAGTTACTTCTTTGCACAAGCTTGCAAATTAAATTGAGACCAACTTTTCGTCGCGTTCTCACCTAGCTTGGCCAATATTGGACTTCTCAGATTCCAGCAAATCTTGAAGATCTTTGAAGGTAGTTGTGGGCTCTAGCTCCTGAGGCATTCAAAGGCATTGAAAATTTGATATCCTGAAAACACCTTGGGATTTCACTTAAATATTGGCAAAGCTTCGGAACATGTAAGCAAAGAACAACTAACTCTGAAATAATGCATGGCCCACATTGCATGCCATTGTAGAACCTCTCACCACATGTGAGTCACCCAATTTAGACTAAAACGTTCTGACCTTCTTGTTATGACACCCTCCATTATCACATTATTCCAGAGAATAAATTAATGTCGTTGTGATTGGATACTTTCCACATGTCCAGTTCTCAACAGATGTACATCGGTAAGTATGAGCGCAATTTGAGTGAAGTTTCTTTTCATCGAAAATAAAGAAAGGTAAAAAGAAAATCCGTCCTGCCAGATGTTGGATTTCAAAAATCATGCATGAGGTTTGTGCACAGAAATCAAGAAACGCAAAACCACTAGTTGCTCATTCTGCCTATACAAGGCATGGAAGGACCATATCAGAACTAGCAAAAGGAGTGGCTCATTCTTTGTGCATACTAAGACAGATGGGAATCATGGGATTGAACTTTAGTACCACTGAGCGAGACATGGAAAAGCTTGGAGAGAGCCAGAATAATCATTTTGGCACGGTACTTTATACTTGAGGGATTGTTTTCAACATTGACTTCACTTACATGTTGATGGGATGTACCAAAGAATTTGGGTACTAGCCATATCCTGTGGGTGGGTGAGATTTACTTTGACTTCCGGAAAACTTCATTCCGGTTTAGCCTAGCCAGATCTTGTGGGTAGGTGAGATTTGGTTTGACCTCCGGGAAAAACTTAGACGGGGTGAAGGTTATTGGTGAAACGAAGAAGGGATACTATTCTCAATAGTTGGTGACTGAATGTATGATACTCCGCTTTGAGAGGAAGCTTGATCATAAAATTACGCTTTCTGCAGGAAGTGGCAATCGCCCAAAAATAGCTTGTAGAGCCCTTAGACACTAGTAACTGATACTCATTCAATGACACTGAAGTTCGTGAGACACTCGATGGATGATGTTGGAGTTTTGTAGGTGGAAGGCCGGCATCATACCTATTTCAGCATTCTTTTTACATTCTTAGATTCCAGGTTTGAATCTATTTTGGTTGCTTGTGTTCTCTCAATTTGTTTGATTATTTAGAAAGCCATTTGCTTGAAAATTGTTCGTTTTTTCCACATTGCAATTTAATAGACGTCGTATTTAGCTTGCGTACTATTCACTACTTGTACTGTCAATGGCTTAAGAGCTCAATGTGCTCTATATAATTGTGAATAGAAGCCCTGACTTTCTGACTTGTTCATTCACAGATCAGTGACTGATGCAGCAATGAAGAACTGACTTTTAGTGCCAGAAAAAGCCAGCGGTACTGCATGAGGATTTCTGTCTCAAGCCTAGATAGTCTGCAGGATTCCTGAGATTCTTTAAATCGTTGTAAAAACGCATGTGTCTACATAAATTTTGGGCCTTTTATAGTCCCTCTACATATGGAATCCTCATTGACGGTCATTGCATGGTGGACGCAGGAGTGTAAGAATCAGAAAAGCAAGTTCCTACTTTTTGCTTATCCAGAATTCTGCCCTAATGTCTAAATTTCGTGTTGTCTGTCTCAATACAGGAATGGCCATTTTACTGTGTAATTGTCTCGATTAGGGATTTGTTTGCTAATTTTATGCTTGCAATGGTCTTCTCATGTACACATCATGTACATCTGAGGCTTGCTAATATTTTCTTTTGAGGCTTGAATCTACTTCTGTTCAAAGCCTTAGTACGTTTACAGATTAAACTGACAGGTATTGGTGCGTCAATGTGTACCTCACTATACTAGGCCATTACAGTGTTCCATCCCCTAGTGTCCTGGACGTACATAAGCGCTCCTGCTTTTCATCCATCCTTAGGCATTGAACGGATGAGAAATGGGACACGCTCATCATGGTCATGGGAGGAACTATGCACTGGCCCGGAGAACCCGAGGCCCAGAAATCACGGCCATCATCAGGAAATTTGAGCCAGACTATTTTGGTGCTATTTTGACACCAAAAGCTGCATACTGGTAATTTTAGTGTCTTTTTATTCATACTAGATTGATATGGAGGTTGACAGCAACTTATGTGAATTGCATTTCAATGCACCATCATAGCACCATGTTCACATGCCTTGAAGTTCCTGACGATGGCATATTTTGGGGGTCCACATAAGCATGGGGTCTGCGTGCAATTTTTTTTGAGAGGGTCCACGTCTTCTGGCATGTTTATGGGGGACGTAAGCATGGGGTGCGCATGACAGTAGGAGCCCATGACGTAAGCAAGGGGTTTGGGGAAGGGGTCTGGTTGTCACTCGACTCTCTCTGTCTTAGTCAACTCTCCCTGTCTCCCTCAACTCACTCTGTCTGTCTCACTCGGCGATGACGATGGCGAAAGAGTTTGGCGCATGAACTCTGGCGATGGCAATGAGCTTCGATCGATCTGTGAGTGAGTGCGGTCTCCGAGTGAATGTGAGTGAATGCGAGTTTCTGCCTTTCCACTCTAGTTTCTGGGCGATGGCGATCGTGTTTCTGATGTCTGTGTTTCTGCGGGTCTGTGTTTCAGAACGCTGTGAGTGTTGTGCGCTGCGAGTTTCTGGCGATCGAGTGTGGTGAGTGTGGTGAGAGTTTCTGCGGGTCTGTATTTCCGATGGCAAGAGTTCCGATGGCGAGAGTGAGTCTCAGTTTGTCGACGTGGTGAGTAGTCTGTCTAAGCAGTTTGTCTCTGCTCATTTTTTGGTGAGCGATGGTGAGAGTGGACGGTGAGACAGAGCGATAGTGAAAGAGCTTTTATGATGGATTGATCTGGCTAAGAGCGGAGAATCAAAGTGCCGCAATCAGTTATCGTTTTTTCGTTTCATTTCCTCTACTCGATCGGTCGCTTGCGCTAATCCACTGTCCGAGGGAGTAAGGAAATTGGAAATTACGCTCGATTTGGTGAGCTTTGGTGCCAGGCCTTCTCTCGTCGTTCGCAGCGACGGAGCTCGAGGTTGTGGAAACAAAATCGAATGATGCAGGGGAAGTGACGGAGCCCACGACTGTGAAGGATTCGATATATTGTGAGGAAGCTTTCGGAGAATTGATTTTGCACCTCCTACCCACATGTAGTTATGTGTATAGATTATTTGGTACTACTATCACATAATCGATGTTACATGTAAATTGAAAACATTGTTGCTCCTTGTCTGAGGGGCGATTCCAAGTGATGTTACATTGGAGCTCAAATTCATGTGGAAAATGGCCTTGAGTCCAGTGCGGCTGCTATTGTGGAAACATACCATTTGAACCATTTTGCTAATCCTGCAACTTAGTTTTGCAACCTAATTGGCATGCCAGGTGGATTTGAAATTTGTGTTGGATTTCATTCTTGGCTTAAATCTTATTATTACACGTGGCAGCCCTCCAAAGGGGTCCCTTGGCACCAAATTAATTTAAATGAAAAAAATTAATTTTGAATGAGAGGATTCACATCTGATGACCCCAAAAATGTACATCGTGACACTATGACTATGAGCCCAAAATAAATTTGACCATAGTGTAGAGTAGTTTTGAATATCCACTGTTAACTATGAGCCTAAAATAAATTTGACCATAGTGTAGAGTAGTTTTGGATATCCACTGTTAACTACTGTTGAATATCCACTTGTTTAAAAAATACACAACAAATATAAAAAAGATTAGGATAGAGCCTTGTGTTTACATTATTTTGGGAAGTACTTGTGTAAAGCACCAAGAACACCGTCTCCCGTGTCAATTGTTGTGTTGATATATCAACACTAGGTTTTAGTTTACAAATTTGATGTATATTGCAATATATTGAAACTCTTGTTGGATTTTCTAATTGTGCATACTTTGTATACTATCGACAATGTTTTTGCAGGATCTGTTTCTTTGTTGGTACTTCATATTATGTTGAATGATGCCAAGGTGTTACATTTATGTTAGTTTATCATTTGTCACATGATTTCCTTCAACATTGAGTAATCACACAATTGGTTTGGTTGAATTTTGAGGAAGATATTTGAATTATCTGTTAATGTACTAATTTTATAGAAATATTCATCTTGAATAAAATAGTTGTTTATCAAAGCTCTTACAAAAGACCTCATGACTTGCAATTTCAGCGCTTCATTCATATGTCTGGTAAGTAAATAACATATATTTTAATGTTTAGTAATTCCTTTGAAATAGAGAATTTTATTGTTATAATAATCGTAAATGTATTGAACAAGTAAAATCTACATAAATAGAGAAATTATGTTATTTAGGATTTTGGGTTGCTAATGTATATCAATAGTATTGGACCATTTTTGAGATCATTGGTTGTAGTTTTGAAGTCTTCAAATTGAGGGCCGATTCACACTATGGCCATTCAAGTCAAGAGGGTTGTGAGTGTTCATGGCCAAAGTATGATAAAGGCTTGGGTTTGAAATAGAGAATAAAATAAAGAAATTAGAGCCTTTGGCTTGTTCATAGTGAAAAGGCTCCAAAGGCCAAGTTCAAAATCCAAGCCTTTGGCCAAAATACTATGAAGTCCAAAGGCAAATCTTTCCGCCTCTTGACTTAAACGGCCATAGTGTGAAGCCCTAAAGGCCAAATTCAAAGTTCAAGCATTTGATGGCCAAACCTTTAATAAAATAAAATTTTCATTAGCTAATCAAAAGAATTTGACGGCCTCTCAACCATGGTTTGGGTTTCCATTCATGTATGATCCAAACAACCATTAGAAAGATTTTGAGGTTTCCAAACGGCCGTGAGTTGAACCACCATCTTCATGCACAAAAATGAATATAAAAAGAAAAAAAAACTCGTGCAATAAATATATATATATATATATATATATATATATGTATGTATGTATGTATATGTATAATTAAAATAAATAAATTATACCATTATAAAATTATTATTATTTAAAAATATTATAAAAATTTAATAAATTAATAAATCCATATCTAATGTGGCCAAATTTTGGCTATGTAGGATTTGATTTTTTAAATATTTTTAAATATTTTTTTGCATGGCATCTTTAGCCAAATTCGCAATCCTTTGGAGGTCTCAAAACTTTTGTAATGAGTTGAGAGGCAAAGGCTTGGAGCCAAAATGGTCAAAAAGTGTTGCCATGTAGGCATTTTGGAAGGCGATGGCCTTTGGACTTTTGCTTCTAGTGTTCAGGGTTAAGAGGTCAAACTTTTAGTTTTTTGCAATCTGATTGGTGGAATTCAACCGCCTCTCAACCTTTGGCGATAATGTGAATTGGCCCTAAATAATGCCCACATCAAGAATTTCGGACCCCACTGATTCTGCACTGATTCAGTGCGATTTCCGATATTTCAAGGGTTCGTACGATTTTCGCACTGATTCCGCATCATTGCGTCATTCATCGCAACTACACTGATATGACACGATGTTCGTACAAGCGGATATAGTACTGATTCGACACGATTGATACATCCATTGAAAACGTATGAATTCAGCACTCTTTATAGTCGTCAAATGTCGTGTTTTAATCGTCTTTAAAACTACACTGATTCAGTGCGTTTTTCGTGCGACATCATCTTTTCCATATCTAGATTTTCTTTTCTTTTTATATCTAAATTTGATCAAAATAGTATTATTAAAAAATATAAAATAAAATAAAATAAAATAAAATATAAATACTTTCCTCGCTACCCACTTCAACTACACGGAAATTGCCCGCACATGCGGTGGGGCCCACCATAGCTTCCCAAGCTCTATCGCCACCGGTGGGATTTGAACTCTCAACCTCCCGGTTGCTACTCAAGTTCCTAACCACCAAACCACTTCAAACTCTCCATACATAGAATAGAACTCCACTGGTAATTATCAAACTTTTATTTTCAGCGGACTTTGAATGTTTTTAACTATGTGAAAAAAACTTTTTTTCCAAATTTTTCTTTTGCACTAGATTATGTAGGACGTTTTCTATATCTAGGATTTTTTTCATAATTTTTTGAATTTTTTAAATTTTTGCCAAAATCGTGACGGCAGAACATGCTGTGAGCTGTTTATTTTTTTTCAGCGGACTTTGAATGTTTTTAACTATGTGAAAAAAACTTCTTTTCCAATTTTTTTTTGCACTAGATTATGCAGGATGTTTTCTATATCTAGGATTTTTTTCATAATTTTTTGAATTTTTGAATTTTTGCCAAAATCGTGATGGCAGATCAGGGATTCAGGGCTGTGAGCTGTTTTTTTTTTTTTAGCGGACTTTGAATGTTTTTAACTATGTGAAAAAAACTTCTTTTCCAAAAATATTTTTTGCACTAGATTATGCAGGACGTTTTCTATATCTAGGATTTTTTTCATAATATTTTGAATTTATTTATTTTTTGCCAAAATCGTGGTGGTTGTGAGCTATTTTTTTTTGCTCCTATGATGAAAAGTACAATGATAACCAATAATACCAAATTTGAATTCTAAAAATATAAAATATTATTTCTTTGAAATTTTAATGTGTATTGCTTCTAAACTCTATAAATGTAGATCTAAAAATGTTTTGGGAAATTAAACCGGAAGTATAATTTAAAGAAGATTCTTGGAATATTCCAAAATATTCCAAAATAATATAAAATATTTTGAAAGATTCCAAAAGATTCCAAAAGATTCCAAAAAATATATTAAAATATTGTACACGGATGTCGTACGAAAATAATTTGCATTATAATAGATACTGAAATCGCACGAATATAATAAATGGCATTAATATGATATGTATACGATACTGAATTCGCATTAACTAAAACCGCACGTTATCCGTGTCTTATCAGCCATGTGATGTAAATACACGATTAACGCACGGATTCCGTCAAGCACGACTTTCGTGCGGAAACAACACTTTTTTGATAATCATTGAAAAGACACTGCATCGACACTCTAGTAATGCATGTCACTTCCGTACCGTAACGACACTTCTAAATGCACGTATGACGTGCAGAATCAGTGTTTAACGATAAACGCACTCAATCAGTGCAGAATCAGTGGGGTCGGAAATTCCTGATGCACATTGTCTGCTTTAACATTGAGGATGCTCTATTTGTCCATAAATAATTGTCATATTTTTAAAAACATTCAATTTAACCTTTGAAGGACAAGGCGTTGAAATTCCTAATTCTCACACCGAAAATCTCTTTTAAACTCCATTTTAAGTATTCTTGTTTTAATTTACTTTGGTTTTGTTTCTAAAGATATAGATCCCTCAAACATGCTCTGTTTGGTACTTGAAAAATCCATTTGGTTCAATGGAGTAGAAGTTGTACACAAGAATCTCCCAAAATACCAAAAAGTTAGTGGGGTTTGGTATATCCTTTAAAAGTAAACACTATTTTTGTCAAATAAATGCCCTCTCTGTAGTCAAGAAGTAAACATGATATTGATAATGTTGTTTCTAGGCACTTTGTAAAACAGAGTAGAATCATCTATTCACATATTTTTCTTTTAAAAACATTTAACTAGTAAAAAAAAATCCAAAAAAAGAAAGTTATGTGAGTACTAAAGAAGTGAACATGATGTTGACAACGTTACCCTTGGATCTTTGTATAAAAAAAATCATAATAAAACCTTGGATCTTTGAATTTTGAAAAGCCGTGATTTTTGAATTGCAACTCATATTTCATCTCAATTTTGAAAATTCATGATAAAACCCAATTGAAAATCTTATGAGTTACTATATTTCCCTTCTTGTTTGAAGTAGATAGGGCTCACATTTTAATTATAAAACATAGGACAATTATTTTTGGACAAAGAATGTCAAAAAATAGGATACCGTAACACCATAGCAGGTTCGCCACCTGGTGAACGAATATTTAATGTTTTTGAAAAAATAAGGTTCGCCTCTCAAAAACTGAATTTCTCAACTTTCGTTTTTTAGCAAAAAATCAGTAAAAATGACCTTAAATAGCTTAGAAATAACAAAATATTTCAAAAACTAATTTATTCTATTTTCGTTTTTCTGTCTTCAAAATTTTCTATTTTTTACGTTTCGTATTTTTAGAATTATTTTAGGACGAACCTGCTATGGTACTACGGTAGTTATTTCCAGAAATAGAGAGTAATTCCAATGTATGCTCATTGGTGGATTTAAATTCATTCAAAAGCAACGTAGAATTCATGACAACTCTTTTAATTTGTATTTCAAAGTCTTGTCGTGATCTGATCTTAACTTTCTTTTTTGGGCTAGATATAACAATTTTGAGTTCCTTTGGTTTAGTCTATTTGACTATATGACAAATATATGACAAATTTTGAGTTAAAGGCTTACGATAGAGATATCTTTTAATTCTAACTTACTTTAGTTTTCATGTTGTGTTTTTTTTTACATCCTATAAGTAAGTGAATTTCACTATCAATGAAGTACATTGTAACATTGGGCAATTGTTTGATATGGGTACTCCAAAAAGCCCTTTTGAACTTTAAAATCAACCCCCATGGCAGTTTGAATGAGTTCCTCTTTAAAACAAAATAAAAATTGAATCGACCGGATGTAGTCTTGATTTCCTACACTCATGCAATACACAAAAAAAATCACATGAAAATTGAAGACGTTTAAGGATTTTAAATGAGTTATTTAGTACATAAATCAAGTTTTGTCCTAGTTACTAAAAAAATCAAAACATTTGCTTAAAATATCCAATGACGTCATTTTGGTACCAATTTTTGATTTGAAGTACATTTAGATATGTGTTATTTGAAATGATCAATTTAAACACTAAAAATATTGTTTATTTTGTACTACAATGTCTGTAAATGCTAATTTTGGCTATTTTTCTCACATAGCAAGAAACATGGAAATTAAAATTTTCAATTAAAAATTTGGACTTGAATTAAAGTGTTTCATGTCATCTAGGTGTGGATATTTTATAGTTTTTTTATTTATAAATTTAGTCAATTGAAATGGACAAATTCGTCAAAATTTGGAAAAGCAAATACATGTTTGAAATTTCCAAATTTTCAAATTTTGAAAAATTAATTTACTTTAATTAAATAAAATCAATTTATTTTCATTATGAAATTACTCACTTCTAGATGACATGGAACACTTTATTTCAAGTCCAAATTTTTAATTGAATAGATTAATTTTCATGTTTTTTGTTGTGTGAGAAAAATAGCCAAAAATTAGCATCCGCAGACATTGTAGTACAAAATAAATAACATTTTTAATGTTTAAATTAATCATTTCAAATATCACATATCTAAATGTACCCTATATCAAAAATTGGTACCAAAATGACGTCATTGGATATTTTAAGCAAATGTTTTGGTTTTATTTTAGCAGCTAGGACAAATCTTGATTTTGTACTAAATAACTCTTTTAAAATTGTTGAACTTCTTTGATTTTTAAGTGATTTTTTTTGTGTACTTCATGATTGTAGGAAATCAAAACCACATCCGGTCAATTCAATTTTATTTTGTTTTAGAAAGGGACTCATTCGAAACTGCCATGGGGGTTGATTTTAGAGTTCAAAGGGCTTTTTGGGGTACCCATATCAGACCATTGCCCCATTCTAAAGCAATTGAATTCCTATGGATTCAATTTTTGATTAATCCAAACATGGAATGCATAGGGTAAAAACTATGGAGTTTGGAAGTTGATAGGAGTGAGGGTGTATTCATTCTAAAAGGTTGACCCATTGTGCATGTAAGCATTTTTTTTTCTTACCCTCACAAATTTAAGATAACGCTATGTGAAACCTACAAATCCAAACAGGGTGGAAGCATGGTAAACTGGACCACATAAAATCTTAATTGAATTCAACAATTTAAAGCTTAAAACACATAATAAATTGAAATTTTGGAAAAGAAGAATTGACAACAGAATGAGAGATACAACGCTCTTTAAAGTGCAATATCAAACGTTTAAAGAAAACTCAATCCATAATTACATACGTTTTAGTCAAGTTTTAATGGCCAAATTTGAAAAAGTAGCAGTATACCAATTTGAAAAGTAAATAAAAAGTAGGCTAAAGTACACCAAATAAAGTGATTTTTTTAGTTTTGTTTCTATTTCGTATTAAACTTAATTATAAATGTCAAGAATGTAGAATTTATATAAAAAATTTGTGACATTTTACTATGAATTTATAGGTTTTGACCAAAAAAATGTGCAATTTTACCTTCAAAGAGAGCCTTTTTGGTTGGAATACCATGCTTTTGCCTAATGGCCTATTTTTTTTGTTGGAATGTTTCAGTTAACTTCCTAACTTTCTGTACATTACAAACTTGACAAGTCATGTTTTGGTGATGCTTTTTTGATGTTGTTGAGATGAACATGGGTGATTACGTTTGACACACGATAACAATATGTTAATTGTAGAAACATTGTACAAATGACGTACTACAAATATTTAAATTTCATCATAATTTTTTTTGCATGTTTGTGGTACACCCTTCTACAATAAACCTATTGTTATTGTGTGTCAAACGTAAATGCCCCTGTTCATTTCAACAACATACAAAAAGCATTGCAAAAACATGACTTGCCAAGCTTGTGATGTAACAAAAATATGAACTCATAATAATGTGTTTAGGGAGGTCAGTCAAGTTTTAGAAAGCATTGTGAAAGTTGTTGTGAACAACTACTCTAATTTTGAATGTGCTTTTGGCACCACAAATGTTTATAAATTCAAACAAAGCTTAAACTATAGCTTTATGTTATGAAGTAGAAGGAAACCGTGTCCTTAAGTGACTACAAATTTTTAATTTAGGACATTAGGCTTTGAGCGCATTTTTGGACTCTTTAATAGAGAAACTAGATTATGTGCCAAAAATGAAAGTTGTTCACTACAAAGGGCACCAAGAGGTTTTTGAGAACATATAACTTACATTAGGTCATATGGACACAGTCATGCTCGTTAAAGGCTTAAAAGATCTTTTACTCAATAACTGCCTATCGCCCATTTGAAAATCTCAGCTAAAACTACAGTAGGTGGTGAACAAGATCAAACAATTTGAAAATAGAATGTTTACAAATGTTCTCCAAGATTTTATTTATTTATGTAAAAAAATCAGAAAAAAAGAATTCAGAAAAGAAATCATTTTTTTAAGATTTTTTTTATGCCAACCCAGCCTAGATTGTAAGAATGCTCGAAGTATGATCATCTAAAATAATTCCCATTGCAGAGTTTGAAAATTTTGAAAGCACCAAGGATTCATGGTTTTAATCCCTAAATGTCTCACCCCTCTCATAATTCTTTCTTAACCCCTAAATTTCCTTGTGTTTTTGGGAGCTTGAAACCTCAAAACTGCGATTTTCTACCTCTATGTACTCCCGGGGATGTGAACCAAGTTTTTTTTTACTTCTTTTAGAATTCCAACCGTAAGATCTTGTACCTAAGCCTATTCATAGCTACTGTTTCAAAAATTGACCGTTGGATGTTTATCATTTGCAAGATCATAACATCCAAAGTTTGTGCAAAAGTTTTTCGGGGCATTGCTTGGGAGGCATTGTCTCCATAGTGCAAAGGGGGACTTGAAGATTGTTACTCCAAACATTTTGCTCATATTTTTTTCCATGTAGATAACTAAGTTGGGTACGCTCATGCAAAATTTTAGAGACTCATTACGCGTTTCAAACCTTCATTCAAATTAATTTCCGGAAGTAGGTATAAAAATGGCAATTTGGTGAAACATGCATCACATTAATTGTATTTGATTTTTGGAAAAAAATGAACGGTGATTAGGTACCTCTATGATTTTATAAATTTTAGGCGAAATTATTTTAATTTTTTTTCAAAATCTCAAATTTTGACAAATTTCGAAAGAAATGGATGTGAAACTACAAAAAACCTTGGAGGTTGCTGTTCTTTATTTTGGAGGCTGCCCTTGTCAAGCCAAGAATATAATCAACATGGGTCACTTCAAATTCTGAGCCTAAATGTGGTGAAGAGCATGTCTCCCAAAAAAAAATTGAAAAAATGATTATAATAAAAAGTTTTTTTCTGCCCTAGTTGGCTTGAAACCAAAAATTTCAATAAAAATTTATAAAATCCGAATTTGACTTTGTAATTTTTACCCCACACACCTTGTATGTATGACCACGCCCACGCCAAGTTATAGTCTACAATTCTTAATTTAGACCTTCCATCTAAGCTGCCCGAAACAGCAAAAAGCCATTTTGGCTTTTAAGGGCCTTTAGGGGTTAATTCTAGTGATTTCACTTTCATTTTATAAAATTCATGCCAAGCTTTGAAGTCACACACCCTCCAAAACTTCAATTTTGAGTGTGATGCATTATACGATTCAAAAACATATTATAATATTTCAACCAACATTTGTTTCAATTGAATATTATTAATAGTATCCCTAATTTCAACAGAGAAAGTTTGAAAAAACAATCATTTCAAGGATTCTCGAGAACCATCCTGGGCACTAAAGGGTTAATGAAATCCGTTACGAAATTATATAATCCATCGGCCTTAAGGTATGTTTGCACCTAGCCTTAGAGGTGGTCTTACAAGGGGGTCTTACATCCTTAAAAAAGTGTGTGTTCCCACCTACATTCTTTAGTAATTATCAATCCTACATGGATGTACACATGGCACACTTTAAAAAATGGGTATTAGCTAACATTTAGGAGGACAAAAAATATTTGAGCAATAGTAGGCAATTGTTAAGGGAGCACCAAAATAGGAAATATTCCCTAGTTTTGAACACTAAAGAATGGTCTTAGCTAATGTGGCACTTGAGGGGCCATTATGTAATACCCCTACTATTGCTAACACCTTTCCAAACCTCATTGATGACACCTTTCCTACAAAGAAGGTATTTTTCCCAAAATTGTGGGGGTGTTAAATTTTTATCCACGGTCTTTGCAAAGGCCAAGTGCGAACGGGCCTTTACCCGCACTGCAAGTTCAGGCTCGGTGCCGTTCGACACTTGGGCCCAGCCGAAACGGCCACGTGCACAGATGACATGGCCGTAGCATGGCGGCAACCCACCCGCACAGGACAAGTGTCAACGAATCCACGTCCGCAGTCCACCGCAGCACCGCTGCCATCGCCACTATATCACCATCTTGCTCTTGCTCGATTTCGTAACTTCCTTCACTTCGATCATCCAGTTCTTCCTTTCCCGTGCCTGCAAATCTCTTCAGTTTTCTTGTAATCTCGGTCATTCCTGCTGGCTATGGCGATGGCGATGAAGTCTTGGGTTGCGGTTTTGGTGGTGGGCACGCTGCTGCTGGTGTCGACTGCAGGCGCTCATGATCCGGCCGTGGAGCACGCCAAGGGCAAGACCGTGGAAGGCGCCGCGGCCGCGCACGAGTCTGCGCAGTCGTGGTCGGAAGCCGCCAAGGCGAAGCTCACCACGTTGGCCGCCGACGCCAAGCACAAGGTCGAGGAAACGGTGGGCGTAGCCACCGACACCACCTCCGACACGGCCGCTGCTGCTCATGACTCCACTCAGTCGTATCTCGACATGGCCAAGGAGAAGCTCAATTCGTTCTCCAAGTATGCATTCTCTCTCACTCCCTTCAATGAATGCATGCCATCAATCTGTCCAAGTTTCTGGTCTTTTCTTTACACCCGTAATCAAATGAGCATTGAGTGATCAGGGTTTGAATTCGATCGGTCTTGTTCCTTATTGTATTGTGCCATTTTGGGCGTGCCTCTGATTCAGAATTGGAAGGTCTGCTTGCTGGTACAGAGCCTTTCTTGACGAGTGCGTGGTGAAAATTTGACGAGGCACTCGAACTTGTGTAAATTTTCATTGTTTGAGCCTTCACATTCGATATTGATCAAATAGATCTCAATGTTGATATTCGGTATCTGATGTAGTTGGGTTCTATGAACCAAATTCCATGGGTTTGAGAAGTTACCTATGGAAGAAGTCAAGACGAGGGGAAAAGCGGAACTTAGGTTTCTCTCATAACCGGTTATGAAGTTGTGCACATCCATGTGTTCCGTGGATTTGCTTGAAGTGATAAATTTGATTGGCTGAGGCGAAACATGAACAAGTTAGGGAGAAGTTGCTATGAAATCTTGGGCTTGAAACCCTCCATACTTCATGACAACTTCTCCACTACTTGAAATGTGGAACTTGGTTACCGAAGCCTAGAAACTTGTCTTTTAGTGAAATACGTCACTCATGGAGCTTTGACTCTTGAGCCATTTTGGACGTTGTATCGAGGTTTTTGCTTGGTCCTCTGATCAGAATAAGCAGTGCTTGGAAGGTCGTCTTGCTCGTACAGAGCCCGCAAGGAACCCTGACCATAGTATCATGCAAATAATGGGTATAAGAATGATGGTAAATTATTGGTAATCACTTGCTGAATTTAACAACCACTTGCTTTAAATAGAAGTTTGGTAGTATTGATTACTTCCCAGTGAATTAGACAAGGTTTCCTATGGCTATTCTTGATGAGTGCGTGGTGAAAATTTGACGTTGTGTTAAATTTTGTTGGTTGGGCCTTCACATTTGATATTGATAAATTAATTCTCAATCTGAATCCTCGGTATTCGATCTAACTGGCCTCTACCAGAAATGACTTGTCACATCATGTGTATTGCTTGAAACAATTATATCGTCATATTACGAAGAGGATGAGAAAAGGGAAATTATGGAATGGGTTCCTTGATCCGAGTGCTAACATGACCTACTCTTGTGATGTGAATCATTCAGGGGAACTGCTGAGACAGCAGAAGGTGCCAAGGACTCGGCTGCCAACGCTGCGAGCGCAGCTGGAAGCAAGGCCAAGGAAGGAAAGGACGCAGCAGTAGATACGGCCTCTGGAGCTGCTGATAAAGCCGGAAGCAAGGCCAAGGAAGGAAAGGATGCCGCAGTGGATACGGCGAGCGCAGCTGGAAGCAAGGCCAAGGAGGGAAAGGATGCAGTAGTGGATACAGCCTCGGGAGCTGCTGACGAAGCCGGAAGCAAGGCAAAGGCTGGCAAAGACGCGGCAGCAGATACTGCTTCAGGTTAGACAATCTTTACATGATTCAACATACCTTGCCTTGTCTAGAGTTTCTGAAAATCAATGTGCAAATCACCTAGTGTTATACCATCGATGGTTTACAGTCACAAAGAACCCTGATCATATTACTAGGCAGTAATTGGAAAAACTCTTGGTAATCACTTGCTGAATTACACAACCACTTGCAAAACTTGCTACAATCAGCAGTCTGGCAGTATTATTTACTTCTCAGCGAATTGGACAAGGTTCCCTGTGAACTTCATACCATCAGATCATGACATGCAGCAATTTATGCTCGTAATTGTAAGCAGGTTGACATCTGGTAGCCTGCTATTAACCAAGTATTCATGGTTTAAACTGACCGATTTGACCAACTTACATTGTGAGATTTTGAGGTCAAATTTGATGTGATTAGAATCACTGAAGAACAATATTGTCACAACAATACGTATGATTAAATCAAAAGATCTCTTAAAAGAAAGTTACACGAGGCTCAATTTCAGCTTCGTGGTCGTTTGTGGATTAAGAATGTGAATAAATGTGGCGGAGATGGCTGAACCCTAATTCGCTCGTGATTTGCCGAACAGGTGCATCTGGCAAGGCGAAGGAAGGAGCGGAATACATTAGGAACACAGGAAGTGATGCAGCGTCCAAAGCCTCGGAGACTGCCGAACAAGCGAAGCACACGGCGTACGGAGCTGCTGGAAGTGCAGGTGAGACCACCAAGGACACTGCAGCCAGTGCAGGTGACAAAACCAAGCAAGCAGCGGGTTATGTGGGCGACACAGCAAGCGATGCAGCCTCCAAGGCTTCCGAGACCGCCGGAGATGTCAAGGACGCCGCAGCTGAGACCACCGAGAGTGCAGCTGGGAAAACCAAGGACACAGCTGCAGCTGCCGCGGACAAAGCCCAGGGCGCGTATGAGGCCACCAAGGACGCCTCCAAGTCCACTGCCAAAGCTGGCGTGGACACGGCCACGGACGGCGCTGAGAAGGTGCGAGACGTTGCTCATGAGGAGTTGTGAACTCCGGCATCATTTGCTAGTACTAAGAGTTTGAATCATGTGTGAGGTATAGATCTATCAGTCTGTGCAGCAATTCAGGTTTCAGTCTAAAAGAGTTGGATATTATTACAGTAGACAGTCTTCAGTTGTTGTGACAAGGTTCAACACAATCATGAGAATAGTGTTCGCATAACCTGTATAGGCCGGAGCATAAGCCCTGTATGTGAGGGCTTTCGAAATGCGAATGTCTACTAGACGCTGGAGTAAAATTTTGTAAAGAAATCTCTCTTGAAATCTATCTATCCATCTATCCATTTGCAACGATTGGTTTTCAAAATTTAATGTTAGATTTGGGTGTTTTGAATCCCATGAGTTTTTGTTTAGTTCTGTTCATTTTCTGCAACAAATGGTTACTGGTGCCAAGCTTCTGGGACTTGCCATGGTGTGGGACAGACTCTGAAGTTGCCAAACGGTATCTTCGTATAGAACAGTAATCTGTTTGAAAAATTATCTAGGTTTTAGGTTGGTCTGTGCTGGTGATCAATTCGACCGTTTTGCAGTGGAACGGCTGTGGGCAGACTGTGCATCACTATGTGTTATATAATAGATTTCAGCAGACATGTTGTCATAAGATTGGTTTAATAATGAGAGAAGTGAAATGTATTGAAAGGTGGAATACTTTTAAACCCATAACATTCAGTAGTCATCCAAGAGGGTGCCTTTTAGTTCATCCACATTTATATATGGAGTGACTAGTGATTAATTTTGTGATTGAATGCACTATTGACTAAAATAAACAATTACAAAATACTATTGAATTGTAAATGAATCAATTAAACAATTACAAAACACTATTGACTTGTGAATGAATCAAATTATACAATTACAAACACTGTTGAATTGTGATAATTGAATGACTATTCACCATGGGTGATTGCTCTTCCTTAATGCCGCGTGCCCACATCATTTCATTGAGAGTATGAAATGATGTGGGATATTCCACATCATTCTGTTGGAGAGAGGTAGTACTCACACATGCTACTGAATGTTATGCCATCCTTTGGTTGATATACAAATAAGATTCATGGTTTAATAATGAGAGAAGTGAAATGTATTAAAAGGTGGAATGTTTTTAAACCATCCTTTGGTCGATCATACAAATAAAATTCATGAATAAAAATTAAGAAAAATAAATTCTCAAGAAACATTTTGTAAATTTTGAAAGTGAGATGTTATTCGTGTCCTACTTGTGATATATAGGTGATGCTTTTTCCTACACAAAAAATACTAACAATTATGAATTGCATCTTAGGTGCCCCAATTGGTGAGTGGTAGGGTTTAAATTGCCCTTGGAGATTACTAGTCATCGACTCCAAGTTACTTGGATGGTGCTTTTTGAGGGCACGTACCTCTCATTTTGGTAGGTAGGCTACAAACAAATTTTTAGTTGAGTAAATGTACAACAATTGTTGTATAGCAAATGAAAAGTTACTACGAATTTTTTTGGAAAACCTACAAGTAAAATATCAAAGGTTCTTAACTCCTAAAGAATCCTACATATTTTAACTCCTAATTTAGCCCCTAAAGATCTAAATGAACCATGCATTTTTTGCATGATGTACAGAAGCAAACTCCATTTTCTCATGGTCATGCATTTTTTGCATTTTTAATTGTAAATTTTATCGGGAGTTAACCCTTAAACGACATATGCTTTCTTGATACCACATCCAAAATCTCTTTTAAATTCCATTTTAAGCATGATTTTGTTTTTAATTTACTTTGGCTTTATTCTAAAGAAGTATAGATCTCTCTAAGGTGCACAATTTGGCATTTTAAAAACCCCATTTGGTGCAATGGAGTAGAAGTTATGAGCAAGATTCTCCCAAAATATAACCAAGCCTGTGGGGTTGGCATTTTCGTTTAAGGGTTAACTTCATGTATGTGCGAACCAATTAAGGGGATGATTTGTGCTCGAGGAGGTCGCTTCCAAATATTACGTAACAATGTGCAAACAAAGATAGGGTCTGAATAAACCTTTGAAGGTAAATTTTATAAATTATTTACATAAAAATAGAATGCTCAAAATTGATTGCAAGAGTTAAAATGATAATATTCTCCAAATACTACAAAATACAATAAGATTTTTTTTAAATTTTTAGGGTACTTTTAAATAGTGTTACCCTTTTGTTCACATATGATACTTAAAAGATACAAAGAGTGATTTCCATGAGGATTTGTGAGATTTTTATGCCACATTTTATGTGAAAGTGATTCACCAAAAATTTCATCAATTTTAGTTCAAAAAGTGCTCTTAAATAAATCAACTCAAAAAACTAAGTAACCAAAAATTCTCCAAAAATCACTAACTCAACACAACAAATTTCACATACAAAATTATTGTCAATATCTTATTTGGAATCAAATTACAAAAGAATTTTGAATTTTAGGTTTAAATTTATAAAGAAATATTGGTGGTATTAATCAAAGATCTAACCGTATGGATAGAATCTAAAATTCATAATGTACAACTTTTATTCATATATTGAGTTAAAAATATCCTTTCTAGTTGCATTTTATAATGCATCTTTTCAATTCTCAAAATCAGGAGAGGGGTGAGCACATATATGGGTTAAAGACTAGAAAAAGTGTAATTTGAAGTTGACATATAAAAAAGATGTGTAGATTTTTAATTTTAGACTATATGTATATTGTTAAGCTTTAGTTTCTATTACCAAAATTCTAATATAATTTTCAAATTTTCAAATTTTAAATTCTTTCAAAATTTGATTAAAAATAAAGTATTGACAATATTTGAGTGAATTCTTGTGAAATGAACTTGAAAAGTGACAGATAGGTAAATAGAAACTCTGGTCCCCATTTCAAGGCCTGCGTGGGTTAATTGTCTACTCGTCTTGTTAATGAGGCAATGCCCACCGGACTTGAAAAGTGACACTTCTAATGTGGTGATTTTTTGAAAATTTATAGTTGCTTAAATCCATGAATTTAATTTTGCAAAATCACCTTTCAACTAAAATCTTTGAAATTATTGGTGAAATATATTTAAAATATTTTCGTTATAGGAATTTACACTAATTTGTCTCAGAAATCATACCATTCAAATAATCAACAACTAACAAAAGATCCTTTTTAATACAAAAATAAATGGATGAAATTTACATAGATAATGGAACAACCAATTAAATAAAAAAAATTGTTCTTCTCTTCGTTGGAATATGGCTGGAAAGAGGGGTAAGGGGCTCAACGGATTGCAAAATTGATATTATATTTAGTACTCCATATTATAATTGAATTTATTTGAAATTCAAAGAGACTATTTTATAGAAATCTCTATTCCATCTGATCTCCTCTTTTGATCACAAAATGGCCTTCAATAGTACAGTTGAAATCATGTAAGGATTTTTATTTCTTTGTACTACCGATTAGAAACCAAAGACCATTAATTTCTTGTTGAGTTCAATTTACATAAATAATGGAACAACCAATATTATTGGTAGATTTTCATTTATAAATTATTAGAGACATAATAACGAAAGCTTATCATTAACTCTATGGCATTATGGTCATTGGTTATAGCACTGCAATCTTCAAATCGTTATGACAATGTAGTCTTTTGTTATGGCAACGTGATCTTTGGACATGACATTCTGATTTTTCGCATTATGATATAATAAATGCAACAAATTGTATTCCATATCATCATACTTGTCAAAATCTCCTTTGTAAATACACCTTTTGTAAAATCACCATCATCATCATTTGGACATTATGTTGAAGAAGAATGTGTTTTTTCTTTTCTTTTTTCCCCCTAAAATCCGTGGCTGAAGAAGGTAATTAAGTGGAAATTTTCAAAATATGAAAGTGCTTGAAATGTGTGAAATGGATTGGATACTTAGAAATGATATGGGCCATAGCAAATGCATTCATCTTTTGGAGCTTCACACTATGATTGTCCATAGGTCACATTTATCATATTTTAATCGACTTCTGCATTTTTCTTGGCTGATTTTAAGCCAAGTTGTTCAAGTTAGGGCTATCTATCAATTCATGCAAATAAAACAATGATTTACTACTCGAGACAAAAATCATAAGAAAATTTAGGATAAAATCGTCATCAAGTTGTGTGAAGACTGAGGTATCTTTATGGCCGTGCATTGGGTAAATTTCTACAAGAACAGTCATGTCAAATGACGAACGTTGAAACTAGTCTACGTAGCTTATAATTATGTAACACAAGGTGGTAAATGCACGCGCACACTCCCCATGACGGTTCTATTTCCGGAACAGTCATGCCATGTGGCGAGCGTTGAAACTGGTCTATCTAGTTTATTATATAACGCATGGTGGTGAATGCACAAACACACATTTCCCACGATAGTTCTACTGTTCAAACATTTAAGTGTAACTCTTTAACGTCCCATTCCTTTAAAGAATAGTCAAACTATACTTTTATGACACGGTTTAGCTTTCAAGATTCATTGAAATATATTTTTTAAAATATTTTTCATACATGAAATTGTATGTTTCCTATTAGTCCTAAAATTTTCCGATTTTTTGATACAAAAGGAACTTTTTACACATTTTTAGGCCAAATACTTCAAGAAATGCATATTAATTTCAAAAAAACTTCAAAAAAAAAGATAATTTTTAGAACATGTGCAAATGAAAATGGAAAATCACATGATATATTTTTTGTAAATTTTTTTAATTTTTGATTTAAAATTTAAAATGCAAAAGATGAACATCCTATGTAGTGTAATTCAAACCTTGAACTACATAGCTTGCAACAGAAATAAAATATTCAATACTTGAAATTTATAAGATCCAAAAAGTGAAGTGAAAATTAGACTCAATAAACTTCATTTTCTCAATTGAAAGCAATAGTAGAAAAATTCATCTTCAAAGTCAAAATTGGCTTTGACCAACAAAAATCCACTATTTGGATGCGCAGTTCTTAAAGGGTTAAGTGGCATGGGCACAAGCCTACCTAGTATCTATTATGCAATACAACTTGCTTTGTCTCACTATGAGCGTTTTGACCGTCGCCGGTCAAAGGCCCATATGTCCGGCCGGAAAGTGGGTGAAATGTGAACGCAAGCAATGGACTCCTAAATAAGATTGACGTTTGTGTCGGGAAATTCTAGCCAAAATGGTGAAAAAGTAGAGAAAAGGGAACGAACGGGTAAAAAGCCTAAAAATTACAGCGCATAACCCTACTCTCACAAGGACATTGAATTCTCACAAGTGAGAGTTTTGGTGATTTTCGATCATTGCATAAACATTCTAAGGAACAATAAGCACCTTTGTGCCCTAAACAAACCAATGGCAATTAGTTAGGGTTTTGTGGGAAAATTTGGGCAACGCTTCCGGGTCGTGCCCAAAACCCTTTCCAAACCCTAATTTACACAAAGACTCTCAACTGACCCGGTGAAATTGGGCAGCGCTTCCGCGCTATAACCCTTTCCGGACCAATTTAATACAAAACTCACACAAATACAACAGCCAATCCAAACAATTAACAACAATTGAGAGAGAAACCAAAGATGCACACAAAAACACTTTGGCAATTAAAATTACCAAATTGAACGTTTACAATTAGGTTCAATTCAACTAGTCCTAACAAACCCTAATTAATCCATTTAATAATGCATAAATTGGCAAATGGGGTTGAGGGATGCGTTCCCTCTGTAATATCACTCTGTCCCTCCGTAATATCACACGGGGAGGGACAGAGATTGCGAGCTCCGTGAGCTCCCCGTCGCCTTGCCTTCGTCGTTCTCCCTGTTCTCGTCTTCGTCGTGATTTTGCCTCCCGGAAATTCCGGCGCTGAAGCCTTCGAATGCTGGACTCCGACCTTCGATGATGGCCGTCCTCGCTTCCGTCTTGCTAATGCTGATCGCCCTCGTTCCGTTGCTCACTCTGTTGCTCCCGACCCCCTTCGCTCTGGTCGTGTTCTCCGTTTCGTTTTGGTCACTGGACCCGTCTCCGCCGCGTTTTACGGCGATCGTCGCCGTCGGTTCTGTGGCCGTGGTCGCGTTCTGGTTGGCTTGAATGCTGCCCTGCAGCAGCTCGTCGAGGTCGTGTTCGTCGCCTTGTTCGTCGTTGGCTGCGCCGGATCCTGGGCGATGAAGCTTCGGCCGCCACCTCCGGAATTCGCGGCGTCCTCGCGGCGTCTTGATCGTGTTGTCCGTCGTCGTTGTTGCTGTCGTGGTCCTGTTGAGTTCGCCTGCTCTCTCGCTTTGCTGCGCCCGAACTGCTGAGTTCGTGTTCGCCACCGTCGCCTTGTCTCAGCCCTCGTGATGCTGGTATTCGTCTCCCTCTCCGCACTGTCCTTGTTCTTCGTTCCCTTGGACTCCCAGATCACTTCCCAAGCCCAAAAATACAGGAGAAACTCACCAAGCCAATTCCTGCATTCAATCCCAATAACCTCCACACTAATTTTTATGGTTTTTTTCCCCCAAAACTATTCCCAAAAACACCCACACAGAGCTTAGGTTCCACACAATCAATTCTTTGTAACCAAAAAATTCAGATCTAGACCTAATTTGCTTCTCTCCTCCTCCTCTAACCACGGCGCAGGAACAACTAACTCGCCAAGCAGAAGCGACAGGGTGGGACTTGGCATCCCACCAAAACTACATCCATCCACTTCCATTTAAATCCTAAACTACCACTTCACTCTCACTCAACCGGGAGCACAATACACACTCACTCTATTAATCAATTAACGAATAATAAACCTTATTTAATCAACCAAAGAATAAACTTAACAATAGATTATAAGATAGAACTAAACCGATAGGGATTTAAAGGACCAAAACAACGGACCAAAAGGAATAACTAGGATAACTCGTAGAATAATCTAGTAAACTAGACTAAACTCACGAACTAAAATGATAATCAAACCTCATAGAATAAAATCATAGAATAAAACAAAAGGGCAAACGGCCCAATTGCACATAATCACAAAATTAAATCGGTAAACGTAACTAGACACACTAATTTATCTAGATAAAAAGGAATCTAATAATTGTCGATCAAAACCGGACACCAAGGTACATAAATCCGGGAATTTGTCTGACCGGCTAAAATGCCCCGGTTAGACAAATATAAATCACTAAACATCCAAAAACTATCGAGCTAAAAATTCAATGCTAAGTGAGCCGTTTCAACGGTTCACACTCACTCGACCGTTCTGAGCTGGAATCCGTCGAGGAGACAATCCAAGCTCAAAAACAACTGGCTTCAATTTGCTCAACGACACGGGTCCCACTAGTATCATACAACGAAGGGTGATGCACGCACGCACGTACGTACGCGCGTTGCCCATTCATGACTATTCCGACGATGGAACGGTTGTACCGGCACGGACCCACCTAGTGCTATAGAAGGCCAACTAGACGGTGGTAGGCACCTGAACTTCTGAAGAACTGCCTGTAGTTGGTGTACTTTAGAGAATACCTCGCCGGGGCGTGCGCTTGTGCATACATTGAATCATGCGCTTCGTAATCCAACAACTACACCGACAATTGCGTGACTGCATTGATCGTTTTGTTTCGAAGCTTCGAATATCACTTCGGATGGAATGGATCGTTACTGCAAGAACCTCTACACTAACTTACATCGATGATGACAAGCCACCGTGGTCTGGATCTGTTCTCACCTCGCAGCAAATATCACGCGCTAGAAACGATTCTAAACTTGAGGCAAAAGTCATTTCCAAAAATAAACGTTAACTTGAATCAACTCCTTTACAGTCACACAAACGGACTTCGAAGTTGACTTTCGTAATCTTGGTTCAAATTATGGGTCACCGTTGCCTGCTACCGAGCTACTTTTATGGAAACTTGGAGCGCCTGCTACCCGACACAGTGCCAAGATCATCATTCTTCGTAGTAGTGTTGGAAAGCTACATTTTGTTTAGAGCTCGTTGCCTCGTTCTCTTATATTTGTGTGAACGTTATATGTGCACGAATTCACAGGGTGAAGACTGAGAGGTTTCACGAGTCTTTAGTTCACGGAACAATCGAATGGTCGACGTATCGAACTGAGAGCTTTAATTTATAGAGTTTCCTGCGCTTTTTACGGTAACACGCTGTCTTCGATTTCAGAGAGTTTTGGTACATTCATGGTTCAAGAATCCGTGTTAATGTTTAACTAGGTGCAAGTCCCTGGGGAAACGATCACGCAATGATCATTGAATCGTGTTCGTTGCATTGTCAGATGCAGTGAGCAACCGTGGCCAATCTTTGAGTCACCATGTCTGCAACCGAGTTGCTGCCGAAATGGGCAAAGTCACCAGATGGGATTGTCATGGCACAGCTGACTCGTAGTAAATCATTAGCATCGGTTCAGTCACCAGATGAGATTGTCATTCTGGCTCGTAGTAAATCCTTTTCATCGTTTCGGTTACCATTGAAGGAGTACACGGCGTGGCACTCGAGGATTAGCAACCTCAGCTTCTTCAGTCTAGTGCTGGGCTTGGGCGCCATCTTCGGCATCATCACCACTTTGAACGCGGTGACGAAACCGGAAGGACTCTTGTGGAGTTCTGTGGGTTCAGGAGACAATGCCACATCGTTTGAGGAGAAGCAGGAGGATCTGTCCATGTTGTCCCTTATGCCTTACCCCGTGGATCTGTCTGCTCTGTCGGACGTGTACCATGACATGAGCGACGCGGAGCTGCTGTGGCGCGCTGCTGCTTTGACGCGCCGGGCGCGTGACGAGTCCGTCGCGCCCAAAGTGGCCTACTTGTTCCTCACGAGAGGACCCTTGCCGCTGGCGCCCCTGTGGGAGCGCTACTTTGAAGGCCACGAGGATTTGTACTCCATCTACATCCACGCCCACCCCAACTTCCTCCCCAACTTTCGCCCCGACTCTGTTTTCTACCGTCGCAACATCCCTAGCAAGGTATGATCTCTTCCTGAAGAGACTTTCAGGTATCATTTGTGAGTGCAAAACAGTTAGGGTTAGGGTTTCAGAAACAACACACATTTGTGGCATTTTTGGTGGTTTTCAGTGTTGGAATGGAGTGTTTTATTTTACCCATGTTTAGATTCAAATGAATTATTTGGATGTTGTATGAATAAGTTATGGTCTATATATCTGGTGAGGGACAGGAGTCCCAAGTTGGTTATGTGACATAATCTATGATTAAGAATTGACACTTTTTGAACTAATATAGAATGAAAGCTAGTCATACAACATTTGTTAATTTCAGTGTAAAATGAAGAATCGCAAGGATTTTTTTTGAATATTGGATGAATTATTCATAGACCATCAAAATTTCAGGGACAGGGAACACGACTGCTCTAACTAATGTCCAAGTAATCTATCATTTTGCAATCTGAATCTGAAAACAAACTAGGTAATTTAAAAGCAGGCAAGACTATTGAGGATTTAACCGCAAGCCAGGACCTACGGAGCCAAAAGCAATGGCAAGGGAGGTACTGGCCTGCGATTGTCTCCCATAGTCTCTGCTTTTGAATTACCAGAAGTAATCTCAATGCAAGCCACTTTGAGCCATTGGATCTCAAGATCAATGTGGTAGTTAAACAAAAGAGCAAAGAAAAAGTGAAATTGAGTATGTCTGTAGAGTGAATTAGGTGTGAAGAGTGAATACTAGTTACCCGCTAAGAAGTTAATGCTCTCTAGCATTATCAGTTCTAAACCCTCTCCTCTAGTCCAATGGTATCTTGACTCAAGAGGCTGCATTGAGATTATGAGGTCCTAATCTTGAAACACAGAAACAAGGGTGGCTTTCTGAAAATCAAGGTCGTTTTTGAGAACGAAAGAAATTCTGCCAGTGTTTTCAGATTCGGCTGGCAATGCTCATATGCAAAGTTTGACGATGCATTTTATGATCCGGGAGTTGGCTGATTGTGTTGAATGGCGTATGAATTCATGATGCAGGAGGTGTTTTGGGCGAAGCTGTCCGTGTTTGCAGCAGAGCGGCGTCTGTTAGCGAACGCGCTGCTGGACGCGGCCAACGAGCGCTTCGTGCTGGTGTCGGAGTCGTGTATCCCCATCACGCCGTTCCCAGTGGCGTACCAGTACTTCCTGGAATCGGAGCACAGCTTCGTGGAGGTGTTGATCGACATGGGGCCATCCGGCATGGGCCGCTACTACCGCATCCGGAACCGCGACAAGCTGAACCCGGAAATCAGCCCCCGGCAATGGCGCAAGGGCAGCCAGTGGTTCGAGCTCTCCCGCGACTTGGCGCTCCTTGTCGTCGCCGACACCAAGTATTACGCCAAATACGAATCCGTCTTGTGCCAGGGCGATTGCTGGTAATTATTCCGTACTCCCAACTCTTTCACTATAACATTCAGTAGCCTCTGTGACTGCTGCCTTCCACCAACAGAATGATATGGAATATCTCACATCATTTCATCCCCAAATGAAATGATGTGGGATATTCCACATCACACATCAGTAGCTATGGGACATGTGACATTAAGCAAGAGCAATCAGCCATGGTGAGCAGTAATCAAAAGCACTCAATAACAATTCAACAATGTTTTGTAATTGTTTATTTGATTCAATAGTCCATTTAATTACAAAACACTGGTCACTCCATCTTTAAAGGTGGATGAACTAAAAGGCATCCTCTTAGAAAGCTACTGAATGTTATGTATTCAGCCTGACCGTCTCTTTCCATGCCCATATTCTTGAATCAAGATTTTCACATTCACCGAACGAAGTTTTGTCTAAACCAAATGCAAAGTTTTTTTCAGTAGTGTCAACTGGGCTTGCACCCGTTCTACTGTAGCTGCGAACACTATTAAAGAATCGACATACAACTGTAGGCAAGAAGTTGCTTTGATATGTTGAAGAAGAATTTGTGCTATTTGTATTGGGCTTGCACCCTTTTTGTACTGTAGTTGCAAACACTATTAAAGAACTGTGCAACTGTAGAGTCATGGTGACTCACTGGACAAGAAATCTTCTTTCAATTGACACTACTAGCAAAGGTGTTGCTTTTCACTCATAACAATGTCATAGTTCACTGTACACACTTGTACTACGTGACGAATCGCACTCGCTAAGTCTTGAATGCTTAGGCAGTGAGTGCGAAGTGGGCTGTTTGACTCACCTACTGAGTGAAAAGTGATGCCTTCTCCTTGTAGTGTGATGTGTTGAAGAACCATGCACCATAATTACAGAAAGTTTGAAACCTCCAGTAGACTCTTACTATGTTATTAGCAAAACCAGCAAAGCTATATACCGGCGACAGATTTGTGACAAATTTATGACAAATTTGGATGTTAGCTTGTGTGAATTTCGTCAGTATGATAGTTGCCGGGGAAAATATTTATGGTAGAAAATTAAATCTATCAGACTCCCTTGGGTTCAAACTTTCTCTAAGGCTTGTGAAAGCAGGTTAACTTGCTTTGATATGTTTAACTCAACGTTTGAATACAAATGCATAAAAGAACGCAAATGTGAGAGGATTCGGTGAATAGCAAATGGGCCTATGATGCGTAGATGAATTCAAGAATGTTATGAAACTTTAAAGGTGGTTTGAAAAGCACCAACTTATGACCCAATATACTGATTTTAGAATTTTTTTAAAGGAAAGATTCTTGTCTGATGTGCACACCAGGTGTTACGCGGACGAGCATTACCTTGCCACGGTGCTGACAATTCTGGCTCCGACGAAGCTAGCGAATCGAACCACGACGTACTACGACTTCCGAGGCAGCACCGATGCGCATCCATATCACTGGGAGGCGTCGGTGGTGACGGAGACGAATCTGAGGAATGTCACGACGGGGCACAACTGCACTTACAACGGCAAGATGACGGAGACTTGTCATCTTTTTGCCAGGAAGTTCGACTCCGGGACCCTCCAGCCGCTGTTGGAGCTCGCTACCGCCTCTTTTGGCATCCCCTGATCATTGCTTCATATTTTTTTATCACTACAAGCAAACTGGTAGCTTCTCATTTGGACTATTTTGAGCATTCCAGAGTTGGTGAGTGCTTTTGGTTACATAGGTCAAGGGTTTCCTCCATTTCAGTCAGTGAAAAGCGACTGGTTTGCTTGTAATGTCTCTGTACAGTTATATCAACCATTTTTTGCATTGAGAGTCTAGCAACTTGACCAGGCTCAGTAGTATGTGATTACTTGGCCAGTGCTTAGTGTAGAAATCGAGTGCACTAGGACTTCAATAGGAGACACCAAGAGTAGACCTCACTACTCATGCCCCTAGGCATATTATGTAGACAAACTACCCAACAAACTCTCAATTCACAATGGGCTCTTTGACCAATGTTATTATTATTGTTATTATTATTATGAAGAGCTTGAAGCTGAACTACTAAAAAGAAGCACTGCTTTGAAAACGTTTCTATGATACACTATCCAAAAAGGCATCCTTTCCTGTGGAATCCTCTTGCAATTGCTAGCAAGTCTAACTTAAAAAAAAAGAGCTAGATACATAACCGGTTGTTGACTTTTCAACACCAACGTGGCTACATCCCATTGGCAACCCGTCACCATCGCCATCACAAATTGCAACTCATAACCTTCTCTCCTTTCAACTTGCATCCTACACCCTTGGATCACGAAGATCAAGAGTTGTGATTGAAAAGTGAACCGGTTATGTACGATAACCGACTTGCCGCTACGCGGCTCGACCGGTTATCTAATACATGGTCGTTTTTAATCCTTCTTAGACCAACTTACGGAAAAATTACAGAATGATCTAGTCGTTCTTGATTACAACTAGATCATGCTCAGTCTGAGATTATTTATTTGCAGCTAGCTAGCTGGGTTTGAAGGCTTTGGCCATCTGAGCCCACTGCTCATAATCTGGACCAGCAATGGAGAGCACCTTCTGCCAAGCGGGGCGAGTAGAGATGGCGGTCCACCACGCGGCCACATGCTTTCGAGATCCCAAGAGCGCCGTTTCCTGGCCAAGGACGTGGAAGAGGAGCCAGGCGAAGGGCAAGTGCGCCAGGTCGGCGATGCTGACGAAGTCCCCGGCCAGGAACTGGTGGCCGCGGGCGAGGTGCGCCTCGTAGATGTCCAGCACGTTGCTGAGCTTGGCGCCGGACTCGTCCACCAGTTTGGCGTCCGGGGCGGCCTTGAAGAACGCGGGCTTGAACAGCTGCTCCTTGATGAGCGTGAGGGCGATGACGGAGAATGTGCCGTTCTCCACCTCCAGCCACTGCTCCACCTGCGCCCGCTCCGCCAGCGTCGCGCCGTGCAGCCGCGGCGTGCCTTGCTGCTCGTATTTGTCGGCGATGTAGCGCGTTATAGCCCTCGACTCTGTGCATAGCATAATTTATCATTCCCAGCATCAGCACGTCAAGACTGGGCAAGGGTATCTTCAATCTAGATCAATCCTAGATTTTAGTTACCCTTGGCAATACCCAGGTCATGATCGGTATCTTCTTTGCACAAGCATTCTAACAGCCACATCAGGAACTTCAAGGCATGTGAGCATGGTGGATACCATGATGGTGCATTGAAATGCAATTAAGATAATTTGGTGCCAACCTCCTTACCAATCTAGTATGAATAAAATGACACTAAAATGACATGTATGCGACCTTTGGTGTCAAAATAGCACCAAAATAGTTTGGCTCAACTTTTATGATGGCAAGCTCGATGGGTGAAGTATCTCACTAAAAAAACAAGTTTTTGGGGACTTTGGGGACTTAGTTTCATATGTAAACTTACAGTGAGTTTTTGAGAAAAAAGTGGTGGAGTTTTTCATGAAGTATGGAGGGTTCTCAAGCTCAAGACTTCCTGGCAACTTCTCCCTAACCAATCAAGTTTGTTCATGTCTCACCCTAACCAATCAAATTTGTTCATGTTTCACCTTATGCAAGTACATGAAACCACTTCACGGCCGGGTATGAGACAAACCCCAAGTTTCACTTTCCCCTCCTCTTGCCTACTTCCATGGACAGCTTCACCAACCCATGGGAGTTGGCTGTAAGATGAAATAGAGCAAGCGGAGAGGCTCAATTATGCAAGCAGTTCTAACTCAGAAGACTAGGATATGTCTAGATTTTAGATTGGTAAAATTGCACAAAACTTTGCTAAGACCACTGAAAACCAGCAATTTAAGAAAACCCTTTGCTACTTGGTTGCCGCTAATTGCAACCCGCATTACAAGCCACAGACAAGGGTGAGTACTGACCGAATATTTGAACGTCGCCATCTTGCAGAAGTGGAACCAATCCGAATGGCTGCATCCAATTTCATTCCGTGCCTTATATCAGATAATTGGTTGCATATATATATTCCTGTAAGAGTCTAGCAACATAATCAGCTGCAATCTAAACACTTGCTACAAGCAATTAATTCGACACATTCAATACACCTCACCTGTAAAGCGAGGTATTCCGGTTTCTTTTCTTCTCCTGTCAAGACGCTGGTCGACACGAGCTCAAACTCCACGTCCTTTTCATGCATCACAACCAGCGCCCTGTTCGTGGCTGGCGAGTAATACGTCCCGTACACCTTGATGGCCATTTCGATCTGAATCACCTGAAAACGGCCAAACTAATGTTAATTCAACATGAGAATTCACCAATCTGTTGAATGTGCAGCTTGGTAAGATAAATCAAGAGTAATCACAAATCAACTCTGTGACAATTAGCAACTAGAAGCTCATGTCGACAAACGTGGCAATTTTCCGTTATTTCTAAAGGCAAAGTTTGTGTGCACAATCGTGCAAGACTAAAATCTACACTTGCAGTTCCGGAAGAACATTCTCATTTTGGCCAATATTTAATGAATATTGACAAGCACGCGCCATGGCCAATATTGAGTCCTGCTATGAATCTAGCAGGGACCAACTAACTAGTCTAGGAACATCAACGAACATGACCCTCGCAACCACTTTGTGTTCATTGACAGTACCCTAATCAAAAAGTTGCAACAAATTCAACTTTGTCGGTACAAAAAACAACCAATTCAAGCTCTGAAAGAAACGAATACAGAGAGACTGAACCTCACTCACCAAATGATCGATGCACAAGAGCAGTGAGGAATGCTCAACTAAGGCGGCACAGTTGCAGCTTCAAATCGCTAATGCTTTACTGATTGTTGCAGCAATCCAATCGTTCACAGCTTTATGTAGCCACATACTATTGAGCAGTAAGCTGGGTACTGATCGAGTTTCCACTTGAATTTCCTGAACTAGGAAGCATCACGCTAGCTGCACATGGACTCAGTCTATACGAATGATCACAGGAAGCCAACGATTCTTAGATATATCTAGATCGATCGAGCTCGTGCTGTTCAATTTAAAAAGGGAAAAGGGAGAGCTTTTTCTTCCATATGGACTGGGACGGAGAGGAATTGTGCGTCACCATGGCCTCAGCGTCGTGAATGGCTCGCTTTACGATGCAGAATGATTCAGGCTGTAATCAATTCTCATCTGGAAAAACGGCCCGGTTGTTTCCCTTCCAGCTTCCACTCCACTGCAACTGAAGCAGAAAGAATCCCAACCCTCCCCTGTAACGTGCTCAAAATTGAAGTCTTCAGTGCCCTTCAAATGGGTTTGGGGCTTCAAAAAATACCTCTATAATAATTGCCCTTCAAAACATTATCCTGATGTAACGGTGGTCCCATCACTTGAAGGGCTTGGTGAAAAATGCCCATCATCTACTATTCATCACAAGTATATGAAATCCGGCATCTACAAGAAACAAAATGGAGTCAAATTCAAATTTTGAGACTCTAAAAGTCAGACTCCTAGAGTGCCAATTCACCCTTGTTTAAAGTGTCAGACTGTCGGTTCACCCCAATTGACTTTCATTTCAAGTTTTCAACTTTGGAGTGCCAAAGTAGAGACTTTTGTCTTCCTGCCTTCTTGAGTCTTGCTAAGTTGAGATTCAACTTGCTTGTCGATTAGAGCTCAAATCTATGGAAGGTAGTTGAGATCCAACTTGCGAATACTGTTTGATCGATTAGAACTATATGTTGTTGGCCTACTGCTAGTGAACTATATTAATTTCAAGGTATTTATTAGATCAAATCACTTACTCTGACTGTATTATTGTTGAATTAAATTGCTTAATCGATCACATGCAAATTGCTTCAATCTTTCATTTACACAACTTGTGAATGAAGCTTAGGGTTAAATTTCAAGGATACACACCTCTCTAATGCAACATAGTGCCGATAGCCTAAGTTGACACGCGTAGGGCATTGTCACTTAAGGAAGTGGAATTAGACGATTGATTCTTCATTTATTTCATTTCGATGGAAGCATGTATCATACAAATTATGCATAATTTTAATATGAGTTTTATATTTCTTTGAAAATCCTCCATTGACGTCTTGAATTTGGAGGTGCCCTTCAATTGAAATGCGGAAATTTTAGAGCCCTTCAATATGAAATACATATGAGGACTTCAATTTTGAGCACTGCCCACCCATGTTCATGCATGAATGCAATAGATTAAGGTAAGTATACCTAAAAGCGTCCACCTTACCAATTGAGCCTATTTGCACACATAAAACAAAATATTTTCACCGGGTCTTAATAGCAAGTTCAAGAGGATTCCAACGCACTCTAGCATGAATTATTTGAACATTGTATGAATAAGTTATGAATTTTCAAAGTGTTGAATTATAAATTGACCTTAACCCTTAAATGCCTAACCCTATTACCGTGGTGGAAAAATTGTAGATTGTATGCTATCTTTCACCATTATTATTGAATAAAAAATTAAATTTCATATTTTTCCTGCATGAAACCAAATGTCAACTACAATATATGATTTTTTCAAAATTATTAATGCAAAATTTAAATTATCATGATTTTTCAAAGTGATAAAAGCAAAGAAAATTCACATCAATTATAAACTATATTTTAAAAATACAAAAAACTTGTCAAATTTGTAAATTACAAAGAAAAACATTAGTTTGTTTACCGTGCTCAAAAAATATTTCTAAAATTAAAAATACAGTGGAAAAACCTATAACGGTAGAACATTGTGGAGGTGCCATGGTAATACACCCTCAACTTGTAATTGCTATAAATCATTCAATTTTAGGAATTTTTCAAAATTTCAAAATGGAGTGGAAACTAGACTTTGTAAGCTACATTTTGTTAGTTAAGCTCAAATTCAAAAAGTATCATCTTAATGGCTAAAATCGCATTTCAGCGGCAGCAAAAGATGGTGAACCAAAATTGGTCATTCAGGCGTTTAAGGCTTATTATGCAAGATTGAGCTAGGGACGATTTAAGGAAAGGGTTGCTTTGAGATATAGTTACCTTGAGGATCAATAAAAGAGGGGGGGGGGGGGGGGGGGGGGGTAGTGGTGAAAACCACTGCTAGCCACTCTTTTCAAACAACTAGCCCATCTTGTCTCAAGGGATAGGTAAGGCCGGTTGGCTGGTACAACTTTCCTGCTATGACAACTCACTAGCAGCACCAAGCCATGTGTATCACACCACTACTCAACGAGCCCAATAGGTTTCAAACCCGGACCACATAAATGTGATACAACGCCCTTCACCAACCAACCAAAGTACTCATGACTTGGTGATAATACCTAACTTCAAAATACCATTATACAATCATATACCCAACCATCATTAATATGTTATTTTCTTTTGTTACTGTTACTGTTACTTTGTTCCGGTTACTATGTTCCGGTTACTATGAATGTCCATCCTCGAAAGGGGAGAGTAGTTTTGTCCCAATGTCCCTCTGTCCGGTGGGCACCGGGTCATTGACATTACGAACGGACACTTTATTTACGCTTGCCTTGCAAAAGGGCCGGTGTTTCTATCTATCTATCTACCTTGAAGGTTGTCACGGCGCTTTTGAGAAGTTGTTTCTCTGAATATTGAGAACAATCATAGCCATTCTCCACGAATCAACCCGTGACAAAAGTGTGAAGAATGAGAATAATAGCAAACTAGGGGACGATACCTGTGGAGGAGAAGAAATGAAGCTTCTCAATCTTCAAAAATGGTTCTTCCACAATTCATAGAGAAAGTGCCACATGTTCCAATAACAAAACTTTAATGGTACTGAGAATGGGAAGAAAGCATTTTGTTATTCCAATTAAAATTTTGTTATTGGAGTAGTATGTTATTAAGATTGAGAATGGGAAGAAAGCCTCGTGACATGATCCCTTATGCTTGAGGTTCTAGTAAGGTGGAATGCTCTATACTTGTCCACCCACATAACACGTACTAGGTGTCTTCAACGAATGCTACTTAACCCTTAAGCACGCAAGAAGCCCCATGGGACCATGCTTGATTGTTTTTTAGTCAAAAGATGATTTTCACCTAGTTCTTAATTTCGAATGAAAATGGTCCCAACTAAGAAAGTATGGAGACTACCTTTTACTTTCTAGTCCAGTTTACCGTTCTTCAAAATTGTTAAAATTACGTGTTTTACATCACTTTGAAGCTCAAAACCCTGAAATTCCAATATACACTGTAGAAAAAGTTTCTCAATCGAATATCTTTTAATGTAAATCCAAGAACCATGCCACCTACACCTTGTTGTTCATCACTATTGCTTACATTTTTCCTAAAAATCTCATACTATTTTAAACATTTTGTAATTACTATGACTATTACAAGAGAAAACCTTTGTAAAACCTTATCGCATTTATTATAATTTAAATAATTATAAAACAAACCAGTGCAAATCGGTTGAACAATCAATTATATGAGAAAAACATCAAAAAAATCTAATGTATTTTAACATGTGAGAAATCGATGAGATTTGATTGGGTAAATGTAGTGTGAATGTTTAAGGGTTAAGGAAGTGAAGGTTTGATTCATACAACTGCCAATCCAAGGAAGTAGTTGCAGTCTATTGGTTCTCTATTGGCTCTATCCCTCTAGACAAAGACTACCAACTATTTACACATTTACACTTTCTATTGAACACCCTTTTCACATTGTCCACCTTTAAACGGCATATTCATTTCATACAACATTAACTAAGCAAAGAAAAATAATTCTACTTTTGCAAGCATTGTAATGTCTTAATATAATATATATTATCTATGTGTTTTAAGACATGTTCAAATATTCACAAAAATAAATAAAGGAGATTGGGACATAGCCTTGCAGTTTTATTGTCCTTGTTGAAATTGGGTATCAAATGAGTGGAAGTTTCTTGTAGTAAGAGAGTTGAGTCAATTTATCTTTTAGATGTTTGATATTGTTTTAGTTTAAGATTCATGAATTAAAATTAAAAATAAAACTAAAATGTAAGTTAAATGAATTTTGAGTGTGAAAAGTTAGTCATACCTTACTTGTGCCGATGGTGGGGTTTTGAGGGTTTTTTGAGTCAACACAAAAAGTATCATAAAAATTCATCCTAGACACCCAATTCTGCCTCACTTGTAGGAGCTTTTTGATGGAATAATAAGCGGTTGATTTTAGGTTCATTACAGATTATTTATAAGTAGTCAGATTTAGGTTCTTTTTTAGTTATTCCTCAACTTGTCTTCTTCAAATCAAGTTATTGAACATTATGTTTATTGTTCCATAGATTTTATAGTGATTTTTTTAATTCCAGTTGAACCTCAGGTATATGGTTTTAGACATAAGTTCATGTAGGCGATTTAAGAGCAAAATCACTGCTACAACCAATCAAAAGACATTCACAGGAGCAAAATCAATTGAACTAGCTGCATATACATGTCAATCATCCAAGATAAAAGGTTCACAAAACCGAAGGAAATGCAGAAACTACAAAGTGAATGTCCTGCGTATTATGTGTTTTCAACATGTGTATAATAGGTGTTCTGTGTTTTATACATGCGTATTTCTGTAGTTCTAGACCTTTAAACCATTTATATATATAGATATTTTACATGAAAAAGTTACAAATCTGAACTTCAAAGGTGGTTCTCAGATTGTGCACAGATTTAAAGTAGACGACCTGTTTCCGATCACCTTAAGCAATTCAGCATACCTCCGGTGAAGTAACGAACACGCAAATAATTTTGGAGCGTAGGGAAATAGATTTGAGGAAGGTCACATATTTTAGAACAAATTTTGGAGCAATATTGAATTTACTGTGAATTTTCAAAGTGAAGATTCTCTCCAACCCGTTCTTGCAATATAGGATGACCTGTTCTTGCAATATAGGCTGACCTATTTCCAAGAACTGTAAAACTAGATTTCGAATTGGTGCTACTTTATATCAAGAACACATGATATCCAAAATTAAACTCTCTTGCTATTTGAAATGAACACCATGTGAACTTTATACTGCGTTAATAAAAACTAAATTAACGTGAACCAAGCAACCTGTTTTTGGGACCCTGAAACCCGGAGGTCGTCATGACCATTCTCTATTACTGGCCAGCCAACTCCCCAATCCAGCCCAGCTGGAATGTGAAACCAAACCCCATGGCCACCCCATTCCCGTGCACCCTGACCAAGCCTAACCTTATCCCTCTGCGCTTCCCGCCCAACGGCTACCGTCTCCATGCTTGTGCTCTCTGCGAGGAGGGAACGGCCATGGTCGAGGAGCTAGGTCGATCGATCGAGCAAGATCGAGCCTGCCTTTGCTTCCTTGGGATTTTCACAATGTGGAAGCTTACTTACCAGGTTTCCGGTGGTATACTTTTTGTACTTAGTTGCTGCTGGGATCCGGAGTGCGCAGCCTGGCGGTGATGCAGACAAAGTCAGGGCGTTACCCGGGCAGCCGGCAGTGGGATTCAACCTGTACGCGAGCTCTTTTACGTGTTTGCGCAATGCTTCAACCACACCGCGGGCACCAAACCCTTGGTCATCTGGTTCAACGGAGGTACCTCGCTCTACTTGTTGATTGATATCTTTATAGCCATCAAAGATTACAGAACTTCAGAGTTTCTCCCTCGCATGCCATGCAGATATCTTACGCAAAGAAGTAGCTATACGTTTTGGATATGAAAATTCTTTATACTCTGTTTTCTCTCAAGAAAAACACGTTTGAGTGTTCATTGTGATATCACACGAGATCGAGTTCAAGGTCTGGGTTCTCTCCTATCGTAACATTTGTAACTATTTTGGAGTAGTATTTTTCTCTCAAGAAATCAAGGTCAGGATGGTATTATCAGACAAGAAGAGTTGAAGGTCTGGGCTCTCATCTGTTATAACAGCAGATAGGGTATCCGTAATGCTCTTAACCTCCGAAAGGACCAAGAAGCCCATGTTCTTTATAACTGTTTTGGATAGGTTCTTGTAGATTACCTTTTATTCGAATTTATTTGGATGCAATGTCCTTCACTGATTCCAGAGATCTAAAATATGATGCAGATCGAGCCCTTCGTGAATCTCTCTGTGCATGGATTGCCTGCAACGGTGTGTAGTCGAACTGGCGCTCTTCGGTCGGAGTCTCCTCATCACTTTGGCTACTGTCTCCATCCCACACTCTTAAATCGTCACCAATCTCTCGGTTGGGAGCAAACTCCTCATCATTCTCCTCATCAACAACATGCACGTGATCACTCTCCTCATACTGCTCGTTTCTAGTAAAAGTCTGAGGTGCCATGTTGCACACTTGAAAGGCACTTTTGAACTAAAACTTTTGAATAAAAGTTCACTCAATGCTATGTGGTTGAGAATTGAAGCTTCAGTGTTGTGGAGGATGTGGCTTGAGTGCAGGGCGCCCCATTGTCGCTCACTTATTCACTTACTTCCAAGTTTTGGATCTTGATTTTTTGCTCAGAAGTCTCTAGATTACCATGAATTTCGGAATATGATTTTGTTAATTTTGTTGTGTCATGCTCAACCACTGTCATGCCAAAACTTGCATGCCCAAAGTTAGATCATCAACTCTGACGCCGCCCATTCCAGTTCATACACATGTTGATTATTACAGTAACTCAGTTACAAGTGTCCATTCTCGGGGCCAACCATTTTTATTAAGAGGAAACCAACATCCTGTCACCTTAAAAAATATGTTTCTGTCAGCGTTTGTGGATGAATTCAAAAATAATGCAAGTCTATGCACGGAAATAGGTCGCCCTATACTGCGCAAATGGGGGCCTGATCGGAAATAGGTTGCCTACGTTAGGACCACCCTGTTTTGTGATGTCCCAACGACCACCTCGTGGCCTCCTAAGGGTTAAGAGGTTATTCATTTTTGAAATGAGGTAAACATTGCATGTAATTTCCCAATTAGTGTAAATTTCAAAAATAATCTGGTCCACACTATCTAAAGACCAGCTTCAATGGGCGGTTTTAGGTGCCTCCACCTTATAAACCAGCACAGAAGAACACATCCACACATGAACGAGGGGACCAGGAACGGCTCAAAGGAAACAGAGTTACCCTCCGACACGGATGAATGAAGAATACTTCATCCAACGGAGAACAAAGCACATCGACGCACACAAGATTCATAAAGGGTCGCGACCAATCCCTGATCGCCACGTGGACAGGTCTTATCCCCTTCGTTCTGCTAGCTCCAAGTGAGCTCCGCAGCAACTGAACAATTGTGCAGAATCCGTCGAAAAAACAAACCCACTCACAGCAATGGCAGCCATGGCCGCGGCGCAGACTGGGGCGTTCGGATTGGGGTTGGGTCGTTTCGGAGGGCAGCAATTGAAGGGCGGGGCTTGCTCGAATGGCGCGCGCGTCACTTGCAAGGCGGCATTGACCATCCCCAAGGGCCGCGAGGCGCTGCTGGCGGAGGCGGAGAAGCGATGGGAGGCCGCGCAGGAGAGCCCGTTGGCCGGCGTCTCCTTCACGCACGACGAATTCGCCGACGCCCTTTCCAAGTACGACTTCAGCTTCGAAGTCGGCGACATGGTATGCGCACTTTTTGAACCCTCCATTCGTTTACTCTGGCGCGTCTTGTCAAGAGGATTCTAACGCACTAAAATATGTACAATTCGAACTCTGTTTGAATAAGTTACGAATTAATGAAGTTTGGAGAAATAGGGTTTCATTTCCCAGTCTACAAACCATGAGCCAGTATTGTACTCCCTCCGTCCCAAAGTTATTGTCATGTTTGAAAGTGCTTTTTTAAGTAGGTCGTATTGTAAGAAACATGATTAAAAAAGGTTCCAAATTATGTCACTAGAATGATCGAAGAACTTTGCATGTGTTCATTGCAACCTAAAAAAAATTAGCCACAAGGAAGTATTTTTTTGACCTGCTTAAAAAAGCACTTTCAAACATGACTTTCAAACTTGACAACAACTTTGGGACGGAGGGAGTATCTCATAGAAGTATCTTTTCCTTATCATTTCTTACTGTTGAGTCTTGTCTCCATTTTGAAGAGGATTCTAATGCGTATCATTTGGATACTGGCTGAAGATTGAAGGAATAGGGTTTAAATGACGAGCTGAATCCATTTCAAGTGTGCGGGTGACACATTTGCACTGCAAATGGGTGATTTGAACCATGGAAGCATTTTGGACGGATAGAGCATGTTTCATTTCTTACTGTCAGTTACGTGTTTGGATGGCACACTACTTGCATTATGAACGGGTGAGTTGGCCATGTTTGATGTTTTGCAGGTGAAGGGAGTGGTGTTCAAGGCGGACTACAACGGGGCGCTGATAGACATCGGCGCCAAGGCACCGGCGTACCTGCCCATTGGGGAGGCGTGCATCCACAAGCTGAAGAGCGTGGAGGAGGTGGGGCTGTTTCCGGGCTTCGAAGAGGAGTTCGCTATCATTCGGGATGACGACGACAATGGCCGCATGATCTTGAGCTTAAGGAAGATCCAGTATGACCTCTGCTGGGAGCGCTGCGCCCAAATGCTGGCTGATGACATCGTCGTTCGAGGAACGGTAGGTCCTCCATCACAACGTCGGCGAGTCACGTTTTTGCAATGTTTTACTTATGCACATACAATAACAATATGTTAAACATATAATGTACATACGTTAAAAGGACAATAATCGCACATCCTACGTTTTACTTATGTTGAACGTAATCACCCTTGTTGATTACGTCCTTGCCCTTAACCCCTAAACGTCCCAGCGTCCAGAAACTGGATTACGAACATATTCAAAGCCTGATAACTTTCTCATACAATCTAGGATGACTTTCATCCAAGTCATATTTGCAAGCCTATTAGGTTCTCTACCAATTAAAGTAAATCTCTTGGGATGTTGAGATGTTGATAATATTGGAGAGGCCTCCAAATGCAAGTATGTCAAATTTGTTGGGTAGATTTCATGCATGCAATGGACCTCTCATGTACACCTCATGTACATCTCTTTAAAGGTTCACTGCTACACCCAAGAATCTGAATTAATCATTCTAATTAGGGGTTGTTAGGGTTTTTGACTTTCACTATTTCTTTCTATTTTTTTTCTTCATCCCAGAATCTTGTCCTAGAAATACCAGTTTTCAAAAAGAGAATTGCTTGTAGAATAGAAATCTTACACTTTGACACCTCTATTATCAAATGTTTATATAAAGTTTGCATGCTTACCATCTTGCCGTTAATAACACAGCAAAGAGCCAATAGAAGTTGTACCAGAGTAAAAGAATGCTCAATTAGATAGCCAGCCAATCTTGTAGGGTGAAAGCTTACAAGGGCTAATGAATGTTTCATGTGGATTGGCACCTTTACCGGTGTTGTATATTCAAATTTCTGGTATGCTGATATACTGATTGGATGGTTGCAGGTGGTATCAGCCAATAGGGGAGGATTGGTGGTACACGTGGAGGGTCTAAGCGGGTTTGTTCCCTTCTCTCAGATTACAGCTGTAAGTCTGAGACCAAGGATACATCATTTTAAAATGACAAATTCAATCAACCATGTTGTGAAAAATATAATTCAAATGGGACCAAATTTTATATTACCAGAATCAGTGAAGAACATTGCATGTGTTGCTCAAGAACAAATAAATTTGAACAAAAGGAACTCCACATAGGACTACCCAAAATGCTAAAGAAAACTTGAGACCAAAATTTGGGCTTCTTGGTCCTTTAGAGGCTAGCACACATTTTCTGAATCCTGCTGTGAGGCATCATCTGCTCAATTGGTGTTGTTAATCGCCATTCATCATGCCATGTCAATCCTCCTTCATAAAAGAAAAATAGAAAATAATCACCATTACCATTAAACCTTGACCCACCTTGAACACCAATGATTTGGACTTTTATCCCCTAAACGTACCAATCCTTTGAACACAAGTAGATGCTAGCCTCAAAAATAGATATTAGCATGTACAATAGGTGTACATGAGAGGACCATTGCATGCATGAAATCTACCCAACAAATTTGACATACTTGCATTTGGAGGCCTCTCCAATATTATCAACATCTCCCCATCACAAGAGATTTACTCTAATTGGTAGAAAATTTAATAGGCTTGCAAAGGTGACTTGGAAGAAAGTCATCCGAAATTGTATGAGAAAGTTACAAGGTTTTGAATTCATTTGTGATCCAGTTTCTGGACGTTGGGACCTTTAGGGGTTAAAAGAACTATTCATGAACATTACTTATTTAATTGGCCCAAGCATCTATCTACTAGTTACTTAAATCAATGGTTGCCGATTCCTTTAGTGTCTAACCTCGAGAGGGGAGAGTAGTCCTGCACCACTGATCCTGTGTCCTGTGGACATTGAATCAATGGTGTGTTGAACGAATGGACACTTTATTCACGCTGGCCTTGAAAGAGGACCAGAGTTCTTCTTCTTCTTGCTAGTGAAGTTTCTTTTGATGAAGCGAATTGGGCCTTGGTTTTGTTCAGAGGGCAAACCCGGAGGAGTTTTTGAACAAGGAGATTCCGCTGAAGTTTCTGGAGGTGGACGAGGAGCGCACACGTCTGGTGCTCAGCAACCGGAAAGCCCTGGCCGAGAATCAGTCTCTTTTCGGCATCGGCTCGGTGGTGGTGGGAACAGTGCAAACTGTCAAGCCATACGGTGCTTTCATTGACATTGGAGGAGTCAGTGGTCTCCTGCACATCAGCCAAATTAGTCACGACCGCCTCACTACTGTGGAAACTGTTCTCTCGCCTGGAGATAAATTGAAGGTATTTGTGTTCTTTCAATAATACTATTTGCGTCCAACTTTAACCCTTAAACGTCATTTTCTAATTTAGAAAGAAAGGAGTAATCTTGAGTTTCAACCTCAAAATATAAAAGTAATTTACTTCCTAAAAACGTAGGTACAGACTATTCTTGTGTCTGAAAAGAAAAATTCATAAAAACATCTCTCCATTATTAGCAATTCATGGTCAAAGTGGTTTGAAAACTGAGAAAACTAAGCCTGAGGGGTTGGAATTGATGTTTAAGGGTTAAGCATATGTAGGAGTGTACTTTCATTGGGAAATTAGTAAATGGGATGCGGTTTGAGGGTTTTTGTGGTCCACCTGTCATTATGGCTTGAATTCCTTTTTTGGCATTTGAGGGATGGCAAGGATTTAACAAATGTCTTTTGGTTTGGGAATATTCAGGTCATGATCTTGAGTCAGGATAAGGACAGAGGGCGTATCAGTTTGTCCACCAAGAAGCTTGAGCCAACACCTGGTGACATGTTGCGTAACCCACAATTGGTTTATGAGAAGGTAAGTTGTTTTCTTTCAACAGTGATCTCTTTGTAAATACACCCACACATGGTCTTAACCCCTGAAGGACCAGAAGCCTCATTTTTTTTTATAGCAGTTTTGACTAGGTCATATGGGGACTTTCTTTTGTCCAATTTTATTTATTCTGTAATCCATGCATACAGCGTTCTTCACTGATTCAGGAGACATAGAATTTGACCCCATTTGAATTCTATTCTTTGGTCATTTCCAATCCCTGAATCCTTTATTATTTTCCATTGCAGGCGGACGAGATGGCCAAGACATTCAGGCAAAGGGTTGCCCAAGCCGAAGCAGCTGCAAGGGCAGAAGAGTTGCGGCTACAGCAGGAGGTATGAGATTAAATGTTGCTTTGTAATTTCTTGCTGGCATTCGTTTTGTTATTTTGCTGATGTAATACATTTTAGTCCCAGTATGGCGTTTGAGTTGACAAAGGTTTTGTTCTTGTGAGTATAATTATTGCTCACAAAATTGTCTGCTGTGCATCAGGGTGGGTTTGGTGTTAGGAACGAGTTCTCCACAGCTGATGACTCTTTGGGTTTAGATGAATTGAACGTGGACTTGGATTTAAACTTGGATGAAGTCCCAGCTCTCTGAAGGAGCAGAATCCCTTGTAAGGATGGCTCTTTGTAGCCTGGCATTACCCTGAATCAAGTAGTGTGTAGTGTGTAACCAATTTTTTTTAAATATGTCAAAGAAGTGCCACATTTTATCATGTATTTTCTCTCGGGTTTAGGGCTTAGGATTTTATCATGTATTTTCTCTAGGTCTGCTGAAGCTCAAACAACAAAGAATATTAAAATAACATGTTTATTTACTTATCTTTTTTTTTTGTGTTTTCATTGCATTGACCCCTAAATGACAAGGGGGAAATAACACAAAATCTAGATGTGTTAGAAAATGTTACTTCTACAATTTTGATGAAGTTTGGTCCAAAAGAGAAAATGAGAAGCATGATGTTTAGTAATTATCCGTACAGTCAAAATTCCAAAAATAGTTTTAGATACTCATTTAATGAATTTAGGAACATTTATCATTGAATATTCACCAAAATTACCATTTTTATTTTTAAAATTTGAAATTTGGTTAAAACTAAACAATTTATTCTAAAATTTAAAAAGGCAAAATTTTCAAAGGAAAGAATATCATCACTTTCTTGAAATAGTAAGTTGTACAATATTGTAATCTTTGTCTTTGAAAAATTCTTTAGTGACCCTCAATATTGCAAATGCATCAAACAACTCTAGAACATGATTTCTACATGGCTAAGTTCGACAAAAAATCAAAATTCAAAAAATGTCATTTCTTGACCACAGGTGCCACTGTTGTTTGGGTTCCAATTATAAAATGGTCAATTAGTTGCTTAGGGGTTAACCCCTAAGCTCCCAAGAAACCTTTTTTTAGTTGCTTCCCATTTTCCCGGATTTCCTAGGCCCAAAAAATTAACTTTTTTTTAAAATGAAAAATATGATGTTATAAGTAAATGGGTCTTTTTTCCAATGTAATTGGAATTATATCCATCCAATCAAAACCCCAATGACTAAAGGAATATCTTCTTTCACGTGGAAGTATGAACATGGTACTATAACTTTTGCGAGACAACATTAACCCCTAAATGTCCAATTGTCTAGAAAGTGGACAATGTATAGAATCAAACAGAGTTTTCCCAAATGTCATTGATTTTTTGAAGTGTGGGTTTTTTACTATATATTTTATGGGAGGTTAACTTCATGCGTGTATGACCCGATTAGAAAAGGGATGATTAGTGAAATTTTTATGCCTCATTTCATGTTGTAGTGATTAACCCAAAATTTTGAAGATTTTAGTGTAAAAGTGCTCTAAAAAAAGTCAGCTCATAAAATTAAGCAACCGAAAAATCTCTAAAATTCACTACACTTAGAGTATTACATTTCAACCAATCACAACAAATTTCATGCATAAATTGTCAATATCTTATTCGCAATCAAATTACAAAAGAATTTTGAATTTGAAGTTTCAAATTTTATACAAAAATATTGGTGATAACAATGGCAAATCTAACCGTATGAATAGAATCAAAGATGTCTTATAAAATGTAAGTAAGAGGGATATTTTGAACTTTATAGATGATTAAAAGTAGTACATTATGAATTTCGTCTTTGAAATTCTCCAAATCTGGAGAGTGGTGAGCATGTGCAGTGCATACACCATTTCTTTGTGAATGCATTACTGACCAGCTCGCCGAAAAGAGTTTAGATAGTGCGATGACCACGGCTACAATTCCTACGAACATGTTGATCTCTAACCTGAAAGTAGAGCCTTCAACTTTTCCAAGAGTCGGTAACTACTGCGTGCATTATGAAGTGCACTAACAGAATTTCTCCCGTGTTGCATTATAATCCGCTTTCCAGATTCATGTTTACCATGGTCAATGGGCCAGGTTACATGTCTTGGCTGTAGCGCGAATAAATTTTGTTTGAAACATTGAAAGTGTATAACTAGCCTTCAGATTGAAGTGCGAAGCAATTGCACGAGGGCTTAGCCATTGACATCTACTAGAAGAAAAGGACGTGATTGTCGTCTAAGCATCAAGATGTAGGTTGCTTAGTAAATGACCTAGTTTGGCCGCCAGTCTCTCCGGTTGTTGTGAGCAGTAAGACTCTTGTGAGCTGCAGAGTCAATAAATACTTGAATTGTTGGAGGAAACAGCATTACCTTCAGAGGAATGCACCATCAGACTCATCAAAGGGCAGAGGAACACTTTTAACAGCCCTATATTTGCCAACGTTGTTCAGATGTTCATTCTCCAATCTGCTCAAGCAACCAGGAAACAGCGGTGTTAACAATCCAAAGGCTGAAGACATTGATGTTATCCAGTAAATAAGCAGAGAAAAATTCATACGCTTCTGGACACAAATTTCGAGCCTACATCCTCGTGACCAGATTATCCGAAAATTATTTCATTGTTGGGAGGCTGTGACAATGACTGTCTTAGAAAGTGAAGCATACCTGTAAAAGTTCCAATGGCCGCGCCGAATCACCTCTAATGCAGCAAAGATACCTTCCCAACCAGGTCGACTGAGTCCAGGGATGAAGTTGAATCCTTGTATTGATGAAAGCCATGCTATTCTCAATATTACATTCACAGCCTGCACATGTTCCACGTTCTTTCAGTTTGACACCAAACAAGGCTGCAACTTCTGAAAATCTAGAGTCCTTGCATAAGTGAAAAGGAATAAACATGATGTAATCGGTAATGAGGTTCTACCATAGAAATAAAGTAGAGATACTTTTTCTTCAAGATTAGCTGGTCTCGAAGCCACGGATTCAGTGAATGGCGTTGAAGTAGACCCCAGTCAATTACAAGGTCCCAGTAGGTCTGATAAAGCATCGCGATAATTGAGAAGATAATGAACAAAACTAGCCAGATCGTGGTCCCTCTTTCCACGTATCGAGTTTTGATCAAGACAGCTAGTAATGCTGAAGCGTACTTGCCAGCATTCCAAAGCTGAACCTGGTCGCGATCGTCTCGATACCTTCTCAAGCACTGCACAAAAGTACTGCAGCAATTCATGCCCTATATCTCAATATTAAAATGACTTGCTACCATCATCCTAATATCGGGTCGCATCCTTCTGGTCCATGCGATTATCTCAAGGATAAGTTATACCCAGTGACGTTAAAGGCTCAGGATAACAGAAACCCAGAACGGTCTAAGATCTCACCTGTAGAAAACGGAACCAGTACGGCAGCATGGCGAAAAAATATACCAACCCTCTGAAGGGATTCTTGGTGCCACATCCACCATTCACTCGATCTAGAAAAAATCCACTTGTGTAGTAACACAACATGAACTCGATATTTCGAAACAGAATTATTTGGCTTGTCAGTTGGTCTCCCAAGAAAAAATCAGCCAACACTACCTGGCGCAGTTGAGCACACATTGAATCCTAGTTAGATCTTATTAGTGCTCAAGTTGAAAACTTACTCAAGTACCTCAGAACTGGTACAAGTTGACATCCGATCCCCTCACGAATGACAGGTCCAATCTAGCACCTGTACATTACAAATCAAACATACTTGATTGCCACATTGAATTTCGACAGTATATATAGATGCCGTAAAGCAACATGTACCTTATAGAAAGGTGCAAGAATGAGATGTCGCAAGCATCGGATGAAAAACGCTCGAGCGGATCTGTACAGGAAGTTGACTGGTGCAAAAAGAGCAATTATAAATACCTGCATTGTTACGAAGTTGCACAAACCCAGAAAGAATTGGTAGGGCTTACATGAATAGTCTGGGATCTAATAAACTTGTGCTAAGTTCAAACTTCAAAAAAAGCAGCAGAGACTCGGCAATATTTACTAAATGATTTGGGCAATAATCTGATATGGGTACCTCGAAAAGCCCTATGAACTCTAAAATTCAACCCCCATGGTAACTTTGAATGAGTCCTTCTTTAAAACAAAATAAAAATTCAATCGACCGGATGTGGTTTTGATTTCCTACACTCATGTACTACACACAAAAAAATTCATGTAAACATTGAAGAAGTTTAAAGATTTTAAAAGAGTTTTTTTGTACAAAAATCAAAATTTGTCCAAGCTACTCAAAAAGAACCAAAACATTTGTTTAAAATATCCAACGTCATTTTGGTACCAATTTTTGATATGAAGTACATTTTGGTATGTGTTATTTGAAATGATTTTTTTGAACGCTAAAAAATACTATTTATTTTGTACTACAATGCCTGCAAATGCTATTTTTTGGGTATTTTTTGTGGCAAGCAAAAAACATGGAAATTAGTTTATTTGATTAAAATTTTGGACTTGAATCAAAGTATTTCATGTCATCCATGTGCTGGTATTTTTATATTTTATTTATTTATAATTTTAGTCATTTGAAATGGACAAATTCGTCAAAATTTGAAAAAACAAATTTGGATTGCCAGGAAGAAGCCATACCATCACACAAGCCAGTGGAAGGAACTCAGATGCACGGAACTTAGGAGCCTCTTTGGTACTGATGTACAAATGAGCAATCATGGTCGCCAGCAACAAGGTTGTGAATCCACTGGCCAGGCAAAAAACCTGCCGGTATCTTAGCTCCGTTCCTGGCCGATGCTCAAAAATAAAAGCATAGTTGATGCGGGTTTGCCGCCAAGCGTAAAGATTCCAACCGTACAAGTACAAGTGTAGCAGCACCAGGCCAAGAGAGCTGATGATCACCGGCAATAAACATTAATTGAGAGGTAAACTCCATCATTCAGCACAAGAATCAAAGTATTGATGATATGGTACTCGTAAAAATTTGTCAAGAAACTTTACCTGAAAACATAAAACACTGTGTTCATGTATCGGACGTCTCCTCGAGTTCTGACTGCCGGGGAAACCCGGAGCATTACAATAAAGATGGCCAGTAATAACATAGATACACCAGAAAATATACCTGCAGCGATAAGTTTACACACTTAGCCAAAGATTCACAACCTCACTCAAACGTAGATTTGGTTTGAGCAAAACTCAGAGTATTTTACAGAACTCTAGCACGAGCTTCTTGTTGGTTGCACTACAACAGGATTGGGACTTTATCAGTGGTCACTTTTCACTTGGTGAGTGTAACTGGTCACATAAGACAAAGTTTTTTTGTTTTATGTGACCAGTTACACTCACCAAGTGAAAAGTGACCACTGAAAAAAGACTCATTCTGTTGTAGTGTTGCCACTCAGTCTCAAAAACCTTGCATGTGCTTTAATACAGTAACTTCACACTGAAAACATACACACAGGTATAAATCTGTACCGAGAAAGAATGTTGTCATGTGCCCAGAATGCTGCCGCTGGGGCCTCAACTTGGCCATAGCCTTCCGTCGATCATGTGACGAAAAGTTCTTTGTGAATACATCCTCGACTCTGACCATTAACTTGTTTACCTGCAATTCAACGACAAAGTTCTGTAAGTGAGAGACTTACATCAATTGCATCACCATGGATTTGATGAAGAGGATGTTACACATTGCCGAGCCAAGGAATTCAACTCCTTATAATATTTAGTGAGTTCAAGTACGGATAATAAAACAAAAAACAAAAAGGGCAACTCGTAATCACCTTGTTCGAAGTCGCAAAATAGGATCGCTCTACCTCTTTGAGGTACACAGGGCTCAGTCTTAATTTCACTGCCTTGTCATACTTCTTCATGATTTTGGCGAAGGCCACCAGATTCAGGGAGCTGTACAGATGTGTGGAGTAAACATGCACAACTTTAGTGATCGCTCGGTGCAAAGAATTGTAGAAGCAAATAGAGCTATCCGGTTGAGTTTTGCCAAAACTGAAGGTCAGAAGCAACTTTGTTGCATCAACTCAAGCTGAGGGGTCCAGGAACCCTAATGTGACCTTACCTGTAGCTTTTGAGAAGGTTCAGGCCCCGGTAAAACTCAATGAACGCTTTGCAAAGCATTTTCTCAGAGGTTACAAGCTTCTTTTTGCTGAGGCTCATGTCAATCATATCCTGAATGGCAGTCCGCGGCTCCTTTAATATGTTTTTGAACATGGATCGTTGAGCCTCCTGCTCATCTTCATCTCCCTCGTCCTTTTCGACAGTCACCCTTACGTCTGGCTGCACGCGGGAACGAAATTCGCCCTTGTTTAACACAGAGCGAAAAGGACTCTCACCACCGGTTACGGCGTTGTTGTGAGAGCCAGCACTGCGGAGCTGTTGTTCAGAGCCGCAAATATTTTGAGAACTCGACTTAGTGACGGCAGGTTCAACCTCCAGACCCTTGGCCTCTTCTGCTTCATCTTTAAACGGCACCGTCTTATCAGACCTCCTTTCTTCGCCATTTTCCCTTGTTGTAGGCTCTTCATCTTCGGCTTTAGCCTCGTTTACCCTAGAAAGGTGCTCACCGGACTTCACTGTTACAATCGAGTGGAGAAGTGGACTTTCATTTCCCTGAAACGACGCCGATAAACCTAAAAGATTGTGACTTCAAAAAAATTAGCAATTGGTAATAGATCGGAGGCTAATTCTCGACGTCTACTGCTCGAGAAGTTCACTCATACCAGAACACTGAAATCTCAAGCCAGCAACCTACAACTTTCTGCAAAACTTCAATCTCAAAAGTAATGCAAGTGAATCGATAATTGAGCAAAGGATTCAAACGAGTATTTAGATGTTGGTACACACCAATATCATCACCCTCGTCATCGTCATCATCGGCTTCTTCGCTATCATCGCTGTTGTGATCCTTCACTTTAGGCCCGAACATTCTCCTTTGTTGCGCATGTTCTTCCTGAACCTGGAACAAAGTCAACAGCTGCTCCTCCAGACGCTTCGCACGAGCAATGTACTGAGTCTCTTTCATTCTGTAGAACTTGTTCACCTTATTCAATTGCGCATCCAATCGTTTGAAAAACTGTCTGTCTGCCTCGCTCGATTGAAGGGGATCCAACAGCTCTGTCTCATACTGTTCAAACTGAGGGTCTCCGTGACAATCTACATCTATTCTGTGTACCTGTCGTCGTCGAAAACACTCCACATTAGATTTTATACAAAATCTACTACTGTACTGACATAGTACCGCTCGGTGCCATAATTTTCCAGACACATTTAGGCTCCAAACTTGCTACAAGATGAATTATGCGTTTTTATCAAGAAATGGCGAAAATAAGAAATGAAGAGCATTCGACCTAACGGAGTTCTTGAAGTCCGATTGCTGTGGAAATCTTTTTCCTCTGTTCGACTCTTATAACATATGTAAAAATAATTGTGCAGCACGAAACCTAATGTGTATGTAAAAATTTCAAATCAAACCATGGAAAGGGACAAGGTCATCGTACCACAAGAAAATCGTCAGGCTGCAATGCCTCTCCCCCGCTTCGAGCACGGCTGAGAGACATCCTGCCGCTAGCACCGGAATGTTTCATATGGTTTCCAACAGTTTGCTTAAACGTGGATATGTGCGTCATCGTTCGATTCAGCGTTCGGGTAAGAGTCTCGGCTCGAGTCAGGGACGCCGCGCTGCCATTTTGATTTCTTCGCAAACGGTCTTCCTTGACCTTCTTGGCATCTCTTTTCAGCGCTTTGTAATTGCAGTACGCGTCCTTCCATTCCGGCACCAGTGACGCTTCCAGCTGCTTCGCAAACTTCACCATCACTTCCGCTTCTCTAATCAAGAATCACAACCGCAGCTCATAGATTGATTGTTCCTAGTTAAAACACCTCAACACGAAAACCTCAACTCACGACTATGCCTTCTTTCGACGAAATAAAAAATTAAAGTAATCCAGAATCAAGATTCACAACCGCAGCTCATAGATTGATTGTTCCTAGTTAAAGCACCTCTACACGAAAACCTCAACTCACGACTATGCCTCCTTTCGTAGAAATAAAAATTAAGTTAAATAATCCAGGATCAAGAATCAAGACAGCTCATACAATGCTTGTTCCTACCTGTAGGATCTCTACACGAAAACCTTAACTCACGCCTTCTTTCGTGGAAATAAAATTAAAACACGCTACCTCGGCTTCGTGAAGAGCAGATTCGGCTAATCCTCTTTCAGCTTTCACTCACTCTCCTATCGACGACTATTTTCCTTACAGGTTTCAGTCTCTTCAGCTTCTCTCGCATAGTAACGATCTACGGTGCTGTCCATAGTTAATCCCCGTCTTCCTCCAAGCTCATCGTTCTCGATCGCCACGGAGCTTGCTACATGCAGGCGCTTTTGTGCTACACGACACAAACAAGTTCAAGCGGTGTGCAGCTTTGAATTGATCGCTCTACCTGAGTGTATTCGTACGCGAGACTGAGTGAGGTGCCTTCAAAGCAATCACGCTTATAAATTCTGATGCACTGCGACAAAGGAACAAAATTCAATGCCGCAAAAGGCACACAAGTACGAGCAAGGACAAGATTCCGCATCTTCCTTCGTACTGTGAGGTCCCATCTGAATCTGAATCTTACCTAACCGACGTGGATGCTAAAGGGGGTTTGTGGACGGATGCCAGCTCCGCCATTGACTTGCCCTTTGGGACACGTGTTGATGTGGTATTCGTTGTGGCTGCCGATACTTCGAGGCTTTTGACACGTGGTGATAAGTCGGGTACGGGAATGACGGGTGATTGTGGGCGCCGATGACCGTGTGCTGAAGGGAGGATAAGACTTAGTGCTGATTTATTTTATTTTTATTTTTGACACAAATACAGAGAATTGTAACTTATTGCAAGTGGGAAGAAAAATACAACCAACCTCAGCCAAAAGCGGCCTTAGGGGAAGAGAGAAGTAAAATACAAAAAAGAAAACTTAACCCCTAAATTTCCTTGTGTTTTTGGAGCTTGAAACCTCAAAACTGCGATTGTCTACCTCTATGTACTCCCGGGGATGTGAACCAAGTTTTTTTACTTCTTTTAGAATTCCAACCGTAAGATCTTTTACCTAAGCCTATTTATAGCTACTGTTTCAAAAATTACCGTTGGATGTTTATCATTTGCAAGATCATAACATCCAAAGTTTGTGCAAAAGTTTTTCGGGGCATTGCTTGGGAGGCATTGTCTCCATAGTGCACAGGGGGACTTGAAGATTGTTACTCCAAACATTTTGCTCATATTTTTTTCCATGTAGATAACGAAGTTGGGTACGCTCATGCAAAATTTTAGAGACTCATTACGCGTTTCAAACCTTCATCCAAATTAATTTCCGGAAGTAGGTATAAAAATGGCAATTTGGTGAAACATGCATCACATTAATTGTATTTGATTTTTGGAAAAAATGAACGGTGATTAGGTACCTCTATGATTTTGTAAATTTTAGGCGAAGTTATTTTTAAAAAATCTCAAAATCTCAAATTTTGACAAATTTCAAAAGAAATGGATGTGAAATTACAAAAAACCTTGGAGGTTGCTGTTCTTTATTTTGGAGGGTGCCCTTGTCAAACCAAGAATATAATCAACATGGGTCACTTCAAATTCTGAGCCTAAATGTGGTGAAGAGCATGTCTCCAAAAAAACAATTTGAAAAAATGATTATAATAAAAAGTTTTTTTCTGCCCCAGTTGGGCTTGAAACCAAAAAATTCAATAAAAAAATTATAAAATCCGAATTTGACTTTGTAATTTTTACCCCACACACCTTGTATGTATGACCACTCCCACGCCAAATTATAGTTTAAAATTCTTAATTTAGACCTTCCATCTAAGCTGCCTGAAACAGCAAAAAGCCATTTTGGCTTTTAAGGGCCTTTAGGGGTTAACACTAATTTTTACAATCTGGACCATGACGAGTCCGGGAATATGGATTGCCTTGTAAAAAAATTATGTCTTGTGGACGGATTAAAATGATTTTGGACATGGTGCCAAATTATATTCAAAAACTATTTTACTTAAGAAAAAAACAATACAAATTCCACTTGAACATGATGACATATGACATATCAGTGACAAGTAAAATAAAGTTCAAATGAAAATTCTTCGTTTCAAATTGTAGTCTTCAAATACTTGAGTCTTCTAAATATAATGCCCACAAACCACACGAATTAAAATGTTTTCTAAACCCGACATCAAAGACACTAGTGTACAACTATAATATCAAGTAAAGATCACAAATTCTTCAAAATTTAACACAAACATATTGAAAAAGATACCAAAGTTTTGTGTTATCATTTAATCAAGAGGATGGATTTTTGTGTCGTTGATGTTTTTTCAAAGAACCATGGGAGCACTTTAACCAACGAGCAGTCAATACGTCACAAAACGGGCCGGGATAGGGTGCAAACTTCTAAACAACTTCCAAGTATAGATTCTTCAACCAGATATTACAAAATATAGACGCTGATCCAAAGACAATCAATCAAGCAAAACACAAAACCCACACTTAAGCTAGCGACTGTTGGTCAAATCACTAATAATGAATAAGGAATCCCATAGATAGAATTTTGGGTATTAATCATGGTATTAATGAAATGTGGTTCTTGGAGAAGGGGTTAAACACAAGGAGAAAACTCCTAGAGTAAAAGGTAAAAGTGGTGGGGCAAAGGGGAGCTTAACTAGTCAAAGGTTCTATAGTCAAACACATGAGTTTTGAGGACAATAAACGACTCACAATAAATGAAAAGGACCTAAAGATGAAAATGGGCAGATCTAACGTAAAAGTCAGTTCACAATAAAAAAAAATTAAAGAGGGAGTTAAAGGTTAAAGTGTGGGAAGGAGCAAGTGAAAGATCTAAATATAGGTAATGAGGGTTTTTGAGGTTAAAATGAGGCACAATAAAAGTCTATAGGGTATAACCATAGTGACGGTATAATGCGTTGTTGGTTTGAAAGGAGAAGGAATCATTGCTCGACCTTTTGGCTAATATAAAGTGTAGTATATTATTATCAATTTTATATCTAATATGGTTCCAAATTTGTTCAAAATTTTATTTTTATTTTTCCAATCAATTTTTATAATTATTCATCCAAAAAACAATTGCACCAAAAATAATTTCAAAATCTTTATATATAATTTTCTTTATTTTTTATTTTTTATTTTTAAAATGCAAAGAAAAGTAACCCAAATGGTTCTAAATTTCAAATTACCTCCAAAAATTGCAAGCCAATTGAAATCGAAGTCTAAACATTACAACAAATTAAAATTCAATCTTCTCGGCTACTACTCCATTGTTTTAGCAGTCTTCTCAAGTCTCAAGTGCTAGTCCAGTGATTTAGTAGTCATCTCAATTGCCAATGAGCCAATCCAATGTATTTGCAATCCTCTTAGCTGCCAGTCCAATGTTTTGGAAATCTTTTCAGGTGCTACTCTACTATTTTTGCAGTCCTCTTACATGCAACTCTAGCAGTTTTTTAATTGTCGTAGTTACTAGTTCATCATTTGACATAATTTCATATCAATTTTTCATAGTGTCTTGTATCGTGTAGGGTTTAGCTTTATTTTTTAATTTGGTCACAACTACTTTTTCAATTTTAACTACTTTAAACTTACTATAACACACATAAATACTTATTGAACATGATTTTTTCAAATTTTTTGGCTAGACTTTGTTAAACATTTTAAACACAGAATTCGCTATTTACGCACTTGGCCATATAATCATGCACTTGGTCCCCGAGCGCATAATTTTTTTTGTGTAACTTTTTCAAAAAAACCGACAATTATTGTCTTTCTTCAATCCCTTACATTGTAAAAAAATAGTTATTCTAATTATTTTTTATTCTTATCTTTATCTTTTCTTTTATCTTTTCTTTATTATCTTGATTTCTTTCGTGTCTTCTTTCTTGTCTCCCTCTTGTCTTTCTTCTTGGCTTCTTTTTGTCATTCTTCTTGTCTTCCTTTTTGTCTTTGTTGTCTTTTTCTACTTCTACTTTTTCTTCAGTTGGGGGTGCTGAACCCTAAAAAACAATGGAAGCAAGCCAAAAAAAAAACAATTTTTTTTTTTTTTGTTTTTGTTTTTGTTTTTGTTTTGGGCAGCTGCCATTTTGGGGTTCAGCGGCACCCCACGGCCAAATTTTTTTTTTTTTTGTTTTTTTTTTTGTTGGCTTGCTTCCATTGTTTAGGGTTCAGCACCCCC